>JADMNI010000007.1:1200000-2400000 GCA_016097105.2 Sporothrix variecibatus | reverse complement strand
TTCAACAACTGCACGGCCTACCACCTGGTGGCTTCGGGCGATTCGTGCTCCAACATTGAGAGCGCTGCCGGTATCACTGCCGCCCAGTTTGCCGCCTGGAACAGCGGTGTGAATGCTGACTGCACCAACATTGACGTCGGCTACTACCTTTGTGTTGGTGGTGGCGGTGGTGTTGTGTCTACGGTCCCTTCGCCGCTCCAGCCCGGTACTGAGGCCGACTGCACCCAGTACCACCTGGTCGTGGCTGGTGACAGCTGCGGTGCCATTGAGAGCGCTGCTGGCATTTCGGCGGCGCAATTTGCCGCCTGGAATACGGGCGTCGACGCCGACTGCACGAACATCCAGGTCGGCGACTACCTGTGTATCGCTGGCGGCACCAACCCTGTGTCGACAACGCCCTCCCCCCTGCAGCCAGGCACCATCTCGACGTGCACGAAATACACCTGGTGGCGTCGGGCGACACTTGTGCGTCGATCGAGTCGGCGGCGGGCATCACGGCCGCGCAGTGGGCCACGTGGAACCCCGACGTCAACTCGGCGTGCACCAACATCGAGCTCGGCTACTATGTCTGCATTGGTGCTTAGATGATGTTGGTGAGGTTCGACATGGTTCACGTGGGTGACGGATAGCGTATCGTGGTGTTGTTATTATTCTCTCTTGCTTCTTTCACTTCTCTTTGATCTTCATTCATTAGTTACTACTTCACTTGTATATATTTTGAGAAACAATCAAAACAATCACCAATCTTTCTCCAACAAAGCACGGAGACCTGTCTACTCCGTATGAGGGGCATTCAACTCAGGTACGCCATACCCCGCAGGACGATTGGCTTGAAATGGCATGCAGTTCGCGGCCTCCGTTTACGTTGGCGGCGTTTGGTGGTGCATTAGCGGGTGCTCGTGCAGTAGTGTCAATTCATCAGGGTTTCGTTCAAAACCTTCGGTCGGGTGTTCAGTCCCCGTCACCCCACCATCTTCTCGAAGCTCCCCATTTTCAGTTCAGTCGTTTCTGCGGTCGTGCCCTCGTGCTCGCTGTTTTTGAACTAATTGTATTTCAAACTCTATGTACTGTAAATTTCATGCGCTTCGTAGATTTTGTGTCGAGAGATCCCCCCCTCGTCCGTAGACTGCTCGCAACTCGCTTCGCTCGTAGCTCATCGTTGTCTAGCAGTTCCAGCCACCGTCAACCGAGATACACTGTCCGCTAATGTAGCTCGACTTCTGGCTCAGCAGGTACACGACCAGATCGGCCACCTCGGCTGCCTGGCCCGTCCGCTTCAGCGCAATCGACTCCGGGGTCGCACTGACCGTCGCCTTGCCGCCGCGGGCCGCCAGCGAGGCACGCAGCATCGGCGTGTCAATGAAACCGGGCGCCACACAGTTGACGCGAATGCCCTCCTTGCCGACCTCCTTGCACACCGCGCGCGTCAATCCCACAACACCGTGCTTGGAGCTGCAGTACGCCACCGAGCCAGGCGCACCCTGCAGGGCCATGATGCTGGCCGCGTTGACAATGGACGCATCGCCTGCCACGCCCTTCTCGCGCATGCTAGCCGCCTGCGCACGGATGCAGTGCATCAGACCCGTCAGGTTGATGGCAATGTTGAGGTCCCAGTTGTCCTCGTCCTCCTCGGCGACGTGGTTCTTGTAGTTAGGCTTGAAGACACCGGCAATGTTGGCGGCACCGTCCAGACGACCCAGGGTAGCCACGGCATCGGCCGTCCAGGCCTCGACGGCCTTGCGGTCGCGGACATCGACGACGGCCGAGTGGGTCTTGATGGTGTGGCCGGCCTCCTTGGCGTCGGCCTCGACCAGGGCAATGGCCTCCTTCACAGATCGGCCTGGACGTCGGCAAGCGACAGGTTGGCGCCCTGCTTGGCCAGAGCCTGGGCGGTGGCCAGACCGATGCCCGAGGCGGCGCCGGTGACGACAATGTTGGCTCCCTTGAGGACAGGCATTGTGTGTGATATGTATTGGTTGTAGTGTGGACGGGTGGCGGTTGTTGATAGAGTGGTAAGACGGCAAAGTAATGTCGTAATGGTGCCACGGTAGTTGGTGAAAGTAATGATGTGAAACTGGAGAAGAAAAAAATGGTCCGTGGGAAAGATCACCAACATCGAGGGGCACGCTGCCTCTTTATACCAACGCGATCGTCCCTCTGTCCCTCTTTCTGCCCGAGCTGCCCCTGGTTTCCTTTCCCCTCTTTCTTTCTATCCTAGGCCATAAACTAGAGAAACTGGGCCATGACAGCATGAAAGAGGCCAATGAAGCAAGCTGCAGACCACCAAAAGGGTAAAGAAAAGGGAACTGTCAGTCGATAGGATCGGGCGCCGGCCTTAGTGGATACGCCAGAACCGGACCCCGGCTTTTTGAACAGTCTCAACAACCTGGCGCTTGACGCAGGAGAACGAAACCCTTCCCCAGTTGGGGTTCCTGCTCCAAAAAATGTCTGCTGGAGCTGCTACCTGTGTACATGGTGCAGTGGCGGGGTGTTAAAGAACGAGCTATCGGCGAACGGGGTTTAGCGGGAAGCATGTCGTCGAGGGGAACACACAGTCAAACGTGCGATTGAGCATCGGAGGACGGGGTTTAAATGTGGGTCTACGCAGGCCACCCAAATTTGACCCCTCCGGCGCATGGGGATAATCGGGCAGATAAAGAGGGAAACAAGACGGAAAATCTCCAATTGAAAGATACAAAAACATTATGTGCACACTCCCTAACGGCCGATTCAAACTCCGGACAGCGATAGGAATGCCAAAATGTGTCCATAAATGTGTCCATATATGCGTCCACTTATGTCATTCGACTCATGCTAGCGCCACCGAGACGAAGAGGATGAGGCCAGGAAAGAGAACAGGCGATGTCCTGGGTCTTCTTTCCTAGGTAAACCCCACCGTTTGGCGCAGTCAAACAAAAGTAGCCTTCGGGGAAGCCTGGCTGGCATCGACGGATGCTCGGCGTCAGGAGTTGTGAGGACAAAACGACCAGAAAAAACAATAGTCGAGAAGAACGCGGGGGTAAGGATACCCGAATCGTCATTAGTGCTTGTTGGTGGCTCATCTTGGCTGTTTCTCCATTTCCACAACCCACGACTGAGGGGTCTAGCGCCTGAGACAGTGCCATCATTGGGGTAGCTTCGGCATCTCGGATCGGGCACTGGCTGGCGTTGAGATGAGTCTGGTCACAGCTTCAAATAATAGCTCGTGGCTTTAACGTTCTTTTCGTAATCTTTGATGCTTGCGTTTACTTTTAGTTGCATACTTTTGTATTAAGAATTGTCAGTTCTAGTTCATTTATTTTTTCAATATTTGTAGGTTTTCCATTGTTTTCTCTTTTTTTTTTATCCTCTTTGTTTTTAATGTATTTTCCGCTCCTTTTTTTTAAAAAAAAAAAATAATAATAATAAAGAATCCTCATAAAGCAACTAAATGTATTATGCTCTTAACTTTCAAGAAAAACTAGGAGCTCTTCTAAGAACGGATTATTGTTATTTTAATAAATACGGCAATAACAACTCCTATCACAAAGTAAAATAAATATCACTCGATGCATCGAGTCCCACGTCACATAAAAATACACAAAGCACGTCCACAACGCATAGTTGCGGCAACAACATCGAAGAATATCCACGATATGACGACAGTGGCCAACGATGCATGACGCATCTCACTCGATGTTTTGCTTGGCTGTAGATCGAGACCTAATATGCCACTTTCCTTTCCGTGTGTGGGCATCTTCAAATGTGCAAACTAGTCTTTATCGCTTTTTAGAAACATTTACGTGTACGTAGCATGGAGGCACTTACAAGCACCTCGTGAATAATGAAATACAACAGAAAGTGCCGCTGCTGCAGCTGAAAGACACCATTTTACGACGAGGGAAGACCAGGCCATATAAATGTGGCGATGCGCACTGGATTGACCCGACCCTATTTTGGAGTCCAGCCGCTTCCATTTTTAGACCTTTGCCGTCGATTTTGTAGCGGCCCCGATTCCAAATAAGGAAATGATCACAACAGCGGCGCTCAATGACGTATCGTTTAAAAAACACAGCCCATCCCGAGTCGTATTTTGACATTGAGATCATTATTTACGCCCGGAAGACAAATATAGACTCATCCATTACGGGGAACGACAGGCATGAACGATCGAAAGAGTTTTAACACCCAAAAGGAGGCGTTGTACGGGTGTGGAGTAAAGTAGATGATGCCGCTGGCCGGTCTAGAAACACAACAAATAGCGGTTACATGCTCATTCTGGGCGGAATGAATCGCGGCAAATATCACGCAAACTGCATCTCGGTGAACGTTCAACCCAGAATGGCCATCTCCGGCATACTTTCCCCCGCACATTGTTCCCCGGACCCGCCCCAGAATCTCCCCAGACTACGGCACTGCCCGTGTATAAAACCACGTTGTCGGCACTCCTTTATTGCCAGTGTGGTATCGACTCTTTGGCCCCCAAATTAAAAACAACTTTGTTCCATTTTTATTGTTCCTATCTCCCCACAACAATCTCCACGATGCGTCTTGGTCTTCTCGCCGCGTGCGCCACCGGCGTTGCTGGCGTCACAACGGTTGCCATTCCGGCATCGCCGCCGTCGAACGCTGTCACCATGAACCCGTCGTTCCCAGGCGTGAGCTTTGAGCTCAGCACATTCTCTCTCTACGCACAGAGTAAGTGAACCCAGTGTAATTTTTGCATCCGATGAGAGATGCAGCTGTTTGACTGACACAGCATACAGCGAGTCCCACCGATTCGTCTGCCAACCAATACTCGATCAACTTAATCCAAGAGGTGTTTAAGCGCACTGGAGGTCGCCCTTTGCTACGCGTGGGTGGAAATACCGGGTACATATCAACAACGCCGTTTTCCAAGTCACAATCTAGCTCTGGAACTAACAATTTATGCCTCGGTGTACAGTGACAGCGTAGCATGGGACCAAAGCCTGACGGTGCCCATCTCGCCTGCACCCGGCACAACTCAGACTGGCACACTTACGATCGGTCCCCAGTTTTGGTCTTTGACGCAGCTGCTTGCTCCCATAAATGCTCTCTGGGTTCCACAGATCTCCTACACAGACACCAACTATGTTGATGCAAACGAAAATGCACAGTCGATCGTGTCGGGTATTGGTCTCAGCAATGTTGGCGCCATTGAGATTGGCAATGAGCCCAACGAGTACGGCGGTCACACCGGTCCGTCGGCCACAAGTGCGCAATAGTAAGTGAGGCGTCGACATCATAGAATACAAAAACGTCCGTGATTGCTGACAGCAACTACCAGCTTCGCTACACGCTTTCTGCAGATCGCGGCCAACATCACTGCTGCCGCTTCGCTACCCAGCGGTCCTCTTTTTGCCGGCCCCGACCTGGCCAGCGAGGACATTCAATCCACCGACTGGACACTCGACGGTCTGTTCCAAAACACCACATTCAACAACGCCGGCACCATCAAGTACGCCACCGACCACTGGTACCGCTGCAACGGTGGCCAGTGCACCCCTTCCCAGCTCATGCTGCACTCCAACACGGTTTCGGACACCGCCAAGCACATCCAGCCCATGGCCAGCTTCTTCAAGAACACCTACGACGGCGGCAACGTCAAGTACTACTTGGACGAAATCAACATCCAGAACGGTGGCACGGCCAACCAGACGATGTCGTACTCGTTTGCCACCGCGCTCTATGGCGTCGACTTTATGCTCTATGCCATGACCCTGGGCGTCGACGGCGTCAACTGGGAGCAGGTGTACAGCTCCAACCAGAACGTGTGGCAGCCCAGCACGAGCAGCAGCATGCCTGCCCAAACAAAGAACATTTACTATGCCCTCGTCACGGTCGCCGAGTTTATCGGCCTCGGCAGTGACAACAAGATCGCCGAGATTACCCCCGGAAGCAATGACGGCACCGCCTTTTCGGCCTATGTCGCATACAACGGGAGCACCAGCACGCCTGCCCGCATCGCCCTCTGCAACCTCAACTATTGGGACACTTCGGCAGGCACGACTCGGCCCATCGGTTCAGTCACACTCAGTGGCCTGCCGGCCTCGCAGACGTCCGTCACGGTCAAGCTCTTGACCAACCCGGGCGGCGCCGTGCAAAACGCCGACCAGACCACCTTTGGCGGCAGCCAGTGGACATTTGCCAACCTCGGCCAGGAGAAGACGGGCGTGCAGTCGACGACTGTTACCGTTCCAGTCTCGGGCGGTGTTGCTCAAGTTTCTGTCCCATACAGCTCTGTGGCTATCGTGTACTTGTAGAGCGCTGTCGAGTGCAGCTGAGAAAGGAAAGACAGAAAGGGCGTGCACACCCACCTAGGGCAATATCGTGTCTTCCTGTTGAAGGCTCGTTTGAGGTGGCATATCGAGGCATGATCTGGTTCATGGTCGGACATTTGTGCATTACTGTTTGTGAACTGATAAGTTTGTAAGGGGAAAATTCGGAGCTCGGTCGTTATCCATCTGCTTGTGTGATCGTTACTTGAGAAAATAGAAATATTTCTAAGCTCGGTTGGTTCGGATCGCTTTTGTCGCCTTGCACAGATGTAGCCGTACGATGTGTTTTTGTCATGACAGACAGAGGTAAAAGTGCACAGTGACAAAAGAGAACGGGGAACGGGGGAAACGACGACATTTGTGTGCATCCATGCGCCTTGCCTTTACATTGTAAAACTAAAGACCTTGGCTACCCATCGCTACACATAGCTGCCTTGGTTAACGGGGACTGACTTCCAGAAGTAGTTTGGTTGCGCCTTGCATGGTTTCGGCAGATGCAGCTCTCCACATTGCAGGTTAAAAAAGAAACCCGTTTGCAGGAGAGGCCCTGTTTACCCACTTTTTTCTTTCCGTCTTTTCACTGTTAATTTTTTCTTCGTCTTTGTCATTCACTACATTCTTCTCCTACTTATTAGCTTCCGCCATTCGCTCTACGAACGGTCCATGCACACGCGTCTTTTCGCCATGTTGGATGCCAGGCGGCCGTGGTTGACGGAGCTTCCCACCCGCATGAACTCTTTTCCATTCGGCCATTTTTTGCACTTTATGAGGTGGTCTGAAAGCGTGTACCCGGTACGAACAGCCCAACTTTGTGTACAAATAACATTTGCACGTTACAAGTGTTAAAAATACATGAAAAAATCTCCTGTGTGAAGTCGTATTGCTTTCTTCTGCGCTGCCCTTGCTTGTCATCTCCGAGCTTGCCCAGTCGGACTCTCTCCTCCCATTGACAGAAATCACAAGTAAGCCCCAGTCTATTTCGGTATGAACCGAGAAGTGAAGGAACCTTTGAGGCCAGAAAAGAAGCAAGAATGGTAACAATTACGTATTGTCCCACGGAGGGCGATGTCGGCCACGATTTCGACGTGATCTCTCGCCTGGTGTTTTGCCCACATTGCCTTGGGCTGTTGCATTCGTTTTCGTCCCATTTTTATTTTTCACCGTGACAGGCTCTGCTGGTTCCACATTCTTCAATTTTCTGGTGCAATCTGTGATCGTTAGCGGCACCTTGTCGAGCGATAAGATGAGATTGATAAAAAAGGACGCACATGTGGGCCCCGTTTTTCTTTCGTTCTCCGTCTTGGCCCTTGCACCATCTCCTACGCTAAATGACCCAACAGGGCAGGCGAACGTTGAGTTTTTCTTCTTTCTTGTCTCTACGGAACATTTCAAGGGATTCTTCACCTTTTTCACAGTTATCAACGTGTTCGTCTCCGCTTCACTGACGATCTTGGCTTACTTTTTTTTTTTTTTTTTTTTTTTGTTCTTCGCAGTCAAGATCCATCTTCGCGAACAGGCTTCGCAGCCCAGCAAGCTCCCCAAGATGGCGTCTTTTGTGAAAAGAGACCCTTTCTTTCCTCGTGGGATGCCGAGATTTTAGCTCCGTTCGTATGCCGTTCGGTCTTGCCTCCTTGTCCTTTTATTTTCGAACTTTCTGAAGGAGGGATGTCTCACGACTTGACCTCGCCTCATCACATTTTACACACGCCGTGGTAAGAGGCATGACGTGCCGTTCTCCCTCCCCTCGATTTCCACCTCCCAGTTTTGTTTAAATGCGCCGATCAACGGACCTCAGCTTTGGGCTTGTCTTCGAGCTCTTTTGTGTGCGTGTCGTGAGAAACATAAAACGACAATCTTTCCCCGTCTTCTCGCGGCCTCTCTTTTCCCCCATCTCTCTCGACCATCCTCTCCAACCTCCTTCTATTCTCCTCTCCCTTTTGCCGACCACACTCCTCTTGCCATCATGGCATCCCCTGTGGCTTTCGTAGGCGACAAGCAGCTAGCTTCGAGCCGCTTCGACAATGACGAGACTCCTGTCACCTCCGAGAAGCAGGTGCATACCACCGCAGCCGTGAACAGCACCGACAGCCACGGTCACGGCCATGATAACGACGATGCCTCATCTATCAATGACGCTTCCTCCATCAACAGCGTCGGCGGCCGCTCCAAGAAGGTGCCCCTTAAAGTCAAGCTCCTGTCCGTCGTCCTGGTGTCGCTCATCGGCTTCGGCTCGCACTGGAGCAGCGGCGTCACGGGCGCCATGAAGACGGCCCTCAAGAAGGGCATGGGTATCAACAACACACAGTACGCCCTGCTCGATGCCACAGACAACTTTATCAAGTCGGTCCTGATCATTGCAACGGGCATTTATACGGACCGTCTTGGTGGTGCCAGCACGCTCGTCTGGGGCAACCTTCTCTTCACAGCCGGTTCGATTTTGGTTGCTGCCGCCACAACGACACGCAACTTCAAGTTTATGCTGGGCGCCATGGTGATTCAGTCGCTGGGAGATGTGGCCACGCAGGTGGCACAGTACAAGGTGTTTTCGTCATGGTTTGCACCCTCGGATGGGTTTGCCTCGACGCTGGGCTTTGAGCTGGGTCTGGGCAAGATTGGCTCGTTTGTCGGTCAGTCGACGGCCAACGTGATTGCCACCCATCTCGGTGACTTTAGCTGGACCTTTTGGATGTCCGTCGTCATGAACGTCTTCACGAATCTGGTGACAGTCGGCTTTTACCTGTTTACGCGCTGGTGCAACAAGCACTATAGCAGCAAGGGCAAGACTGACCCGGCCACCGGTGAGGTCTTGACAGAAAAGAATCGCAAGCTCGAGTGGAACAAGTTTGTGCGCCTGCCCTGGCCCTTTTGGGCCATTATTGCCTTCACGGCCTGCCAGACAACAGCTGCCACGGTGTTTGGCACCAACGCCACTGAACTGGCCGAGCAGCGCTTCCACGTCTCGTCCATCCGCGCTGGTTTCTACTCGTCTCTGACCCAGTACATGGGGTTTTTCCTCGTTCCTCTGCTGGGCTTCTTCATCGACGTCTACGGCAAACCGTCTGACGATCATGTTTGTCTGCGGCACCGGCATGTTCTTGTCCATGTCGCTGATCATGTGGTGCACCTCCATGTCCGGCACCGCGGCTGGCTTCGGGTTCTATGCCTTTGCCGTCTCGCTCGGCCCGACCGTCATCATCGACGCCATTCGCACTTCCTTGTGGTACCAGGAAGTGTTTGGCTCCGCCTATGCCGTCAAGATCTGCCTCAACAACGCCATGAGCATCATCTTCCGCATCGTCACGGGTGTCATCCAGGACCACGATGGCGATACCTACAACCACGTCATCATTGTCTATGTTATCTTGGCGGCCGGCTCGCTGGTTGTTGGCCTGTCGCTTGTCGTTTTCTCTCTGCCCTGGGCCAGTCCCGTCAGTCTGGGTCGTCTGCAGTGGACCCGTAAACAGCGCTTCGCTCGTGGCGACAAGATCAACGCCCAGCGCGATGCCTTTGAGACGAATGCCAAGGCTGCTGCGAATCGCCAACTGAGCATCTTCTTCTTTGTTGTGCTCACCATCTTGTCCATTGGTGCGTGGGTCTGCTACTTTTGGGGCGTGGCCACTGGCCATAACGACTAAGGCCTCGAGAGGGATCTTCGAAAAAGTTCGGCTACAGTCGGAAAATCAATAATTGATCTGGGACTAAAGCTGTGTTTTCTACTTGGTTCCTATCTAACTCTTTTCACACTTTATCGTGTCAACAGGTGTACATTTGCACCTGCTGTCACACTTTGTACATGTTTCTTTTCTGTTGAAAATTGTTACCGGGGTTAATGCTATTGTCATACTCTACTAATTTACGTTTTATTTTCCAGCTACTTGCTTTTATCTTAATTTATCTGTAAACTCGTGCTAATCGTATTTCCATTCGAATTCTACAAGATAAATAAATAAACCCAATTTTAAATGTTTTGGTATATTGTTTTCTCCTGATATAAATAATTTGAAAAGGAAAATTATGTCTTTGCCGACAAGTCAGCTATCCGAGACATCTTCGACACATTAAAAGAACATGTTTCTTTCGTTACTTTCTCATATGAATATCAGCTCTGTCGGTATGATATTCCGGTGACAAGGGTCGACAAAAATATCGACCATTATTTAACGTAAGTAGGTAGAAGTTTTGTCCCAATTGAAAGTTCTGACTTCCCTCGCGTCCTACATATGTGTTCAGCTTGGTCTCCAGCGGGCCGCCTAAGCATGCGATGACTACCCAGAAGCCGTACAGCCGGGTTTTATTGAAAGTCCCTGAGACAGGAGCGGGTGGCAGGTGCCTGGTGAATATTAAAAACAAACTTTAAAGTTGCTGCATGCAGACAAGACGGACCGAAAAATACACGTTGCTTTTCGTGGGATCATGAAAATTAGATAATTTATGAATTTTCGTTTTCGAGGACACGCCGTCTTGTACAGGGCAGAAACCAACCGGGTTCCCGGGAAACTTGCAGTTGTTTGGGCTGCCAGTCAGATTAGAAGGCCCCTTTAAAAGTTTAATAAGGGCTGCAACTTGATTTGCACACGATGTTTTTGGAGATGTGCCATTTTTGGACGTCGTCTCTCAACGTAACAAAAGCCACGATCGTAAAGAGACAAGCCATACCACACCCCTTCAAGCCGCTCCCGCCTTGGCGTGTTGCTGTACCATCAGTCAGCCGACTTGGCGACCATCAACCGTTGAACCAGAAGCACGTTGGCGACGGCTTGTTCGATGTATACGAGCGGCACAGTCCCGCTGAACGTGGAAAGCTGTCTACTTTATTACGATTCCTTTGAAGTTGTTAGTCGACAATACTTACAGTTACAAACGGCGAAGGCGAAAAGAAAAAAGAAAGTACGATGTGAATTGTTTTTTTAATGATTTCTTTTCCACTTCCAGACTGGATCGTCGGAGCGTCTGCCTTGTGGACCACGCCTTGCACACGCAGTGGAAGGTCAGTGGATGAGCTGTGGACAAGGCGGTGGGTTTGCTGCCCGTTCATTCCGCTCAGGGGTTGACAGCGAACTCCTATTTTGGGGGTGGTCGGCTGTCCGTGAACGGTTTAGTGCCTCGAAATTTCCCTCCTTTCTCTCCGGGCGCCAAAATGTGGACTTTTTTAATACGGAGTCGTCGGGATGGAGACTCGGGGAGAAAAAAGTAAGAAGACTAAAAATGCTTTTTTGTTCTCCTCCTTTCTTTTTTCCTTTTGCAATTCCTTTGGGGATCCCGTGGGGACCCCAAGCGGGAAGTCCCTTGTGGGAGCTCCCTCGCAGGACGAAAAGTGAACTTCTCATGTATGACGGATCACGGCATTGAAAGACGAGGCTCATGATGAGGTTCAAATGAGGCAATGTAGTTTCTACTGAGGACAAATTAGGTGAAGCCAAGTCGTATTATTGACTGGCCGGAGGCGGCCAGGGGAACCTTTTGGAGCTAACGGTTGAGTCGGGAGCAACAAAGAGCGTTTTGGTCCTTCTGGAATCAAAGCTTGGCCTGTTTGAAGAGGACGAGAGAAGAAGACAGTGAAAAGAGAAACGATGGAGTGTTTACGACGTGACGCCTAGAGCCAGGAGAGGAAAATAAAAAGATCATGACAGTTTCAATAACAAAGTCAAAATAAAATAAAATAAAAAATCTGTTTGATCGTGGGCAGACACGCTAATTGCAAAGCGGGAATCGAACGCGAACAAAATTAGTTTCAATGCGACGTTCTCACTGATGAATCGTACAATACGAGACTACGAGGCCTCAAAAGACCAATCGCGTCGAGTCGCGCAGTTCAGGCTGGCCCTCTGAAACAAAGCTCGTAAACGGCCCGTGCTTCCAGTGCTTCCAGCTGCGGGCCGAGTGAGAATCCCACGAGGAGGAGAGAGGCGGAGGTGAGAAAGGGAAAGGACTGAAAAATAAGAAGAGAGTAAGGGAGAGAGAGAACGAATAGAATCGGGTGAGCCTCCACAGTGAGCGGAGTACATTGAACCTGTACTGATTCCATCCCAGAGACGGATCTCCGCTCCGCGCCCCGCGACTAACTGTGCAGGCGTTGCACACTCTTGTCACGCTTCCTCGTGCACTTGTCGTTTTCGTTTGGGCACGTTTTTGGTAGCCTTTTAGAGTTTTGGCAGCTTTTTGGCACAGAGTCAACTATCCTTAAATCTGACATGTCAACGAGAGCCAACAAATGGCTGGACAGACGTTAGCGCCCCATGATGGCTGTCCGGTCCGGGATGCACAAGGAGGAAGTCGTCTCTGAATGGGGATGGATGCTCCGAGGACCAGGCACCAAAATTGGAGAGAGGAAAAAGAGGTACACCAAAAAGAGGAACACACAGAAAACACAAAGGCACAGGGACACATACAGGGACACGCAACAGGGGCACCATCAACAGCTTGTCTGCCGCAATCCGGCTCAGTGCAACACTGGCGACTGGTCCTCCCAATCCTTCCACCCTTACCTTACCCTTCTTGGCTGCGGTTCCCTCCCATCCGCGCCTCCACGTCGCGTGGTTCGCGCAGGTTTTCTGTTGACTCTGGAAAAGGTAAAAACAAACAGTGACTGGTGCAGTTTCTGACACCAAAGCAACAGCCCAACTTACTTTTTTTTTCCCTGCCTTTGCAGGAGACTCGCCAGCACGGAGAAGAATGACCCCGGTCCGATGCCTCGACCCAAAGACGCGGGGAAAGCTCAGCCCACAAGATTTGTGCAGCACGTTCCTCCACACTGTCCACACAACGCACGAGGCCCAGAAGCATTCTGGTCTGCAGTTGGTCTGCACTTGGTCCCAGTCCAACCCCATTTCCCCCCCCAGACCCCCAGTAACACGTGAGGCGAGATGGAAGCTGTCCCGAATTGCCGACAGATCACGACGGGGATTTTTGGTGAGGGACTGGGGACCGACCCTGTGTCAGACGGATTGACAGCAAAATGGCTGAAAGGAGAAGAAATGAGAGGAGCATAAGAAAAAAAAAAAAACATAAAAGCAGATCATGGCCCGCCTAATGTAAAAAAACAATATCGAAAACATCCGGTCTCTATCGCCACTGTCAACCCTCAATATTGCTCGGTATCTTTCACCAGCAAGCAGCGAAATCCAATCTACACGAGAAAAGAGCAACAACCTTTGGCTGGTTATCGACAATCGCCAACATGAGCAAGACGGAAATCGACACTCAGACGGCTACGGCCCCTGAGATCGAGCCTGCGCCCATCCACAGCATCTACATTGCTGAGGGTACTGGCAAGACGGCCCAGAACGCGGGTGCCAAGGCCAAGGAAGTGCACAATGTACGTTTCCGCCTAACCAAAAAAAAATCAGAAGTGATGCATCGTGATGTTTTGATCGTGAAATCTAACCAACGCTGTATAGGCCGAGCTGTTCGCTGCCATCCAGGAGGCTAACATCCCCCGGTGGAGCAAGTCGTCCATTCACCTGTATTTCTGTATCTTCATCGCCTTCTGTTCGTCGTACGCCAACGGTTACGATGGTTCCATTTTCTCCTCCATCCTGGGCATGGCCCAGTTCCAGAAGGCCATCCCCATCGGCACAGACGGTTCCAAGGTCTCGATCGTGACCTCCCTCTACAACGTGTATGTCCCATCACGCACGTGAAATGAAAAGAAGTCGCGAACAAATACTAACTGCTCTCGAAAAACAGTGGCAGTATCGTCACCACCCCCGTTGCCGCCCTGGTCAGTGACCGCTTCGGTCGCCGCATGGGCATGCTCACTGGCGCTATTGGCATCATTATTGGCAGTATCATCACCGCCACATCGACCACCATGGCCCAGCTGACTGTCGGTCGTTTCGTCCTCGTAGCGGTGTCCAGTTCATGACCGTCGCTGCCCCGCCTACGCCATTGAGATCGCTCCGCCGCACTGGCGTGGTCGCTGCACGGGTCTCTACAACTGTGGTTGGTTCGCCGGTTCCATCCCGGCCGCCTGCATTTCCTACGGCACCCAGTTTATCAACAGCAACTACGCCTGGAAGGTGCCATTGATCCTGCAGAACATTGCCAGTGTCATTGTTGTGTTTTCGGTTTGGTTTATTCCTGAGTCGCCCCGTTACCTGTTCTCCAAGGGCCGCGAGGACGAGGGTTCCGAGTTTTTGGTCAAGTACCACGGCAACGGCAATGCCCAGGCGCGCCTGGTTCTGCTGGAAATCGAGGAGATCCGCGAGAGCATCCGCCAGGACGCCGCCGACAAGGCCACGCCCTGGTGGGACTACTCGCCGTTCCTGACCCACAACGGCCGCTGGCGTGCGGCCCAGGCCATTATGATGGGTGTCTTTGGCCAGTTCTCCGGTAACGGTCTCGGTTACTTCAACGTCCAGATCTACAAGCTCATTGGCGTCGACTCGCAGTCCCAGCAGCTCGGCTACCAGATCCTGTACCAGGTCGTCGGTGCCATTGGCGCCCTGACCGCTGTTTCTCTGACGGACAGGATGAACCGTCGCCCCGTGCTGATCTATGGTACCCTGGGTGTCGCTGTGCTGCTGGCCATCAACGCCGGCCTGACCAACGCCATTGCCAACAACAAGGCCGCCAACGACGGTGTCGTCACCAACGTCAACTACGCCCGTGGCGCCCTGGCCTTTTACTTCTTGTTCCAGGCCTTCTTCTCGTTTACCTACACCCCACTCCAGGGTGTTGTGCCCGCCGAGGCGCTCGACACTACCCTGCGTGCCAAGGGTCTGGCTCTGTACGGTGCCGCCGTCGGTGCTGTCGGCTTCATCAACACCTATGCCGGTCCCATTGCCCTGGCCAACATCACCTACAAGTACATTTACGTGTTTGTCGGCTGGGATCTGGTCGAGGCTGTACTCTGGTACTTCTTCTGTGTCGAGGCCCAGGGCCGTTCCCTCGAGGAGCTCGAGTGGGTCTACAACCAGCCCAACCCCGTCAAGGCCTCGCAAAAGGTCGACAAGGTTGTCCTGCAGGCCGACGGTACCGTCAGCGAGAAGATTGTTGAGCATGCCGAATAAATGGAGATGCCGGGAAAGAGAGACTGAGTGCAACGGGAAGAGATATCTTTCTTTGGACAATCGTCTTTTTGAACCAGCCCCTTGTGTGAGCTTGGGCAGCTGGCCCACCGAAATCCGAAGATACCTTTGAAGATGTTGATAATAATGTTGTCGTGGGAGTGTAGGAGGAGACAGAAGATGTTGTACGAAGGAAGCCAATTTATACCACAGAATGCCCGGAGTAAGGTTGAATAGTCTTTAATAATAATGATGCTCCGCTAACACCTTTCGATGAGCTTGCTATCTGCTATGGATGTAGGACAGTCTAATTCTAGCGTCTACGCCGGATCTGCGTTTTGAAGCTTCCAACATACACACAGGCGGGGATTACGGCTTCTCTTGTAACATTCTAGATGCATCTTGTCCACGATGAAAGAATAGATGACGAATGGATTCTCTTCCAGCATATCCAGCGTGTTGGTGTTGTTGAACAAGCTCAAACTAGGGGCAGAGGCCGTCTGCATGAGAATTTGACACAAGTCAAACCTGGCGCGGTTCAAATCAGTGGTATTGTGAATCGAATTAGGGACTCTCGATTTGAGTAGCTCCAACCCCCCAATGAATTCTGCTGCACGAATGACCATGCTTTGCCAGTAAAGAAAGTTGTACTTTGTTGAGATAGGCACGTGGATATGCCTGCCGGCAGGATGGTTGTGATTGTATTCGGACATGATTGGTATTGAGGAATGTTGATACTCCTTCCAAGGGGTATTAGCTGCAACATGGAGTCGTTAGATTTCAATGGATAACCCCATAAGAGGAGAAACAAGTTTTTGCCGCTCACTTACCTCAAAGTAGATATTTCGTAAGCTTTCAGAGTATGGTAGCGACGGTGATGATGGGTTACAGAGAGAAGAAAGAGAGAGAGAGAGAATACAGCACAACCCTCTCAGCAGGCAAGATTTATATGAACGCAACCGACTAATATTGAAAGGGAACCTGGATTTTCGTACGCAGAACTCTACTTCACTGTGGTGTGTAAGACATTTGTGTTTGTTTTGAGAAGTGAATACAAACGACACAGCAGCCAATACAAGCACCGCAATCACAAATGACAAACACATTCATCATCAGCAATTTCATACAGTGAATAATTTAATTATTTTCTAAGCATTTAAATTTCCGTTGTGCAAACTGCAGCTACTCAATTCTCTGCGCATGTGACAGGTTGTCGACACCGTGGCCAATCTCCAGCGTAGCCTTGACGATGCCGTAGATGGGGATCTCGGCCAAGGCACCAGAGACGTGGTACAGCGTCGGCAGCGACTTGCGGTCGCCCGCCTTGAACGACAGTGAAGCATCCGAGGAGGCCAGCGTCTGCTCGACGACACGCGGAGTGGTACTTTCCTTGTTTGGCAAAAAGACCGCGTACTCTGCATCGGGTGTGCCGGGCTTACCAACAGTAGGCACGTACCGGTAGACGAACTGGCCATCGTCGGGTGTTGGAGGCGGCGCAAACGGCGATGGTGGGGGTGCTGCCTTTTCCGAATCGGGCGAGGCAGGCTTGAGGTTGTCCAGCTTCAGACGGACAAACTCGGCGCCGCGCCAGCTAATGGCAATATCGAGCGAGTTCTCTTGCTTGTCGCCCTGGATGTCGGCAAACAGTTTGGGCATGCCCAACTCGTCTCGGCCGGAGACGATGGGGTCGGCCAGATTCTCAAACAGAATGGGCAGGTAGGAGCCAAAGAGGGGGGAGCCATCCTTCTTGGTGTACTGCACACCATGGATCCAGAGACCGGCGAAACGGTAGCCGCCGCCACCGAGCCAGGGCAGGTTGTCGATCTCATTAACCTGGAATGTGGCCTCGACGACGGTGCCGGGACGGGCAAAACGGAAAGCGGGCGTGGGGAACAGGGTCTGGAGGTACGTTGACGACGTCTTGAAGCGGATGCTGGTCGTCTTGAAGGTACCGTTCAGAGCATCGACAGGTCTCCCGACAGAATCTTGACGAGGACCGGGCATAGGCCGAAGATGGAGGGTTGGCGGTAGTACGACGGGCCGTTGCGCTCCCACAGCCACTTGTTGAGGCGGTGGGTGGTGTTGTGCCACTCGTCGTGGGTAAAGTTATAGATGTTGAACTCGATGACATTGAACGCGGCGCGCTGGTCGTGTTCCTCGATATCCTCACCGGCACGGCGAGTGTCGGCCTGGACCTTGTGGGCGCGCTGCATGCGAATGTCTTGATACAAAGCAAGTCTGTCCTTGATCTCGGAGCGAGGCGTGCCAGACCTAAGAAGGGCGACCAGTGACGCGGCATCTTCAATGGCAATACCGCCGCCCTGACCCTGGTGGGGCAAGAAGGGATGGGCGGCGTCACCGAGGAGAGCCAGCTTGCCTGTGACCCAGTTGGGAAGCTGCTCCATGTCCAAAAGCGTCCACAGCTTGAGGCCGCTGCTGTCAACCAGGCCGAGCAGATCGCGGACGACAGGGCCAAAGTCCTTGAACACCTCGAGCAGAGTCGACTTGCTGCCCTCTTCGCTCCACGTGCTCTTGGACTCAGACTTGGTGGCAGGAGCAGAGGCAGCCGACGGGTGGATGGCGGCAAAGTTGAGCATGGTGTTGTTGACGCAAGGGTACATGACCAGACGGCGGTCGCGGCCGTACCACAGGGTCATGACACCGTCGCGCTGCGGACGGGTTGCCAGGTGGGCGGTCGAGGGTTGTTGAGCACCGTCTCGCGGGGAATCAAAAAGCGGAAGGCGCTGCTGCCGGAGCCAAAGGGCTTGATCTTGTCGCCAGCGATGCACTTGCGGGTAACCGACGAAACACCATCGGCGCCCAGGACCAGGTCGCCCGTAAATGTGGTGCCGTCCTCGAGCGTGACCGTGGCTGCTTCGGCGTCGACCGATGCAACACGGCTGGCCACCTTGAGGACTGCCGGCGTTCCCTTGCCTTCGGTTGAAGTAGCCACGCGCTTCAACTCGTTGTGCAGACTGACACGGTGGCTCAGCACCCACGGATGCTGCCACATGCCGGCGGCGCCCCGGAGGTCAATGTCTTTCAACAAGTTGCCCTGGCCATCGTACTCGACGATACCCTGCAGCGGGTTGGCACCGAACGTGGCGGGCTCGATGCCGAACCGCTTGAGAAGGCCATGGCAGTTGGGTGCCAGATGGATGGCAGCACCCAATTCTTGGGCCAGCTGCGACCGCTCAAACAGCGTGACCTTGTGGCCTTCGGCGCGGAGACCCACGGCCGCCGTCAGGCCGCCAATGCCGGCGCCGACAATAAGGACGTTCAACGGAGCAGTGTCGTCGGACATGTTGCTGTAAACTGTATTGAATAATTGTTGGAGAAGCTCTTTAGTTTTCTTGTTCTCCTGTCGCGAAACACCGCGACGTGTTGATTTTATTGCCCCTGGATAAAACCCCGATAAAAATGCACAGTCGGCTTATACGAGTACGAAGAGTGGTTCTGGGCCAGATTGGCCGACTAGTACTAAGTAGCATCACGCGCTATTGTAGTGGATTGCTTGTGCTTGCTGTTGGTTGACGATCCCCGCGTCGGTGTGTCGGGAGTTGTCAACTGTAGTGGGTGTGGTGGGTAAAGTCGGAGTTGGGTCGGGGGCCGACACCAATTTACCATTTCGGCTCCACCTCCACTTCCATCGTGAGGGACCCTCGACTCAACTTGCGTCATGTTGTGCAATGACGCGACCCTGAATTTTGTCACAACGAAAAACAAATGCAGGAGAATGGAAAACCCTGAATGCCGCATGCGAATTGTCTGGGCACAGAATTTTTTTTTGATCTCCAAATAAAATCAAAAGAGGGGAAGAGTGCACCTCAATTTACAACTCCCAAACAATCTCCAACATCAACATCAATATTATATCCACCCCGCATATCCGCCAATTGTTGACGACAACCGACAGACACAATGCCCAACGAGATCAAAGACCTGCACACGGTCGACGCCGAGTCGTTTTCGTACATTTACGAGCAAAATGCGACCGTCACGTTGAAAGACGGCGCCGGACTCGTGCGGTGCAATGTCTACCGCCCCAAGAGCTCCGACGACACGCCTGTCCCTGTTCTCGTGACCTACGGGCCGTATGGAAAGGACATTGCCTACGCCGACTTCCACGCCAAGTCGTATGCCGAGGTCAACCCCAACCACAAGTCGGAGCATTCGGCTTGGGAGACGCCCGACCCGGCCTTCTGGACGGGCCACGGCTATGCCGTCGTGCGTGCCGATGAGCGCGGCCTGGGCCAGTCGCCCGGTGTGCTGGACACTATGTCGCGGGGCACGAGCGAGGCGTTTGTGGACGTCGTGGAGTGGGCAGCGGACCAAAAGTGGTCGACGGGGAAAGTCGGTCTGTTGGGCATTAGCTACTATGCGGGCAGCCAGTGGCGTGTGGCGGCGCGCCAGCCCAAGGGTCTGTCGGCCATTGTGCCGTGGGAGGGCATGTCGGACTACTACCGGGATCGCTGCCGGCACGGTGGTATCCTGGCCAATGCCTTTATCAAGTTCTGGTGGAACCGGCAGGTGATTACGAACCAGTACGGACGTGCAGGGCGGAAGGCACGTAACTGGGGCCCGGACACCCTGGAAGGAGACTTGCCTGAAGAAGAGCTGGCGGCCAACCGCAACGACCAGACGGTGGACAATGCCGCCAACCGTTTCCGCGACGATGCCTACTATGCCTCCAAGGAGTACGACATGGGCGATATCCAGGTGCCGCTGCTGTCTGTGGGCAACTGGGGCGGTATCCTGCTGCACTTGCGCGGCAACATCGAGGGCTATGTCCAGGCTGGCTCGCAGCACAAGTTCTTGCGGATGATTACCGGCCGCCACGACTTGCCCTTTTACTACGACGAGGAGGTCGAGGTGCAGCGCAGCTTTTTGGATGCCTTCCTCAAGGGCGAGGACCGTGATGGCTGGACGGGTCCGACGGCCGAGGGCAAGACGGTGTCGCCGGTCAGCTTGGTGCTGCGCAAGGGCAATGTCGGTTTCAACGATGCCGCGGCGGAGCGTGGCTACGAGCGCCGCGAGGAGACGGAGTGGCCCATTGCTCGCACACAGTACACCAAGTTCTTCCTTGCGCCCGACTTGAGCCTGTCGACCACGGCACCAACCTCGACCTCCATTAGCAAGCTGTCGTACCGCGCTCTCGGCACCATTGAAGACCCCCAGACGCTGCAGTTCTCGACGCCTGCCTTTGAGGCCGAGACGGAAATCACTGGCTATGTTACGGCCCACCTCAACGTCTCTGTTTTGCCCGATCCGGCCGGCCCGACACCCAGCGACATTGACCTGTTTGTCACACTGCGCCACATCGGCCCGGACGGCAAGGAGATCTTTTATACGGGCACGGCCGGTGACCCAGTCCCCCTGACCAAGGGATGGCTCCGTGTGTCGCTGAGAAAGGTGGATACGGACAACTACCGCCACCGGGAGTACTTGCCGCACCGCAACTACACGTCGAGCGATGTCCAGCCCGTCATCCAAGGCGAGGCATACGGCGTGGACGTCGAGGTCTGGCCGACCAATGTCGTAGTCGAAAAGGGCGGCCGTCTTGTCTTTGAGGTTAGCTCGGGGGATACCCAAGGCTCGGGCATCTTCTTGCACAACGACCCCAACGACCGGTCGGCCGACAAGTTCCAGGGCAACAACCACATCCACTTTGGCCCACGCTTCAGCAACTACGTCACCCTGCCCGTGATTCCCAAGAGGGAGTAGATGTGTTGCTGTCAGTATTTATTCTTATAGATTAGTTTCCACAGTTAAAAATGCATTCTATAATTGTCGTCCACTACATACACATCTTCATCACAGTATCTGTACCTATTTGCGCCGGAAGATGCCGCGCTCCGTATAAACAAGAAAACGTAAAGGAAATAAGAAGAGACGCAACAAAAATAAAGTGGGGAAAGACGAACCAATCGTCGTTGTCGGTTGTTGTTAACCCCGACGACCCGACTTACACGATTTGTGGTTTCAGCGTCCGATCGGGATGTGGAGGAGCTTCTTGCCCCCTCAACGAGGGGAAAGCTTACGTGGAGAACGACCCTCGGGGTAGTTCCACGAAACGACGAACAATATCCGGGTCAGGCCATGTGAGACTGGGAAGGCGTAGTTCTTGCATCGGGAGAACTTATCGTCTGCTAAACACCCCCGTACTCTGTTCTGTATCCAGCCAATATTTTTTTCGTTTTCGTCTCGTGTCCAGCTATATTGACGTGCAGCCATAGCTTTCTGTTTACCATGGCCGATAAGGAAGACATTGCATCTGTTGTTACCGACATCACCACTGCATCTAGATCATCCTCAACAGACACAATGGCTGACTCTGTCGACACGACCTCGGCCTCCGCCGCATCCGCACGGCTGCCATCGACGGCCAGGCCCACAACCCCGTCTTCCGCAAGACCCAGCTGGCCAAACTGCATGCCGCTCTCCTCAAACACAGCGATGACCTCCAGCAGGCGATGCTGGCCGATTCTGAGAGTGCCGGTGTGAGACAGTCTGAAGTGGCTGTCGAGTACAGCCTTGCTCTCCAGACTGTCGCGGATCACTATGCCGCCCTCGACCCCGTCCAAGCCCTAAAGGACGAGTACGCGCTGGCTCGTGGACAAGATGCGCCTGAAAATCGCACGCCCGTTGGTATCGTCGTCATTGAGATGGCCGCCGACCGGGCGCCGCACACATTTGTCTACAGTTTGCTGGTGGCACTGACTCCAGCTCTGGCTGCGGGCAACTGTGTTATCGTGCACACGCCACAGACACTGCTGCAGACACCCCGGCAGCTGTTCCAGGTGCTGGAGACGACACTGGACGCGGACATCTTTTATGCCAGCATGGCCTCGAGTGCACCCACCGAAGCTGCTCTCGGTCACCGCAATGTTCGCATCTTCCAAAGCGGGCTCCCGTCGGCATCGTACAGCCTGTCTGCCAGCTCACTCCCGCCCGTCGTCTCTCAGCCTTCACGCGTCGTGGCCATTGTTGAGCGTGATGCGGACGTCAAAGCCGCTGCCACTTCGCTCATCCGTGCCCGTTTTTAGCTTTGGTGGCCGCTCACCATATGCACCGGATGTGGTGCTCGTCAGCGAGTGGGTCAAGAAGGACTTTCTGGCGGCGGCAGCACAGGTTGCCGCCCAGTTCATGGCCGAAGGTGGTGTCGAGGCGGGCAGCAGCAATGGTGCTGTGAAGCGCAAAACTCCCACAAAGACCAAAAAGGCAGACAGCTTGTCTACTCGCCTGCAGAACGACCCTTCAGCGCGGATCATCTCACTTGGCTCCAACGGTACTGTGGCCAGCATCGAGGATCGTTCTTCGTTTATCCTCCAAACAAAACTCAACGAGCCTGTGTTGGCCGTCGTCGCCATTACCAGCGTGGATGATGCCATTGACTTTTCCAAGACTTTGGGCGACCGTCCCCTGTCGGCTGCCTACGTCTTTACGGCGTCGGCACCGACGGCCAAGTACATTGGCCAGTTTGCCGATGCCGACCTCGTGATTGTGAACCAGCTGCCGGCTGCACTGCTCGGTATGTCCCCCTTTCTATGAAAATTCATGTTTACAAGGTTTACTAACAGCACAGTTGGCCCTGTCGCCCCGGCTGGCCATGGCTTGTCCGCTCCGTGGACCGAACGCTACACTGCAAGCCACTTTACCCTGCCCAAGCCGCAGTTCATCTCGGCGGCCAAGAAGACACCGCTGGTGGACCGGGTTCTGTTGGGCGGCACGGCTCGTCAACTCCACGAACTGCAGAACAAGGCCACGGCAGCACTCGTCCCCTTCCAGCGCCCAGCCAAGGCTGCCTATGTCGGTTTCTTCGAGCAGGGTATCATTTTAGGCGGTGTCTTGTTGCTGTCGAGTGTGGCGACAAGCACGGGCCTGCTGGGGCTACTACGGGTACAAGCATGTGAGGTGGTAGTAGAGGCTGGGTTCAGTAGCTGTGTGTCGTATTGTAGAAGACTTGTTTTGTTTTGTTTATTTTTGTTTCATATTTTTTTTATCGTAGTATTACTCTTCATCCCCGTGGTATGTTTAACTGAGTTCCTCCAACGATTTGCGCTTGGTCTCGGAAATCAATAGCGTCGTGAAAATACCACACACCATAAAGGCGGCAAATATTCCCATAACATGGTTGAGCCAAGTGCCTGCTCCGCCAATGTCCTCGAGGGGGCCTAAAAGTGCGTCGTCCGGCAGAGGATCCTCAGAGGTACCGGCGCGACCATCGTTTGCCAACGGTGGAAGCGACTGCGGTTCCTGGACCGCGTCCATTCGCATCCATATTGACATGACACAAATTGCAACCTGATTTTTGTAGCAAATTCATTGTCCGCTCTTATTCCTGCCTGCTTCGAATTCGTCTTCACGGCGTTTATGCCGGTCACGTGGATTGCGAGGTCCCTCTCCAAGTTGCTTATCCGCGCGCTTCCCCGACTGAAAGTCCGCCTTGCATACAACAAGACACGCATTGCCCTGCCTCGGAAAGGCAGTAGTTCTAGGCCAAGACATTGTGCGTCATAGTAGACGATACCAGCTGTTTTCTCTGACTAGGCCTTATTTTACTGACACGAGAGACACGGAAACAGGAACTCCCGGAATACAGTGCGGATTAAATGAGGCAACTATCTTGATATTTGTTTGCGTCCTCATCTTCTCCGTCTACGGAAACCTTCACACCTCAAGTGTCGTAGAGAGTATTGGGTTAGGATGGTCCTATGGGAGAAGCGCATGGGGGAAATCTTACGTAGAAGTTTTCGCCCCCATGCATGCAGTATGCTGAACAAAACAGTGTTTCTACCAAGAAGAAGTTGCTAGCGAAAGAGTGTGACCATTTTCTGTTTACATTGCACCAAATAGCCCGCATCCTGAAATAACCGGGGTTAACAGAAACAACATCGCTGCTTGTAAAGAGATTCCGCAGCGTGTGGCTAAGCGATACAACTTCACATACGGACACATGCCTATTGGAGAAAGGGGGCAGAGGTGTAATCCTAGTTATGCTGTGCCCTTGCTCCAAACCGCACCGTCAAATCCATCCATCCACTGCAAATACTCGCCACCTGCAGTCACCCATCCACGGATTCCTTCAGAAAGGACTAAACTCTCCATGTTGCCATCTGCCTTGTCATCAACATAGTCGGCGAACCAGCTTGCAGCCCGGTTGCCTCGGCCACGTGAGGAACCTATTTAAGTCAGCCTCGTCCGCAAAGTGCCTGTACAAGTAAGGCAAGGCAACCAACCGCAGTACCATATGACCTTGCGCAAACCAGCTGCCTTGAACAGCTCGTACAAGGTCGGTATGGTAGGCCACAGGCTCTGAGCCGGAAGGTTGACTGAACCACGAATCGTTCCGCCCTGCATTGATTAGTCTAAATCTTTGACAGTTTATAAATCAGAACCACGCACCTCGTGGTCGGTCCGCCGTAGATCAACAAAGACGAAATCCCGGCCAGCGATATTCTTCGCATCGTTGAGCATGCTCAAGACCTCTTCGCGAGAAATAGATCTGGCCTCTGTCTTCGGTGGTGGATAAGCAGCGTACCATGCCGAACCTGGCTGCGTGGTAGAAGCCATTGTGCGGTGTTGGGAACTGAGCTGACTCGACAGGTGTCTGGCTAAGAAAATGGGTTTCCTATAAAGACGAATGGCATGACAAAGGTTGTTGCTCGTGGCAGTCGGCAACAAGAGATGTATATAACGACGTACATTTGCCTGTTCTTCCTTACGCTCTTGAAAACAGCATATAAATAAAACGCAGAGCTGCCGAGGAGTCGGGTGCGGCGATTCTCAGTACCTGTCACTCCTTGGTCCTTATTGGTCACGAAAGAAAACTACAGACCCGCAACAGCCCCACAGTGTAGCACTACGTATTAGACAATTTCTGTTTGCGCAACAACCTCGCCAACTTATTACACCCAAGACACTACAGGTACATAATAGGCCCAGTGCATTTTTCCCCGTTGCTATAATTTCACCTCGTTTACCTCTTTTCCCTTTAATCGCCTCGCCGTTCTTGAGTTCTAAAGCATTCTTAAAATGTCCATTGGACATATTTTCTCCCTCTCATACTACCCAGTTGCAATATAAAAGGAGGGCTTTTCCCCTGTTACGATTATCTGTTAGATTTTCAGAAACCCTGATTTTACCAAACTCTCCATACAGACACGATGGCATCACTCGAACAAACGGCGGAAATCGCTCCTGGTCACGCCAGTACCAGCAACACGAACATTTCTCCAAACACCGACAGTACTATGGTCATCCAACAAGACCCCGAGAGCCAAAATCGACAAGGAGAGAAGGAAGACCGCACGGAAAAGATGTCGGCCTTCAAGTCTCTCGGATGGCTGGACCGCTTTCTCGCCGTCTGGATCTTGCTCGCCATGATCGTCGGCGTGCTCTTGGGCAACTTTGTGCCTCAGACGGGGCCAGCACTGCAAAAGGGGAAATTTATGGGAGTATCGGTTCCCATAGGTATGTTTCGGCCACTCTCCTACAACTGCATTCGAGCAAATCTTATACCTCCTGATCAGTCTTTTGTGTGCTCTGAATACTGACAAAAAAATGAACAGCAATCGGCCTCCTTATTATGATGTACCCTATCCTTTGCAAAGTTCGCTACGAATCGCTGCACGAGATCTTTTCGCACCGGGGCGTGTGGAAACAGATTGCTTTCAGCATATTCGTGAACTGGATTGTGGCGCCATTTCTAATGGTATAATTTGCTGTGACGCTCGCTCGATAAGAATTGTTTAAAATAAATTGTTTTTAAAGATAGTCTTGCAGAGATGGCTAACCTCCTTTTTTTTTTCAGCTTGGTCTCGCATGGGCCTTCCTCCCGACAAAAGCGACCTGCGTACAGGTTTAATATTAGTCGGTCTGGGAAGATGTATTGCTATGGTAAGTGTCTTCCCTCGGTTGTACAACAGACGTCCGATCATTGCGAAAGCATTAGCTGAATATTTTTTTCTACACAAAGGTCCTAATCTGGACGGGCCTAGCCGGAGGCGACGGCGAATATTGCGCCATTCTCGTCGCAATCAACTCGATCCTGCAGATGGTGCTCTTCGCGCCGATGGCCATCTTCTTCATCCGCGTCATCAGCCACGACACCAGCGTGCAGACTGTCTCCTACTCCGTCGTGGCTACCAGCGTGGCCGTCTTCCTTGGTATCCCTCTTGGCGCGGCCATTGTGACACGCTTCACCCTCCGCGCCATCGCCGGCCCGGACTGGTTTGAGCGGGTGTTTCTTCGGTTTGCCTCGCCATGGT
Source organism: Sporothrix variecibatus (assembly GCA_016097105.2). NCBI lineage: Eukaryota > Fungi > Ascomycota > Sordariomycetes > Ophiostomatales > Ophiostomataceae > Sporothrix > Sporothrix variecibatus. The sequence goes on along the minus strand of JADMNI010000007.1, from coordinate 2,373,444 downwards.
CGCTGATCGGCCTGCTGTACACGATCCTCGTTCTGTTCGCGTCGCAGGGCCACGCCGTGGTGCACCAGATCATCAGCGTTGTGCGCGTTGCCGCGCCGCTGATCGTGTACTTTGTGCTGGTTTTCTCCCTCACCTTGTGGGCCACGTACCGCCTTGGTTTCGGTTACGCGCTGGCGGCAACGCAGAGCTTCACAGCCGCGAGCAACAACTTTGAGCTGGCCATCGCAGTGGCCGTTGCGACGTTTGGCCCGGAGAGCGACCAGGCGCTGGCGGCAACGGTCGGCCCACTAATCGAGGTTCCCGTGCTGCTGGGCCTGGTGTACCTGGTTCGGTGGGTTGGAAACAGGTGGCATTGGAAGAATTGAACTACTAGTGTGGTGATGGAATAGAACGATAGAACAAAACGAGGGGGTTCCGCTTCTACGAGAAGCGAGCCCTGGTGGTCAAGCGTCTGTACAAGACGGCCGTTGCACAATAAATCATATACATCGCTTGGCAAACAGATATAGACACAATTTTTACCTACAATCGAACCATCCCCGCAGAAAACAAACTTAAATATTCTTGTCGATCAAGTCAAAGACCGCCGCATTCCTCACCAAACACCTCCTTTCTTCGGAGCAACCCAAGGCTGGATACAGGAGAGTCTGGTCACCATGACCTTGCACATCGGCGACGATGGCTGCGGCCAGTTCGCACGGCATTTCCATGCCAGAGGATATAGTGCGAGACACATAGGCCGTCTGGAGCACACCGGCCCGGGGCGGCAGCACCGGTTCGCCACCAGACTTCGTTGCGACACAGTTATTGTCATTGTAGAAGGACAGGCCCCGTTCGTCGAGGTCGCTTGTGTCGCATTCGTCTTGGCCGACAAGACGGACGCTGCGGTCGCAGCGTATGTCCGCCGAGGTTGGCACGGCGTATGTCGTTGTAGGCGATGCAGCATCCGTTTGTGGCTGCGAGCGCGGCGACTCTTGAAAATCTTGCGCCTCGGCAAGCTGGGCCGTCTGCGAAAGATCCTCGTTCGCATCCTTGACTTCGCCGTGTCGATGGTCGCGGTCCACACCGTTTGGGCGGAGGCATTGTTCGATCTCAGCACTCGACACCCCGTGACGAGCAAGAAGGGCACGCAGGTGATGGTTCTCCTCGGCGACGGCGCGCGCGGCGTTTTGCATTTGAATGCTCGCCTGCACGCCACGCTGTTCGTAGTCGTGCAGCCGCCGCTGCAAATCCTGGACGAGTTCTTTCTGGCGAGCACGCGATCGCCGCTGGTTCTCGCGGGCGATAATTTTAACCGCAGGGGTTATGTGCTGCAGGATAAGTCATCGTATAACGCGGTTAAGAAAAAAGTAGTAAGTTGAGATGGCTTACCTTCCGGGGCATAATCGCGCGATGCCTGGGCCGACAACTCAGCTGATACGCCGGTATTGCTGGATAGAAGAAGGAAGTGGCCTCATTGCTAAGATGAATGCCGTCAACATAGAGTGGCCGACTGCAAAGGTTGTACTAGGAAGAAAGGGAAAAGAAAGGGACAAAAACCACAACGGGAGGATTTAGACGGTGGCAGGGCAGACCACATCTTTACATGAGATATGCTGAGTAATTCGACGCCAAGCAGAGAATCAGGACAAAGTCTCTGTTAACCAATGATGAGAAGACAATGACAGACTCCCGTCTCTAGCGTCCGCCATCAACGGCGCGCGACTGTGGTGTAAAATATGCGACTAAGACCGGTCCCTATTACTTATATTTCGCCGCTCACGGAGAGAATTGTCTTCTTTTTTCGTCTGCCAACCTTTGACCCTCTGGCAGACACCAACGTACCGAAAAGTTGACCAGCTCTAGAGAAACGTGTCGAGGCCAGATGAAGGTTCCTCGAACCCCATTGCCGTTGGCATTACTACGGAGGCATCAAAGACAATTTACCTTATCCCCCACTCGTTCTTACGCCAACTGTCTGTTCCCTTCGTCCCCCGTCTCCGACAAGGCGATGCAACATCCACATTCCCCTGTCGCCCTCGTTGGCCACGGCGACCTGAACAACTCCTACGCTTCCAGGGCCACGGTCGAGCTCACGGCTAACCCGACCTATGCCTTTCGGTCTTTCGCCATCGACGTCGACCAGGACGACGCTGCCGTCCGTGACCGCTATCGGCCCTTTCTTCTTCCACCACCTTTTGCTGCGGACGACTGGATCGCGCAGCTGGAGCTCGGCACGGTCCTGCATCTGGTCGAGTCGGAAATTCTGGCGAAGAAGCGTAGCCGCCTGCGCATCCTCGTACTGTATGGCAGCTTGAGAAGTCGGTACGTTTCCTTTGTACCCTTTAGTCTGCGACGATGAAGACGGGCAGCTCGTTCTCATACCTTGGTGCAGGTCTTTCTCGCGTCTCCTTGCATACGAGGCCGCACGTGTTCTTTTCCGCCTCGGTTGCGATGTCCGGGTGTACGACCCGGCAGGTCTGCCTCAAAAGGACGACATTCACCATTCTCACCCCAAGGTTCAGGAGCTACGCGAATTGAGCAAATGGAGCGATGGCCACGTCTGGATCAGTCCCGAGCAACACGGGAACCTAGTGAGTCGCTGCGTTTCACTGTCTTTATTATTTCGAGGACCATGATTTAAGACTTTCTACTAACCGCGCCGCCACAGACTGGCATTTTCAAGCAGCAAATTGACTGGATCCCCCTGTCGTCAGGAGCTGTTCGGCCGACACAGGGCAGGACGCTGGCCGTGGCTCAGGTCAGCGGTGGATCCCAGTCCTTCAATGCGGTGAATTCCCTCCGCATCCTCGGCCGGTGGATGCGCATGTTTGCCATCCCCAACCAGAGCTCTGTGCCCAAAGCGTACACGCAGTTCACCTCCGAGGCAGAAGGCAGCCGCATGATCCCGAGTTCGAACCGCGACCGCCTTGTTGACTGCATGGAAGAGCTTGTTAAATATACTATCTTTATGCGGCCCCACTTTGACCTGTTTGGGGACCGCTTCAGCGAGCGGGAGGACCGCAGGCTCAAGTTGGAAAAGGCAAAAGAGGAGCGAAATGCAGCGCATTCCATAAACGGCGTGTCTTTAAATGGTCTATCTTTATAAGTAGTATAGAAAATAAACCTCAAGCTACAGGGCGTTTTATTCTATTTCGGATGTATCATGTCCTAATACTACCTCGACGAAGTTTATTCTTATTATTATCCGCCTTTCTCAGCCCACCTCCTCAGAGCGATGAAGGAGAGCCAAGACAGGCCTCCTACAGTACACAGAATAGATAGAGAGATGAGTAATAGAGGGGTATCTAGCTCTGTTAAGAGAAACGCATTAGCAAAAAGAACTATTAAACCGTAGGACAATTCATACGGGGACAAGAAATAAAAACCTCTATCTTTCTTGTCACCCTGTCCCAGCCGCTTCGGCCGCTGGGATAGGCTACCAGAATCGGGCCCATTCAGGAAAATAGCAACTGTAGGTACATAGTACTTCGAAGGGACAAATCCCTCACTGCAGCGGCCGTCAGAAGCGGCGGCCCGCGCCAGACAAAAGTAGCGGCCACAACAGCGCTGTCTCGACTTAATGTGTAAAATTTCATCCTTTTTTTTTTTTTCATCTAGCAATTCTGTTAATATTTGGACTGCATCTATGTACCTATCTACTCTACTGAGAATCCTTGAGAGCGCCCTTCAGCTCGCCATAGTCTTCCGCCACCTCCTTGCCCGCAATGCCAAAGGGCGCACACGGCTGCAGCACATAGAGCATACGGCCCCATTCCGTGTCGCTGCAGTTGCGCCACGCATGCATCGTGCCACGTTGCACACAGACGTCGCCTCGTTTCAGCACACGCTTCTCGCCCGAGTCGAGCACCAGCTCAATCTCGCCCTCCAGCACAACACCATAGTCCAGACTGACTGTCCGGTGCATCGCCGATGTCGTGCCGGGCGGCATATCCACGTAGCGCAGAACGGTGCCGCCCGAGACAGTCAAGCCGGGAGCGTCCTTCAAGAAGTCGCGGTACACCGTCAAGTCGGCACCGCTGTGGGCGATGCTCTCATTCTTGGTGTCGGCACCCGAACCAAGCTGCACAGGGAAGCCGCGGGTGACAAAGGCCTCCGCAAAGCCGACACCGGGGACGTGTGTGAGCTCGTAAAAGGGAGCATCTTCAGTAATGTCCTTGTCCGACAAGATGATGGCCTGGCCGGCCTCGTTGTGGGTGGTGACGAACCGCTTGGGGTGGCGAATGTGTCCTTGGAGGGCCATGGTGATGGTTGTGTGGAGTGAGGGGTGCAAAGAAGGATGGTATAAAGTGTATGGTTTGATGGTGATGATACTGCAATCTTCGTATTAACTCCAATGGGCAGCTCTCTTATAGCCAAGAGTAGATGCTCAAGATATTACAAAGCTCCAGAGCTACTCAATTCTCCCCGCCCTAGCTTTCGGTCTCCAACGACCCGGACGGCCCCCTTCCCCTCCCACTCTAAAAAGCACCCTCCACCCGACCCGAACGCCGTCATTGCGCCGAACTGCCGACTCCACGCGCTAATTACCAATACGCAACACCAAACACACATATCCGTACTCCCTACTTCCAGCGTCATATAAGTCAAGCAATCTATTGGAAGACTACTAGATGATTGTCAATAGTTGTATGTGCCAATCCATTGGATAGATTCGAAATAAGAGTAAACCACCAACTAAGACAACATCATGGCATCAACAACCCCCGACTACGCCGGCCACTTTTCGGACCGCAACATTCCCTTTGGCATTGCCTCGTCCGCAAGCCATCCCAAACCGCAGGCGGCCACTCGCATCGGCAACTCCGTCATCTTTTTGGCCGACCTTGCCAATGCCGGCGCGTTTGCCCGTGTCACCGGCCTGCCGGAGGGCGTGTTTGCCGAGCCGACGTTAAACTCCTTTGCTGCTCTTCCGCAGAGTGTGCACATCGCCGTCCGCCAGACAGTCCGGTCCCGCTGGCGGGAAGGCGGTGGTGTCGCCCAGCTGCCGCCCGGTAGTGTCGAAGACTTGGACGCGGTGACCATGCACCTGCCCGTCCATGTCTCTGATTTTGCTGATTTCTCGTGCAGTCTCGAGCACGTCCAGAATGCGGGACGCATCATTATCAAGGACGGAACACCGCCGCCCGGCTTCTTCCATTTCCCAATTGCCTACCAGGGCCGTGCCAGCTCGGTGGTGGTGTCGGGCACACCTATCGAGCGCCCCATTGGCCAGTTCCGCGACCGCAGCACGACACCGCCTACCATTGTGGCCGGTCCCTCACGGCAGATGGACTATGAGATGGAGTTTGCTGCTGTGATTGGGCAGCCGCTGCCGATGCGGCAGCGCGTATCAGCCGCCGATGGCGACAAGCACATCTTTGGGTTTGTCATCCTCAACGACTGGAGTGGTAGGTCATCCCCTCGTCTCTCTTTAATTTGAATATAGAATATACTTGCTAACGCCTTTAGCCCGTGACATCCAAGGCTTCGAGATGATGCCGCTGGGACCGTGCAACGGCAAGAACTCGGGTACGACCATCTCGCCATGGATTGTGACAGTCGACGCACTGGCGCCGTTTGTCACGGAGACGGCGGCGCGTGTCAACGACATCCCTGTCCAGCCCTGGCTGGCGGACCCCAGCAAGACCACCTACGATGTGCAGATGAGCGTCGATATTGGCGGCACGACGGTCGGCACTGCCAACGTTTCGTCCCTCTACTGGAGTGTGCGCCAGATGGTGGCCCATATTGTCAGTGCTGGTGCACCCCTCCGTACGGGTGATATTTTGGCTACGGGTACTGTTAGTGATACCGGTGCCGGCCATCTCGGCTGTCTGCTTGAGTCGACCGAAGGCGGTACTCAGCCCGTCTCCCTCAAGGACGGCACGACACGGAACTTCTTGCACGATGGGGATGTCGTCACACTGACGGCCATTGCTGGTCCTGCCGACTCGGGCGTTGGATGGGGCGAATGCTCTGGTCAACTTGTCGCGGCAAAGGAGTGGTAGATGAGTAGTCTCAGCCCTAGTCATAGCACAAACCGTAAAATGTTACTGCAGCTTCAATTTGAGTTATGTTTGCAAAGTATGTTTTCAAAATGCAATGATGTTTGTCGTCGTAAATACATCTCGTCTAGATCTCGGCTACATCTATCTCGTCTACGAACTAAAACTCTCCTCCCACTCTATACTTGAAAATGTTATCATTGACCCGTCCACCGTCTGATGCCACACCTTGGCGGCGGTCTGCAAGAAGTCAGCACTGTTCAATCAACATTGATCGGGGAGATGACTTACTGCATTCAGAAGAACACCCGTAAACATGGTTCCGATAAACACCTGCTCGGCGCGGTGCAGATACACGCGCACTTCGGCCTGGTCGCGCTCATAGTTGATCGGACGGTATGCCGGCACGCGACGGTGCTGTGTGTCCCAATCGTCCGGTGTGTCGGCACGGCGAGGGATCGGTGCGGGGGCGGCGGCATCTGTGGTATCATCGTTGCCGCGAGAGTGGTGCAACTCATAATCGTTGAGGACGCCGGAAAGCAAAAGGCCGGACGAGGGCGACTCGGTAGACCGGCCGGTCCGCGTCGACGTGAGGGTGGTTGTTGACATTGTTGTGGTAGTGATGAAGGGTTGGAAAGTCGAGGTCACGATACTGCGATGCTGATTCGCGACGGAAGACACGACTCAAAGATACAAGGACTGGAAGACGCCGCAATCTATGCCCTTACTACATCTCCAGTATGTAACAATCAGAAATTGAAAACAAGTCATGTGCCGCACCCTGCTGCATATGCCGCAAGCAAGACCCGTTGGTGGATGACCGACACAGGGTGTTCGACAAGGGAAGGATTGGCGTGGAGCCGTAGCGGTGGTGAGATTGTCGGGATGTGGGGGAGCTCGTGTGGGGATTTTGACATGGGCGGCGAAAACACGGGGAGATTTTTAGCGTTCAACAACTTGTGGGGGAAAAGCTGCGCCAACATGTAACTAACGGAGATCACGGACTCTTCGCATATTCGCAGTTTCGCACATTCGCGTTGTCTTGTAAATCCGGGTCTGTTTTCGGTCTCAAAAAGAAGCAACGGCAGTAGAGTCTTCAATCCCGTGGTGATGATTTGTCAGACAATAGAGCTGATTGTGTTTTGGAGGTTTGTCTGTGGCAAGGCCACTACTTTGTACGAGTGTTGAACTACGAATTATTGACTGGAACAACCTTGAACCTTATGGACATTGTTATCTCTATCTAAATTCTTATTGCCTTGATAAATTTGAAAAAGAAGACAAAAAGGAATCTTAAGAGGGGATGAATTTAAACTGAAATTGATTTTTTAAAGATTTTATTAAACACCAAAGAAAATAAAGAGGAAAAAGAAAAGGAAAAAGAAAGAGAATAAAAAGAACAGTGTCACAAAAGTGACAAAAATGACACCAAACTGATCTGGAAAGATTTATTTTTTATACCAAGAGGCAAGCCATCACTTTTCAAGACAGCGATTCGTATGATTTCCTTCATTTTAAGTAATACTATGTTACGGTATATTAAACACTTTGAGCTAGTCCTCCACTTTCATCTTTTTCCAGTCGTACGCCGTCTCCCACGCATATGCCGCCTGAAGAATCCTTGCCTCGTCAAAAAACTTGCCGACAATCTGCAGACTTGCTGGTACCTGAATACTCGCGTCATCTTTTGACGGCACAAAACCGATGGGCATCGCCAAGGCAGGATGGCCTGTGCCGTTGAACGGTGAAGTGTTCTCTGTCAGCCCGGCACCAGCCGTTATATGAGTGAGTGGTGAGACGGCCGCCACTTCAGCCACCGTCGTGCCCGGCAGTGGCGTGCTCGGCTTGAGAGTGGTCGGCATCACAATCAAATCCACCGTTTTGAGTACCTCGTCGTACTTGTCCCGCAGCTGGCGCATCAGGTTGACGGCCTTGTAGTAGGCGAGCGGGTATTGTTCCCATCCCAAAGCACCGGCCAACATGCCTTCTTTGCTGACGGTGCTCATGGCCGCCACAGTTTTGGGGTTGTACGGGTTTGTTTTGCCCTTCTTCTCAAACAAGTCGGTCAAAATGACTTGTCGACGCCCTGTGGCCTGTCCGCGCATGCCCATGTGGTTGCCCATTTTGCTCAAGACGCTGTAGATTGTGCGGCCCAGAGTGTGGAGAGGAACGCTGACATCTGTGACAACGGCGCCCAACTTCTTGAAACCGTCGACCGCTTGTTGGAAGGATGCCAACAGACTCGGGTCCATGTTTGGCGCATTGATGCCTTCGACCAAGACACCGATACGCAGGCCAGAGAGTGGCAGCCCCGATATCGACGGGTATCTTAAGAGATCCTTGTAGGCCAGCACGTCGCCAGGAAAGGGTGTGCCCGGTCCTTGGCGGTCGTCGAGGTTGTCTACACCTGCAATTGCTTGCAACAAAGTGGCACAGTCGGTGCATGTCGTCGTGATGGGCCCGACATAGTCCACCGATGCATCGTTGCTGGCAATGCCCGTATACGGCACCAGGCCAGTCGTTGCCTTGAAACCGTAGAGACCACACATGGCGGCCGGGATGCGAATGCTGCCGCCCTGATCACAACCAAGACCCATATCGACGGCGCCACTGCCCACAAGCGCGGCTGTGCCGGAGCTGCTGCCGCCGGCATTGTAACCGTGTGCCCAAGGGCTGTGCACGGGACCGGTCGCGGCGGTACAACTGACCGCACCGCGCGACAAGTTCTCACAGACAGCTTTGCCCGCAACGGTGCCTCCGTTTTCGAGCACGCGCGTGACAACAGTCGCGTCCATAGCTGGCGTCCAGCCGCTGAAGCTCTCCGTACCGACCAGGCAGGGCACGCCGGCCATGGCAATGTTGTCCTTGAAGCAGACCGTCTTGCCCTTCAATAGGGTAGTGGAAGGGCTGGCATGCTCACAGGTACACTTCCAGGCCCATGCATTCAACGGATTGTCACTGGGGCCCGGGCGGTGGACATTTGTCCGAGGTGCTGCTTCCAGGTCGGGTGTCGGCTGGTAATCGTCGAGTGCCGCGACGGTCTCGAATGCGGCCTCGGCTTTCTGGAGGAGCTCTGTGTAGGCGGCCAGTTCGGACTCGGGGACGGCAAAGCCGACTTCGCTTGCGACGCGCAGGACGTCGTCCTGTGTGACGGGCATGTCGCTGGTGGTGGTGTGGTGGTGGTGGGGTGAGTAGTGGCGATGCAGATGATTGTCTTGTTGTGGGAGCCGGTGATGTTCGTAGTTGAGTGTGTGTCAGATGCTCTTTTTTTTTTTACAAACTGTGGTTCAAACCAATCTCACACTGCTGATGTCATTTCAATTATTACTCCCACTACTTTTATCGCAGTCGAAAGGTGTTCGTCCTCGACAATGGGGAAGAGCGGGCTCTGACTTCGTCCGGTTATCTATTCAGGGTCCCGTTGCGTCCCGTTTTGCCGTTACCACCGAATGCGGTCATCCGCCTGTTATCCGCCTGTAATACGTGATTGGTCGGCAGGCTCCGCCTAGCCCCGTTGGTTTGTGGTGGTCCATTTTTTTTGCCATACTATTCTGTCACTTTTGTTAGTGTCGGTTCTTATCCGTCTCCACGCGTTCGGGGCACCTCCGCTAACTTTTCTTATCTTTGCTGCGACGGAGGTCCGCGAGTGGATGCGATAGCAGCGACAGAGGACGATACATATTGATAGTGGGTATCGTAGAAAGTATGTGTTTGAATATGAAGTGACTTGCCTGAAAAGAATATAATATAGCTTGGTTGCACGGACTTGCCGTAGGTGTTCTACTGTTGTTGGCCATTGATTTTCAAGAAAACAAACGACGTCACTCCGACTTACACGACCCCTCCTCTCCTTGCATCTTTACAAATCCATCACACATAAAACACAAAATGGTTCACGTCGAGGAGTCACTCCAGCTCCCTCGGGACTTTGAAGGTGAGCACTTTCCGTCTCCCTATGACATGTCTTACAGCCTGCTAACTTCACCATAGGTTTCGGCGAAGAAAGCTTCGACCCGCAGTGGCCCAACGGCGCCCGCATTGCCGTTTCGTTTATCCTCAACTACGAAGAGGGCGGCGAGCGCAACGTGCTGGACGGTGACCCGATCTCGGAGCCGTACCTCTGGGAGAAGGGTGCCAGCGGTGGCGGCCGCGAGGGCCGGCACGTCAATGGCGAGCAGGATTTTGAGTACGGCTCGCGTGCGGCGTCGTGGCGGCTAATGCGTCTCTTCAAGCACTTTGGCTGGCAGTTTACGACCTACGCTGTGGGTGTGGCCCTGCAGCGCAACCCGACGTTCGCCAAGGCTCTTGTCAGAGACGGCCACGAGATTGCCTGCCACGGTGTGCGCTGGCTCGATATCTGGGAGTACGGTCTGGAGGAGGACAAGGCGTACATTGCCGAGAATATTCGTATGCTGCACGAGGTCACAGGCGAGATGCCCGTGGGTGCCTACTTTGGCCGGGGTACGCCCAACACCCGTTCTCTCTTCCCCGAAGTGTGGAAGAAGATGGGCGGTGAGTTCCTGTGGTCGTCCGAGTGCTACAACGACGACGTGCCCTACTGGATCGATCTGCCGTGGGAAAAGACCCTGCCCGAGTCGGAACGAGAGGGAATGCTCATGATCCCCTACAACTACGACTGCAACGACGGCAAGTTCCACATGTCGCCCGGGTTTGGCAGCTCCGTCGCCGAGACGTACGAGCAGTACCTCAAGAACACGTTTGACTGTCTGTACCGCGAGGGCGGCAAGATGATGAACATTCCGCTGCACACGCGCATTACGGGCAAACCGGGCCGGTCGGAAGCCTTGCGCAAGTTTATGCAATACATCTCGGAGAAGCCGGGTGTCTGGGTGACGACGCGGCGGACATTGCCAAGCACATGCGGGCCAAGTTCCCGTACAAGCCGGAGGGGAAGTGGATGACACCGAGAGTAACGGAGGCGGAGGAGGTGAAGGAGTAAACGACGACGATGTCGGAGTCCAAAAATCCATGTACATAGAATCAAATGAAAATAATACTCAACGAGCAATTCGAACCAGTCTAAGGATAAGATAATGACGTGACTCCTATTACTTTGACAAAATGGCGAAGGAAAGTGTTGACGAAAACTGCCGGCGGCAAAGATAAGCCCTGCCCGGCTTGTCTGTTTCTAGGCTAGCCAGGCCCCCGTCAAACGTAGCGTGACAGCCGGGTCGGCGATGTGGATTGTGGATTGTGGATTGTGGATTGTGGACTGTGGATTGTGGTGGGCTGCCAACAAAGTGGGTCCTCTGATCGGACCTCCGACTCAGTTGCGATAAGAGATGCAAGGCTAGACGGTAAACATACGACAGGAGATACTGAAAGCCAAGGCCCAGAACCTCATGGGTGCAATCAGTGATAACAGCATGCACAGGGCTGGCAGTATCGGTGGCTCCCGCCTGTTATACCCAGTCACTGCCAGACCCATGGAGGTCGTCCGTCGGCTACTCTCCGTCTTGTAAATGTGCTGCTCCCATAACTTGATTTGCAGCCCTACATACCGTCACAATGTCGGACGTCGATCCCCACCACACATCAACACCACATACGCACACGGTCGTGCCTGGCTCACCAGCCCCCACGGACAACAACAGCAATTACAACCCCCGCAAACGCGGTCGAACCGCCTGCACCCGCTGCAAGAACCGCAAACAGAAATGCGATGAACAGCTGCCCGTGTGCAGCAACTGCCGACGGGCGGGCGTCGACACCTGCGACAAGGCCGATGTAGCGAGCCAGCCACTGCCGATTGCCTACACCCGAGCCCTGGAGGACCGCGTGGCCCAGTTGGAGATGTTGCTGGAGAGGCAGGCAACGACGCCGGCCGCTGTTCGTGAGGCGACTACGTCACCCACTACTCACGGCGCACACGGCGCTGACTCTGCGCTGAGCGAAGTGGTTGGCATCATCTCCCTCGGCAACTTTGAGGCGCCGGCGTATGTCGGACCATCGGCCGGGCTGTCTCTGGCGGTCAACTTGGGCGAGATGGTGCAGGCCACAGTATGGAAGAAGGCAATCCCCGATGTCGTCGATCCTCCACAACACGACACAACCGACACAAGTCCCGGTGGACCGCTGTCGACCCGTCTACCGCGAGGTGGTGTGCGTGCCATGACAAAAGACGAGATGGCACGGTACAGCATCAAGGAGCCACCCAGCGATGCCCTCGGTGCACGTCTTCTTCATCTGTACCTGTCGCAACCACACTCTCGCTACCCATTCTTGCAGCCAGCCGAGCTGTGGGCATTGCAGAGGGAACATGTTTCTTCGTCTGTCGGCGTGTCCAGTCCACACCTCACACCCTCCCAGCGCTATGGCATCTTCAAGCTGTACATGGTGTTTGCCATTGGTGCCACTTTGCTCCAGCTTACCAACAAGAACATGGACGTTGCGCCAGAGCGATTCTATGTCACGGCACTACAGCACATGGCGGCTGCCCGTGAACCAAGGACCGTGCAAAATATTGAGGCCATGACGCTGCTGGTCATCTACCATTTGCGGTCGGCCTCGGGTCTGGGCACCTGGTACATGATTGGTCTGGCCATGCGGACGTGCATCGATCTGGGGATGCACCGTCGGAGCCATGAACAGGGGCTGTCAGCAGCATCGATCCACGCCAGACGTCGGCTGTTCTGGACCGTCTACGCACTCGAAAGAAACATTGCCATTTCCCTGGGCAGGCCTCTAAGTCTGGCAGACAGACAGATCGATGTCGACTTGCCGCTGGCTACGTTGGCAGCATACCCCTCTTCCCCCAGCTACGACTCCCGTGCTATCGACACCTCCGACAACATCCAGAGAGCCATCCTTCTGTTCCAGCTTCGCCGCATCGAGTCCCGTATCCATCACTCCGTCTACCGTGCCGATAAACCATTAAGTACACTACGGCCCAAACTGGACAGTCTGTATACCGCCCTCGAAACATGGCGAGAAAAAATGACGTCCACCCTCCGAGCGACAGCCACCAACGACGACGACGCCGACACTAGCTATCTGCTGCTCCACTACCACCGTGCTGTCCGCACGCTCATCCAGCCCTTTTTGACAATCCTGCCCGCCTCCGATCCGTACTTGACCCGATGCCTGTCGGCTGCCGGCAACATTTGCCAGTCCCATAAACGGCTGCACCAGTCGCTGCACTACGGCCACAGTTTTATTGCGGTGCAGACCATCTTTGTCGCCGGTGCTACTCTGCTGTATGGCCTCTGGACACAGACCCATCGCGTGTGGTCCGTCACGCTGGCGGACGACTTGAGGGCCTGCTCTTTGGTGCTGTTTGTCATGAGCGAGCGTGCTCCGTGGGTGCGCAAGTACAGGGATGCATTCGAGCTGCTAGTTGGAGCGACAATGCAGAAACTAAGGAGTGGAGGGAATGAAGACTCGGCTGGTGGTGATCTTGCGGATATGGCTACTCTCGCGCAAGGGCAGCCGACACGGCCACCTCCACCAGAAGAAACACGGAGTGACCGACAAACATCGCAGAGTACACAGAGTGGGCCGACATCTACCCACCCAGCAGAAGGTGGTCGTGACGAGGACGGCGATGTCTGGTATCTTGTGAAAGAACTAGCCAACTGGATCGATCAAGATCCAACGCAAGGGCAGGGGCAGGATCAAGACTCTGCTGGCCAGGACAAGGACAATGCTCCGGTGTGGATGCCCGATTTTGAGACACTGCAGAACTGGACGTCATTTACACCGCGGTAGACTCCTATGTATCTTCAATGCAATTGTAATCAGCTCTAGATCTATTCTAAATGTTTAAATGTTTCTTAATCTTCTTACGTTTTGCTGATGCTTTTTTTGTTTTCCTTTTTTCTGAATTCTCCTTAATAGAGAGCAAAAACACATTAAGTACTTTCAAAATCGTAAAACAATTTTGCATAACTAAAAAAATTCGTAAAAAAAACTTTAATGCTGCTTCCAATGCGCCTATGTATGCTTCCTGATTGATGCGTTTTTTGTCCCAATATGTACAAGTAGTAAAATGCAAACAACACCAGCCTCCTCTGCCACCATCCATGAGAAGCCCCGCCATTCTCACCATCATTTCTCACGCACATCTGCTTGCGTCAACTCTTCTCTTGTAGCGTTCTTCTCCACATCCACCACCGCTGGTGAATCCTCGCTGCTGCTCACGTCTATTGATGCAACTCTTTCTTGAGAAGACTCTCTGACTGCATTGATCACCGGCACCGGCGTCTCCGGTTTCGGTCCTTGCAGACCACGGTCCCGGATTAGCACGCAGCCAATAAAGCACAGCCCAATCAATGGTACCAACAGCGTAAATACGGCATGACTGGCGGCCATGTAGGCATCCAGAATGGCGTCTGCGTCGGCCACTGGCAAACCCGCCAAGTCCGGCACGGCATACGGCCGACTGGCAATGGAGTCGACATAAGCTGGCGGCAGTTTCTTTCGCAGAGTTGCTTGCAGGACAGCCGCCGACACGGCCAGGCCGACAGCACCCCCCGCACAGCGGAAGAAATTGCGATTGGAAGTGATGACGGCACGGCGGGCGGGGGCGACGTGGGCTTGCAGGGCCACCAAGACAGGCTGAAAAATACAGCCGACACCGGCGCCGACGAGCATCAGCGGGACAATGAGGACGCCCGGGGACGTGTTTCTGGTAAAGAGGAGACACAGCCCTGCCCCCAAAGTCCAAAGCCCAAAGCCGGACCAGATGACTTCGCCGTAGCGTTTGCGGCGGGATATGTACTGGCCCGACAGGATGGACAAAGCCGTCTGGAAGCCGACGAGGGCGGAGCAGATGGCAGCCGAGCCAATGGGCGTGTACTGGTGGGCGTTTTGGAGGTAAAGGGGGATGTAGTACAGACAAGACTGGTAAACGGCGCCAAAGAGCACATTTTGGGCCATCATAACGGCAACAGCTGGTGAAGTGAACATGGATACTAAAGGAAAGTTAGTGAATATATGTCAATAGACCTCGTTGCTACACCGGGTAAAAAAAAGAAACTTACATGGCATCATGGGCAGCTTGGCCAGTTTCCACTCGATCAGCAAAAAGAGAGGCAGAGCCAGTGCGCCAATCACCAGCATGGCAATTACCATGGGCGAGTTCCATTCGTAGTAGGTGCCGCCACCAGAAATGGGAATCAACAAAAAGACAACAGCGACTGAGGATGACAGCATGCCCCAGTAGTCAATCTTCTTGACACTCTCCCGCCATGGCGCACGTCCTTTGGACGATGGAGGAAGCAAGAAGGAGGCCAGGACACCCGTCAATGCCGCCAGTGGTGCCAGCATATAAAAGAAGGCCCGCCAGTCGTGTGCTCTCTCAATCAGGGCTGCCGCCAGAAATGGGCCACCAACATTACCCAATCCAACCATGGCACCGATGATGCCCTGGTAGCGGCCTCTCTGTTCCAAAGTGACCACGTCCGAGACAATAATCATCGACAGATTAGTGATGCCGCCGCCGCCAATACCAGCCAGAGCTCGGCAGATGTAAAAGGCAGCCGGTGTATGCACCAGACCGCAGCCGAGGTCAGCTCCCGCAAGAAGAGCCACGGCACCCAAGTACACTGCTTTCCGTCCAAACAAGTCGGACAGCCGGCCGTACAGCATCTGAAAGGTTGTGTTGCCGATCAACGAGGCCGTGCCGGCCCAGGATACTGTGTCCTCGGCATGGATGTCGGCGGCAATCGTTGGCAATGCAACACTGATGCCGTTCTGGTCGATGAATGTGACGAGTAGTGTTACTGAGAGTGTGGCCAGTACGACAAGCAGCTTGCCTCGTGGCAATAAGTTGGTCTGCTCGTGTAAGGCGAGCTCGGCCGCTGTTGGTTGTGCTGTTCGTCCCATGTTGTGTGTGTGAGGAGATGTGAAGAGAAAGGGGAGGAGGTCGAAGAAAGAGAGAGGGTTCGTATCGTCTATCGTATCGTCCGTCGTCACGCCATCTTTTGATGATGTTGATGTTGATGTCGATAATCAGGTGTGAACCGAAATGTGGCGTTTCTGGTTTGAGTCTATCGTTTATCTATTAGATTGAAGATGAATATGAAGCTCCACTTGAGTCCATTTTTGCGGAGATGTTTCTCGTGATTTTTGTTGTGTCATTGTTGCACGTATTTTCAACAGTCTTAGCCGTGTCGGTGGTGATGTTCTTTCTATGTAATTGTCGGACGTCCGCTGTTAGTCGCATCCAGTCCGTTGCCACTTTTGTAGCTTCCACAGACTGCCCTTTCTTTGCCTGCCGGCGCCTTCCTGGTGTTAGTCGGGGAGAAGTGGGCCGTCGGGACACCTCCGACGCTAAGGCCTTATCACAGCTTTCTGACACTTTTGGTGCTTTTTTGGTGCGTTTTGGTGACAAGGCGCTGCACCGCCGATCGTCGCAGCCACGCCGACAGCACTGATAAGTGAGATTGTGAGATTGTGGGCCAAGAAAAACACACCAAACAGTGCTACTAACTAGCGCCAGATAGTGGTGAGATCAGATACTCGACGATACTGCAACCACATCGAAACTCTGCAAGGGTCTAGATGCTACGATAAGGCAGAAGACTCATTTTTCGTCTGTCCAGACACTTCTTGGTGGTCGGCCAGGATGCACGGCCCCACGGTTTGGAAATATCTATATGTCATGCCTCTCGGCGCCGTTCCAGGATCATCATGAAGGAAGAGAATTCGGACATCATCAAACAACAAAGGCAAAAGACTCGAGAAGACATTCTCCAACAGCCGTCCGCCAAGAATAGTTGTCTTCTACCCCAACACCACTCCACATTCTCACAATGGCCATCCGCCAGCGTGTCCGCAAGGCCTTCTCCTCCAAGGAGGAGTTCAAGAAGGCCATTCAGACCAACAACCATGGCACCTACTTTAACGAGGATTTGCTGCCCTCGCCGCCGTGTAAGTTCACATCCGCATCCACGTGTCTCAGCTCCACCCCGACGATGAAAAGTGTACTGACAATACTTCAGCCCATCGTTCGTGGACGGCGCTCCACTTCTTCGCCTACTACCTGACCATGACCTTCTCGCCCAGCTCCTACAACCTGGGCGCCACTCTTGTGTCAATTGGTCTCAAGTGGTGGCACGGCATTATCGCGGCCGTTATTGGCTCGGCCATTCTGAGCGTCGTCGTCATCCTCAACTCGCGTGGTGCAGCTCGCTACCACGTCGGTTTCCCTGTCTACGTCCGTGCCGCTGCCGGTGTCGCCGGCTCCAAGCTTTTCGTGGTTGTCCGTGCCTCGGTTGCCATCATCTATTTTGCTACCCAGACCTATTACGGCGGCCGCATCACGGCCTGTCTGCTGCGGGCCATCTTTGCCAGCCACTGGGACAACATCCCCAACCACTTGCCAGCCAGTGCGGGCATCACGTCGGCCAACCTGCTGGCGTTTTTCATCTTCTGGATCGTGCAGCTGCCCTTTTGCTTTGTCCACCCCACTGTGATCCGTCATCTGTTTGTGGCCAAGTCTGTGCTGAGTACCGCTGCTTTCTTGGGTGTCTTTGGCTGGGCTGTCCATGCCAATGGTGGCAGCCTCGGCAACTTCCAGCTCAGCAAGACTGTGACGCCTCTCGAGGGCAAGGCTCTGGTGTGGCCCATGCTGCAGGCCATCAACTCCGTCATGGCCGCGCTGTGCCCAATCCTCATCAACCAGCCCGATATCTCGCGGTATGCTACTCGTCCTAGCCAGGCTACTTGGTCCCAGGCTATTGGTATTTTGGTCAGCAAGGTCTTGGTTATGTTCATCAGCTGCGGTACCACCAGTGCTGGCATGAGCCTCTTTGGCACGGCCTACTGGAACATGTGGGACCTGTACGACGCCATTCTCACTACCTACTGGGGCCCGGCTGCTCGTGCCGGCATTGCCTTTGCCAGCATTGGTGTCATGCTGTCGATTTGTGGCCACCAACATCGGCTCCAACTCTCTGCCCGTCGGCGCCGACATATCCGGTCTCTGGCCCAAGTATATCAACATCGTCCGCGGCCAAGTCTTCTGTGCTGTGTTGGCCCCCCTGCTGGTGCCCTGGAAGATTATCGCCAGCGCCACCACCTTCTTGACCTTTTTGGGCTCCTACACTGTCTTCCTCATGCCCATCTGCGGCACCATGATTGTCGACTACTGGATCGTCCGTCGCGGCAACTTCCATGTTCCTTCTTTGTACACTGTCGCCCACGGAACGCCCTATGCCTACTGGCACGGCTGGAATTTCCGCGCGGTCGCCGCCTGGGTCGCCGGTGTTGCTTTCACGGTGCACGGCATTGCAGGTTCTCTGAGTCCCAACTCGGTCAACCAGAACAGCAAAAACATGTACAAGCTCGGCTTCTTGCTGTCCTTGGCCATGGGCAGCTTTGTCTACTATGTCTTGTGCCTCATCTTCCCGCCGCCCGTTTACCCAGAGTCGCCCAACGCGCCCGACGCCAACGACCCGGACCGCATGAAGTTTGAGCACATGGCCGAGAGCGAGGGTTTCTTGCCGGGCGAGAACTACGACGACATCAAGGGCGTGCTGGTCACCGAAGTCATGGATGGTGAGGTGCTGCCCACGACGGTCCAAGTGCGTGGCGACGACAAGGGCTTCGACAGCAAGGAGTATGCCACCGACAAGCTGAGCGTCTAAGTGCAGGGGCTTATGGATTTATTAGTACCACTAGTAGGGGATGAAATAATGGATTGGAAGATAGAAAGATTGACCACGTGTGTTGACATAATATCTAACGCCTTGGAAAGGGCAGCCACCCTGACATAACAATTTTGTTGTTTCCACTGTATAACATTCTGTGGACTTCTGATTTGGCCATTGGCTATGGTAAACAATGTGCAAAAACAGTTGGCGGTGAGCCTTGCAAGGCAGACTCAGCTGAAAAAAAGCACATTGGGGGCCAAATGAAGCCCCGCCCGACCAAGGCGACTCACGTCTTTCGAGGACATCACTTCTGTCGTCGCAATCGAATTTTTTCTTCTCCCTTACTATCACTCGGAAGTTGGAAGAGTTCTAACTAACTGTATCAACAAGTCTTTTGGCCATGGAGCCCCTCTCCGCCGGGGCGACCGTCCTTCCTTTCGTCATTCTGTGGCTCCAGAGTATCAAACTCAGCTGTGGCGTCCTCTCGACGTATAAAGACGCAAAAGAACAGGTCAACCACCTTCTCAAACATACCGAGAGCCTGCTCTCTATGCAGGAGAGACTTTGAGATCTCGCGCCATAAGTGATCACAGAGATGGAACTCTCGCAATGAAGATCAAAGCATGCGCGGAGGACATTGAAGTCTACGACAAAAAGCTGAAGGCGATGGCAGTGGGTGGTGCGGATCCACTGCTCGAGAGGCAATGGAAGAAGCTCAAGGCTTTCTTCAAAGCAAAAGAAATGGCAAAAATGAGTGCCGTCATGGCTGAGCACACAGGAGCATTGAGCCTTCATCTGAACATCATGGAAAGGTAAGTCTTTATCAACCCGGGGCTATAAAATGGAGCGATCAACTTAGCTGATGCCGTCTATGTGCTACAGCGATATGCTATTCGAGGTGCGGGATCAACTTGGTATCGTCGAACGAGAAGGGCGCACAATACAACAGACCATCGGAGAAAGCCGAGCAGCCGTTATTGAGCACCACACGACCATGGCGGCAACTGTTCGTGAAACAGTGACGACAAACCTTCACGAAACAATGGCGCAAGTGACAGACGAGATGCGCAGTAACGGACAGGCAATTCGTGCTGCTTTGTTGGATTTGGGATCAAAAGCCCAAGGAGATCAGATGATTGGCATGCTCAACCAGATGTTGGAGCAACTCTCTCGTTTGTCGCTCGAGCGTGACGTTGGCGCGCGTGTCGAGGAACTCCGAGAAGAACAGGAAAGCCAAGAATCCGACGAAGTCCAAGGAAACGACGAAGCCCAAAAGGACATGCAATCAATTGATGATATGCCCGCCGAGGAAATCCTGCCGTATGCCATGCTAAAGGAGAGCATAAAATCAATCTTGACGGCTCTTCACAACAAGCAAGGCGTCTTTTCTCTCGACGAAGCCGCAGACATTGGCGATTCCCTGCTTGCTCTTCTCCAAACGATGGCGTCTGACGCATTTCTCGCGTCTGCTGCGACGTCCGTGTCGACATATCAACACTGGTGCGAGACATGCACCAAGCGTGATCTTGCACAATTGCGAGAGAACTTGAAGACTGTCCAGGGAATAACTCTCTCCTCACAGAAACTTTCCGTCAATGAAAAAGGTGAGAGATTTCCTATTATTAATAATAATAACGAAGTGTTTAATATAAAATTACGTTAATTAACGAAAGTTTAGGAAAACCAACACATAGGGCAGGAACTGCCACTAATGTTCATATGAGGATGCGAACATGCGATCTCTCTCTCGGTTTTTTATCGATCATATCGCTTGAGAGATCACGGCAAAAACAACAAAAACAACGGAGACAACGAAAGAAACAAAGACGGCGAATGTTTCTACCGCCTAACGCGCCAATTCCATCAGAGCTCGTGTATGTCGCCGACAAAGACATTGAGACCCAAATCTGCTTCATTCCCCGATCCGAGCTACCTCGACAGGGGTTTCAGGTAATCATGCGACAGTACAGCGACGACCGAGGAACTTTCAATACTATACCAAGGTTTTTCGTCAACAATATCCTCCCTTGTAGCTCCCGTGTCTTCTCTCTTGTACAACAAGGCAGGATGTCAGAATTTCAAGAGATGTTGCATCTGGGAACAGCCTCACTTAGGGACCAGGACGAATTTGGCGCTTCTCTTTTATTTGTGAGTTTTTAAAAATGATACCAACTTATGTAATTCTTACTGACTAGATTAAGTATGCAAACTGCCAGCCAGACATGTGTCGCTTTTTACTTCAACATGGAGCAGACATAGATCATGTTGCCAGTAACAAGGGCCGTCGGGTTATCAACTCGACTTTTCAGGATCAGCACTGGTGACAATGTATAATGATGATGAAGCGGAAGATGATGTGTTGGGACCCATTCTAGTATGTCGAGAATTGCTTCTGGGGGCTGGTTGTGATCCTACGATTCCGATAGATGATCAAGGAAGAAACGAACAAAATATCGTTACTGACGTATTGCAACTTGGCGTTCCGGTAATAATGATTCATACATATTAAGCCAAACTGCATAATAGCCAGCGCTAACAGCAAGATTTAGGAATCGATGAAGATTGTCTTGAACAATTCTGATGGCTTCTTCACAATAGAGAGCGGTATTGATCCGCAGGGGTTCAATTTCACACCCTTACTCTCGCACTGTTCTGCCGGGCGCTTCAACGTTGAAGGCCTTTCGCTCCTTGTAGACAGGGTTGCTAAAATTTCCGCTCGCGATTTGTTGGGCAGAACATGTCTACATCTATGCTTTGGATTTCCCTGGTCTATTGATATAAGATATACGCAGCGGGCGCAGGCTGGGCTGGCGTATCTTCTTGACCACGGTGCTAATCCTTTCGCCATTGATGACATGGACGTGTCCGTTTCTGAAGCGGCCTATCTTGACACGGAAGATGGAAGCAGTCGTATGGAGACGTGTGGGATGCTGTGCTAGCGGATTTTGGGTTCGGCATTGCAGATTTTCGCCGGGAATACCCTCGGGTGCCTCGCTACTGCCGGTATTATACAAGGCGCGACTTTGAAGAACTTTGGGTTGGACGAGAACATCTCTGCCCGTACTACGACGATGACGAAGAGATTTGGATCACCGATGAGGAATCTGACCAGGATGCAGGCAGTGCATCAGATGAATCATCAGACTCAGATGATGGTGGAGTAAGCATGCTTTAACGCCTTTCAGATTTGGGGTATCTCTTGATGCATGGGGTTATTATACGCTCTAATTTTCCATGTACGCTCTTCATGTGAGCATCAGTCTTCTGTTTTAGCGTTCGCTCCGCCAGGATAAGTCTGGAGTTGCTTGTGGTTCTCACTTACGGAATTGGTTGTTTGGGTCTATAATTCTATACTTCGTGATACACATTCTACTAAGCATGCCCTCTTTGGTAAATTGTTGCGTTTTTTTGTTTTCTTGTGTTTGAAATTAGAAAACACCACTCTGGGCTAGATCCAAAAATAATACATTGTACAAGATGATGGATGACGTTGCTTAGTTCCCGATACTTGACAAGGCCGGTAGTGACTTTGGTGGCAGTACTAGCCGGGAACCGTAGCCTGCATAGAGTAAGGTGGCCGTGTGGCATCCGCGAAGACTAGTTCATCCCAATGACTTACACGTATCATCACCAAAGTCACTCTCCTCCTCGTAACAGAACGTCTACCAGCACACAGTTGCTTATATGGAAACACACAACGCCACCCATAAAAACCCTGCTTTCACGTTGGAACTTGGATTAATCCGTGACCATGTGATGCCTTGTGTATGTCATTTCTTAATGTCAACCTTTTTTTTTTCAGTGCCAATTCCCCGCCCCTGCTACCATTGTTATCCCTGCTGTCTTCTCAGTCTTCTCTCTCTATTTTTTTATTTTCTTTTATTTTCTCTTTTGTGTGGTTTTCATCATTGGGAGACCACACTTTCTTTTCGCTTCCCTTTTTCCAGTTTTCACACTCTGCCGCCTCCCCAAATACCAACACACATCCTCTTACTATCCATCCATATCGGTATGGACCTGATCATTCTGCCGTTCACCAGAAGACAAAACGCTGAGCTGTTCACGTCTCTCGGATCCACCTTTGCATTTCTCCTTCTTTTGGCATCCGCCTACAGGATCTACTGCTACCTCTACGAGAATGCCGATTACTCTCAGGCTGGTCCGTCCCACTCATGATATCTGAAGATACTATCCTTACTTATATCATTGCCATCATCATCCCCGTCATCTTCGTCGTCTTCGTTTTCGTCTCCTCAAAACCATCGTCACATCGCTTACCATAAATCAGCTTAAAATATGGCCGACTCCGATCCGGTCCCGTCGTCCTCGACCTCGACGGCGCCACGCCCGGAGCGGGCTTCCATCATAGTGCCCGTTGTGTCCAACCAGGCCCAGGACAGTCTGTCCCCGCAGAGATCGCCGATAAAGCAGCTCGAGTTCTTGACGGAGCTGGCCCGCGACCTTCCCGACCATTATGTCTGTGAGCAGTGCCTGGAGCTGCACACTGTGGACGACAAGACTGAGAGTTTCGCTGCTGATGTCGCTTTTGTCGAGAACGCGTCGCACGAGAAGAAGACTCCCGAGAAGCGCCATCTCGCTCTGGAGCTTCCCTGCCAGCGCAAGAATGGTATCCGCTTCTCGGCCTCCGGCTTGTCCCACCCTGTGGTGCACAACTTTACTGGTGACCTGTCGTCGGCCCGCCGCACGCCTCTGGCCGGTATTCTTCACCGCGATGTGGAGCTCACTCTCAAGCGTGCGCGTCTCCTGAAAGAAATGACGGACAAGGAAAACGAGGAGCAGCTTGCCGATGCCCTCGACGCGGCTGTGTTTTCTGACTCGAGTGACAACGGTAGTGACAAGAAGGCTTTCCACACTCCTCCTTGCAAGTCCACGCAGTCTGCCACCGTCGACGACACGGTGACTACCGTCCAAGAAGTCTCGAGAGATGACGAAGACACTGTGGAGCGGACTACTGCCGAGGACTCTGACGAGGAGGAAACGGTCGTTGTTCACGCGTCCACCAACGAAGCGGCTGCCGAACTTGCCGAAGCCGGGCCTTCTACTGACTGGGCCCGCAAGAGCGAGGCAGCCACAACCGATACAACTCCTCCAAAGTTCCGCAAGAACGGCTGGATGGCCATGTTTACTGACACCGTGGCGTCGACGGCTACCTCGCTCATCCCTCAATCGTTGAGATCTGAGACTGCAGAAGACAAGGGGCAGCAGGCCCAAAAGACTTGCGAGCAGGAGTTCAAGGACCGCCGCCAGCACTTGGAGACGGCTCTCGCTGCTGCCCTCAAGCCCATCACGGCCGATGTCTCGCTCGTCAAGATTGACCGCATCAGCCGCAGCCGCTACCCCTTCCGCGAGACCACGACGGCCAAGTACACGTTTGCGCCCTCCATCAAGGAGAACCACTACATGCTCAAGACGACGGTCAAGATTCACCGCCAGGAAGCCAAGAACGTGGCCATTTCAATTTGTCCCCATCAGCTGCTGAACCACCACGGCGCTCCGGACGCCGGCCCGGACCTCCGCCTCTGCCTCCGCCTCCAGGAAGCTGTCGGCAAAGTCAACGACGCCATGCGCCAGCACACGCCCAACTTCCGCACCCTCTACGAGATGGGCGCCGGCGACGCCGACGAGCTCGACGAGAACGAGTACGAGAGCGACAACGATGTGCCTGAGGCCGACAAGGACTGCAAGCAAGGGATGCACCAGCGGGCCAGCTGCCACCGGTGCGCCACCGACTTTGCTGTGCGCGGCTTGCCTCGCAAGAACCAGATTATGATCTCGGTGTGGCAGGACCTGGGCAAAGAGACGTGCATGGCGGATGCGCACTGGCAG
The DNA here is from genome assembly GCA_016097105.2 of Sporothrix variecibatus. Lineage (NCBI taxonomy): Eukaryota > Fungi > Ascomycota > Sordariomycetes > Ophiostomatales > Ophiostomataceae > Sporothrix > Sporothrix variecibatus. Next base: position 2,348,993 of record JADMNI010000007.1, on the reverse strand, counting down.
AGCCACATCCCCGGTGAGATGCTCCAGATTGAGGACAGCGTCGGTTTGGGGCACACGACCAACCTCTGGGATCAGGGTCTCGAGATGCTGCACTTGGCTGGTGGTGTGCGTGCTCTGTACGAGGGGACGCCCATCACTCTCGCGCCATTCACGTACAGAGAGTAAACGCGGTAATATCACTATGGGGGCAAGGAAAAGGTATTGATGTATGTAAGGGAAAGAAACTGTTGAGAGTGGGACAAAAAAGAGATGCTCTGGACCATATTTCTGCTGTTCTAACTTTTAGCTACGATGGAGTTTAGGAAACGTTTGAGTTTTTTATTTGTGATGTTTTTATTCGTGATTTTGAGATACCCTCTTTAGTTTATTTAAATGGCAATCTAAATGGTCGCATAATTCGTTGTTACACTACTACCTGATATCTAGTCACTTCCTCAACAGATGATGCCTCTTGCTATCTTCAGTATGCATTCACACCCGCCAGCTTCAGGATCTGGTCCGTCACAACAGGCTTCTCAAATGGCTCCTTGCGGTACTTGGAACACACCTCGCCGTTCCGCATCGGCTTTTCTGACGACGGCCGGATGTTGCAGTGCGGCCAGTGCGTCGTACCGAGATACTCCTTGAAACAGGTGCTCTTGGCCGCCAGCGCCTCGTCCGTGGCAAACTTGCGCGGCGTCATGCAAATGTACTGCACGTGGCGGATCTGATCGCCCTCCGGAAGGGTGGCGTAGTGCATCGTGCGGGAGTCCCAGAGCACAAAGTCGCCGGGCTCCATGTTGACCTTGATGAGCTCACAGCCCTGGTCCTTGAACCACTGCACATCCTTCTTGTTGAACAAGAACAGATCCATAAACTTGATTTCGGGCGGCGGGGCGTCCTCGTGGTCGTCCTGCTCGCGGTCGCGCGAGAAGAACTCGTCAAAGAGCTTGGCCGAGCCCTTCATGAGCATCAGCCCGCCGTCCTTGTCGCCGTTGGGTGCAAAGTTGAGCAGACCCTGGACGGCCTGCATGCCCTTCCGCTGGGGGTTCTGGTCGCAATGGGGCCAGGGCGACCAGTTGACGTCCTTGCGGTTGGGCATGGAGATGTTCATGCCGTCAAACGACGAGATCAATTCATTCGTCTCCCACAACTTCTCAAACACCTCGATAACGCCAGGCTCGGTGCGCGCCTCCCAGGCCATCTTCTCGTGCGTGCTGCCGTAGGCAAAGTACATGCCGCCCTTGAAGGAGACCGGCAAGTGGTCAGCCGTCCATGTCGAAGGGTCTTTCTCGTCAAAGCCCAGGTCAAAGTTGTGCAGCCACTGCAGCTGCTTGTCGACATAGTACTGGGCCCTTTCCTTGGAAATGACATTCTTGATGACGACGCAGCCGTACTTGTGGAACTCGTCGCGCCAGTCGCCGTAGACGCGCGACGAGTCAAAGTCGACGAGGTTCTGAGTCTCAAACTGCGCACCAAACGTGGCGTTCTCCTCGAGGGTAGTTGTGGTGGACATGTTGAGGTGGGTGTGTAATTTCAGTGTGTATAATGGGAGGGGTTGACAGAAAAAAGTTGTTGATGAGATATGTCTTTCGGAAAGAGTTGTGTTGGCGTCGATGTCTCGAGGAATTAAATAGATGTTAAGAAGCGCTGCAGACTGGCTGCAAGAGTTATTTTGAAATGATATAGCAAGATGAATCACAATCCTCGGACTTGCTTCTCGGAATCGACACTCGGAGGATCGAGGTCATGTTTGAACTAAATTTAAGAGTTGTCGTAAGAGTTTCCCCATGCTTTACTTCTCTACTACGTACTTTCTCACTTCTCTGTTTTGCTTTTTTCAACTCCGCCATTTCCCCGCATTTTGCTCGGTCCGGGGCAGCTCCGGGCCATACCTCGGATCGGGCGAGTGTGGAGGAGCGCAACTACTGGAGTAGGGAGGGGCTAGTTTGATCGAGTTTACGAGTAAACTAAGGGTCTCTCATGGTCAGCATCGGCCTAAAGACCAGCGGAGTCGAGACCGAGGAGGAGCTTCGTGCGGGGACAAGAGGGAGCCGTGAGTGGAAATGCATCTTGTTTTCTTCTTCTGCTATCTTTCCTTTTTTTTTTTTTTTTTTTTTTTTTGGATGGCATATATATGGTGATGTGTGTGTACTCTTGTCACCAGCTCCTGGGAAAGTAGCACATTGCCATTGATCCTTTCATTCATTTTTCCAAAGTCAAACATATCATAATCTTTTCGCTTTAATTGCACATCATCGACCAACTTGTACCACCAGCCCATCCCCACCCTCACCATGCCCGTCGCCGTCCAGACCGCGGTCAAGCGCATCAAGGAGCGCAAGACTGGCGAGAATGGCTTTACGAGTTTCCGCCCTGGCGAGACGGAGCTGTTCAAGTCCGGCGCTCAGCCATTTGGCCCCGATACGCGTGCCTTGACGAGTGATATTCGTTTGGATCACGATGTCAAGGTCGTGATGCGCGACGGTGCCCGTCTCTACATTGACGTCTATCGCCCCGAAGGCTCTGGTGATTTTACGGAGAAAGTCCCCGCCATTCTGGGCTGGTCGCCATACGGCAAAAAGTACAGCGCGCTGGACATGCTGCCGATGACGGTGTGGCACTCGTGTGTCAAGCGGTCCGACCTGAGCGGTCTCGAGAAGTTTGAGGGTCTCGATCCTGCGGTCTGGTGTCCCAAGGGCTATGCTGTGATCAGTGTCGATGCTCGTGGTGCCGGCAACAGCGACGGCCACATCTGTGTGCTGGGTTCGCAGGACGCTGAGGACATGTACGATGTCATTGAGGCCGTTGCCAAGCTGCCCTGGTGCAACGGCAATGTCGGCATGGCTGGCAACTCGTGCCTGGCGATTGCGCAGTGGCATGCTGCCGCCCAGCAGCCCCCTTCCCTGAAAGCCATTGCCCCCTGGGAGGGTCTGAGTGACCTCTATCGCGAGCAGTTTGTGCGTGGTGGGTGGTTCAGCATGTCCAACTTTGACCTGATCACGGCCGAGATCCTGCGAGGTCCGCCCGCTTCCGGTGTCGAAGACTTTGCCGAGATGTACCGCCGGTCGCCCACGATGAACGAGTGGTGGGCCGACAAGCGTGTGGACATGACCAAGATTCAGTGCCCGACATACATCAAGGGGTCCGACGTGAGCAACTTGCACAACATGGGCGCGATCCGGGCGTGGCTGGAGATTCCGCACGACAAGAAATGGATCCAGTGGTCGGCCTACCAGGAATGGTACGAGCTGTACTCGATCCCCGAGTCGGCAACACAGCTGCAGAAGTTCTTTGATTTTTATCTGAGAGACAAGACAGACAATGGCTGGGAGACGGACACGCCCAAGGTGCGGTGGACGACGCTGCCCTTTGGGGACACGCCGCCCGTCCACGACATTGAGCTGGAGGCGTGGCCGGTGCCCAACACGCAGTACCTGACACTGTTTGCTGGTGAAGGCGGCCGCTTGGTGGAGCGTGCACCGTCGACCGTTCAGACCCTGGCGTACAACGCCGAGGACAAGGCTGCGTGGATCGAGTTCACGCACACCTTTGCCGAGCCCTCGCGTCTGCTGGGCATCCCTAAGGTTACGGTTTATGCGTCGTGTGCCACCCGTGACGACTTTGTCATTTTCGTGATTCTGCGCAAAAAGGACCGCAACGGCAAAGACATGGTCCACCTCAACTTCCCGTTGCACGCCACGCCCATCAACTCCGTCCACGATCTCGATGAGGCCCAGACCCAGAGCGTCAACACCCACTACGGCCAGATGGGTATCTTGAGAGCATCCCATCGCGCCGTCGACGAGTCCCGCAACATCCACCCCAACTTCCCCTTCCACCCCCACGACAAAGAAGAAAAGGTGGCCCCGGGTACGATTGTGAAGCTCGACATTGGCTTGTTTAGCATGGGTGTCGATTACGAGGCCGGCGAGAGCATTTCCGTCCGAATCAGCGGGCAGAACCCGACGGCGGCCGAGTTTAGCCGGTGGTCAGCCCCGCGTCCGGACCATGAGCTCAACAAGGGCGAGCACACCATCTACTTTGGCGGAGAGTACCCCACAAGTGTGATTCTGCCGTATGTAGGCAAGCCGGAGGGCGGCCATGTCCATGCGTGAGGTCGGAGAATAGAGTAAATAGAATGGCAGCAGTAGACTAAGTTTGAATTTAGAATTGCCAAAATACATCGAAACAATAATGTTCATGAACCTATCATTCTGCATGTGATTACCTTTGCAAAAGACAGTGACCTTTTTTTCCAACGCACTGACGTCGCCATTGTCGGATATTCGCAACCGGAGAGTGCTCGTTGCTGTCCCTTTTTCCTATCCAAAACCCCGCACTCCAAAACCCCATGACGGAGTGTTGTCTCGGCTCGGTTCGGAATCGCTCCGGACACACTAACACAACCACTACAAGCATACTAAATCGCCCGGTAAGTGAACAGCGCTCCGAACGATGCCACGGAGTGGTTGACGGCAGATCATATTCACAACAAAATTAACGAAAGAATTGGACGCGGGGCCGAGTTGTATTGGCAATGCATGAAAGCTATCTGGAGCTCAAAGCTTTGTACAAAATGAAACTGCTGTCTTTATCGTAAACTTTCTCTCCAACGTCTCCAATACCCCAATGACGTAAAACAAAAAGAGACCAAAAAGAACACAGAAATCCCAGCTTATCGTCAACATGGGCAGCCACGGCGAACATTTCAAGATCATTATTGTCGGTGGCGGTATTGCCGGACTGGCTACTGTGAGGCTCTCAATGTTCAACCTATATGTACACACTTGCTGTGCTAACCTCGTCGCTACGCCTCCTAGGCTATCGCTCTCCGCGCTCCCAATCGCCACATCACCGTTCTCGAGCGCTCCCGCATGCTCCACGAAGTCGGCGCCCTCATTTCTCTGCAGCCCAATGCCAGCAAGATTGTCACCAAGCTGGGACTGGACCCGTTCCTGGCACGAGCCACTCCGCTCGTTGACCGCGGTTTCCGCATCTTTGACAAGGCCGGCACTGTGGTGAGGGAGGTGCCCTTTGACACCGCCCAGTTTGGCGCCGACCGTGTGCTGTACCACCGGCAGGACTTGCATGCCGCGCTCCGAGATGCGGCCGTAAGTGATTCAGGCGTGCTGCCTGGCTCGCCCGTGGAGATTCGCACAGCTGCGGGTGTGGTGGACTGCAAGCCAGAAGAGGGTATTGTCATTTTGAGTGATGGAACCCAACTGCAGGCCGATTTAGTTGTTGGCGCCGACGGCATCAAGTCGGTCGTCAGAAACTCTGTCCTGGGCGACCAAGCCCCGCAGTTTCCACCCATCCCAACTGGCCTGTCGGCCTACCGCGTGCTGATGCCGCTATCGTCCCTGAAAAACGTCGCTGGTCTGCCACCGTCCGTCACCATCAGCGATCCTGCCATCACCTCCATGGTCATGGGCGGTGACCGGCGTGTGATTATGGGTCCCGGCCGGGGCGGCGAGCTGTACGGCTTTGTGGCGCTGGTGCCAGACGCCAGGGCAGCAGATGACTCCAGCAAAGACAAGAAGGGCGAAGACACGACGTGGGTCCGTCCGGGCAGCAAGGCTGAACTCAAAGCTGCCTTTGCCGACTTTGCGCCGTGGCTGCTCGACCTGTTTGAGGCTGCCGACGACGACGATATTGGCCTGTGGCAGCTCCGCGATCTAGACCCCTTGCCGCGGTGGACACGTGGTCGTGTTATTTTGATTGGCGACGCAGCACATGCCATGCTGCCCACCCAGGGCCAGGGTGCCAGTCAGAGCATTGAAGATGCAGAGGCGTTGGCGGCGTTTCTGGCAGGGGTGGAGGGCAAACCAGATACAAAGACGGTAGAAGGTGTCCTCCAAAAAGTGTGGGATGCACGATTCACTCGTGTCAGTTTGATCCAGGCGTACAGTCGGCAACAGGCAAAGCCTGCAACAGAGGCTGGCTCCAACAAGGTGACGCTTGACCCTGGCCAGTTCTTAAAGTACAACTGCGACTACGACGGTGCCGTGGACTGGCTGAAGAGGCAAGAAAAGCAGTAGTCGTGGACAATACAGATACATTGGGCGAAATAGTAGCATTTAGTAAAATGAAATGTAGTCTTCTTTCAAAGAGTTTTATTTATCATTTTTCTTAATAGGATGTGAATTCACAAAGTAACATATTCTAATTTTGTTTTATTCTTTTTAATGAATAATTTTTGTACTGGAAAAATATTCACTACGAATTGTTTGTTATTAATTGCAGAAAAAAACCCAAAGAAAACAAATAACAAGTTTAGAAACTCTACATTTCCCAATCGTCACGTATTTTTATTCCTATTACCAATGCAACTAAAGATCTTTGAAGTGACCAGAAACACGGCAAGTCGCTCGGTACTGCAGTCGGCATTGACGGCCGGCATATTCCATTCCTACTATGTCAGCAGGCGTCCCAATAGCATCTCACAGGAATCTTCCACCCGCAGAAATACTCCGGATCTCACAGGAAGCCTACATCCTCTGGATGCAACCTGGATTTCATGGTGCTTCTGTTGGTATTGCTGGTGCTCCTCCGCTTCAGTCTCGACTCTCTGCTCCTCACTTGGCTTCCTGAGTTTTCCCCAAAAGGGGCAAGTGCAGCGACTAACACCGGCGACCCCTGTTCTTATTGTTTCTATGGTGCCTTTTGGTGGCTCTTTGGCGTCGTCTGTAACAAATAGCCAGCCAATGACTGGTCAACCCCCGCACACAGTCCCCACGACTGACCCGGTCTGAAAAATGGCCACGAGTTTTGTTGCCGCCCTCCCCGCACGCTGTTTGAGCCGTACCGGGTTGTGGAGGAGCAGAGGTTGTGTGTTCAATTCATATATGAGCCGAGGGTCCCGCGGGACAGCAAAGCAGCAGGGTGGATCTGATCTGCTACCTTGACAGCTCTCCGAACACAACACAACACAGCACGACAGACTGAAGGAGCTAAACAGAGAAATGGCCGATAACGTCTCGCCAGCGCACAGCCACACGCACAGCCAGAGTAGCAGCCACAATGGAACGACAGTGACAGAGTCGACCACGTCGACAGCTGCATCTTCAACGAGCGTCGCCTCGGCTGGCACCTCGTCGACGACCCCTAGCCGCCCACCCAAACGCATCCGCCTCAACCTTGCATGCAACAACTGCCGCCGGCGCAAAGTGAAATGCGACACGGAACAGCCCAAGTGCCGTAACTGCTGGCTGCGAGACGAAGAGTGCTTGACCACCGACCCACGGTATCCACCATCAGCCAGTCCGGATGGACGAGGGAGAGCCGAAGTGCGGCGGTGGGCGACGCCCAACGGGTTGATGCCAGGGCAGAACCCAGCGGCGACGCACCGGAACCAAGCGTATGTGGCAAAGCATGCACCGGCTGGAGCAACAGCAGCAGCAGCAGCGGCAATGGCTCCGATGCCGGCACAGCCGCCGCTGCAATGTCGGCCAGAAACGCAGATGCAGACGAGAACAGAGACACAGACGGTCGTATCATCCCCCACCCCAAGACGAACCTCCACGATTGTCGTTGCGGACAACTCGACACCGTCCGGGTCCAGCACAACAGCTACGGAGGCCCCCATCTCCTGGGTCACACGGAGCTACCACTACTCCGAAACGGCCGAGCAGGCCAAAGAGGACGAAGATGGGGGTACTATGAATATGGGCGGAAATATGGACACGGACAACAACGGTCCTGCTGGACCAACGACGGTGGCCACGACGAGCAGCTATGATGCCGACGTTGTTGTCAACACAGACGACACCACACCACATCGTGTCAAGTACATGGGCGGGAGCAGTCTGCAATGTCTAGCTGGATTTGTTGACATATTCTTGAGAAGGAAGAGACTGCCCCTTGTGTCGACTGCTTTCACCAGTGGCATGCGTCATGCCGAAGAATTCAGTTTGCCTCTCACAGTAACAATCCCACCGCTGCCACCCACTGACGTCTGCCAAACACATCTCTCCACATTCTTCGACCGGGTTGCTCCGCTCTATCCTGCAGTGGACCGCGCAGTATTTGAACAAGATCTGCGTTATTTCCACGACATGGAGCAAAGTCTACCATCCGGTGCCGGTCTGCAGTCTGTTCTGACCCAAGACGATATCCCTGCACTGGTTGTCCTACTTGCCGTCCTGTCTATTGGTGCGGGTGAGGGCGAGACACCCGACACGGCAGACGACCTGGAGTCTGGCGTGGCCTACATTACAGCAGGCTTCTGTCTGGTGGCCCATTTGATCGCGAGGCCATATCTTCGCAGTGTGCAAGCCCTTCTCCTGCTGGCCGTCGGTCTTCGTCTCCGTGCCCGTGACGGTCAGTCATGGTATCTGCTCGGTCAGGCTGTACGAGTGGCCCACTCGATTGGTCTGCACCGACAGATTGCAGGCAACGACAGTCGAAGCAGCGATTCTTCCCTGCAGAGCCGCGTCTGGTGGTCTCTCTATTCCCTTGAAAAATTAATGGAGCTAGAGACGGGGCGGCCATCCGCTATAGCCAACGATGAGCCACTGCCACCACCGCCTCCCATTACGGATTCGTCCGACATTTTCCCGCCATGGGTCGCTCTTGCCACAATAATGGGCCAGATCAGCCGCCGCCTCTATGTACAGAAACCAGGCAGTGCTGTCGCCCTGCTACAAGAAATTGGCCATCTGGACCAACAGCTGCAAGAATGGGCCGCATCTCTCCCGGAACAACTCAAGCCAGGCTATGATGTTGTTACGTCAGTGGCATCGCCATCGGCTGCTGTATTGACCACCTTCTTGGCCCTCCAATACTACCATGCACAGATGGCCGTGCTGCGAGCCGCCATTGTCTTTCCTACACGCACGTTTGCAGCTGAAGTAGAGAGGGCCTTCCCACAGGGCATGCCCATGCCCTCCAACAACAAGCACCGTCTGCTGCAGGCCGAGAGTCTGTGTACAGCCGCGGCACGGTCGACTGTACATCGTGTCTTGGACTTGGCGGACGGGATGGCATCGTCGTCATCATCACACCTGCTGTCACCGACACTTACCTTTCAAGCGGCTGTCGTGTTGGCACTGCACATATTGAGAGCGCCTGGCAAGAGACTGGTCCGCTCAGACTGCGAGCTGCTAGCATCCGCGACGCTCCATTTGGAAGCACAGTACGCTGGTGCTGGCCAGCATCCTGGATTTGTCAGCGGATTGGCCACTCTCAGGACAAGTGTGGCTGCCGCGGTGGACCAGCATACGGGCACGACACCGTCAAGTTCTGCGAGAGAAAGACAGGAAAGTGTTGTGCAGCCCATGGCGGTGGATCTTCCACCACTTGACAACACATACAGCTGCGCGCCCTCTGCGCTGGGGATGGATACGGCCTTCTTTGATCTAGACGGGGACAATATGGGTCATCTGGAAGCATTTTGGAATGCCATGGGGCCCGTCAACTTTCTTGATCCCGGGCTGGAGAACACATAGCTAGAAGGGTAGATATCGATCAAATAGAAATGATGTACATGCAAACCAATCTCATGCAAATTCAAATAGTTACTACTGGAACGAATGGTTTGACACCACAACAGACTTTCCCAAGTATTATTCAAAACATCTCTTCCTAGATGCGAACACGAAGCAAGAGATATTACCACGCTCTTCCAAAAAGACACAATCCGCCAGCAACACAGCACACCCCCAAAGACTCTCGCCAACCTTATTTAAACGGTATACTTTGTGCAGTAGGCCCGGATCTTGGCGCTGAAAAAGTAAATGGGGATGCCAATGGCTGCAATCACACCCGTCAGGATGCCGTAGATCAGAAAGGCACCGTCGTAGCCGCGCAGATCAATCAAGGGCTGGACGGCATACGATGTGCCAAAACTCAGGATGCCGCGGTAGGCGCAAATCACGACCAGCACGGGGCCCGAGCGCGTCGGGTACGCATCCAGAGCATATACAATGGCCGACTGGTTGGCGCCCAAAAAGGAAAAGTAGTAGGCGTTCAACGAAAACACGACGGCAAACCAGTGAATGTGCTGCGGGTGGGAGGCGGCCTGGCCATAGAGGATGGAAGCCAGAACACCGACAATGGCCGGGAAGATGAGAGGCACCAGACGGTACTGCGGCTGGTGAACACCGCCGTTGCGGCGGGCAAAGAAGCGCACCAAAAAGTCGGAACCCCAGCCCAGGATGGGCAAACTCAAAATGGACACGACAATCTGGCCGGCATTGGCAAACGAAATGTTGGCCGAGGGCCAGCTGTAGGGCGCAGCCCCAAGATGTTGCCGTACGTCGTGCCAATGGCAACGTTGACACCCAGAGTCAGGCCGTTGAGCAAAAACCCCAGAGAATGTCCGGGAAGAACATGACAGTGAACATGCGGGCAACGGTGCGGGTACCCTCGCTCCAGTCGGGCTTGTGCACAAACAGGCGCATATCGGAGGCCCACGTGCGCGGCGCATACCGAACGGTATCCAACACACGCTCGTCGGTGGTCTTGATGCGCGTCACAATGTAGTCGTCACCGACGGATGTTTGGCCAGCAAAAGCGCCGACCAGGGTCGTCTGGCCCTGGTACGCGGCAATGGGGCGCTCGTACTTGGTTTCGGGCACAAAGAAGATGCTCAAAATAAACACGAGGCCCGACAGACCGGCACCGAGACCGTACCAACCGGAAGCACCGATTTTGGCAGCAATGTACGATGTCAACAGAACCAATACCGTTGTCAAGATGTTGCCAATGGCAGAAAAGATCATCTGGTAGCGGGCACGTTCATGAAGGAAGAACTGTCAAGAAGTTAGAGGATGTGAGCCGGGGACGAGGTTGGGATTGTTTCTAGGGACATCGTCACTCACAGACTCCTGCACCATGAGAGGGCACAGAGCTTCGGACTGGCCAGCAGCCAGGCCAAGAACCATGCGTGCTCCGAGATGCCAAGAGTACGACTTTTGCGTGACGCACAAGACGCTGGCAACGACCATCACAATACACGAAGCGAGGTAGACGGGACGCCGGCCAACAGCAAGAGCGAGGGGCATGCCCACAAGGTTACCCAGACCCATGAACAGAGTAGGGTAGGTCATCAATTCTGTGTGTGTGTTAGAGAGGTAGTTCATAGGTATCAGAGATGATAAAACGTACGAGTAATATCAGCCACGCCGTAGCCTTGGTCGATGTACAAGGGAATAAAAATGCCGAGAATACCGCCCTACGCTGTTAGTGAGAGTCAATCAAAAACGTTTGGTACAAGGCATACGTACAAGACCGCTGACCATAGTCAGACCAATGCAGCTGAAGAGAGCAACGACACCGAGCAGGATAAACTTGCGGTACAGAGGCAAGTTCAACGGGTCACGGGGATCCTGGCTCGGCGCGGGGATCAAGTAGGTCGTGCCATCTTCGGGCGTCAGGTTGACATCGCCGGCAAAGTGGCTGTCGGACAGAACCAGACCGGCCTTGACCAGATCGGCATCGTTCAAGTCTTTGACCTTGACATCTCTGAGATCGGCGTCGTTGTCGAGAGCCGTCTCGCAGTGCGCAGCGGCGGGTTTGGTGTCCATGTTGGCGATGGAGGGGGGAGAACGAGAGAAAGAGTGTGTATCGAATGAAGAGGGAATGTTGTGGGTGAGGACTCCTCTTCTTTCGTTTTCATTGCGTTGCCATCGCGACTTGGCGAGCCGTAATATATATGCCATTTTCAATGTGTTGCGCGTGTCGTGCGAGCCGAACTGTCGACAGCAAGGAGAGAGAGACAGGTTTACGGAGCACGAACCGTCGCCTCAAATTCTCTCTTCTCCTTCTCTCTCTGGGGGGGAAAGGACTCCATGGGCCATGGCCCGTCCGGGGTAGGCAATCCCGGGGGGGTGGGAACAGGTCGTGAAAGGTGACTAAATTCGGTGCATTGATTGGGGCGTTGTGTAGCGTGGTTAGTACGGAGTATGGTCGTTGTCATTTGCGGGGAACCTGGACTACTTTGGCTTATCTTCTTTGGGAAGCGACGCTTGGTCTCCTTGGGATAGCTTGGTGACGTTCCACGGAGCGGAAGGTGGAGGAGGTTGCAATGGATCTGGAAAGAGGGAGACGATGTAGAGCCAAAGAGAAAGAGAGGAAAAATTACGACTGTGATCAGGGGATCAATCTAGGGTAATTGAAATCCGACAGGAAGGTGTGGGAAGAGACTTGAACATGAGCTGAGAACAGAAGGGTGGGAGGAGCGGCCTTGCTCCGTGCCCTTGAAAGCACAGACAAAATCCAACGGATCCCGGATCCCGGATCGCGGGTCATCCTGGCTCTGATTTTGAAGTAAAAACATCGCGGAACACAACTTTAGACCACGTCTGTGGATCAAGTTCGGATTTTTCCAAACCAAGTGCATTGTTTGATGACGACGACTCGAGTGGCTGCCATTAGTCTGTTAGTCGATGCAGGAAACATCACCAAAGAAGAACAAAGGAAGTATCGTGAGCCCCGGCTCATGTCGGAGACGCCTTTGAATTTCGACGCATGAATTTAGACTTGGTGAAAATGGTGAAATTTGATTTTGTGCATTCTGAAAAGTATGAAAATCTATCTAAACCACAGTCCTACCTGCTTAGCCGACAGTCTGTTTAAGCCTCCGCCTGGATGTAGGGAATGCCCGTCAGCTTAAACGCCCGCTCGCTCAGCACGGCATCGTTCAGCGGCCGGTCCCGCTGCACCTTGTCCGGCTCGCCGTTGCGCATCGCCTTGTTCGAGCCCGTATGCATCGCATTGGGCCAGTGTGTCGTTCCGAGTCGGGCCTCGTACGCCGCCTTCTTGCGCTTCAGATCGTCCTGGGTCGCATCGGCCACCGGCATGAAGCACGTGTAGATAGCCATGCGGTCCTGTTTCTGCGTGGCGGGCACATTGTAGTGCGGCGTGCGCGAGTCCCACAGCAGCAAATCACCCGGCTCGGCCTCGACCTTGATCCACTCGTGGCCGTGCTCCTTGAGCCAGCCCATGCCCTTATCGGTGTAGCCGTACCACTCCTTGGTCCAGGCGGGGATGCGGTCTTCGGTGCCGCGGATTTCATTGTGGAACTGTTCGCTGGTGTTGTGGCCGCCGCGGCAGACAATCAGGCCGCCATCGTTGGGCCCATTGGGCAGCAGGTTCACGAGGCCCTGGAGACAGCGGAAACCGGGCCGGTCGGGGTCCTGATCCTGGTGCGGCCAGGGCTTGTTGAGGGGCAGATGGGTGCGGTTGGCGAAGCCGTAGTTGATGGCGTCAAACGAGACGATCAGGTCGTCTGTGCCATACACTTTGGAGAAAGCATCGACGACACCGGGCTCCGAGCGGACCGCCCAGACAAAGTCTTCGTGGCAGGCACCGTAGTTGAGGAGCATGCCCTTCTCGTTGATAACGGGAAGGTTGTCCGGGTGGACAGTAGAAGGGTCGTCGCGAGAGTAGCCGTAGCCACTGACAAAAGATCAGCCGACTGAACATATTCGAACGAAGTGAGGATCGAGAGAGAGATAAAGGGGTAGTCACACAGAGTTGACTACGAGCGAAGCGAGGAGAAACAAAAAAAAAACTTACAAGGACTCGACCAGAGAGTACATCTTGTCGGCATACTCGAGAGCACGCTCGCGCGGGATGGCGCCCTTGACGACCGCATAGCCGTCACGCAGGAGGTCGTCACGCCAGTCGCCATAGCGAGCGTCGGTGCCGTCCATACGCATGCGCATGCAATCAGCGACGGGAGCTGTAGTGGTGGCAGTAATGGTTTCAGTGGCCATATTGATGTGCTTGTTGTGATTTGTGATCTAGTTGTTGTTGCTGTTTTGGACGTTGAAGACGATGATTGTTCACCGTCTTAACTTGAAGAGACTCCGAGGATGTTGTTCTTTTAACTTTTACTGTCGAGACAATATTTGAAAGTTGCAAAGTAAAAAAACACACACAAACGTCATACGATCACCACCTGGAGACACAATCCGAGGTGGGCCACCGAGAGAATCCGCCACACAAGACAAAAATACACAGTTCGGTGACCCGAGACAGCAAAAACAGTAGCTCCTTTGACGGTTCTCCTAGCAGTGTCTGGATTCACACATATTTCTGTTCCGTGTCGTCTCGGCTCTGACCCGATCCAGGTAAATGGACGCTACCGATCCGTCCGGCTTACACGGAGCACAACGACGCTATTGAGCCGAACCACACACACTATTTCCGAGGCCCCTGCTCACCTCATCCCCACCGAGGTCAGAGGACACCGAAGAGTTGCACGTTGCATCTTCAGCATCACGAGGAAGAATGAAAAACAAGACTCCCTTTATTGGTTTGTATTGGGTTAGCCCCCGAAGCCTCTCGACCGTCTCAGTATTCCACATCGTGGGGGTCACGTCTTCAGCTCAGCATTTTTGTCTTTCTCACAATGCATCGCGATGTGGAGGGAGGATCCGGGGAGGATTTGTGCCCAGGATCATGCTTGACATAAAAGAATAAATGACATCAAATTTGCTGTGATCTGGTATCAAGAGATGCCAATCGAGGTGGTAAACAAACCTGTTGGTAACTTGCTGGCAACGCCGTATGGAGACAAAACGTTTGCTGTACAAAGTGGTGGGTCAGGGCTGATGAATGGAGACCAGACAGCATCTAATATCATCCCTTTGACCGTTTGGTATTCCTCTACGTCGTATTTTCTTTTGTCTTTTCTACCTCTGTATGACCTGAGCCACAGCATTTGCTGAGTTTCAGCCACTCCTAGAACATGTATTCCGTAGACAATACCGAGGAATCGTCTCGTGCCCGCGGGCGTTTTGGTGGATCCTCGGGTCACTTTCCGCGGTAATCACAGTTGGGCACCCGCTAATAGAGCTAAATTCACAGCACCTGCACACTTACATCATCCCGTGCAAGATCAAGTCGATATCAAAACAAAGGGCATCTTGTCAACAAATGTTTCCTCTGCCACATCCCATCACACGATAACATACGAAGTACTTGCACCTACCTACTCTATAACAACAAAATCTCAAAACATCAGAAACGTGCACACACACTATGGCACCAACATACACAATGTCGGCACATCTGTGCAAGCAGATATGTACGTCCTGGAGGGACGCCCACCAAACAACACGCAGCAGCCTCGATGAACAAGAACGCAATCTGCATACATCGACTCTTCAAGCATCACCATTCTACTTGCCAACTGTTGCACCATCAATACGAGCCAGGGCGTGGACATACGGCCTACCACGTTCCAAACCAAAGGGACAGGACGAGATGGTATCGAAACAGGATGGAAGATAGCGATGCCAAAAACTGAGGTGTTAGCATGTCAACTGACGATCATCATTGGAAACTTTATCTGAAGGAGGGTGCAACTATTATCATAGCAAGCGTTAGAATTTATCATGGAGCGTTGTTGAACAAATATACCATTCATCTCTCTTTCCTTTCCCCCTATGACCAAGACTCGTTCACGGTGCTTTTCACACTTTCATTTTCCCTGCCACTGACGAGCATGATGGTATTCTGTAGACGTAAAGCAAATATTTCAACTAGTGTACTGTATAGCAACAGTCTTATTCTCGTGCAAAACAAGCCTGGGTTTATTTACTTTATTTTGCCCATCATCATTGACATTTTTTACATTTTTACACCAAACTAGCATCGCATCTGCCAAGCTCCACCCTCGGAACAGCACCGAGGATGCAGACGCACAGATATGCACAAAAGAAAAAAAACTGCTTCCTCTATTTCTGAAAATGTAGAACCTATTTTCCCGTTCTAATTCTTTTTTCATCCCATCAGTCATTCAGCCATCACGACAATTGGCAAAGCGACAACTACTACCCATTGACCACCATCACAGCCAACATGTCCTCCAAACTCGAAGTCGAAGCCATCGGTGGCACGCCGTTACCGACACCACCTCCGAGCCCAGTCGCGACTTCTTCCCCTCCTCCCGTTTCGCCCGGCCGCCGCCGTGTCATAATGCTTTCGTTGTGCCTCGCCCTTTTCTTGTCCGCCCTCGACATTACCATTGTGTCCACAGCGCTACCAACACTGGCACGCCATCTCAACGCGTCGGCCGCTGTGTATGCATGGATTGGTAGTGGATACACGCTGGCCAACACGGCTTCCATTGCAGTGTGGGCACGGCTTTCAGATCCAGATCTGGGTGGACGGAGACCAGTCCTCATTGCGGCCAACATGGTCTTTCTTGTTGGCAGCGTGCTTGCCGGTGTGGCCCCAACGGCTGGTGCTCTTGTTGCTGGGCGTATCGTCCAGGGTTTGGGAGGCGGAGGTATTGGTGTTCTGGTGACGATTGTGATTGGCGATCTGGTGACGTTGCCGACAGACCGGGCGAAATACTATGGTCTAACAGGACTTGTGTATGCAGTGGCATGCAGTGTAGGCCCCGTGCTGGGTGGCGTCTTTACGCAGACCATTGGATGGCGGTGGTGCTGTGAGTCGTCCCCTACTGTTCCCTACTTTGACTATTTTCCTTTCCATTTTACTGACTTGGTTCTCAGTCTGGATCAACCTCCCATTTTGCGCCGTATCACTGGTTGTACTCGTCTTTGCACTGAGAATCAACAAACCCAAGCCGACGGTCCGCCCTACTCTCCTCTCTCGTCTCCTCCGATTGCGAAGCCTCGACTGGATTGGTTCTCTTCTTATTGTCCGCGGCACCATTATGTTTCTGTATGGCCTCGAAGCAGGCGCTGCTACAACAGCAACCAGCAGCAAATCAAATTGGTCCTCTCCGACCGTCATTGCTCTCCTCGTCGTGGGCGGCTTGCTGCTGGTCGCCTTTGCTGTCTACGAGCACTACTTCCCGCCAGCCCATCCACTCCTTCCGACTCGCAGTCTCTTTGGCTCATTGACCAACATTGCCTCTCTCTTGATTATGGTCCTGCACAGCTTCGTCTTTATTTCCTACGACTACTTTTTACCGCTCTACTTTCAAGTCGGCCTCGGCTTCGAGCCCATCCGGTCGGGCGTCACACTGTTTGCACTCGTTCTACCATTGTCGGCCGCAACACTCGCCTCTGGTTACACCGTCCGGAAGACGCGCAACTACCGCGTGGCCATGTGGGGTGGTGCTACACTGATGACTCTAGGGACCGGTCTACTGATCGATCTCGGCGCACCACCTGCCCATCTCGTCAAGATTGTCTTGTTTCTTGTCGTCATCGGCCTCGGTGCTGGCCCGCTGTTCCAGGCTCCGCTTGTTGCCCTACAGAGCCATGTCGTGCAGCAGGATGCAGCAGCAGCAGCATCGGCTTCGGCCTTTTTGAGAAGCCTGGCCAACGCCGTGTCCATTGTCGTCGGCACGGTTCTGTTGCAAAATGGCCTGCACGGCCACGGCATCACGGATCTGACGACGCCGCCGACCATGTTTGCTGCCGCCGTACGCCGCATGTGGATCTTCTACACGGCTGTAGCAGGTCTGATATTGTTGTGCACTTTGTTTGTCAAGAAGATGCCCGCAGACAATGTACGGGAAGAGGTGTCACAAGAGAAAGGCGAGGTTTAATTTAGGTAAAATAAATACTGAAAATAGAGATCGGATATCATAATACATTATTCATTTCATTGTTCGTACATAACTTGACAATCATGCCAGACTGGCTTCGGCCGATGCTCTCTGGATCTCGTCCAACAACTGGATCAAACTCTCCACCATGTGCGGCCGTGCAGCCTTGCCGTGGTTCCGTCTGAAGAGACCCGCCACAACAGCCATAACACAGTCTGGGCGGGAGAGAGGAATGACCTCGCCATTGTCCGACGAGATGCACGGCCGTCCTATGCCACGGACAAAGAAGCGTTGTAGTGATGAGGTGGCATCGCCGTCCAACAGCACATCCTCGCCTTCATGACCGCCTGGCAGACTGGCAGCAACCGAGCCGTAGATCCACAATGTCAACCCGGCATGGTAGACCATGACTGCCGTGGGGCCGGACACGACACCGCGGGCCAACAGGCGTGTACCTCGCAAGATCTGTCCGGCATGCCACAACGACGTCCGCGCTGCCTCCGAGGCCACCCACTCGACAATCACTGGTGCACCGCGCGGGCCTGGTCGCGGCCCTCCATGCCGGCAAACAGTTGTACTTGCTCGAGGACCGTATGGGTGTGCATCAAAACAAGCTCGGTGCGCATGGCCAGGGTGGGGTCAGTGATGGCAAGACTGGCTGTGGCGAGTCGAAAAGACTGCACGAGTTGCAGGATCTCGTCCAGTCTTGCGCCCATGGCCAGAGCATTCCACCGCCGCCGGGCAGGAGCGACAGTGTTGTCGACGTCGTGGCCGCCATTTCTCGCTGCAGGACGCGCATTTGCACATATTCCCAGGTCAGGCCCCAGGCGCAGGACAAGAAGGTGGAGCAGACGACGCCCATGTCGATACGGCCACGGTGGGCGGCTAGGAACATCTCGGGGTGTTCGAGAAACGAAGGAAGGGTGGCCGGTATTGTGCTTCCGGTGCCACCTCTGTTGTTGTCGTGAACGACGAGGTACAGCTGCTTCCACTGCTCGGCCGACGATGCGCCCCACAATGCCTCGGACGCCGGAAACGCCAGCAGGACTTCCGCATACGACACCAGCGGCGTCGTCAAGAGTGCCATCGACGTGTTGGTGTCGTGTTGCAGAATGCGGAACGTAAAGCGTGTGACGGCCTCCCGGTGGATCCATGCCCGCCATTTTTGGGCAAGAACATCCCTTCGTCCGTTTCTTCGACGGCTCGCTGCAGTGCTGGTTTTGAGCGGCCAAAACAGCCGTCCCGCCGCCGCATGGTCAGCAGCGGCAAAAAGAAGCTCTCGGCAATTTCGACTTTGCGAGACCGGCCGCTCCACAGACCCATGTCCAAGGTCAACAGGTACGCCTGGCCAGCTCCAAGTCGCGCGTCAGAGAGTTGTCGCGCTCCCACTGTTGGGGCACAGCAATCCTCAAGCACTCCTGGATGGCAAAGCCGAGCTTGGACAAGGCGGAGTCGGCCGTGAGGACCGCACCAGCTGCAGCCATGGCAGCCAACAATTCGGGTCGGCGGTCGTTGGGTTGTCATGGAAGGAAGGCGTGTGGAGCCAGGCCGAGGCTTGGGCGACGGGGGATGTCAAGTAGAATTGTAGGAGTGTGTCGAGCAGCTCGACGGAAGGAAAGGAGGTGACGACTCGTGCCACATTTTCTCGCCTGCAGTTGTGTGTCACGACCATCAAAATCTTGTCTCGAGACGCCATACTCAACCGAGTATGGGTGGCCGGTGCCGCTACATGCGAGTTCTGCGCCAGTGGAGAGTCTGGACTCGTGTGGTCGACAACCATGCCGGATGAGGGCAGAGACAGGTTGTGTTCCTCGAGGCCGCAGTGGTCCTGTGCATTGGGTCTAAACTTCCAGTAGTGGCGCTGGAAGGCCTCGGAGCCGGTGCCAATGGCAGACGAGGAAGAGACGAGTGCATTGTGAGCGGTTGGTGACGTGGACGACGTCAATTCTGGCCGACTGGTGGCCATAAGACTCGTGTCGCCCGTCGGACTGACACCGAATTCAAACGGCACTCGTGTGTTGTAAGCATCCAGAAACCGAAAGTCCATGTCGTCGAGATTGTCAAAGTCGAGATCGAGACTCCCGGCGGCGGCAGTAGCATCAAATTCCAGCTGGGCACCCATGGGTGTCCAATGGCCGGGTGCATGGTTAACCATGGGGTCTTGCGGTAGTGTGAGGGGCAGGTTGCCATTGTTGATGGCGGCTGTTGTGCTCGCCCCTTGTAGCTGAAGTCAAATACGGACAGCATACGCATAAACGATTGTGGTGGATCGTCGACACCGTTGTGCATCGGCTGTATTGAGTGTTGCATCGGCATCATGGGCGTCATATCCATGTTTTGTGTGGTGGTCATGTTCGTGACTTCGGTTGTGTCGCCCATCGTCTCCATCATGTCGTCTCGGTCGTCTTGGTCGTCGTCGGCGGCATCGTTGGTGTTCTCTTGTTGCTGCTGTCATCGCCTCTCCGTTCGTCTTCGGTCTCTGCCTCTTCCTGTACTGTCGGCGGTGGTGTCATCACCATGTCGGTAGCTCGGTCCCAGACACACGACAGGCCTTTGCTCGTGCACCGCTGACACGGCTTGGCCTCACTACAGCGGAGATGGTTGGACGAGCACGCCTGGCAGGCACGAGAGACACGGGTGGCCGAGGCAGTCGGTGTCGACACCGAGTTGGACCGGTTGGCAGAGGTGCCATTGCTGCGTGTGCTGCCCGTGGTAGATGTCGAATCGGATCGTGCATCATGGCCGGCAGCGTGGCGTTTAAGGAGGTCACTACGTTGTTATGTGAAGAACTATTGAAAAGGAAGGACAGAAGTACTCACGCCCTGGCAAAAGCTTTGGTACAGACCTGGCAACGATATGGCCGGGACTGTGTGTCTGTGCTTGTTAGCAATGGAACGAGCAAAAATGTATATTAGAGGAACAGTACTCCGTCTCCGTACTGCAGGGACAAACTTACGTGATCGAACATGTCGTGCCAGGTGGTCCAGCCGTTTGTACTGCCGTTTGCAGGAGCCACATTGGAAGAGGCTGGTGTTTGGGTCTGCAGTTGTGGCTGTAGACGCGCCTGTCTTTGACGTCTTAGCCGGCGTGGCATAGATTGTGTTGTTGTTGTGGTCGTTGTTGCTGCTGTTGCGGCTGTTGTGGCTGCTGTTGTTCCCACCCGTGGCTGATGAGAATGACGGCGTCGCAGCCTCCGGGCTCATTATCGGCCCAACCGTCACCGGGCTGGCCGTAAAGTCACCCATGTCGTACAGTTGTGTTGTACTGCAGTCCGGGTTGTGTCCGCCGTTCACGTTCAGGATGAGGCTCAAAAGTCTGAGCCGAGGAGCAAAATCGAAGACGTAGGGAGAGAGGTGGAGGAGAGGCTTGTCGCTCGGGAGCGACAATGCAATTCTGTCGGGCCAACCCCGTATTTAACACATCCAGCAAAAAGACGAGGACAATAAAAAGAAAAAGCATGGGGTCAGCTGGAGCTCCTGGAGAATCTGCCGTTGCGGGGAAAGGAAGAAGAAAGAAGGGGAGAGGCGCTAAAGATTGGATAAAGAGCTTGTCAACTTCGATGGCATCCACTAAAGTCGCCGACGTTGCCAACCAAGCCAACCTTTTGCGGGGAACAGACTACTGTCAGAGGACTACGACAACAGGGGCTAGTATGCAAGTGGCGGATGGGGCACACCTGTGAGAAGATGAGGAGGTGAGGAGAGGGGAGAAAGAGAATGGGGTACGACGCACATCTCGGGATGTGGAGGAGCATCCCGACGTGGCCAACACGGTGATGTCTCGCGTTTCGTCGGGTTGTTGCGCCTCCCCGTCGGTAATCACGGCAGATGCGGTTGTCTTCTTTTGATTCTGTCCAACATTGCCTTGTCTGATCATTCCATATCTGCCGTTGGTTGTATCCGTGTTCTTGACGAAATTGTAAAGACAGAAAGCGTGCGAGAAATTCAAACGAAGAGTAAAAGGAACAAACAAGACGACCGAAAAGCAAACAGAATCCCACCTCACAGAAGAGTACGGCACTATCGAACGAAAAAAGCGTCTGGTCAACCAGGGTACACTATTATTCACAATGGGTACGTATTCAACTATCCTTCACTTCTTGCCTTTGTGTTTTTGCCTCGCGTTTTTTCTTTTTGGTTTTCAAAAGAATGACTTTGTTTTCATCCCACAACCATGCCGCCATCGTACCCTTTAATCACCTCCCACTGACAGCTTAGTCCTCGCTCCTGTTCACCTCTTCTCCCATGGCTCGACCATGATGCTCGGCGAGCCGTCCGAGGCCGCCGACTACTGGAAGCGCGCCGGCGATGAAGCGCTCGCTAACGGGTGCAAGGGCATCGTCATGATGGGCGCCCACTGGGATGCACCGCACGACCGCATCGAGGTCGCCACCAACCCCAACCCCAGAAATCGCCCGTCGCCTACGTCCACCCCAGCAAGTACGTCGACTACCCGCTCAAGCCCGACGTGCCCACCGCCAACCGCTGCATCGACATGCTTAAGAAGAACGGCTTCGAGGCCGGCGGCAACGACTCGTTCGACTGGATCCACGATACGTATCTCATCATTATCCGCATGTTTCCCGACCCGGCTACGTGCCCGCCCACAACGCTCATCTCCATGAATGCGCGCTTCGACCCGCACTACCACGTCAAGGTCGGCGCCGCTCTTCGCCCTTTGAGAGAGGAAGGCTACCTGCTGATCGGCTCCGGTGGTGCCGTCCACAACCTGTACCGCAACTACTGGCTGCCAATGTTGCGGTACAGCGACAACTTTGCGCAGGTGACGCCGCCGGAGCCGTGGGCGCTGGAGTTCCGCCAGGCTGTGGAAGATGTCTTGACGCACAACCGGGGCCCGGCCCTGCGGAGAGCGGCCACTCGTCTGATGAAGCATGCTCAGTATCGGGATGCACATGCGACGGACGATCACTTTATGGCCGTTTTGTTCGTGGCGGGTGCTGCCGGTGATGAGGCAGACGAGAAGGAAGATGCTGGACGGCTGACGGCGGAGACGTGGGAGCTCACCAATATGTGCAACAGCCAGTTTACTTTTGGTAACTGGCAGACTGTGAAGGCGTGATGGAATATGGAGTAACTGATACGATCTTGCCCTGTTGTCGATGAGATGAAACAATGGATCTTTTGTTTATGTTTTTTTTTATCTCATCTAAATTCGTTCTCTGAATGTTTACTTCCGTTTTGTTTGTCTGGTTGTTAAAGAAAGGACGAGAGACTGGTTCTTGAACTTTCGTCGCATGACAGTACAAAAATGCAATGTTCCGTCTGATGCTGTTCACAGAAATCTCCATGGTTTACTTTCCTCTGTCTCAACAACCCTTTAGTTGCGACAAGGATCAGACGAAAAAGAAAACCATAACAGACTTTCATCCAACACGAAAACGTAATGTTTCGTCTGATGGTATTCACAATCCAACAATTTGTTTCTTACTTCTGTTTCTACAAAGTTTCGTCAACAAATAAATATCTGGCCAGAAGCCAATTGTCCCAGGTTTTTATCCCAACTCCTTACCAAGACAACCTGCTTCATCTGAAAAGCAGCGCAAAATGTTCCACAAACTCGGAACAATTACCTCAAAACAGTAAAATGTTTGTAATATTCGAGTATTTAAACCTCGCTTTCGTGTCGCATTGAAAAGCATTTGCGAACTTCTCCTCCTTCCAGCCATACAGTCTGCCCTCGATCCGCAGGACAGACTCGTCAACAGACAGCTGGACCTCGAAATCGTCCTACGACCCAGAATTTCTCCTTTGACACGTTACTATGAACGTCGTCAGCCTCGCTGTGGACCCCAACACTGGACCAATCTGCAAGACAGAAGACGAGGCACGCTCGTTTTTTGCGCCTGGAAACCCGCCCCTGCACCGCAACGTTCTACACAAATACCTCAAGGCTCTTGCACAGACGACGACCGGTCTAATCCAAGAAGAGCGACCGGCAGTTGCCACCATACGAGACGCCCTAAGATATCTGTGCAGCTGCGGCCGATGCGGGAAACCCAGTCCCCGCTGCATCTGGAGCTATATGCCATGCCTGTCGACGGGGCAAATCACCACACTCCCATCCCAACATGTCACCTTACATGAGATGAAATACTAGTCGTAAACATGCATTTACGCCCACAAACGAAAACCGGATGATATTCCCACTCAAGTTCTTCACCAAGAAGATCTTAGGGCAGTCAGCAGCGAGCGAGAGCATTGCTATTGATACATTTCCACGAAGTACTTAGGCTGAGGCTCTGTTTGTTTTTTTTTTTTGTTTTTTGTTTTGTTTTTTTTTGGATTATCTAGCCAGCTGGCTGTAGACCTGGTCTTCCTATTGACATTTTTTTGTCATGTCAGCTGATTTCAGGCCGATATGTGCATCCCATTGTCCCCTTCATCAATGTGCTGATGGACTGCGGTTCACGAAAACCGGATTTTGGGGGGATCGAGAATAATTCAATCTATGCACGCAGACAGCAACCAATTCCTAGCCGAGAAGATGTTCGGATGAAAGAGAATAAGACTCATGCCCGTTCCCTGTCAATTGTTTCTTGTACTGCAAGAGCGAGAAACAAATGATGGGCTGCTTTGTCGGGGAATTTTCATCCTACTAATGAATCCCAAGTCCTCATTTGAACATGGAAAAAATTTGAGTCGGACATATTGAACCAACGCATTTCTGAGCAAAATGTCCTCCCGAAGATTAAGTTCGTGATGTTCAACTCAAAAATCTTGCTCACCTCACGATGAGGAAGGTGCGACTACGCAAAACTCCAAAACAGGTGCACAACGCAGCAACTGAGGAAGCCGCGGAAGGTCGGGCGGCACGTCCCGCGACGGCAGCGTCCCATCTTCAACTTGACGACAATCGTTCAATTTGAAAGCCTCTTCCCAAAAAACCAACAAAAGACAGCCACTTCTTTTCTTTTGACCATGCTTTTCATTGCCTGTAAATATGTGGTGCTTGTGTGCCTATTGGTGTGCCAAAAAATTGCAGATGAAAAGATGGGACCAAAAAAATGCAAGTTTTGCTTGTATTTCCTTTAAAACGCTGTGAAAAAATCTACAAAAAAAATGTAACTCAGATCTCTCCCGAGCCGAAATCGAATCGGCGACTTTTCGATAACAATGTAGCCATTACAGTCGAACGTGATGAACCAACTACACCATCGGGAGCCAAGGACTTAAAGTCGTTATATCCGATTCTTGGAAGGCGGGACAGTTAATTGTCCTTATATGGGAGCGCTTAGTTAGTCGTTGAATCGATTGCCTGCGTACCTGCGCTAGTGATTCACGCCTGCTCAACTGTACGAGTCGAATTGCACACAGCTCAATTTTGTTCACGGCGGATTTACAATATTCTGGGCTTCATTGTATGTTTTAATACCAGCTTGTGACGAGCCATAATCGTCCATGCATTTGATGGGAGAAACAACGCAGCTGCCTAGGGATGCCTCAAGGCGACATCTGCATGGTCACTGACCAGCCATGCTATGCCCCGCAACCCGTCCCCATCCGTGTAAGTCAATCTTCTCACAACAACGGACGGCAAATGAAAAAGGTTCTTCGTTTGCAGTTGTGTTGGTGCAGAACCTGATAATACTGTGCGGCGGGTGCTGCCTTTTCCTCTGACAGATTAGCATGCTGAAAACAGGGTGTCGTGAACAAACTTAAATATTTAAGAACTTTTAAATTACTTTGTAACTTCCAAAACCTATCCATCAACATCAACAATTCCCCCTAGCTTCACATTTATCTATCAATATGCCTCTTGAACATCCCCTCGAATTTTACACGCCGGGATGGCACGACACGGGCCACTCGCCTGTCGTCGACGGTCGCTACATTGACCGGTCGACGGGAGAAGTTGTCGCCGCCCCGGAAGGCGACCATCAAGAGTATGTGGGCCCGCCCGCCGTTGACATTATTGTCATGAGCATCCACGACAATACGAAGCAAAGCATCTTCCGTGCCGCCCGCCCTTTCCCTATGGCTGCACTTCTGGGCCACATTGTCACGAATGTGATTGAGAAGCGCAAACTCGAGATTGACTCTGTGACGGCGACACCGTTTGCCATCCGTGTCATCTTGGCGCACCCTTTAACACCTGAAGCATTCAGTGAAGTCGCTTTGGAAATGGCCAACGGGATATGGGACCACGCAGAGGATGAGGCCGTTATCAAAACAGCGGAGTAAAAGAGTACTTCTTCTTCAGAAATATTTCGGAACTGTTTTGGACGAAATAAAATGTATCTTGATCCCAACTCCTTATGTAAAATTATTAGGCAAACTCCTTGCAATAACTCCGCGTACTTCGTCTCGACTTCAAAATTTCTCATAGCTGTGAATTCAACAAAAAAATTAGATGAAACCCCCGAAATAAATAAACAAAGAAAGGAAAAGAAACATTAGCAAAAGAAACATAACCAGGCACACAATGCCAGCGGAATAAGACTGATGAAAGAAAAAAGGGACCAACGCCAAACCAATAAATATCATAAATACGACCCAAAATCAAAACGAAATCACGCCTCAGTGCCGCACAGGACTGACGCTGCCACCACTGCTGCTGTGAGACTCCCTGACCTTGGGCGAATGCTGGCCGCTGCGTGGTGTATGGGATGGGTGCCGACTGCCAGGCGCCCCGTCGCGGGTACCAGCAGTGCTAATGTTCCGTGCAGCCATCATCTCCGGACCGGGGCTCCTTCCCAAACGGCTGCCGGCTGTTCCTGGTACACGAGCTGCGTAGTATCCACCCGGACCTTCGGCGCCACGGTACGGCGCGGCACCTACAGGGACAGCCGTCACCACTTTTGGTTGCCGAGTACGGCGGACCTCGCTGATGACGGCGACCACGAACCAAAAGAACCAGACAATAACGGCCACAATGATGTAGGCGACCTTGATGGAGTATGCGGCGTTGGCAAGGCGAAGACCCAGACCGCCGTTGACGATGCCCACTGTGATACCAATGCGGCCGTTCCACAGGTGCATGTACGACCAGAAAGTGCGGCGGCCGAGCTGCTTGAATTTTGCGTGATGAATAAAGCCGAGGATGGGCTGGAAGAAGAGGGTGACGAGAGTGACGATGCCCATGATGGGATGGATGTTGGTGCTTGGGTTGGAGAGCTGGAACGAGCGTTAGCCATTATTGAGTGGGTGGCAAAAGAAGTGCCAACAGAGAAAACTTACAAGAGAACCTCCCGTAAACGGGATTCTGACCATCTTGACGAGATAGATACCCAGGGCAGCGGCAGCAATGTACAACAAAAAGGCCATCATCTGGAAAATACCGTGGGCCCAGATGGCAAAACGACCGGGAACAACACGCATCAAAATCGAGCCGACGGGGAAGAGGACGACAATCGACAGCGATGCCAAAATACCGTGGATGGTGCGATAGTGGATGGCATCCTGGAGGTTGATACCGAAGAGACCGGGAAAACCGTTGCCGTTACGGCCGCCAGCGATGCCGCCGTTTCCACTACCACCAAAAGGGCCATTGCTGCCAAAGGGGCCGTAGTGTTGTTGGAGGTCGATGGGACTGTCTGTGTCGGCGGCGAGAGCTGCGGTGGCGCCAGCAAGAAGGGAGGCCACGAATGCCAACCTTGATGATGTTGACGAGGACATGGCTGGTGTGGAGTTGTGTTGAGTGTATGTGTCGTCGGTATGTTAGTTGTTGTCGGCGATAATGCCAGTACGTTAGATAAAAGAAATCCAAAAGGAAGCAAAAGTATGTTGAAAATAACAACGGCGGGGATATAAGAACACCAAGACCACCAGCAATGAAGGAGGCCCGAAGATAATAAGTAAAGGTAAAGCAGGTCAAGGGAATCCTTCCGTAGGATGGATATCGAGGAGGGGTGGGACGAGTTAAAATATATCTCTTGGGAAAGTGGAAATGACGTCCAACGGTACTGATGCCAAGAGAGGCTCCGGGGTTTAATATCAAATATGTTAACTGTGGGGATGGGTGTAGATGCGATGTTGGTGAAGGGTACTCGGCGTTTTTCATTGATGATCTTCACAGGGATGTTAAGAAAAGCATAAATGTATGCAATAACAGGCGAGAGCTCAAAGGGAAAAGTGACTGTTGGAAGAATATCAGATTCGATATGGAGGACAAAAAATGAAACGAAAAGTAGACGGGCATCAGTCGTTTAAACACAATCGAGGAGCAAGAACTGCGGAACGTCCCTCCCCACCTTCTTCACTCTTTGATATTACTGCCCTGCTATTGTTAATATGCGGAGGCTGACAATGCGGCGCAGGGACGGAGAAAATATCAAGACATAGAAAAGGGACATGGGTTAAAGAGCAACGTAAAAGAGGGTTCTCTACACGGGACGGGACAGCGAAGAGGTGTCTGTGACCCTGCGGTGCGGTTTTGCAAAGAGAGGGGAGGCGCAAGCCGTCGATCATAGACGGCTGGTGCTCTATGTTTTTGAGAGAGAGAGAGAGACGTTGACTGACGCATCTGTATTGCCGGAGGTCAAATTGGGGAACTCCCACAGCAGGACATGCAGGACACGCCAGAGTACGCACAACCACCGTGACCCAAGGTGCGACGACACTTGGTTCGGTCTTGCAGGTCGGTCTTTTTCTCACTTAAAAGCGTCAGTTTTAACTGCTTTCTGAATACCACATTGATCCCTGCTCGTCTCAAGGTCCTATCACAGAATATGCGATTGGAGATGCCTGTATCCTCGGATGGACTGCCGAGATGGATTTTCTTTGTTTTATTTTTGTGCTGTTCTCCCTGCCTTTGCTTCGGTGCTTTTGACACCGACCTCCGTGCCTGATCGAGCCTAAGAGGCCAAGAACTGAGGACTGCTACACATGGACGACTCGAAACGCGTCAGCTTCTTTTTCGGTGTTGAGTCACTGAAAGCTTTGTTGATTCTGCAATGTCCCTTTAGGTCTTTGTGCAAGGCGGATTGACGTACTTCAGCGGCACAGCATTCAGCTGCAGAACAGGCTTATTGAATCAGCCTTACATCCATCAACATAAAAGCTGCTGGATATTTGTGCGATCTAAAGTCAAGAGTGAAATAGTTGAAGGACATCGCGACTAGATGAACCCGTGTGGCTGGGTGAGAGGATCATACAAACCGAGCAGATATTGACGTTCTAAAAAAGTCGCAGAGTCAAACCCGTCGGAAAACGGCTGCCAGGCATTTGGGAAACGTTGATTGTGAATGTGTAAAAATAAAAGAATAAAAGGGCCGACACAAGGTTCAGTCATGCAGATTTGGTAGAATCAATGAGAGGAAAAGATGTCAAGCTGGAAGCCAGCACATCATCGCGACCTTAAAGCGGCATAAACGTGCAAGGCATAAGGCGTTAAATGGGGTTGTTTGCACGGGGAAAGAGAGCAGAGAGGCGAGAGAATGGGCAATATCAGCATCAGTTATTCATTTATTTGTTTAAGTGCTTTCTGCCGGCAAGTCGGTACCAATCATTTATGCTGGAACAAACCATCCTCCCATCCTTCAGGCCCCTGCATGAGGTACACTCACCCGTCTTCACTACCCTTTACTGCAAATCTGTGCACGCATCGCCCCGTTCGGGCACAGACGACGCGCGATCGGTGCCGGGTCTACAATGTTCGTGCCCGTCCTCCGCAAACCGTTCCCAAACTGTGGAGAGGCTGACCACGGATCTACGACTAAACGTTTCAACGTTTTTGAGCTTCTAGATCTACGCCAAAAGGAAATAAGTTTGGAGAGGACACAAGCAGCTGATTCCGATTCTCTATTCTACATCTACACTCTTCAAAATATTAAACTTTTGTTTTCTAATGCTTTGTGGTTATGACTGAAGCCAATTGGGATGTTTTACAATTTTGTTTTCATTTTAAAAGAAGAAAAAATAAATTATTTCCCAACAAAAAAACAAATCGTGCAAAAATCAAACAAAGTCACAAAAAACAAGTCTCTATATCACGATGAAGCTATGGTAACTGCTGGTTTGTGATTGTTATTAAGCACATCGTTGTATCTGACATGGGAGCACTCTCGATGACGATAATTGTATTGTTGGATGCAGACAGAAATAGTCACCTTCAAGCACACACACAAAACACATGTCCCGTCGTCCTTTTCTTCAATAAGTTCTGTCTCTTTTTTTTCCCTTCTGACTTCTATCACAGACTAGAGACATATTTCAGCCTTTCCCATAAAAATGATGCTCTTTTGCCAGTATCGGCGCCTCTTGGTCGCGTCTGGCTGGGCATCTACGTATTTACATATCCTCAGTCGCTTCGACTACAATGACCAGGACGACCCCCCACGGTTCCTGAATCTCCAACACCGGTGACAAGAATCGATCTTGTAGACCCATGCTTCTTTACGCACACACATTTTTTTTCTCCGTAGCTGTCACGTATTTTTGTGTGTCCAGCAAAACTCTGCAGCGAAAAGTAAAATGCCCTCACATTATGTGCGGGTGAGCGGCGATTTCCGCCGCACATGGTAACCCGTTAGTGGCAAAGCGCTGCTTAAGCCGATTTTGAGCCTATGAGCCTATGACTGCCCCAGACTAGGTGGGAGCAGGTCCCGTGACTGCCCGTCTTAGTGATGCAGGCGGCTGTGTTAGTGAAGAGTGACTTGTTGCTTTGCGGCGCCGTCCCCACATGCTTTTCGTCCCGTTCGCTCCTTCCCTTTTGTATCCTTCACGGGTTGCCCCTCAGAAACCTTTTAGGCTTCTTTTTTTTGGTGGGGTACCTTCTTTTTCTAGGCGCGCGCAGGCAGGCGCGGACCAAGAAAAAAGGTCACTTTGGAGAAGTAGTCAGAAAGGGCAGTTACGGGAGAAAAAAAAAATAAGAAAAAAAAAGGACGTCGAAAAAAAAAAAAAAGATCACCGCCATCGCGAATTTTACTTTCTCCCTTCCCTTCCTCGTCCAACTCCCTCACACCCTCTTTTTTCTTCGTCTTCACTGTCTTGAGCTCGATATCCGACCCCTCTCTCTACAATACCCTACCTCTATCACGATACCCCCCACAACAACCGCCAAGATGGTGCAGAAACTCTACGTCACGTACAATGAGGTAAGAAAGACTGCCATCCGGGTTGGCGCATAGCAGAGACGACCTGCGACCTGTTTGCTTGGTTTCTGCACTTTTCTTTCCTTTGCTGCACGCTCTGCTGCCTCACGTGGTTGCACAGCCGGTGTCGCCATACAGGCGCCCTCCCGTGCCATCGGCGCATCGTCCTGTGCTCCACGCTGCACGGCATCGCGCATTCGTGCATCTTGAATCATCCCGCCCGTCTTTATCGCAGCTATGTAGCTGTCCTTATCAGTTTGGGTTTGCCCACTAACATTACCCCCAGATCCACAAGCTCTGCCAGGAGGCCGCGCCGCACATCCTCGACAAGATGCAGCCCCAGCTCATGATCGCCATCGGTGGCGGCGGCTACGTCCCTGCCCGCATCCTGCGCTCGTTCCTTAAGAAGCCCGGCTCGCCTAACATCCCCATCCAGGCCATCGGTCTGTCCCTCTACGAGACCCTGTCGACCGATGCCACCGCAGTCGAGGAGGAGCCTGGAACCAAGGTCACCCGCACCCAGTGGCTGGACCTGTCGAGCCTGGGCGAGATGAGCAACCTCGTTGGCAAGAACATTCTGATTGTCGACGAGGTCGACGATACGCGCACAACGCTCGAGTACGCCGTCAAGGAGTTGGAGAAGGATGTGGAGATTGCGCGCCAGAAGATTGGTGCCGATGCGGCACCGACCAACTTTTCCGTCTTCGTCCTGCACAACAAGAACAAGACCAAGAAGGGCACGCTGCCGGCGGACATGATGAGCGAGGGCCGGTACATGGCGGCGCGGACGGTGGGCGACGAGTGGATCTGCTACCCGTGGGAGGCGATTGACATTGAGGCGCACGACGAGGCGGCGCGCCAGGCGCTGGCGAACGGACAGCAGTAAAGGGCGGCAGCAGACGGCAGGGGGGGATTAGAGAAAGAAGAGGGTGGTAGACTGACATATGCAGTTGGCTACAGCTACTTACAACAGTAGACAAAGATCGAAACAGATCGGGGTAGACGTGGTGATAGACCGGAGACACGGACGGTACCATTTGCAAACAGGCGCTTTTGATTTGACGTTTTGAGTTAGGTTCAACATTTTTTTCTTCCCTTTCAATACATGGGATCACTTTTACTTTCAACAACTTGTCTTCTTTTTCTGAGTGACTGGCGAACTGCAGAACGGACTGTATCTATTCCATTCTATCTCTAGGCGTCTAGCAATGATGCTTGTAAATGGTACAGAAAATGCAGTGCTATAAACGCAATGTTGTATGAAGAAAAGCTGAAAATGCAAACAAACGCTCCTCCGTATATCGTCTAGGTATATCCAACTCGCCATGTACCGAAGTCTACCCAACAATCTGACCGTCGTTCATGTGCTTCAGCTTTAGCCGCTTCTCCTGCTTCATGAACTCGCGGATACCCACGGGCACGCTCTTGTACAGCTCCTCGTCCCAGCCATCTTTCTTTCTACCACCAGCCGCCGACCTGGCAGCGTCCTCCATGCTCCAGTTTGTGTCTGATCCGCCACCATCGTCGTCCATGCTGATGTGGTCACCGGCTGGTGGTGCGCCCGTTGTCGGCCCCTTTGGGCCTCTGGCACCGGCACCCGCCGCCACGCCACCCTCCTGCGCCTTTAGTCGCCGTGTCGCCTCTGCGCTCGCCGCTGCCCACTCTTCCATCTCGTCCCGGAACCGGTCCCATACGCAGTTGACACATCCGCTCATGCAGCAGTTGTCCGGCTCTGTAGGTTTCGGCGGGACCATGACGCCCGCAATCTTGGTGCTCCGCTTGCGGATCTCGGCCAGCCGGTTGGCGCGTTCCATGGGCCCGGCCAGTCGTGAGCCGAACACCAGGGCGGCACGCTCCTGCACCATCTTTTGCTCGGCGGCCTTGCGGGCCGCGACTGTGGCTGGCGCTTCTTGCTGTCTCCACTGCGCAGCGGGCGTGGGTGTTTGCGCAGGTGTTGTGGGAGCCGAGGCGGGGATGGTCGGCGGGGCTGTCGGTGCGGCAGGCTCGGGTGCTTTGGCAGGTTGAGGGTTGGCTGTTACGGGCGGCGCATTGGCGCGGGCAGAGGCATAGGGAGGCGGGTTGGTGAGGAGGACGTCATAGTAGCCGCCGCGGGGCTGGGCCTGCGTGGTGGTGGTGGTTGTCGTAGACGACGGTGGTGGTGGTGGTGCACATCGTCGAGAGGATGTAGAGAGGGGTCTGGAGGAGGACTGGGATGTTCTTGTCGTCTGTGGGATCGTCGCTGTCGCCGTTGTGGCTGCCGACGTGGTCTTCGCCGCTCGTGATAGTTGTGGGCGCTGGCAGAGCGCCGCTTGTGATCTCGGCAAAAGTCGCTTCATCGTGTTTGTGGATGTGTGGTTTGAGCGAATGAGGGGAAGGACAAAAGGAAACGAAAGAAAAAAAAGAAAGAAGCGTCGCTCGCTGTCGTTGTTTTTATTCAAAATGACCTTCCCATTGGAGTCGTGGTTCGTAATCGTTTCCTCGTGATTTGCCTCGTTTTTTTCTTTTTCTTTGGTGTTCTCTCTACACGAGGCCGAACCCGGGCCGTGACTGCTTAGTTGAGAAAGTTGTTTTGCTTGTTAGGGAAAGTTGAAGGGAAAGGTCCGGCTGCGAATCTCCGCTGAGGCGAGAAAAATCCGACGCTTTTCCTTGGGCGCTGTCAGTAAAAATGAGTGGGCCCCTGAATTGTCGTTCAGCCGAAAACAAGGGCTGTCACAGGCTGTAAATACGTCATAATCCGAGGCCCTTTCTGGAGCGCAAACGCAGAGGCTAAACGCCACAGTGCCAGCGCCACAGTACGGCTACTCACTAAAAACCGATAGTGGTGGCCCACGTGACCCTCCATGGCACGCGTCAAGTCGCGCGTCTGGGACCGTTTGTCGACTTCCTGTTTGGGGCAGCTGTTTTTGTTTAGGCGGGACCACAGCGGCCCAGCATGCTGTTGTGCATTCTGCAGCGGCCGTTACCGCACTTCATATCCATTATTTTGTCGCGATAATATCCACGGCCAAACAACAACATGCAAACAAATTGAGTCAACATTTACGACAACGACCAATTGCACAAATTGGCAACCCGTCCACCCACCCAGCACAATGGACGCGGACTCCCCGCCGGCGAAACGGCGGCGGACATCGCCGCGCCTCTCAAATCGCGGCAGCACCGGACCGGCAAATACGGCGATCGCGACGGCACAAACAAGAAATACAACTGCGGCGACAACGACGACCACACCTCCCGATGTCCCTACAGAAAATACAGCAAATACAGAATCAGACGGCACGCGACCGCGACCGCCGTCGTTTGCCTCGCCGACGCGTGCCAGCCTGGCCCGACACAACCCCGCGATTCTTGATCGGCGACAGTCGGCACCAAAGAACGGGAATGAGAACACAGAAAGCGAAATCCAGCCCAGCGTCGAGGAGATGATTGACGAGCAGCTGAGCCAGACGAGTGCCGAGAAAGAGAGAGAAGTCCGGCCGCTGGCCCGCCCACCCATGCGGTCGCCTATCCGCTCACCGTCGCGCCAACTATCGCCAAACACGGCCTTTGGCACAACCCGCTCTCCGTTCACCTGTCCGCCTCTCCCGATCACGGTCGCGCTCGCCGACGCGACGGCTCTTTGATGGAGCAGGCAACGGCAATGGAGACAGCGGCAGTGGCCGCGCGTTATTCGGAACGGCACCGCAAAAGTCGCCCGAAGCCGCCCGGAACCGTCAGATCGAAGGGCTCACAGGCAGCGCAGCCATTGGCAGCAGCATCCCCGGCAGTCTACTGGGCGAACCGCCTCGCCGCTCGCCCATGAAGCCTGTGCCCCGTCCGCTGCCGCCACCTGACCCGCAGCGCGGCGAAGACTTGTTGGAACCGTTGATTGCGCGCGACAAGCAGCGGTCCGCCCTGGAACGGTTTCGTACACAAGACGACGTTGAACCACCTGAGCCGGAGCTGCCGCCGACACCAGAACACGTCGACCACTCTGCTCTGGCACGGTCGCCACCGGGCATTCATCACAGCAGCACGCCGTCCAAACGGCCAAAACGGGCCGCACGGGCGCGTGCTGCAGCCGCCACCTTGGCCGGCGGAGCACAGAAAGCGAAGCCGGGCACGGTCCAGAGCAGCTCGCCGTTGAAGCAGCCACCGATGAAGGCGACTACATCGACCGAGGAAGAGGAGGAGACAGCAGCCATTGGTAACGCCGGTGCTCTTAAGGAGAGCAGCGGCAATGTGCCCACCTCGACAAAACGCGGTCGCGGCCGGCCACGGAAAAGTGAGCCAGCTCGCAACATCCAACCTGTCGACCCAGACGGACGCAAAAAGCGGCAGCGGGATGCGCTGCAGGCCGAGGTCGACGCACTCGAGGCCGACCTGGCTTTGGCGGCGGCGGAGAACGAACGGATTCGCACACACGGCGCCGCAGGTGGCAACCGGGCTACGATTATTAGCCTGCTGCGGCGGCGTGTTCTTTCCGAGAGCGACGAAGATGACCAGACGAGCAGCACCAGTTCGTCCATGAAGTCGACCTTGGACTGGCTGCAGGCCGCGACGAACCCGATTGCCTTTTTGCCGTTTGGCAAGCCGCGAGCCGACGTGACGGAGCTGTTCCAGTTTGCAGCGCCAGCGGGGAGCAGTGACGATGCCAGCACGACCGATCACACCCTCCCACCGCCCGTGTCGCACCACCCCATTGAAATGACGGCGTCTGAGGAGCTGCCGTTCCTGCAGGCCTTTACACCGCTCGCTTTCCGGTCCGAGATTGTTGTTTTGCCCGCATCCGAGGCCGGCGAGACGCCCCTCCAGAAGCACATTATTTTTGCAACGTCGACCGCACCAACAGGCCTTCTTCTTGGCTCGCATCGAGATGACTGTCAACTCCAAGAACTTACGAATTACAGATCTACAAGTGCCGCAGATTGAGCCGCCTGCTGCCGCTGCTGAGCTCAAGCCACTGCTGGACCGCATCACGCAGCCCGACAACAATGGCAGCTCGGCTCTGACGCGCAACGTCACCGTCCTCATGTGGGCCATGGGCGAGTGGGTGCGTGTGGCTGTCCGGCGGGCCAAGTTTTGGTCCTGTCTGGCGAGGAAGTTGAGCGAGAAGGGTGACGACAATGACAACGAAGAAGAGGTCGGCGGCATTGCTGGCATGGTCGACGACATTCGGCGACTACGGTCACAGCAGCGGAAGAAGCGCAGACGGAAGGGCGATGATGAAGATGAGGACGACGATGACGAAAACTCGAACAACGACAAGCCGGCACCCGTCACGCAACTTGAACTGTTCCGGCACTTGGGGAGAGCCGCCATGGACATTGATGTCGACGCCCGGGCCTCGACGAGCCTCCGTGTCGAATGGTCGATCCAGTTTGACTGGACGGGTGAAGCCAAGAGCCAGATCGGCGTGCTCGTCGGTGTTCCCGGAAAATGTAAGTTGCGCGCACCCACGTATTCATATTGTACACGACTAACCTTCACGCAGGGAAAAAGGCAGACAAGAGAGGCCGGCTGGCAAGACTGCCCAAGCTGTTTGACCAGCTGGTGCAGGACAGCGGCGACCCGATGGATGCCGTGCAGACCGTGGTGGCATTGTTGGTGGGGGTCAGTAGAGAAAAGGGAAAGGTGTTTGTCATGTGTGGATTTTTTGTCTCTTTTTGTCTTTTTGGTCTGGATATTGGCAGCATTGGCATTTTACGTTTTACGGTTTCATATTTTGGAGTTATCATGGTAGTCGACCATCAGGCAATACCAAAGCATGCTAACAATTATGCTTTGTCGGATGACATGTCCCATATATCTCGTATCTTCGTGTGCCCATGCCGATTTTGTGTATATTTTGGTGTTTTATGGTTTTTGTATATGATGGTTGGCCGTTGGCCGTTGGCCCTTGTCGACGAAAAGTTTGACAAATGTTTCGCTCTCTCCTACTCCTCCATTATGTAGTGGCCTTCCATGCCAGCGTTGTTGTATCGCTCCTCGCCTGCGGTTTGTCGAGGGCGTCTCGGGTCTCGATAATTGTGTCAAGCTCTGGTCGTCTCGCTTCGTCCTCGTTCTTGCCCTACGGCCTCGTCCTGCCTCGCTCGCTTGCGCTCACTGCGCTCACTGCGCCCGCCGCATTTAGTCCACACTCACGCCCAGTCTGCGCAGGTCCGCGCGGGCCAGCTCAATCTCCTCGACCAGCTCTTTGTGCGCCTCGGGCAGTCGTTGAAGGTCAGGATGCCCCAGCCGAGGCGGGCCAGGACGTACGCGCCGAGGGCGACCATGAACCAGAAGGGGAGCTATGTATCGGCGTGTTAGTGGCGATCAACGCCAAACAACAGTCAACAGTCAAGAAGAGTAGGGGAAGGATACGTACCACCGGGACAATCTCCGTCTGGATGATGGCGGGGAGAGGAATAAGCTCCAGGTAGAGAGAGAGGTAGAGCTAGATGTCGTCGTTAGCAGGAGTTGAGTAGATAAAGAGGCGAGATGCAGGCCAACATACCGACGTGGCCAGCAGGGCGACCGAGAGGGTCTGCGTTGCGCGGGTCATTGTGGCGGTCGTGAAAATGCAATGAGTATAGATTCGGTAGAGGTAAGGAGCGGATGACGGTCGTGAATGTCGTCGATGGTGGTTGCTGAAGAGATGCGTGGACAGTGGTAGAAGACACGTCTGGAGTAAAGGGGAGCTCTTTCGCGTGGCGCGCCACGATCGGATTGCCAGATTGCAAGAAAAAAGGGATGCGCGCCCAGACAGCTGAGCTGCGTTGCCTGATTGGGACTAGCGT
This sequence comes from Sporothrix variecibatus, assembly GCA_016097105.2. Lineage (NCBI taxonomy): Eukaryota > Fungi > Ascomycota > Sordariomycetes > Ophiostomatales > Ophiostomataceae > Sporothrix > Sporothrix variecibatus. The sequence goes on along the minus strand of JADMNI010000007.1, from coordinate 2,311,726 downwards.
GTCGAGGGGGCCAAGGCTCACAGTACCGGCCAGAGCAAAAAGGGCAGCATACCACAGTAAATTCTGTAATCCTGTACCTTAATTAAGTGGGGCTTCTTCCTCACACGAAAGGCTGCAACAGGCTGCAGAAAGCATCACACAGGGCTGATCTTCTCTCGACGAGTTACGAACAGCGCCTTGTAGTCGTGTCGTACGACGTACGATATTCAATTGGAGTCTGCATTGAGCTCGAATAGAAACTCAAAAATGCAAGAACAGAAATACCCGGCCTGCATTGCATGGGCACCCGGGAAGTGTCCCAGCACTACGGCCGTGGCTCAGCATTTCGCCACCCAGAATCGCTGGTGAAAGAGCCTCTCCTCAACCACGAGATCTTTTCGAAATTTACAACCGTTCTCGCCTGGCCTAACAAAGTACTTTTAACTAGACCAACGGACAACCACGAATTTCTGTTCAATTCTGGGCTCAATGCATTGTGTTTCGTGCAATACCGTATATCAGGTAACTTGAGGAGGTGCAGTTCAACCTTGTCAGTATCTCAATTGATCCCCAAGTATGAAGAGGCCATAGCGGTCTGAGTGCTTCGAGGCAGAAAGAGCGGATAAGAGAGGGAGACCACGACAGGGCTGAGATAAGAGCAGTAACATTGGCACCAGTTCTCTGCTCTGCATGTCTCTCATCCCTCTTCTCGTCTCGTCCTGTCGCCCGGAAGGACATTCCCAAATGGGCGCCAAGACGTGAGAGAGAAAAAGAGTTCCACGATGAAATCAAAACAAAGAAATTACCAGAATCGAAAGCTTCCAAAACAAACAGAGGGGCGAGGACCGAGAATGGGAAAAGGAGTTAAGCAACGACGAAGAGGGTAGCTCATGTTGAGCTCGTGGGTTTTCGCAGAATGAGCCCGAAGTAGCGAAAGTCTTGGCGCCCGGCCGTAGAGCGGAGCCGGCAGCCTGGGCCCATGTAAGTTTTCTTGGGCTTTTTTTTCTGTAAGTGCAAAGAAGAGAAAGTGACGACAGCCATGGCGTACGTCAAGCATCGTGCAAAAGTGTATCCAAAAATTGTTATTGCAGCCCAACGGGAGATGGACATCTTCATCTGCTCAAAGCAGTGCATAAGCTGAAAATCAGATCCCGGACTTGAGAGCGAAGATGCGATACCTTCGAATGCTACTCTTCAAATATGTAGGAGTGGAGATGGCTGTCTTGACTGACACATCTCGTCCGTGTAATTTAGTATCATGAGATCAATTTTTGACATCCAAAATCAAGGATCATGGTGTCGTCAGAGCGTGGCATTCGGAGGTAAGGGAGACAAGAAGAGGTGTGTAAGTAACGGTGTAAGTACGAAGCACGACTTGTGGGGACTTGATGGACAACGAGCGAGGGGGCTAGATCAACAGTCAACAAGGTTATGACAGCAGCAATCAAGTTGATCACAACAAAAGACTGCGACATATCCTCCGACTTAGGAGCCGTGTCGATGTAAGTTGTTAACCGAGGATAACTTGAAAATAAGAAAGAATGGTCCATGGACGTTCCAGAACTTCTTTATGGTGTACTTTCTCTATTCGTTATCAAACAGAAGAAAAAGTATGGGGACGCGCATCGACCAGCTCGGCCTCGCGACAAAGCTTTCTGTGCCTGCATGGACAGTGACATGCACATACACATGCAGCCACAGACAGAGACAGAAAAAGTGGTCGCCGTCCGTTGGTTTGGCGCCCGAGACTACAAAGTATGTACGAAGAACAAAAAACAGCTTCATTGTTTGCCCCACGCACGGGCCGGCTTTGGCGCCAAAGGGCGTTCAGCCGTGTGTTGCCAACCATTACTTCGAGGTGTACGTCCTTGTTAGTTTGTGTCATGGGAATCAAAAAAGGAGATGAAAAGTGTCAACCAACAAGAAAGACCAGGAACAGTCACCGGCACCAATGGTTAGCTCGCCGCCCAACCATTTCTTGGCGCTGACACTGGGCGGCCGTTTTGTTTTTGTTTTTTCTCTGTCTCTGTCTCTGTCTCTGTCTCTATTAGAGTATGCCATGACAGCCGGATATCCGATGCTGCCGGGGATCACGAAGTTGTGTCGTACGAGGATGATATACGGTCTGCTAGTCATCCACAAGGGTGAAGAGGGAGTCCATACGGCAGTGATGATACATTGTGAAGGAACATCTAAATATCAAGAATCATCGGTTGCTTTGTTACTGGGATCATATGTAGTTGTTCTGACCCAAACTGATAAGATCAGATTCAGACGTGTAAAAAGTACGAATGCAGTCCAACATTTTCAGCTTCCAGGTGCATCACTGCATCATTCAATCATTGGATCGTCACCCCTGGCAATCAAAACGAATAAAAAGGAGAGTGCAACCATTTGACGAAGTATCACGACATTCAATGAGGGGCACCCCTTTTTCTCTCTTTTTCTTTCTTTTTTTTCTGTTCATCCAATTGTTTTCAGTCGTCGTGGCGAGCCACATCGATTGCTATCCTCGGTCGCGTCTTCGCGTGCAAGTGTCTAAAGGCGAAACGGGCGAGGGAGAGGTCTCCATTTTTTTTTGTTTCTTTTCTTTTGGTGCCATTTTGCTGGTGGCCGCCGTCTTTCTGGGCAAATTCTTCTGTCTTGCATCTTAGGCACTGAGCCGTAGGGCTTGGCTTTGTCTTTACAGCGGTTATTTCCACTGATACCGAGAAATCTGCGGGCATGTAGCCTGTAACTCAGCGCATTCTCAGCACGAGGACAGTGTTAGTCAGAAGTGGGGCACTCACATTCATGTACTCCTCCACCAAACTAGAGAGCGCTAGTACATCGATTCCGATTCCACTCTCGCCCCACTGAAAGACGCCCATTCTTTTCACTGATTCCGGTGGAGTCTTTCACCTAAGAAAAAGAGCCTTCTCGTCCGTTTTGCTCCCTCACTTTTCTCTAGCTCTTCGGCCTGTCGCGCCTTTGAGGGCCAAAAATTCGTCTCATTGGCTCGTCACCGTGCCCAAACATACAAATTGGCCAATAATGCACCAAGATCATATCTGCTGTGGAACCTGCTCGTCTACTGGCCGTAGCTGCTAGAATAACTGCACTCACTAAAACCCCCCTGTCTGTGCTGCAAACCTCGCTGAACTCGCTGTAAGTGGCGCCCCACTTATTACCCGCTCTAGCTTTTTGGGTGCATATTCGCCTCACCAAACAGCACGAGCAAAAAGCACGAGGTCCACGAACAGAAGCCACGAACCAAATGGCGAGGCGCGGGAAGGCTAGGCGTGTAAGCTTTTTACTGTTGTTTGCTTTAGTTTTTCTGTCGATATCCCTTTGCCTCTTTATGGTTGCACGATGCTATGTATATAAGACTCGTGTGCCCAGTTCCATTTGAGGAAAGAGCATGTTAGAGCTTCTTTTGTTCTGCAGCCATATCAACACATATCAACTCTTCAACTCTTGGTTGATTCACATCACCACTTATTACTTCATTGTATATATTACACATTATCACTTATCTACTTTAAGATTTCTTCACACATATCACACATATCGCACAACACCACACCAACATCAATATGGCCTCATCATTGCCTCCGAGGAGGAGACTGGCCGTTTCGAAAACATTGTCCACGCCAACACCAGCATCTCCCATCCTTACTCGGCCCATCACTTCCAGCAGCAGCAACATGGCCTGCGTCACAGCACCAGCTCGGCCTCGACGGCCACGGCCAACGGCACCCACCACCACACACCGCCAACCCCGAAAAGGCGCTCCACCGTGACCCGGCCCTCGATATCACCCTGCCCTACCGCACGCTGAGTGCCGGTGCCAACATGGACGAGTACCAGACCGAAGTGCCCGGTGGTGAGATCCCCGGTCCCATTGAGCCCCCCGAGATTGCCCGCGTCGCCACCGCCGCCAGCCGCAGCCGCACCAACCAGCCCCAGCCGCCCGAGGGTGAGCGCCGCTACAAGCTCGTGGCCTTTTGAGCCCAACGACCCCGAGAACCCCAAGAACTGGAGCAAGGCCATGAAGTGGTACTGCACGCTGGTTGTGTCTATTACTTGCTTTGTGGTCGCTTTCGCTTCGAGTGTCATCACGGCCGACATTGTCGGTGTGGAAAAGTCCTTTGGCGTCAGCGAAGAGGTTGTTTTGCTGTCTGTCTCCTTGTTCGTCATTGGCTTCGGTGTCGGTCCCCTGGTCTTTGCCCCGCTGTCGGAAGTCTATGGTCGTCGTGTCGTCTACGGCTCGACGCTCCTGATTGCCGTCATCTTCATTATCCCTTGCGCCGTCTCCAAGAACATTGGTACCCTGCTGGTCTGCCGTTTTATTGACGGCATCGCCTTCTCGGCGCCCATGACTCTGGTTGGTGGCACTTTGGCAGACCTGTGGCGCAACGAGGAGCGTGGTGTGCCCATGGCTACCTTCTCGGCTGCTCCCTTCATCGGTCCCGCCATTGGTCCTCTGGTCGGTGGCTACCTGTCGGACGCCAAGGGCTGGCGCTGGCTGTACTGGATCCAGTTGATTCTTGCCGGTGCCGTCTGGTTCCTCATCACTTTCACGGTGCCCGAGACCTACGCCCCCACCATCCTCAAGAAGCGCGCCCAAAAGCTCCGCAAGTCTACGGGCGAGCCCGACCACGTTACTGAGCAGGAACTCGACACCCGCCCGTTGACCGAGCGTCTCCGCATCTTCTTGTTCCGCCCGCTGCAGCTTCTGTTTGGCGAACTCATTGTGTTTTTGCTGTCCCTCTACATGTCCGTCCTCTACGGCCTGCTCTACATGTTCTTCGTCGCCTTCCCCATCATCTACCAAAAGGGCAAGGGCTACAGCGCCGGCAAGACCGGTCTCATGTTTATCCCTGTCGCCGTCGGTGTGTTACTGAGTGCTGCCTGCTCGCCGTTCGTCAACAAGCACTACCTCACCCTCGTCCACAAGTACAAACGGCAAGCCCCCAGCAGAGACCCGCCTCATCCCCATGATGCTCAGCTGCTGGTTCATCCCCATCGGCCTCTTCATCTTCGCCTGGACGTCTTATGCCGATCTGTCCTGGGCAGGGCCGGCCATGGGCGGCTTCCCCGTCGGCTTTGGCTTCATCTTCTTGTACAACTCCGCCAACAACTACCTCGTCGACTCCTACCAGCACCAGGCCGCCTCTGCTTTGGCCGCCAAGACCTGCATCCGCTCCTTCTGGGTGCCGGTGTCGTTTTGTTCACCAGCCAAATGTACGACCGTCTCGGCGACCAGTGGGCCTCGTCCCTGCTGGCCTTTATTAGCCTGGCCTGCTGTGTCATTCCCTTCTTGTTCTGGATCTACGGTGCCCGCATCCGCAAGCACAGCAAGTACGCCTACGGTGGCGACGACGAGGAGGAGGTCGACAACAGCAAGATCAACAACGCTGCTGGCGGTGCTGGTTCCGGCAGCGATACCGACCCCGAGAAGGGCCGTCTGCCCGCTGCCGGTGCTCCCGCTCCGACCTTGCAGCAGCCTGTGTCGGACTAAACTCACCAGGATTTCTGGTTTCAAAGACCTCAAGGGTCTTCCACAATAAGATTGATCATCTTAAAAAGTGCATTTCATGCATATTCTTGCATCGTCTAATTATGACGCTTGATTCTGTTGAGCCTCGGAGAGTGGCACCGTTTTATGATACCACATTGGGAGGTGTTTTGGATTGTTTTCTGCATTTTCTTTTTGTTCCCTTTTCTCGCATTGCATCATCTGCATAGACGGCGCTTCTCATTTACATTTTACTTTACATACAACGCATCGCATTCTAGATACATCTAATACCATAAATGAAAAAGTCAATTAAAAATATAAAAATAGCATAACTTACCAAGTGAAGAACTATCTAATAACAGCGAGTTATCTAGTATCGCTGCAAACGTGATCAAAATTACCAAATCAGTCGCCGCCGGTACGTACCTACATCCACGCCAGCTTGCCTACGTGGCCCTACAAATCATGACCATCATCGAACTCACAGCCAACACATGTATCTCCCAATGTACCAAAATTAGTCTTGCCGTAGAGGCCTAGATCGACCTCCCCACATCGATGTCTTTGGCTATTATTCACCGATGCCGTGAATAACCTTAAAGTCACGACTACAACCCCTACACCTACCAGAGCTATCCGCATACCAGGCATCGGATGTTCACCATGGCCATGTGTAATCTTCCATCGTTTTCGCTCTTCAGATGCCCGCCATCATCACAAGCTTTTTCTTGCTCTTATTGCGGGTAGAAGAGGGAGGAAGGCATCAAATGCAATAAGTAAGGAGCGTCTGCACTATCAAGATGAATTTTGAACTATCCTTTTTTTTCATCATCACAATTCTTTCCACTCGCCGTCTTGTGTTTCTTTGTTTCTTTTCTTTTTTTTTCTCTTTGATTGTTCACCCTTTTTATCACATCCATATCATCAAACGTATCAAACACGTACACTTTCCTTTTTTTTCTTATCATCCAGTCAACCCGCAAAGATGCTCTTACACAGCTTAAACTCTCGTCCAGCGAGGGCAATGACCTTTTGGGGTTTCATCTTCCTCTCGTTCCTCTACTTCTTGCATACACTTCCACCCACGCCCGCCCTTCGCCATCACTCGCCTGAAAAAGTGCCCTCGAACGAGATCGAACATGGCCTTGATAGTGGTCATCCTGTTTCCACAGACCTTCCCGAAGCGGCTTTCTTGAGTACTGATGACCCTACCGGTCCCGTCGACCCCTTTAGTGCCGGCACACACGAGAATGTCGACGGCGACGACGAAGATGATGTCGTCGTGCCACCCCTCCACGAAATTGAGAACCTTCGATCTTACTCGAACCCCGATGGCCTCAGCGATGACAGGCCAGGCTCTAATGTCGGTGCCGTGACAACGGAGACCAACGGCGATGAAGAAGACGAGGAGGCTCCAGATGCCCTCGAAGGTACCCGCGAAGCCTTTGAACAGCTCATCGACGACATGGACCGCGACCACGCCATCCTCGAGTCCGAGGTCGAGAATCTCGTCCAGGCCGAAGACGACAAGAGCGTCAACGACGGCGAAGCCATAGCCATAGCCAACGAGGCTCTGTCCAAGGTTGAAGTCAACCAGGCCAAGGCCCACTGGCACAACTTCAACCACATGTACAAGAACATCAAGGACGTCGCCAAGGAGATGCACGGCCACCTCAGCCAGGCCGGCTTCAAGGGCAAAGCCGCCGCCTCCAAGCACACGGCCGAGTTTTTGGCTGCCGTCAAGGCCGCTGAGGGAGACGAAGACATTCAAAAGATCAACCTGGTGCACACGACCAAGCGCAGTACTGATGTCGATGTCGATGCTGATGCCGACAACAAGCCATCACTGCGCCGGTGGCTCGACCATCTAAGTGAGGCCAAGCACCGGTGGATTTACCGTCTGACTAATACCAAGCGCTGGTGGTTCAACAACGATCTGACTGAGGCCAAGACGGATGATCCCTCGAACCATCGCTTGAGTGACGAAGAAGTCGAAGAGCTCCGGAAAGAATGGTATGAAGCTCAAAAGATGTACATTGAGCCAGAGTACTACAAGAAGTGGCTGAAGGAAAACAATCCAGAGGAATACAAGGAGAGGTTTGGCGACGACGAAAATGGCAACGGCAACCTGGCAAAGCGCTGGTTTTTTTATGACGAACCCAAAGAGCTCTCCGCCGACGATATCAAACTTCGCCAGTGGCTAAAGAAGGAGAAGCCGGCATACTACAAGATTCATTTCGCCAAGGAAATCGCAGTCCAAGAGAAGAAGGCCAAGGCGGAGGCCAAGGCCAAGGCCAAGGAGGAGGAGGAAAAGGCCAATGCGGCGACGGAAGCCGAGGGTGAGAACGAGGATGAACGGAAGAGACTCGAAGAAGCGCGGCGACTGGAGCGGATAGAACGGACAAAGGTCGTAACGACCAGGATATCATCGGCGTCCAAAGATGACTTCAACGTGTGGCTCAAAGAGCACCACCCAAAAATCTTTCGGAACAGCTATCCTGATGGCAAAATGAGCGACGAATACAAGATGGCCCACAAATACGGCAACCAAGACCACACAATTCCCGAGCGGGTCAGAAAGGCCATGTATGAAACCAAAGAGTATGGCATTTCGTCGACACTCTTCCACGACTGGTTGAAGGAGTGCTTCCCGGAGTGGCGACGGAATACTTACAGCTACCGCAAAGACGTGGTTGAGGAGCGCCAGAAGCTCGGGCTGGACCCGGCTTGAGAGTTTATAGAGCTTTGTCTTATGATTTTTAGGGGGCGTAACGGAGGTTCAGGTATTTTTCGTATTTTGTTTACTACTTTTTTTTCACCTTGATATCCGGCTTTTTAAAGGTTTCCTCGGTGTTTACTATCTTCTTTTACTACTTTTTTTTCAATACTAAATAGTTAACAGTACTAGCTTTTTTCTTATCTTTCTTTCTTTCTTTTTTTATTTTTTTTTATTTTTCTCACTTATTTATACCCTTTTAACCACAGAGCTAGTTTGTGTATGTTTCCCCCCCCCCTCTTTTTCTTTCCAGATTCAAGTAAATCTAAAAGTTAAAACAGTCCCAGTAGAAGCTTTGCTAAAACAAAAACAAAAAAAACAGACACTATTTCGACTCTCTAGCCTCGACGATAACATAGGCAGAACAAATAGACACTTGTCATTGTCATAAAAAGGAGTGCGTTGTCTCTGGTGATGCCCACATTGTGAAGCCAATAATACGTTGTTTGTTCTCCACCTTGCACTGCATTAATGAGGTCACCACCGGACAGGGCTGCACACATCCCAGAACCCAGACTCACCAGAATATGCAAAATATCCAGCAAACATATCCTGCATCTTGACTCCTTTTTTCCTTCTTTCTTTTCTTTCCCCCCCTCTTTTCTAAACTCTTCCTCCTCTCTGGCATCTACCTTTTTGGCTACCGTCGCACAGAGGCGTGCTCAACTGGGCGAAATGTTTGACTCAATCGTCCCACAGCATGGACCTCCTTTCTTTCACTCTCTTTTCACACCCTTCTGACTCCTTTTTTTTTTGTCACTGTTTTTTGTTTTCACTCTTTTCTTCGTACGAGGGGTCTGTTCATCCCTTTCCGTTTGTCCTGAACGGACCTGCTTCACAAAACATATATTGCTTTGCCCCTCGAATGATTGACATAGATGTTTCGCCGTAGCTGATTCGGCGTGGATCTGCGCGAACAAGGAGCAAGGGGTCCTTTTTGCCTCTCTGTGCTCTGTGTGTGTGTCTTTGCGTGTCGAGCGTGTGTCTCTTTTGCCTTTTTTGGCTGTTTCTCTTTTTGGGCCGTCTTGTTTCTTTCCCTTTCCTGGTCCTAGCGGCAGGCACGACCCGGTTCGCTGCCGGACCCTTCTTTCCCTCTTTTAGGGCGGGCATGGGTGGCTTTGGTGCCTGCCGTTTAGGGCCTTTTTCGTCCCTTCCTGTCGTCAAATTGTCAAGAACGCATCCTGTCGTTCCTTCCTCTGCGACAGAAAAGCTTAAGGTAAAAGAAGGCGCAACGGATACTCCTGCCATTTGGCCCCTGATAATACCCCCTGAGATGCCCCACGCGAGATCCAATCTGTTGTCTCTTCGTCTCTTCGTCTCTTCTTTCTCTTCAGGAGCCGTTGCGAGTGGATTGGACAGCAGGCGTTAGTGCCGTTCTTCAGAGGGGGCTACTCCAGATCCAGCAGTAGCCTACAGGCCAACGTAGCTCCCTGGGTGGAGTGTGGGGGGGAAAAGAGAAACAAACTACCTGCGTTTGTTGATGGGGCAATCCTTGTTGTTTGTTTTTGTGATGGTCCGCTCCTTCCATTTGCTCTCGTCGGATTCTCCAATACGACATTTGCCCACCACACACCATCGACTCCAAGGAAAGAGCGATGAACCACGACTGCCTGCACTTCACGTCGCGTCTCTACATTTGAAGCAATTCGCGACCATCGCACCTTCTCTTTCTTTTCAGTGCTCTTGCTTGGCCCATCGTCTGCGCCCCTATCTCGTTCTTGGTGATACCGTTACCTCGAACCTTCCATATCGCGAACCCGCACCAAATTTCCTTTTCTCTCCTTTTCGGTATTGGATTCTGTCCAATTTTCCAATTCTTCCAGTTTGCAATCCCCTCGTCTCACCGTCCTGACCTCCAGCACCCAGCGCGACCCCCTGCCATGTCCGCTTTGTGCACCGGTTATTTCTGCCCTGGCCCCTGAACGACTGCCGCTGGACGTGAGCTCCTGTCGATCTTTATCCGCCTCTCTTTTTTTTTCTCTTTCTTTTTTTCTTCCTCGTCTTTTCTTCCCCAACTTCACAGGTTGAATTAGCAAAGGACAACTCGCCGGTTGACACGAAAGGTCATTCCACGATACCTCGACATCGTCTAACCTTCTGACCTCGCCTTGTCCGCCACATGGATCTTTGCTAGCCTTTGCGCACGCGCTGCAAGCAACCCTACCGATATATGATCTATTTGATCTACCCTAGGCACGATCTGTGCGCAGAACCTCAACATCCGTGCAGAATATCTCGGCAGCAACACCACCACGAGAGAGACTTCCTTCACGACCAGTCACTTTTTTGTCTTGTTCGAACATAAATGACCACAACCAACAGCCAACTGACATCTCCTGAACCGTCACTATTAACCACGAACGACCAACATCACGACCAACACGACGCCCACAATGGGTGACCGAACCCAAATTCCCCGGCCGAGCGGCCTCCCGCGGCCTGCCTCTCGACTGCCTCTCTACTCTTCCTCCTCTTCGGCGTCTACAACAGCTACGGCTCCGGCCGCATCCACGAACCCTGTACGACCGATGGCTCTACGTGCCAAACCTTCACGGGAAAGCCTCTCCGGGGGCGACCTGCGCAACCCGAAGCTGCGTTCCATGCCCTCACAAGACCGCCTCGGCGGACTCTCGCCTTCCTCCTCAAGCTCGAGCCTCTCAATAGCCAAGGGACCTCTTCGCAACGCGTCGCCACGCACACGCGCAGTCTCTGGCGAATTTGCAAAGGCACCGCCGCGCAAGACACGGGCCAGCATGGGCGCACCGCCGTTGCCCTCTTCCCGACTAGCCGATAATGGATTCAAGAGACCGAGCACGGCCGGCACACTGTCACGACGGACATCCGCACAACACCTGCCTAGCAGGCCACAGCATACGCCGACACTGTCGAGTACATACTCAACAAGCCCAGACGAAGAATTGCTGGCAGAGGACGACACCGTAGGACCTGCAGAGCCAGGCTCGCTTCGGCCACGGCCATCTAGACCACGGCTCTCACTTGCTGAACGGACCATGGAGACGCTGGCCCAGATCCCCAGCTCACCGGCGGTCAAGGGAAAGACAACGGCATTCTACGACCCAGAGGCGGCACGAAACTCACAGCGTCCTGGTAGCCGCACGGGCTCACGCGCTGGCTCTCGACCAGGGTCTAGCTACCGGTCAGACAGCTCGACCCGCTCTGGTTCTCGGCCACCGAGCCGGCCACGCTCCAGCTCCGGCAACGACGACACGACGCTCAACTTCCGCTCAACTGTAAACTCGTTCCGTTCCGCTGCTCCATCTTCCTTTGTGCCCATCGACGAAGTCTCGACACCCGGTCGCGCTACTATCACTGCATCAGCAACGACAACACGAACACTGCGTGGCCGGGCATCGATTGGCCCTGGCGTGGCTCCGGGTAGATATGGCGCACTGGGCGGTCTTCGACAGCAGGCAGAAGCTCCGTCATTCCTTCCACCACGCTCCCGCACACCAAGTCCCGAGAAGACGTCTACTATCCCACCTGCTACGCCTTCAGCTCTGTCGACCCGTGCTGCAGCAGGGTCCGGCAAGTTTGCGTCCAAGACTGTTGCTGCAAGGTCACTAAAGTCCCGCGCTCCAGTCGGGGGTCTGTTTCGCAAACCGTCTATGAACAGCATGGATGGGTCAGCTTCTTCCACTGTTGTTGCTTCGCCCGTGGCGACACGAAAAAGCTCTCTGGCATCACGCGCTTCTTCTACGTCTTATGAAGACACTGGAGCATCGAATGCATCGAATGCATCGACAGTTTCAACAGCTATCAGCATTGACTCGACCGACTCAACGGGCCAGAGCCCTATCAACAACAGCCGAAAGTCGTCCGCAGCACTGCGTGAGCAAATTGCCCGGGCAAAGGCGGCCAGACGCGTGGCGTCACAAAACATGGGTGACAATGCACGCGCATCTCCTGCATCGCCCCTCAGCACACCGGCCGCCTCGTTTGCTACGAGCTTTGGCGATAGTGGTCTCGATGTTGAGCCTGTCATCCCCACCGACACGACTTTTGACTTTGGCCTCGGCTCAGATCCGTTCAACCAGAACCGAAACGGCGAGACCCAGGCCAAAGTTGTCCTGGCCCGCGTCGGCGCAGCACGTACAAGCGGCCGTCTGAACATCGCCGCGCTCAATCTGCGCGAGATCCCCGCTGAGGTTATGGGCATGTACGATGCGGATGCGATGGGTACTTATGATGGATCTTGGGCCGAGACAGTCGACTTGACGCGTTTTGTTGCCGCCGACAATGAGATCGAAATGATTGACGAATCTGTCTTCCCCGACCAGACTCTTGAGGAACTCGCCGAGATGGAGGACAGCAAGGGCAACATTTTTTGGTGGCCTCGAGACGCTCGATCTGCATGGAAACATGCTGATCAGTCTGCCGATGGGTCTTCGGAGACTCTCAGTCTTGACGTCTCTCAATCTAGTAAGTTTCTACAGATCTATCAAGCTGACCTTGCCTTTGGCTGTGCCGTGACCCTAACACATACAGTCCCAAAACCGCATCACGAACAACGCGCTCGAAGTGATCTCTCAAATCACGTCCCTGCGCGACCTAAAGCTCGGCGGGAACTTGTTCTACGGCCCACTTGATCCCTCATTTGCGAAGCTGGAGAACCTCGAGATTGCTGATCTGCACGGAAACAACATCTCAGCGCTGCCGTTGACCCTGAGCAACATGACTAAGCTGCGCATCCTGAACATTAGCGAGAACAACTTTGAGAGTTTGGTGTTTGAGCCACTCTCAAAACTGCCTCTGGTGGAGCTGAACGTACGAAAGAACAAGTTGAGCGGTGTTCTGATTGAGGATGCTGTGTCGGCTTTGCCAAACCTCCAGATCCTGGATGTCACATCGAATCAGATTACTCATCTTGTGTCGACAACGCGTCCGGACGGCCTCGCCCTGCCTGCCCTCCAGCAGCTTCTCATCTCAATGAACCGGCTGCAGATGCTCCCGATATGACCAAATGGACGGCCTTGATGACATTGATCGGTGAGGAGAACAGCATCAACAGTATCCCCGACGGTTTTACGAGCCTGCGTCACCTGCGCCATGCCGACTTCTCGAGCAATGACATTCGCATTATCCCGCCTGAGGTCGGCCGTATGGACAACCTTGCCATGCTGCGCCTGAGTGGCAACCCTCTGCGCGACAAAAAATTCTGCACTGCCGACACGGACGATATCAAGGAGATTCTGGCTTCGCGATTGGAGCCTGAGCCTGATATGGGACTGGGTCCTGGTGAAGAGGGCTACATTCTGAACCCACACTCAGATATGGCACCGAACGAGATGAAGGATGAACTCCGTGATGCTGTGTCTGAGATGTCAACAAAGAATGGTGCGCATGGTCGACAGCGCAGCCGTAAGCTGAGCGGTGCGTCTGCTGGTGGACGAGGCGATGACGACCGCGAAGATAGCCGTTCCGACGACGATTTTGCAACGCCACCGACATCCCGTCCTCAATCGGCTGCCCGCTCACGGTCGCAGACAGTGTCCAACCAGCTGTGGGCGGTCAAGAAGGGCGGTATTTTGGACCGGTCGGAGACAGAGTCGTCTTCACTGCACCCCGTGATATCATCACGTGTTGCCCAGGAGCACACGGTCTACGAAATCTACCTGCAGAAGAACCTGTTTACGGCACTTCCTGACGCGCTGTCGTTCTTTGCGTCGACACTGACAACGCTCTCGCTGTCCAAGAACCAGCTCAAGGGCGAGACATACTTTGGCGATGCGGCCACGAGCGATGGTCTCGACCTGCCCGCCCTCAAGGAATTGAACCTGTCCTGCAACCACATTACCGGTCTGGGCCCGCTGGTCAAACACCTGCGTGCGCCTGTCCTCCAAAAACTGGATGTCAGCATGAACCGTGTGTCGTCGCTTCCTGCCGACACACGGCTGCGTGACGCCTTCCCGTCTCTGACTGTCTTTTTGGCCGGCAACAACCACTTGGCCGAGCTGCACCCGGACAGCATCAAGGGCATGTTGATTGTGGACGTCAGCAACAACGACATTGAGCACTTGAACCCGCGGATTGGCCTGCTGGGCGGTGAGGGCGGTCTTCAGCGGTTCGAGGTGCTGGGCAACCGGTTCCGTGTGCCGCGGTTCAATGTGATTGAGCGCGGTACAGAAGCGACGCTGCGGTGGCTGCGTGGGCGTGTCCCCGTGGCCGAAATGGGTGCATGGCGGGAGGCCAACCGCAATGGAGACGTTGACGACGATTTGGACTAAACGAGACGGGACGAAAAAGTGATGTGCTTTGTATAGCCAGTCGTGTCTATGTTGTTTCTGTTTTGTACCATGCATGTTGCCAGCGTGGGCGTCGACATCTCATATTATATTTTGGCTTTCTTGTTTGATTTTTCTGAGCATATTCTTTTGTATTTTTGCTATTTACCTACTTTGTAATGTACGTCCTTTAATGTCCGAATGCTATACGAAGTATATCAAGCGATTTAAAATGCAATATATGGAGGAAGCAATCTACGAAGCATCTTCGACATTGTTCTTTTGATCAAATACGATCATATCAAACAGAGAGTCCTTGACGAATAAACCGGTGGACAGAGATGCCCTCCAGGAAACAAGAGATCCTCCCACGCAAGAATTATGGCACATGCTCGTGGTCTTTATAGTTTTTTTATATTTATTTTTACTTTTATTTAACACGTCTTGGACATCTCTTTGCATGCTAAAGGCGTGTATGAGTGATGATACCCTTAAGGACACAGGGGGCAACAAAACAAAACAGAATGGGTTGACTCCATTTGCTGGCGCGGTACCTCTCCCCGCATAATGCCACACAAACGGTACTTGTCGGCATCATGTAAGTGATTTGAGTTTCATCGTGACTTTGCATGCAGTACATCATCTTGCTTCGTGAAATTATATTTTGGTATACATATCTGTCCCTCATTGTTTCTCTTTATTCTCACCTTTCTTTCCTCTTCCTCACTTTTCATCGTTCTCCGTCTTCTTTCTGATATTTTGAAATTATCCATTCATCTCACGCAACATTTCCAGCCCGTTAGACTTTCATATTCAAAACCAGCACAACTCTCCCCCTTCTTCCCTCTCTGTATCTTCCCCTGTTCCTTCTAGATCTGTTATTGAACCAAAAAAGGACGTCGTGTACATGATGGTTATGGATACACCAGACCCACCACCTCCGGGCAGCCGCGACTGGCCCGACAGGTTGCAGGACTACTACCGTGACATCTTCAGACGAATGGGAATGCGGCGGTTGTTTGACCACTATTCAAATCCATTGTTCTATATTCCCCAAGATGGGGAAGCTGGGGCGAGGATGAAGGTGATGATGGCGACAATGACAGCAATAGCGACGACAACGACATCGACGAAGATCTTGTTTTATTCTGGTCAGAAAACGATGTCGAAAACAACACACCGGATGACAGCAATCCTGAAAACGACAACAATGACAACGACAACGACAACGACATCGACGTAGAATCCGTTCTAATTTGGTCTGCAAACGATGTCGAAAACAACGACACACCAGACGACACACCCGAGACCGCAGTTGTCAACACACCAGTGCTGGACAAGTACTGGTTTTGTTACCCAATGTCTGAATTTCTCAAGCTGTGCGTGGTGCTCTACTCTCTTGACAAAGCAGGCATGCGACGGCTTCTGTCCAAGCTGGACCACGCTGCCGCCTTATGCAGGAGTTGGATTTTGGACTTTCTCAAATATTTCCCGGTCACCATATTCTTCGCGGTCCTCTTTGACTTCTGGTGCCTGTTTGCATACTTTTGTCTTCCACCAGACGGTTGGGTTGCATCAGTCGTCGTCAAGGTCACGTCTAACTTTCTCGTGGTTACACTGGTCGAGGCGACTTGTTGTACAGGAACGTGGAGTTGCGCCGGTATGCACAGCAGTGCGTCGAGCACACCGCACGGGAAGCCACCCAGCAAGCGGCCCGCCGCAGGGCGCAGCAAGAGCGTGAACGAGAAAGGCAGGTTCTAGCAGAGGTCAGGGATCTCCGGGAGCACCTAACGCCCCACCGGCACTACCTGGCGCGTCGTCGGTGCGTCCGTCTGCGGTACTGGCGCCAGCCCCAGACCCGAGAGGACCTGCCCTATGCGAGTGCGTACGTTGCGGCGCTGCGCCGGGAGGTGTTCCAGCAAGTAACAATTATGCAGCATACGGTGAATGCAGGGACCGACTTGCCCGAAGACGTGGCGTCCGCGATACGGCCATATGTATACGACGACGCGGAGGCCGACTTTTCGTTCCTGGACCCTTTGGACCGCAACGACGACGATGCGGAAAACGACGACAATGGCGACTGTCCGACTGTGCAGCCCGATCCTGTCGACGTGCCGGAATGGGGTCCTCCTCCTGAATACCAGTTCCCGCAGCACATGCTCCAGCCAGACACGCTGCGGTCCATGCAGTCGCCGACGTACCTGATCCAATCGCTCCGGCGGCGTCTGTGGACCGGGAACGACTATGCCACCGAAGACATTGACCCGGTGCCTGAATACGACGACTACACACAGAAGAACGCACCACCAGCGTACTTTCGCACAATCCAATCCAACCGCATCCCCGTCGGATCACTGCACTGGCGTCTCCGCTCCTCTATTGAGGAACGGCGCACGCCCATGCCGTGGGAGCACTCGCAGCGTTACGTGTGGATATATCTGGAAATGATACACCGGGCGTTGTTGGTGGAGGCGACAGAAGCAGATCTTGCTGTATTTGAGCAGATAATGTTTGATAATTTTCGGGACCGTGAATAGCGGTCATGTGTAGGATAGCTTCATTGAGAGTGTACGAGAGTGTACGAGAGTTGGATCGTTTTGAGATCCCAGAGATACCCCAGCATAGAACGTTAAAATCATTTTATTTTCATCAAATCCAAAATCAGTCTATTTTGTTTTACCCATCGTCATGGGCTACTCCCGAACAAACAGAGCAGCCATGCCCATGCCCGTGCCAATGCACATGCTCACAACGCCAATCTCGCCGCCGTCGCGCGCCAGGCCGTGCAGCAGCGTCGCCACCATGCGCGCACCCGTTGCGCCCAGAGGGTGGCCCAGAGCAATAGCGCCACCGTCGGGGTTCACGAGCGAAGCAGGACGGGCCGCCAGCGACTGCCGGTAGTCGGCGTCCGACTCGGCCCACGCCTTCTCCAGACCCAGCGCGCGCACAGTATAGACAGCCTGGCTCGCAAACGCCTCGTTAATCTCCCAGCGGTGGACATCGGCCACCGTCAGACCGTAGCGCTCCAACAAAGCGGGGATGGCCAGGGCCGGGCCAATGCCCATCTCGTCGGGCTTGCAGCCAACGGTGACGGCGCCAATGAAGCGGCCAATGGGCTGCTCTGACGAGTCGACCGCACTACGTCTAGCCAACAGCACAGCCGCCGCACCGTCGCTGACCTGCGACGAGTTGCCGGCCGTGCTCGTGCCGTCCTTGGCCACAAACGCGGGCTTCAACTTGGCAAGCGCCTCGGGCGTCACGGTGGCACGGATACCGTCGTCCTTGGTGACTGTGATTGTCTCGATGGGGGTTAGCGGGGCATCGGCGGGCGCGCCCTTTTCGGGCAGCGGCTGGAACTGTGTCGTGACGGCGGCAATCTCGCCCGAGTTGACAAAATCGCCATTGGCGGTGGCACGCGCCGCCCGCTGGTGGCTCGACAGCGCCATGGCGTCCTGCTCGGCGCGGCCCACACCGTACCGCTGGGCCACGTTCTCGCTCGTCAGGCCCATGGGCATAATGCAGTCGCGGGCGTCCTTTTCGCTGGACTCCTTGAGGGCGGGCCACAGGTCCACGGGGATGGCCCGGCTGCCGTAGTTGCGCGTCATGCTCTCCATACCCGCGCCGATGCCGACGTCAATGTCGCCCGCACGGATCTGGTTGGCGATGGATGCCACGGCCTGCAGACTGGACGCGCAGGCGCGGTTGACTGTGTAGAGAGTGGTGGCATTGGTGTCGTAGCCGACGTGGTTCAGGGCCATGCGGGCGGCCTTGCTGCCGCCGAGTTCCGACAAGACAACACCGACGGCAACTTCCTGGACACGCTGGTGGGCCAGGCCATAGCGCTCGACGGCATTGCGCTTGGTGGCGGCAAGGACGGTGGCGAGCAGTTCTTCCGGGTAGGCGTCCTTGAGGTGGCCGCGGTTGGCACGGCAGACGGGTGTGCGGACGGCGGACAGGACGACGGTGTCGGTGGGCGCCTTGGCCAGGATGGCGGCGACACCGCGGGGGACGGCCATTGTGAGGGGTGGGCGAAAGTGTGTGTGAGCGGGAAAGATGTTGCCGAAGGAGAGGAGGAGAGGAAGAGGCCGTCGAAGCTGTGCTCGTTTGTTAACGCTCAAGAGGCAAGAGGTCGTGATGGAATGACTAATCTGGGGAAAGAGGGAAAAGGGGAAAAGGGGAAAGAGGAAAGAAGGAAAAGAAGGAAGGAACGACTGTCAAAGTTCAAGCTCCAGAAGAAAACAAAAAGACAAAAAGGAACGAGAAACAAAACAGAACAGAAACAAAGCTCTCCGGGGAATCTCGAGAAATCAGAGCTCTACTCCAACTTCGACCTCCATAAGTCGGGGTCTAAGTCGGCCCCAAGCGCTGCAACTCCCGACTTTCCTAGGCTTTCCAGACTGCCTTCTTAGATCGGTCACGCCTCTTTTGGGTGTAGCGCCGTATAGCGTGGCGGCCGTTTCCCACCACAAGGCCCCTGAAGGGCGCTAAAGACTGGCAAAACTCCACTGAAGACGACCCATCGGGTAGGTTCATCGGGAAGCGGGTAAGAGATTAGCACTGTACGAAGGAAGGCACTGTTTTGGTATTTCTTTGCATATTCCGATCTTTTATCAACACGGGTTTGTCTCGACTGGTTTTTGAAAAGAGAACGACACTCTCAGCCTCATCAATTAACTATAGAAAAGATGGAGATGTCTTTGCTCGGCCAGGATCCGCTTCATATAGGCCCATAAGTGAAGTCATTCCCAGGTTCCCCAGATCTCCCTATATTTATAGGGATGCTTTAAATGCCACGATCCGTACCTTAAAATACTGACACGAGGCTCTGAAATTCCAATTCTTTCACATACAAATACGCCGCTTCTGACGTAGCTGTTGTGTTGTCCTGAATGCAGGGCGGCTGCCTCCATCAATATTGATCACGCAACGAGGTCGAATATGCAACGCACGTCGAGTTTATTATCATCTGGAAAGTTGTTATTATATTTCTCAAGGTTTCTCCCATAATACATACTATTTGAATTACGTTGACGGTAAACAAGTGAATACACTGGTTGAGCATTGGATGTTGATGCTGCTTTTGTTACTCGACGACTTACATGCTACAGTGTTACGCACTGTATTCACACAGTGCATCTTCCTGTCACTAAATTGATCGGGAGCTGTCGTCGGGACGCGGGGAAACTCTTTTAGTGGAGTCGTTTTACTGTGGCATTTTCACCATCTCCCAGAAAAAGGTGGATGAACACTTATCCCACTACGGTCTGCCACGCCCAACACTGCCGACGCCGGAGGAAAACGCACTGAAAGTTGGTCTGTTCGGCAGTGCCACGAAAACAGCACAGGCGAGAGCCGAAAGACAAGAAGACGGAGCAAAAGACAAAACAATATCACGGGCACTTGATGATTAGAATTTATCGAAGGGGATCGGAAGAGCGGTAAAATCGTGGTAATTTTTTTTTGGTCATCTAGCTACATTTTGAAAGAGAAAAACTCGAAAAATAATGGTGCACACTCAAATAGAGGTGGACCGAACCGAAACATCCAATCCTGTCATTTGTCGTCTGTAGATAAAAGACGATCCAAAAGGTACATTGCGCAAAACGACATCATTTTAAAAGACAAGATAAGATCGAGAACATTGAGAAGACCGAGACCAAAAGACCAAATGCAAAAAAAGAACAGTCATCAAGTCGCAACAAAACATTGTCCAGAAAAGGGGATCCAGAAAAATTAGTCGTACATCCGAGTGCAAGATAGGCAAGGCAGAGAAGAGTCGCGTAAAATACAGGCTGTCGTAAAAGGTTCGAGATGGAGGTCGTAGAGATCGGAAACAAAAAGCACATCACACCGGGCGCCTAATCATATCGGATACCCAGGCCAACGCGGTCCGGATCTTGTGCCGCCGGCTGGTTGTAGCCGTGCGTGTGGTGATGCCGGTAGCTGTCGTTATTGTCCCGCAGCGACGGCACGATGCGCACCTTTTTTGTCGGGCTGGCCTGCAGGTGGCTGTTGTGCGGGTCGGTGTGGTGCTGGTCGCTGCCGTGCGTGGGCTGGCCACCGCTGAACTTGCGCTTGTCCACAGAACCGGCACCGGCACCGGCACCACCACCATTGCCGGCCTTGTTCACGCCGCCAAATAGCTTGGCCTGCATCTTGCCACTAGAAGACTCCCGTTCACGCTCACGCTCCCGCGACGCCTCGCGCTGGGCGGCCACCTCGAAGCTCTCGCGCGCATCCCGGCGCAGCATGGCCGACGCCGCTTGGCTGGCCTGGCTCTCAAAGACGTGCTCGTCAGCCGCCGTGCCGGAACTCGAGCTCATCGACCGGTCAAGCGGGCGCGACGAGCGGGAGTTGCCAAACGACGGAGGCGGGAACGACTGTGTTGTTGATCGCGCCACACTCTCCAATGCCTGGCGGGCAATGTCCTCGTTACCAGTCAGAGCACGGCCGATGGAACCGCCATGACCTTGCTGGCTATGGCTTTGGCTGTTGTGGGAGTCCTCATCCACCGAGATGGTGCTCTCACGGCTTCGACGGCCGCCGGCCGGGTTGGCAGTCGATGTGCCCTGGTGGCCTGGCAGACGGTGCCGTGGGCGTGTCGGTGTCTCGGGGAAGTAGCGGCCGCTGGCGCTCGTCGTAAAGCTCTGGCTGTGCGAATGGCTCACACTATGGCTGTGGCCGTGGCCGTGACCGCTAGGGCCGCCAAACCGCGGCGGCGGCTCTGTCTGCGGCACCAGGTCGACCGAGGGCAACAGACCGCCGCCGTACTCACCGCCTCGTGGACGCGACATTGGCGTGGTCGGCAATGATGACAGGGACTGCACGTTGCGCACGTGCTTGGCAATGTGGCGCGGCGGTGGGCGGTGACCTGTCAGAGGTGTGTTGGGCGCGCTGTTGTTCTCCTGGTTCAGGGCCTGCAGCAGGGCAGCAAACGGCTCGGCGCTGGCGTGGTTGGCGTGCGACGCAGTGCTGTTGTTGGAGGCAGCCGGCGCTGCCTTGGTCGTGGCCCGCTTGGGGGTCTGGTAGGGTGTTGCGCGGGTGTGCACGGGCGAGCCTTGCGGCTTGGGCGTCATGGCGCCGTGGAAGAGACCACCGGGGCTGCACAGCAGGTGGAAGTGCTCGCGGTTCTCACGCAGGCGGTTTAGGAGTAGCTCCTTCTCGTCGACCAGCCCGGCCATCTCCTCCTCCTTTTGCTGGATCACACGCTTAGCCAGCTTGACCCGTTTTTGGAGTGAGTCGTTTTCCTCGACGGCCTCGTCGTACCATGCCTTCAGTTGGCGATACTTGGCCTCAGACGTCTCGGTGGCGCTGCTCGTGGTCAGGTCGCGGCGTGCCTGGCGAGCACTATCCGCTGCGCGCAACGCCTCAACCTCGCGCCGTGTCATCTCGTGCTCGACAGCCGCACGCTTGGCATCCTCGTCGGCCTGCAGCGTCAACAAGTTGTACTGCAGCTTGTGGTGTGCTGTCTCGGTCTTGAGGCGCGTGTGCTCAGCCAAGCTGGCCTGCAACAAGGCACGGAGCTCGTCGGGGGAGGCGTCGACAATCTGGGCGGGCGTGGGCGGGACAAAGTCGGTTGCGCCGCCCAACAGGGGAGAGCCGTTGCCGTTGGCGGCGGCGGCAGCTGCGGCAGCAACAACTGCAGCAGCATTCGAGGCCGCAGGGCCCAGGCCGAGAGCGGCCGCCGCTGCAGCGTCACGCCGTGCCTGTGCGACTGACGAGAGGCCGGTACCGGGCGGCGAAGGGATGGCGGAGCGCTGGGACACGGCGCTAGGGACATGGAGGCTGTTGCTGTTGCCGTTGACGGCAGTCGTCGAGGAGGCGGAGGCGGCGGCAGAGATATGAGATTGCGGCTGCTGCAGAGGCAGAGGATGCCGTTGTTGTGGCGGCTGGAAGCGGTGTTGTGAGGAAGGAGGCGGTGTGAGGGAGGAGGGGATGGTGTTTTGTGGGCGGGGGACAGTCTCGACTTCGACGTCAATGTCCTCGTCGTCGTTGTCGTTGAGCTCCGTGCGGAACGACTCGTCGGCGTCCATGGGCGAACCGGGGCCCTCGGTGGACAGGATCGTGTCCTGCGATGCGGGAATCACGCTTTCGGTGGCGCCCAGGGCCGCGCCCAATGGTGTCGATGGCACCTCGACGGAGTTGTGTGGGACGTTGCTGGAGTCCATGTCGATGTCAACACCGGCATTTGTTGCGGCGGCGTGCGTCTGGCCCGACGGAGGTGGTTCTGAATCGGACGACATTGTGTGAAAGTGGTGAAGTGTGTGTAGCGGTGGTGGAGGTGACAGTGACAGGTGATGACGATGTTGTCTGTCGGAAAAAAAGAAGTGACCGTTGTCGATTTTAAGTGTTTTCGTTCCAGTGGTCGTGATACGCCGTAAACGGTCGGTGAGGACTGGAATGTGGACAACGGAGAAGAGCAAGACAACAAAGCGGGCACGGCGTGCGAAGCGTGCGCAGCGTGCGATGGGAAAGCCGCCGAAACAAGCAATAGAGCGACGACACAGAGTCCGTCAACCCCGTCAAACCCCTTGAATTTCGTTGGATCGTTTGAATCTCTTCAACCCAATCCTGAATCGTCAAAAGTGAGAAAAAAATAGAGAAGCGATCTATGCACTGGCATGCAGCACCGTTTGAGAGCGGGAAGCGTGCGTTTCACGAGCGAGCAAAGGGCGCACGCAACGCAAGGGAGCTGTGATGGAACGGAGGTGGAAGAGAGGTTGAGTTTGACAGAAGGATGGTGGTGAGGATGAAGCAAAAATATTGAGTGGTGATGGTTTCTGCTTGAAATTCCTGCCGCCTGGTTTTTCTGGACGTTCAGTTTACACCGTTGGGCAAGAACAAGAAACAACGAGTCGACGTGGAGGACGAGAGAGGGGAAGGTGCGACTGGTGCACAGCTTCGCTGGTGGTTATGGTTGAATCTGGTTGCCGCAGTGAGGAGAAAAGAAATGGGGCCAACTTCACTCGAAAGGGCACAAAAGAGGAAAGAGCACACGAAAGACGCAAAGACGCGGGCTAGAGGAGGGACGTGCCATCCTTTCCCCTGAGCGCCTGCCGCTCCTGCCCAATCAACATGGCTGGGAGCGGGACGCGCTAGTCTGGAAGCAGGTGATCACGTGTAACTTTCGCATTCCACAAACGCGAGCTAACGTGAGCAGAGAAGAGAAGGAATGCAGCAATGCGGGGTTTGCAATTAGGCTAGTATGCATTAATGCGATTATGCAATGTTTATCTATCAGTATGTACAGGTCCGCTCCTTCCTTCCTTTCATGCTTCAGGTCGCAACCTCGTCTCCCCTTTCGCTCCGTACTTTGCAGCTTCCTCAATTTACAGAAGAGCAGCAACACCGATGGCGGCGGCAGCGCCCAGCAGACCACCAGCACCGCTCAGAGCCACAGCACCGGCCGTCGAGGCAGTCACGCCGCTCGTCGTCTTGGTGGGCGGCTTGTTCGTGCCGTAGACCGTGCTGGTCTTGCCGTCGGTGACAATGATACCGGGGGCAGCGACGAGTTGGTGCCGTTGCCACCCGCAGCAGGGGTGACCGAGGGAGCAATGGTCGTGGTGGTGCCGCCGGAGCCGGAGATGACAACGACGCCGGGTTGCGACTGGTTCACATCGGTGGTCGAGGTGGTCGTGGGGGCATCCGAGGTGGTGGTGCCCGAGCCGCCAGCAGCAGGAGCCGACGAAGAAGCAGCTGCAGCGGGGGTCGACTCAACAGCCGTGGAAGAGGCAACAGCGTCGCCGCCGAAGCCCGGCAGGAAGCTAGGGGTGACGGTAGCCGTGCCGGTGTAGCCGGCGCAGCCAGGCTTGGTCGTGATGGGAGGAGCGCGTCCGCCGCCGCAGTCGATGAACTCGCAAAGCTCACCGGTGCCGGGGACGTACCAGATCAGGCTGGCGCCAGAGACGCTGGACGTGCAGCCAGTGAGGTCGGTGCGGGCCAGAGCCACGGCGGGCAGGAGGCCAGCAAGGATAACGCGAGACAGCATTTTGAAATGTGAAGTGTTACTGAGGTGGAAGTGAAAAGTGTTGGAAACGACGAAACGAAGGTGCTGTGAACGAGTGTTGATGTCTAACGAGTGACAAAACGAGTGTGTTAAGATGAAGATGATGAAGAAGAAGAAGAAGAAATACTAAAAGGGAAGAAGAAGAACAGAAAAAAGGGACTCTCGAGACGATACGTCGTATAAAAAGTAGACTGCTCAGAGGGAGTGAGAGTCCAAAAAGAACCAGAAGTCCCAAAGTCATCTAAATGCCAAAACAAGGCCCTGTCCCAGAACAGGCAACACCCCTGGCGATGAATGGCCTGCTAACAGACTTCCACAGCCTGTGAGTGGCCAGTCTCACCAGTCTTGCCAGGCACCTCGTATTTTTGTCTCCCTTTCCCACGAGCCACTCTGTTTGTTCTCGTTTTCTCCCCTGGAAAGTCGCCACTGTTTTAGTTTTCTGGGGCCGTGGGACACGAAAGACGGGTTCCTGCTCGGCCAAGCCCCCTTGCCAAGACCTTTTGATTTTAGGCTTGGCTCGCTTGGCTCCTGCAAGTTCAAGCTTAAATTTGTTTAAAAAATGGTAAAAATAACAGGGCCTCCAGGGGAAAATCAGGGAAAGAGCTAGGGAAGAAGCAGGGAACCGCTGGAAGAAACCGAGAAATGGAGACATGACTCTCCAAAGAAGGGACACCAACTCCCAAAAGCAGAATGCACGGCGAGATGGGAGATGGGCCGAATAGAAGAGCAAGGCCTGATCCCCCGGACAAAACGATAAAACCATGCGCTGTGGGCATTGTTGTGGACTTTGCTGTGGAGAGTGTAATTCTCCGGGATGGTCTGGAAGCCCCCGGGACTGCCACAGACTGCCAGGAGCTGCTACGGGACTTAGCAGATTCAATGAGATGGAGACAGATTCAAGATTGGTATTAATGTCTGGCCAGTGGTCAGGCCAACACGATGGAGATCTGAATTTACGAGACAAAAGTTGACGGTCGACGGGACGAGGCGGATTTACGAGATGCAAACAAAACATCCGTCTTGGTTGCTTGGCTTCTTTGAAAAAAGGAAACGGGCACGGGATGGAAAAGGGAAAGGAAAAGAAAAGAAAGGGGAAGGAATGCACCACACGCCACAACCGCAGTCGACAGCTGGTGAAAGGTGGAAGCGAGAGTTGGTGGCGTTTGCTGGGTTGGGTATGCTTTGGGCGCTGTAGCCTGTTTTGTTTGGCCAAAGACAAACCTTTGCCCGGTTCGGAGACAGCGTTCGTATGGATATACGGCGACAAACCTCGTATTACGGATCATGTTTCGCACAAAGTTGCCATGTTCAATGCAGCACCATAAGGCGTATACGAAGTATGTACGGAGTAAGGGATGCCATAATTGTGATAAATTTAGACCATTGTCATGAGGATGGGATGCGAAAATTATAGAAATAAAGAGGCTCAACTGACAATATCGTAGTTAGCAAAAAGTACGACGTGTGTGATGGTTGTGAGTTTTGGTGTTGGGTTTGCTTTTTGATTTCAATTGTTACTTTTCTTTTCTTTTTTTGTTGTAAAAATCAAATAAATTTCTGCGAAAAAAACAAAAAGCTTTCCATAAACTCAATAGTTATTAGTAAATCATCGCCGAAGTCAAAGTAACTATATAAAAATCAAACAAGCAAGTAAAATCATCGCAAACCATTGATTCTCAAACTCAATCCCCTAATGTTGATGCAGCCCAATCGCCCCTTCCTCCAACACTCTCCATCAACCTTCCAAATTCGGCCACCACAACATCCCACATCTTGCCCCACTTTAGGTCTTTCCTCGTCCACGTCCACCTCCTCTTCCACCTCGTCCACCCCGTTTTCCTCCTCTCGAGCCTTTGCCTCCACCAGCCTTGCTTGCAGTCGCCTTTCCAGCCGCAGCCTTGCCTCCTCCCCGACCTCCTCTCGTCGCGCCCTTTGCAGACGGTTTCTTTGGTGCCGCCGGCTTCCGCTTCTTTTGCTGGGGTCTTGCCCTTGCCGCCATCGTCGCCTGCCTTCCGTTTTGCGCCACGTTTTGGTTTGGAGCCTGGGACGACTGTCAGATCAGCATTGAGCGCGTCATTTTCATCATCGCCACCCTCATCCTCGTTGATAGAGTGCAGATCCGGCAGGAGCTCTTCGAGAGCTGGTTGGTTGGCCGGCTCGGGCAGGTACTCTGTGGGTATGGCTGCCGATGCCTCGTCGATGCCACTGATGCCATCATTTACAGCTGACACATCTACATCCATCTGTGTGCACACGTCCGGCGCCTTCCAGTCGCCTTCCCATTGGAGAATGAAGCCCTGAATATCGCGTGCAAGTTTGTCAAGAGGGGTTCTGTTTGCCAACGCAGCGTCACCCTCGTTGCCCACCCGCTGCAGCATTGCCATGACTTGATGCTCCACCTGCACGAGTCCCTCTTCGCAAATCTCGTCCAGCGTCTCCCGGAACTTCTTGACGTTCATGCGATACTCCGTGTCCATACTTTGCATGGCCTTCTTCACAAGTCCCGACGTCTTTTTCTCTGCATGGGCTTCCATGAAGGATTGACGCGAATTGAAGACACCCTTGCCGCTCATCTCCGAGGCCTTCTTGAACGCCGTCTTCCACCCCTTTTCGAGGATATTTTCCACGAGAAAGCCCACAGTTTTTGACTGCCGTGCGACGTCCTGCATAGCGCGCTGGGATGCGTCGACGCAACAGTCTCGGATGGCAAGGAGAGCCGAGAGATGCTGGCGGAGATGGGCCTCGCTTTCACCAGAATAAAACTGCGGAAGGCGCACACGAAGACGAGAAAAGGCCCGACCCCATGCGTCCATCAAAATGCCTCGAGCGGCTTCGGTCTCTTTCGGCAGGCGGCCGTGCAGACTGGTCTCCCAGTGGCTCACGACGTCGGACAACACCAACTGCGTCATGCCATGCATCCACCGGTACGCGCCTCGGATCTTTCCTGTGCTGAAGTATGGCCCGCCGTTGCGACGGATAATGGCCGCATGCGTTGTCCAGGGCATGCGCACAATGTTTCCCTTGACGCCCTTGAGCCAGGTGGTTTCAAACCGCGCTTCATCGGCCTGATGTCCACCGCCTTTGACCATTTTCTGTTTCCGAATCGGCTTGCCCTGTGATGGGTCGTCTTTTCGAATGTTGCGGAACTGCCACTGCACGACACTGGCAATGACGTGCTTACGGCAGGCGGTGTTGAACCGGGGCCTACGGGCGGGCTTGGCGATAACGGCACCATCTTTCCCTTGGCATCAGGATCTCCGGCACCGGCTGGTGCTACGGCGGGCTGGTTGAACGATGCTTCGGCCATGGGTTGCATCCCATGACTTGCGCTTCAAGTCTGTGCCCGCAACTGTTGAGGTTGCCTTTGAGCACTTGTCGGAATCTGTCGAGGATCTTGCGAACTTCCTCGGCCGGATTTTCGACCACCTGAGATGCCTGCACTTGCATGGGAGCGGTTGCCGGCTGCTCTGTCTCTGTTTCTGTCTCTGTGTCCGCGTTTGCCGATGGAGATGAAGTGGCTTCGTCAACTGCTTCAGAAGGTGCAGATGATGGCTCACCAAAGCCGGTTTTAAGTTGGTGCAGGAGAACAGAGAGCCGCATGAGAAGCGACGTGGCATGTGTTCGACGCATTGGGATTGTGGAGGCCCGGATCCACGCACGCACGGCTGGAACGCCCGTGAAGGCATCAGTGGGAAATCCTCTCTTCTTGTCGTTCTTTCGGATCTTCCAGTACGCACCGCCACTGATTGGCAGTACGTCGATGAGCTCGGGCTCCTTGGGCTTTTTGGGAGGCTCGACGTTGTCTGGTACGGTAGCGTCGGTTGCCACGCCCGTTGCGGGATCCACAGGAGCATCTGCTTGCGGATCGGCCTGGTCGCCCTCGGCAGCCTTCTTGCCTTTTCCCCTTTTCTTGGCCTTTGCCTTTTCAGCATTCGCCTGGGCACCGACGGTCTTGCGCAGGAAAGTTTCTTGGACATTGTGGCGGACCTTTTTGTTGCGATACTCGATCGCCCGGAAAAACATGAGCTCTTTGTAGTATTCCAACCATACCTCGAGGCTATCCCGACGTTCGATTATTTCCGGTAAAAATGTACGGGCTGCAGCAAGCTCCAAATTTAAAGCTCGCACTCCGTCTTTGGCCCCCGGACTCTGGCTACATTCCTCGATCTCGATCTCAGTTTTCATCTCTTGGATCTTGTCGTCCATGACGCGCAACTGATCGTTGACCAATTTGAGTTGCGAACGTAGGTCGTCATAGATAAGGCCATGGTACGCCAACAGGCTGCCCTTCTCCGGCTTCACCGTTTTCTGAATGTACGTCTCCCAGCTGTTCATGTCGTCGATTTTGGAGGATACGACACAAAACGCGCGTTTATTCATGCGGTTGGTGAGGCGCAAGTGCACCTCTTCGTTGTCGGAGATCAAGCTCGCGGCAGTGGCGTCGTCGCTGGCGCGAATAGCGGGCGTAACAATCAAGGTGATATCGAGGTCTTCGAAACAGGCCTTGGCAATCGCGGCGCGGTCCTCATTGGCGTCGGCAAGGCCCGGCAGGTCGGCCAGGACCACACCATTCTGGAGAAGAGGTGCGTCCTTCATGTAGATGTCGACATGGGTGACAATGGGCCACATGAGTCTGTCCACGGTGCACTCAATGTTTTTCGTCATCATCTTCAGCATCACTTCCATCTTCGCTATCCTCACTGTCACCATCGTCTTCGCCTCCACCACCTCCTTCCCCTCGTACTCATCCTCGTCCTCGTCCTCTTCTTCCTCCTCCTGCTCTTCGTCTTCCTCCCCATTCTCATTCTCGTCGAAGTCGTCAAAGTCATAGTTGTCCGGAATGGGTGTGCTGTCCAGATACGGCTTGATGGCGTCGGAAAAGCTGTCGAGGTCTTCGCTAATGACTGTCTTGGTCTGCCCGACAAGTTTGACAATGGGAAATTTGTCTTCGTCAAGAAGATCGTCCACGGTCCAGCCTTTCAAGTGGTCAAGCCCGCGTCGGAATATGGCCTGGACGCACAGAAGCTTGTCGGTGATTGACTGTACGTCGTAGGAATCTTCCTCTTCCTCTCGCGCCTTCTTGGCCGCCTTTTCCCACCGCTTCTTTTCCTTTTCTCGTCTCTTGGCGACCTTTGCCGTTTGCTTCTCTTCCTTCTCCTGCTTTCGCCACTCACGCTCCTTACGCTGCTCAGCGGTTTCACCATCCGGGACGTAGTCGTCGTCCTTAGCATTGCCGTCGTCATCTGATTCACTGTCGCTGTCGCTATCCTCCTCCTCAGACTCGTCGTCGTCTGAATCGTCGTCACTATCAAGCCCCTTTAGGGCCCGTCTCTTTCTTCTCTTCTCGTCCTGGGCGTCCTTCCAGGCATAGTAGTCTGCCACGTCGTCCATGATTGGCTTCAACCATTTCTGCATGCCTTTCTTGTTCTTGAAAGACACCACGGCGCGAAAGGGTGGTGCGTCCGGTTCCTTGGCCTGGTGTACCCGACACACCGTCGCCGTCGCTGCACCGTCACTGCCTGACGGCAGAAGCTCTTCCTTGTCCAGCAGCGCATTTGATGAGGGTCGTCTTCCCCGCGCCTGTAGTTCCCGAAACGCCCACCAGCACCCGAAAGTTGTCGTTCGCCTCGCAGATGCTGGCAAACTCTTTTTTCCAGCGTGTCGCATGAATGCGGCTGTCGTGTGGGCTATTGTTGAGGGTATTGATGACCTTGTGGCCAAGGTCAATGCCAATGGCAACAGATTCTTCGAGGACGCGGATGGCCCGACCCTGGAGCATAGCATCGACTTCTTTCCAGGCATACCCCGGCCCCTCGAGAGAGAAGTCGTTCTCAATGTCTTCAATATCAAGTTCCAAGTTTTCCTGGTCGGCATCCGGGCCTGCCTCAGGCTCGGGATGGCGGTCGACAAAGATGGACTCTTCATTGTCAGCGCCGACCTCCGCAGGCGGGTCGACGTCCATGGGCTCTGGGTCTTCTTGGCCACCTCCGAGTGGAGCACCATCTGGTTCCTGCTGGGGCTCACCGGAAGGCGACTCTTGCTGCTCTAAAAGGGCCGGCTCTGGTTCTGGACACAAGACACTTGCCAGCTGTGTTGCGACGGCGTCTTCGGGTGAGGTGTCTGGTTGGGCGAGTGGTGATGGGAAACTTGCAGGAGTAGACGGACCTGCCACGACAACTGGTTTCATGCCTGTTTCCATAGCGGCAACTGGTGCTTTGGCCAAGTCCGCCTCCTTGGTGGCTTTGTCCGTCTCTGGCGTATTGTCTGTCTCGCCTGGTGGCGCTGGCACAGAAGCAGGAGTAGAGGGTCCGGCGTCGACATCTGGCACCATCTCGACAATGGGTGCACTGTCCTTGCTCTTGTCTGCGTCCTTGACATTTTCTCTGGTGACGTCCTTGCTCTCGGCCGCGATGATTTTCGTAGATTTGCTTGCATCGTCGGGCACACTGGTGGCCGGTGTTGAGTCTGCACCCACTGTGTCGTCCAACGGATCATCCCGAGCTGTAGCCACCTCTGGAGCGTATCCTTGCCCATTGTCATTGTCCTTTGCACTGACTTTCTCGACCCCCGTAGCCACACTGGTGTCCACAGCCTTCTCCTTGGACACGGTCTTGTCTTTTGACACATCTTTCCCAAGTGGGACTTCATTCTCAGTGACCGTAGCTTTGTCAGTGTTGGCATTATTGCTGCTCTCCTTTCTACTGCTACTGCTGGTTGGTGCAGGAGTAGGGGTTGCCTTGGTAGCCACATTGTCCTTGGATTTGTTGTTTGGTGTAGTGCCAGTATCAGGCTGTGTGGTCTTGTCCGCGTTCGTGTCCGTGTCCGTACCATTGTCCTTGTCCTTGCCCGCACTTGTAGCCTTGTCCTGGTTCGGAGACTTCTCCCGCAGCACCAAAAAGAACCTCAAAGTTTGAAGCCGCCACTGGAGAAGCCTTGTCGTCGTCAACAGCCAGGTTCTTTCCTTTGTCGTCCGGTTCTGGAGTGCCCACAAGCGTGGTTGTATCTTCTGCCACACTTGTAGCTCTTGCGCCCAGTGGCTGCTGCTGTCTGTAGCAGCATCTGTAGTAACTGTTGGGAGTGCCTCGTTCTCTTCGACGGGACTAGCCATCCGGTTTTCCGGCCAGTTGGCTCCGAGCGCGGTAAACTGCGACTCGCAGGAAGGAACTGGGGGATTGTCCTTTGTAGGTGGAGGGAAAGAGAAGGAAGTTCCGTCTTGAGACGTCTGCATGCTGCCCATGCTGTCCATGTTGTCCACCGTATTGATATTGTCCATGGAAAATAGCGCTGGCTGGCTCAGGCTGTCCTGCAAGACGGCGTCGAGGTCGATGTCGTCCAAGTCGACATCACCAAAGTGGCCTTTTGGTGAGTCTGGGGCCGGTTCTTCCTGTGGCGGTAGCTCCTCAGCAACGGCGACTGGCTCCATCTTGTCCTTCTCACCGGCTTGTTCCTGCTCAGGTTTGTCCTCCTCCTTGGGAGACAGTGGCGGCATCAAGGGGAAGCCGTCGAGCTGGGCACCATACAACACAGACGACAGCTTTGTGTCAGTCACAGGATCAAACTCCTTTTTGATCTTGACGACGGTGTCGTCCATGGGCTCTGTCTTGATGCGAGGCTGCAAGTGATACACTCTGGGTGTAGGCACAGTAGCAACGACGTTGTCCCCACCATCCTCGTTATCAATGAGTATGGGCTTGGCCGCAGTGTTGCCAATGTAGTGCTGAACCATATCTGACATTTTTACATCATCGTTTTCATCGTCGTTCATGATGTACGTGATGGCACACTTCTTGGTAGGGGTTTGCACAATCACCGGCTCGTCATCGTGGTCACCTTCGCCAATGTCCGCGATGGTGCGGTCATCGTCAGATACATCTGAGATTGTCTCATCAGGGTCAACGTAGGCAGCAGATTTGGGAGGACGCCGTCGCGACATTGTGGACCACTGATACGTGGCCATGGTTGTGGTTGTGGTCGATGATTTGGTTGTTAGAGTGGAGAGGACTGCACGTGGTCTGATGAAGAGATGAGGGGGTGAAAGATGAGGGAGGAGGGAAGAGGTTTAGAAGAGAGTCATGGATGGAAGAGGTTAGAAGAGAGTCATGTAGGGAAGAAGTTAGAAGAGAGTCATGCAGGGTTAGGGAGGGAAGGTGATGAAAAGTCGAGCAGAAAAAAAAGTCGAGTAATAGTTGTTACGGCCCAAAATGTTAAATTATCGAGCGCATGGACTGTCATGAAAGAGTGAGAGTTTGCTGTGGTGTGGTCAAGATTTTTATTGAAGAGGACGGTGAAAAGGAGGAGTGATGCAATGCGATTCAAAAGACATTTCGTAAAAAGACCGAAAAAAAAAGGCACACAGTACATCAGACGGACTGGATTTCCTGAGAAAGTCGCGTAAAAAAGTCGTGCAAGAAGGGTTGGAATAAAAATGTTGCACATGCCGAACTGCCGTCCATTGTAAGAACGCGGGCTTGACAGAAAAGTGTGACATTTGCTGGAAAGAAAGCGATTGAGACGAAACAATAAATCTTGCCAGGTGTACAGGAACAGGGAACAAAAATTGAAGATATCAGCATAGAGCACAGAAGTTAATATTGCAGTTTACATGGGAGTACACCCGCCGGGACGATGCCATTCAAACACACGAATGGAGAGATTGTCAATAGCAGAAGGCAGGCACAATTACGCGAAGGTAGACTATTTGATATTATACCTGGCAATACGTCCCCCCCCCCCCCCCCCCCCCCACAAAAAGAAAAAAAGATCGGAAAAGAAAATGTTCATTCTGCCTTGAGAATTATGGTCTCTGCTTGCTGACAGTTGCGATACATGGCTGAGACTGTCCCAACATGAAGCATCTCGCATGGCATGAAAAGTCCTGCTTACACCGGATTGCCTCTTTTGGACGTATCCCGGTATTTCAGGTCCCGTTCACTCGTTGCCTTGTCGTACGAGATCGCCAAGTGCCGCTGAAACGGTCGTTGATTTGTGCTATTGGTTCCTTTGAGTTTTTACGGGCAACCATCACGAGATCTCGAGATGACTCTTATTTAACGATCACGAGCAATGCAGCAGTGCATCTTTTAACGACGACAAAGAAGTTATGGTAGACCGAGATGTAACACACCTTTTTGGTACGTGAAGAAAAGATCAATTCGTCCGTCTCTTGCAATTTACTCTAGATTCCATACTTTTTATATCTTTGTAGGCAATGATTGCCCTCACCTTCCAATCGCGGACTTCTCGCCGCCTCCAATTCGATGCCATATCGCGCTTCCGGCCCCTGTAGTTTCACGGCCAACGCGCCGAAACCGCCTGTAGCTTGCCGAGAAGCGCTCAGCATCTGCCGACCGGCGACAAATCAGTCGACAATATCTCATTCTACAAACACAAAAAGAGACGTCAATGCCGCTCAGATTCGTCTCAAATCAGACGAGCAATTCGGCGATCGTTGTCTTCTCTTCTAAACTTTCACGATTTGCGGTGTGTCATTTCTGCTTGGCAGATGCAGGACAAATTGCGGTTGTAAGAGGTGCGTTATTTGCAGCGCGAGCTCAGCGATTGGCCAATTCCCTTTTGTTTGACTGAATTGAGTCACGTCGAAAGGGCGCAGAAGAAGCAACGAAAGAGACTGTCTAGAACCTCACCGGCGCCTGGACCGGCAAAGTCGGCGGTGGACGGCACCGATGACGCAAGGATCCAGCGACTGGGACGCCGGAATACCCGTAGAATGCCACTAAAGCCCAGTGCTATCGACGGGCTTCTAGTGGGGGCTAGCGACCGCTTTTAGCGTCGAGCACCTGTAAGCTGCACAAGGTTACACTGGGTCTTGGCGTGGCAATCGTCATAGACGTACGATTTGCTGTTTCCCATAAGGGTAGATATCAGGGTGCACCTTCCGTATTGGAAAGGGACCGTACCTTCCGTGAACGGTCGACAATGGAAGATGGTCTGACATAAATATATCTTGCGACTTGTCTCCCTTCCTTTTAAATCGACCTTGACTGATCCCAATTCTTTGTCAACCACAACCAACAACATCCCACCTCCGCCATCTCGACTTCCTGACATCTCCCTCCCATCCACCGCACATCATGACCACCATCAAGAGCATCACGGCGCAGCAGCGCCTCGACTCGCGCGGCAACCGACCGTGCAGGTCCAAGTCGAGACCAAGGACGGCTTCTTCCGGGCCCTTGTTCCGTCCGGTGCCTCGACGGGTGCCCACGAAGCCGTCGAGCTCCGTGACGGCAAAGCCAAGGATGCTGCCACCAAGGGCATCGACACCAAGGCCTATTTTGGCAAGGGCGTGATGACGGCCGTCGGCAACGTCAATGAGATCCTGGGCCCTGCCCTCGTCAAAAGCGGCCTGGACGTCGCCACCCAGCTCAAAGACATTGACCAGGCCATGATTGATTTGGACGGCACGCCCAACAAGGCCCGCTTGGGCGCCAATGCCATTCTGGGCGTGAGCATGGCGGCTGCCCGTGCCGGCGCGGCCGCTCGTGGTGTTCCTTTGTATGAATACCTGCGCAAAGAATGCGGCACCGAGAACGATCCCTATGTCCTGCCCGTGCCCTTCTTCAACGTTTTGAATGGCGGCGTGCATGCCGGCAACACCCTGGCCTTCCAGGAATTCATGCTGGCCCCGACGGGCGCTTCCTCCTTTGAAGAGGCCATCCAGATCGGCTCCGAGGCCTACCATTCGCTCAAGACGGTCATTGCCAAAAAGCACGGCATGCCCGCCACCAGCATCGGCGACGAGGGCGGCTTTGCGCCCCCTCTCACGCGTCCCGAAGAAGCCTTTGACTTGCTCACAGCCGCCGTCAAGGACATCAACGGCGGTGACCGTGTGCAGTTTGGCCTCGATCCGGCATCGACCGAGTTCTTTGACGCCAAGACGCAGGAGTACGACCTGGGGTTCAAGGACAAGCAGCCCAGCAAGTTGAGCCCGGATGGCCTCGCCCAGCTCTACCACCACCTCGCCAAGAACTACCCCCTGGCTTTGCTCGAAGACCCCTTTGCCGAGGACGACTGGGCCAGCTGGACCGCGTTTACCGAGTCCTGCAAGACACTCCCGCTCGAGATTGTCGGCGACGATTTGCTAGTCACCAACGTCGAGCGTGTCCGCGAGGCCGTGTCCAAAAAGGCCTGCAACGCCATGCTGCTCAAGATCAACCAGATTGGGACGGTGACCGAAGCCATTGCCGCTGCCCAGCTGGCCTTTTCCAATGGCTGGGCCGTCTTTGCGTCGCACCGCTCGGGCGAGACCACCGACGACTTTTTGGCCGACCTCACCGTCGCCCTCAACACGGGCCACCTCAAGGCCGGCGCGCCCGCCCGGGGTGAGCGCGTCGCCAAGTACAACCGGCTGCTGGACATTGAGGCCGAATTGAAGGCGGGAGGCAAGACGGCCGTGTACGCGGGTGCCAATTTTGGCCAGCGGGGCAAGGCTGCGAATGAGTAGGATGTTTTTGCGTTCGCGTTGTTGGAGGATCGACTTACACGATTAGGCGTGAGCGGGCACTCGCCCGTGGCTACACATTACAACTTGTGACATTTCACATTGCATTCGAGAGTTGGAACTAATTTTATGAAAATACAAGATTGCATTGAAAGGGTCGTTCATCTTATCACGAATGGTTATGATCGTCTCTATGTTGTTGCCCGTCGAGTGCTGAATACGATATGAGGTGCAGTATCTGGCATTTCAAAAGATCTTGACCAACAATCTCAAGAGCCTCGACAATCTGGACAATACCCGTGAATACCAGACAAGACGGGAAAGAAAAGCTCCGGCGCATGCCAGTGTCGAATCTGATATCCTCTTTTAATGTGTAGATCATCAGTCCGACGCCAAGACGTTTACTGGGCCGTTGCCTTTTTGAGACACTGTCGCGCCCTATTGCTTTTGATCCTCAACCACAAGTTCTCTTGATAAGCTCCTGCCCAATTCGGCTCTTTCCGGTCCCTGTCCCTGGTCACAAGCAGACAAAACAGACAAAATGCAACCAAAGAAGTCGGCGGACCAGACTTTTGTTGAGATGATCCATGAAAAGGGCCACTCAGAAAAGGCACATGCCCTTTTGGACGGTTGTTTTTCTGGTGGGACCCTGTGATCGACATGCGCATCGCGGAGGCGTTGCATCGGAAGCATTACCTTATTTACCTTATTCTTCGTGATGTTGCATTTCCGACACCCAACCCACGCCTTTTTTGTTGCTTAAATCTTATCGCTTTTCGGCTTCCTTGCCAATCGAGCTTCTTAATTAAGAAGTTCATAAGAGAAAAAGAAAAAAAAAGGGAAATTATCACAAGTCTAGATCACGATGTTTGGTCAGGTTGCTTGGCATGGATCGGTGTCGATCACCGGCACCCTGGAATGCCCTCGGTATCAAAATCACCAAAAAAAATGGCAGCAACTGCCAACAACAAAAGGACTCAAAAAGACGGCAGTATCCTCATGTCCCGATGCTTCGTCTCAATCCAACGAGACAGTCCCATCTACGTTCTGTTGTACGTTCTGTTGGTTCTCGTCGTACTCCGTACTTCTCGGTGAATCGACATCGTCATATTCACCAACATGGCGTCGTTTACTCACCTCGTTGCGGCCTGCTTGCTGCTCCTGGTCTACGGCAGCTACTCGTCGCCCATCGTCGCCAATGTTGTCAATGCCGCCCAGGCCGTCGGCACACCCATCGAGACTTGGGCCGCCCCCAACGGACCGGCCCGCCGGGTGCAGACGGGACAGACGCAAAGACGCCCATCTACTACCTCTACACCCTCCCGCGGCTTGTCGTGTACTTTCAGACGACACACAACCAGCAGACCGGGCAGCCCATCTCGATGCTGCCCCTCGTTACCGAGCAGGGCATTGCTCTGACGCACCTGATTGTCTGCTCGTTCCACATTGGCGTGCCCGGCAGCTCGTCCCCAGACCTGCACCTCAACGACTACCCGCCCTCCGACCCGCGCTTCGACACGCTGTGGAGCGAGGTCGCCGTCCTCCAAAATGCCGGCGTGCGTGTCATGGGCATGGTCGGCGGCGCCGCGAGCGGCTCGTTTGCCACCAACACACTCGACAGCACGAGCACATCGACCTTTGAGGCGGCCTACAAGCAGCTCCACGACGCCATTGTCACGTACGGCCTCCAGGGCATGGACCTGGATGTCGAGCAGAGCATGAGCCAGGCGGGTATTACGCGCCTGGTCGAGCGCCTCAACAAGGATTTCGGGCCGGAGTTTGAGGTCACGCTGGCACCCGTGGCGTCGGCCCTCACGTCCAGCGGTCCCAACCTCAGCGGGTTCAGCTATCCGGCCCTGGCCAGCACCATCTCGGCATCCGCCTCCGGACGCATTGCCTTTTACAATGCCCAGTTCTACAACGGCTTCGGCGACATGTCCAACCCCACCGACTATGAAAACATTGTCAAGGTCGGCTCGCAGTTCACACCCGACCTTGTGCTCATTGGCCAAATCACCTCACCGGCCGAGGGCGGCAACTATGTCGCGCCTGGTACTTTAAAGAGTACAGTGACGGCACTCCGCGACCACTATGGCTCCAGCAATCCACTGGGCGGCATCATGGGCTGGGAGTACTTTGACAGCGAGCCGGGCGGACAGTCGCAACCGTGGCAGTGGGCCCAGGACATGACCCAGATTTTGCGGCCGGGCCAGACACCCGCGATCCTGATCTCCAAGTCGGATGCACAGCGGCTGACGGCGACATATGCGAGCAGCACGGTCAAGGTGGCCGGCAACAACAGCGGCGGCGGGTATGAGCCAAACACAGAAGTCGAGCCGGGTGTTGACTACATGGCCATGGTTAATGTTTGAGACAAGAAAGTGCGGACGGCTGTGTATATCGAGTTGGATATACCAAGTACATACCTATGTTGGTTACAGCAATTTGCTTGATAGAGGAAACGTACTCCGTACACATACACAAGATAGACATAATGCGGAGGAAACAATAATAATGGCAATGATATGAATACTTACATGAACCAACTACTTACCTTTTGTTCTGTTTGAAAAGAACAGTTTCTGCGAGTGTTTGTTAGATCGTTTTTCGTATCCAGGATAATTTTCATTTTGGCGTTCTGTTCTTGGAATAGCCTTTTCACGCGCTGTACCAAACATATTGACGTTTATTACGATCTAGATTTTTTATGTTTCCAAACACGAAAAAGGGGAGGGAAAGAAAAAAAACACACACCGATGGGGCTACGTTGAAGACTGTGCGCTCAGATCCATTTTCTCAAGCATCTGAGCGCCTTTTGGTGCGTCCTGTCAAGGTGAACGGGGAGCAGGAGAGAAGCGTCCGGGGAAGGATTCGGCAAAGAACAAAACCAAGCCTCTAAGTCTGTGTGGCTTTTTTTGGTTCTTCTTTCTTTCTCGTCCCTTGTCTTTAGCGAAGACCGCTTCGGGCCACCTGCAGGAGTTGTGGTGCACCACCCTGTCGAGGTGTGTTCCTGGGGGGGGGGGGGGGGTGGCGAAAGAGGTGTTCTGGTCTGTTGGTTACAGACCAGACAAGTTAAACGCCGTTGCGGGAATTTGAGAACTTGATCAGGGGTAGAACATGGAGAGAACGAAAAAGACGAGAAGAAGAGAAAAAAAAGAAAATAGAAAGGAAAAATCTTTACGAGCCAAGAATCACAGAATCGACCAACCACACTGAAATACTCCGAGCATCCGCTCACACCCGTCTTCCGCTGTCCGCTTCCGTCTTCCACGAAACCGTTGTACGTCAGGTACAGGATGCAAGAAAAAAGGTACCAACAGACAGTCACAAAACAGAAAATAAACTGCCAAACAGTCACATCGCTTCGGTCATTTTCGTTAGGCTCCGGATACTAGTAAGGCAAAGAGAGTGTGTAGGGGACGCCTTGTGCAAACTCTGCCCTGGCTTTTACGAATCAGGAACCCTATGTGATTGATGCAATATTCGCAAATCCTTGCCCTTGGGCCTGGAGAACCCTGTTACGATCTTCGAAACAGCACGTCTGTTGTCTGTTGGCTCAAACCATACGAGACTGTTGTTTTATGAGCAGACAGAGTTTCGCGGGTTTTGCGCAGCCGTGACGATACATGTGCTTCATATCCTTTCATGTACTGCACCAAATCCTGAACCAGCAGGCCTCGCTGTTGGCCGACACAACACGAGTTTTGGTCTCTTCTCCGGAGGATTGTTTTTCTCATCACAGTCACACTGCATCATGGTTTCTTTCTGTTGGTGCGGACATTTCACACAATCACACAATGCAGGTGTCGTAATCCGGGGTGATTTCTTTTTTCTTTTTCTTCTTCGTTTCTTTTCTCGTCTTCCCCATGGGCATATCTACCCCCTCCACATTGCCTCCTTTTTTCCCCCTTCTTTTCATCTTTTTTGTCTCGCTTCTCTTGTCTACTATTACGTATGTACGAAGTACTCTCTTCTTCGTTGTCTGCAGTCCCTGAACCAGCGTTGCACTGCCGCTTGGCGCACTCGCCCACTCACACTCTGCATGCCATGCTCCATCCACACAATCACACTATCCCTGCCCGGGAGAGCGGGACCGAATCTTTCTTCCCCCCTACAATGCTAAACCCAATCGCGAATACGACATGAGAAAGCAAATGCATCGTGACGGGGCGAGGAAAGAGTGGGTTTTGTATGCATACAGTATGGAGGGATAAACATTAAGTGATACTTTACTCCTTATCATACTTCGTAAGAGAACGAGTATTCATAAGGCGTTATGCAAGACCCATCGAGAGTCTGGGGAAGAGGGACCCTTGAAAGATGCTCAGTTTTTTTTGTCTGTGGCCTTCCTGGCATATTATTGTTCTTTTTCTTTTCTCACCCTGCTTCTATGATTATGAGATAGTGAACTAAAGAACCACAGACAGTATTATCAATATTGAGTATTGGCATGTTGTGCATCATATTCTTTCATCTCTCATTCCATTGTGGTATTCCAAAGATCGATTCCCCCTCGGAGGGTGCCACGAATCATGGCACAAAAGGAGATGGGGAGAGGGGAGAGGGGATTCTCCGAAATCCAGAGCAAGAGACACACGAACTCATGGGCACGGCACACCGCCGAGACCACAATTCACCGCAAACACATGCCTTGGTTTTTGGTACGGACTAGAGAAGAATTTGGGGCTGTTGGAGTGTTGGAGATCTGTTGGAACTAGGGGGTCAACGATGATCTATGCCGTTTGCTGCTGTATTCCTCGACATGGGCAGAACATTCACACCTTTTGCTTGCAGCGCTGAAAAGTATTTCCAGGCGAGATCAAGAGTGACCAAAACAATTGCAGGGGTCATCTCTGGGCATACGACGTACACACGACAACACAGCGGTGATTAGACGCATAACAGGGTTCGTTTCCGCTGCCTTTTGCAAGGCACACGAGCAACTCTGTGGTCCAACATTGGTTCAGCCCAAGTGAGGGTCGGGTCCACTGCCCCATTACGCTAATGATGCTTCCCGCCAAGGCTAGGGAAAAGAATTGCGGGCAGAGTAAGGAGACGAGCGAGACTTCTTCAGCTGCCAAGCTCATCTCATAATTTTCTTCCCCAGTTTCCAGTATCCAGCCTGGAGAGAATGGAGTCAAGTCTGGAGGAAGAGTCTGGAGAAGTATCCCCGCTGGTGATCGAAGGAAGATGTCATACAAAAGTGACAAGTGATAATATCGATAGGTTCTGCAGGTACATTTTTTGTTTACAGAATCCTTCATTGACGGGACAGATCGAGACTGCGTCTTGGGATAAAAATCCTGAGGGATTCATGGTGTGTGCGGGACGCCCTGACTTTGACTTCAAAGGGAACAGAGGAAAGGCCTAGATCTGGCCTGTGTTTTGTTGTTGGAGAAAAAAACAACTTGGAGAATCAAAGACTTGGAGGCGTTGTCTTGATCTCTTCGCTAAAACTGGCTTCGGATCTTGGTTTGGATCTGAATTTTATCTTCCTTCATCTCTTCCATCTGTTTGTTCTTCTATTCTTCTTTCCTTGACACACTTTCTCCTGCCAATATTGGGTCCCATAAAAATGACTCGCCTCCCTGTTAACTCTTTTTTTCACTACTATCAGCAGTGGTCTCGTCTTTGTTTTTCCTTTGATTTTTGGTGTGTCTTCGTTTACCTTGTGTCGACAGCCGTAGCCACTAACCTCTTGAAGCAGTGCGCTAAAGTCTCTTCTGCCCATCACTCAACCACCACACGTTTCGTCTTCCACAAGACTCCACTGCACCATACTCGCCGCCTCCCCTTCATGGTTGTAGCCTTTCCCCGGACGGGACTGGACGGCGAGGTCATTAGTGTGATGCCGTAGTGGAGCAACGATGGGGCAATAGTGCGAGGGGTGATTTCTTCACAGGACCTGAGATGCAAAGGAAGGCGCAAGCATAGTTTGGGGAAGTGGGCATGGTCTGGGGAAAAGAAGGGCGTAAAGATAAGGAGAAGTGGAAGGAGGGTGTAAATGAACAGGGAGTCGTTTATTTGATTTGAGTTTTGTGATCTCTACGGACGAAGTCTCGATTGGCACCGACGCCCTCGATGGACAGTGCATCAGTCAATAATTTTGTGGCGTTTGACTACCATGCGCCAAGGTCTGTAGAGTTTGCACACTCCCGCCAAGATGAGGTTTGGTAATAATAGGAGAATGGCAATACCAAGACAGGGTCCCAAGAAAACTCCAAGACAGGCAAACAGACGCTAGACAAGCCTCTAAGAGCCTGAAAACCAGCCAAGCAGAGGGGAAACAGACCAAAAGAGCAAAAGAGGCCCGGGGCAAGCCACTGGTGCCATTGATACGTATTTCTGAGGCTAGTTACAGGTCATTAGTTAAGGAGGAACACGTAAACGAGGACAGGAAGAGGAAAAGGATAGACATGTTGTGTCGAGATTTTCAACTTCTAATGCGCCATCCAGCCTGTCAAGGAAATGTCAGGGAAACCGAAAACGCTGAGCCATGTGCGAGAGATGAAAGCCACTGGAGAAAGAGTGTATGAGAGTAAGAGTACGACGTAACGAGGGTCAAAAGGGAATAATGCAGGGCCAAGTGGAAGTGTGCCAAAAAGA
Source organism: Sporothrix variecibatus (assembly GCA_016097105.2). NCBI lineage: Eukaryota > Fungi > Ascomycota > Sordariomycetes > Ophiostomatales > Ophiostomataceae > Sporothrix > Sporothrix variecibatus. The sequence continues at coordinate 2,269,150 of JADMNI010000007.1, read as the reverse complement.
AAGAAAGAAGGCCTAATTGTGTCTCGGGCAGGGCACTTGGTACCAAATGGGCGGTAGCTTTGCGAAAGAATTCGTACAATTGGGTAATGGAATTGGTGTGTCTGTTGGTTGAAGAGAACGAAAGACACCAGAAAAAGAAAATACAGCTAAAAGAACAAAAAAACAAAGCACTTGAGGGGGACAAATTCTTGATCCCAAGCTCTCGAATACTCGTAAGTGAAATTCCTGGCCACTCAAGAGCCCTAGTTCGTCGGTGGACGCCGTTATCCTTTCTGTTGACGGATCGTTTCTATGCACCCCCTTTCCTATCTTCCCCAGATTCTTCCTTCTTCTTTCTTCCTTCTCATCATTATTCCACTTCTTCTGCCTGCCCAAGCACCCTCCAAGCACACCAAGCACTCGGGCAGGTGGCTTTCCGTTGTGACAGCGTCCTTTCTAAACGTTTTAAAGCATTTTTTTTGTTGCGTCTTGTGGTGTCTTGTTTTGTCTTGCCTTTCCATTTGTATTGTCGTCTCTTTCTTCCCGTCCCTCGTGGCTTTTGTTATTATTTTTTATTGCCCTTATGTTTCTGCATTCATTGTTCTCCATCTTCAAACATAATTCTCCTAATCCCTTAATTCTCCTACGTCGAAACGCCGTACTCCTGTATTTCCTCCTTCTTCAACGTTTGTCTAAGACGTGCACATATTTTTGAGACACACATACGGAGCACATATTCAGACATCCCCCCATTTGCATCGTTGACTGTCTTGACTGCTCTTTCAGCCACCCTGCCACGAGCTTTACCTCTTTAACGGTTGTAGATCCCGGCAGCACGACCAACTACATCGAAACAAGCAAAGCCCGACGAGCACACGGGAATCTCGACGAGTCCATCGATTACGGAGTACTCTGAGAGTCTGAGCAACTGATCTGGTCTCCAGGTATCCCAAGAACTGCTCTCTCCTCCATCCTTCGCGTCTTGTCTCCATCTGTCGTTCGTCATTGGCGCGCAATTTTCTTTAGGCGCAGTGCCCTGTCCTGCACAGTGCACAGGTCAGCATCCTCCGGGGAACAGGGTGAACAGAATAGGCCAGACGACTGCCCCTGGACGATCTTGGGGTGCAAGGATGTGAATACAGGACGGCGTGGACTCGGACTGGACTGGGCGTCGGACTATCAGAACCCTTTTTTGTTTTCTCTTCTTCTTTTGTTCTGAGGCTGCCCCCATTTGATGAGACGGCCTCTTCCCTTTTTCTCGTTCTTTTGCAGTCTGACTCGTTGATACAATCCTCCTCTCTCTCCTGTCTTAAACCGTTCTAAAGAGTGCCCCTACTACCTAACATCCCAGTTTCTTGTTGCCTCGCTTGTCACCTCCAACATCTCTTCCCCCAATATCCCCTTTCGACGACACTTGCAACTTGCAGCAACGCCTTTTCCAATACAAAGACGCCATCTCGAGACTCGAGACCATCCACACACAAGGTCGACTTGGCTCTTTTACCATTCTTGTCTTCCCCCTTTTTGTCTTCCTTGTCGTGTCTTATTTTTGTTAAACTTTGTGATTGATCACTTTCTCCTCGTTCCCTCTTCCCATTCTTTCCCAGTTGTGCCATCCATCTCTCTTTTTCCCACGTTGTTTATATCTCACACCCTCCCCTTCCTCCTTTTGTCTGTGTGGTTCCACTCCTTCTAGACTGTCTTCCCAGGCGACAAGAGACAGAGATAACCTCGACTTTCCCCGGGCCATCTCCTCTCAATGTCTTGAATATAATACGACGTCGACTTCCACTTTTTATACAACAAATATCTCAAGAAGCTTTTCTCGACAGTCTCTCATCGACAACCTTCCTCATCACATCGTCAACAGAGGGTCGTCGACCTTGTCGACTCTCACATACCCTCAACGCCAACCCGTCGACTCCTTTACCATGGCCGCCGACGACTACTCGACGGCCCTGCTGGTGTCGTCTGTGCTGATGATTGTCGTGTCGACTCTGGCTGTATCCATGCGCATCTATGTCCGCACCGGCATCCTGGGCGGTCTGGGCTGGGACGATGCCCTCATCGTGACCAGCTGGGTGTTTGCCATGGCCCTGTACGCTGCCACACTCGCCGCCCGTAACTATGGGTTTGGCCAGCACATGGACACTGTCCCGACCGAGAACATATCGACGTTTTCAAGAGTAAGTCTCACTCCTGCCCCACTCTATTGGACTTTTATTAACCCGTGTAGTTGATTATGGTCTGCTCGACGACATACAGTTGGGGCGTACCGGCGGCCAAGGCGTCGTTCGCCGTGCTGTATCTGCGCATCCTACAGGGCCGCGGTCTGGCGATGCTCAACAAGTTTTTAATTGTGTTCTTGCTGTGCCAGGCCATTGAAGAGACGCTAGTTGTCGTGCTGCAGTGCCGCCCCATTGCCCGGGCCTGGGACAGTTCCATTGACGGCACCTGCTTCAAGCTGGTCCCGTTGTGGTGGTGCACCTTTGTGTTCAATCTCTTTACCGATCTCACCCTCTTTATCCAGCCCATCCCGACCATGTGGCACCTCCAGCTGCCCCTAACCAAGCGTATCGGTGTCATTGCTATGTTGTCCCTCGGTCTGCTGGTCTGTGTGATCAGTGTTATTCGCATCGTCTTTGTCACCAAGATTGGCACCGACAGCACCTTTGAGCTGGCCGAGCCCATGATCTGGTCGCAAGTCGAAATCACCGCCCTCATTCTCTGTTCCTGCATCCCGTCCTTGCGCCAAGTCATCCAAAAAGTCCCCTGGCTTAACCGCCTCGTCGGCCTCTCGTCCAACAAGGATTCCGCCGGCAACCCCTACTATGCCGGTGGGCCCCGTACGGGCAGCAAGAACCCCAAGGCTGGCCTGTCGGGCGTCAATGGCGCATCGATTGCGCTGTACAGTCGTGGGCAGCACGACGATCCCTTTGGCCCCGTGCGGTCGCATACCAAGGCGCATTTGAAGTCTGGCAATTTTGGCAACACCAGCCGGGTAGAACGCGATGCCATTGGCCGGCCACCGAGCCAGGACGGCAGCACCGACGAGATCTTCCCGTCGTACAGGCAGGATGGCGGCGGGTCGACACCGCTTGGTGCGAATAGCGGCGCTGGTGCGATCATGGTGACACGCGAGCTCAACATCAAGCACGACGACCAGAGCGAGCACAGTCTGGGCATGGTCGGTGGCGGCGGTCATCATGGTCTTCACGACCATGACGGACGCAACGTGTTTTCGGATCTTGACTTGAACGACGGTGCTGGCCGGCATAACATGGCCAAACCTAGTGCGTCGTCGTCATCGTCGACGTCCTTGACTGAAGACGTTGCCCGCTCACCCAAGCCGCAGAAGTGATCCAGCATGTGCTTCAAACTGCATTTTGTTCTTTTACCTTTGATATTTATCCTTTCTTTTAACTTGTTGATTTTCTTTATAATATATTTTTGTATATAATCCAAAGAGGGGAGAAGAGCCAGCAGACGCCTGTAGCAATACACATGATACCATTAAGAAAAATCAGAAAATCATTTCTCTCATATACTCATTCACTCGTTTCCGTTACAGCTTTCTGTTGGCATCAAAGCGAAGGACAGCACCCAAGAGCACTTGTGCACCCTTGATGCAGTCGTCCGGGCTGCAGTACTCAACTGGCGTATGGCTCAGTCCGTCCTTGGTGCGCGTAAAGACCATGCCCGCCGGGTAGTGCTTGTTGACGTTGCAGCTGTCGTGGCCGGCACCGCTCCACATGCGGCGGTGGCCTGTGATGGTTTTGCCCGAAGCTGCGATGTGCTTGCCGACTTCCTCCTCGGCAGCCGCCTCAACGGCAGCCACACAGTCCGGATGGAACGTCGCCGGCGCATTGTTGGAGAGGCACTCCCATTCGATTGTAACGCCGCCCTTGGCGCCAATCTCGGCAAATTGTTCCTTGCACGCGGCCAGCATGGCCTGCAGACGTTCTGTCGACGGGTGGCGAATATCGAGGGTAAACGATGCCGTGTGCGGAATGGTGTTGGGTGTGCCGGGCAGCGCGCTGATGACACCGGCCGTAATGACACCCACTTTCTTCTCCGACGAGGCGGACTCGGCATGGGCGACGCCGTTGCTGGCGACAATCATCTGAGCCGCGGCCAGCAGTGCGTCTTTACGTGTGTGCAGCGGTGTCGTGCCGGCATGAGCGTCTTTGCCACGTACAGTAACTTGGTACCAGCAGTAACCTTGAGCGCCCTCAACGACGCCGACAGGACGGTCTTCCGCCTCAAGAATGGGACCCTGCTCAATGTGGAGCTCAAAGTGTGCGGCCATGGGCATGGCCTCGGGCGTGGCGGGAAGGTCGCCCAGAAAGCCGATTCTCTCGAGTTCCTGCTTGACCGTGACGGGTGAGTCACCATGGCCGTACCGAGCTGCAGCTGCGGGAGTCTCCTTGCAGTTCCATGCCGTTTCGAGCGGTGTGACGCCGGCCCACACACCCGAAGCCATCGTGATCAACGGGAAGCGAGCACCCTCCTCACTGCGCAAGAGGTCGTTAGTGAATATTCTCAGACGAGATATTCATTAGAATACGTGGGGAAGTGGGTTACTTTGTCCAGTTCACCAGACCAATGGGCCCTTTCGTCTTGACACCCTGCTCGTGGATCGTCCGCAGCGCTTCCAGGCCGGCCAGCACACCCAGGATGCCGTCGTACCGTCCGCCCGTCGCCTGCGTATCGAGGTGTGAGCCCATAAAGGTGGGCGGCGCATCCTTGTTCTCACTCTCGCCGGCCCGGATCAGAAACTGGTTGCCAATCTGGTCGACCTGGACTGTGCAGCCAATCGCCTCGGCCTCTTTGGCCAGCCACCGCCGCACGGCCGCATCGTCGTCATCGAGCGACAATCGTGCCATGCCCGTCTCCGTGTGGTCATTACCGTAACGGTGGGCGGCGCCCCAGGTCTCGGAGGTGTAGTGGATGGACTCGACGAGGCGGGTGCCATTGATGCGCGGGGTTGTGCCGTAGGCGCGGGTGGAAGAGGTGGTGGCGGCCATGTTGTATGTTAGAGGGAGGTGATGATGTTGAGGAGAACAAAACTGTTGTAGGTGTTTATGAGAATGTCTCAAAGACTGTCGAGCTATGCGGATGGTCTTCATATTGGAAGAATCGAAGAATTGTTACTGCGGAGAGCGCCGACCTTTTATCTTTCGAGATAGGGATATAAGAGTGTGGGTGTGAGATCGTGTGTGTAGCTGTGTGTGTTTGTGTTTGTGTTTTGTGTCGTCTTGTCGTCGCGCCAAGTCGTCGTGTGGTCAATTGAGTTTGGGCTGTCGTTGATTTCGATTTGTGTAAGAGTCACACTTTCGTCCAAATTTTGGTCGTTGTTGACTTTGGGTTGAGGGAAACCCCGAGAGAACCCCGCAGGATGGGTCGACCTGTCAATTGGGGGAAGGAGCCCACCAGGAACGAGACGTCAGCATAAGCGCTTGGCGCGCGATTGGGGAAAGAATAAAAGAGAAAAGAATTGAATGAGGAAGGTGGAAACGGCAGTCGAGGAGGAAGAGGAGAAGAGGATAGTAAAGAGAAGGAAGGGACGGGAAGAGGCGGAGGAAGGCGCGACGATGACAAGACGATGACGGGTGTCCAAAAAGGGAAATAACGACCAAAAGAGTAAAAATGACGAAAGAGGAAGGAGCACAGAAGAACGGACAGAAGGTGTCAAAGAGCGTAATCACGGAGGAATAAATCACGGAGACATATCGTGGGCTGCAACAACCATTGGTGTGAGAGCGCAAAGCGGCGGACGAACACAGTCAATGCGGGGACGAATGACGGTGAAGTAGGGTCAATCCGTGACCAACCACCGACCACCGACCAATAACTATGAAGCCTATATCTGATCTCGGGTTGATGTTTTTATGAGAAACTACGGGGAATAAACTTTGGTCTTTGTGGGTCACCCGCGTTCTGCATTGTCGAGGTCTGGATTTCTGCAGTTTGGAGCTTGGAATCAGCCTACGCCCAGCTCACGACCTTGACGACTTTAGCGTTGCATTTTGCTATTTCTTCTCGATTTCTAGAAAAGCTAAAAGGTTAGCAAAACATAAGACGTCAAAAAAGTCACCGAAGAAATAGTCAAACTACTTCATTGAGTATATTTTCCGGGATTGTGACCGTTGTACGCGTTGTCGACGTTGCATTTCCACGTCGAGTCATATAGTGGAAAGGGTCGAATAGGAACAGAGACAAGCTCACAAGGTCCGGGGACGTGCAGAAATATCCCGAATACCGGAAGGCGAGTTGAGAGAGACGGGACGGAGACTTTTATGAAAGCCGGCAAGCAGACATGCATGCAAGCTGACGCTCATTCTTTGGAGAGTCTGTTTTTCTGACGAGGGTCTTATCTACATTAATCTATTTAATCTACCTCTAGCTCTGTTCTTATAGACAGATGTATTATATACAGATGACTCACACACCTACATCTCTCTGCTAGATCATCAACTTGTTCTTCAACAAGTCTCTGGCCACAATGTCGTCCTTCTTGGCCTCCAGCTCCGTCAAGTCCCACTGCACACTCACATACCGCCCCGTCAGCCAGTGCTGCGGCTCTCGTGTGAGATACACAATCGAGTCAGCCACGAGCTCGGCCGTGTCGGTGATGGCGCCGTGCAGGTTTTCCGGAAGAGACATGCTCATGTCCGACACGACACCGCCCGGGTGGACAGCCATTGTCACCAGTTCGGAGTCGCGGTACTCTTGCGCCAGAAACTCGGTCAGACGGCACACAGCCAGCTTGGACGTGTTGTAGGCGCTCATGCCGTCCATCACCAAAATGCCGCCGATGCTCGTCAGGTTGACAATCGTGCGGTCACCTTGGCCTTGGCCTTCCAACAGCAAAGGGATGAGGGCACGGCTCGTCAGGTAGACACCTTTGAGGTTGATTTCAAAAGTGCGCCACCAGTCGGTCGGGTCGCTTTTGTGGACGACGGCGTTGGGCTCGAGGACGCCGGCGTTGTTGACAAGAATGTCGAGGGGTTTACCGGCCAGGGCTTCCTTGGTTTTGGTGGCGGCGGACTCGACTGATTTGGGATCGGAGGCGTCAACAGTCAGCCGCAGGAGCGTGGGAACAGGCCGGTTCGTCTCCTTGGCTGCGGTCTCAATCGCCTTGACGGTGTCGTCCATGCTGCCGCGTGCAGCCAGGGCAAGGAACGCAACGCCGGCTTGTGTGTAGGACACGGCAATCGACCGGCCAATGCCACGAGAGGCGCCCGTAATAAACACCGACTTGCCGGCCAGGTTCAGCTTGCGCGGGTTGATGGCCTCGTAGGTGTCATGGTGGCTGTGCTCGGTAATGGTGACGCCCGAGTGGGCGTCGTCCTTGTGGAACTGGGGGATAAGGGGATCGTCGACGGCGAGCATGATGAGAGTCGGACGGTGGTATACGTGGGGATGTACGATATTGATTGTTTACTTTTACTCATTTGACCTCCTCCCAAGATCTGCATCTTATATTCTGCACTCATCTCTAATCTTCAGTACGTCTCCAACAATGACAATGACTTTCCCATTCATTGTCATGTTTCTTGGCTTGTGGTGTCACTCCGGAAAATCATGCCCTGCGGGAAGCATGACTAGTTAGGCATGTTTTGGGGCTGTTTGCTGCCCATTTGAGCTATGAAAGAGAATTCCTTTTGGCGCCGCCCTGCCGTCTCCGGCTTTTCGTTCCCCGGATTTTACTTACAAGTGTATTTAAGAATAACTTAGGAAGTACAATTATCGGAGTGTCGGGATTACCTGTGCTGCAGCTAAAGCTGTCTTCTGTCGATGATTTCCAGGATTTTAGTATCGCCAAGTTCGCTCGGAGTATCTCCGCCGCTCGGACTAATTGATGCGATAGCATATCACCAACATTTAGTAGGCTACTCTGCCTATTCACTCTCTCGTTACGTTATCATTTCATAGCCTAATTATCAGGCACATATTTATTCTGTTATGGACTGATACAGTAACTATAGCTGGCCATCTTCGCATTAATCCTTACTGTCCCTTCTCCTCAACACGCTGGGTCAACGTGTTGTCCTCATTCGCCAGCGTCGCCACAATCTTGTCAGTCATCACATCGTCCGTGTTGCGACCGAGAAGAGCGAGGATAATAGCCAGTCCAGTAAAAGCAATCGAGGCAAGGTACACAGTGTGGTAGGCATCCGCGTTAGCATTACGGTAAGCAGATGTGCCCGTCGACACAATAGACGAGGTGAGGCCGGGAATCGTCGTGCTGTTTGCCGTGGCCAGTGTTCCGTCGGTCAACGCCGTCATAAATGCCGTCACAGACGATGCTGGGAGACCTGCCTTTTCGAGTGCGGGCGGGACCTGTGCAGGAATCGTTGATGCCAGCCGGTTGTCGAGAATGGTGACATAGACGGCTGTCACGACCGATGAAATGGCTGAGCGGAACGAGCTGCCCAGACCGCCAGCGACGCCAATCTCATGCTGGTTGCGGGCCAGGAGGGTCGTACCGGCGAGGGCGATGGCCTCGTTGTAGCCGATGAACATGGTGCCGACAAACAGCAGGCCAATCGCCGTGGAGCGTGTGCCCGGGTCGCCACCAGCCGCGGCCATGCAGGCAATGAGGGTACCGCCAGCGACCAGCACAACAGCGCACTGGATGGTGACACGGCCAATCTTGGGCGCCAGGTAGCCGCCGAGGCACTGGCCGACAATAATGGCGATGCCGGGAATGCCCGACAGGGCGCCGAGCTCGATATCGGTGGCGCCATAGACGACGCTGGCTTGGATGGGCCAGATGATAGCGAGAGAATAGTAGGCGGACGCGCCCAGGCCTAGCACAGCACTGTTGCACACCCACTTGACATCCGCCAGGAGGTGGACGGGCACGAGTGGCTCCCGGAGCGGCGCGTACGTCTCCCACAGGGCAAAGACGCCGAGCGTGACGACACCGAGGACAATGGCACAAATGACCGCGGCGGATTTCCATGGGTAGGTCGAGCCGCCCCAGCTGAGGCCCAGCAAAAATAGAACAAAGCCGGCTGCAAACAGAAACGTGCCCACGTAGTCGAAATGCCGCAGCCAGTAGCTGACACGGCGCGTGTCCTCTTCGTCGTCGCGGTGCTTCTTTTGGAACGAGGGCGGGAAGTAAAAGGCAGCCCACAGCACCAGATTCAGAGCGTTGCAGGCCAACAGGACCCAGTAGATGCCGCGCCAGCCAACCGAGGTGTGGTCCAAAAAGGCAAAGCTGATAATCGAGCCAACACCCGACAGGGGGAAACAGAAGGGGTACAGCAGCGCCAGGCCCAGATACCGATACTTCATCGGCACGAGCTCGCCCATGACATAGTGGAAACTGAGCTGCGTGGCCGTGGCCGCGCCCAGCAAGACATTGCCACCAATCAACACGGGGATCGTCTTGGCCGTGGCACACACGATGCTGCCGAGCACAGCCAGGGCGGCTCCCACGATAAAGAACCAGCGACGGCCAAACAGGTCAGAGAGGCGGCCAATGGGTGTAAAACAGACGGCCAGAGAGACATTGTAGATCATGGAGATCCAGGTATAGCGGGGATCGGGCCCCAGCTCTTCGTTGATTTCAGAGATGATGGGGGCAGCAAGACCGAAGGCGCCAACACCCGTCATGAGAGACAGGGCTGTGGCGGCCATGGACCCGACAAAGAAACGGGATGTGTAGTAGCCCTTGGGCAGGGCCGACAGATGCGTCTCAAAGCCGTGGGTGGTGTGGAGGAGGTCATTGTCGGACGACGAGACAGTATCGCCGCCAGCCTCGACGTGAGAAGCCGAAGCCTGCATCGGCTCGAGCTTGGGGGAGGACATTGTGACCGGGGGGTTGGTACAGGACAGAGAATGAGTTTGCTATTGTAGGATGATAAAATGATAGGTTAGGTCATGTAAGTATGCCAAGCGGCCAAGAGGAGGAGCTGTCTAGTGCCCGCTGCTATAAAAAGGGGGGGGGGGGGGGGGGGGGTTAAATTGAACGAGTAAAGGGAACACATGAAAAGATACAAAAGAAACAATCAAAGCATGTGGTAGATTGGTAAAGATGAGACGCGACGATCCCTTCTTATATGTATGCAGGTTCTCTCCTTCCTCTCCTTTGTCTCTTATTTTCCCCAGAACCAGAAATCAAAAATCAAAAAATCAAAATCAAGCCACGCGACAGACACGCGGGGAACGAAACATTGCAGCGATCGCTTCTGTTTTCGGGATGGCAGGATGGCAGCTACGTTGTCATTCGGTCAATGCACACCGGGAGTGCATCTTCCCGATTCCCGGGGAACAGGAGCAAAAGGAGCGTTCCTGTTTTTACAAGATGGGCACAGACAGAGCAAAACCGACTGGATACTACTGTGTAATTACCTCCTTACTATGCCTTCGTCTTGTCTCACACAACATTTATCTCGGAGTGTACAGAAGGTCGGCATCAACTTTTGTCATTTGTCGGTAATGCACACACAGACTCACAGAGATAACGGGTCCGCGTCTTGGATACCCCGGATTTCTGCCCACTTCCTGACAAGCCTTTACCCCAGATGCGGAGAGGTGATGGCGCCCACTAGTCTTGACGGAAGATGATTGTCCCCGTTTTCCAAAGACGCAGAGGAAAAGAAGAAGAAAAGGAGGAGAAAAATGAAGAGGAGCCAGCACGTCAAGACACGTCGATGCTATCTTGCGTCTTGCTTAATTGTGCCAGTCTCAATAGTTACGTGGCAGGTTACAGTATTACTCATGTTTTTTTTTTTGGTTTTTTTTTTTTGGATCTTTTTCTCTTTTCATCGTCGAAATGGATAAAGAAATCCGCTCCCGTGTTATACGGAGTACACATTTTCGAAATACAACGTACAGAATGCCATAACAGACAGAGACTCTTCATTGGCACACCCTTATCTGTCCTTCGCCATCTCGGATCGTCGGCCACCTTTCACACCAGACCATCCCCCGCACGAACCCCGGACTTTGCATCTCCACCGACCCACAAGACAACTGCACCTCGAAGTATTCTACCCCGTAAATACTCCGTACTTGGTATTCTCTTGTTTCGGCTGCTTTCATTATTAGTCTTCCTCAGCACATAGTTTTCTTTTTATCACCTTCCTTGCCACATTCTGACGGGCTCTCGGAGCCAAGGCACAGGTCGTAGTGATAGTCACAGGGATGACACAGGGGCGGATGATAGTAATTTCACGGAGAAGGAAAATAAACAACCGAAGTGTGCATTTTATCGAGGGAAGCTGTAATAAATAGAATGGTTATCCAAAAAAAGGTACATTGACATTGGTCATTATATTAATTATCAGCCTTACACTCTTCATTATTTAATAAAAAGAAAAGAAAAGAAAAAGGAAACACCACGACAACCACGACAACCATATTATCTACTATTCACTATGTACTAACACAAGTACAGTCATGTACTCCGTACATCGCTCGCTAATCACTCACGAACAGCACTTAGGCCGGCTCCGAAAAGGCACTGGAAAACACACCGACAATGCCCATAAAGTCGCCGTAGTTGGTGGTGGCCGAGGCATCGGCAACGGACGTGCCCAGGTAGTCGACCATGTACTTGACGCCCGTCGTGACGAGACCAAAGATGGTGACCTTGGCGCTGCCCTGGATGCTGACGAGGGGCGTGGTCTGGCAGCCATAGGGCTCGCAGGTGGACTGGTCGTTGTTGATGAAGAAGGAGTAGTGGCCGGCGCCGTACACGAGCGTGTTGGCGGTGGTGCCTGAGTAGACGGCGCCCCAGCCGGACTGGCTGGCGGCGAGAGTCGGGTCGCCAAAGGCAGCGTTGGTGGGGAAGGGCAGGAGTGCACCTGGGTTGGGCTGGTAGTAGGCCGTCTCGGACTGGATGAGGCCCATGACAATGTTGTTGCCGTTGTGGACGTGGAACTGGTACTGCGAGTGGTGCTCGGCGGCGACGCCGTACAGTAGCAGGTTGGATCCCTCCAACAAAATACCGCGGCCGGCATACACAGTAATCTGCGTGAGAGCAGCATCGTCGGCGTCGTGGTCGGCGACCCAGAACCAGTTGTTCTCGAGGTACACATACTGGACGCCGGCGGGGATGTAGAAGCTCATAAACGCGGCAATGCAGGCCGTCTTGAGGTTGGTGCTGGTGACAGTCGTAGTCTTCATGAGCGGGCAGTCGGTCAACGAAAGGTCGGAACCAGTAAAACCACCGATGCGCGTGTGGACGTCCCACATGGTGGCGAACTGGCCGCCGCCGGCACCCGACAGGTTCCACTGGATGAGGATGGCACCGGCCTGGGCACCGCGGGTCGAGACAATAAAGTCGCTGAGCTCGACGTGGCCAACAGCGCCGACAGTAGCACCGACCTGGACGACGGGGATGGGGGAGTTCATGTTGGCGAAAGCCGGGCCGTAGGACATGATGACGGGGTAGGACTCGCCGACAACACGGGCGCCCGAGGGGACAACGAGCGTGGCCGAGACCAGGTAGACACCATAATCAATAAACAGCAGTTTGCCCGTCGAGGCAGACAGGTCCAAGGCAGCCTGGAGGGCGACGGTGTCGTCCGTCGTGGCGTCACCGGCAGCGCCGAGCGTGCGGGCGCTGATGACATCGGCCGTTGTCAGGCCCGAGTACGACGGCTTGTCAAAGGCATAGAAGTTGGAACCGTCCAGCAGCGTCTTGGGCCGGCTGTAGCCAACATTGCCCAGGTTGGTGACGGCGGTCTTGCCCTCGTAGCCGTGGCCGTAGCCCAGCAGACCAATCGAGTGCTGGGTGCCCGACAGAACCACGGGGCCTGCCGCCTCCTTGATGGCATTGGTGACGCCGTTGAAGTAGACGTTCTCGGCAATCATCTCGCCAGCCGCCGAGGGCGTGATGCCGCTAGCCTTAGCAAACAGGATGGCCGTCTCCACGTTGTTAAAGGTAGAGTCAATGACAATCACGACGTCCGAAACAACATCCGACGGGTAGCCGGCCGACAGATCAAGACCAATGTTGCAGTCGTTGATCGTCAGGCCCTTGTACATCCACGACCAGTCCCAGACCTGGCGAATGGCCGTCTGGCACCCGTTAAAGGTCAGCGAGCGCATCGTGTACTGCTGGTTGCCAAAGTTGAGACCGTAGAGACCGCCGTTGAAGGTCAGGTCCGACAAGAAGCCGCCAGAGCCCTCCTCGGACCAGATACCTTGGTGTTGGGTGTTGCTGGCCGTCGACATGTTGAACACAATGTTCTGGAGGGACGTAGCCTGGCCCGTCGACCAGTGCACACCCGCCAGCGGCAGAGTGGCCGGCGCATCCGTCATGTCAATGACAAAGTTGCGCACCTGCCGCCAGAAAATGTTGACCGCCGTCCACTGCTCGTTGGGGTTGCCGTCAATAACCGCATAGGGCGTCTCGCCCACGCTCTCCCAGTTGGACGCCACCTTGATCGTCGGCGGGCAGTCGGGGTTGCCGACCAGCTGGGTAAAGTAGTAGTCCGTAATGGGGTACGAGACCAGATAGGTACCGGCGGGGAAGTAGACGAGCGCCGGTTGCGTCGTGGTCGACTGGCAGCCGGTACCGGGACCACAACGGCCGCTGTCGGTGCCCTTCTTCGTGGCGGCAATGGCATTGTTAATGGCCTCGGTATCGTCCGTCACACCGTCACCGACAGCACCGAAATCCTTGACGTTGCGGAAGACCGTGTAGCCATCGGCGGCATAGGGAGCCACGCCCTGGTGCTTGATGTTCTCGAGGTAGTAGGTCGAGCAGGTCGACGAGGGCGAAGCACTGGACGAGACGGACGAAGAAACGGAAGATGAAGAAGAGGCCGAGGAAGACGAAGCAGACGACGACAATGAAGCCGAAGAGGAGACCGAGGAGGAGGCCGACGAAGAAGCCGATGAAGACACGGAGCTCGAGGCAGACGAGGAGACAACGCTCGAAGAGGCCGAGCTGGAGGCGGCAGATGAAGAGGCGGAAGCGGAGGCGGAGCTGCTGGCTGAGGCAGAAGCAGAGGCAGAGGCTGACGAAGCCGAAGCCGAAGCCGAAGCAGACGAAGCACTGGCCGAGGCGGAAGAGGCAGACGCACTCACAGACGAAGCAGAGGCAGAAGCAGAGGCGCTGGCCGCGCTGGACGAGCCAGAGGCACCGACAGACTCGGAAGCAGAAGCAGAGACGGAGGAGGCCGAGGCCGAGGCACTGCCAGAGGCAGCAGAGGAAGAACCAACGGAAGCAGAGCCGCTGGAAGCAACGGAGCTTGAGGCAGCAGAGGCCGACGAGGCAACGCTGGAGGCAGCCGACGAGCCAGAGACGGCAGAGCTGGAGGCGGCAGAAGCAGAAGCGGAAGCAGAGCCGGAAGCAGAGCCGGAAACGGAAGCACTGCTGGAGACGGCGGAAGCACTGGCCGACTCAGAAGCAGAGCCGGAGGCAGAGACGGACGAAGAGACAGCGCTGGCCGAAGCAGAAGCGGAAGCGGAGGCGCTTCCAGAAGCACTGCCCGAAGCAGAGGCAGAGCCAGACGAGCCGGCAGACGACGAGCCGGCCGAAGCAGACGAGGCGACCGAGCTGGAGGCAGGGCCCGAGGAGCCAGATGCGGAGGCAGAGGCCGAGCCAGAGCCGGAAACGGACGAGCTCACACCAACAGAGCTGCTGGACGGGACCGAGACGCCCGAAGAGCCGGAGGAGCCGACAGATGAGGCGGCGGAGGAAGCGACGGAAGAAGCCGAGGCAGACACAGAGCCTGACACCGAGCCGGAAGCGGGAGCCGACGAGCTCGAGACAACGATGACCGACGAGGGCGAGGAGGAGGCTGCCGACGAGGAACCGGAGCCAGGACCGCTGCCGTTGCCGTTGCCGCCGCTACCAGCCGAAGAAGACGACGACTGCGGCGGCGGCGACGGGCTCGATGCCGTGCTGGTGGGCAGCTCCGACTCAGTGTCAATGTCGGAGCAGGCAAGCGTCAGCTGGGGCGTCGGGCAGGTGGTGATGGTGCTGGTGACCCAGACGACGACGGGGGGTTTGCTGCTGTGGGCGGCGGCGGCCGTGGCCAAGACCGCCAGGACGGAGGCGGTGGTGTAGCGCATGCTGAAGAGCAGAAGAAAAAGAAAGAAATGAGCGTATTAGTTGGTTGGTAAACGAACGGACGAAGACGAGGTCTTCTTTACCTAACCTCTGGGAGGTAGGTATTTTTTTTTAGTTTTGTTGTTGTAGAGAACGACTGGAGGTGAGATTGACGCTGGAGAGGAAAGGAGAGAAAAAAAGAAGAAGGAGAAAGAAGAAAAAGAGAGGCCACAATAATAATATTATATTGTCACATTGGGAATGGTTTGGAAGGGCTCTACGGCGGACGACACTACGCATACGGCTACGAGCGCGAACGGTCGTCAAACTACGACTGAACTCCTATGGCATGGCTTTACCGACCATCGCCCTCAAGCATTACTCGACGACAGTGAAGTGTGCTGCAAAGAGCATCATTGACACGGCACGGTCAACGACATGGACATGGACATGGGAAAATAAGGTGTGTGTGGACTCGGGTCGAACGGGGCGAATGGGGGGAGATGTGGATGAGTTGTGAATTGTGGATGTCAACGGGGATGTGACGGGCGTGGTGGGTGTTGATGGGCTTTGATGGGCTTTGATGGTGGCTGTTGACATGGGATAGGGGAGGAGGACACAAAAGAAGACAGGGGTCGGGGTTTTGGACCAGGGGATGACGCTTTGCCGTGTCCAGACTTATTCTTCTTTTTGCAGAGCATTGCCATAATGACAGGGGCCAGCCACATGTTCTGTGCGGTCTAGCCATGATCATCACTTTGCCCTGCAAGAAACGAGCTACTTGTACGAGCAGAGAAGGGCAAACAGACAAGCAACGTGCGGATCATCGATGGAGAACAGAGGAGGAGAAACAAAAAGACGGGAGATGGGCAGTAAGAAAGAAAAAAAAACTGTGTGCAGTTGATGCAAGGGAGGACACAAAATTCGATATGAGAAGGAACATGCAGAAATTGAGGAATAGCCCACACAAAACGAGGCCAACTGGAGAATAGCACGGTGGGAACATTTACGTAGATTTTGCAGTAGAAAAGGGTTAGTATGTAAGAGCAAGAACACTTGGCTCGGGCTGGGACGGAGGGAAAGGGGAGAAAGGAATACAGAGTGAAAAGGAAGCAATAAAGCTCGGATGACGGAAAAGGAGGCTGTGAAGTGAAGAAAAAGAAAAGAAAGCAGAAATGAGGCCAGCTGCATGAAGTGTCCTTTGGAGCGCATCTGTACGAGTACGCGTAAAAAGGAAAAGAAGATGCAAAAGTCGGCGCACGTAATGAGGGGAAGCACGAAGTAGGTTGTCGGCGCAAATTTGCCCGCAGAAAGGGCCGCAAAACAGAGCCGATGGGTAGGAGGCTTCTGGTGTGTTTGTGTACTGAAAGGGCATGGCCTGAAGAAAATGAATAAAACGGCCGACCGAGCCGGCGTTCACGATGTTCGTGAAGGAAGAGGAGGTGACAAAAAAAGAGAAAAACGCGCGACTCGGTGCTCGACCCAAATACCGGGTCATCATCACGCCCACTTCGGTTAGCATGGCTTGAGCTTTGGTGTGTCTTGGTGTCCACCAGAAAAAAAAGGTACACCAATCAGCACGCGATCGAACACACCCTCTTATTGCTCCTTTTGGGGGAAAGTCCAGGGGTGCAGAGGGGTATTGATGGGAGACAGTGGGGATGGAGAAGAGGGACAAAAGACAGTGACGGCCTCAGCGGAGCATTGCCTGAGCCGCCGTTCTACTGTGTGCGTTGACGAGCAAAAGCAACTGAATAGGGGGCATAGACCGAGGGGAAAGAATCGTGCGGTGAGGTAGCATCGAGTAATTTAACTCTCTTTTCGACGGAACCCGTTCACGAGAAAAAGGCACGTCAGTCTGGGGCGATTTCATTGGATCGAACAACCAAAATTATGTGCAGCAAGAGGCAGTGCTGGACGGTGGTTTGAACGCACTCTTTTTTGTTGATTTTGATTTTTCCATCTCTGTACGGAGTATCGTCTTTGAATATTGATTTTTGAATTCTTCTCTTTTTTCCTCTCCCTCCTCGATTGTCTCCATGACACTGCGCGTTATTCCCTGTTATCCGCACTCTGCTATCCACATCCCTGCCACAGTAGACCTCTCTCCACAAAGCCTATCTTTAAAAGGATGCAAGAATCGACCATTTGACGGCTCTTGCGCTCCGGGGATCCATCATCATGTGGATCTAATGGCTGGGCAAATGGTCTTAGCGATGCTTTTTGCCAGTGTCCTGAACGGAGTACGACTACCTGAAGAAAGGGCTCTGGCTTCTCAGGCCGTGAGAACCGACCCCTGACAGCGCCCTGCCACGTCCTGGCACGTCTTCCACACGCGCTAACAGGAGGAGACAATTTCCTAATGCATTAACCTAGCGCCGAACGAACCACCCACGACCTCAGGCACCAGCCGACCAAGCACCGCAGTCGTCGACCCAATGTTCAGTCTTTCACTCTCAATATTAGCCAGCCGCTCGCTTTTCTCGACGAGACGCCACAATCTCGCACGCCATGCCCGAATGAGGCATCGTGTTTCTGTGGTTTTGCATTTATTTGTCTGTCCAGTGTCATGCCGTTACGTTGAAAGAGGAGCAGTGACAAAAGAGGACCCGAGATGGAACGAGACGAAATGCCACAATAAGAGAATAAAGTAAAAGACAGTCGCGACGTCCGAGAGAGGATTCTCACTACAGGATTTAAAGAGATGATCTCAAGAGGATTCGGAGTGAGTTTTAAACAAATTACATACAACTCGGCTGTTTGGGGGAGAATTTGCTACAGAGAGATAAGATGATATTATGGGTACTAGAAGAGACCGACAAATATCAAAAAAGAATGACTGAAAAAAAGACAGCAATGCGAAATATCGATTTCTTGGCAATAGAAAAAAAGAGGCAAGCTTCGCACAAGAAACAATACCAAGGCTTTATTCCACACTCCGTGCGTACAATTATACATATACAATACAACAACACCGAACCCATCCTCTTGATGCCTTTCCCATTTTTTATGCCTTTCCCAGCCCCCAGTCTTTCTCCTTCGTTCCCCAGTGATTGCTTGCTGTTAAATACTAGGTAGGAACAAAAAACGCCACCGAATTCAAAGATCCTCTTTATTTCTCTCACCGTTGCGATGTGGCTTGCCAAGAAGGCGTGATCCATTTTCAGATATGATACACCGTACCCAGCAGATGCAATACATAACACATAAAATCGTAGTAAATGTTGCTTTATTTATTTCCACCCCTTATTTTCACATCTTCGGATCATGCCTTCGTCGTTGTTCTCTTCAGGACGCCGAATCACAGTGTGCTCGCCGACAAATCGGGCGGGACTTCGATATGCATTTTCATCTTACTGTTCTTCATCATGAGATACGCAGCTGATATAAAGTTCCTGTCAGATAAGCGACTAGGACAGGGTCATATATTCAGTTTCATTGACTTTGGAAATTCGCACTGTTTCGAATGATGTTGGTTATCAACGTGACTTGGTGCTAAATCTTGACAGTGTACATTGCAATTTTGGTGACAGCTAGTAGCTCATAAATTCTACTTACACGGTACATCCAGCTACATCCGTCATTTTGATAGCCCTGACATATCCTGATGCACCAAACACATGAATTCAAGGTTCACGGACCAGAAAAAACTATAAAAACGAAATAGTCGTCAAACATCAACTATTTTTTCTCGATTTAGTTCATTCAAATCTCAAACACACTACTGTCAAGACCCCTTCCCTCTCGATACCGTCCACAGCCGTCGCCATGGACAACACCTTCAACCTTCCGATCCGTTCGATTCCATCCACAACCGTCACCATGAATAATGCAATTAACCTTCCTATCCGTACGGCGAAGAGAAAGTGGGAGCAGCCAGCTCCTGCAATCAAGAAGGAGCAGCCAGCTCCTATTCGTACCATCAAGAGGGAGGTGGCAATGCCCACGATCAAGGCTGAGCCCACAATCAGGGACGTGCCCATGATCGACAACGAGCCCGCAACCCAGAGCTAGCCCACTGTCAAGACGGAACACACAGTCAAGGCCGAACCTTCTGAGCAAGCCAGCATCGATCCTCTTCACAATGTTGAACAAGACAGAGCCAACCTCACAAAATGCCGATCGAGAGAGAAATGACGCTGAGCGCAAAAGAGTCGAAGAATATGACCGTGAACTTCGCGCCGCTGCATTCTGGTGGATATAACTAGATACCGCACGGCACGCGACACATGATGCATTTTTCTTTCATGACGTCCGAACAGGGAAACAACTGCGAATAGACGCGGGCGATTGTGATGTCGGATACAGTTGCATTGCAAACCCCAAAAAAGGCTTGAATCCACTTTGCCAACTACAAGCACAAAGTAGAGAAACACGGACCAATGTCTATATCCGGCCAGCATCGCGAAACGAGTGCACCAAAAAGATGCCAAGACAGCTTTTGGATGGCCCCATGGACGGCCTCAGTGGACTCCAACGAGAGTGCACACTCCATAAACTCTCGGCCGTTGGAACAACGGAATTCGGGGCCGGAAAAGCTGTATTGTCTTCTTGTGGCTCTTCAGAACATGTCTCGTGGAGGCTAATTTCTTCTTTTTTTTTCCCTCACGAAATGGAATGACTAGCCTAGATACCCTTCTGTTTTATCATTTTGACTTTTTCCTAAATACCGAGTCATTCTTTTCACCATATCGTACTCGTACCTATGTCTTACCCAGAGGGTCAACCTACTCCTTTATTCTATCTCTCCAATTTAAGCTTACTGCAAAACCCCCGCGAATTTCGGGTCCGCCATGTGAAATCTGTAGTGGGCTCTTTTTAAGATTGCACAATTGCACGGAATATATGTGCGGAACTCACGGCATTTTGATTCTGACTGCGAGCACCTTTACCTTACAACTGATTTCTTTAGAACATGTCACCAGAAAGGGAAATCAAAGAAAAAATGTCACAAATGACACAAATGACACTTTAGTTTGTTGGTGATCACCCATATTTTATTTTGTGTTCTTTTTTAGGATTGGCTATCTGTCTGTTTTCTTTTGACAGCCATGTAGGTTTTTGTTTTTGTGTTTCGTTTTGCCTTCGTTTCCTCTTTTTGGAGGTCTATCGTGGTCGATTCACCAGGAACCATACCACGTCATCTGCAATCTATCATCCCACTGTCTTTCTTCGTCTCTTTTATTCTTCCCCTTAATCCGAAAAGTGAATCGTAACATCCTCTGCCGAAATCAGCTCCCGCTCTTCGGGCGGCGTCAGCGGCGGGCTCGCCGTCTTGCCCTCATGGTCGTGGTGGTGGCCGGCATGGCTGTGGTCGCCACCGCTGCCACGATTCACCGACGTGTCCCGGAAGATGTGTGGCTGGTACGAGCCACCGCCACCACTACCACCACCGCCGGGTGTCGTGGGTGCCGTAGCGCCCGCTCCATCGGGGCCCACGCCGGCAATGCCCACGTAGTCGGTGGCCACGGAGCCAAAGACGACACGGTCCGGGCCAGGGCTGTGGTGGCCTTTGTAGAGGCTGCCGTCCAGCAGAATGGGGAACTCAAAGATAGGCGGCTGGGCGTGTTTGCCGGCCGAGGCGGGCAGCGGATAGGTCTTGTAGGCGTGGGGGAACTTGGCCTCGCCAATCTGCTTGCCCTCCTTAAGCAAGACAAGAGCATGGCTGATGGCGGCGTTGATCTGGTCGCGGGTGAAAGTAGCCTTATGGGTGGCCTCGGAGAAGGAAGGGGAGTAATCTAGTAGGGTGTCAGTAAGCGAGAATATGAAGAAAGTAGCTGGGAGAGAGAAACTCACAGATGGTGTGCTCGGCCATGGTGACGGTTGTTTAGACTTGTGTTTTTTGGTGTATTGGGTTTGGATATCTGGGCTTGTTGAAGCCGATGTTGATGGTTTAATAAAGTTGAGAAGAAACATTCAAAGAAGGAAAAGAGAAGAATGAAGAAACGCAATATACTTTTTCGACGGAATGGACAGCCTCATTTTATACCTTTTTGTAAGGATATGTCCTACGTTTATCCACAATATTGTCCCTCGAGGCCATGACACCATCGTGGTGATCTTGGTCATTGTGATCATTGTGTTCGTCGTTATTCTTTCGTACTTGTCCTGCCTTCTTGCTGGCAAGATCGAAGACCGTCGAATTGTTTGGTTGCTTTCTTTTCAGACTACTCTCAACACGTTCGTACTCGTTTCACGTCCACGTACATGTCCATGTCCACGTGCGAGGTGGTCGATTGAGGTCCAATGGAGCTTGCTCAATGCATTTTCCGTGCTCCTTTTTGACCACCCGTGCCTGGTTTTGTGATCATTCGTGATCATTCGTGGCCATTCGTGGTCAAAACAGACATGGTCGCCGATGTTGCCGCAATAGGGAAGCCACAGATTGTCATCGTCGTGGGAGATCGAACAAGATTGGAGTTTCGTCACAAAATCTAAACAATCCGCGCCCTTCCAGTAACAAGTGTAGCAACCTCGTCTCGCCATCGTCACATTGGGTCACATCTGTGCCTGTCTTCAGCTCTCACGACGACTCCATTTCATTTTTAAACTCGTGGTATGTCCGGTCCTGTACACCATATCGTCTGCCTGGTTGTCCAACGCCACGCAATTTTCTATTCTTTGTTTCCTACCAAACAGAAAACAGGCCACGCACGTAACAATATCGTGGAAAGGATTGGCGAGGCCACCCACACCATTGAGGTACGTGAATAGGACGAGTAGGCACGTGTGCTTCTTTGTTCTTCTTTGTTGTGTACAGCTTCGGTGCACAATATTTCCTCGTTTCCTGACTGTGACCTGGTACCCCGTTACCAAACACGTACGCGTGTTACCAGCGTGCAGTTTCGATCGACAGACGAGGGACAGCATGGCTCCAGTGACCTGTACTTGGTCCAGCTGATCATGCTGTCCTCTTGATGGTCCCTTTAAATAAGAGAAAGACGGAAGACATGAAACGAATGAGAAGACTAAAGACCAAATAAAAATGAAGGTTGAACCAGTGCGATGCTTTGCTCCTCTTTCTTCCCGGATCATTTGTCCTACCGGAAAGACGGACACCCGCATGGTCCTTCCGCCGTGTGTCGTCGGATGGAGTTTGGAAGTTGGATGAGAAACAGGCACAGCGTGAGCCATGCAAGAACGCTCACAGTATGAACAAAACGCTTCCTAAAATGACGAGTCGACCTGAAATCAATCATGCGTCCTACTCTTTTGTTCGTGTAGCACGTAGTACATGTATAAAACCTTTGCCGGTACGACAGATTCCAACCTCGGACCACTGCCAGGCACGAGGGAGAAAGATATACGGAGAGCCAAGCAACACAGACAGACAATGGCGGCGTGTTCGTCGTGCAAATGCACAAACAGCGCCAAACACACACACACACACACACATGCATACATACACATACATACACAGCAAACAGGAACAGTCACATGGCACAGTTTAATATGACAAATTTGCCACACACATCCTCGCTTTTCTGGCCTCGCGAAACGTAGTATTTATGACTTGTCCGGTTTCCTAGAAAAGGAACAGCGCAACCGTAAGCTGCGGCATTGGTATTGTCTGTGTCTGTGTCCACTCATCGACACGACCTCGCAAAAGGCGCAATAAAACTTGTTGTGTTTTTGATCACATTCAATGTAAGACCCATCTCTGGTAAAAAGTTTATTGAATTATACAAAAGTAGTGAGAGGCAATGGCAATTTCCGCATGTAATAAGAATTTCAATGAATAAAAATCAATAAACGCATAATTAAATTCTAAATTTTAAGTGGTTGAGGAAAGAGGTACTCATATATCAACATTGAATAATAAACGTTTGACCAAGACAAAGAAGAGTTAATGCCATTCTTTAAGCAAGGAAGAAAAAACGAAAAACGGAAAAGCAAAAGTATTGATGTTAAAAAAAAATCAACAATAGTGAAAAAGAAAGAAGAAGAAAAAAAAGAACTGTCCGAAAAGACCAAAAAATTCTCTCTCGCCGGGAATTGAACCCGGGTCCCGGGCGTGACAAGCCCGTATACTGACCACTATACTACAAGAGATGTAAGTCGTTGTGACTAATTTGTTCAGAGTTGCGCTAAACAGCATTATGCGACTTAGACCTCTGACCCATCATAACTACTGCTTATCGTCTACTTTTCGTGAACTGCATTTGAGCAACAAACTGAACAACGAGATAACGACAAAAAGGTCTGTCTATTGCATTGATTATGTTATTATGTGCTCGTGGGAAACACGTGACCACAGTCTTTTCAAAACAAAGCTGCAGACACGTGGTTGTCGTCCTCTGCTTCACGAGGCTGCACGCATGCGTGACCGGCGTGAAAGGCAATTGCCGCTTTAGGCATCAAAGAGGGAGGTGGACAAGTATAGATAATCTCGTGCTCGAGGTGTGTCCTATTTTCTCGGCGTGACCCTTTACGTCTGATACTCTGCCCTGGGCCGGTTGGTCGGAGGTGAACGCCGGGGCGAGGATGCACCCAAACAGCATCGAGACAACTGCAACGACTAGTTCCTTACGTCGGGGGGGAACATGCGATCTGTATATGCGAGGCAGTGTAGGCACGAACATAGAAAACAGAGAAGGAAGAAATATACTTGCTCGAAATACTGTTATATCTTGCTCTCATAAGGTATACTCTTTTGTCTGTGAAAATAATAACGAGACTACATCAACAAAAACAAAACAAAACATAAGTTGAAGCCGAAGGCCAAAATTACCCTTTTCATACAATATGCAATAGATGTACTTCGTACAGCCGAGAATTGGACTAGGGTTCGGGCGAAAAGACTGAGTCAGTGTACGACGAACAAACCACGCTAATGCGGCTTATGTAACCCACGTTGTCAGTCGAGACTCGAGACAGTCCCCTTCCCAACACCAACGACCCCTGGCTCGCAGCACGCTTCAGATCCAGCTTCAAACTTCCTGCATGACAAATGCAGTCGCCAAACAGCTTACTCGACAGCCCTTTTTACTATTCACTTTTCCACCTCAATTTTCACACAATATATGGCCCCTCCACGGTTACGGGGCCCCTTCCTGCGAGAGCGCACTCTCGTCCCGATCTTCCCCTCTCCGGTGTTTGGCGTGAAAGAAAAGGGCGCGGCTCGAAAGAGAAAAAAAAGCGTCGGCCTGGTCCCCGGCTCGGTTGTCAACTTCCTGCTAGCGCCAGGCTAGACCGGGGGAGGGAACTCAAGAAGTGGAGTCCGCGTGGAGGTCAACAAGAGCCCAGGCGTGTCAAGAGAGTAATTGGACTCGTTTGGAGAGGGGAACGATGTCCGGCTTTGACGTATCATAGGACACGGGAATACCCAGGAACTGCCCAAGACCAAGCCGAGAGCGCACTTTGAGCGCACATTGAGGGCCGCCCATGGGGAAAGATGGACAACAAGATGGGGAGAAGAGGGGGAAAATAGAGGAGAAAGGGGAACAAAGAGTCCTGTTAAAGCCCTTTAACTCCATGAGCCCCATGGGCCCCCATGAGTCGGATTACGCCAATGGACACAGAAAGAGAGTAAGAGGAAGAGGAAAAGAGCCCCTCATGCAGCCTGCCCAGACCAACGACACTAAATGTGGTCTCCAGACCATTTGGATCCTCCGAAGTTGGTGTAGGTCCGGAGCTGATACGGAGGCTGGAAGTAAAAGTGAAGAATGGGACAAGAAGAGACATGAGAAAAGAAAAAAGAAAGGAAGAGGTTCTCGACATGGGGGTCTCCACAACGCCTTCTCCGCATTGTCTTGCCCCCATCTTTGTGTTTTCTGTTTCTTTTTTGTTGTGAAGCTGTCCCTCCTCCTCTTTTGATTTTTTACTTTGATTTTTGATTTTTTCAACTTGCCATTGGAAACTATGTCCAAGAGACTCTCAAGATAACGAAAAGGCAAGACGTCACTCAAAGTCTACACAAATCAACAAACTTCACGACACTCCTTATCATCTTCGACCTCCACAATGTCAGAACACAGCAAGTCGTCGGCCACGACGTCGGCGATGCCACAATCACAGCAGTCACAACCTCAAGAAGCTCTCTCCGTCACGTCACAGCAAACAGCACCTTCAATACAAGGCGGCCTGCAACCACAAAAGAAACGCATCCGTGCCGTCGTCGCGTGCAGCCACTGCCGTAGCAAACGCTCCAAATGCGACGGCATCCCCGGCCAGCGAGCGTGCACACAATGCCAGCAGCGCGGCATCGAGTGCGAGATGTCGGACGGCAAGCGCAACCGCGGGCACTACAAGCCGCAGGCGGAAGCGTTGGCAAAGAGAGTCAGACTTCTCGAGGAAGCTCTGGCAGAAGCGAGAGCGGCCAACCAGGAACTCTTGAGGACGCACCCCCACCATCAGCAACAGCAGTTCCAGCACAACCCGTTCCCGGCGTGGGAGCACATGGAGATGGACGACGGCGCATCGGTGGCGCCGCCCTCTGTCTTTGCCATGGGTACAGAGATTGACGTGGAGACGCACAGTATGATTCTGTCGGCAGCGGGCACGAGTGCAGCGCCTCCTGCGGCCGCCACCATTGCCGAGTCTTTCGCTCCTTCATCGTCGATGCCGCCGCCGTCGACGCACAACTTCTACATGCCCAACACGGCGTATGCGCCGTCGCATATGACCATGGACCACAGCGCGAGCAGCGTGATTCTGGGCGGCGGACACGAGCATACGCCCAGCCACCACACGCAGTCCATTGCTGGCCACAGCCACAACCACGGCCATGGCCACAACACGGGCCACAGTATTTCGATGCCGCGGGCGTCTCTCGAGCCAACAGCACCGGCTGCCACCACCGCTGCTTTGGCCGCCACGTTTGCCGCCGCCGTCGCTGCCGCGCCCTTTCCGACTGTGCGTACCCGCGCGGCCTGCTGTGACGACTTGGATCTGTCGCCGCCGCTTGTCGATTATCTGTTGGCCTCTTCTTCCATCGCTACCAGATGATGATGAAGTTTGTCTCCCAGCAAGACTTTATGACTTTGCACCAGACTGGCCATCAGACGAGCAGCCATCATCAACAGCCGCAGGTAAAAACGGAAAACGACCTCTTGTACGACAGCGTCTACGACAGCCCCAGCCGCGGCTCTGCCGTCCACTGCAAAGACTGCTGCCACAAGCACCGCAGCGCGCTGTTCCTAGCCATGCTGGCGGCGGGCTTGCGTTATTCGACCCGCCCGGACGTCACCGATCGGTTCTTACGGCCGGACGGCGAAAACCGCCTGGCTACGGCGGCACGCCGGGCGGTCGAGACGGAGGTCGGGCGGCCCACGCTCGCCACGGTCCAGACCGTCTTGATTCTGTGTGAAGTCGAGACCAGTTTGGACAACCAGATGACGGGCTACATGTACTCGTGCTTGGCGTCCAAACTCATCTTTGAAATGGGTCTGGACCTGGGCTCGGCGTCGAGCAGCAGCGCGCTGACCGCGGAAGAGACGGCCATCCGGCACTGGCTCGTGTGGGCGGCATCGGTGCACGATCAATTCTGGGCTGTATTCCTCAGAAGACCGCTCGCTATCAAGAACCGCACACTTCAACTGTCTCGTCTGGCGTGGCGGTTTGCCGGCGGCGGCGGTGGCAGCTCGTCAAGCACGATTTCCGTCTGGTGGTGCGAGCAGTAGTGGCGGCCACGGTCATCAAGGAAATGGCGAGGACAATGGTATGCAAGGCGACGACGATTGCCGCCCGCCGCCCAGTTTCGAGGACGAGGTCAATGATGACCTGATGGACCTAATGGAATTGGCGCGTGAGATTACGGACGAGCTCTATGGCGCCGGCAGTCCATTCCAGAACCGCCCAACGGCGGCACAAGCAGCGGCAGCGGCGGCTGCTGCGGTGGCTGCCGAGGCGGCCGAAGCCGAGAAAAATGCTGCGGCGGCTGCTGCTTCTTCGTCGACAGCCGAGTCTCCCTACGACGGCGGCGGTCTGCCGCATGCCTACCACCAGCACGCCGCCCAACGTCACGCGCACAGCCAACTGCCGGACGTCGCCAGTCTGGATGCCCGTCTCAACCAGTGGTTCAACAGTTTGTCGGAACGTGTGCGCCAAGGCCCGGTCAGCGGCCACGACTGCTATCATTTCCTGTTTGTGCTGCACCTGCACTTTAACGCCACAAAAATTATCCTGCACCGGACGCGGGCGTTCCCGCCGTCGCACAACCACAACCGAAGCTCGCCGAGTGGTTATCCTTTGCCGTCGCCCAACATGCCGTCGCCGGGGAGTGGTCATGGGCAGGGGCATCACTCTCACAGTCACTCCCACCATGCTTCTGGTGCGACAGACTACGCCGCCGCTGCCAGCATGGCCACGCTGGGTCACGCGTCCATCTGTATTGCCAAACTGTTCGAGACGTTCCGGAGACGAGAGGACATCCGCACGCTCCAGTGCACGGGTGTGCAATGGGCAGCCATGGCCTCCGAGGCGCTGACCTGGTACATTGAGACGCTGCCAATCGACGGGGCCATTGAGGCTGTGGCGCACCTGCAGTCGCTCAGTCGCACCCTCAAGGACATGACGCGCACGTTCTTGCCAGCGGTCTATCCATACGACCGGACGAACCATGCCCTCAAGATGTTCCAGCGACGCATCGACGGGGCGGAGTCGCCGCCACCTCTGAATGGGCAGAAGAAGAATGGCCAGCAGGCAAGTGGTCAACAACAAACACAAGCACAGCAAACACAGGCACCGCAGCCATCGTTCGAGACAGTCATGGCCTCGCAGGCGTATGCCCAGCAAGGAATGCACCATCAACACCATCAGCACCAACACTCGCATCACCCGTCGTTCCACCATTTGGACGAGACAGCGTCGACGGTCCCATCGGCACCAGAGCTGTCAACGGGTGCCACGACTATCGGTACGGGCGCAAATGCAAACGGCGTGAATGCACCGCCGTCTCTCTTTGAAGCAGACGCTGCATCGGTCGCAGGCGGTGTCGACGGGAGTGTGTCGGTTGTTTCCCTGGCAGCCGTCAAGGAGCTCGAACAACAGCACCAGAATGCACAGAGACAACACCATCAACAGCCACAACACCCCAACATTGGCGGCATGCCGGCAGCAGGGACGTGGTCTGAACAGGATCCCTGGGACTGGGATGATCTTCTGGAGAGGTAAACGAGAACCAGAAAGAAAATGAAATCAAATGACGAGCCCATCTGCAATGTAGCCATAATGTAATGATTAAATCGAATAAATAAATGATATAAAAAAAACCTCTGTGTCTACTTTGCCTCTTTGTTGGTATCTGCCTCTGGATAAAATTCGTGCCACCGTGCCCAAATCTCGTCCGACACGTTCACCACCGGCTGCCCGTCCCGAATCATGTACCGACACTGGCCCAGAGTGCTCATCGCTCGGACCACCGTTGTCTGCCCCTCCGGTCGGCTCTTGTCCACAAAGTTGTGCTCGTCGGGCTCAATGATGGCCAGATAGTACGGGTCCTTGTAGGCGGCCAGGTAGTCCTCGTACGACTTGACATAGAAGTCGGCCGCCGCATCAAACTCGATGCCCTGGGCAAACACCGGGTCCATGCGCGCACAAAAGGCCTGCCGCAGCGCCGACGGCGTGCGGAACTGTGTGTACTCGCAGATGCCGTACTTGAGGGCCCAGGGACGACCAGCGGGCCGTGGACAAAGCCCCAGTGGTCGTGGCACTGCTCTTCGGTGATGTCTGGGCGGCGCTTAAAGAAGGTTGTGACGCGGAAGTACGTCTCGTCCTTGTGGACGGGGGGGATGGAGGGGGCCATGCTGGAGGAGGTGTGTGAATCAAATGGCATGTTAATGACTTACTCTTCAATGGCTTCACGAGAAATGAGCTGTATATATATACGTCGCCGTGTATTGATCTCCGTCACCCCTCCTGACGTTGACGACCTCCTCTCTCGATGCGGAGTTCACTATCCGGGAGCTCAGCTTTCAGTACCCGCTGGCGACTCAGGCGACCCAGGCGGGCGACTTACACTAAACGCTAGCAGTCTAGGCGCTGTAAGTGACTTTTACGTTCGTGTCGCATGACTAGTCACGTGCATTTCACGACTCAGCCAGAATCCACAGTGGGGTAACTTGCACAAACCTGCTGACCATTTGGGACCATTTGGTGCCTTTTTGGGGGTGGCCTCATTCCTCACCGATGACATCGTCACCTTACTCAACACTCGACATCCCTCGACACACGACACATCTGGCTGCAATTGAAACGAAAACACACTCACCTGGGTGCATCCCACCGACACAGCCTACACGCACACTCACAATGCTCCCCTCAAGACCGTACAGCTCCCTCAAGGGGATGCTGCCGACCATCCACCACCCTCTGCCGCTCAACGAGAAGAGCCGCAAGAAGCTGCTCGATACCCTGACCACGTCGTTTCGCAAACACCTCGACCGCGAGCACGGTTTGGGCGATGAGCCGGAGGATGCCATTGTGTCGGCTACGTCCGCCGCCAAGAAGACGGCAGCCAGCATTCACGCGAAAGCAAACGCAGCCCGTCTTGCCGGCGTCGGCGTCCACATCGACGTCCACCTCAGAAACTTCCTCCCGCCACCGCCCGACCGACCGCCATCTGGGCGCCATCCTGTCCAACCCGCTCTTCACCTACGACCAGCTCGCCAGACGGCCCAGTCTGACACCCACCATCACCAAGACAGTGCCCACGGCCGCATCGACCACTCTCTTGACGTCAGCAGAAGGTGTTGCTACACCCACCACTGCCGCCACTCCTTCCGACCAACGCGACCCCATGGAAATCTTCGACTGGGCGGTCGCTCGCGGCCTCATGACCACCAAACGCGCCGCCGGCTGTCTGCTCGCCAAACGCCGCGAGGCCGTGCAGTCGTCGCATGCGCTGGCCAAGACGTTCATGGCCGACACGGGCGCTGGACTGCGAGTGCTACAATGGCTGCGCTCGTCGGGACTCGAGAGGGACATGTCGTTTGTCGCTGACACGCAGTTTACGGCCGTGCTGATCCAGTTTCTGGCGGCCGAGCCGGGCATGGACGCCGTCGTGTGGATGTGGATTGACCGGCTTCAGCAGCAGCAACAGGCCCAAAATCAGGGCGGGCAATTCCCAGAGACAGTGACGGTGCGCGCCCGCGGAACGCCCGAGTACCACGTTCCGAGCGCGTCGTTTGTTCTGGATGCGCTGGTGCGCGCCAAAGCCGGTGGTGCCGACACGCTGGACGACGCCTACCGCGCCATGCGCCAGGCAGCCGACCTTTCCCAGGTGTCGGCAACACCCGCCTCCTCCTCGTCCACCATCTACTGGCCCTGGCTCGAGCTCTCGTGGATGTCCACTCTCAAGGCCTACAACTTGACCAACCCAACACCATCCCTCTACGAAAGCTTCGCCAGCATCATGGACAACGACGCCCGGCCGAGCGTCTTGATTGAACGGGCCCATTTGGATCTGAGACACCCTACAAAACCCTCGCCGGCCCCGCCCAAGCTCTCCTCGACAATGACAACCTCTTGGCCCGCGTCCTCAACCACCGCATGCCCGCCGAGCCCGCCATTGGCCGTCGCCCTGCCCATGCCGCCCGGTTCGTGTCCATGGGGTCTGGATACCGTACGCCACCTCGCCTTTGTCGGCCAGTCTGATGAGGCCCAGCGGATCCTGCGCCGCCTGCGGAGCAAGTTTGGTGACAACATTGAGCAGCGGCAAGTGCGCGCCTGGGGGGCGTTGGCGACGTGAGAAGACGGGGTGAAACAAATATCATCTCATCCTCATCTTTCTTTCCCAACATAAGTGCAGCGCCGCCTCACCATCTCGCAAAAGAGTACAATCTACTCGAGCGAGGCGAGCCAGCATGGTTTGACGTGTCAGTCCTGATGCTCTTCAGCATGGACGCCGTCTACAACATCTCATTTCCAAAAGGCAATCGTCGCCTCGGCTTTCGGTAAGCCAAAGACATCCCATCGACTGAAGACTCTGTTCGTCTTCTGTTCGTCTTCTCTCATACTGTACAGAACTGTTCTTGTACATAACGACACGTTCATTCATTATATTGTGTTTTTCTTTTTTCGTTCTGCATTCGTACATTTGCATATATCCTCTAGCTATTCATTCTTTTTCTTTGTCAAATCATTAAATTTTATTATCATTATTACATGTAAAAAGTACATCCAGGTACAGCCCAGTCATATCTCGTCGTAGTCTCATCACATCATAAGTCCACTCTCACGTCACTTTGCAAAGTCCATCGTCGACAGCACCGACCGTTTCCGTGCAAGCCGCAGACTGCCTCCACCACCCAGCTTAGCATACCACCGTCGCTTGCGGTCCGTCATGCCAGACGAAGAGGCGGCTGTTGTAGCCGTCGTTGCCGTTGTCGATGTCGTCCCCGTCGCCATTGACCACGTCCGCGATACACCGCTCATCGATGCTGTTGAGGGAGACGTAGGCAACATGGCCGCCGACCACGACATGCGTTTGCGCACCGACGCAGTCGGGCTGTCCACCACCACACTGTCCTCATCGTCTAGGCCCAGCCTTAGAAAATTGGTCAAGAAGATGCCGGAGGCCGGGCGTGGCCGAGACCGCGGCAAAATCTCGTCAATGTCGTCGTCGTACTCGAGGTCGTTTGTCGTCGACGACGTCTCCGACGACGATCTCCTTTCCCAGGTCGTGGTCGTGCAGCATTTCTTGAAACACGGACTGACGGTGCCGCCGGACCGTCGTCGTTAATTCAAACGGCAGCGGGCGGTGCAGTCCTTCACGCAAACGGTCGGTAGTGTTGCGCCAGTTGAAGGCCGGGCGGACAGGCACGGGGACACCCAACGACGGGGTGCTTTGGGCGGCCACAATAGAGACGGACAGCGGCACCGGGTCGGGGATATGGGCCGGAATAGGGATGGGAACAGGGGCCGTCACGGGTGCCGTGCAAGTGACGACAACGGGGCCCGCAACGAGAGTGTTTGGCTGAGGGAGGACGGCGCAGGACATGATGGCAGACGTTGTATGATTCGTTTTTGACAGTTGGACACTAAGAGATGGCTGATCTCGTCGTATTATGGAGAGGAAGTCATTGGAAGGAAGCAGTGAGTATCAACATAGGCTCGATACATGGACATGAAGAGACAAGAGCAAGACTATGGAAAGATTCACCGAGATACGTGGGGAAGTTCAGGACATTTATGCATTTTGTCGTCAATATGGCTTTACGGTCCCAGTATCAACCATGTTTGTTGTAGAGACGTCACCTATAATACAACCCAGTAGTGTAATATCATGCAATTGGAGGGGTCAAAAACCAAAGGACATGGTGAGCCGGGGTGGTCAAAAGACAGGCTCGACAGGTGTGTTGGCCGTCTCTCTTCCTGTCTTCCTTCTATTGCCGCTCATTTTGCCTGTTCCAAAACAGTCCATCTCTTGGTTAGGGCATCAATGATTGTTTCGATCGATGAAATAGGGAATATTCCAGACTATTACGACGTTGGTGAGACTCTCCTTGTCTTTCTGCGCCCCTTTCGCTTCAGCATGTAATACTCAATATGCGCCGCACCGCATTGCATCCGAGATGCAGAGTCGACTCACGCGGTGTATTTCTAGGAAGATGTGAGAGGTAGCCCGTCTGGGGAAAGAGAGAATAAAGACTTTTCCACAGGCCAGGAAGCCGGATAAGTTGATGCATGATGATCTTTGCCGTAGTCGAGACTCTTCAGAAGCAAAAAAAGGCGAAAAGGGAAAGAAGAGCCAGGATCATGACAAGAATAGAAACCTGGTGGAGATGTCAATCGTGGCGTCAGCATCGAGATCGAATCAATACTCCATCAAGCATCTACGTGCGGAAGACCGTGGCCTAATCTGTCAATGGTAAAGACAATCGAGACAACGAAGTGAAAATGAAGACTGGGGGAAACGGGGGACGGCACCAAAGGGCACTGCACTTATGGACGGCTCGAATTGATTAAGATGATATCATGGTCGCGATATGCTGTCTTGTTTCCCATTCCAGGGTAGTCAACTTGAAACGCGGGCCAATCGAGCCAATATTCCCCAAAATGCGACCGTCTAATTATTTCCAAAACCCGACAATCCAAGTTTTTTTGTCGCTTTCGGTGATTTGGGTAACCCTTGTCACAATCGTAGACTTTTTGTTGGCTGGTGTCTCCGATTTGGCCAGCAATCGCCAAAGCAGAATGCAACAAGGCTATGTCACCTTCACGGCACGACTTCCATATTGGGACAGGCATGTCCAGAAGGGGCATTCTACACTCGACAGACATATTGACACAGTGGAAGATGGAAATGTTGTAAGGTTAATCTTTGTTGAAGCGTTTGAAATGGTTGAAGCTAAGTACATTTAAATCCTAAACTTGGGTTGCCCTGTTTTATTCCGAGGGAAATGTTTGGTCCGTAGACCTCTAAAAGACGTAAAATCATAACACAAAGGAGATAATCATCAAGAAGAAAGAAGACAGAAAATAAAAGACATAACAGAAAAGACAAGAGAACGCTATCGCTCGCTAATACAAATGCTTTCACGAGCTGTGCATGGTGCTGATAGTCACGCTCTTCTGCATCAGCGGCGGCCGGCCAGCCTCGACAGAGGCAGAGTTGTTGGCACGGCCGCGGCGACGGCGGCCGCCACTGTGAGAGACACTCAGGGTATCATCAAACAGGCCCATGCTGCGCTTCACATACTTCCAGGCCTCGACGGCCAGCAAAAAGACGGCAATACCGGCAAAGACCAGGCCCCATTCCCAGGTAATAGGCTTGTGCTTCAAGACCTTTTCGCCAATGACGGGACGTAGACCAGAATGATGGGCGGGATCAGGCCAATGACAACTGAAAAGAACAGGAATTTGTTGGCCCACAGATCGGTTCGCGACGTTAATGGGGAAGTGGTGCGGGTTGTCCGGGTTGAGGCGGAAAAGAGAGCGGCGCATGTCCTTGAACTCCCAGGCCGACAGCAGAATCAGATAAGTCAACTGGACAAAGACAGTGGCACGGGCCGGAAGACGGCGTGGCAGCTGTCGGACCACTCGCGGTTGCACTCGTGGCCGAGCTCACCGCCATTGGCGCCGTAGACGACCGTGACGAACGTGAGGAGGGAAACAGCGCCCATGACGACACCGTAGATCAACATGTCCCAGACGAGCTGCTGCGTAAAGATGCCGCGGCCATGGGGCGGGCGGTGCATTACATCAATCGAGGCCTTTTCCATACCGAGACCGAGGGCGGGCATGGCGGACGTAAAGATGTTGATCCAGAGAATGTGCAGCGCGCTGACGGGGAACACGGAGAAGCCCTCGTCGTCCTTGAAGGACAGACCGATAATCAAAACAATGACCTCGGCAATGTTGGACGTGAGCAGGTGCAGCATAAACTTTTGAATGTTGTCAAACATGCGGCGGCCCTCGCGGACGGCAGCGACAATCGAGCTAAACCGGTCGTCGGCGAGCACAATGGCAGCGGCGCCCTTGGCCACATCCGAGCCCGAACCCATGGCGATACCGACATCGGCACGGCTCAGACTGGGCGCATCGTTGACACCATCGCCCGTCATGGCACTGAAGGCTTTGCGGCGGCGCAGGGCCTCAATCATGCGGGTCTTGGTCTCTGGTGTGCAGCGAGCGACGACCAGAGGAAGCTGCGGGAGAGCGTCGAGCTCGGCGTCGGACATGGCGTCAAAGGCGGTGGCAGGCAGGACAAGCGAGCGGGCCACGTCAGCAGGCAGGGTGCCCGTAACAGAAGCATCGGGCAGGATGCCGACCTCGCGGGCAATGGCCTCGGCGGTAGCCGGGTGGTCACCCGTCAACATGTGCACGTGGATGCCGGCATCAGTGCACTCGCGGATGGAAGGGGCCGTCTCCTCGCGGGGCGGGTCGTAGATGCCGACGAGGCCGACAAAGGTAAGGTTCTGCTCGACCCGCTCACGGAGGTTCTCTTCAGAGACGGCACGCGAGCTCTGGGCAATGGTAAGTTCCGCCGTGGTGGCACCGGTCATGGCAGTGGTGGTTGGCCGGATCATGGCGTGGGTGGCCTCCTTCTTTTCATCATCCGACTTCTCGTCAAACTCATCCTCGTCGTCGTTGTTCTTGCTGACGTCGTTGTCGCTGTGGAAGCGGCCGTCCCAGTGCCGGTAGGCAATGGCCAGGACACGCAGACCGAGGGGGCAAAGGTGTTCATCTGCGCCAGAATCTTTTCCTTGAGGTCTTCGGTCATGGGCTCACTCTCAACGTCCTTGTCGTCCGTGGCGACGGACGTGCAGCGCTCAATGATGCGCTCGACGGCGCCCTTGGTGAGCACGAGGCTGTTGTTGCGGGCTGCCTGAGCACCCAAAAAGTCGTCACCAACGGCCTCGCCGCCTTCTCGGGCGCATCATAGATGACACTCATGCGCTTGATGGTGCTGTCAAAGGGGAACTCGGTGCGCTGGGTCCAGCCGGCGGCCTCGAGGCTGCGCTTGCCCATGCCAAAGCGCTGAGCAAAAACTTGGAGAGCAATCTCGGTGGGCTCGCCAATCGACTGCCACTCGCCCGACTCGGGATCCTGGCGGACAGTGGCGGCGTTGCACAGAGAGCTGGTCAACAGAAAGGTCTTGAAGTCGGGGGTCATTTGGGCATCCGTCTCCTGGCCCTGGGCGTCCTTGGAGGCGTCTTCCTTGACCGTGCCCGTCGTAGGGTCGTTGGGGTCGGTAGCGCCGTGCAGAGTCAGGACGCGCTTCAGGGGGAGCCATGCCTTCTTGACAATCATGGCGCCCTGGTGAGAGTGCCGGTCTTGTCGGAGCAAATGTTGGTGACGCCGCCGAGCAGCTCGAGTGCGGCCAAATCGCGGACGACGACGTTGGCCTGGCGCATAACACGCGTGGCCTGGACCATGGTCATGATGAGAACAATCGACAGCGACTCGGGGATGAGGGCGATGCCGGTGGATGTTGCATAGAGAACAACCTCGCTGTTAAGATCAAACTTGTGCACGCCAAAGACGATGAGGGCAATGACGACAGCAAGCACAAAGAGAGCATAGGCAAGATAGGTCAGGCGGCGCTGGAGAGGCGTGACGTCCTTGAGACCGATAAGTTTCCGAATCAGGTCCCAGGTCCGACGCATTGTGCCATGGCCGCCTTCTTGGGGCCGTACTTGCGCACATTCATCGACCGGCCAGGCGGGCGGCGGTTCTTGCCTGCAGCGGCAGCGGCGATGCGGCCAACAGCCGTGTCCATACCGGTAGCAATGACAATACCACGGCCGCGGCCTTTGCTGACAAACGTCGATGCAAAAGCCAGGTTGATGCGGTCGCCGTCGGTGACTTTCTCTTCTTGGGTAGCAATGGCACCAGTAGTAGGATCCAGGATGCGGTGATGCGTAACCTTGTCGACGGGCATCGACTCGCCCGTCATCATCTGCTCGTCGCAGCTGAGGTTGACCGACTCAAAGAGACGAGCGTCGGCAGGGACAGTGTCGCCAGTTCTTAGGAGAACAACATCGCCGGGGACGACCTCGGCGTTGGGCACGACCAGAGAGTGGCCGTCGCGGACGACAGTGGCGCTGGGCGAGGACAGCGTGCGCAGAGCGTCCATCTTCTTCTCGGCCCGCGACTCTTGGTAGAAGCCGATGCTGACGTTGATGACAATGACGGCCGCCACGACGCCGCCCTCAATAACATCGCCAATGCCAAAGGAGACGCCCAGGATAATGAAGAGCACAATGATCATGGCGTTGCAAAACTGCTTGATCAGGATCGAGTACCAGGGTGTCGGCTCCTGGACCTCGAGCTCGTTGCGGCCATACTCGGTCTGGCGATGTTGGACCTGGACGGCCGTGAGGCCCTTGTCGACGTCGGTTTCCAGTTGTTTGGCGACATCCTGGACGCTGAGGAGGAACGGGTGTTGTGTGAACGATGGTGTAGGCATGATAAGGTGGGGTGTTGTTTGAAAAGTGTTATTGTGGTCGGTGTAAGTGGTGATTGTTGATTTAAGTAAACTCGAATTGTTCCATTGAGAGGAGTGTGGACGAGAAAACGAGTGGATAGCTTGGTTGAAGCAAAGAAAGGAATCAAGATGATAGGAATAGAAGATCTAGATTTCCAAAACTTAAAGTTGTTTGAAGAAAGAATATAAAATAAGGTTCCCGGGAGCCATCCAAGAAGTGGCGATGGCCTTACCTTTATATTTCTTCGAACTCAAAATCAATGTACCCTTGGTCACTTTTACCAAAGGGAACCAACTTAAGAGATAACGAAAGCGACCATCTTCTCCAGTCATCTCAACAAAAAAAAGTAAATAAAGCACATGCCGAGCATCCAATGGGGCACGTCATCGCCCCTCGCCAAGCGACATTTGTTCCGCAACATGGGTAGCCAAAGGAGGAGAGAACGAAAAAGCGAACAAGCGCAGGCAAAAACTCGACGATATCCCTTCAAAGACTGCTTGTAAAAGAGTATCGACGATCGTAAAGGCTGCATCGATGCCACCAAAAAGCCACCATACGACTTTAGAGTGGGCCTTCCAAGCATTCGCCGAGCCTTGTCGAGCCTTTCGAGCCTTGTCGGGCCTCGTCGGCGCCCGCCGGACTGCTCCCGGGGCGCCTCGGCGCTGCAGACAATGGGCGAAAATGGGCAGGATAGAAACAAAAGGACTACTGTCGTCGCCCCAATAGCGCTCTTCTGTCCCTTTGTTCGTCGACGACACTTGTCGTACGTATCTCGCCCTCAGGAGCATACATCGTTGATTCGCCAGAATGACAAGCCTCTCACACTTGTGAACTTTGATACAGTCAGGTGACTCCGCCGTCGAGTGGTTAGCGCAGGCGTGGCGAATGCTTGGCTGGCCTTGGCGTTCCGATGCGCAGCAAAACACGAGCACAAAAAGAGTTGAAGTGAGGATGCACGGTGCGGCCGTGTCGTTTTGTGCGATGTGGTTGGTCGCCCGGTATTGTGCGATGAAAACTTTAAAAGGTATCTGATGTCAGCCGCGGTACACATCTTTCGATTTTTGTTGATAGAGGCTTTCAGTTGCAATAGAGGGCCCCGAAGTGCCGACAATGGCGTTTATCTGTGGCTTTGTGCTTTGTTTTGAGGGCTGAAGGGCTCACCCCTTTTTGAGGCTTTTGAGGGGTTTCTCTCTTTTTGATTATCTCTTTTCTTTTTTCGGTCCAGGGGCCATCATGCTCGCCGAGCTTTTCTGGAAGCCATTCCCACGAGGCTTGTCGATGGTGTCAGTTCGGTCTCGGTTTGGTTGGTATTCAACTTCAAGGTGAAGCTTTTTTTGCTTGTAATTGGAATGCTGTCGCATGGTTAGTCTACAAAGTACCGTGGCAGTGCACATTTTCGCACCTCTTGGCACACGGTGCCATCTCCACAAAATTGCTAGCGCTAATGGCAGGTGACTGAGCATGTGACTAGAAGTGGGTCCGCTTACCATACACTTCACGCCTTCTGGAAGGTCCAACATACCAAGATGCACACAGCTACGCGTATCTACACCACACATCTCCACAACCTCAGAGAGGCGAAACATCGGCATCCACCGGGCCACGTATGCATTTCCAGTCACCCCCGTACTTTCAGTACCTCACACCGGAGACATCTCCCAAAACAGACGGAAAGGAGGGGAACATCCTCACCGACGATATCAAACGGGAGGCGGACTTTTCTGCCCAGACACTAGCCGAGACTTTCCCAAGACTTGCCCAGACGTTCGAACATCTTGGGAGCATCCTGGAGCATCTTGTCGCTGCAAGCTGTCCTTGGTATTTTTCTTGGAAGCAAATGTTGCCATCGAGACACTCGACAAGATAACGGATTTCTCGGCGAGAATACTCAGGTCTCGGCGCTCGTCCCGGTGCAAGCTGCCGCTCCGGGTTCCTGGCGTTGCAAGTCGTTCTCTTTGTTATACTGATATCTCACGGTCCGCGCCGCTGGGTCAGCTCAAATTTGCCATCGTCCAGTTTGAATACGATAACTCGGGTCAATATATAGCCGCGGGGACTTCTCTTTAAAAAGAGGTCATCCACCCTCTTCAAAGATAAACCGTCTCTATCTGGACCGGAGATCCGCTGCCATAGGCCGGTCCATCTCATCACGGGCCTGAGCTTCGGACCAGTATAATAAGTATTCGGAACCTGTAGTGTGACAGGAATTAAATGATGGACCACGAAGACGACTATGATGGAGATGTGGTGGCCATCATTCAACTCAACGGCGGTGACGAGTTTGAGGCCAATTTCACGATGCTCTTCAACGATGCGCGTATCTCAGTCACAGTTATCGCGCCACCCAGTTCTGCACAGCAATCCACGGAGAAACATCTTGTTGATCTCATAAACCAGGCTGCTGTTGATGGAGGTGACGGTTTCGACGAACTTTCTGACCAGATTCTCGACATCATCCAGCCAGCCGGCGAAACTGAATTTCGGGGCGTTGCGCCAAAAGCGGTGCCCGGATCATCAACAGACACCACACTTCATTCACTGCTCTATCCAGCCGTACACTACTTTGTATTTTGCAGAGACACCCCTGGTGGCCAGCCAGTAATCAGACCAATGTCACCAGAGGACATTGAACAGCGTCACGGGCCTCTGCCACCCATAGATGATTCAGAATCCAAAAGCAAAAGTTTACTCGAGTTTCTTCTCTATAAACACGAGCATCTCCCGCGGTTCACGACAAAAGAGCTGAACATTATCGAAGAGATATCCTACGGGGGTTCAGTGACGCGGGTCCGTATCAACAACGCCGATAGCCATAGCGATAGCGATAACCACGACGCCGCAGAGGACTTTCTCTGCAAAGCAACAGGCGCGTCCAGCGGCATCACTGCATCGCCCAGGCTGCAGCGTGAACTCGGGTGTCTTTTGACATTGCACGAGCACAACTACCAAACATCATCTTCATCACCGATAGCCTCTCGTGTGCGCACCCCTCACCTCGTGGGTCTAGTTACCCACCCGGACAATAGTGATGATATCGTGGGCTTTGTTCGTCAGTGGATACAAGGCGAGCTGCTGTCCGATGTATTGAGGGTAGGGGCATCGGTTCTTGAGAACAGATACCTTTGGGTCGGTCAGCTTTCCCATTCTGTTGACGCTCTCCATACATTAGGCCTCGTCTGGGGCGACGCGAAACCAAGCAACCTCGTTGTCGAGGGAGCCGACCTGGAAGCTTTGGAACCACAATTTGGCTTGTATGATCTGTGGCTGATTGACTTTGGCGGTGGCTGGACCGACGGATGGGTGGACAAAGAGAACGAAGGCACGATAAAAGGAGATTATCAAGCTGTCCGAAAGATTGGAGAGGCGCTGTATCTGTAGAACAGCACACACCGCCGTCGCAGTGTGCCCATCGTTTGTATCTTGCTCGTCATCTCAATCTTGAATTCTTATATCCGACCCCTAAAATGCATTTATCGAGGCTTACGTAGCACCGTCTAGCCGAGACCATCTAACCGCAACAGGCAACGCCCATCCCGGATCGAGGAAGAGCGATGCACGCCATTGTGCTGAACCACAAGGGAAAGCACTTCCACTGTTGCCCCGCATGTCGCCTTACGCACATGTGTGTATGGAAGGGTACCTGCCGGCCATCACAGCACCAGTCAGGTCCGGCTATTAATACGACTACTGAGTACGATCTCCGCCGATGCCTCTTTCCCTTTTCAACTTCACTTGCTTCCTTCTTTCCTGCTCTGGGCCGTGTGCACTGGCCCGCGGCACGGCCGGGCTGCACCTAGCTGGCATGCACCAAGACAGTGCGCATCCGCTTTTCGACTTTCGACCTTTTGACTTTCGACTTTCCACATTTCTCCACTCTGCTTTTCTTTGCTCTTCTTTTCCATTGTTTGTTTCGCTCATTTTTCTTTCTCACTCGTCACTGTCTCTGCTGGACTCATCCTTCGTGCAGCGTAATAAGTACGCCGTCTTTTCCATGGTGAACCATCCAATCATCGCCCTCCAACGGCGGACAGTCTTCAGCTTTCAGCTTTCCTCTCTCTCTTTCTCTTTCTCCCCGCCCCTTCAATGTGCCGTATTCTTGCCGATGGGGCCTTTTTGCTCTTTCTATGCCTTTCTTTGCGCCATCATGCCCCCTCCAGCGGTTCTTCTGCCCCCTAGCCTGCCAATTGCGTATTCCAGTTATTTCTCCAGTGGACATCCAGACAAGGAAAAACAACTCGCGCCCACTGCTGTGTAGCCCGTTTTATGGCCGTTCTTTGCCCTTCCACCTGTGTGTCCAGTCCCAGTTTCTTGTCGTATTTGCTTAGAAACAACAGGCTATACGGAGTATGTACTGTGTATTTGCTGGCACACTGTTCTGCCACCCATTCTTCCGTGCTTGCCCACACTACATTGCATCAAATACTGTGCTCTCTCAGGTCGCTCCTTCCCTCCATTCCATGCTTCTTCCGTCCCCCGCCTCCCGCTAGGCCTAGCTCGCAAAGCACAGCAACAGCTCTTTCTCCTCCGGGACACCCCCTGGACCCCCAAAACCTGCCGGCTGGTAGGGCAAAGAGGGCAAGAACACCTCCTCCTGGGCCCACGGCCCATTGCTCTTTCCTCTTTTCTTTCTTTTCCTCAATTCCTTCTTGTCTCTCCCCCATCCATCTCCTCCTCTCCTCTTCCATTTCTCCTTCCTGCTTTCCTTCCTTTCTCCCACCCAAAACTTCTTTACATCGCCAACAAACATCCAGTTCGACTGCCAACATCATTCTACGCACACCCTCGCTCGCTCACTTGCGCCTTGTCAGCTAGGGCGCTCGCTTTCGTGCATCCGAAAAAAATAACTACTTTAATACCTCTCTCTCTACTCATTATCCCCGATTACGTCATCGCAATGGCCGACCACGCTTCCGCGCCGTGGTCAACTCAGGTATGCGCCTTTTCTATCCAGCACTGCGCAATGTGTCGCGATGCTTCATTTTCATGCTACCCATCTTGCCTTTTGAGCCTTTTGGGTTTTCAATGCGCTCCTGTCGTCACTTTGTTCTCCCCCCAGTTTGCGCTCAGCTGGGTTCCTTGAAAAATGGCCCGGCCTAGATCGCCCACTGGTCGCAAATCCAAAAGAGCCAAGCCTAAGCTTCCCCGGATTTTAAGCACTGCCATTGGTCCGTTGCAACGGGGAAACAAACAGCTTCAATCCACAGCTCTTACACGCATCGCAAAAGATGAACATGGATCAATTCAAACAAAATGATGCTTTAAACTGACACTCTTCTCTCCTAGACTCCAAGGCCGTTAACGACACTTCCTCCAAGCCTGCTGAGTCGTCCTCGGGCGGCATCGCCGGCCTCCCGGCCCTTCCCAAGCTCCCAGAGCTTCCAAAATTGCCTGACCTCTCTCTGCCTTCCAAGCCCTCCTTCGGCAGTAAGGATTCCTTGTTCGGTAACAGCGAAAATAAGGACAGTGCTGCCACCACTGCTTCGGCCGCCAAAAAGGACGACTCGCCCTCCAGCT
This sequence comes from Sporothrix variecibatus, assembly GCA_016097105.2. Lineage (NCBI taxonomy): Eukaryota > Fungi > Ascomycota > Sordariomycetes > Ophiostomatales > Ophiostomataceae > Sporothrix > Sporothrix variecibatus. The sequence continues at coordinate 2,226,763 of JADMNI010000007.1, read as the reverse complement.
TGGCCGGCGATGTTGTTAACGGCAACACGACTGCTGTCGGCGCCGAAAAGAAGGACGACGGCGACTTTGCCAAGCCCGTCACGCCAGTTAGTGAGGCTAACGGCGGTCACGAACTGCCACTGCCGTCCACGGCATCGGTTGCTCCGCTGCCCTTGACCGAAGAAGAGCCTGCCAAGAAGCCGGGCCCGTCAGAATCCACAGCGGCCAGCATCCCCACGGCTACGGCGCCATCTGCGGCCCCCGTTACGTCCACCGCGCCCGCTACTAACGGCACCAGCAGTGGTGACGCAACGTCTTCTTCATTGGCCGCTGGTCTACCCCCAAGCCTGTTGAGCCTGTTGCTGAGCCTGTTGCTGCACCTGTTGTGCCCGCCGAGCCCGCTGCGCCAGCTTCTGAGCCTATTGTCGGTGAGAAGCGCAAGGCCGATGAGGTGGTCGCTACCGACGACAAGCCGGCCGAGGCACCTGCTACCGCCGCCACCACAGCCAAACCGCTCGCCGCTTCAGTAGAGTCTGTTACGGATGTCGAGGACGCCGCGTCTGCTCCCAAGAAGCAAAAGACCGAGGCCAATGCCGACGCCGGTGCCTCATCTGCGGCCGTCGATGTCGCTCCCAAATCCACTCCGGCTGCACCGCCTGCCGAGGTTCCTGCACCTTCGCCCGTCACAGTCGCAGCCCCCGCTGCCGACCCTATTGCTGCCCTGTAGGCGCACCTGCATCTGTCGCACCCGCCCTCGAGGTCAACCCGGGCCCGGCACCCTCGGCCGAGGAAATAGCATCGAACTCGACCGATGCCCCGGCCGGTGCTGGTGTCAAGAAGAGCAACAGCCGCGCCAAGCGGGAGAAGAAGCCGCTGCCGCCTGTAGGCAAGACGGCGCGCAAGACGCGCAGCCAGGGACCTGTTGCGTGAATGCCATCTGGAAGGTCACAATCGATTTTTTTTTTCGAGGTACTCTTTCGACAACTGTGTATATGTAGGGTAGGCTCAAGAGGGTCATGGGCAACGGACCACGGATATATGATAAACGCAACAAAAAAATTGTTTTAAAAAAAATGGGAGGGCCGGCTTCATGACTTAGAAACATCAGTCATATATTTCAGGCCAGGAGCTCTCCCCGGGGTTGGGATCAGTATATGTTTTTTTGTTGTTTTTTTTCTCGTCACTGCATGTTGATGTTTTTATGTGCTTTCATTCGCATTCGTTTTTTTTTTGTTCCTCTTTGATTCATTTGCTTCAATTGCCTGCATCCTCCATCATAGCATGAGAGAGAGTATAAGACAGGCTGGCAGGATGGAGTGGCAGGGCTGTTTGTTTATCTTTGGCCAAAAAAACAAAAAGGGAGAAAACGGAACCTTTGGTTTGGGGAACATTTGTTTTTCTTTTTTTTTTTTTTCTTTTTTGTAGCAACTGCACTTACGATTATCCAATAAATTATTTTATTAAATTATGTCACAGCGTATGGCTCTCAGAGATTTGTATTACATTAGATTTTCTTTATTTTTTTAATATTTTTTTAGCTTCTCTTTTTTTTAAAAACATATTTAATTTAATCTAGTTTGTTTTCTTTCGTAACTTTTCTTATTTACTTTTTTTCCTCAAAAATAAAATAAAATCAACTTAATGTAGAAATATCGAAACAAACAATCATTTATTTTAGGAACGACTGTTGCTGTCTTTGGTTCCAGTCAACCGCACCCAATAGCACAATTTTATTCTTCTTTCTTTTTTAAAGACAAAAAAGTTTCATCCCTACGTCGAGGCGCCCCTTTTGTCATACTCTTGTACGACGTATATGGCATACAACAATGCCCTCGGCTTGGAATTCCCAAAACGAAACGTAGCATTTCGTCTCTTGTTGAAAAAAAAGACGAAAGAGACAGAGATCGACAGTGTTCCTTATGAATACAAGTATTGACGGAGAACAGCCGCTCAGCCTCACCCACGCGGCCAAGCCGATGACTTAACTTCTATCTCTTTTCTACTGGGTTGAACTGTGTTGCCGAGACCCATGTTATGCCCTGTCTTAGAGATGCCAACAACAGCCCAGAAAAGCCAACAAACGCCAACATTTGATATGTCTTGCTTGTCAATACGGAGCTCCTCAAAATATCCTGTTTGTATCGATTTTCGTGCCCCGAAACTATCGGCTTTTTTGCCACACTTTATTGGCAAGCTCCATCATCCGAAGCTTGCAAGCTTTGCAAAGCTCTTTCGTCCGAAGAAAGGAGAAAACAAGAACACCCAAAAAGATAAAAAGACAAGAAGACGCGACGGACTATTATTTCTGGTGCAAGGCTTTGAGGCTGTGCTGTCGTTCCCTGCCGAGAATCTTCAAGCAACAATTTATTGGACGAGTGCCCTCGGGCCGCTGTAAATTCTTCGTCATGCGAAAGACCATACCCACGCGCCACGAACGATGTCAAAGGGAAGACCCTCGCGGCTTTGGCGGTCCCATGTCGTATTTTTGCCAAGACAATAAAAAAAGAAGGGTCAAAGGGCCAACGGTCAATGCTCGTATTCAACAACAAGCAAGCAGACAAGCAGACAGGATCGCTGCATGCATTGGTCCCGGTTCCCTTGCTCTGGTCTCCTTGGCTTCCGTTTAATTTGATTTGACGACGACTGCCAGCAATGCGATGCGCGTTTCTGCACAATCTGCATGTTCTACAAGTCTGCATTCGTATGCCAGGGTTCCAGATAAATATAGCAGCCCGACAACGCCATGTGCTGCAGACGTGCAAAAAAGACGGGATCATCAGGAACAAGAATGGCAAGACGGAAGCAGGAACGACAGCCAAAGACCAAAGACCAAAGACCACGAACAAGTGGAAAAGATACCCTGACTTCTGATACCCAACAAAAGGTAAACAGCAACAGTCAAGACGGCATACGACAACACACGGCATGGATGCCTCCACAAAATGTAAATACAAAAATGGGCAGCCGAGCCAGATGACACTGTCGCCAGCTTCGCCAGTTCGCCAAGTCACATCGCTCTACCCAAAAAGCTAAAAAGCAAGACAACGCAAACCTCGTGATGCCCAGGGCTGATCAACAAGATCATGCCCATCCACCTTTTTGAGGAGAAGATGAGGCCTCTTTCCACAAATGGGAGCACGGTCCGGGGAGACTTGACAGACGCTTTGTTGTTAGGACATGCCGTGACAGCTTTCGGCTCTGTTCCATAAAGCTCCAAAAAATAAACAACATCGTCCTCGGCTGTTCCTGAGGAAGAGGCCTCTTTTTCGAGCTTCGACCGTTTTTATTTTGACGTCTTTTTTTCTCGTATCCGGCCCGCAATACAAAGCCAGGCTGTCCTTGCTTCGTTGGGGATATGGAGAAGGCTAGCAAACAGTCGTCCACTATGTCACTGAAGTCAGTGAGCTTTTCGTGAAGCAAGACCCAGAACGGGCTCGTTTCGAGTTTCTTACGTCGTCAACCAAACCCCCGTAGACAGTATGTTTTAGCAGACTCTTCACCAGCCAAGTGGGCTTGTTGACGTGGAATGCGGCCCCTAACGGCGGTTTCCATCGCACTGACTGACTTAGCTCTAGACCCTAGCATGGTCCTAGCATGCCCGTCAGGGGCAAAAGGCCAAAAAGCGACCAGACGCCAGGACTACCAACAGACGCCAGACCTCCGTCGGAATGGCGGATGGCAAAAATAGAAACATCTTTTGGAGCACTTTTCTTGATTTTTTGCAGAGCTTTTTCGCACAGTGAGTGCATTGCTAGCGCAAGCCCTGTCCCCAGCTAAACTGGTGCCAGGTCCCAGTTCCAGTACAACCCCACTTCTTCCCTCCTCTTCGCTCCTTCCCTCTTCCCTCCCCTCCCACCCCCTGACGAATACGAAGAAAAACGCGTCGGGTGGGCTTCTCTGGCTTCTTTAGCTCTTATTCTTAGCCCAGGGGTTCTTGCCGCCAGTTGCACCAGTGAGACAGAATCTGTAAACATTTATGTTCTACTGGGCCCAGAAAGCAGGTACCTGTAAGCTGCAGCTTATTGGTGCATGAACAGGTTGTATCTTTTCTTCTCTTGATCTCTGAGATACTTTTATCGCACGCCATCAACGCTCCAACGGTATTAAAAGATAGCGAAACGGACACGCAAGACGAAAAAAGGAGTTGCTGGCGTCCGTCATGACGGTTGAGGCAGGAGCGATGGCCGTTTGTACCTTTCCATACCTGCAGCGGAGGAAAGGGCGACCAACAGACAATACACCGACCGAGAAGACAGTTGTCTACTGTGTAGAATGTGAATACTTCATATGCCAGAGGAAGTCGGAGGCGGTCGTTCCTTCCATATGGATTGTCCCAGGGGCGGCACGCTGACTGGCAAGGAAGTGGCGGACCCGGTTTTTCTTGTGCTTCCTTCTGCCCCTTTCTGTGCAGGTCTTGCTTCCAGAGAAAGGAAGGAGCACACGACACGAGACGCTGGCAGACTCGGACGTGTTGCCCAACCCGCGCCAACACAAATAGGCATGTCTTGTTGATGTCCTGATCCCTTCTCTTCTCTCGCACGTACTGTGTACGATCGCAAGGAACATTCGCAAGGTACGGAGTCCTCCGTAGAACTTTCTGGGAAGTGGAGTAGGGAAGCTGGGAAGGTGCAAACGACAAGGCAAGAAGGCAGCTTCCAGACGCTCTTGGTTTTTTGCTTTTTCCACTCTTCGCTCTTTCCTCGACACTGTAACTCGCTGTGGATGCCATCCACTCCCTGCCTCCTGCCTTTTGTGCTCCACTTTCTCTCCTTCCAGTCCTGCGTCCAGGCCTCCCTCCACGTCAACGGGCTCCCCTCCCCAAGCATTTTGACCATTTTTGCCTTCGCTGCAGCGTCTAGAGTCTAGAGTGGAGAGCGTGTTCAGTGTTCCTTGCAGCTTTTGGCTACATGCTACCTACCACCCCTGCATCACATCCTCGCCTCTTTTTCTTTCCCAGTCCACACACACCACTACACCACACGCCATGCGCGGGAAAAAAAGACCTGGCGGGCTTGCGTTTCCAGTTTTTCTGCTGCGTTCCTTCCCCGTTTGTCCTTGTCCTTTGGATTCCGCTGATCACTTCTGGGCAGCATCCAGTTCCAGTTCTTTTTTTATTCTTTTTCTGTTTTTTTTATTCTCCGCGATTCACTCGTTCTCGTATCGACTTTTCGATCCGCCGTTCGCTTTTGGCTTTTCTTTCGTCTCTCGTTTTCATTCTTCCTCGTTTTGTTTGTTTTTCTTTTCTTTCATCTCACCATTCTTTGTTTTCGACGTCACATTCGAACCCCTTTTCTTGTGACCTCTTCTTTGTTCGACAACACAACCAAAAACGACAATCACAAAACAACCCTGAGCGATCTTCTCGAACCATTCGAACCCTACGAGTCCCCTACGAACCAGACTACCCAGCGAGCATCTCGACGATCATTTTCAACGGCGGGCTCTTGGCCAGCAGACCACCAGCAACCACCAGAAAACCACCAGCAGACGCCAGCCAGCCTCTGCCCAGAAAATAAATTCCTCGTGCATGCCGGTCGTTTGAGACAGAACAGAAAACCCGCGTCACGTCACCACCACTCTACACTCGTTTTTTTTTGTGGCCGCGTGAAAGGAGGCAAACGGGGAACCTTCCCCTTACCATCCGACACTTTCCCTCCTGTCCCTCTCTTCTTTCTTTCGATCACGACAGCATCGACGACGACCTGCACGCACTTCGCTCTTTGTTGCTGCGGTCCCTTCTCTTACCTGCTTCCGTCGTTACTTGGAGACTCACTCGCTTGCTCCTCCTTTGTTCGACGACATCTTTGGTGTACTTGGCTTCTTTTTTTGCCTTTTGTTTCTTTCTTTCTCTAAAGACAGCGTCAGCGCCAAAACCAACAGGTACACAGGCACATAGGCACCGCCGGCCTCTCTCGCGACCAATCACCCAGCATCCCCAACATCTCTTTGTTTGTTTCTTCGCGACGACCCCTGAAGTAGTCCCTGGACCTTCAACGACGCTCACAGCCGCGGCCCCGACTTTTCGACTTTATTAGCTGCCGTCCCTCCCCCGTATTCCCAAACGTGCATAGTCGACGTTAATATCCTCGAGCAAACTTATCGACAATTGCATTTGCATCCGCCGAGCCCTTCTACCCGCGCTCTCTGCAAACAGGTCTATATCAGCCGGTTCTGATTAAACCGTTCCCTCGGGAGGCAACACCCACCCCCAATATATACGACAAGGCAGTCAACTCTATACCCACACATATACACGAACAATCGAAAATCAAGGGGCCTTCCGAACCGTCTTGATATCCTGCCGCACGGCCTCCCTTTCCCTCCTTTTTTCTCCTTCCCCCACACTCGTTTTTTCGACACCTCTCGTTGCCTTTCCGGTCGACGGCGAGACAAATACACACACACATACACAATGGATTTGGCAACAAAGACATTACCACTCGTCTTCGGACGAGACACAACAGCAACGTCGACAAGCGCCGCCGACGAGCTGCTGCTTCTTCTCCAGAACCCCTTCGGCTCACAGCTACAGGTCGGTTCCATTTGGGCTTCCATCGGCACATCTTTTGGTGTTACGGCCGGTATCGCCCTCCTCTTCTCCCTCATCCGCCATACCACACCGTCGTCTACGCCCCCAAGCTCAAGCATGCCGACGAGCAACACGTCCCACCACCCATGGGCAAGGGCATCTTTGCATGGGTAGGCCCGCTATGGAAGACAAACGAGCAGGACCTCATCCGCATGGTCGGCATGGACGCTGCTATCTTCATGCGCTTCACCCTCATGTGCCGGAACATCTTTCTGGTCCTCGCCGTCATTGGCTGCTCCGTCCTCATTCCCGTCAACTACATCAACAGTGTCCGGTATGGTAACGACGTCTGGATCTCCATGCTGGGCCCGGCCAACGTCTTTGGCAACCCCCAGTGGGCCACCTCCATTATCGCCTGGGTCATCAACATTGTCGTCTGCTTCTTCTTGTGGTGGAACTATAGGAAGGTTCTCACGCTGCGGAGACAGTACTTTGAGAGCCAGGAGTACCAAATGAGTCTCCACTCTCGGACGCTCATGCTGTACGACATTCCCAAAAAGATGGGCTCCGACGAGGGCATTGCCCGTATCATTGACGAGGTCGCACCTAACTCGTCGTTCTCACGTACCGCCATTGCCCGCAACGTCAAGATCCTCCCCGAGCTCATCAAGGAGCACGAGACGGCCGTGCGCGCCCTCGAAAAGGTGCTTGCCAAGTACCTCAAGGACCCCAGAACCTGCCGCCAGCCCGTCCCCAGTGCAAACCCTCTAAGAAGGACCACTCCTACGACACCTACCCCAAGGGCCAAAAGGTTGACGCCATCGAGTACCTGACCCAGCGCATCAAGGACCTCGAGGTCGAGATCAAGGAGGTGCGCCAAAGTGTCGACAAGCGCAACACCATGTCCTACGGTTTTGCTTCCTACTCGGATATCAGTGAGGCCCACTCGATCGCCTATGCCGCGCGTAAGAAGCGCCCCGAGGGCGCCACGATCCGCCTGGCCACCCGCCCCAACGACATCATCTGGGACAACCTGCCGTTGACGGCTGCGACGCGCAGCCGTCGCCGCTTCATGAACAACCTCTGGGTCGCCCTGCTGACGTTCCTCTGGGTCGCGCCCAACGCCATGATTGCCATCTTCCTCGTCAACTTGAGCAACCTCGGCCTGGTCTGGAAGGCCTTTGATACGCAGCTCAAGACCAACACCCATTTCTGGCAGTTGGTCCAGGGTGTGGCTTCACCTGCCATTACGTCTGCTGTTTACCTGCTTCTCCCCGTTCTCTTCCGTCGCCTGGCCATCCAGTCGGGCGACCAGACCAAGACCGGCCGTGAACGCCATGTGTTGGCCAAGCTGTACTCCTTCTTCGTCTTCAACAACCTTGTGATCTTCTCCCTCTTTAGTGCCGTGTGGGGTTTCATCTCGGCTGTTGTCGACAAGACGAGCTCCGGCGAGGACGGCTGGAAGGCCATTGTGTCCGAGGACCCTGGCAACTACCTGCTGAACGGTCTCTGCAACATCTCGCCCTTCTGGATTACCTGGCTCCTGCAGCGCCAGATGGGTGTTGCCGTCGATCTGGCTCAGCTCTGGCCTCTCTTCTGGGGCTTCATCATGCGCAAGTTCTCCAGCCCGACGCCCCGCGAAATGATTGAGCTGACTGCACCCCCTTCGTTCGACTACGCCAGCTACTACAACTATTTCTTGTACTACTCGACTGTCGCGCTCTGCTTCGCCGTTGTCCAGCCGCTCGTCCTGGCTGCCGCCGCCATCTACTTTGCCATCGATGTTGTCTTGCGCAAGTACCTGATCCTCTACGTCTTTGTCACCAAGACCGAGTCCGGCGGTGCCTTCTGGCGTGTCCTGTTCAACCGCATGGTCTTTGGTACCTTCCTCGCCAACCTCGTTGCCTTCCTGATCGTCTTTGTCCGCGGCAACGGCAACCATATCCAGGCCTACGTCATTGCGCCCCTACCCTTCATCATGATCGGCTTCAAGTGGTACTGCGCCAGCACCTATGACGACAAGATGCAGTACTACACCACCCAGAACGTCATGGCCAACCCGGAGGCCGGCCTTGACATTGCCAGCAAGGAGAACCTGCGCAGCGACCGCCTGGCCGCTCGTTTCGGCCACCCTGCTCTCTACCGCCCTCTGATCACGCCCATGGTCCACGCCAAGGCCCAGAACATTCTGGCCAGCGTGTACTCGGGCCGCTTGACGGCCGGTCGCGAGGCCGGCTCGGGCGACAGCGCGTCTGTTTCTGGTTACTCGGACACGTACATTATGGACCCGATGAACTCCAAGCGCCCCGGCAAGTCCGCCGCCGCCATTATGCCTGGCTTCGAGGTCGTGCCCGAATCGCGTCTGGACTTTGAGTACTACAAGAACCGTGACGAGTTTGCCGAGGAGCACGGTGGCGGTGAGATCTTTGGTGTGGCACGCGACATTATCCGCCCCGGTACACCTGGCAGCATGATGGGTGCCACCGACTCCCGCCCTGGCACACCGGTTGGCGGCATGACGGGTCGCCGGCAGTTCTCGACGGCCACGACGGCTTACGGTGGCAGTGGCGGTATGGGCGGTGGTGGTGGTGCTGAGACGGGCACGATCTACGAGCCTGGGTATAACAAGCCTGGTGTTCCCAGTCCCCCAATCACCAACCAGTCCCAGTACATTGTCAACCCTGTGCGCACACAGTCACCTTCTCCCTACGACGGTATGCGCTCAACATCGCCCGGTCCCAACCTGATGCTGGGCACGGGCCTCGAGTCGTCACGGTCACGTTCGCCATGTATAGCTCTGGCGGCAACGACAGTTCCAGCGATCTGGTCGGCAACGCTGCCGCTATGCCGGTGGCTGCGCCTATCCCCCGCCGTGCCGCGCCCGGCAGCTACTCGAGCAACAACGGTGGCTCCTTCAGCCAACAGCAACGTCAAGCCAGTGGCCCTGCAGCATTGGGCATGGGCATGAACAACGGCAGCAGCGGCAGCAACGATTGGGGCAGCTCGAACCGGTCGCTGAGCAACCCGCGCGTGCCTGCACCCGGTATGTACGGTGGCGGCCCTCGTGGCTACGGCAACCTACCGCAAGAAGAGCCCGAGGCGATGGACCAAGATCCGACGCACTTTGACTACTTCCGCGGTACTAGCCGGCCCACACGACGGGAGACGAGCAATGTCGTCCGGCCCCAGCAGAACCAGCAAAACTACCAGGGCAGCTGGAACAACCGGAGCAACACGACAGACGGCCACGGCCGGCCACCACTGAACTAGGCGCTCGGTGAAGGCTCGACCGTTGCTATCCCACCGCCAACGATTCAGCGAAGCCGAAGCAACCTGCGTCGCGAGCTGTGGCCGAGGTGATTGCGGTCGTCTTTCAAAACTTGTTCCCACCACTCCTTTTCCTTTCTCTTGAATTCATCCACACTTCTTCATCATTCTACCTTATTTTAATCTTTTACTTTTATGACCTCGAGGCCTGAACTGGTCGTCAGAGCACGAAGCCATATATGCAAGATTTATGTTTCTTTTTTTCCACACTTTCCTACATTTCCTATCTTCTTTTTCTTTCATTTCGTTTGCTTTTGTCATTTTGCCATATTTTTGTCTCTTTTCCATTTGCATTGGTTTTGTATAACCAACAGAACCCTTTTTTTTTGAACATGTCATAACATAGAATGGAGATTTAAGCGGGCACCATCCAACTCACAAGCGGGCACATAATTATTTAGCGCGTTCCTGAAAAGACATGGAACGAAACTCAGCGATGAATGAATTTTTTTTTTACTTCTTCCTTACATATCTTGCTTGTTTCAAAATTGATGTGAACTGTGTGTGACTGGCAAAGTGATCAAATTGCTTCTATGCTATACATCTATGATGAAATCTCTGGTATCTCTGGGGGTGTGTGTCGTTTGGTCTTCGTGAGAGAAAAAAAAAAGAAAAATAAGTGAAAGCAGTATAAGAGCAGTAAAGGAGAAAAAAAGAACAGTAAAAGAACAGCCAAATGACACGGACAAATAGAAAACAAACATAATAAAACAGACAACGGATATAAGTTAAAACACCACCCCTTTTCTAGTCAATTCACCGGTTATCTCGTCACCTCACAACGCCGGCGCTGGACACTGCCCGCCCATGACGTTGTGGTGGTAAACGTACGCCTCCATACACCCACGCAGGTGTGAAGCGGCGGCCAGCACGACAAACACATGGAAAATCTGGTGCGAACTGCCCCAAATATCAAAATGACCGGGGCGCCACTTCTCTGGCCAGCGGGCCGCATACAAGAAAGCACCAGAGACATAAAACACACCCTGCAGCAGCACCCAGTTCAAGCCCATCCGCGAATTGAGCTGCTGGTACCGCTCGGACCAGGTGTCGGCGTCTTCCAGCGACACCAGACCATGGATGATGGGCACCACACCGGACATGCCCAGCGCCACAAAGAGGAGAGCGCGGTAGGGCCGCCAGGCGGGGGTGCGGAAGTGTTCGAGCCACGACACCGTGAGGCAGGCCAGGCCGAGCAGCACGATGCAGTACAGATACAGAGTCAACCACCGCGGGTGGCAGAAGAAGCCGTAGTAGAGTGTGGGCACGTAGCTGCCGACAATCAAAAAGACAATGCCTGAGTAGTCGAGCTTGTTGCCCCAGCGGGCGACGGCCGGGCTGTGGTTGCTGAGGGCGTGGTAGGTGGCGCTCATGCCCAGGCAAGCGACGGCGCCCGCGGCGAAGCAGCTGAGAACGAGTGTAGAGGAAGCGGTTTCGCCCGTAGAGGCATTGCTGGCGGCGGTCGTGATGGCATGGTACTTAGCCACGCCCAGAGCCTGAAGAGAAGCCGCACCAAACGCCGTGATTTGCGCACTTGCCCGCGCGAGCCATTGACTGAAGACGGGCAGGTATTCTGCCAGCAGAGCGCCAAAGGCGGCGAGCAGTCGTGCTCCGATGACCCTGAGGTGTGCCTGCACACCCTGGGGCAGCGGCCACAGCAGGATATCAACGACAGTGGGTAGCTCTTCAACATATAAAGCCACACCTAGTAGGGCCGCCACCAAGGCACCCGCCAGGTGTGTCCAGATATTCACCGACTCGTTGTGGATGCCCAGAACACTACCCAGAGACGCCATATAGCTGTGCGAGGTCGGGCGGTAGCCGCCCAGGATGTAGGCATTGTCGCGGCGCCACTCGGGCAAGTCGTCCCAGTTGAGCAGCGCATAGGCGACACGCTTGACGGAGCGGCTGCTAGAATTGCTCACGTTGCTGCCGTGGCGGCTGTGTGTGAAGGAGGTGCGGCCGGTAAACGGCGGGCGTTTGGGGCTGCCATTGCTGCTGATGGGAGAGCTCGTACCCTTGTTGTTGATGTTGTTTCCGGCAAGGCTGCTGATGCTGCTGTTCTTGCTATGGGTTTGACTCTGGTTTGGACCCGTGTTTGGGCTTGGACTCTGGCTGCCGTTGCGTAGAGCCATCTTTTTGGGATGCTTACCCCGACTGGGTTTGTGCTTGGACGGCATTGTTTGTATGTGTGCTGTGGTCGGTAGATATATCGTATGTGTGTGGTGTTACAGATTGATCTGCAGTTGTGCCGATGTTCGCAAAGCTTGAAGGTGAAAAGGGAAGCTCGATGTGGTGGTTGGCGCAAAAAGATGTAAGTCGAGGAAGCCGCGACCGAGTCACTGAGCAAATGCGCAAGAGAGGGAAGGAGCGGGATGATATTCGATCTGGGTAAGGTAAAAATGCCGGTAAATCAACGATATTGTGCAAAGCTCGGGTTCATACGACGTATGAACATGCGATCTAAGAAAGAAAAGAAAAGAACGGAGCAAGCGTTGGCTTCTGACTGACTTTTTGTCTCAACATTTAAGCTTTGCTTGTGACGTTGGTTTTTTGTTGGGAGGCTGGCGTCAGAGAATTATAAAAAATAGTGGGTTTTTTGGGCCCTTTTGGGCCTGGAAGTTTCGAAAGTCGCCTGTTTTCACACTGCAAACCCGCCATCGACTCTCCACCTCGGCTGCTGCCGCCGCTGGGAAGCGTATTCGTTCAAGGCTTTTAGGGATGGCTGGGGGGCGGCTCTAGCCTGTTCTAGCCTACAGGGGCTCTTGAGGGGCTCGAGGGACGTTTGGGTGCTTTTTTCGCTGCTGCCTTATGGGTGATGTTTAGCGCCAACAGTGGTCGTTTTGCATGTGAGAACAGCCATTTTTCAGGGACCGTATCCAAGTTTAAGTGGTTGCATTGAGTTGCAGCAGTTGCTACCATGTTGAAGACAGCGGGCAGGTATGCTCATGAAGGCGTGTATCTGGCAAGCCACCAAAATTGGATAGTAAAAAACAACATAACCACATTAAACAATATTCATACGCAAGCATCAAGCTTTTATTTCAAATGCTGTATCTATTGTTGCTGGCAGTTGAGAGAAAAAAATGTAAAGAAAAAAAGAAAGCAAAAGCCATGTGTCCGGCGCCATGTAATCCCAGGAAGACGAAAACAAAAGTGGAAACAAAACAACAGCACAAGACGCGTGTGAAGAGCGGTTGAGCCATGCCTGGTTCGTCGTCCCGTCGTGTGTGTGGTTCCCGCCTCGATGAGTGTCGTTCTGCTCTCCCGAGCAAGCGGTCCCGGTCACAGCCGGTCCCACGTCATCATCGTCGGTCATCGTTGCCAGGTATCGTCTTTGTCGTCTCTCGTATGCGCATTTGTGTCGCTCTGCTTGTTTATTTCTTGCCGCTCTTCTTGATGCCTTGGTTGCCCGTGTTCAGGGGGCCCTTGCCCTTGGCCTTGTCAGCCAGGTCCTTGCGTGCCTTCTCGTCTGTTGTCCGTGTGTCAGCTGATGTTCTTTATCCGCGATCATGTCGTCCTGTTTCGTGGGGGGTACTCACCAGCGCGCTTCTTCTCGAGGTAAGCCAGATCATCCTCATCGAGCTCCTTCTTCTCCTTCTTGGCAGCCTTGAGGGGCTTGACCTTGCCACCTAGAGATGTTGTCAGTTCAAAGTCAAGACAGTTGTAGTCAGGTCACCGCAACGAGAACTACATACCTTCACGGTTAGCTCCACCCATTTTGTTGGTTGTGGTGTTTGAGTGAGTCGGAAAGAGAAAGAAAATCGAAGGTCGTCGTCGTCGTCGTCAAGTCTGGTGTCTTGGTGTCACGCGGCTGTCGTCAACAAAAAGAATAAAAGGAGAGAAGAGAAGGCTGCGAGAAAATTTCCCCGCGATAACGAGACTAAAGATTTGGCAGGGCGGCGCAGGCGGAAAGAGCCCCGCCTGGGCCTGCCTGCCACCTGCTTGCCTCATGGCCTGCCCGCCTGCCGTTCTCGGCTCTCTGCGCACGGATTAATAAGTCGCCGGCAATAAGCGCAACGCACTCTGATTGGCCACTTTGGCTCTTTCCCAGACCATGAACTGCGAATCTTGATTGCCGACCTCCGTTAGGCACCGCTCGCACCTGCCTTGTGCTTTTCCCACATCCAAACGATCGACTTCCAATTCGGGTTTTCAGGCGTCGACCCCTTTCCTCTCGACAAACTTCATCGCCATTTTCAGGACAAGCACTGCTGCCCAACGATTCGATACATCGACTTGCTCCGGTAACACATCCACGCAGCCTCCGACAAGCCATCAGTCGCGTGACACCCACACCCAGGCAGAGATCGCATTCAGATCTCCATCCATCTCTCTCTCCGGCCACGGCGTGTTTTTCTCGGGTCATGTCCTGAGTATTTTCTGCTGATAGATCCAGAGGATTTGATCCGGTTCGGTTCCATTTCCCCCAAGAAAGAAGAAGAAGAAGAAGAAGGCAGACAAAAAGAGGAGGAAGACACAAGACAGGCTGTGACAAGACCCCTTGCTCGAGTTTGCTCTGGTGAACCCTGGGAAAGATAGAAAAGAACTGTTTTTGGCTGACACTTGGGACCTCTTGCGCCTTCGTTCCCCCACCACTTCAGCTTCATTGCGGATCGTCCTCTGGCGTCTGCAACTGAGAAAGACCAAGAAGACACACAAACAAAAAAGAAAGAACTCGAAAGAAAGAGCATCACCGCATCACCACCAACATGGCCTCTCCCAGATCGAGTGCCGACGAAGGCGAAATTGTCGAAAGACAAACCGCCGGATCGCAACCGCATTACAAGGCAAAGACATCTGCTTCTGCTTCTGCTGCTTCTGCCAGGAATGATGATGGCGGAGACCGTTTCAATGTTGACCGTCGCAACAGAAACCCCCCTCGGAGTAGATCTTCGCGCTCGCCCGACCGGCTGTCCGACCGGCTGTCTGGCGGCAGCTATCCGTATCGCAACGGCAACGGCAACCAGTCCCCTCCACGAGGCCAGAAACGGCAACGAGATGACCGCGACTCACGATACCCCGGCGGCGGCCGAGGCGACCGCTACGACTACGACGATGGCCCGCGACGCCGCGACGGCCGCCTTCCCGACTGGGACCGCTATGACCGCAACAGTCGCGACGACCGTGACGACCGCGACGATCGGAGCGACCGAGGAGGACGTGGCGGTGGCCGTAACCGCGACAACCGCGATCGCGACGCACTGAACTACGACGACGATGGCGGGCGCTACAACCGCAACGCACCCGGCAAGCGGCAGCGCACACGCAGCCGCTCTCCGCCTCCCTCGTCCCAGCAGTCGTCCCTTCGGGGCTATGGTAACGGGAATGGTAACGGCAACCGGGACGCGACGAGCGCGACCGCCGTGATTTTAACAACCGGGATCGTGACTTTGACCGTAACCGTGACAGGGACTCTCACAGGAACGACCGTGACCGGAACCAAGACCAGAACAACGACCGGTGGGAGCGCGATCGCGGTGGCCGTTATGCGGACCGCAATTCCAACAACAACAGCAAAGATGACCGCGATCGTCGTGACCGTGACGCTCCACGCAAAGAGGACAGCCACGCCGAAGCTCCGGAACCTCCTGCGCCGAAACCCATACCCCAGGAGGACTGGGTCGAGCAGGCGCCCGTCGACGAAGAAGCCGAGATCGAACGCCGCCGCCGTCGCCGTCAAGAGATTTTGCAAAAGTCGCGCGCGTCTACACCCCTCGTGGCCCAGTCCCTCGCCGCCTCAACACCCGCCGATACGGCATCCCCAGCCAGCCAATCTGTCGCCTCACCCCGCGTCCGAGAGGGCACCGCCGAAGCCATGGACTTGACCAACGACGAGGATTTCATGAACAAGCTCGGCAAGCACAACACCAACGGAGCCGCCGACGATGCAGAAGACGGCCCATCGGCTGCCGACTACGATCCCACTGTCGACATGGAGGAGGACGAACGTCGCGAAAAGCTCCAGAACGGCGGCACTGTTGCTGGCCTACACGGAGCCGAGCGCCGCGAGTCCCTTCTGGCGGCTGTTGACACTAAAGAACTCAAGGCTGCCCAGGCAGCTGCAACCGCCGCCCCGGAGGAGCCCGCCAAAGCAGCCAAGGGAGCCGACGGCGAAGACGAAGATGACGAGGACGACATGTTTGCCGAAGATTTTGTCGAGAAAAAGTACGAAGCCACCAACGACGACAACGCCGCGGCCGGCGGGAAAGACGCGCTACCAACTGCAGCGGCCAACGGCGGCGGCATTCTCGATGGCGACGACATCCAGGGCTACTACAAGTTTCGGCCCGGTGAGATTTTGGACGGCCGCTACCAGATTCAGACCACGCTCGGCAAGGGCATGTTCTCGGGCGTTGCGCGCGCCTGGGATATTCAGTCGCCGCCCGACAAGCCCCGACGCGAGGTCGCGATCAAGATCATGCGGAATAACGACGCTTTGCGCAAGGGCGGCTACACCGAAATTGCCATTCTCCAAAAGCTCAACGAGGCCGACCCGGACAACAAGAAGCACGTCGTGCGCTTCGAGCGCGCCTTTGACTTCAAGGGCCATCTGTGCATGACCTTTGAGAATCTGTCCATGAACCTGCGCGAGGTCCTGAAGAAATTCGGCAACAATGTCGGCATCAACCTGCAGGGTGTCCGCGTCTACGCCTACCAAATTTTTGTCGCCCTCGCGCACATGAAGCGCTGCAGCATCATCCATGCCGACTTGAAGCCGGACAACATTTTGGTCAACGAGAACCGCAATACCCTCAAGATTTGCGATTTGGGCACGGCCATTGACCGCTCGGACGCGGCGACGGCACAGACCGAGGTCACGCCCTACCTGGTCAGTCGGTTCTACCGCGCGCCCGAGATTGTGCTGGGCATGCCCTACGACTACGCTGTCGACATGTGGTCCATTGGCTGCACGCTCTACGAGCTGTACACGGGCAAGATCTTGTTTACGGGCGAGAGCAACAACCAGATGCTGCGGGCCATTATGGAGATCCGCGGCAAGATCAGTCCCAAACTGTACCGCCGCGGTCAGCTATGGATGCAGCATTTTGACGACAATGGCGGTTTCCTGAGCCAAGAACACGACAAGTTTCAAGGAAAGGTATGTTATCACGTCTGCATTTGTTTTGTTTTATTTCGTTGTATTTTGTTCCCTTTTTCTATTTTCAGCATCACATTAGACGCCCGACATCCTTCGTCACCCCATTTACCTACCCTTCACCCTCCACCCTTGCATGCAGCTTGGAAGCGCGCCGCTCTGTGCCGCTTTCGCTTATATGCAGTCCCTTTTGGCCCCCGTCACCACGCGCCTGCTAGGGCATTGTATGGATTGCGTGGATTGGATTGTTGGTGTCACCAACAGCGGCGCTTCAAAGCTCTCCGTGCCTCATCACAAAGTGCTTGCATTTTCGAGGTCTGCCTTGACAAGTCTTGACATCCCTCGACCAATCCCTTTCCACGCCCCTGCGCCAAACGGCCCGGCTGCCGGCTGGGCCGCATACACCGTCGTTCCATCACTTATTCCCAGCGCCTCTCTTCTGTCCCTTTCATTATAGATCACCGCTAACTGTTTGTAGACCACCATCAAAACACTGCCCGTCATCAAACCGACACGCGACCTGCGCACCCGCCTCATGGCGGCATCGTCCGGCCTGACGGACGCCGAGACCAAGGACCTGCAGCTCTTCCACGACCTGCTCGACCGCTGCCTCAACCTCAACCCGGACAAGCGAATTTTGCCGAGCGATGCGCTGCGGCATCCATTCTTTACAGCCCGCAAGTAAGGACGAGCGAGCACGAAGTGCGAGGAAACCAGTGATAGGAGGAGTGGATGCATGTTCAATGCCCAACAGGATGGCATCCGTAGTCTGGCGTTTATTCTTTCTATTTTCAGTAGCTCTTGTGCGTCTGATATTATTTGTGATGCATTTTACATTCTTTCATCAAAGCGACATATTAGACGAAGCATATAGAAGAGTTCAATACAATGTACCACCAGTTCACCACAACCCATCAAGACATGCGTGTCTGTCCCTTGACGTGTCGTCGTCAGCGCCAAGGTCTGGGAGAGATTAAAACTTTGAGTCAAGATATACACAGTGTTACAACCTCGCAACGACCTTCCTGGCGGAAAGAGGCACAAACGAAACAGACACGGACATGATCTCCAATACCACAAACCACGCAGCAGAATAAATGAAAGATGCAGCAAGAGGGTGCATCAATAGGATGTAGGCAACGAAGATGCAGAAGCACCACGAAAAGAAAAAATAAACGCCCTCATCGGAAACAAACATGGTGAGGTGCATGCATGCGCTGTATGCGTTGCATGCATGCGTCTTCGTGCGGTGTACAACAAACAGACGGAATCCCAGGCCAGGCCCTGGTCCAGGTCCAGGCCTTTACGAGAAGCCATGTCCACACATTCGGCGTCTTTTTTCTCACGTCCACCCTCTCTCACTCACTCACTCTCACCACCCTCGATCTGTGTAGCCTGCCTTGCAGGTCCGTCCTTCCATGTGATCTGTCTGAGGCATTGCCCTACCTTTACGATATATTTCGTATTTATTTAGCTCTGGGTCTCACCGTCACACAGGCCATAAACCTGTCTGGCCAGAGACGGCCGTGAAGGCATACTCTTTATAGAATACTCCTCGGTGATTGGACCGCGTGTCGACTTTCCCTCGAGCTGCACTCGTATGACCGACCAACCTCCTCGCCCGTAGGATTACTCTCTTTAAGGTAGCGTGAGCTGTCATATTCTTCGGTCCATTTCTTATTTGTTTTCGTTATTCTTCCCTCTTAATGCACTCTCCCACTCTCTTTGCTAGGCCACGACCTGTGGCCAGCCCCCGGGTAGAGACACATACAGAAGAGGCACAGGCAGGATCTACCTGGGAAAATTGAAATTGAAGTTAAAATTGAAAAAGTCTAGCGTGCTACGGGCCACGAGAAATCATGTGCTTTCTGTGATGCTCGAGCTGAGGTGCGAGAAGAGTCACGATCGCCTACCGAAAAGGCAGTCAAAATGGCGGTTTAACGGGCAGCAGACTCGGCAAGATGATCGCTCTCAAGGACATCCAGAGCCGACCTTTCTGTCTCCTGTTTACCGGGGTGACACGTGGCGATAGACCGTAGTTCGAGAGCCATGACTGTGGTGGGAGAGTCAACAATCGGAAGACAATAACAAGCAAGGACCTTACTGTCACACCCGGTAGCAAGACAAATATTCGTAGCCATATCGACCGTCTATGGCGAGTGACTGCCGGGAAACAATAGACGAAGCTGGACATATTGTCTCCTATCCTTCCAAGGAAGACACTAGGTGACGAGGTGTCTGGTATGGGGATCGTCGAGCGCACAGGGCACGACAAATAGACACAATAACTGCGACGTAGAGACACGACAATAGATATGGCCTACAATGGTGCACAGCAAGCGGGATCCCTCGGGTGCGTGCAGGCGTACGAGGAGGTTGGGAGAGGAGTCGCGCATTGAAGGAAGAGAAATAAAATATGACAAGTGAGCAGAATAGGAAACCTTCCACAAAAAATATGTAAACACTACAGGCACGATAATGGCTTTTTTTAGGGAAATAAAACCTACGCGGCAGCGTACAGGCAACGTGCCTCTTTTCTGTTATTGTCACCGAATATCACGAAATACCTGAGAAAGTATTCAAGAGGCAAGATCACGCGAGAAGCTCTTGTTTGACAGCGTTTCAACGTCTCAAATCAACATGTTTACTTTATTTTTATCCTCTGTTTCTCAAAGACTGTTCCAGAGACTAGAAACAAGGCTGTCGATGGTCTTTTTCGTTGGACCCTACCATTGTTTCATCAGTCGCCTTGTCATCCCTTATTTTTGTTTATGTTCATCAATGTGCTCGAAACAGAAACAAGGCACGGGCTCTGTGGCCAGGAGAGCAGCCGAGACGTTTTTTCATCGCTCGGGTAACACAACATCACAACGAATAGCAAAAACAATCACAAACAGGAGCAACAAGGGCAACATGAAGGAACAAGAGGAGCAAAAACAAGAGAAACCTTCCGGCCGAATGGCCCTATTCTCCTCTCACCGACCACTCCATTTTCTCCCCAACCTCATCCCTCGTCCTCGTCCTCACGCAGCCCCCAATCTCGCCCCGTAAAATGTGACAACTGATAGCGCCCAAGCAGAAATATTATTCTGAGAACGACAACTAGGAGCTGGAAGGAGACTGGGGAGACGTTTCACAACGAGGATTTGGGGAGGGAC
This sequence comes from Sporothrix variecibatus, assembly GCA_016097105.2. NCBI lineage: Eukaryota > Fungi > Ascomycota > Sordariomycetes > Ophiostomatales > Ophiostomataceae > Sporothrix > Sporothrix variecibatus. The sequence goes on along the minus strand of JADMNI010000007.1, from coordinate 2,206,671 downwards.
AGGTCTTTTGATTTCCGTAAGTGCATAGAGAATAAGGCCATACAAAGTTACTCTCCCTCTTCTTTTCCCAGCCTACCTTTGATGCCGTACAATGTTTGGTTTTCCTTCATATTGGGGAAACACTGCACCATACTCTGATGCGCTCGGGAGAGAAGAATGAGGGAGAAGGGGAGAATAATGGCTACAACTCAAGAGCTCAGTAGATGACCCGGGGATGCGGAGGGGGGCACAGCATGATGCATAAAGCACGAGGGTGTAAGTCGACAAATGGAGCCATGAGAAAAGGAAGAGAGGGAACAATACACGCATACAGGTGGCGGAGGAGGCGTTGGACGGACATACGTGGCGGACGTGAGACGACATGGTAGGGCAGAGAAGAATATGACGGATTTTTTTGAGTGTACATTTATGCGCGTAAAGGGACACGAGGAGCACAGCAGATAATATTCCTATCAAGAGATCCATTTGAATGTTAACTGTTGTCGAGTGATCTAAAGGATATGGGATTGCGCACTTTATTGTTTGGTTCCAAGATTCGCTCTCATCTTTCCCACCTCTCTTGTTTACATCGTCAGGGGTCAGCAACCAGGTCAAATGACAGTTCTAATTCAATTGATTAAACCTACCATGGTTATAAACGTTCTTTTGAGAAGTTTTACACGCCTTTGTATTCAATTTTAATATATTCGTCTACACTTATTATTTGCCGATCAACAAAGCATTGAACATCGCCACAGGATGACGAAAGTGTGCATTGATGCCCATTTATGTCGAACAGCCCAATTAACTAATTGACTTTGTAGATACAGAGATCGTCGCTCTCGAGTCCCTTAAAGGGCATTTCTATCGATTTTCCTTGCGCCACCCGCGCCTCTCCCGGTTGTTGGGTCGGCTGAGATGATTGGGTTGTTTGGTACCGAGCCAAGGAAAACCAGAAACAAAACATATTGATATAAACAACGGGAGCGAGCCTCCGAGGCTCCGTCAATATACGGAGCAAGAGCCTTGTGATGCGTACCAAGAGCCATCTGTACAAAACTAAAATGCTCAGTATAAAGAATACGTCACAACCAAATCCAGATCCATTCTTCTCTAATTTTTTCATGCAACAGATAGATCTACGTCTATTAGTGAATCTTGGCGGTGCTTTATGCGCCTTCGTATCGGCCATGATGTAAACATATCGCGGGTCTCTACTGTATTGCAAACAATGCCCTACATAGTCTTTCGTCATATGGTTCAGCTGCCTCAGATCTGCAGGGCTTCTTACTGTGCGTTAGATTTATCGTTAACTCGAGAGATCAACCCGCTTCGGAGGACTGCGGCACAATAGAGTCACAAACCTCGTCAAGGCGAAACAACTGTACGCATCCAGCGAAGCGATGGCAGGGGCAGGCTTTATTCCTTTAGCTGGAAAAAAAGAAGAAAAAAAACCGGGATGGTGCCAAAGGGGTCTGCACGAAGTCGGCAAACTTGAATGCATCACTCGTATTCCGCCTTCGTAGCCATGCCCTCTACGAAAGAAATGTCACACTCTTCACAGTCAACCACCTTCCTTCTCTGTGTTGGCTTAACAGCAGGCACAGCCGCCTCTGTATGAAAGCAGGCAGTGTATACGTAGTAGTCATACATCGCCAAGCCAGCGCCTTACAGTAACAAAGGCAGAGTCGTCCGTTTGGAGTGGTACAATTTACAAAATAAGGCGATACAGCGGCTATACCGCCACACTCGCCCTTCCCTCGTCTATCACTTCCCCGTCCGTCAGTCACCAAATGTCTGGGCGTTCTTCGCCCGTCTCTGCCCTGTTGTCTCCCCATTGTTCTTGTGAAGACTCCTCGTCTTTCCGCACCTCATTCATAGACTCTGTATACTGGCTAGGTTTCCCTTTTTTTACCAGTAAAGGGGGGCAGGAACCCAAGAACGCATCGTAGGGTCTTTGACATATGCCAGACGCTGTTCGTCGCCGTGCACGGCTTCTTTCGGTGCTCTTTCTACCAACTGCTCGCGTCTAGGGAGATAGCTCCCTGGCCGCGAGAGGGGTTGACGACAGCAGCGCGGGGGGTCCCTGTAGGTGCTCCCAAGAAGTTGGTCGGGACAAAGCTTTCACGGACAAAGCATATATCCTAAGGGTGTTCCCAAAGGATAAGATACGCGTCCCCCTGGCTCTTAAAGGGGGCTTTGATACTGCGCTGCTGTTGGGCTTTTGGGGGCCAACGAGGCACCCTGGACTGCTTGATCGGGGAATGTGTGCACCGTCGACCGATGGCCTTCCCTTTGATCTTTGATGGGGTTCATCATCCACGGTCACTCGTCCGCAAGAGAGAGCCTTGGCTGTGTTGATATTAGACAGCCAACAGTCGTCCACTTCGTAGGGAGAGCAAAAAAAAAAAAAAAAAAAAAAAAAAAAAGAGTGCGGAACTTACAGCCGTTCGCTCTTACAACTCTCACAACTCTTTGGTGGCTTGGCCCCCGAACCAGGCCTCGGCCCCCGTTCGACTGGTCAACTTACACGAAGGGTTTATCAAACAAAGAAGTCACTTGTACTAGCTCCTCTCTTTCGCAGCTTCTCCTCCATCTCTTCCCACCACACTGGTCTTTGGTGTTCTCGTTTTTGTTGCAAGGAGGACTACGCCATAGCCTTGGAGGAAGACGAATACGCTTGGTAGACGCTTGGGGGTTTGCTCGGAGTTTTTGGTCAGACATAACTGTCCTACTGGGACAAAGGGAAGAGGAGAGGGGGTTAAAGGCCGCAATGGCTCCAAGGCTGAAGAGCGGAATGAAGGGCGACGATGCTGTCCCAAGAAAGAGTGCTGCTAACTTCCCTACTGCCAACAGAGTCTGTCAGTTAGTTGGGCGACGATGTGTATTCTTGGCTGACCGAGACGCATTGCTGGGACCTCCAAGGGAGAGATCATGTTCGTTTTGACAGGGAGAACCGGTGAATGGGAAATAGCAGAAGCAACAGTATGAGCTTACCCAAAATGGAAAACGAATGTCCATTCTCTCGACGGTGTTTCTTTCACCGGTCTTCATATCAAGGCGCTTGCCCTGAGAATCCTCCTGGGTGTGATGTGCCCAATGGTCACCAACAGGCTCATCCAAGGGTGATGCTCAAAGGATCCGTCTGAGAGGTCTCTGTGTCCAACGAGGTGCATGCCCAAAGAGGAATGTTGTGCAACAGTGATAGAGAAAAAGTGAGAAAAAGATAGGAAGATGAGAAGACGTCATTTCTTGACAATCCGATCGTCTGTAAAGACGCTGAGAAAGAAAGTGTCTGCAGCGAGGCCCTTCAGCGCCTAGCGCATGCAAGGGATGAATGAACGTCGGTTCGGTGGTTCAGAAAGTGGGGAAGCCATGGCCGGAAAGGGCTAAAAGTAAACAACGGCGGACCGGCCGGGAAGTTGACGGTGGCCGACGGCCAGTATCAAAACTCCCACGAAAGGAAAAGGCTCGCGGTGGGAGACGCGCCCGCCGGCCGCAGACTATTGGGAAAAAATCAAGAGCCTTTGAAAAGGTGAGAAGCTTCGGAGTTCAACTGAGCCACTGCTTCGCTCATAACGCTTCGAGGCTAATGCACGTCATTTATTGTTGTTCGTTGCTTTTTCTTTAAACATCGCAAAGCTGCACCATCTTGATACGATGTTTGGGCGCGCTGCGTCGTATTGAGCTTTCTTCTTCTTCTTTTCTTCTTTTCTTCTCTTTCATCTTTTTCATCTTTTTCATCTTTTTCTTATTCGTATTGATATCCCGCTCTTGTTGCGTGTCTCGAACTTCTTCATCCAGCCTAGCCAGACATGCTTACCCCCATTTGGCCGCCAAAGGGACCTTCCATCCAAGGCGTCGCCGTTGACAAAGTGCACGGTGCTACGGAGAGTTTTTGTTGAGATTTTCCTTTCCTTTTTTTGCCAGACTATTGATTGCTAACAATAGCAAGGAGGCTGGTTTGATCGTTTTCTTGTCCACGCCCTGTCGATCGTATGATTGCAAAGCTCAATAGAATGCAGCTCACAGCTGCGCCTAAGCAGTGTTTGTAGCTATCTCAGACGAGTCTTCTCCATACCAGCCATCACTTTGTTTGTGATTGGCCCATTTCATCAATTTGGGACGTCCGGAGACAAGTCCGGTGTGCATTGCAGGACTGCACATATTCAAAGACATGATCGCAAAAGAACATCATACTAGGCGACTGCTTCAGAAAAAAAAATTGAGCGCGGTCCGGGTTTGAAACCGTTTTTTTTGTCTTTTTCTATCTACTTCTTCTTTCCTCGGCAAAGGTTTTTTTTTTTTTTTTTGGTATGAGAGCATGCAGGTACAGTCGGACAGCCTGGAGATATCACACACCTCTAGTCTGTTAATGTTCGTCATATTGCAGTCGGTAAGGGGAGAATGAAGAAGAGATAAGAAATTGAAAATGCCATCTACGGCCTCCGTGATCGGTGATAACAAGCATATTATGTGAAAACATAAGACGGGAAGGAAGAAGGGATGATTAAAGACATGAGGCGAGATAGAAAGAAGAGACAAAAAAGACGGGAAGGAAGACGACAGGCGACGGGCAGGAGATACGGACGAAAGAAGGAGAAGACGATGGAAACCGACGAGAAGAAATATGACACAGACGGGATCGACGGTAGATCGAGAAAGGCACGGGATAAAAAAAACGAGCGACAACTGACAGCCTGACAGTCCTGTCTACAATATCGTTGGGGGTGTGGTGTGTACTCGTACTGTACTATGCATTGTGTGTATTGTGCCTCTTTATTTTATTTCTTTTTTTATTGCCGGGTGTGACGCGATCGTGAACGCGAGCTGGCATTCATCCGTTGGTTTGAACTTGGTCCGTGTTTGCAGTGGTCGATGATGCGCCGTTTCAGCTTTGTTTAGAGAGAGTTGGGATTGACGTCGGAAAAGGTTCCGCCTCAATGGCACGACAGGAATGGCCGATAAAGAAAGTAAGACGACTGTTTGTTCTTCTTCTCCTCTATTGCCTAGCATGATCGTTGTCTCCTGACTTGTCTGGTGATGTTTGTTCATCACCCTTTCTGAATACACACCCTCTGTTGACAATGAGGCGAGGCTGCAACTAATTCATATTGACCCAAGATATTGAAACACCCGAGACATGGCGATTATGGGCAAAAATGACCCAAAATGAACAGACATAGGAAGACAATGAGATAATCAGTGTCATTAAAAAAACACTGAATGACATTCATCGAAAACTCTGCTGGTCACCATACCGCTGCTGAGCCTATTCGATATTACTCCCTGTCTCTCTTTTCTTCTTTTTTCCCGTTTACTTTGTACATCATTCCAAGCCTGTACCAATGCAACCATATAAAATGTATTTCAATAAATGTCAAGAGAGGTGGGACCGAACGGAAAGTGTTCAAGTGTGGAAGTGTGACATTGATGCGCACCCAGAAAAGAGGCAACCAGCTTTACAGCCCGAGCAGCCTACCTTGTGCTTTGTGTCTCGCCCCACGGAACAACAACTTCGGTGCCGACCGACAGGCGAGCAGCACAAAAAGACACAAAATGGCGACTGCAGTCCAAATTGATGGGCACCCTCTTCAAGGGGTTTTCTATTTCTCCATATGATCTGCTGCATGGCCTTTTGGCAAGAGGGCGAGAGAGACTGGCGCTGGGACGGCAAGCGAGATCGCGATAGATTGCGCCAACCAGACTTTTTTTTCTCCTGTTCTTCCAGCTCTATCCGTCATTTATTTGCCTTGCTCGTCTTACTACATCATTTATTGTGGTTGTCTTTCCGCGGCGGCAAGTGATTGGTGCAAGATTGCTGGTTTGTTGAATTTATTCGGTTTGTTTTGTTTAATGAGAATAGATTGGGCGATGATTTATATTAGGTGTAAATGAACCGAAAAGGGAAAGAATATATTGAATTGTTTTCCCTTGTTTTCGTCCCCATTTACATTTGCTGCATGCAACCCGTTTCTAAATTTCCATGTGTGAATAAAGCTGTTGGATGTTGGTTCATGAGCTCGAAAAAGAAATCCCAATCACAAACTTCTATTCATGTCCTCTTATTCCGATATGTCTGTTGGTCACATCTATTCCCTAGTACCAACACAAATTATGAACGAAAATCTCTTCCCAACAACCATTAATTGCAGACTGTAAATATTCTCATTATTGATTGTCTACCGCTCTCAAAAGAAAATCAACAAATAGGATTTCAAAAAATGGCCCGGCCGCCTAATGTCTTCCCTCGACCATGCGGTATGCACGGCCCTTCTCTTTGCATCGGCGGTTCGCCCTACGGTATGTCAACGATCGAGGGTGCGTTATCATGGTGTTCACTTTAACTGTTGTTTGATCATTTTTGGGACTGTTATTTTCGTCCTTTACTCTTTTTACCCCCTGTTGGTATGAAAATACTGCGGCCCACTCCTGTACCACTGTTGCAGCCCGTCTGGGTCTTCACAGCAGCAAAGCGGCAAGCGGCAAGAAAAGAGGTGCAGCAGCAGTTACAAAAAATAGAAAACCCGTTTTGTTTGAGGACCCGGGATCGACGTCGAGGGTGATGATAGGAGAAAATAAAGGCGACGGGCTGTTGGCAAGGATGAATAGCGAAGAGACACTGGAGACGCTGCGGTTGAGCGGCCGAACATCTCACCTCATCCACTGGCTCACAGTCACCGTTCTATGTGTGAGGCGGTGTTGGCGTGATTGACGGGAGCGTGATTGACAGACCCAAGGTGTTTCGATGCAACGGTTGTTCGCCGTCTGCCTTGATTACTGTGTACTCACATACAATTTCAATATAGCCTTCTCATTTCTGCTATTATCTCTTTCATATGCCATGCATTATTGTTTAATCTATTTGACGTAGAGTGATGTACGGTCTGAAGATGAAGGCAAACACAAGAGAAGACGAAAAGACAAATGAAACCTGCATCAAAAATTCGAGAGCAATTCCCGGATGAGAAGATAAAAAAGACAATAGATACAATATCCCTTCGATGCCAAGACCGCACAACATCCGTCACCGACTGCAAGCGAAAGGAGATACGCAAGGCAAGTCAAGGCACACTTTCATTTTGTTCGAAGGGAGCACTCTACTCGGCGCAGTAGTTGTGATCACGGCCCGCAGGCGTGGTGTTATTGTGTACTGCACTACTAAGTGTGTGTATTGATGTCCGGTCTCGACATGGGAGGGAGTCTAGAAGCTGTCACAGAATGCAGAGGGCGTGTCATTGACCATTTACGAAATACGGCAACCTTATGTTGACGATCGTCTAATCTTTTCCGTCTCGACTTTTCGTCTGCTCCTTTCTCTTATTTGCTGATTTTCCTTCTCAGGGTCCTGTTCTTCTCATCGCCATTTTATGCCGTCTTATGAATGACATGGCCGAAATATTAGCTGACGGACACGCTGGCTTTCAAACATCAACACGGTAGTTGTTGAGCACCGCTAGGTGTGGTGCAATTTTCAGATGCTCTGCAACATTGCAAACCGCAACATGGCACTTCTTCGATTATTTGGTGAGATTAAACATCTTTTACAGTATTGTGTAGTGTAGATTTGTTGTGTTTTTTTGTGTGTTTTTTTTAATAAAAAAAAAAGAAAAAAGAAAAGAAAAGAAAAAAAAAGCTTTTATTACATACAGAGAGAGTCAACTTCAGGACAGACAAGTAAGCAATGAATCTAAAAGCTGTCCATATTATTCACAACACTATCCCGTTTATTGACAATAGACAATAAAATAAGTACAGTGCATATATTTGTCTCTCGTATGTTTTTATTGCTCTGCATATTCTCATATCATTCGTTGTTGTACGTGTACACATACACATATTATTGTCTCTTATTGTATTATCATATGCCACGCCTCTTCCATAGCATCAATGTTTGAAACGTGTCGCGTGCTTTTCGAATGTCTTGTGTGTAGTCTAGAATCGAGCCCGCATTCCTCAGTTGAGGCGATTTCGATTATTCGGATTATTCGTTTTTTATTCCTTCCTTCATTCTTTCTATCCCGTTCTTGGCTTTCTCTTTTTCTCCATTCTCCATTCTCCATTCTCGGCTCTTGTCCGTTGGGACTTTGCCCGTGGGATGTCCGCCTTGCCCGCTCCTTCTTCGTACGCAATGTTTCACGTTCCGGCAAGGAAGAAAGGGAGAGAGGGCAATGATGTTATTTGTTTTGGTGGCCACATACTCCGTACTTTGTACACATACTCCTCAAAATACTCCCTTGATTTCTCAACGTCTTTTCCCCTCCCTTTCGTCGGCCCACCCAAAAGGCGCAGCCCTTACGACGTATCTTGGGGGACTCATAGCCGCCCTCACCGCCGTGCACGCCCTCACACTCACTCGAGAAACACGCGGATGACGGAGGTTGCCTCTACGATCCTCGCTTGGTATGTGGGGACGGTATCTTTTTTTTTTGCCAACGCCTCGCATCTTGAAATATCCCTTCTTGCCTCGTTTCACACTCTTTTGCCACGAGCCACATAAAACAAGAAAAGGCTACAAGAAAAAGCAAGGCTCACAGGATGTACAAGAGATGGCATGAAACAAACCAGTCGAAAAAAGGGACCACGTTGACGTCGAGGTCCATATTCTCTCCAGTCTCTCCCTCCATCCACGTCATTTTGCCCTGCATAAACTCCTGAAGCCGTGACGTCGAGTCGGAGGTCGGAGGAGGTGCTGGCGTGGCGCGTAGCACAAGCCACAAACAACGACGTATTCACATTCATTCGCGTTCATTCACGGCCAGGTCGGGCCCAACAATAAAGTGGCGACTGTAGAGACTCGCAAATGCGAGACTTGCCCCCCTAAAACAATAACAAACAAGCCTGAAGGCGTAAGGAGTAGGTCCATAGTTGTCATTGTCTTGCTTTCATTGTGGTCCACTGTAAAATTATGAAAGCCCACCAGCTAATACGAAGTACGTCGTAGTATCCACTGTAATTCCACTGTAATACGATGCAATATTGGGTAGAAAGCCACTGTAAACAGCGGACTCAAGAGAAATGCATGCCCCTATTTTTTATGTTCGAATTTTCACGCCCAAAAGATTCTCCACAGTCCATATTTCATATTCAATCTTGGAAATTGGGGGGCCAAACAACAGTCAACCCAAAGTGGGCGTAATGGGGCGCCTTCCATATCTCGATCCATCTCACGATCCATCCACAGTAGTGGAATAGCAGGAGATCCATTTTGAGATGGTGGCGTTTTCAATAGTAAGATACGGCGTGCATTCAGAGGCGCCCTTTTTGGTTTTGAGGCGTTCTATGGACCCGGCCAGGCCTTTGCTGCACGTTATGCAGTCATTTTTTACAGTGTACATAACAATGCTGAAGAACACTGGGACGCCCCCATTCTGCACTATGGAGTACACTGCCATGTGTCCCCAAAGAACCAAATACTCGGACTCACACGCCCAGGCTCGTGTCCTCCAGCGCAGCCGAGAGCCTTTGGTCGTAGACCCGCTCCAGGCATCCATAATAATAAAAAGAGGACACTTTACAGCACTGAAAATAGTTCATACAGCGGGTGATGCGGTGGGTAAATTCAGTGGAAGGCTCGGCAGCTGGGAGGCCTGGAGGCCACCAAAACGGCTGCGGCGAGCGGCAGTGGCGAGAAGTTGAGGAGACACGAGAATGAGACGGAGCTTGGCTTGAAAGAGAACAATACTAGCAAGGCTTGAGAAACAGGCGACTTCACGAAAATGAACAGGCTATCGAGTTGCAGGTGAACAGCTGAGATTTTCAGTGAGTTGCACATTCTCACCTTATTCAAGGTCGGCATCAACGGCGTGACTCGAAGATGGTGATATCTTTGTCACCTTTGCCCGATTCTACCCTTTTCTCACCTTGGTTTTTCAAGTCTTGTGATCATAATTCTGTGACTGAATTTTTACGTTATGATGATGGCACTCACACGTAAGTTTTCTGTGTCATTGTTTTGATTTCCTTCTGAATGTATTCACATTGCATTAATCTCACCCGTCACTCGTATTGTTCACGATGATATTGTGTGTGTTATGCTGTTTTTCCTTGGGATGTCGTTGCATTTCTCTGACACAAGATCCGGATTGAGACTAGTTTTTAGTGGCAGGGGTGTGGTATTGGTGGCATTTGTTGAACAAAGACTGACAGCCTCGACACCAGGCAGCCACTGACAGGCCGCGAAATTAGGCCATGTGGAGCCATCGACGAACAACGACACCTCTTCTTTTTGCTCACAGCCTGCCTGAGCCTCTCTGAGCCTGCCTTGTCCTCGCCTTTCTTTTCGTGTAAATCATCGGCTATTATCATGCTCTTTCATGTGTCATTCAATGTAGGCAGCAGGGCGAATGTTTTTGCATATTTGCCCTCTATTTTGAAATGTGCTCAATGTTTGGGACGCCTAGCTTCTAGGACTTCTATTCTTACCACACTTGCCTCTGATATGTTTATTAATATTTGCCTGATATTGTTCTCAACAAAAATAAGGGTCTTTCATTATTCAGGCAATGCAAACAATATAGGAATATCAAAAATACGGGTTTTGCAAATATGCCGTGCTTGCGTTGGCACATACTTTGCATTTTCGTATTTTGTCAACGGTTTTCTCTCATCGCAGGCCTCAGAGTTTTTCAAACTTTTTATCATCTGATATTTACATCATGAAGACGTTGTCGTCTGGTGCCTGGGGCCATTCGTTGGGATAAAAACCACATAATCAATATCATCACAATGTGTAAGTGTGTACCAGCACTAGGTACTGGCGCACTAGATACCGGCTGTTCTTTGCGGCCGGTGTGTTGGTAGTTGTACATGTCAATATTACGGCGTGATTGTAAGTAGTGCGCGGCGTGATCCGTAACTACTGTCCTCCCAATTTGACAGTTTCTTACAAGCGCACAGAGGCGGAAAACATGTATATCCACCACCAAAATCATCAGACAAGTGACAACATGTGACATGGACGGCAAAAATGAGCATACTGTGACTGTACCAAATCGGAAAAATCTGTATATACCGCGATATTCCATCATCTTGTTCTCGATCGACTGATGGAAGCATCATGCGCCGTAAAAAATGCGGGGAGGCTTAAAAATATCATGTATCTCAAGATAAACTTTATTATTTCTACTTGTATCTCGACTTTAAGCTCGTCCTTGTACGACGCTGGAAAGTTTATCCGTGCAGGCATTCGACGCGTTCCTATCTCCTACCACATGGCACCGCCGAACTAAACCAACCACTCTCGATAGGCCACATCACGGCTGCGCGTCTGGAAAAGACTTGTATTTCTCACCGCCATCGCCATCGTCATCTCTCACACATCGATGATTGAAATAGCATCAATAGTCCGCCCGGAAGGACGCCGGCGTGCGGCACCGATATATCCGCTCCCGACTCTGCCGGGCCGGTGGACAAGTGCCGAGATACTTCGCGTGCTTCCACTAATTGCATCGACGACACGCCTATCTTTTTATATCAACAGACACTCATCCACCTAGCATCAACGAAATTTTGCTTGTGTAGGGTAATGACCCTGCTTTTTCTCTGCCTAAATTAAACTTTGTGTCATGATCCTTAAGGGCCGTTGTTAGATTAAATATTGCCCTGGCCTTTCAGAAAATCTGTTATTCTGAGATGGTAGGGATGAGTCAAGACGTCAGAAACAATTTGTTCCCATGATATCATTCGCGCCTGAGTCTTTGTTGCACTTTGTATATTCAATGTTGCAAGTCGTTACAAGTCGCGCACCATGCAGCCAAGTTGAGATAGGCTCGAATCAAAGTAGATATTTGTTGATGTGCAAAGTTGTTGTGTAAGTTATGTAAGTACAAGTTTAAATGTTGCCTAGTTTGTATTTTTTTTTATATATATAACAAACAAAAATAAATAAGTTGAAATACAGTTCATAAGTTTTGTTTCAACATAAAAACATATATCGATAAAATTAAATAAAAATAATAAATCAAAAATAAATATTCGACCCTTATTTTAAAATAAAATAAAATAAAACTGCCGCAAATCATGTATGGACAAAGAAAAAATACCAAACAAAAAGCGCATCAAGGGATATATCCCTTGATATCCCCTATCTCAACTACCGAGAAGCCTCACTTTTGCCCTTCTGCTACTTGCATTGTTTGTATAGTCCACCTATCGGCCCTAAACATTACTACCATTGTTGACCCAACAACTCATCGGGTATCAGATTAACCAGTGCCGTGATGCTGGTATTGGGAGTATACACTCCGTCGCCGACGCCTCACCTTCACCCTTTCCATGAGTCTGTCATCGCCCGCAGAGATCGCTCGTCACGAGTTCTATTTCAGTGTCAGCCAAAAGGCGATCTGGTGGCATCAAGTGATATCAAGGGCGCGGGCGCCAGATTTTTTTAATGGCCTCATGTCCCATTGTTCAAGTCGTTCACCCAAAGTTCGCCTCACGGGCACGAGTTTAAAGTTTAGGGCTGGGTAAAATCTACAGCAAGTTTTTGTTGAAGTCGGTCGACACCGTACCACCATCGAGCTATCGTCAACGGCACCAGTATCAAATTGAGTAACCTGCCGTGCTCGACAGCGAAACGACCAGAGGCGAAAAAATCAAAAGAATCGCCGTCGTCGCCGCCTCGCCATCGAGTAGGTCCTCCCTTGGTGGCGCAACATGTAGCCCAAAAGGACAAGACCGAGAAGGACGTCGTTTTTGATAGTCGAGATAGTCTCAATAAGTTCTTTCACTACAAAGTTAACCGATGTCGTTCTAAAGTAGCTTTTGCACTTGTTCACAGTAGTTTCGGTACGAAGGCGAGGAAGGGAGGCTCGGGAGGCTCAAAGGCTTTCGAGTTGACGACAAGAGACGGCTTCTTAGGTTCTCATTGGTCAGAGGACCCGTGTAAGACAAGATTGGCTTCTCTCTCTGAACAGTCGCGATGGCGGGGTTGACGTTGGTTTACGGCCTCTGATTCGTCGACTGGATTGGAAAGAAGCCTAAGATAGGACTGTCCGTCATCTATCGACAACGACATCGACATCGACACTATCAAGGACCGTCGATGGAAGAGGCAGAGCCCGATATGAGCGATATCAGCTATTACCAGCTTGCTCAAACGATTGCATCAGGCTCGACGGTTCGATCTTTCTTCATGATTCTTCGCCCGCCCTTTGGCACTCTGGGCTCGTCATAGGCGTGCTGATCAGTTGCTGAAGGTGGTGGCCGAGGTGGTCAATCAAGAGTCGGAGTCGATTTTAGTGCTTAAAGTTGATTAGAAAATAAATAATAAATTCACCGTGGCTCAGCCGCCGATCTAATCTGTTCTTTTTGGCTGCACTTTTGGCTGAAGACTACTTGTGTCTGGCCTTCCATTTCAGCCACATCTCTCCCATTCAACCACACCACCACCACAGTTCGAGCACACCACCAGCCTGTGGTAGTCTGCTGTTGTCGTCGTCGTCGACATTGTTAGTGCTATCTCGATGCACGTCGTAGTTTCTCCTCTTTCTCTCCTCTTCCGCGGCAGGTGCTCCGGGGGATATGCACTCCAAGTGCACGCAGTGATGTCTTGGACTGGTACTTTTTAGGCGAAAGACACCACTAAAAACACACCAAAACCACCGCGGACAGCGTCCAGGCCCGTCCGTCGACGGTAACGAGCAGTCTAGTCTCCTAGTATAGCGCAGTGGCAAAGGGATGTGCACCATTACGGAGTACACTTTGAGTCTCCTCTCGTTTCAATCTTGTCTCTTCTCTCGACTCTCTCCATACGAAGCAAGCCACTTTCGTTAGTTCACCTCTTCGCTCCAGCCGTTCGTTTCGCTCGTCTTGCATCTTGCGTCGCAGGTCGTATTCCACGAACGGGCGGTGTCCCCTAGTGTGATTTCCTGCATCTGCAGAAGGCAGGAAGAGACGAGAGAAGAGTGGAGATATTTCACTAGTGAGGACGATCTCCTTATTTTTTCTTTCCTTTCGACGGAGAACAAGAAAAAAGGAAATAATCGCGAACAGTCTGTGAGTTCTCTGTTCTCTCGAGTCTCTTTCTTGAACAAAAAAAAAGCCCGTGCGTCGTCAGCAAAAGAGGAGAAAGCCAGCACAGCCAGAAAGAGGCAATGATTGCCCACACCCCGAAACCCAACCAGCGGAGACGGGCTGGACGGACGAGACGGACTCGACGGAGAGTTCGACAGAGAGAAAGTGGTTGACGATCTAAACTCGATCTGTTCAGGGGTGGGCTTGCCCGTCAAATTGTCTCTTGTCCACCAGTCTTCAAGAAGCGTGGGCTGGGCTGGGCAAGAAATAAGGTGAGGCGATTTTCCCATGAGATTTCCTTCTTGGTCGCCAGCCCCCAATGAAATAGGGGGAAATGGGGCAACGATATGGAGCAGATATCGACTTACGAGTGTTAGCGGCTGTCGATGCAGATTGCTTGGCATGGATCAGAGAGGCGAGAGAGGAAGAAGAGCGACGAGAGAGGAAAGGATGCTACGGATGCACGGCCTGGAAGGTCTTTGAGAAGTCTGTGAAATCATATCGAGTAACAGATGTCGTAAGCTTGAGAGTGACCGGGGCTGCTACGCCGGCACGCCGGTCACCTTCACCTTTGAGCCCTTTTTTGATATCGAGATGTGCATGGTGAAGGATGGTCTAAGAGTCTAGCTCGTCTAGAAACAACCAGAATCACAGTTCCCAGAGGCTCCTCAGGATAAACGGCAGAGATAGACATGATTTGCACACCTTGTCGTCAAGTGTCGTCAAGTTTCTTCCCAAAGTCGCAACAATAAGGGAGGGGTCGTGTGATAGAAAAACCAAGTTTGGAACAAGATTATCAGGGTGATGGGCACATGATAGACACCAGACGTCCAACGACGTCGTCTGGTTCGTCCACTCGTCGACTACTGAGTAGTTTTGTCTTCTTTGGATAATCACCGTAGCAGTAGAACACAGAATCGAAACCTGTGGAAGGACTGCTGTGTATTCTAGAGTCTAGAGAGCCAGAAAGGACGTATGATATCAAAGATATCTCCAACAGAAGCGGTACGAGGGGATGGGACTTGACACATCGTGTCGACCACGCGACTGTCCTTTTTTGTTGTTCTTCTGCTTTTGGTTCTTCTGCTTCTCAAAGAGTTCTTCGTTTTTTTCACATCCTTGCCTTGCAACGTAAGATACTCGAGAGCTGTTTCGGCGAAGGCGCCCGCTTCGTTTGCGAGATTTGGATATGTTCACTTCTGTTGGTTCCAAAAGAAACAGACCAGACACCGACCAAAAAACCCGAGAACGAAGCACGGGGACCGGACCCAACGAACAGACCGCTGGGAGAACAAGCGCTGGGATATGCTGGGAAGGAACCCTTCATCACCTCCGCGTATTCGCTGGAGCCGAGGCGCCCAGTCACCAACAGGTCGCGCCCAGACTGTGCTGAGAACGCCCTAACTTGCCCAGAAGGGCCGCCCAAGACCGCCCAAGGCCGCCCCCAAGGATGCCTGCAGGATGGGAGATGCACTGTCGAGGGCGCTAAAAGGGGACGTGCAGCTCGACCTCACAGTTGGTGCATCTCTTTGCATGGAAGCCTTCCCCTTCCGTGTTCGCGCCTAGAAAGTAATACGCTTACCGGCTCGCCCGGTGCCCCTTCTGGGTCTCTCGGGTCTCTTGGTGGTGCTGCCTGTTGGCTTCAGTGACCCAAAAGACAAATCGCTGGGAACGCCCGACCGAGGCTCTCGTCTCGCCTTGGGTTCGCCTTCTTTTCTCTCTCTCTCTGCCTGTCTGTCTGCCCTTGTCTCAATCTGTCCATGTTGTCCATCCCTTTCGCCCCTTCGCCCTTTTCATGTATTTTGACAGAATGAAAAAGACAAAGGAAACCATGAAACAGGGCCGACCGAGAGCCTCACCAGGGAGACAGGCTGAGAAGTGATTCTTCCAGCCGTTCGTGTGTAAGTCGTTCGCCTTCAGCCTACGTAGGCTTTTTATTCAACGGGCAAGGCGAGCAATCGCATCTCCGACTGTTGTTGCCCGTTGCCCAAGAGCCTCGGTTTCTAATTTTGATTTTCTCATCCCTCGCCCGTTGAGTCCATTTTTGTAAAAACTGCCTCAACAATACGAGAGCCTCATACCTCGAGCCTTGCCAAAAGGTTAGGTCTGGGCATTGTTCACCGGCAGCGTCGGTAGTACTGACTTTTTCAATATTGAACTCGCAAAGCACTCGCAAGCATACTTCGTATGCACTTCGTACTTGAAAGTCCTCGTAATACAGACTACGTCGTCTTCGACGGAGGGGGCCAGCCCATCTCCGGTGCCCCTTTGACGTGCGCAAGTGTATCTTACTTTCTTCTTTTCCACGGCATCGTCGATTGCACGTTTCTTGACCGCCATCCTCAGTACGGAGTAGCTTCGACGACTGTTAGCTTCACACACGATTACCACGCTCTTTGCATGCACCCCGGTAGTGGTTCGTCGGTGGTTTGTTTCGAAGGAGACGCTCTCGCGAGTCTAGCGAATGGAGCGAAAGGAGCGATATCACGCTGTGGCATGTGTTGGAAAGGGGGAATGACGATGGCCCTGGGTAGACTGATAGAGCACACTGCCACGCTGCTTCCTTTTTTTCTTCTTCTTACATCTTCCCCTCTTTTGCGTGCCGGGTCTGGTCTATTGGTGTCTCTTCCTATCTTGGTGCATATCGAAACATCTTCTACCCACTATCATGGTGTGAAGGCTGACATTCTTGGCTCACGTAACTTGACGCTTGCTCTTTGCACTTTCACTTTCGCTTTCACTTCCGTCTTCCCCTATTTCCATATGGCAGCCATGGCCGTGGCCATGCACACCATCATCTGTCTTAGCAACTGCACCGTGCCTTTCATCAGAGTGTAATATCTTGCGATCGTCAAGTACTATTCTTGCCATTTTCCACACCTTTTCCCAATATCTGACGTCGACTACACCTCATACTTTTTTAGAGCAGGGCAAGCCAGTCAAGCCCAGCAACTTTCTGACTTTCTGGGCGTGTGTGTTTTGTGATAGTGCTAAAATAGTGTCTCGAGTGTTTATTATCAAGGGTGCTGCATAGCCTGAAACTGGGCGCTGTCTATCGCTCTTTCGTCGACAGGCGTTTGTCAGTTGTCACCAGTCCTATTCTAGGAAACAGGCCGCGGCCTGCCCAGCCAGCCCAGCCAGCCCAGCCAGCCCAGCCAGCCCAGCGTATCGACGACCGGGCAAGGTTGCAACAGTGTTGCGGTGGTTTCCTCTCCTTCCTGGCGGGCTGCTGCGTTATCTCACCGTTCTGACGGCCAGCTTCTGTGCGGCCAGCGGCCTCTTTCTTTTCTTGCAGTCAAATCTCTCCACTCACACACATCCCCAGCCTCTGCGAGCAGGGGCCTGCAACGACGCTTGTCTGGGGTCCAAGCTCCTTCGCTCTCAGTGGCTGGCTGTGGCAAGCCGGCTTTCCTCCCCTCGAGATCCTCACAAAATAACCTGCTGACGGAGCGTTTGCACCTGTCCTCCGCCGTGAAAATCATTGACCACAAACCCATGTCCATTCCGTCCTATGCACGGATGGGGGGGCGAAAGAAGAACGCACACAATCGGCACTGTCTGTGAGTGGCAAATTATGCAAGCAATGGACCGTGCAGCACTGTGCCGATAATGGCCGTGTCCCTGCCCTTTCAAGGGCTCCGAGGGCTCTTTTTCTCGTTCTGTCTGTCGTAAGGTCGTTTTTACCTCCCGGGCGCCTTGACCTTGATCGACCTATCTGGGCTGTCATTCAGGGGCGAATATTTTCTTTTTGGTGACTTTTTGCAGACAAGCCCTCTACTGTCAGTGTTAGAGAAGAGTCGCCCTGTTTGCCCTGTTCTTGTTCTCTTGTTTTGTTGTGTCTGTGATTGTCCCCCGTTACATCACATCTTTCGACAATCACGCGTAAGGCCACTTTGATTTCAGGGACTCAATGTCTTTGCCGCAGGTTGAGACATGGAACAACTGAAAGAACAACAGTAAGAAGCTTCTGAAGGGGTAACCAGAAAACCAAATCAAGGCATTATCACAACGGCTGTAAGACACAAAAAAGGACATGGAAGACATGGAAATTGATGGGGGCCAAGGGATGAGAAGCCAAAACAATGGTAAGAAAGAACGACAGTGGACAAAACGAACAAAAACGATCGGTTGGACAGGGCGAGACAGGTTTTCGAAGATTGTGGATCGTCTAGAAGGGGATAGATGGATGTGGGCGTGGTGGGAAAGGGTGGTTCGGCTGCCGTTTCCACTGTTTGGACCACTGTATGGAAAAGGGGGGAGAAGCGAGGAAGAGCGAGAAAGCTAAGGAAAAGAAACAATGTTCGCCTCGTTTTTTCGCCCTGTTCGCCCTGTTCTTCTTGCTGCAACTTCACCCGGTCTGGACGGCCAACCAATCATCTTTTACAAATGAACATACCGGATCCACCCACACTGTCGCACGTCGCAATAGAGAAATGCACACATGCACTGAAAAAAGAGACAAGCAGAACCACTCGAGCCACTCAGAAAACCTGGCAAGACGACCCCGGCAAGACGCGGACTCCCCTAAATTTTACGAGGCTGCAGGGTGCCGGGCCCTCCGCTGGCCATGTTCCCACGCTATTTTGAATTTCAAGATACATGCATGCAACTGAAAGTGAACAGGGGAGCAGGGGTTTGTTGACTTTTGATGTGTGAAAGGGTGGAAAGGCGGTCTTTTTGAAGTTGCAGCGCCAGGAGATTTCGACATTTCGCATTGTGTCTCGAAGCCTGGGGTAGGAGCGACACTGGGGGATGGTTTGAGAGAAGAGTGATATCGCGGCCGTTATTGCGAACGATATTGTTGGCAGAGAAAAAGAATATACGGTACAAATAAGAACAAGAAAATATCAAATAAAAGGAAAACAACTTAAACAAATGAAATATGAATAAATCTGACAAAATAGATCGTATCGTAAATGCATCGAGTTGTTTTTACAAAAATAAAAATAAAAAATAAATAAACATAAGACAGACCAAACCGCGATGGACGAGAAGAAGAAGCAACTCCAAGATGACTTCCTGTCACAAAAAAGGAAGCAAAAAGTCACTCGATGGCCAAAACGAAATGAGCACACCTCTTTTTCTTGTTACGGCTCTCCTCAGTCGTATCTTCTGGAAAACAGACCAGCTCTTGTTCAACGGACATATTGTCGCGTGGCCTTCTTGGTCTGTTCCCGTACTCTGTGCTCCGTGGTCTGTTCCAGCAGAAAAAGAAAAGAAAGTGATGAGAGGAGGACTATCGAATGCACACATCCCAGCTTGGGATCGTCTCTCTTGAGTGTTTGCATACCGTCTTCCTCAGGTTATCATCAGGATTTTACGGATGGTGCTGCAACACTGGCGCTATCACATCTCGACTTCCGTATTCCTGTTCCTCTCTCGTAACAGTCTTCCATCATCAACTTTTCATCTTCTTTCCTCGGAGGAACCCCCAAAGCCACACCAAAAAGACCAAAACCACCCCCTGGTCTACGTCCAGGTTCGCAAAGAAAAAAGAAGAAAAAGTCCAAAAAAGGTTGTTCGGAAAGTGGAGTCGATATGGGAGGTCTGCCGTTCCGTGTCTTGTTCTGTTCCTCTCGCTCTCATGTTCTTTCCTGTTCCTATCCAACTTTTGCGGCCTTTCCACTTTTGATCGTAGCCCGTGCACTCCTATTGGATTACGCAGAAAAGTGCATGGACCATGGATTGCTTGTGGAGAGAGAGAGGGGAGGGACGGCTGGACCGTGCCAGATCTAATTTTATTTTCGGCGTGCGGTCTCTTTGGGTGGGTGAGAAGAAGTGGAGAGTAACAGAGTGGGATCAATCTCACGCGCTGTCACTGCTCGTCACGCTCTCGATGATACGCCGTGCGTTTCTGCCCAGGCTTTTTGCTAGGAGCCCAGGAGCCAGGCCCGTCCGGTCTTATCCCAAAGGCGGAAAGTGGACTGAGATGTTCGAACTTACAGAAGAGAAGATGACCAGCGTAATTTCTCGTTTGAGCAGCGGTTGTCTTTTTGGCGGATTCTTTTCTCTTCTTTTTCTCTTGAAGATGGGCATGTGGTTTTTTATGGGGTTTCCCTTCTTTGACGAATATGCGAAAGTGACTTGCGACTTGTAATGAATTTGTTTGCTGGGCGCTTTGATGAAACTCTTGAGCCGCTGGGATTGTGCGGGCAAAAAACACGGAACGGGATATTCAAAATTCAGCAGTTGCAACCAAATATTATGTGCATCTAATTAGAGCATGCACAATTAAGACTGTGCATAGAAAGTAAACAGAGGACATTTTGAATACTGAGTATGTGTGCTTTGTAGACTGAGAGAAAGCGCCTGCGCCGCGCTGGTGCTGCTGAAACGAAATGGCCAGCCGTGGCGGCAGAAATCAAAAGACAAAAAGACAAAAGCAAAAGCCAGTTCGGCGTTTGTATTACTTTCACGTTCAGATACACAGTATCCGAACGCCACAGCCAATAGTGCCGCTCAATACTCTCGGAGTGCACCAAAGAAGCATAAAAAATCAAGTATCTTACGATAAAGAATGTGGTATCTTACAAGAGAGAACGCAGACCGTGCATACTTGTATGCGTTGTTCTCTGCATGCTGCAGGCCTGTGCATTTCTACGGAGTACATTTCTGCATTCTGTCTGCACTGCGGCCTCAACCAGTGAGAGCGCCTCATCTTTCAGTGTTTGCATATTTTACATGCATCATTGCTGCATTTTTGCTGCATTTTTCGTCTGCATTTTTCACCGCCCTTTGGGCACCGAGGCATGCCTCTTATGCCTCTCAATGCCTGTCTATCGCCTCTCGTTTCTCCTGTTTGTTTTGTCAACGCATCAAAGAAGAGGCAAATCCCATTGCTGGGCCCCAAAATGTGAAACGGGTTTCTTGTTCGCATGTTTTTTCTTCTTTCTTTTTTTTCTTTCTTTCACTCTCTCTTTATGCTCGCCTTTCTCGCCTCACTCGCATTGTTTATGTCCCCTGGCATGGGCTTTTGTCCATTTCCCATAACTCATCCTCAGGGACTCTCTTTTTGCCTTCCAAACGGCCGATCGTGACGGCAGACCCAAGCGAACGAACAATGGGACAAGATGTGCCCATGGATCGTATCGTCGTAAGGCCATACCAAGACCACACCAAGAGAACCTTGTCCAGTAGCAGCAGGCATTGCCCGATCGAAACCGTGCGGAGCAGGTCCTGAGGCAGTGGTGTTTCGGCGGACGGCCAAGGGAACTATGTAACTTGTGTATCTTGCACCAAAAAAGACACCAAAAGGAATGGAACCAGGGCGATTACGTGTGATAATGCGCTTTGAGGCGCCTCCAGTGCCGTATGCCGTGGGCCCTGGGGCACTCGCCAAGATAAGACTGTTCTGGTGAGAGAGAACGTGGATTGCGCTCCAATAGTGACACTGGCTTGAAGGGCAGGCTTGCGGTATTTCGAGATACTCAAGGGCCCTATTTTTGATTTTCTTTGTGCTCATGCACTGCTAGGAGGACGCCAATACGCCTCAGAACGCGTCTCCTCTCCTTCAGCCGCTTCCCCAGTGGCGTTAGTCTTGTGGTTCTTTGCGAGCGCGAGAGCGACCTCTTGGACTCTTTAGACTCTTGGGGATTTTCCACTACGATTGAGACGAGAGGATGGGCTCGAAGGTCACCCGCCCTGTCCGCGCGAGTTTTTCTTTGGTTCTTTTGTTCGTAAACTTCGCATCGGTCGTCGTAGGTCGTAGGCTGAGGGAGGCTACGGGCGTTTTTTTTTTAGTCTTTGAACCTTTTTAGTCTGGCTTCTGGATCTTGGCCTGCGCCATGCCACAAATAAGACGGCCTCCTTGGAAGCCGGCACCAGGAGATGGAAGAAACAGAAGAGAGTAAAATAGGGCCAAATCGCATAGCGTTGTTGGCTGACACACAACTAGCCACCTTGACCTTATGGACTCCTGGGCTAAGAAGTTTTAGGGACAAGAAACGGCTCAGGCGGCGCAAGACTTGTGCCATGCTCGCCACGATTTTGACAGGCAGCACGATCTCTACCTGGCCCTGACCTGTTGGCCACAAAGAGAGAGAAAAGAGTCAAGAGTCAAATCGGAGACGGCCGACAGTCTATGTGTAGAAACTTACGTCGACAGAGAGAGGCGAGACTGGTGATCGGTTCGTTCTTTTGGTTCTTTTGAATTCTCCCTCGTACTCCGTAGATTCTGTCACCACTTTCATGCACATTCAGTCATTGCACATTTGCACATCTCCGCTGGCCTGCTCTGAGTGGCTACTCTGTCAGATGTTGGCTTTTGCAGGATAGCCCGGAGCAAAAGCGTGTCTGTGTTTGCCATCTGCACCTTCACAAAAAGACTGCATGGAGGAGGAACGCTGGACGCTACCACCTCAGGCATCCTCGCATTCTGAGCCTCTTTTTCTGGCTGTCTGTGGTGGTCTAGTGCTGTGAGTGGCTGTAGCACCGCCCATCACTTCTCTTTTCTGATATGCTGCTGTTCTGGGCTGCTCTTCTGCTGGCTTCTCGACTCTTCCTACGGAGTAATCTCCTCCCAGTCCTCTGCCTGGACTTCTTGTGTGTCAGACAAACCCATGCTCGACTTCTGACTCGCCCAACAGCGCCACCCCTGGGGGCCTGGAGCCCCTCTTTTCCGTATCCTGCGAGCCTGCCTCCTGCGAAGCCTGCTGGAGCGTGCCTCGCGTGCATATTGTGTGTCCCTTTGCCTGTTCGAGCCTGTTCTTTTTTCTGTTTCTGTTGCTCATCATCTTCGTCACCCACCCACAATTTTCGTGTCTGGGAGCCGTTTGGTTCGCTGCATCTCTTGGTCTGGAAACTCTGGTTCTGTGGTTCTGTGTGGCTCTGTCTCCACACCTTTCTCTTCCTCTTTTCTTCCTCTATTCTTTTTGAAGAGAGAACGAGAGATAGATCCACTCACACGAATTTTAAATAAGAGGCACGTTGCCCTTTCAGTCCTAGAGCCATGTCTCGCCTCCACACGGCGGGCGCCTGTGACTAGATGCCTCAAAACAAAGAAAGACGACGAAAATAGTGAGATAATAGAAATAAAATAATCAAAAAAAATAGTCAGAATAAGAAGGCAAACAATAAATTCCAAGACACAAGCAGGACAAAGCTGGGTCGATTCACTCGCAACAGCCCACCACACCACCCTGTCGAGCCTGTTCACCTCACATTCCCCTCTGAAGCACAGCGTTCCTTGCCTCGCCGTCACCGATTTTTGGCCCAAACAAGTTAGCTTTATGGTCATCATTTATCTTCGCCTCACGCTTTGATTTTCTGTCCTTTTCGTCTTGGTCTGCCAGTCTCGTCTCCCCTCGTTCCCTCGTATTTCTTCCTTTTTCTTTGAATTTAATTTTATTCACGCCTGCAGACTGCAAGCCACTGCACGCAGTCGGCCATCCTGTCTGGCCGCTGTGTGTGTCTGTCTTCTGGTGTCTCTCACGGTGCTGTCTCTCCAGAGTCCCTTTCTGTCTCGCTCTGAGTCGTGTCTCGACGCCTCTCATTGGCGTTTTGATTTTATGTCTCCTGTTTTTCTGTTTCTGCCTTCTGTTGCCATTTTATGCCTATCCGTGTCTGATATGCAGCGTTTGTTGTCATTCTTGTGCTGTTTGCTGTTCTTCTTGTTGTCTTTGTACACATTTTGTGCACACTCTTGACACTCACTCTGTAAAATTTGTGCTGTTCGCTGGCCATCTCACAATATGCCTATCCCCTGGCCCATAACAGGTATGCAGGCATGCTCGCATGCAAAGGGCCTGCAAAGGACTGCAGAAAAGAGTCCCATACCCTTGCCTGGCTCCAGTCAAAAGTCAGAAAATCGTCAAGGCGCACCCACACCCCTGGTCAAGTCCAAACCTGGCCACTCTGCCACTCTGACCAATCTGACCACTCACGCACTCCTGTCTCCTGCTCGCCCTTCCCTCCTCTGGCCACTTCCCTCTTGCGATCCGCCATATCCTCCGAGCCTCTGTCCACTCCTCTGACTCGTCTCCACTTTTATCTGTGCTCCTCTTTTATTCCTTTTTTTCTTTCTTCTCTTCTGTCGCCCCTCCCCCCCTTTTCAAAACAACGCAACACGGTGTCGTTGCCCACCCCCCCATAATAAACTACGACGTTCTTACTAGTAGTTTCCCACACTAGTGAGAGCGGCAAGACGCCCTGCCCTTGGTGCAGACATTCACACAGATCACACTCTCGATACTCACTCACGCCCCGTCCGTCGTTCTCTTTGGCTTGGCTTCTGGCTTTCTTTGCCAAGAAAAGCAAGTACCTTTCTTTGTACACCCTCCTTCCCATCCTTCTTCGTCTTGCTTTTCTTGCGCCCGCCCCCCAGTGTGCAGCACCCACACCCAATACGTTGCTGTACCACCCAGCACCACTCAAACACCCACTTTGTTGTATGAGTACCCAAAACGAAGACCCAACTCTTGTCTTGCCCATCGAATCGACCTAAAAGACCGTTGTTTGCTGGTCTGTTACAAGTCTCCAAGTCCCAAAGCTCGATTTCTCGATCGTTATCAATATCAACGACCGCATCCCCCTTCCTTCTACCAACACATACTTCATCTCGAACCTCCCCTCATCCTCACCCATCAGCCGTTTGGGAAACCTCTTTTTTCATTTTCTATTTTCATATTATTTTATTTTCTTCTTCAATACCCCTTTCCTTCTTCTTCTTCTTCAACCCACATTCCCTTTCCAATCTCATCACGGCTGTATCTTCTTCTCTTCTCACCATCTCTTCTCAACATCCACAACTTGATCTCAGCATCTTCATACATCATCTCATCACCACCACTTGATACAAGCACAATATTGACTCGTTAAGTCGAAGCTCAATATCTGTCTACGTTTTCTCTCTCAACGCCACGTTCAATCCCGGACTTGCGACACTCTCTCCCTGGACTTCCCACGCTGGATAATTTGACGACCGTCATTCACGACCAAAAAAGAATCAAAACGGACCCGACCTGAGGATTATTGTTTTCTTTTCAAGAAGCTATATTTTCTTTTCTCGTGCTCGCTTCTCTTTTCTTTTCTTGTCAAAGACTTTTCCCACACTGGACAAACGGCAACAAACAACGGACTAGCTTTTCCCTGGATTTGTTTGATTTTCTGTTTTCTCTTTCTCTCAACAACATCACGACCACCACCACAAGGAAATCAACATTCATATTTCATGTTATCTCTTCAGTCCTAAAGGAATCCCCCCGGACCGGTCTCTCTCTCTTCTCTCTTCTTCTCTCCCCCTTCTCCTCCCCCCTCAAATAACATGCAGAATGTCCTGGCACCAAGCGGCCTCCCGACACCACCCGCGTCGCCCCAGTCCTTTGACCACCCCAAGTGCGCGCCAAACAACTTCTTCACACAACAACAACCTCAGTCAATACGCACACATCAGCAGCAGCGTTATGTCCGGTAGCGCCCGCGGACCGGATCGGCACCTACCTGGGCAACCTGCAGCTGACGGGCATCATCGGCACTGGAGCATACGGAGTCGTCTACGAGGCCGTCGACGTCAAGACACGCGCCCGCTATGCGGTTAAGGCGCTCAGCAAACTGAATGCGGATGGAACACCCCTGGAGCCCCGGCAGATTGATTACCAGACGCGCGAGATCCGCCTGCACTACTCGGCGTCGGCACACCCCAATGTTGTGTCCATGCACAAGATTATCGACATCTACCCGGATTGCCTTTTTGTTGTCCTGGAGTACTGCGCCGAGGGTGACCTGTTCTACAACATTACCGAGTGCGGCCACTTTGTCGGCAAGGACGAGCTGGCGCGCAAGGTCTTTCTGCAAATCCTGGACGCCGTGCACTACTTGCACAGCAAGGGCATCTACCACCGGGACCTGAAGCCGGAGAACATCCTGGTGGCCGACCGCGGCGAGACGCTGAAGCTTGCGGATTTCGGTCTGGCCACATCCTCGGAGCGGTCGGAAGACTACGGCTGCGGATCTACGTTTTACATGTCGCCTGGTAAGTTTCCCAGTCTGCGTAGCTCGCAGGCAGACACCTCGGAACACTTTTTTCTGAATTGAGTACTAACAGCTGTAGAATGCCTTGGCCAGAACGCGAGTTCGAAGCGCCCGTACTACTACTGCGCGCCCAACGATGTCTGGAGCCTGGGTGTTATCCTCGTCAACCTGACGTGCGGCCGCAACCCGTGGAAGCAGGCCTCGATCGAGGACTCGACCTACCGCGCCTACTCGCGCAACCCGCGCTTCCTCAAGACCATTCTGCCCCTGTCGGACGAGCTGGACGACATCCTGGCCCGCATCTTTGCCATCAACCCGGACCAGCGGATCACTCTCCCGGAGCTCAAGCAGCGCATCCTTGCCTGCCCCCGCTTCACGGTTTCGCCCCAGGAGCAGGCCGCTGCTGCCCAGGTCCAGGCCCAGCAGGCTGCTGCCCACCAGCAGTTCATTGCCCAACAGCAACAGCAGGTTTACGTGCCGTCTCCCACCGACTACGCCATCGTTGATGACGAGGACGAAGAGGACGACTACGACGAGGTCGACACTTCGGAGAACTCGAGCGTGTTTGACAGTGCCTCCGCGGTCGAGGACGACCAGGCGCTGACGCCCGCTTCTTCGGTCCACGAAGACGAGGAGCTTCTTACTGAGGATGACTGCAACAACGACGACGAGTTTGTCGAGGCCACTCTGGAGGACATTGAGGTTGAGGACTGCCCTTCGCCCTGCGACTCGGCTTCCGAGTCTGAGGCTGCTTCCCTGATTGCGGACGACGACGATGAGGATAGCGACATTTACGAGTACCAGGAAGTGCCCGAGATCGTGACGCCGCCGCCGCCTTCGGTGGCCGTGCACCCTCCTCCCTCATCTTCTTCTTTCTCGCCCATCCAGTTCCAGCCCACAGCACCGCAGTTCCACCCTGCCGGTCTCCAGCAGCAGCAGTGCCTACCTCCCGTCCCCAACACCATCTTCTTCGAGGGCGAGGACGCCGCCATGGTGTGTGTTGACAACGTTGCTCCCGCCGCCTTCCACCACCACCAGCAGCACCAGCAGTTCCTGCAGCAGCAGCACGCTCCCATCTACCACTTCACCGACTACGCACAGCCTACTACTACTGCTGCTACTCGGGCACCTGCACCTGCTCCCGTGGCTCCTCAGCAGTTGCCTCTCCCTCCTCCGCCGCCGCAGCAGGCACCCATCTCGCAGGCCTCATCTCATCAGGCTTCGGGTTCCAAGTTCTTCTTCCCTGGTGTCTGGGATTGGATGATGAGCAAGAATGCCGCCGTCCAGGGCCACGTTGTGCAACCTCTGCAACAACACATGCAGCAGAACCACCACCACCACCACCATCAGCAGGCGATGCACCAGCAGCAGCCTCACCACCATCACGTTGCGGGTTTCCATCACCCATGCCTATGTTTAACATGCAGGGCTGTTACTAAAAAATACGTTTTGTCTTTCTGTGGCTACAGAAACACAAAAAGCAATACCAACAAAACAAAAGGGATTACAAAAAAAAAACCTTTTTTGCATTTTTAACGTCTTCATGTCCTTCTATTCTTGTTTCTTTTCTTCTTTCTCTTTCTGTTTCCTTTGTCATTACTACTATTACCTACTTCTATTTTTTCAAGCGTGGAGTTATTCGGATATTTTACAAAGAGGCTTCGAAGGGAAAAAACCGAAGACCTCGAGGGGAGGGGAATATCTTTTGCTTTGAACAACTTTTTCACACCAAGCTTTTTTACAAACTTTTATTACTATCAAAAACAACCCGGAGACTTGACTCCTTGTTTCTACTTCTTTCATAGTCTCTCATTTTTCCATAACAAAACACTTCTTTTCTTCTCTTCTTTCAAAAAACCGATTCTCATGTTTCATTTCTTTGGGTGGCTCTTGTGGTTTCTTGAAGTATTTTGATACGTTTTGATCTTTGATCAGCCTTGAATGGCTTATGGCTTAGGGCTTGGGGCGTCCACTTTAGGGACCTTAGAACAGGAGTTTACTGTTTATCTTTTCATTTTTTCATACTTTTTCTATGCTGTCCTACTACTTCCTGGAACTGGAAAGGAAAAAAAAAAAAAGAAACACAAACAACAAAAAAAGACAAACGGATTTACCCATTCAAACCTCGAACTATGGCCTCCACTGAACGCGAAAATGTGAAAAATCAAAGGACAACTTTACTGATCTTTTCCTGCAAGGACAGACAAGCTGAGACTGTTTTTTGGACCCTTGGAAAATCTTTGCTCAACACGGAAACAGAGTCGTCTTCCTGAATGTCTTTGAAATTTTTTGGGCTCTCACTGGAGTCTCATCCATTCCTTTCTTTGACCGTTCACGATGATCCTTTTGAGACAGACAAAAAAAACTTTTGACTCTTGTCTTACCTCACCATTGCAAGGACTTTACATTTTCTTTCTCGCCCTTTCTTTAAATTTGAGATCAATACCGTTTTCGGAGACTGGACTCTACGGCGATCTTTGACTTGGATTTTAAAAATTTACTTGCAATTTTTTCTGTCTCTTCGACTCTTTAGACATTCGCAGGCCTATAGCCTTCTGTATCTTATTCCAATTTTACAGTCCGACTTTCTCTCTTTGTGATGTGATCTTTTTGCCGGAACCAGCAGTCCAACAGTCATGTCGTGATATGATGATTATTTTTAGGGACAGCATAGGGACATCATAGGGGACAGCGCTTTAATCGCACAACAGGAACAAGAAACAGCAACAAAATAACAGCACATTGTGCGGCGGCAACCTCAATAGGCGAGACAATGTACACTCAGACGGGACAGCACATAACGTTGTAAGAGCACAAGAAAAAACAGCATAAGTATTACAAGTATTACATGCACACAGAAAAGGGCATATCACACAAATACAAATCACCAACAGACCGAGCCTGCTTCATTACCGGGCGGACATCACATCACATCCATCCACCACTCGTATTCATTTCTGCAGGTTTATCTTTCTATCCGGGTCTTGTGATGGGAAGAGGGATGACAAAATGATGACATTCTTGTGCACTTGTGCAGATATACAAGTCATATTGTCAAAACTTCAATATGAAGTATACGTCGTATGCGATAATTCGAAAAAAAAAAAGAGGCACTTATTTCTCTCACACCCTTTCTCTTCAAAAAAAGCATCCCTTGCATGGTCCAATCGGAGCGTCAGCACTCTGGAGAGGGGGGAAGAAGAAAGAGTAGAGAGGCAGAAAAAGAAAAGAAAACGAGGCGAGCCATCACACACCATCACCACCCAGACCACCTTCAATAATATTACCGTTTAGTCGTAATTACTCCGTACTACACGAATTATTGAGACCAAACTAGGAGACAAAAAAACAAAGCATCCATCTCAACGCTGGTGAGAAACGGAGAGCAGAGAACCATGGAGCATGGGCAGGCCAGGCGAATGAGACGGCACCATGCCGCATCTTTGTCACATATCGAATGGGGAAAGGAAGAACAGAAAAAAGCAACTTTCAGCAACTTCACAAGAAAAAGCAACCAAAGCAGCAAAGGTAACAAAAAGTGAGGCGGGCTGTTCAGTCGGACGAGGCGGGCCATGCGAACGGGTGGCTGCCGGGATCGAGAGCCAATCGTTTTCAATATCTCACACAAAAGTGTACTCCGTCGGGCGAGGGTGGTCGGGCACTGGAGGGTCACCTGCACATCCATTTTGCAGGTTCGTGAAGAAGACTGTGGTGGTGGTGGTGGTGGTGATTTGATGGCTGGTTGTGTTGGAAAGGAGGTGGTCGGTGCTCGGCGCTAGTCCAGGTCAGGCACGGTTGTGCATCCAGAAAGACCCACTTTAAAGAAATACTAGACTTTGATTGGCCATAAGTAAGTGTCGGTGAGACCGCCGTCGACAGTGATTGGCTGGACCGTGTAAAACAAAAACTGGACCCATCAATACAGTCTTAAATGTGTTTTCGTACTGTATTTATACACTGTATTGTATCTCACTTTGACAGACCATCGTCGATCGGTTGCATAATAAGAAAAGAGGAAGAAACAGTCAAATGCAAAATGCTGGTTCAAAGACGAACTGGACTGCCTTACGGAACCAAAGGCTGCCGAGACTGCCATCGAGCTGACTGCAGAAAGAGAGAAGAGAAGGGAGAGACCTGGATCAACTCTGGTTCCTCGATGTGATGAGACAGTGCCGCCGTCGTGCAGTAGATTGTATGTACATGTATGTGTGCAACAACATGACGATATGGCAACAAGAAGCGGTGCAAGCTGTTTGAAAGGGGAAAGGAAAAAGGAAAGAATAACAGAAAAGGGAAGGACGAAGCGGCACCACACAAAGGCGGACAACGGACAACGGACAGCGGCCCCGGATCTCCCGTCCATCAGTACGTCGACAGAGTACTTCGTAGTAGATTGGAAGCGAGAAACACAGGCGCTGAGAGATATGTTGAAACAGCAGAACAAGATGAAAGGAATGGCGCTTGGCTGACGGTCGAGCTCCAGGAAAACAGTTAACTGGTGATCAAGGTGATGACTTCTGGTTGTCTGTGATGTGTGGGAGGGTGAAGGCTACGCAAGAGTGGCGAGGGCGGAAGAGTGCAGACAGAGGATGGGAGAGGAATAAAATTAAAGGAAAGAAAAAATGATGAAAATCAAAATCAAAGGAACGGAGGTTTCCATCCAGAGAGCCACCCTTAAATTGAAGAAAGGATGGGACAGAAGGATTGGGGGCTGAGAAGCATGATGGAAGGGTAAAAGGATGCTTTGAAGCACACGGTTGATGCACACTCTTTGATGCAATGAAAAGAACTGACGGTTGGTTGGCCAGCCTATTGAGGCAGAGATGAGGAAGGAGAGTGCGCCAGAAAGAAAATAGAGGAAAAGAAACAACATATCGCCGGGCGAAGGTTCATTGTCACGCTGCCATGCCATGCTATGCCATGCAATGCACCATCCCCATGCACGCGGACAACGGGCGCGGGCAGACGACGGATGCACACGTTGATGCAGACGAGAAGAGAGGACGAGAGGACGCGTCCGATGACAAAACGGTAAGGACAAAGACACGACAAACACGACACAACGATGGACAACCGATGGACAACATGGATAGCGGACAGCAACGGCGTATTCGTTTACGGCGTATTGCAGCATGCATATGCAGCTATGTTGCATTGCAGAAAGCAGAAAGCAGAAGTCGGACAGCAACAGTGTGATATGATAAGAAAGGGGATAAGAGAGGCAAGATAAAAGGACAAAAAAAGAGAAGGCATCCTGCCGTCGCAAGGGATGTCCGTCAGCGTGCATGCGGCTGGCTGGGCAACCCACGGCAAAGGATAGAGAAAATTGAGAAGAAAGTCAACATCACGACCTCTCGCAACATCCTTTTCCTGTAAGTGCATGCAGCCCCAAGTGCATACATACTGCATGATGCACACAGTGGGACAATCTTTGAGCGAATCGATGTGCCTTACTAGGCTCCCCCAGACACGGCAAATACGATGATAGACAGGCCGGAGTAAAAAATAAAAAGAAGAAAAAGGAAAAGCCTGAGGTTGGAATAAATCAGTCGAGTACAACGGCAAACGGGCATTGGTCGGTGCGGAGTGGCTGGCCTGGTGAGGCAGGGTGATGGGCGTTCTGGCAGGCACTTTCGATTTGTCTTGAGTAGACATCGCAGTGTCTCTCATTGGCGCGCATCACCAATTGGCGGTGAAGAAGAGACACTGCAGGGGCGCATACACGCAGGCACGCCGAAAACTGTGAGAGTTTTGTGAGCGCTGAACCTGCTGCCAGCCGCAAAAGAAAGCACAAGAGACATGCATGAAGCCGCTGGTGTACGGAGTACTGTTGTTTTACTATTACTGTACTCCGTAGGGTAGCAGGAAAGGGAGGCAGAGACAGTCGAAACAGTCTACTCCGTACAGTCCACCGACGATGTCGAAGATATCCACAAGACGTTCCAGAAAGATCAGGGCCACGAGGGAGACAAAGAAAAGCAAACAGCCACAGTGGAGGCAGACCCTGACATACAAAGATGTCTCTGACAAGACTACGGAGTGCAATGCTTCTCCTGACTGACGGTCGACTCCCTTGCGTTGTTTTAACTGCAAGTCTGGCATTTTGTACGGAGTACGGAGTAGTCTGCACTCTAGGAGTCTGGAGTCGAGTTGTGGTATGCAGCACATTTGACCGAAGCAGTTGCATCACACGATGCGTTCTTTGCAGCCCCCATTGTTTTTGTTGTTTGTTTTTGAAGTCAACTGGGCTGCCAGGCTGCATCTGTTTTTTGCCACTCCCCGATGTGATGCGAGGTGCACGGAGCACCCGTGGAATAGGTCCGTCTAGATGGGAGGCGAAAAGACTGGAAGATCCCGCATTGATGAAGGCCCGCTTGGGACACCCCGCTGGCTGCTGCCGGACGGTCCTTTCGGGTGATGGACACTATTGAAACATCAGTGGGCATCAGTGGCAAAAAACGAAAGGCTGCAGACGTGCAAAGGACGACAACTCGAGTAGTGTCGATGCCCGCCACTTGGACAAGACGTCAGTGATGGGCATATGCCATCACAACCCCCGCCTCGTCCACTTTCTGTTGACGTCGTTTCTCTCCCTGTGGGTGTCCTCCATGAAACACTGTCAACACTCTTTCTTCCATCTTCTTCTGGATCGACAGCCGCGGGACTTTTGCGCAAGAAGTTTGTGCAGAAGCATGGCGGCCATTTGCTCAGTATTGATTTCAGCTGAAGCACAGATGCACCCACACAATCCTGAGAGAAGCCTCTTCATCTCCACATGCATTGGGTTGACGTCGTTCAAAACAGACTATTGCCTGCTTTGGGTTGCCACACTCTTAGTAGTAGTGTCGAATCCACTCGCATCGAACTCGCATAGACCTCATCGAGAAAGCTCGGATAAGGCACGCATGTGCTTTTTCGGTACGCTCTTGTCCCATCACGGGCATATTCTGTTTGAATACGGAGTACAATAGTGCCCTTTCGACACACAGACTCCATCTTCCATGTGCGCCAGAACCATGTGCTGAGTGAGACGAAGTCGAAGAAGGGAACAAGCAGCGAGGAGAAGTACAATGTGGAAAGATGGAAAAGACTTGCCCCAGTCTGGTCTGGTCAGGACGGAATACGACGCCAACGCAGCATTTCTTTTCTTTTCTTTTCTGTTTATTTATTACATGTCGTTACGTTTTGGCGTGCCTTTTTCTTCTTGGGATCCTCCATGGGCTTGGGGGCCTTATCAGAGGAATCGAAGCGACAGGAGCGAAAGAAAATGCGCCACGCAAACTTTCATGCACGCACTTAAAAGTCGAAAGGCACTAAAAATAAGGACAACCACTGTACTCCGTACGGCAGTGGAGTCAACACGACATTGACACACATCGACAAGCACATTTGGAAGGCACCGACACTACTGTAAGCCAAGAGCCTGAAGCCATCGTGGCCATGCCCGAAGGGACTGTGCTGATGGGTGCCTTGGGGCTAGTTTCTCGTCAACTCGAAGACGGACTGACCGGGCATCGTGGCTGAAAAAAAAGACCATCAAGACCCAAAACCAGAACACGGCGAAGCTAACATCGTTCGTGCATGGCCCCAGGCCATGCCATTCATGCACAAGTTCAGGCCCCCAAGCAAGCTAGGCAAGCTTAAGCCAATCCGAAAAGTCGTCGAACACGACCAAAGGCACCGCTGTATTGCAGCGTGACATCGTCCAGGCCCCCTCTCGAAAAAATGAATGCCAAAGCCGGCACCAGTGAACCACCAAACGAGAGGAGAGGGGCGGGACTCGCGGGGACTGGGAGTTGGGAGCTGGGACTTTTGGACGGAATCGACGCCTTGCGACAATCGAACCTGGTCACGGCCAACAGTGGTCCATCGTGCCTGGCTCGGCTAGCTCTGGAGATTGGAGAGAAGAAGGAAGAACGGACTGAGGTCTGAGCGGGTCGATGCACCCTTGCAAGGCGAGAGCGATGAATCTGCTGCGGCTTCAAGGGAGGCCGAGAAGGAAGTAAGAAAGAAAGAAAGAAAGACGAGGAATGCAGTCGACATCATCGCCTGCGACTCCGAGGATGATACGATCTGCAAGAATTGACGGCCGTGCATCGTGCATCTTGACCGCCATCTCTCTTTCTTTGAGTTGAGTTGAGCTGTGTGGAGAGAGGATGTACGAAACGGCGCGCAATCCACAACTTTCGTCTTTTTTCTGGTTCTATTCATCCCTTGCGTCGTAAGCTTTTTGCGTAGTCGGTCTTTAAGTTCTTGTCAAACCGCTTTGCTCACTCTTTTCCTATACACAGCCGAGAAAGGCGCGATGATGGATGGAGAGAAGAAGGGAGGGGGCTAGTTGCAAGTTGCAACGCAAGGGATAGGAGAAAAAACCACGAGGGAAAAGGAGAAGGGGGTCAAGCAAGGCAAAAGAATCAAAAGAAAATATGTGAAAGACAGCAAGGGAAAACAGTTCACCACTAACACAAAACCAACGGTGCTGAGAACGGCGATGAAAGAGGCTCGAGAGGGTGTAAGGACCTTTGCAAAAGACCTCTCTGCAGAGTCTTTGCAGAAAGAAATGCAAGCAACAGACCAAACACGGAGGAAGGTACACGAACATACAAAGTACGTTCACGATCGCATCGCCTCGCTTGGCCGTTGATGATGTGTGTGTTGTCTCTTGTCTGTTGTTTCTGAGACATTCTTTCTTTATCGTCATTCCCGTCAAAAGGCCCAAATCGAGACATATGACGCCAACAGGTCGACATCCAACAGACAAGCGAACAACAGACACGAGTGTGATGTTAGTTTCAACATGCTCTTTGGCCATTTGCCATGAAAGTTGATAAAAAAACAGGTAGTGGTGAATCGAAAAAAGATCCATAACAACAAGAAACGGACCTTTTGACGGCATGCAGTTTGCAAACTTTTCGACAAAATGATGGAGAGAGAATATCCGTTGCTTCCTTGTTAGGCAAGAACATCGTGTTCTCGAACAGTCTGTGTTGTCCTGTTTACTTTCTCTCTTTCTTTCTCTTCCATTCTGCTGTCTTTCGTTCGTGTGCACAGAGAGCCTACCTTCCGAGCAAGGGGTGCGAAGCAGATTTATGCAGCCTTCCAAGGACAAGCAAGAATAACAAGAACAAGAGGGAAAAAGAGAAGGAAATGGATAATAAAGAAGAATGAAGGAAACAAAACGGCCGGCCGGTCATCCAGGCCGAGACCCGATTGCACCGGTGGCCGACAGATGTGGACAGGAAAGGAAACAAAGACATCACCGGAGGCTGACCAGAGGCACGACCAAAAGTGTCGTGTCGATGCAAGGGATGGAAGAAGGTGCAAGTGTATCACTTCAATAACATCAGCCGTCGGCCGCCGTGTCGGCCGTCGGTTCTTGTGTCCTTTTTTGTGTCACCTTTTCTTGTGCTAGGAGATTTTTCATTTGCGTCTAGGCCTGGCGGTCTTGAAGGTCTTGACGGTCCTTTTTTACTCTTCGCATCCCTTTCGTATGTCTCGAAATCCCTGTCTCACTTTGAAAAAGTGCACGTATTGAGAAGAAGACAAAAACGAAGAAAACACGGGACAGTGGTAAAACAAAACGACACATTGCCGAGAGAATTTATGTCAACCATGCACGCAACGTAAGATGGGTAAGGGAGGGCTTGTCTGCTTGTCTGGCGTCTGGGAAGCTGTCTGTCTTGTCTGTCTTGATGTTCTGACTGAGACATGGACGAAGATCTAGACAATCTAGACACGGCCGACAGCAAGACAATGATGTCCCAAAGGCGGACGTCATATGGCCCAAGATAGCCAAGGTGGCTAAGCAGCCATCCACCCCCTTCCTTTGATTTATTGATTTTCACAGCCCGAATTCTGATGATCTGGTCTCGATTCGACGCCGTGAGACACATTGGGCAAGAGACAGGCAGCGGTAAGGGAAAAGAAAGGAAAAGAAGGCAAGAAGAAACGAGGTGAGGAGGCGAGGATGTTGATGATGAACATTGTTAAGTGGAATGCTGTGCACCCGTCTCGCGGCACTCACGGATGAATGGGGATACATTTGTGTCTTGAAGCTGACATTGTGATATTGATAAGGGTGATGCGGCGAGCATGGCTAACAAGTGGCTGAGTCTATGCAAGGAGAGACTATGCTAGAGACACATTTAGTACAGTGACTAATAGCTACAAGATGCAAGACGAGGCTGCTCTGTTGTCTGTTCTTGTCATTGCTGTTGACAAAGATCACGTGTAGGGTGGCGATAGTTTGACAGCCTTGCCGTAGCACGAAGCTTGGCCTCGTGATTGTTTATAGAAGCTATGGAGAGAGGCACCGTATTGAAATTTGATGCTTCTATGTTGATGTTGTAAGTACAGTTGTACGTATTTCTATCTTATTAGTAGTGAAATGATGCCTCGGACGTATCTAAGTCATGATGTTATTAAGTCACCATGTTGAAATACACGTAGTCCTTCATAAGATATGGAATATGCCACACCCATCTGCCAAGATACGATAGAGCATTTGAATGCTTTCGAGAACGGCTTGTAACTGTAGCTTGAGCTGCTGCCTGTCACTGGTGTCATTGTCGATTTCACAACTTCTGATAGCACTTGAAAGCAAGAAGAGTGAGGGTAGTCCGATGGATGAAGTGTTCTCTCATCACCACAGGCCCAGAACCATAGAAATGGCAATATACTGTCATACAGTGGCCATTCGGATAAGTATCATAGACTAGACAAGAGGCACATAGTATTGTTTCGATAGTTTACTACACGGATAGAGCTCATTGGAATTGTAAGAGTGGCGATGTAAACAGCTCAGCTCCAGGCATGGCGACTAAACGAACCGTCCTTGGAAGAACAGTATACACGCTTCGTGCCGAGTCAAATACAATCAAGCACACTACTTCTATGCCTCCTGCATAAGGAATCGAGCAAATATCATGGCAAAATGATCATGTAGCCGGATCAATGCCAGAGAGTGAGCATATCGTTGATGCCGAGAAGAGGGCAATGTTGTCCAATCATGACTCCAGGCCATATGATTAAGAAGCGTCCACGATTATTGCCTCGCATACAAATTTTCAAGCATAATCACACCGAGGACAATCAAAACTATGGGAAGCGTGCAGCTCAAGGTATCAAGATTCAAGATGGGCAGATGATGGCTGTTCCTGAGCATCAAGGAATCGTTTCATCATATCTGGTATGGACCATCCGTTTCGACAGCTGCCATTCCGCCTACGCGCATTTAATATTTACGCCGGGATACACATGTCATAAAACATTATTTATTTGTAGTCTAAGTGTATCATACCAGAAACAATCAGGACCTAGAAACCCATCGCAAGCGTAACAAAAGCAATGCAGACCTGAACAACACATCAAAGTAGAAGATCATGCAAAAGAGCACCGTAGGTGGACTCAATGAAAGCACCGCAAAATAAGAGAGGAAGAAACGTAAACAGAGCCTCATCGGGGACAACACGGGGCAGTGAGAGCATCCTATCATTACGCCGCCTTCGCTGGTGCTGGTGCTGCCGTTGCCGCTGCTGCCGGCGCCTTAGCCTGCATCTTGCGGATCACCACAGCCTTACCATCCAGCTCCCAACCGACATTGTACTGCTTCTGCAGCTCAGACCAGCCGAGCCCGGCCGACGCTTCCAAGAATGAAACGTCCTCGATCCGCAGGTAGGCCCGTCCAAAGCACTTGAGCGTGTGCACGCGCAGGTCGTGCACGGCATACTCGAGCAGCTTGATCTGGTGCCCGTCGGCACACCCGCCACGGCCGCCACCGCCGCCTGGTGACGACGGCGGGTTGCCAATCAGCCGCCGCAAAGCCACCCAGTCGTCGTGTGCGAGGGCGCGCAGGGCCGTGTCGACGGTCTTGTTGCGCAGCTTGTAGAGGCAGCGCAGATGGTAGGCTTCGGCGAGGTCGCCGCGGCGGCAGGCGGCGTCGAGGACGCGGTAGGCGGCGACTTCGTGGAGCTCGACCGAGTTGAGTGGGCGGCGGCGGTGGATGCTGCGCAGCAAATGAAGGATGGCCGGGTGGTAGGACTGCGGGTGTTTTGGCGAGGATGGCGAGGCGGATGCAGAAGAGGTACACTTGTGTGGCAAAATCGTCGACACGGCCTGTGGCGACAATGGCTTCGCGAAGCTTGCGCAGAGCGGCCAAGACCATGGTGAGGTCGCGGGAGGCGGCGGCCAATGCTTCGGTGGCCGCGGGCGTGGGCACGATCGTGAGGGGTGCTGATGAGCTGGATGCTGGTGATGACGTTGGCGCTGATGACGACGCCGATGTTGATGGTGGTGGTGCTGCTGCGGGCGGTGCATGCCGTGAGTTCATCAAGCTGTTTGGCTTTGCTTTCGCCTTGTCGTTCAGCTCCAATGATGAAAAGCGCGCGAGCAGACCGTCGCGGTCATTGGCATCGGTGCAGAACTCGAGGTAGCGCTCCACGATCTTGCCGTAGAAGCGCTCCTGTGTCTTGAAATCGGAGAGTCTGTTGATGATGTTAACTGATGTTAATGAATGTTCTTGCAACATACACCGCCGCATATTATACGCACCTCGTCTCGCCTTTGGAGGGCAGGCCGTAGACCTCAAGAGGGTCGACGTTGACCGGCCGCAGCCGGCCCCACCCACCACTTGTTGGTCCGCGGAGGGGTGGCATCGCGAGACCTATGATGCCATTCTAGGTGGGAGAAGTAATTGGAAGACGAAGAGGTGGGTTAGGACAGAATTAAAAAGCCAATCGTGCGAGTCGATAGCCGAAATGTGAGATTTGTATGAAGACGCTTTGTTTTGGCCGCTGTTTCGCCGTCGACGGGATCGGCTCGTGATGTTTGTTGGTAGACGCGGGAAGGTGCAAACGGCGCTAGCCCGCCGAAAATGCACCGCCACACCACAATATCAAACTGTGGCGTTCACAACCACGGGAGCATCGAGAAGAACACTTTGCATCTTGTTTGTGTGATAATAATTGTTAATTGAATAATTGATACGGTTGATATAGTTAAGGTAAACCTGGGTATCAAAGTGTTGTCATGAGAACCACATGAAATAAAGTAAGTACCGTAAAACGCCCACATATGGCACCCGAAGCGACCATGCGCCTGCTAGTAATGAGCCTTGATAACTCGCAGTCCGTAACCCATAAGAATAAACGCAACATCATAACCTTGTCTTCTTCTTTTCTCACAGTCTCAATCAACGGAGCAGGACGCCTGCCTTATCCTTGTCTCCCCATGGACCGAGTGCTTTGGACGGTGACTGAGGGTCAAACCGCGGCCCAAGAGCAGCATCCAGACGCCGGTATGTCTCGACTTTGACCTTGGGTATCCATTCGCTCGTGATCCGATCCAGATAAATTGTGTGCAGCTGCGGCAGGTATCGGATGCTGTTGGCACAGAATGCAACCGTGTCGTCATCGAGTGGCCTTAGTCGGAAAGCTGTCGTAGGTAGCCGGCTGGCCATGACCTTTTGCAGGCGCGTAATGTAGTCCCGTTCCGGGGTGGGTAAGTAAAGGTCGTGCCGCATGGCCGTATCGAGGTCTTGCACATACGTCAGGGAGCGACCGCCCGCACCGCCGACACTCCTACGCCGGCCCCAGCCCTGGCACCGGGGACTCTCGCGGCTTGCATTCTCAAAGAGCTGTAGATCAACAACGCCCTGGATGCGGATGCCGTGCTGGCCCCAAAGCGCGTCGGCAGCGTCGCGGACGTCCCAAAATACCTTTCGAAGCACGGGGTTCTCTAGGACGGAATGGAACGTGAGACCGAAGACGGAGCGCGTCTCGAATGCTTCGTGGCCGAGTTCCTGGATGTCGATCACGTAAATGTCCGGGTGCGGGAAAGCGCGGACGGCAATGAGCGAGAGGTCGCCCTGGCGGCTGAGGCGGTGGCCGTGAAAGGCAATGTAGAGGCGCTGGGAGGAGCAGACGGTGGCGAGAAAAGAACGCATGTGTCCGAGGCTGGTGATGAGTTCGGGTTTTCGTGAAGGCACGAACGCACCTCGCGATGCCGACCGCGGTCGTGACATGTTTTGGGTGAATGAGGATCCTGTGAGAGCACACTTGTGTCGGGGGCACCTTTTGTGCTTCACTTCCGACTTCCAATCCAGTAGTCCGTGTTTGTTGTGATCATGGTCCGATGTGTAGAAGTGAAGTCAAGATGCAAGGTGAAATAAACGTCGTTGAGAAAGAGCTAGCAGCGAAGAAGACTCTAGTCGAAGACGGGACCAGTATTCACTCAACTAAAGATGCGCCTCTCAAACTCCGCGGTATTCACTTGAAGGCCATCTGAAGTGAATGTGAGGCGGACGTCACGAGCAGCTCAAGTGAAGACTTCTTCAAGAGCATCGTCATGACGAGGTGGGGGCATGCTGAGGCGAGTTCCGATCTTATGGTCCCGGTATCGTTTTTTTTGGAGTAGTCCTCGTGAAGTCCGGTGGCAAGTTTCCTTTCCATAATGTCGTAGAGGTTGAATGTCTGAATGGCGATTGAGGTAGTCGATGAAGCTCAACACGCGAGCTGTTGGCATTGTCTGTTTTTATTGTTCGCGTCTCTGTCAAGGCCAGCTCAGGCCAAACGCCAGCTCCAACGGTAAGGCTGCACGCTAGCGAGCTAAACTGCCCCGGCTATTGACAAACACGCTGCGGCTCGCTGGCTGGCTGGAGTTGACTGAGAACTTGGCTCATGCTGCTGCTTAACTGCTTTGGAGAAAAGTGGGGCGCTCGGCCCTGCGTCTGGAGAAAGAGGAGGACAGGAGGAGAAACAGCAACAGAGTGCGGGGGACCCGCCCGCTTGCGAAATGGGCCACACTTACTGGGGGATTGCGCGAGACAGGCGTATCGTACCTCGGCAGAATGCAGTAGCGCCCACTATTTTCTGGCCTCTGGAAAAGCAGTCTCGGCGGCATCGGTAGCAACAAACGGCAACAGCGAACGGCAGGATAGCAGCCAAGGGTGTTGTTGGGGTGCCATCTTGCCCCAGTCTTCGCAAAGCGGTGCTAGAATAAGGCAATAGCGGAGAGAAGGCGCGGCAGGAACGGGGGAAGGAGGAGGAGCACGAAAGGCTGTATTGGAGACTGCAGACTGGAGAATGGGACTAAGACGGAGTCTGGAAAAGGAAAGAGCCATTGTGGACTGCCTCGGTCTTGGGATTTGGCTGTGAAAGGAAAAGCGAACGCCGAGAGGGAAGGAGCTATCCTTAAAACTTACAGCCTCTCTGTTTTCCTTTGCTCTTTCCATTCTGTTTCCTTCCTTTTGCTCCTTCCCTTTAATATTGACCTTCGTCCCCGTCTTCTTTCCACTTCTTTCTTTCTCTTACATCTTGCATCTCCAACATTACGACTTTACGACTTTTATACCCACCACCTCCACCTTTTCCTCCTCCACACACACATTTCACAATGGCCGACCGTCTGTCCCAGATCGCAGGTCACCTGCAGAGCGGCAAGCTCCTCCAGAACCAGACTGCCATCATCACCGGCGCCGCCCAGGGCATCGGTGCCGAGGCTGCCCGTCTCTTCGCTGAGGAGGGCGCCAAGGTCGTCATCTCCGACATTGACGCCGCCAAGTCCCAGGCCACTGCCGACGCCATCAACAAGGCCGGCGGCAAGGCCCTGGCTGTCCCCGGCGACCTGCTCAAGCAGGATTACATTGAGGAGCTCGTCAAGAAGGCTGCCGAGTTTGGCGGCGGCAAGATCCACATCATTGTCAACAACGCCGGCTACACCTGGGACGGCGTCATCCACAAGATGAGCGACAAGCAGTGGGACAACATCCTGGACCTGCACGCCAAGGCACCCTTCCGCCTGATCCGCGCCGCCGCCCCCTACTTCCGCGTCACCGACGGCGAGCGCCGCAACATTATCAACATCAGCTCCACCTCGGGCATGCACGGCAACGCCGGCCAGGCCAACTACTCGCTGGCCAAGGCTGGTGTCTCCGGTCTGAGCAAGACCATTGCCAAGGAGTGGGGTCCCAAGTTCGGTGTCCGTGCCAACACCGTCGCTTTCGGCCACATCCTGACCCGCCTGACCCAGGCCAAGGAGAAGGGTGCCTTCGTTGTCGGCCCCGACGGCGAGAAGATTGCCCTGGGCATCCCGACTGCCCCCGCCAGCGCTGCCGCCGAGGCCCAGGCCAACGCCGACATTGCCCTGCGCCGCCCCGGCTCGGCCACCGAGGCTGCCTCGGCCGTCCTGGCCGTCGCCAGCCCTCTGTTCGACTACGTCACTGGCCAGACCATCATGGTCACCGGTGGCCGCAACATGTAAGGGGGAGAAGACGAGAATAAAGCGAAGCTGTGTAGCATTTGTACAAAAGTTATTTTTGGTGTGAAGAAGATTTCTTGTAAATAAACCTTTTTTTCGGATAATCTTATTTGTTTTTTTTTGCCAGTATCATGGCCCATCATACTCTATGCCGAAACTCCTACGCCAGTCTTATAATAATACACATGGTGTCCATGTCGTGGTTATTACAAACTCCCTATAATGAATACATCTAAGTAAACGAGAAACAAAAAACAAGAATCAAAATAACAAGAATCAAAATAACAATGTCCACACGACTGACTCAAAACGGCATCGATAGAGATGA
Organism: Sporothrix variecibatus; assembly: GCA_016097105.2. Taxonomy (NCBI): domain Eukaryota; kingdom Fungi; phylum Ascomycota; class Sordariomycetes; order Ophiostomatales; family Ophiostomataceae; genus Sporothrix; species Sporothrix variecibatus. The sequence goes on along the minus strand of JADMNI010000007.1, from coordinate 2,164,127 downwards.
GTCTTACCACGGAGGTCTGCTAACCTGACCTCCAAGAAAGGACTCCCAGGACCCTGAATGATGGTTTTGCAGGCCCGATGATGGCTCATATGGTTCGCCCAAGTGCCCAACTGTACTTGAGTTTTCCTCCGGTTCGCCGAACACTGACATCTTCTAAAGGCCGTTAAAAGTTTTTATCAGCACAAGGCCCGATGCCAGGCCGACGGCATAATTGGTGCCAAATACAAGATCTGGATGCCAAGCAACGGCCGTGACGGCGGACGCCTTTTCGGAGGTTACCGTTCCATACTGCCCAGAGGGCACCTCCTGCCCAGACGACGAGGGCCCCAGCCCGGACACATCGTCCACGTCCACTGCGTCGTCGTCCATAACATCGGCCTTTGTGTTATCTGTTTCGTGGCGGAACATGAATTCACATGACACGGCGTTTCGGCAGTTGGAACCGCCAAACCCGCGGTGGAGGGCACGTTTTGACTCGCTATGCATGAGCAACGTCGAGAACGGCACGTGCGATTCCCAATGGGTTGGGAAGACGGTATCGAGCATGTTGCATCCCCACAGTTTGCCATCGGCTGTGCCGACAAGGGCAAATGGGTGCACCTTGCCGACCGCCAGGCAAGTCGGTGGAGATTCACGTCGGGATGGAAAGAATCTGCGAGGGCATGGGAAGTGCCGGTGGTGCAGAAAGTCGAGCTTGTGGTTCACGGGACTGTTGGCCGGCGCTGGCGCGGCAAAGCCTTGCATATGCTCTACCCAGTCCAGCATATTTCCCTGGATACCGGCCACGGGGCTGGGGTGGAACGTGTGCTCACTGCTGGGTCGTGTGAGATCGATGAGCCGAAGCACGCCTTCAACGGGACGTACGGTCACCATGTATGGCTTGGATGGATAGCCGGTACAGATGTCTTGTAGAGGCGATGTATGTGTCTGTATGCGGAGGAGGACGAGCTGTGGAAACAACGACCACAGCGCGATCGTACCGTCCGTGTAGCCGACAACAATACGGTTGACGCCCACCCACGACATGCAGGTAGCATGGACGTCGTCTTCACCCGGAAAATTTAGGGTCGCCATCGGACGCACAACTTTGCCTATAATATGCAAACGGTCAGCAAACCCTTCATTAGATTGGGTTCAACGAAAGAATTAAATCAGCAAATCGCGGGCAACGTTTGCTCCATACCGTATTTGGGCTTCTCTTCGCTACCCTTTTGTGGTGTGATGATACGCACGATGCCGTCCTCTGTGCGTACTGCAAGCAGGCCGGGCCATGACTCGCTATTGCGCGGCTGGATCGGACACCACTCCAGCTGCTTAGGCCAACCCCAGTAAAAGCAACATACCGAGTCCAACAGCGCCCCGCCACCGAGCGCGGTTGCTGTGGAAAGCGAGCCATTCCCGTCTTGTTGCACACCTACTCTCCAGAACTGGATGCTCCCCGGCCGTTCGTCCAGCCTTGCCTTCTCTTGTTTTGTGGCGGCGGTTGTGTTCGAGGGACTGTCGAAAGTGTTACTGTCGTCATTGTCGTTATTGCCACTACTGTCGTTACCGTCGTCTTCGTCATGCGGGACAACTGCAACGGCGAGCAGGGCGCCGTACATGATGAGGGTTTTTGGCATGGGAGCCCAGGCGAGCGACAGAATTTTGCCCCCTGCATTGAAGAAGGTTGCCGTATCAATCGTGGGAATAATGTGACATTTGGGCGCAAAAGTGACGCCGGGTTCGACGTCATTATTGAACGTGTCGCCTGCAATGACGTCCAAAACCGCTTTGGGATTCACAACCCACGGAAGGAAAGGCTGTACCTCATTCTCGCTGACGTCTTCAATCTCGCCAAATGGAACACGGCCCGCAGCACGCATGGCTCGGGCGTAGTTTCTGCTCCAGGACAAGTACGCTCTCTGCTGGTCATCTTCCAGATTGTTTGGTAGCCAAGGGCTGACCAAAACCTCGCCGCGTGGGTCGGCTTGGCTATCGGTAACAAACGGCCGGTAGGCAACTGGGTGTGTGCAGCGCGAAAAGCGCTGCTGTAACTCCAAGAACAGCTCGATGTGGCCTTTCCGGGGCCCGTACACGGTATTGACAAGAGCTTGCCGCCGATCCCACTTGCGCAGAGGGCCGGCATAGAGGCGCATGGTGCGGTTCTCATGTGTGTAGGCCGGGATCTTGTAGGCGGACCGCGGCGGTGCACGTACGACGTCCAGCTGCCCTTCACCGTCGCCATCGCTAGAGGCCTGGGTATCCTCATCTGCAGCATCATCTAGGTTGTACGCAGCACTCTGGGCTGCGTAGGGCGCGTCTTCTGGTGTGATTGATCTTTGTCGTTTGGACATCTGCCCGTTGTTGTAAAGACGGGCAGATGCAGTTCTTTTGCTCATCGTGCCGGTGGGTTCTTGGCGGGATGCACCGCACTGTCGTAATTTGTGTATTGATGTACGGTGAAGAATGTATTGGATAATGTACAAGATGCACGGAAGATTGAAAGATGCAGATAATGATGTGGACGCAAGGCTGGCTGCAAGGCTGGCTCAAAGCTTGGGTTTGATGTGTTTCTGCCGTTCTTTCACTGGCGTGTTTTTGTGATTGGATGGATTTTTGTCGGACTGGCAACTTTGGGTCTAAGCGGCAAAGATGGCAACTGCGCGACGACGTACAAGGTACTTCCTGCCGTTCTCGTCACACATCATCAAGGGCTCCTTCCCGGGCAGAATATGCAATTAAAATTGCTTGAAAAGGGAGTTGCGATCGATGACGAACAGATATAACTATCTACCGAAGCATATCGCTATGAAAATTTAGACGAAGATCCTCACTCTACCAGTCGCAAAGTCAAACCATAAAGCCATCGGACTAGCCTTTGTTCAGTGTTAGGATGTATTACTCCATAGGGCTGGAAAACAATGAGGAATCTGAACTACCGACTTGCCTCTGTCCATCACCCAATCGCTGTCAAGCAGGCTGTCTGCTGGCCTCTCTTGGGCCTCGCAGGATCCGAGTGGCTGCAGGCTGCATATAAATATTGTCTCACATGTCGCTGTGCAGCTCTCCCTCCATGCCAAGAAAATGAGACTTGCTTTCTCTGTTCTACACATATGTCGTACATTTCGCCATGTCGCTGCTGGGACCAGTTAAGCTTATCGTCGCGATATTTGATGTCCATTGACTTCTTTGATTTCCTCGTCAAGATTACTTCGTATTTGCAAAATCCCTCACCAATAGCATTAAGGTTAACGAGGCAAGAATGGCTCCGCGCGAGCAGCCCAAAGCTTGCCCCGAGAAAGTAGTGTACATGTACATGGTAGTAAATCGTTGATGTCCAAGACCGACTGTCCCTAGATCATCTCCTCTCTCGCGCTATCATTCCTCCTTTTCCTCCCCTTCTCTGGCCCCCTCATCGTATTACATCCCCGCTTACAGCATGACCAGAGCGCAACGACACCGCCCAGCAGACCGGCAGCACCGGCCGACTCACGGGGTGCGTAGTTGGTCGACGAGCTCGTGGTCGTGCCGGCAGCAGCAGTGCCGGTGGTGGCGCCGGTGGTAGCAGCAGTCGTCGAGGTAGTGGCGGCGGTGCCCGAGGTCTTGGTGGAGCCGGTGTTGGCAGCCGTGCCGCTGGTCTCGGTAGCGGTGCCGGAGCCCGTGGTGGTGGTGGCGGCGGCGGCGCTGCCCGAGCCGCTGGCAGTGGACGTGCAGGTAACGGCCGAGGGGACGGTGACGCCCTGGGCGGCGCACAGCTGGGAAGCGAAGACGACGGCGGAGGACTGGTCGGCGGTGTCACAGCCACCGGGGCAGCCAGACAGCAGGCGATGCCCGACAGGAAATCCTTGTCGGAGCAGATACACTTGGCGTCGGAGCCGCAGTTGCCGATGCCGCCGGTGAGGTACTTGTTGGCGCAGGATTGCTGGGGAGGGAGTGTTAGTATGAGTGCACTTTGTGATTTTGTGTTCCGTGTCTTGTACGATATTGGGCAGACGTCATTGTCTGCCCTGTCTTCCGTCTTATCTCGCGATTCTCTTCCTCAAAACGTACAGCGCAAGTTGGCAGCTGGTTGAACTGGGCGACGGCCAGACCAGCCAGGGCGAGGATCGTGAAGGACTTCATTGTGATTGTAGATCGTGAAGAGGACTCAATGGCAATTGACGAGGTTCGAGGTTGAAGATGGCGTAAACGACGATAGAGCACAAAGTAAACAGCGACGGAGAGTTCAGAAATTCAAAATCAAAAGCAAAAGCAAGAAGAGAGGAAGAAGGAAGGGGCGGCGGGAAACAAGCGCGCGATGCGTTTATTAGACAATTTAAGAGAGCTCCAGGGGGTCAGCAATACTGAGAGAGCAGGCTGCAGTCCACAACACACAGACAGGCCCGAGCTAGGGACGTCGGCTTACAGGCTGGCCCGACTGGTCTCTGGGGTGAAATTAGCCCAGGACGAAAGACGAAAAGGCACACGGTCCACGGTCTATGGTCCAAAAGCCAAAGAATCAAAGCTCCATAATAATATATGAACCCGCCAAGCTTAAACCATATTTGGCGCTGTTGCGGGCGCGCTTCCAGAGTTTAGTGAGTCTGGTTGGCGTGCTTGTCTATGGTTGTCCCTGTAAATATTCTCTAGCAGTGACCAAAGTCACGCTGACCGCGACCGTTGGCACTCGCTAGCCTTTGTTGCGAGTATTTGTTGCCTCCCAGCCTCCCTGCGCCGCCAAAAAGGGCCGCCAACAGTACCCTAACAAACCGCCCGGCCGCTCCCCAGTGATTGGCAGTGGATCCCTTCCCATGTCTCCCTCTGATCTTTTTTTTTTTTTGGAACCGCGCGAGCGCGTGAGGAGAAAGTTGAAGGGGGGACAGGAAAAGAGGGGAAGGTGCAATCCGGGAACGACTGATCGATGGGAAAAACCAGTGCAACGCAGGGAAAAAAGGGCCGGCTTTTTAATGAGAGCAAGAACAGAAGGCACGACTCGCGCGACATGGTTCTGTTTGTCACCTTTTGCGAGTTGACGACCGACGATGCCTTCCTACTCTGGCAAGTAGTCGGCTCTTTGGTGTTCTTTCCCCGGAGTCCTTTCCTCCCGTCCATCCCTCTTTCCCTGCTTTCCATCGTCAACCCCCTCTTTTGTCGTGTTCGCTCTTGCTCTTTCCCTTTCCCATGCACAACGCATTATTATTTTAATACTCAGTACAGACAGCCAGCCAGTCGTCGGAGAAATCGGGACCCTCTGAGTGCACATAGATGCACAAAACTGTAATATCTCACTCCTTCTCAGAGACACACACGTCACCCACGCCCACTTGCTCTTTCTCCTGCCAATGGAAAAGTGCCCGACAGCGGGTCATTGATTCGGCCGCCGCATCGGATTTCAGCGTCGGTGCAGGACCACCCATCCCTTTAATACCATGAGCTCTGATGTCTTGGTGGCTCCTTCCGCCTGAAACGAACTGGATCTGTTGCGGCTGTAGAGGATTGATCCTTCCTTGACTTTCGATTATTCCCTACAAATTGCAGGTCTATCTGTATGTATCAGGGCCCCAGAAAGATCATAGAAACTTTCAATGGGTCCAATAGAGGCCCAAATATCGTATCGTGCTTATTCCGGGCCCACTACGCTGTGCTGGGAACAGAAAAGGCCGCCGTTGCACCCCGACAGCCCTATCGAAATTACGCGTATTGTGGTCCCGGCGAGACGACGCTTCATACATGTCAAACTTCGCATTCGCATCACAGTTGCCTTGTCGATGTACAAGAAAAGAGACGGTGAAGAAGTTAAAAGTCGCGGTGATTCTGATGCCCTCAATATCCAAGCGTAAATGTGCTGAAAGTGACTGTGTCGATTTGGAAACGAACGGCAAAACACCGTCAGCCAGGGTCGTATCAAAGCGCGTCACTCCCAATTTGCTATTTGCGCGTCTGCCAGTTGCACTTTCCCTTTCAACGGGCCAGTCACATTCTGCTCATTCGGTTCTCTCCCATGCACAGAACAGAAGGCACCGCCCCCATCTGACCTAATCTGGACCCAGAAGTGTGCTGTTCGCTCTTTCCCTGCACTGAAGGATGGGCAAAAGGTTCCCCGGCGAGCTTTGCAACTTCCCAAATGCCCGTGCCCGTTGTGTATCTTGCAACTTCGCCCCTTCTGCATTGGGTACTATTTTGATGGTGCACATCTACCACATCGGCAAGAGTGCACACCATCATCTCCCTCGTGGCTGCCATATTTGTCGTCTACCTGGGTCTAGCACCAGCGCTCCTGCCCTCCCGATCTCTCTTTTCTCCCTTCTCTTTCTTCATCACCTCCTTTTTCGACATTTTCCTCCTATCGCCCGTCTTCATTCTTCCCTTTTTTTTTTTCGCCCAGCCTAGACCACACCAAAAAAGCCACCCAACAATCAATCCATCAACAAACACGGCAACTTCCATCGCCGGCGCGACAAACCAGTGGCCAAAACAGTCGTCAAAGTGCGAAAGGGTTTTTGGATTTTCTCACACTACGACGGGGCTAGCGCTCCACAAGTTCCTTCAGGATAGGCGGCCAGGCCTAGCGCTGTATCCTCATCTGCTTTCGTCTCGTCTTTTCGTTTTCTTGTTCGGTTTGCTAGTTGCAAGTCTCCACTGCCTGTGCCCACTCTTCTTTCAGGACCAACTCCATGCGTCTGGTCTGACAACCTCACCTCGCTCACGTAGAGCACCGCCTCGACCGTCCCCCCTTTCACGCGTCCGCACCATCTCAGCCCATCTGCTGAAAGACATAGGGAAAACCCAAGAAGCACCCCCCCGTCGGCCTGGCTCCAGCGCCAAAACGCCGCGCAAGAGCCCCCGATCCTGCGAAAAGTCGACTTGCCTGTTTATTATTGCTAGCATCCCGGGTCTTGGCCCTTTTCTGTTCTCGGATTTACCGTCGTCTTTTTTTCTCATTGCCCATCCCGTTCCCGGCCATCGCATTTTCCTTGCATCAAGGGTAAATCGCCGGCTTCTTTTTTTGCCCGACTTCAGAGCCGACGTCCAACTCTCTCACTGGCTTGATCTTAGACTCTGGCCGTCGCACACGGAGAGTCAACCTCGACTGACTTCTCATACCACCCTCCTCCTCATCACAGAACCCCCCTCTGTTCACCATGGGGTTAGGTATTCTCGAAGACCGTGCCATGGAGCATGTTCCTGGTATGTTGTCTCACCGCGATGAACATTACGACTGAAGAGAGCCAGCCTTGCGATGGGGCTTTTTCCTTTCTCCTTGTCCCCCTTTCTTTGAATTCCAACAAAGCACGCGTTTGCCCTTTGTCCGACCGTTCTGACCCCTAACGCTTGATCCTTCTCTCGACACGTAGGCACGACCCGGTACTTTGACGATCCCCAACGGCCACAGATTGCCCATGATGGCATCGCCGGCCTCAAGTGCGACACCAGCGGCCCCGTGCCCATCATCCTCGTCCCCCAGCCGTCCGACGACCCCAACGATCCCCTCAACTGGCCGCTGTGGAAGCGCGATCTCATTACGGCTATCCTCTCGATCACCGCCATCTTCGGCACCGCCCTCGGCCCTATCCTCGCCGCCAACACCATTACGCTCTCGCTCTGGTTCGAGCGCGACTTTACAAAAGTTGCCCTGCTGACCGGCTACTACCTGCTCGGCGTGGGTTTCGCCGGTACCTTCTTTGTCCCCTCCAGTCGCATCTGGGGCAAGCGCCACGCTTTTGTCATCGGTACATGTATTCTCATCGGCAGCAGCGCCTGGGGCGGCGCCGTCAACACCAACTACACGAGCATGCTGTGGGCGCGCATCATCCAGGGTGTCGGCACCGCGCCGTTCGAGGCCCTCGTCAACGCTGCCGTCGGTGATCTGTACTTTGTGCACCAGCGCGGCAAGCGCATGGCCTTTACGAATTTGGCTGTGTTTGGTGGCTCGTTCTTCACGCCCATTGTTGTCGGCAAGATCACCCACACGATCAAGTGGTGGTGGACGTTCAACTTGATTGCCATCTTCTGCGCCGCCTGCCTGCCCCTCATCATCTTCTTCTGCCCGGAGACCGCCTACCGCCGCGACGGCACCCTGAATCTGGACATGCTCGCCACCGACGAGAACGCCGCCATCCGCCAGGGTGCTCAGCCCATTGGTAAGCGCGACTCGTCTGGCAACGACGAGGAGAAGATGGCCGGTCCTGCGTCTGTGGCGGTCACGCCGCCTGAGGGTGGTGCTGTTACCACCGCCGCGCCCGCTGCCGCAACCGCCGATGTCGAAGGCGCCGGTCGCAACAGCGCTCTTCCCGAGAAGACGTCGTACGTCAAGAGCCTGGCACTGTTCAACGGCCGCAAGTCGGACGAAAACTTTTTCAAACTGTTCCTGCGTCCCTTCCCCCTGTTCCTGCAGCCGGCGTTCCTGTGGGCGAGTCTGACGCAGGGCACGCTGATCGGCTGGACGGTGTTTATCGGTGTGATCATGGCCGAGTTCTTCCTAGGCTACCCGCTGTGGTGGGACGAGGTCAAGACGGGCTACGCCTACACGGGTGCTTTCATTGGTGCCATTTTCGGTTTCCTGATTGCCGGTCTTCTGGCCGATTGGAGCGCCAAGAAGCTGACGCGCATGAACAATGGCATCTACGAGCCCGAGTTCCGGCTGGTCCTGATTATCCCGCAGCTCGTGTTTGGTGTCATGGGCCTGTACGGTTTTGGCATCACCATTGATGGCATGATGAAGGAGCAGTTCAGCTGGGTTGTTCCTCTTGTCTTCTTTGCTTTCGAGGTCTGCGGCATGGTCATTGGCGCCGTCGCCAGCAGCCTGTACATTGTGGACGCGTACCGCGACCTGTCGATCGAGGGCTTCACGTGCCTGTTGATCTTCAAGAACTTTTTCAGTTACGGCCTGACGTACAAGGCGTACGACTGGTTGGTGGCCAACGGCACCAAGGCGCGGCCCGTGTTCAACGTACTGGGCAGTGTGCAGCTGGTAGTGTGTCTGCTGGCGATCCCGATGTACGTGTTTGGCAAGCGCAACCGCAGCTTCTTTTACCGGCACGACATTCTCAAGATGCTGGGTCTGAGATGAGAAGCGAGCGTAGCGAGCAACGTGCGCGCGAAGCTTGCAATTACATCGACCTTTCTCTCTTTTCCACTCTCAGTCTCTTAAAAAACACCCGCTACTGTCATTTATTTCCATTTACGTTTTTGATATACCTCATTCCCTCTCATTTGATTTCAGTCCATCACTAGAGTGGCTTCTGCATTGCCCTTTTCTATTTCATCTTTTCATCTGCTTCTTGGCAATGGGAGGCTGCCAAACAGAAAACACTGTCTCCTTCTTAATATAATTGGGCTGGCGTCGCAGGCGTCACTTCATAATATCATAATAGCTATTGGGTCTTTCATTTTGTATATTTTATTGGATATCTTGATTATTTATTATTTCATTAACAAAAAATCAAAAGGCACGACAGTGCACATAATTTACATTCACTATTCGTCATTCTTTCTGCTACCTTTTGATTATCTTGGCTTCATCACAATAATAGATTGTCTCTCGCCTCTCGACTTAGGCACCGTTCGACGCAGCCTTGCCGGCAACAGCGACGTTCTTCTTGACAACACGCAGGCCGCCAATCAGCAGGACCAGCGCCTCCAGACCGAGAATGACGGCCAGCGTGACGAGAGCACCAATGACACCAGCGACGGCACGCGACACGCCGCCGCCACCGCCGTTGTTGTTGGAGGAGGTTGTCGCGTTGCCGTTGGATGACGAGCCGCTGCCGGTACCAGAGCCGAGGGGTCGCAGACGCCCGTGGTGTTGCCGCAGGCATTGCACCAAGAAACAGTATTGTCGATAGCAAACTTGTTCATCTCCGAGGTGAACGTGTTCCAGGGCAGTGTGACCTCGCTCTGGCCAAAGAGCGGGTACGCTGTGAGGCCACCGTTGTAGGCGGCCGAGCCGTTGGAGAACAGGAACCGAACCGAGATGTCGGCCGGGTCGACGGCCTTGTCCGACGACAGAGTGGCGTTGGTGACCAGCTCAAAGACAATGGCCGAGGCATAGTCGACAATGCCGTAGAACTCGGGGTTGGCGGCAGTGAGGTTGGCGAGACCAAAGAAGCTCATAAAGGTGCCGTAGGCGCCAAACTGGAAGTTGAGGCGGGCAGTGGACTTGGCCGTGGGGACGGCGCTGGCGGTGGTGTTCAAGCTCTGCAGGATCTGGCCGGCGAGGACGGCACCGGCAATGGCGCGCACGGGATCGCTCGAGTTGTAGGCCAGACCCCACTCGTGCTGGTCGGCGCGGGTCTGGAGCTGGAACAGTGTTTCGTTTGTCAACAAGTCGGAGCTGGGGATGGTTGAATTGTGAATCTCGGAGACGTGGACATAGTCGAAGATGGTGTAGGCATTCTTGAATGTGTCCTGGGCACTGGTGAACGTCGTGTTGATCACCGGCAGCAGGCTGCTGTAGAAATCCTTGGTGCTGTTGAGCGTCTCCAAGTAGCTGCTGCTCGTAAAGTAGTTGTTGCTGCTGATAATGGCATTGTTGCACCCGCTGCCACCCTGCAGCCACTCGCTGTCCTCACTGCCCGACGCGCTCGCCGCGCTCGACACAATGTTCACAGGAATGTACTGGTAGCCGCCAAAGGGGGCTTCCGTCACACTGCCGTTGGCCAGCGTCTGCTGTGCCAGCGTGCCGGCCGGCGGGTACAGCGACTGCGTAAAGACATTGGCGGAGCCCTGCAGGACATTGTCGACGGGCGCCGTGACAGCAATCTGGGCCAACACGGCAATGTCGGTGGCGACGGCCGAAATGCGCGAGGAGGCGTTGGCCGCGACATAGCGGTCGCGGAAGTAGGTGCCCGAGGCATAGACCTGGTCGGCGCCCAGAGCTGTGAGCATGGTCGGCGGCCAGGACTTGCTGGTGCGGTCGCCGTGGCGGTGGAAGACGTAGATGCCGAGAACAGACTCGTCGGCGACGACGGGTGCAGGCGTAGTGGCCAGAGCCAGGAGCATGGCCGATGAGGCCAGGCCGGCCCGAAGTGAAGAGGGCATTGTGTGTGGGGGGTGTAAGTGAGGATGTGTAAAGCTGAGTAGAAACAAGCTCAATCACTTGCAGACCAATCCGTTAAAAAAAATAAATCAGGGAGAAGAAAACAATCAAAAGGAAACAAAAAAACACGGGAAACACGAGAAATTCAATAAAAGATAGAACCCGAGGAGAGAGGGGAAGAGCTAAGATAAAGAAAAAAGTGGTGAGAGAGTCAGGGAAAGAGAGGGGAAGAAGCTTCGTGCCAAGAAACGAACAACGGACGGTAGCGTTTCTTTTCTTTTATCTTGCACTTGTACTTTTTTCTTACTTTTATTCTTTTTTAACGGGGGTCTCCTCTTTCTCTCTTACACTGGTTTTCCACTCACCCGCACCCACACATTGGTCCCATGCAATGTTTACACTTCTTGACTCTTCCCCTTTCCATTTTGAGCAAGGCCGCCGTAGACGCTCCGGAGATGCAGACCTCAGCACCCTGCTTCCCCACACACACTGGCATGGTCCGGTGTGCTATCTCCGGTCTGAAGGGGGTTTTGTTCTCGCTTTCCTTCACAGGGGACGCCTGCATCGGAACCCAAAGTTCGGATGTGGTCCCCGGCATGGGTGCCCTATGGGTGGACAGTCCTTCTTTTTGTCTAAAGATGTGTTGCATTGGGGGACTACTGTGATGGTCTTTGGAATCTGATAATCGAAATGGGTGAGAGGAAGAAGAGGGCAATGGAAATACACGGAGAGAAAGAGGAAAGACGGCAATGTCTATTACCAAATGGAAATGCAAGAAGAGATAAGGAAAATTTGCAAACTGGTGAAGAAGAAAAAAGTACAGAAAGTAAATACAAGACATTTCCGCGGCCTTGTCCTGTTGTCCCTTCCAACCAACCTCCTCAAGTACACTTCCACGGAGGTTGTAGATTTTTTTCGTGGCGCGGCGGGGAAAGCGATAAGGAAATAAGTGGCAGTTCGAAAAGAAGACGGAGGGGACCAAACCAACCAGAACGTCTTTGGTTCTCCCCACTCTCGGTCGAGCCACACTGTGCAGCAAGCCAAACAGCAAGCCACCCGACGATCTGATGGGAAGCCGCGGCGTTCTGCTCGTCCTACTTCTACTTCTGCTGCTACTGTCTGCGTCTTTCGTCTGCAGCTTGTTATCCGATGTCAAAGGGCGCCGGAGTGGATTGGGTTGGACTAGACGGACAGGCAGGGACAGGGCCAGGGACTTTACACTTGCAGGTAGTATGCAAGCATACACAGTACTTCTAAAAGAAAGCTCAAAAAGAGGGGATTGAAAGAAAGGCCAGCGGCGGTCGGCCCCGGCCATGTTAAGTTTGTCCTATTTCTCTAGCTTCGAGTATGCCGTCCCGACTGTCAAAACTGGAAGAAACAAAGCTCTATTGTATAATTCAAACTGCCCTGACTCTACATTGCCTCTTAAACAAACATGTAGCCGATTGTCCTGGATTGAAAGTGAATTGTCAAGACAATCCGTAAAGGAACGACCTCAAAAGAAGCTTATGCTTATTTTCTCTCTTCTTTTTCTTAAACCTCTCGCCACTTTTTATTTCCCCTCTTTTTTACTCCACCACCACAAACCAGACCAAACCAGACAGCCAGACTCTGACCAGACCACACACACTTTGTCTCTTTCCACGCAAAACCCACGCCGGGCATAATTCTCTTCTTCACAATTTCTTGTTGATCGACTTTGGAACCAGTGCCCGAAAAGGAAAGTTTGTTCGGGGTGCGTTTGCCTCTCAGTGAGATGCTTTCCTTTTCACTCATTTCTTTTCCTTAGGTTCCTCTACACAGTAGTCGTGTTTTGCAAGAGTGCAACTACCCAGGACATGGACGTTTGCTGGATTTAAGCTTGAACGGACTCCGTAGACCGGCCAGAGACGGCTCTTCCCTTGCGCTCGCTCCTGACAACCAATGACCAGCACTGCAAAGAGGCAGACAGACAAGGTTCTCCCTCTTCCAGGGTTGCTCCATCGGCCGGCATTAGCGCAGGCTCTTCCAGTAAAGTGGCACCTCTTGATAGCAAATTATGAAAATATGGTCGTACTGTGGTAGAATGGCGAGCAGTCGGCGACGGTGATGATGTTCAAGACAAACACACAATGACACAATCACGCAAATTGTGCCTTCTCCCAAAGCATTGGTTCCAAATGCAGCAGCGACCGTACATCCAACGATGCAATATTAAATGATATTCTTACAATGCAAAATCCCTAGATCCTTATATCCTAGCATGCAAAGCTCTCGATGACTGACCAAAGGGCATCCAAATCCCGATATACCAACAAAGTCCTTTCTTCACTTCGTTACTACCCTCCTACAGCTTGCTCGGCTTCTTCCGGCCGTCCTTGACCTTGTTCGACACCTCGCCGACAGCAGGAAAGCTGGGTACTGCATCCCCGGGTCCAGGCCAACACCCAGCGAGCCGCCCTGCCGCCGCCATGCGCCGCCGTCCACCACCAGCACGTGGCCATTCACATTGTCCGCCGCCGCACTGAACAGGTACACCGTCGCATCGGCAATGTCGCGCACCGTGCCCCAGCGGCCACTGGGGATACCGGGCGAGCCGCCGCGGATACCGGGGCGCAGCTGCAGCGAGTTGGCCTGTTTGCGTCCTCGGCAATGGCGTCCTGGCTGGCCAGACGCTCCATACCCTCGGTGCCTTCAATGGGACCAGGTGCAATGACGTTGGCCATGACACCACGGGGACCGTACTCGAGGGCGACCGAGCCCACGATAGAGTCGACACCAGCTTTGGCAGCCGACACGTGCGACTGCAGCGGGAGGCCGGTGTAGTGGAATGTCGCCGAGATAGCGAGGAAGCGGCCACCGGGCGGCGAGTTTTCCGGGTTGGGACTGAGGTGGGCGCCCGCCGATTCCACCAAGTGGTCGATGGTCGCCTTCATCGTATTGAAAGTGCCCAGGGTGTCAATGTCCATGACGGCCTTGAAGGCGTTGGGCGACAGACCCGCCAGCGGCGAGACAAAGTTGCCCGCCGCACCGGCAATGACAAAGTCGATACTACCCAACTCGCGAACACACCGGTCGGCCGCCGCCTTCAAGTTGTCAAAGTTGCGCACATCGACGTTGCCGATGCCAATCACCTTGGCACCCTTGCGGACCTTGGCAATGTCGAGGGCGACGGACTCGGTCTTTTCGACGTTGCGGCCGATGATGCAGGCGTTGGCGCCGAGGTAGACGAGGGCGCGGGTCTGGGCGCTGCAGATGTCGCCGGCGCCGCCCGTCACGAAAACGACGCGGCCGTCTATACACAAATAAAAGGTAGGGAGGTTAGTAAATGGTCACATCGTGAGATGTTGTAGAGACAGACGACCTCGACATACTGAAAATGCCATCGCGCCACACGGGGCTGATAAACTCATGCGGCTGCTTGCTGCCCATTGTGAATGCGGAGGTGAAGGAGGGAGGAGGGGTGTCGGAGTAGGTAGAGAGAGAGGAAGTCGACGTATATTGTCGTTTGCGTGAATGTCGTCTCGTTGAACGTTGAGTGGTCGTCTGTTTGTTATATACGGAGAATTCGAGTGTCACAAGCTTGAGCTTTGGCGGGTCCGTCGGGGCGATCTGAGCGAGACAAGGAAACGGAGCGTCTGGGGAGCCGAGTGCGAAGGGAAAAGCGAGCTGTTTTTCTACCTTGTTGACCTTGGTCAATTGCGAATGTCTGGGGAAGAGTACTTTTGGTCTTCTATTTCTTTTACCGTGGTAGTTTCTCCTGACTTTTTGCTGTCGCTTTCTCGCCTTTATTGGAGGAAGGTGCGACTCTTGAGTGGATAGCAATGCCGAGGCACCTGTTCCTTCCTCTAGAAACCACCTTCTAATCACGGCCGTTTCCAGCGTGGCCTGCTCGGTTCTTTCCCCGTTTTCTCCATCTTCTCCGCGCCTTCTACTTGGGGTCAGGGAAGGTATCCACCTCTTCTGTTTGACTTATGTCATCCCATCATTTGGTGTACTATTTTCGCGTGGGCAGTCCTCTGCTTACATATGCTAGTCTGCCTAAAAACCGCCTAGACTGCCTAGCACTTTTTGGCTTTCTGGCCCATTTACACGCTTTGCGCGCTGTGGGACCAGTGAAGTTCAGCGCGTCAAAGGATCTCACGAGGCTAGCACACTTACGGCTATTTTGACCTTTTTTTCCCCCTCCTCTTCACGTCGTCAGAATCGCGTCAACTGCTCGCATCAGACAACTCTCTCCACGACTGAGCCCTCATACTTCTAGCACTACGAACTCATCGACGGCAACTACACAACTGTAGACATCCATCATGGAACCTCCAGAAGCGGCTTCGACAGCCTCGACAAAACCGCCCCGCGTTGCATCTTCAATCTCCTCCGCCGACCGTAGCAGCAAACTCGCCAGCCTGCTCGCTAGTATCGATGCAGACTTGGATGCTGCTGCACCTGTGGTCGAAAACTCGGGCGTTGACGCCTTTCGGCGTGCCAAGTTCTTCTTCCCCAAAGTTTTGGAGGAGAAACGGAGGGCCTTAGAGCGAGAGAAGCGGCGGCCGCCAAAAAGAACAAGGGGAAGGGGAAAGACACGAGAGACGTGTTGCGAGCATTCGTTCATCAAGTCCCTCCCACACGGCCGACCACGACACGAAAAGGCGCAAAGTATCGTACGAGTCGCACAACTCCCATGACGATGACAATGCCGACATCGAGGCGCGGCTGACGGCGCCGCGTGGTGGCAGTCGGTCCTCGACGAGCTCGCCGCTGAACAGCCCGAGTCGACATGACAATAGACGATCACGGTCTTCCTCAGATAGCCTGTCACCGTCACCACCGCCGCGATCACAGCTCGACAAGGGCAAGGGCAATGCGACAACCCATTCGGTTAATGCCCAGGTCGTCTACACAAATGCAAATACAAACGCAAACAGCCCGCCCTCAAAGAGTACACGGCAGCAGACACGATCTACACGAAGCACCGCCAAAGACCCCTCGGTCGTTGTTATCGACTCGACCGACGACTCGGACTCGGACGTCGACATCACGCCGTACCGGCCACCAAAACGGAGGGCGGCGCCTATCCCCACCAAAAAGAAGGAGCAGGAAGTCGCCGAAGCAGTCGACCCAGAGTTTGCCGAGTACATCCAGAGGGCCCGCGACAAGGCCGCCAAGGCCAGAAAGGAGGCAGAAATTGAGGCAGTCTTTGGCGAGGCCGACATCAGTGATGCGCCGGCCGGTCTAGCGACGTTTTCCTCGAACACCACCGCCACGACCAACCCAACGACGGCATCGCAGGCAACGACGGCCTCCATGGGGCGGTCGGGCTCCAACCTGGGCTTGTCAGATGAGCAGGCAACACCGACAGAGGTCCAGTCAATAACGCCACCCCGAGCCACCACCACCACCACCACAGTCATCCCCTCCTCCCAACCTGCACCCAGCGACCAGCAGTACCGCGTATTTATCACATCGCATCTGCCCCAAGAGTGCCCACCCTTGATGGCGTTCATGCGTATGGACCAGGAGATGCGCTACGCCCGCAACGCCTACCTCAGCCATGCCACCAAACACAATGTATTCTTGTCCGATGATGAACAGCAGAGCGTCCTGCTCACGTGGAAGGGCAGCAAGATTTACAACTTTACCACGGGCAGTCTTTGAATGTCAAGCCCGACCACAAAGGCCGTTTCCGTGACTTTTCTGGGACGAGCAGCGGTGAAATTACCACTTCTACAAGGTCGACCGCCGGCTTTCAAAACGGTGGCCTGCACCTCGAAATTTGGACCCAGCAGTTGTACGATGCCTATCTCGAGGAGGAGGAGCGCCGGCGCCGGCGCAACCTAGGCGAGCTGGTCGAAGAGTTGAGTGACGATGATGACGACGTCGTTGGTGGTGGTAACACACAAGGACAGAGCCGCGGCACAAGCCAAGCTCCTGAAGCAGCTGCCGCCTCTAGCACACGAATCCGTCTTGTGCTCGCTTCCCGCGAGTACGAGAAGCTCAAAATTACTGCCCACAGCGACACTACGGTCGAGACACTGGCCACGGCGTTCCGTCTTCAGCGCGGCATTGAGCCGGACAAGACGGTGGCTATTATGTGGGACGGTGATGAGCTGGAGAACAGTATGACAGTTGGCGAGGCTGAGATGGAAGACTTGGACAGTGTGGAGGTGTATATTCGGTGAGGAGGACGGCCAACAAAACCAAAAAATTGAAGTAGTGAACTGATGAGCATAGCGATGGATAGCGATGACCTGTTTATAATGATATCCCCTTTTTGATACCAAACCACAACGATGATTTAGGTGATTTTGATTTGAAAGATTTGATTCGTATAAAGTCGTCAAAATAATAACTTTTTGTAGCCAAGTAAGAAATGAGGACGTAAACATGAACATGGTAACAAACACAAAGCACAATAAACGCCGGCCCTATATAATGCGAGCTCCCAAGACAGTCTCCCAGAAACCAAGAAATAAACAAATTGCCCTCATACGTCTCTTTTCGTCTAGAACCGCTCCTTGAGACGCGCGCTGATTGACCGCAGGTTGCCGTACACCTTGCCTGGTGGCTTACCGAGACTGTAAAGGTTAGTAACGTAGAAAATAAAAAAGAGTAAAGGAAAAAGGGGGCACAAACATTAAGCTGACAACGCTTTCCCGCGCCATGCCAATCTCCTTGAAGCCGCCCAAAATGTGGATCTTGCTGCCGCCCGCCACCACAATCCGCGTCTTCGTCGTGTTTTCGATCGCATACTTGGTCCGGCCGTCCTTGCCACAATCCGGCCCACGGCACGCGCCAAGTGGTCGCCCTCGAGTGTCTTGACGTCCTTGATCTCAAAGGACTGAATGTAGATGCCGTCGAGACGCAGAATGGCCACAGCGTCCTCGACATCGAAACCCATGGCGTACGCCCGCACAAAGTCCTCGCCCTTTTGGATCGCGCCCGTCTCGGTCGTGCTGCGCGATGTCCGCAGCTCGACGGCCTTGGTCTTGATGTTCATCCGGACTTGCAGCTTGAGATTCTCAACGAGGGGTGTGTAACTAAGGAGCCGCGTTAGTAAATCGTGGCTGATAAACTCATCCTGCCGTCCGGGGGACTGGCTTACATCTTGCTCCACGTCGCCTTGAGCGGCGACATGCGGTGTGGGGGAATGGGAATTTTGCGGACTTCGCGGCGCACAGCAGTCTCGCTGTCCTTGGCCGCAGCAAACTTGGGCCGCGACTCTTCGTCAATGTCCATGCCGGCGGCAAAGTCGTCGCTGCCCGGGTCGGTGGCGCCCAGCAGGATCGGCGTGGATTTCTCGGCCGGGATTTCGGTCAGGGTCAGCGAGTCGGTGGCAGCGGCCGCATCGAGCAGCGTCTCAACTTCGTCTTGGGTGACTGCAGATGTCAGCATCCTCCTCTATATCTCATGATATTGTTCATCGCAACGAGGACATACTCGGCTGGGCCACATCTTGGGCCACTGGCGCATCCACCTTCTTGGCGGCAGTCGGTGCAGGCATATTGTCTTTTGTGTTTTGTCGATATGGAAAGGTATGGGAGTCGTCGGTGTGGTTGTCGTCGTGGAAAAGCGTTGGTTCTGCCGTTGTATGTCGTCGTTGCCAGGGCGGTATCTTGAACTTCACTTTTTTCGCTGTACACCAAATTTTCGCAGAGACCATCCCACTGCCCATTAAACTTTTTTTTTCTGCCTTGGTGGGGAACATTGACGGTTGTCCCTTCCTTATCGTGGCTTATCGGCTTGACCGCCAAATTGACCAAGTCCTTCCTCAGCGCAAAAAGTTTTGCTTGGTCGCCCAGATCGCTCCTACCTTTTCACTCTTTGTCCCGCCCCCAGCCTCCACTTTTTTTTTGCCTGGTACTTTTGCCCCCCCGCCATCCTTGTGCATTGGGCGCTGGCAGCACCCAAGACCGCTAAGACCACAAAGACAGAGCCCAGACCAGGGAAGTCAGAGGCACCTAAACAGAGAGCGCGTCATTGGCAGGGAAAGAGGTGTGTACTGACTGCCAATAGACTTCACACCGTCCCCGGCAGGAGCGAGGGGAAACACACCCAGACTTTTGACAACGCAGAACAGAAGCAGGAAAGAACGAATGGGAGAAAACCCAGCCAATATTGTCGCTTGCTTTTTTGAGACACACGTCTCTCGTCATAATTCCTTTTCCCCCTCCTCCCACCGCCATATCAAAAAGGCGAGACATTGCGACGCAAAAGCAGAGACTCGACGACATAAGCAGCCACGACAAAGACAAAAAGTCTTCAATCGACCTCCTGCTAGCCTTTTTTCTGCCCGACACATGTCAACGGGCGACTACGTACTGACTTGACTAGCCTGCACCTTTTTTTCTCTTCGACGCCGCCAATATTGGACTTCGTTTTCCTTTTCTTCGACCTCGACTTTCGACCTTCTTGAGAACTTTTTCTTGATCCCAAGAAGACTTTTCACGACCTCTCCGACCTTCCCGACAACCGCCCTCCCTCCTCCGCCACCTCTCCCACCCGAAAATGCAAAATGCCTTCTAGCTCTGCATCGACCCATCAACTGGGTCGCCGCTTCTGGGCTTCTGTCCGGGACTCGGTTGATTCGTGGGCCCCGCAAGCTCCCTCGACAGCTGGGCGGCAGTTACAGTATGGTGGTCGAAGCCAGCGGCGCTCCTTGACTGGCCTGGGCATCGCCCACCATGTCTTTTCTGCCCACGCCGTGGCATCGGCGACAATAGCCGAAGCAGCAGGCGGCCGCGGCGGCAGCAAAGCGGCACGACGCACATTTTCTTTTCTCTCGGGACGGCAACTCTCGTTCTCCGGACGCCCACGGCGATTCAACTTTGCGTCGCCCGTCAACAGCTATACGACTGCTGCCAACTCGAGAATATCACCCAACCACGTCCGCCGAAGCTGTACATCCGGCGGCCTTCTCCTGCTGGGCCTCAGCTCTCCCTCGACACCACCCTCCACCGTTGTAGCGACATGCACAGCTGCGGCCGACACGGCGCTCTCCGGGCAGAGTGCCTCACAAAAATCGAGTATCAGCCGCCTTGCCCGGCAAGCATGGCAGTACCAGCAACGACAGTACCATCAGCTACATAACAGCAAGCTCCAGTCACAACCACAGCCCCAGCAGAGACAACGGAATGGCACACTTCTTCTGTCCAGACTCGGAAGCAACGCACAGGGCCAGACTTTGCCAGCATGGAGCCCGGATGCGAGACGGTACAAGAGCACCAACAGCGGCAACAACAACTACAACACATCTTCTTCACGCCAGTCACAGACACCCGGCAGCGGAGACAAGAACAAACAGAGATTAGAATCAGAAGCAGCACGGAAATCACCAGCGGAAGGCGAAAACAAAGGCGCCACAGGACAACAAAATCAACCACCACCACCACAACCGCACCCTCCGGAAGGCGAGGACGCCGAGACAATCGCCAGCTCTGTATCCAAATATCTGCAATCTCATCTTCCCAAGATCCCGCACCGGCCGACCAAGGAAGAGCTTCTGGCCGCTGCTAACGGTTTCACACAACGGCTCAAGGTCCGCTTCAAGTGGCTGACCATCCGCAGCATGCGGCCGTGGAACGCCGACGAGTGGGGTGCTTTCTTGTCGTGGTTCATGTTGGGCCATATTGTCTGGATTCTGGTCGGCACAACCACGTTCATGTCTCTCGTCATCCTGACCATCAACACCGTCTTTGCTCAAGGTATGCTCTCCCCGCTGGCGAACGATTTATATATAATCGAAAGACACCCACTAACATTATTAGAAAAACTGGCAAAATGGGTTGGTGACTACCTTACCCAGTCGGCAGGCGTGACTGTCGTTTTCGAGTCCGCCATTGTGCCCAAGTGGAAGAACGGCGTCATCACCTTCCGCAACGTCTTTGTCTCTCGCCGCCCCGGCCAGAGAAAGTCCTCTGTCACCAAGGGCTCCTCCTCTAGCGCGGCTGCCATTGCTGCTGCCCGCCACACCCATGACCCGATCAGTGGTGTCAACGATGCGGATACCGACCTCGAGGACGGCGAGGAGTATGTTGTCGATGACGGCAACTACACCCAGTTCGACGTGACTATCAACAGCGTCGACGTCACTCTCTCCTTCTACAAGTGGTGGAACGGCAAGGGCATGCTCAAGGACGTTGAAGTGCGTGGTGTCCGCGGCGTCATTGACCGCACCCACGTGAAATGGTCTGACGGGCCCCTCGACCCCTTTTCGTTCCGTCATGAGCACCAGCCCGGCGACTTTGAAATTGAGCGTTTCAAGCTCGAGGATCTCATGGTCACCGTCCACCAGCCTGACGGCTTCCGCCCGTTTTCCGCTTCCATCTTCTCCTGTGAGCTGCCCCAGCTGCGCAAGCAGTGGCTCTTTTACGATTTCCTCTGTGCCAACCATGTTTCCGGCGCATACGACGGCTCCCTCTTCACCATCCACCCGCGCCAGATCCAACACTCCAACGTCATGCCGGGCGTCGTCGACAACAGCCACCACAACATCAACAACCCCGTCATCGAACCCATGTCACCCGAGGCTGCGCTGGCATGGAAGAAGTTCTCGCGTCTCCGGATTGACGGGCTCAAGATTGACCACCTCAACCGTGGCGACCCCGGTCCCTTTGGCTGGATTTACGAGGGTAATGTCGACATTGTCGCCGACGTGATGCTTCCCGCCGAGGCCGACGAGAGTCTGGCCAAGGCCATGATTGACTTTTACGACAAGATGGAAGAGGCCGTGACGAGCAACCGTTACATTCGCATTCTCGACGGCAACTACGGCAGCAGCCGGCGCAGGGAGGAAGAGGAGGCTGCTGCTGCTGCTCAGCTCGAAGTGGACGAATCGTTCAACGACAACGACAAGCGCGGTCACCTCGGCTGGGAAGAGGCCCTCAAGACAAAGCCTACACCACCAGTCACAGCACAGCCGGCTACGACGGCCATCATGCCCGCAACACCGACACCGAGCGCCACCGTCATCAAGCCCCCCACCTTCCCCGACGACCCCTTACCGCAATACGTCGTCATGGACTTGCGGTTGCACCTCAACGATGTCCGTGCCGCCGTGCCCTTCTTCCCCACCACCACCGCTCTAGGCCAAACCCGTGCCCAGTCCTACGTCAATGCCGCCCTCATTCGACCCATTGTCGCCTACATCAACGCCAAGCGCACCTACATCCCCATTAGCTGCCGCGTCGTCAAGCATCTCTCGGACTTTGACGGCAGTTGGACCACCTACGACTGTGGTCTGCTGGACGATACCTCGGCCGAAGTGTACGCGGCGTTTGCGCACGATGTGGAGGACCAGCAGTCGCGCGTGCGGCGCCTCAAGAAGGTCGGCTTCTGGACGCTGAGCATGGTGGTGCACGCTTTGCTGGCGGGTGTTGCTGGTGATTTAATGTGAGAACACTGCCACTACTCTCAAGAGATACCACTCCACTTCTTATTTTCTGCACTTTTCTATCTTGGAGTAAGCGAGGTTCTTGTTTTTATTTGATTTTTCTATTTCATAGATGGCGATTTTTTTGGGATGAAAGCGAACATGAGGGTTACTTTTGGTTTTCTGGTTTTCTGGCGTTCTGTCAAAAGGTGGTAGTATGATCTAATGGGGCTTCTGTTCTTTTACTGGTGTTTTCTACAAATGCATATATGGGGGACGGCAACCCAGGTGGTCAAGGATAAGGAAGACAAAAAAAGGGACAAGTTATATATACGTACGGTACATACATGACATCATTTCTCTTCTACAATCTTCACGTGTTATTTTGTATAGGTATGTCATGAAAAAGATATGTGGAACATGAGGTAGCAATTCTGTATTTGTTCTAGAACGG
The DNA here is from genome assembly GCA_016097105.2 of Sporothrix variecibatus. Taxonomy (NCBI): domain Eukaryota; kingdom Fungi; phylum Ascomycota; class Sordariomycetes; order Ophiostomatales; family Ophiostomataceae; genus Sporothrix; species Sporothrix variecibatus. Next base: position 2,141,330 of record JADMNI010000007.1, on the reverse strand, counting down.
GGGGGAAGCAACGCAGTGTAGGAAGGGAATGCAGTGTGCGGTCTAGATTTGTATCTCAAGCAAGGGGATGAAGGGGACAGCAATGTGGAGTGAAGCAAAGAAACAAAATCAAACGCAGCAGCATAGGAGAAAACAACACGCGGCCTCACACACACACACTTCTCTCAACTTCTTCATGAAGTCTTCGTTTCCATTTCTGTCCGTTGTCTCTAATCCGTATGCCATGCAAATGCGTCATTACTCTCTCTTTCTCTTCCTCCTTTTCCTCCTTTTCGTCCATTCTCCCTTTTGCTTTCCCTTCGATGTCCTCCCTGATGTATAAAATGAAATAAAAACCGGCAATATAAAAAACAAGTGTGAAGATGTAAAAAATAACACAAAAAAAAAGACTAATGACAAATGAGGCATTCTAGCCTAGATGGAGGAACCCGAGTTCCCCCTTCTCTCAAAACAATAAACAAAGGCCGTACATCGTTGTTCCTACAAAAACCAGGACAAAGGGAAAAGGAAGATGACAAAAAGCTCTCCTTTACTACATGAAGTCGTCACTAAAAAAAAAAGATGTTAGCAGGTGCTCGTGGAGTTCAGTTGTGAATTCATTTGAACCAGAAAGGATCAAGACTTACTCTCCGTAGGCATCGTCGTCGTAGTTGCCCGTGTCAATGGTGCTGGGCCGCGATATGGCCAGGGTCGTCTTTGTCTTGGCGGCCTTGGTCTTCTTGCCGCCCTTCTCGGCCGCCTTCTCCTCACGCAGACGCTCGTTGGCCAGCGATGTCAGCGAGCTGTTGATCTTCTTGATCTGGTCGCTGGGCAGGCCGCGGCACAGCTCACGGATGAGGTCCTGGGCAAACAGGACGTAGGGGCCCTTTTGCGATTGTGCGCTGATAATGGGGCCCAGGGTCTGGCTGAGTTTGTCGAACTGGGCCTTGGTCACCGGGTTGAGGAGAGGGAGAGAGCCGAGGTCGATCGTCTTGGTCGGATCCGAGGAATCGACCGAAATGGCCGAGGCCTTGAGCGCGGCCGCCGATTTGCGGACGCCCGAGCCTGTGCCTGCCGACAAACCGGCATCACCAAAGCTGGCCTCACCAAACAGGTCGGCAGCGTGCTGCAGGTCAGCCTCCTGCTCGCTGCGGCGCATGCGCTCGCGGCGCTCAGCCTCGGTCTCGCCTTCCCGCAGCGCCGAGTCGGCGTCGGCCTGGGCCTGTGCGGCAGCGCGGCCGGCGACGTGGTCGGCAATGCGCTGGTTCTTGGACTTTTTGTTAGCAGCCGCAGCGGCCGCAGCAGCCTTGGCCTTGGCTTTCGCCTCGGCCTCCTTCTTGGCCTTTTCGCGCTCGACCTCGGAGTCGTCGGCGTCCCAGGAGTCGAGGACGTCGCTGTCCTCGTCCTCCTCGTCTTCGAACTTGTTGGCGCGGCGGAGCAGGGTCGGGGGCGGGGCGGGGGCGGTGCTAGCCTCGGAGCCGGAGCCGGAGCTGGAGGAGTCCTCCTCGTCGTCTGTCAAGATGAGGTCAGGTTAGTTGCATGTTCAAGACAGCCCAAGAAAAGCGTGCTGCGTCGCGACCACGAGCACGAGCCCCTCCACTTGCCCCTCCTCTCGTCCCAGAACAGGCCACCTCCAAAGTGCAAGACCGGCCAGAGATGGAGAAGAGAGTGAGAGCGAGGAGGTCGGGGCGGGAGATCGTGGTCGAGAGAGAGAGGAGAGAGGGGGGTCTTCTTTTTCGGTTTACGTACCCCACTTGCCAGGCATGATGGGCAGATTTGAGTATGTTTTTGCGCGGAGGGTGTCGTCGGGAAGCGGAAATGTGTCGTGAGGTTTGATGCTGAAATGGACGACGTCCCGGAGGAGTGGGTGGCGCGGTTGGGTGGTTTGAACGAGTGTTGTTGAAAAGGAAGAGAGAGAGAAAGAAGAAGAAAGGGAGGCAAGAAAGGCGAGTGTGCCAGAATAATAGAGGCACACAGAGGGTAATTACGAGTCGGACGGGGGGCAGGAGCGAGCACGGGAGAAGGAAATTGTGGGTTTTGGGGGGAATAAAAAAAATTGTTCCTTGCGACTCCAGCCAGGGAAAGAGCGCGACTAAAAAGCCGGTTGGGTGGAAAATATGGGAAGGAAAGAAGGGAAAAGAAGGGTGCAAAGAGGGCGTCAAGTTGGGCAGGCACAACGCGCAAAGGGGGCTGTAACAAGGGCGAAAAGGAGGGAAAGGCTGCCCAAACGTGAAAAAAACTTTAACAGACTAGAGGCAGACGAGGCAGGCAAAGATTAAAATTTTAGACAAGAAGAATAAAATATAATACAAGAAAAAAGCAGAAAAAGGCAGAAAAGAGGACCAAAATGAATGGCGCGTCTCTTACGGACGAATCAAGTGTCCAGACCAAGAACGGCAGCGGCCGTCGATGGCTCTTTCTAAATTAGAACAGGCCGGCAAAAGTGCAAGAAGTGCAAGAGTGAATGAATCCCTTATTCTCTTCTAGCCGTGGTCGCGTTACAGGTAAGAAAAGGAAGTCGCGACCGGCATAACCCACACAGCACGCGACGAAGTGATATGAGATGAAGAGTATAGGCAACAACATCGAAGAAGCCCGAGTTGGCAACAAACGATCAATCTTTGCGTATGCGTGTAGATCAGAATGTAGGTGTTAGCGTCGACACTCCCTGGCGGGACATGGTGAATGCGCCCTGGCCTCCAGTCAATGTATCCGCATCCGGGTCGTCCTTTTGGATCGCCAGTGCATGAGTTGGGAGCGAAGGCAGCCAGACGAGGCGGGCGGGCGAAGCGGGTGAAGGAGAAGCACATCAAGAAGAATATGAAACAAAGAAACCCAAACTTACGAGAGTAATTGTGAAGACAAAAGAGAAAACCTGTGAGAGATTGTTCGTATCCTTCCCCTAAATGCTGTGCGCTGTGTGCTGTGCGCACCTTCCGTCTCAGAATGCGCTTCATGTCCCTCTGTCGCGATTTCCTATTCCGGCCGCATTTTTTTGGTCCCCCCTCCCCTTTTCCCTCTGCCCCTCTGGCCCTCTGCCCCTCTGGCCCTCTGCCCCTTCCCCTCTAACGACGTAATTTTACAGCGCAAACTCAGCGCTGTGCCCCTCGTGTGGATGTTTGCAGGGATGATGTCATCCAGTGGACAGGGGGTCTTATTTGCGTGTCCCAGTGAGCCAAACGTCCCAAGAAGAGAAGGCACATTGCCCAGCGCGTCGCATTTTGGGCTGCAGGGCTGCAGGACTCCAGGAAAAGACTGCAGGAAGTGTGCATGAGGGAATGCGCAAAGAGAAGAATTCGTTTTCAACAAATGCAGTCATAAATGAGTCAGAGGGCTCAGCCAGGCAACCGAACGCACATTTTATTATTTTTTTGTTTGTTGTCGTTGTATTTTGTGTATTTTGCTTTGCGACTTGGTTTTCGTCTCATTTTCGTACATTTTTGAGAACGCACAGCCTCACTTATATTAATTGAATTATGAGAGGATTCAGTATACGGATTTATGCCCGTTGACGCGGTGAACACTGCGTTGTATTTGTCTGTCTCCGGCAGTGTTGCTAGTCAGCAATGTGCATGATCATATTGCAAGGTGAAGACCACAAGAAAGGAGAAGGCTGGCCGAAGAGTCCAGACCGTTAAACAGCAACATGTCAGACCGTTGCATTTAATTGCCAGTCTGTAAGTTGCTGTCTAATAATCGAAAGATGTCTGTGGAGGAATAAAAGAGATATAAGTATTACTCCGTAGGTGCAAAGACAGCGAGGGGAAGAGCGGCCAAAGTGGCAATGCAACATCTCCTGCGTTGCTGACTGTCCGAGGAGATGAGCTGGTAAGAAGCTGCGCTCGTGGACGTAAAAACAAGAGAGCAAATAAAATTGTAAAAGGGAATAAGCAGTAGTAGAAACGGATGAAAAACGATTATGAGTAAAATAAAATCAAAATAAAATAAAATAAAACAGAATCAGACAAGCGACTTTTGTGAATAGTTTCGATATCAAATGCCAAAGAAACGTCACCACATCATCGACCGTGGCATCTCCGAGCGGATGTGAACTTCAAACTCTCATTTCCGTTGTTTCGTTGTTTCCTCTACCTTTTCTTGGTATCTATCAATTTTCTCAATTTTCTCAATTTTCATGCCCTGTGACTTGTTCTGTCGTCTTAGATGCTTGTGTTGTAGACGGGCACGAAAATCAAGCGGAATGGATTTTGGGAGGTGAGAACGTTTGGGAGGCGCGTGGCCCGAAAGTCTCCGACATTTGTTCTCATCACCTGACGTTCAGTGCCTTGTTGGTGGAGGCGGCAGCTAGAGCGCCGACAGCGCCCCTAAAAACGGTACCTGAAACCAGTGCACAAGGACTTTTTGTACTCCACTAGGACGAGAACATCCCGCGCAAGGTGAGGCTAAGAAAAGAAGAGGCTCCTTCCTGCTGACACGAGGCTGAAGGACGTGTGCAGGTGTGCCATGCGCCTTCGTATATTTTTCTTTTTTTCTTTTCCGCCGCCGGGTTGTTTTCTTTCCTCAATCGGGCCTCTTTTCACTGGCTCTTCCTTTTGGCCCTCTTTTTGTATCCTCTTTTCGAGGTATTTTGTTCCAATTCTCATTTCCACTATCATATCAGATGAATGTTTCCACAAGCCAACAACTACCGGTGTTTGCTCACGAAAACTGGTCGGTGATTGAGTGTCAATGACGCCTCTATGGTCTTTTTTCATCATTCAGTTTTCATGCTCTTTTGCTGGGTTATTCCTTCTAGTTCCGCAATATTGACGCTCTTGCCTGGCGTGTTGAATTATGAACTACGGAGTAGTCATCTCTGAATTTGCCCACTCGGCAACCTCTTTGGGAAGGAGCTCTTGACAGGCGACGGTGTACCTCTACGACCTCAAAAGCATCGTGATCAAATGGAGTCCAGGGTCAATGCACCTCCTTGTTAACCACATCTAGTCGGACTTGCCATTTTCTTGTAGCTTTCTTGCTGAGAGAGAGAGCGTTACATAGACTCGCAACACTGGTGCTTCGTATCCGCACTACAATAAACCCAACACCTCGTAAGACGGCCGGGGGCGGGCATGACACAGAACGATGCCATGTCAGATGCGGTTGGAGACTTGGAGAAGGCGACTGAAGTGCGCTAACGTTTAGCGAATCAGGGCCAGTCCAAAGTTAAACGGCGAAGATATAGCGACAAAAAGTCGTCAGTGTCGACGCTAGGGATCAGCGACATGCACTCCCGGCGCGCACACGCTGGTTGGGTTCCTTCCCGACCGGGGCCTTTTATTTTCGATTGCGTAGCGCCTTCCCCTTCGTTTGTGTTGTGCGCCTTCCCTGCTCGGCGATGATTCCCCCCCGGCTCCTGTTCCTGGCGTACTTTCCTCCTTCCTTGACGTGTGCAAGAATACATTGACATGGTACCTCTGTCTCCCTCGTACCTTCATGTTCCTGTATCTTTTCGCGCTCGCTTTCCCAGCCTCTCCGACGGTCTGGTTCCATTTCCCGTTTGCCATTTCTTTGCCATCCCTCTCACATACTAACCATTTTGAGATGTCGGACGCCCGTCTCTCCGCCTTGCGACCTTGCTTACATCGACCGCCCCTCCTTGTTACCGGTTGGCACATTCGTACGTCTGAGACCTCCGAAAGGGACAAACACATATAAAGCGGCTTCTGCCACTGCCAGGCGAATCTGATTGTTTGTGCCTGGGCCCCCTTTTCTTGTTCATCCACTACAGATATCAAACACCTGAATATCAACAAACACAAACAACACGGATCAGGCTTTAAGCCATACCCACCACCACTTACACCTCCCTCCCTTTACTACCATATAAGACTATCCCATATACTCTCACCCCCCCCCCCCCACAATGACTTCTGTACGCATCACGTCGTCGGCTCTAGGCCAGTCTCAACTGGTCAGTCGGCAGATTGCCCGGGCAGCCATCCCCATCTTCTGTTCGTCTTCACAGACGTCCTTCCACAAGCTGTCCCCAACCTCATCAACGACATCTTCCATCAACAGCCGCCGTCCGGGCTCGGCTGCTGCTCCCTTCTCCACAACCACAGCTGCTCGCATGCGTGATGTTTTCCCCGCCCGCGAGACAGAACACATTCGCCAGACCCCGCCTGCCTGGCCCCATCACGGCTACACCGAGGCCGAGATGCTAGCTGTCGTCCCTGGCCACCGTGCCCCCGAGACCATTGGCGACCGCATCGCCTGGCGCTTGATGCGCATCTGCCGCTGGGGCATGGACACCGCGACGGGCATGAGCCGCGACCAAAAGTCTGACAAGAAGAACCCCACCACAGCCATTGCCTCGGAGCAACCCTTGACCGAAGCCCAGTGGATGACTCGGTTTATCTTTTTGGAGTCCATTGCCGGCGTTCCGGGTATGGTCGCCGGTATGCTGCGCCACCTGCACTCGATCCGCCGCCTCAAGCGCGACAATGGCTGGATTGAGTCCCTGCTCGAAGAGTCGTACAACGAGCGCATGCATCTCCTGACCTTTATGAAGATGTGCGAGCCGGGCTGGTTCATGAAGCTCATGATCTTGGGCGCCCAGGGCGTTTATTTCAATGCCATGTTCTTCTCGTACCTGCTGAGCCCGCGCGTCTGCCACCGTTTTGTGGGCTACTTGGAGGAAGAGGCCGTCCACACGTACACACGCTGTCTCGCCGAGATCGAGGCCGGTCAAACCCCGGCCTGGACCGACCCAAGTTTAAGGTCCCCGAGATTGCCGTCCGCTACTGGAACATGCCCGAGGACAAGCGCACCATGCGCGATCTCATCCTCTACATCCGCGCCGACGAAGCTGGTCACCGCGGCGTCAACCACACCCTCGGCAACCTCGACCAAAAGTCCGACCCCAACCCCTTTGTCAGCGAGTACAAGGCCGGCCGCGAGCCGCCCAAGCCACTGTCTCGCCCCGAAGGCTTCGAGCGGAATGAGGTCCTGTGATCGAACTTTTCTTTGCTGAAATCTCCTTTGTTATTTTGATTTGATTTGATTTGCTTCGATTAGATTCCCATTTACAAGGCGTTATCTTGGCTCCTGCAACGGCGTTGGAAAGCGAACTTTCTCTTCCTGGGGCGGGAGTCGTCTCCCCACTCTCATGGCTTTTGGCGTTTTTTTTCTTCTTTTTTTCCAGGGGGGGTCCAAAGGCCACACTTTCCTCCCTTTTCTTCCTATTTCTCATCAACTGTTTGTCTAGAGTTGAATGACGGTTTGCCGGCACGCCCAGGTTTTGGTCAGAATGGCCACTGGGACATAGAGCGGAGGTCATTGAATTTGGGGTTCTATTTTTCACAAAGTGAATAGCTCGTATAGAAGTGTGTCCAAAGACGATAAATAGATTCATACCGAGATTTGATTTACTCAAAACAATTGTCTCCCAAATCTTGCACGGCAAAGCGTCTTCACTTACACGATACTTCTCCACCCACCCACAAACAACAGCAGAAGAAACTAGGCCTAATCTAGCCGGCCAGTAGACTGCAACGACTGTCTCTTAACACAAACAGAAGGATATCACAACGTCTCTCACATGATCACTTACTGAGACTCATTCAATATATTTAGCTTGTTACGAACCACGAGAGGGCACGTGTATGTTACAGACTCTTTCTCTCAAACGGTATAGTTTTGTCTAAAAGGGGTAGTGTTTGATTCAATAATTTGAGAAAGTAGCTTCTCGGTTCGAAAAACGGGGTCTTTATCCAGAGACCTTATTTTCCTATAGAAATATAGACATCTCGGGGGAATTGTGCTGGTGGTGGCAATGGTGATGTATGGGCAGTGAATAAACAACAAAGAAAAGTAAACCAGAAAATGGGGGGCTTGAGAAGGGTAATATGGAAAAAAGTAGACAAAGACCAACAACATGTAAAAAAAACTCCTTGAAGTCTCCCACACCAATACAATATAAAAAAGCACGTCTTGGGACGTCCCTTTTTTTCGTGGAAAAAAAAGTGGAAGCGTCCTTTGGGGTATCCTTTCGTTGCGGGACACACCGCCCAAAAATATAGAAAAAGAGGATGAAAAGAAAGAAGAAATAAAAGTAAAGCAAGAAAAAAAAGGGGGTAGTATGTGTAAATGTGAATGTGTAACAAGGTGTAAACAGGAAGAGGGAATGTAGACAGAAACACCAGAATAATAAACAACCCAAAGGCCAATCCATCTTGGCCTATCAACTCTTTATATCGTTTTGTCCCACAGGTGATTTTCCTTCCCCTTATTTAATACCAATCCTGTATCGCAACGCGCCAAGAAAGAAAGACAAAAATAAAAGCAAAATTAACAGCCAAGGAGGCCAAGGAGTCAACTATTGTGGCGACTTCTCGTTCTCCTCGGCAACCCGGTCAAGATCCAGACTCTTGCCGCGGATGACACCCGACAAAGTGGACGTCGAGGCCGCAGACTGATCCGTCGGCGAGGGCGACTTGTTACGTCGCTGCTCGGCCGTTTCCTTGGCCTCGCGGTACTTGTTCTTGAGCCAGCCAGAGATCTTGCCCTTGTTGTGCTCGTCCTTACCGGACTCATGGCCCTCGGCGGAAGCCAAAGCAGGGTCCGAAGACCCGCTGGCACCCGTCAGAGACAGCGAACCGACGCCCGTCAGGGACGGGCCGCCACTGCCCACTGAGCTTGTGCTGATGCCGGCGTGCACGTTAGAGCCCAGACTGGAGCCTTGGCCAGGCGGTGTCGAGACAGAGCTCAGGTTGCTCGTGGAAGGATGGTGGGGCGCGCCAGGCTGTGGTGCACCAGGTGCTGGTGCTTGTGTCTGTGCTGCCGGTGCGGGAGGCGGCTGCATGTCGTCGCGCCGTCTTGACAAACGCCAAAGGCGTTTCTTTGTCTTCTCGGCAGGTTCGGCGTGCGTCTCCTGAAGCTGTGCCGTGGCGGCCTGGGCAGCGGCAGACTCGTCGACCTGGTCGAATTCAGATCCTTCGTTAAAGGAGCTGTGGAGGGACTGGGAGGGCGAGTTTCTCGACGGGCGGAGTGTAGCCTCGTGTGCTGTTGCGGCGGCAGCGGCAGTGGCAGCGGCATCCGTAGGAGCTGCGCCTGGTGTGGGTGTCGTCGTGGTCGTAGTCGCAGCTGATGGGACCTGCGACACACGCGGCGTCGAGTCATTGGCACCATCCGAGCCCGTGGGAGCAACGTGCTCCTTACGATGGCCCCAGGACTCATCCGGCACCTGACCACCAACGGCGGCCGTATCAGCCATCTGGTTCGCATGCTCTTCCAATGGGTTGACGGCCGGCTCGTAGTTTGGCGATGCGTAAGCAGATGACGATGGTAGCGATGCTGTTGAGCTCTGGGCACTCGGGTTGGCACTGCTTGGTAGCCGCTTCTTCTTAAGCTTGTTGGGCTGTGGCCGCAGTTCACCTGCACCGTTTTCATTTGTGTTGGAGCGCTGGAATAGCTGGAATCGGCGCTCCTTCGTTGGCGTGCTTGTGCCTCCTTCGGCGATGGGCGTGGCGGGCAAGAATCCGAGGCCAGGGACGTCCCGTGGTGGTGCCACGTGTGTAGCGCCCTCCATCATCACAGTTTTAAACGGATCGGGCGTGTTGGCGTCTTCGGCGGGCGTAACAACTTCGGCGACAGGGTCGAAAACAGGCCCGGCCTGCGATGAAGGGTGAGGGTTGATCGGTGTCAGGGGAGACACTGGGCTGGCGGACGGGTCTGTTCGTTTCGCAAACCGACCGGGCCGATGCCTGGTGATCGGGCTGGCAACGTGTTGCTGCGAGACAATCCGCCACCACTCCCGCTACCGGCGGTTGATGGTGTTGTCGCAATTGCAGGGCTGCTGCTGCGAGGACTTGAAGCGTGGCCCACATGGTTGTTGCCGTCGCTTCCAAGACCAGCGCTGTTGTCATTGGCATTGTTAGTGCCAACGTGGGCACCCGAGTGCCGTGAGTGCCGTGAGTTGCGCGACGAGGTCGACCGGTTACGACGAATCTTGCCATCGCGGGCGACGCTCTCGGCACCAGCGCTAGCGTTTGAGGCCGTGCGTGTCACACCCACAACACCGGCGCCCTCCATCTGCACACCTGGGGTCACGGGTGGTGTGCCCCGTGAGACCTCCTGGACGGTCTGCTCGTCGGCAGCAGTGCCGCGCATACCAATGAGGAAATGGTCCTGGTTCTCGATGAGAAAGATCAGTACCGTCTGATTGAGACGGTACTCCTCTGGCGCCATGGCATGCGTTGGGTGCGACAGGATACCCGGTTGGAAGATGGCAGCCAAGTTCTGTGAGTTCATGCGGTTGACGTCGGCCTTGGCGGCAAAGACGGCGAGCAAGTCGAGGATGTAGAGCAGGAGCTGGCGGTTAAGCGGCGGCAGCTCAGTGATAAGATCCTGGTATTTGCGGATGGCGCCGGCCATATCGAAGTTATCCATAAACTGAGGGCCATCGGCGTCACTGGATCCCTGCTTGATAGCATGGCGCAGCGGTTCGCGAAAGCGGTCGTAGAGAACGAGGGGCACAACAGGCTCGGGCAGGTCGTTCAAGTAGCGACGCAAGACGTTGGCTGCATCGTGTACTGTGTAGCCCGTCCAAGAAAGGCCCTTGCCGTACCTATCGGTGAGTCGAAAGCGAGCTTGAGCTCCTTGATCCGCTTTTCTGAGCCACTCAACCGGAAGATACCCTCAATATCGGTAGCCTTCTCCTTGAGGAAGACGCCACACTTAGCAACGACGATGGGGACGTAGCCATAGATGTAGCTTTTGCCATTTTCATCGATGAGAGAAATGGCGACGTTTGCGTATGCGATACTCTGTCGTAAAGGCACGCCGAAAATGCCTCGTGGTGGTTGTTCTGTAAAAGAAAAACTTATTAGCAAGCCTGTCATCTTCAAAGTGGTTCTTGTTGCCCTACGTTTCGCAACGCAGAAGTCATCAGTATTGTATGCACGTTGTCCCTCCACCGTTCCCCTTCCAGACTATTTCCTTGGTCCTGGGGAGTGACCATGACAAGAGATGCTGTGCAACATTCTCTAGCCTTGTCGCCTCGCCTTCTCCATGGTGACACAGACAGCGTGGCGCATGGCTAGTGGCACCGAAACCCCCCATGTCCCATTTCCCATCGGATGACGAGGGCTGTTATTGGCAAGGGGAGGACGGGGTCAGGGTGGTCGCAGGTCGCAGGTCGCAGTCGCAATTTGTCGCGGTCACGTTTGCGGTCGCCGTCGTGGGCCGCAGAATGCGCCACTGAAGAAATGAATTGGAAGAGTGTCCCTAAAAAGCTGGCTCGGGCGAACGGTACCGGCGCCGGCGATGAGAAGAAGCGGCTGGTCGTTTTGGTAGGCTCGATTGTTCGCTGGCTGCAGGCGGCCGGGCTCTCATTTAAGCGGGCGCGCAATTTCGGCGCAATCGTTGTCGGGCGCGCAACCCGCCCAGGGCCAAGGGACGAAAAGACCAAAAGTACCTTTTCTCGACCCACGAACCGCCCCAGCGGACAAAGAAACGAGATCGAAAAAAAGAGGCGAGGAAAACAAGAAAATGAAAAACAAACAAAAAATGAAAGCGAGCGCAATTGTATTTACCTTGTTGGTCATGGTTCCGTGATTGGAGCTTGAAGCCCTTCCACCACGACTTGAGATCGCGTTTTGTAGGGGGCGAGGCGGGGTTGGCCTGTGGTGTCGGCATCGCAACAGGCGGCGGAGAGGCAGGAGATTTCGGCAGGTGAGGATGATGGCGAGGCGCATTCGGATCGAACGTGTGGTTCAGGGGCGTGGGAACGTGGTGCGATCGTGGGTGGTGTGGTTGTGCCTGGGCTTGTGCTAAGAGTAGTTGCTGCTGTTGCTGCTGTTGCTGAATCTGCCGCTGGAGGTGGATTTGTTGCTGATTTTGTGTGAGTTGCTGCTGCTGCTGCTGCTGTGCTTGTGCTTGCGGCTGCTGTTGTTGCGGCGGTGGCGGTTGCTGTTGCGGTTGGGGTTGCTGCACACTTGGTGGTGGCTGCTGAGATTGCAGAGACTGAGGAGGCTGCTGAGGCTGCTGAGGTTGTTGAGGCTCCTGAGGTTGGGAGGGAACGCCCGGCTGCTGGGTCGGTGACGACACCGGCGGCGGGTTGGCAGTGGGAGGACTGGAACCCGACATTATTGTTATCGGTGACGATTGCGACGAACGCGCGACGCAAAGGAATCAGGATCGAGATCGAGATTTGTAACAAACGACGAAGATATGACAATGCTCAAATGCGAAAGAGAGATGAGACGAAGCGCCTAGGGAACCGCGGTTCGCGAGATCAACGGGGGAGTGACCCAGGCGGAGGAGGCCAGCTTGGCAGCGGCGCGGCAGTCCAAGTTAAGGTTGAGGGTAAAGTGGCTGCTGCGGCGGCGTTGGGCGCAGTGGCTGTGAACGTTGTAGATAGTGTCGCAAAGGGGCCGCGTGGCATGTGTAGGCAAAGTAGAAAAGCAATCGTCGGAAGCGGTCGTTGGCGGCATAGACAAATTCGCGGGGAAACGGCGGTGGCGGATAGGCAAGAATCGAAGCAGGTCGAGCGTCGACGCTAGACGAAGGCAATTAACGATTGTCGAGAAAAGACGAGCAGAAAAAAGGGCGTCGTCGAACGAATGCGAGTGTACGCGCGATGATAGTAAATTGAGGAGAGAACGAAATCGCTATGCTGGGTCGAGCAAAGAAAGTTGGCGTCGCGATGAAGAGTAAGAGAGAGTAGCGAGAGAAGCTTTGTCGGGTCGGAAAACGATGTCGGGCGCAAAACAGGAACGCGAGAACTGCTCAAGAAATGGGTTGCAAGAACACGGCCGGCCCAAAAAATGCTGATATAGAGGAGGGGACGCTGAAAGTACGGAGGCCGTTGTATGTACGAGCCGCAACGAAATGTGTAAGAATTCGAGGCAGAGAAAAAAAAAAGTCGAAGCGCGCGCGACCGAGCGCCAGGAGACGAAACGTTGGGATTCGAAGCGACCAAAAACGGGGGTGAAGAAGAAGGAGAAGAAAAGAAGGGGAAGGATTGAGGGGGGACAGTCAGCAAATGCCAAAAGCACCAAGGCCAGAAGCGCAAAAGCGACACGGTGCGTCAAGGGGTGTGAGAAAAGGACCTGGGGGACCTTTGTCGCGGTCGTAATCGGTTTGGGCGCGACGGGGATGACGAGTCGAGATAAAGCGAGAGAGAAAGCAAAAAAGCAGAAAAGAAATGAAGATTGGGGAAAAGAGTAAGGAGTGCAAATGAGGGTTGGAAAGAGGCTGGAAGGGAAAACGAGCGAAACGAAATCAACGAGGCAAGACTCTCGACCTCGCCAGGAAAGAGCAATGGCCGAAAGAGAGACAGAGAGACAGCAGAAAGGGCCCAGCAAAGAGGGAAGGGGCAGAGAAGGCAGGGAGAGGAAGGAGCTATTACTGCGGCCAACGCCACGCTATTATTGGCGGTGGAGGCAACAGAACAGAGAAAAGAAGGTTGCAGCGCCGGTCACTCTTTGGCTCTGTCGCTCGCTCTGTGGGCGGGAAAAAAGGATGTGCAGGGAGGTGTTTTTGGGGAAAGACCAGAAGACGCAAGATGGAAGGAACGAGGGGTGGGTAGGGGAATTAGAAGGAAGGAGAGTGGCGGGAGAGCAAGAGCGAGTCGTACGCTAACCGGCACCGGGGGAAGGTGCTGCTGGCTGCTGGCTGCTTGTTGCCCTGTTCCTGCCTCTCGTTCCTGTTCTGTGTCTTCTGTGTCCTTCTCTTCTGTCATGCTTTCCCTTCTTTCCTTGTCCTGGTTCCATTTCCAGGCAGCTGACAGGTATCGATTGGGCGGCGGGCCGGGGTACGTGGTAACGGGTCCTTAGTGCGCAACAGGTTGGGAGGGGTGGGAATGATGGAAGTGGTGGAAATCGGGGAGAACACACAAAAACGGTGAGTGTGACAGTGTTCCAGGTGTTCCAGAGCCCAAAAGCTGTCTTTTTTAGTCTTTTAGTGTAATTGCTGTTTCTAAAAAAAGGGAAAAACGGAGGTCTGGAATTGGGCGACCGGGCCTGGCTACACCCACATTTGAGACCATGACCCAGGAGTCACCATGAGTCGCTCTTTCCCGTTTCGTTTGCCCTGCTTTCGTTCTTTCTGTGTTTCTTCTTCTTTATCTGTGTGGAGAGGTTTGCGACTGCTCTTTGCGTTCTTTTGTTTCTTTTGTTTTGCAGGTTGCACCTTCCTTCGAAACGCCTTGTCTTTTCTGTCCTTTGTCCTCGCCTAAGCAACAAAGCTCTCTTTAGACTGTGTATACACAGTTGTCTCCAGGAACACCGATACAGCCGTTCCATGCTAACTAACGTTCCTGCCCATCCGATCTAGGCACACACCAAAGGCAAACCGCGTGTTCGTTGGCTTCTGTCCCATTGTTCTCGTCTGAGTGCCCTGTCCACATATTTTTGGAGAGCCCAAGAGTATGTTGCTCAAAATAGTGCCTTCCCTGCCCGCTGGAGAAATGAGATGGGCAAGAGCGACTGTCGCAAAGACCTAGTGGGATAGCGTGCATGTGGTGGAGTCCCGACTGTCAGATGCGCTGGCTATTTTTTCGTTTCGTGCCAGGGCTTCGTGGTTGCTCTTTCCCTTTGTGCATACTCGTGCACAATGTGGGTGAGGGCAGCGCACTCGCACCTGCCCAGACTTGGGGGCAAGAGTATTTCCATTTCTCGCCGTCTGTCATCCCAAAGAAAGAAAAGAACGAAAGAAAGGAAAAGTACAGGAAAGAACCAGCGGGGACCTTGAAGTGACTCTGGACTGTGGTTGAAAACGGAACAGAAAGACAGGGTCTTTTTTTTATTACTTTCATTTACTTTGTAACTTCAAAAACTCTTCTGTTTTTATATTCCCCAGTTTTATTCTTCTTTACCTTTTCACTCATGGAGTCACCTCTGGTTCCCATTTTCTTGATTTCTGGGCCTTGTACGGAGAACAGTGGCTCTCTAGCTTTCTAAATTCTGGGTAAATTCGGCAGCATAGAAAAATAATTATCACAAAAAGAGACAAAAAGGGACAGGGGCTCCGCAAAGGAAGGAATGACGGAACGCGAAGAAAACGGGAAAACGTCGTAGTAAATACGGAGCAGGGGCCTATCTGTGAAGGATGAAATGAGAAAAGAAAAGAAAAGAAAAAGCACCCAAAATTAAGAATTAGAAAGAGGCCAGAGCGTGCCTCCATCGAAGCTAAACAGAAAAGTAAACAGGCCTGGCCAGACAGTGGACACTGCGCAGGGCAGGCGGACAAAACTTCCGTAATAGCACGGTTATTTTACGATCTAATCTTAAAAATGAGAAGATGATGCCCGACCACGAAATACGGAGCAAGAAGCACGGAGGAGTACTGGGGATGGGGTGAAGGGAGCACACGCGATGCTAATGAAATCAAACCTGGTCTGGTCCAGATGGTCTAGAAACTTGTCTGGGGAAAGCTTCTTGTCTTTTGTCTTAATCATCTGTCTGGTTCGTCGACATCACACGCCTAGTTCTGTGATATTGAGATGATGCAAGGGCGGCAAAAATTGACACGCTGAATCTTGAATCCTGAATTGTTAAGAATCGCTGATAATCTTTCTGGGTTTTCTTTTCTCTTCTCTTTAATTACTAGGAATATCTTATGAAGAGCGACTGGTGGCGATCGATAGTCGATGGGTAAGTTATATGTCGATCCCATTGGAGGGGAAGAGGAAAAAGACTTCAAGGACAACGAGGCCTGGAAGTCTTTGGAGGCCTTTGGAGGCCCAACCGCCAACCAAAACGAAGAAAGAGCAAGAAAAAAGGACCAGAACAGGGAAAAAGGACATCCAGTGAGAGCCGGAGCCAGGCTCCCAAGCCAGGGCCAAGCAAAGAAGACAGACGGCAGCGAGCCGCAACCGGGTTTCTTTGCGACGATCACTTTTTGGAAGTGCACAAAGTAGAGGTGGGCTTGACGGGCAACAAGGACTAGAAGACGGTAAATTCCTTGCCTCGAGAGCCAGATCCGAGTGTGGCTTGGAGGATGTAATGAACTGCATCAAAGTGCAATACAGAATATACGACTTCGTGCAAGATCTCCTGTCCCATATTCAGCAGTTCAATCAATTCAATAAACTGACACGAAAACCAATCAGCATAAGATAGACTTCACGATCTTATCCGTTCCTGTAACTGCAATCCTGCAATCCTGCCTCCATTTTTCTCGTGTTGCTCTGCTGTTCATGCAGCTGTTTTCAGCTTCAGCTCGATCCTATGATGGAATTCTTGGAATCCAATAGAGAGACAAACGGACCAAGTCCATGAAAAGATAAAGCGCCGCTGTCAAGGTAAGATTCTTCGTATCTATGCACAGAGTAAACGTTTGCGGGTCTGAGGGGGCTGTACGGATACCCTGTCAGCTAGGTTGTGCCTGCAGCTTTCACGATACGTCGTCGAGCCGCTTGAGGTCGATACGACTCTCTTTGAAAGAGACAAAGAAAGTTAAAAGCTGTCCCAGCCTCATTCCTTCCAGTTCGGTACGATATGCACAATACATGTGGCGTGCCAGAAAAGGTATAATAAAATGCGACGATATATATTGAAAACTGTTGGAAGCTTGCCACAAAAAAAAAGTGACAGAACCAAGCTTCCAGGGCACCACCTCAATTTATTTTTGGCTGCGCCCAACAGGATGACGTCGCGAAAAAGCGACCTCTCTCGTCCAGACACGGCTAGCCACGGGCGGGGGACTCCAACAAACAAACGACGAACGACAAGCAGCTCTCTCTCACTTCAAAGAGGGGTGCTATGCAGGACTGCAGCTCTATCTCTTTTGTCTTTTTGCTTCGCCTCATTCGTTCTTCCTGATCGCCTTCTTCTTTTGTTTTCTCTTTAACCTCTTTATGACATTCCTCACTCATGATTCGTGGGGCACGGACTGTGGTCTGCTAGCTGTCAGTTGTCGACGGACGGCTGTAGCTTGCAGTTTCGTATGAACGACTACGGAGTACAACTCGAAATCAGGAACTGAGCAATAAACACTGCCCTGACTTAGTTTCGCAGCATATTTTGATAGCTTTCAGCTCACGGTTGACGTCAAAAACAAGACACTGTTTGGCCAGACTCAACACGTGGTTTTTGGTCGCCTTGGGGGAAGGATGTACGGAGTATTATGCCGCAGAATACGAGAGATAGCCTGGTAGCAATCGAAAACGGACAGCACCAGCTTCCTCACATACTCTAGACGGACTGTTGAGAAAAACGCTCATAGGGCCCGGTGAGATCGCCCCGGGTGTTTCCATAATTAGACGGGCTCCCCTGACCTGTTTTTTTTTGCTGGTCTGGTCTTTCTTGTCTTGCCCTGCGCATATGCACACATATGCATCGTCCTGTCTGTCTCCATCTCTCTCTCTCTGTGTTTGCGGCCTGCTTGCATGCCCGCTCTAGCCCGAACTGGGGCACTTAGTATGCATGAGCAGAGGTCTCGTGAGCCATACATGAGGAGGGGCATCTGAGAAGAAGAGACAAGAAGACAAGAACAAGGATAAAAAAAGAAGGCTAGGAGGGGTGAAAGGGGAGTGAGATGTGAGAACGAGAGCCGCAAGGCAATGGTGAGATGGAGAAGTGACATGGGCATGGTTCGCCCAGTGCCTGTCCCTTTGCCCGTCGGTGTGAGACGCCTCCAGAGAATATACAGGACAAAGTCGAGACGGGCGTACCACAGTACAGAGCATTGATACTTTGTAGACTGTGCACAATGCACATAGAAGCCCGGAGTGCGCTGCCGCATGCTCCTTCTGTATTCTGACGTTGCACGTTGTGTGTTGTGTTGTGCTCGTTGAAAGGGCAGGCGCGAACGCGGAGAATACACGGAAGGCACGAGTCGTGAGAGTAAGAGCACACAGAGAAAGGAGCACACAGAGAGGGGGGAGAGCCTTGCGGGCGTCGGCTGTCGTGCATCCTTTACCCGCGCGCCTGCCCGTGCAGCAAAGCTTGAAAAACGTGAGAAAAGAAGTCTTCTTTCTGCATTCTCCAAAGTACATCCTCGCATCGTCTCACCGTTAGGATTTTAGGTGGTCACAAGGATTTTAAGTAGAGAAGCTGCTGGACGCCCGTTGGAAGGAAAGCCTTCAGGTCGTGACAGGTCGTTCTTTTCAGTTACAACTTACAGAGGTCCAAGGCAGCTGTTTTTGGTGCGCTTGTCAAACTATGTGTTGCGTGTTCTGTGATTGGTTGATATGATGACTAATAATTACAACAGGCAAGCTGGCTCAGGTTGGCCGCTGGTTGGCGTGGCCCCGCTTTTTTAGCCGGGTACAGTAAGTCGGCCATCGACGTAAGGAATTTTCTTGGGTCTCCATCTTTTTTGGTGAGGAACGACGTATTTCGAGATATCACAACGAACGACGAAGACAAATCTACCCACGACGACCAGACTCTGCACCTCTACCGACTCTTCTACCCTACCACCCACCTTCACCCTCACAACCGACATAATGGACGGGTATGTAACCCTCTCCCAGTTGAGCTGATCTCCGGTCGACCCGACTATCTCGACCTTGTCGATCTTGCTCGAACTTCCCCCTCCGTGACCTCACACGACACAGCAACGATAGCTAACCATTGTCCACAGCCTCACTGCTGCCGAGACCCGCGAGCTGGAGCAGCGCATGCAGAAGCGCCAGGTCAAGGAGTTTATTGGTGTAGGTGTGCCCCGCGATTCCCAAGTTGATTATTCCCCACTGACAAGACGACAGGTCTTCTCCAACCTTGTTGACCACTGCTTTGCTTCGTGCATTGACGACTTCACTTCCAAGTCGGTGTCAACGCGCGAGAGCGGCTGTGTCACCCGTTGTGTGCAAAAGTACCTGGCCACGCAGCAGCGTCTTTCGGAGCGGTTCCAAGAGAACACGGCCGAGATGAACCAGCAGCAGCAGAGATAGACCTCCGCGTCGCGATAGCGATAGCGGCGCAAAGACGTTGATGGTGACGACGACGATAAACCTCGAACGACGAAAACGATACGACATAGACGGCGGGAGGAGGACGAGGTACCGGGGCACGGCCTCTTGTATTTATAGCTACGTGGAACACGGACATACATAACGGACGTGGACATGGCCTTCTTTTGGAGACGGCAAAGGACGACTCTGTTGGGATAGGGATACACGATAAAACACAAAAACGAAAAACGAAACTATACAAAAACGGGCGGACGAGGCTGTCATGACAGTACAGGTACATAGACAGCTCTTTTGGTATGGACGAAATCGCATCTTCTTATATGTTCACAGACGGCCTTTTGTAAAGTGATATAACTACGTCATGCAAGCGACATTATGCTTCTAACAAGATTCCTTATTATCTCGCTATCTTGATTTTGATTTGTTTTGCTCGTACGCCAATAATGACCTTCCTCCAAGTACATGAAATAAAAACAGAAAAAAACAAACAGATAAAATATGTATGGAAACGCAAGCATGACAAAGAAAAAAGGCATCTAGATTCCTGCATCCAAATAGTAACAAAACAAAGCAAAAAACCAATATTATAAACACAACGCTTGCCGCTCATCGGCTCGCTTCTTTCGTCTCTCGCTCGCCAGCCGTTCGCCTTCGGCTCACGGCTTACTCTCGGCCTCCTCACGGCCTACTCCACCTCATCATCACTCAAAATCGTCTTCACCGCACCCATCAGCTGGAACACCTTCTCCTCAAGCCGGTTCTCGGCAAATCCCTTGTAATGCTGCGCCTCGGCCGACCGCCACTCCGACTCGCGCGCGCCCAGCGGGACCAGTCGTTCCCGCAACAGCCGCGGACGCGACAGCCAAAAGTCGACACTCTCCAGGACGAGGGCACCGTCCCAGGCGACGGGCGGGATATCACGGGTGTGGTTGACCCGCAAGACCTCGAGGACGCGGGTCAGGAGGGACAGCGAGTGGACTTCGTTGACAGATAACAAAGTCAGGGGGGCATCACCGTTCTTGCCGCCCTTGCTGCCGTTCGACTCGCGCAGGGTCGCAGCCGATGTGCGGCTGAGACCGGGGCTTCGAGACGCTGGACACTTGCCTCCAACAAATTGGGGAACTGGTTCAGGACATAGGCAATCTCGGGAGCGATGCTCGTGCCCAGGGCAATCAGAATGTTGAGCAGCAGCGGCAGCACGGCCTTGGCCCAGATGCTGTAGCAGCGCTGCGACACGGCGACGTCCGAAAACGGTGAGACACCAGGGCGGCGCATGTGTGCGGCGAGACCGGCCGAGGTCAAGTGGCTCAGGAACCCGTCGCAGGCCAGCTGCTCGGCCACAACGGGGAGGGCCGACAGCTCCAGCAAGAACAGCAGACTGAGCTCGCCGTACACGGGGTCGCGGTCGTCGACGAGCAGCTTGTCGGACCACGAAAAGAGCGATGTGGCGACGTGCAGGACATCGTGCGAGGCCATAATGTTGAGCACTTGGGACTGGCACTCGTTCATGCCCGGTGTGCTGAGACAGGCCTGCAGGACGGCGGTCAACAGTGCCAAGTCTTCGGGCCGCGATTCGGTCTCTTCGTCGTGGATGATGCTGACGAGCGCGCGGAAGCCATGGGCCACGACGCGATCGAGAACGTTGAGCACCGTCTGGGTCGTGGACACGACCATGGCACCGCCGCCACCGCTACCACCTTCTTCGGCGATGGTGGCTGGCGCGGTTGGTGTAGCTGCCTTGCCAGAGAGACCATCGCCGGCCTCGACACTACCGATGGGAGCGTTGGCGCCACCACTGCCGCTGCTGCTATCGTTTTGACTCCGCCGAGACCCGCGCAGCACAATGTATAGGATGCGCAGGAGGGTGCGGTAGTAAGGAGTACGCTCGACGGACCACGGGCTCTCGACGCCGCTGATGCTCGTCCAGACGGTCAGCAACAGCTGCGACACGTCCTTGGGCAGCAACGAATACTCGGCCAGCCGTTGCAGCAGAAGCAGAGCAAGGTTGGCCCGGCTCTGTGCAATCTTGACAAAGATGAGCTCGGGGCCCTGGCTGTTCTGGTTCGCCGACAGGCACTGGTCGGCGAGCTGCAGCATGACCACGGGCAGGCGGCGGTTCTTGGGCAACAGGCACACACTTAGCTCGAGCAACAACACCTCCCAGGCGTGGAAGAGGGCAATCTGCGCGTCGACGAGTGACAGGTTGAGGTTGGCCGTCTGCATCTCCTTCTTGAAGCCCTTGGCGCTGGACCAGGCGGCATCAAACGACAGCATGCGGTCGGCGAGGTCGAGGGCATAGTAAAACTGCGGGCCCAAATCGCGCTTCTGCAGCATCGACCGCTTGAATTGGTCGAGCGAGCAGCCCGTATAGCGGTTACCAAAGTTCCGCTGAAAGTTGGCATGCAATGAGGCATTGTAACCGCCGACGGCCACACCTTCGCGAATGTAGTAGTCAATGTCCTGGACAACGTCGCGCGCAAAGACCTCTTCGGTGCCCATCTGGCGCATATGGTACAGCTGCATGGCAAAGCTCTCGGCAATGTACGCGGCAATGCGGGCCTCGTTGCACGCTGCCTGGGCATCCGTCTTGACCGTCGTGGCGGCGGGCGCCAGATCGCGCACGTAGGAACGCATACTGCTGAGGTAGTCGTTCTCGCCGCGGATGGCAAAGATGGTCCATGGCCAGTAGTTTTTGCGCGGCAGAGAAAAAGTCGAGAATGGCAATCGACTCGACGTGCGACAGCGTCGAGATACCCTTCAAGGCTTCCTTGGCCTTGGCCAGGGCCGAGTCCGAGGACAGCTTGGTCACTTTACCGTCCGTCTGGAGCGCCTCGCGCGGCGTCTTGCCCGTCAACAAACAGTTGGCCATCCACTGCTGACGGTTCCGCAGGATCGTCGAAAAGAACTTCCAGATGCGTGCCGACTCGGCGGGCCGCTGGAAGGGCTTGTCCATGGCTAACAAAACACCCAGGAAGGACCGCGAGATTTGCGGACCCAGGTAACCCAGCAGCGACGGCGGCTCGCTAGCCCGCGCAGCGGCTGTGATGACAAGATCCGTCAGGAGGTTGAGGGCCGGGCGCAGGGTCTTGTCGTTGAGGACGCACAGACGTGCTGGCAGCGAGGCGATCTGGAAGATTTGTGTCTCCAGCTCGGGTGCTTTGCCCGTTGTGTCGACATGGTTGGTGACCTTGAGGAGAGCAGCAGAAAGCCCAGGGCAGCCACCACGCGGTCCACCGCCAACTTGTAGCGCTGGGGGTATAAAGTAGACTGTGGGAGCTCGAGGCCGAGGAGGAGGGATGTGAGGAGGGGCTGGAAGCGCAGCGAGGAGGACGAAGACGACAAAAAGCTCTTGATAATGAAGCGGGCGGCCGGTTCAAAGCAGGCGACCAAGCTTTCCTGTTCCGTTGGCGACTCGAGACTAGACGCGTAGATGACAATGTCTCTCAGAATGCCAATGGCACCCGACACAAGGCTGGCTCGCTGTACCTCGGAAGCAAACTTCCACGTGCTCGTGTTCTCGTACACGTCGACCACCGTCTGTGCAATCGACAGGCTGACCTGCGTCAGGGTCTTGTCCGACGCACCCAGCCAGACATTGTCGTCGCTGCTCTTGTGCTGGTTGCTGCGGCCGTTGGGCTTGGTAGCGACCTTGCGCTGGACGGCACTGCTCATGGCGTTTTGGACGAGCCCCGACAAGAAACGGACGGACACGTTCAAGAAGTTGAAGCGCTCCGAGACAACGTCCGAGGCACCCGTCAGGATGCACAGGCGGCCGGCGCTGGACTCGGTGTTGAGCAGCTGGCAGCGCGCCATGTAAGACCAGACGCGGCCAGGGCAGAGCGGGAGGATGGCAAGCAAGAAGTCAACACAGGCAGCCAGAACAGCCATGCGCGACTCATCAGTCTCGGCAGGGCCATCCTGGATCAGAGTGTCAAGGGTGTCGCAAATGACAGACACAATGTCCTTGGCCTGCTCTAGATCACGGCTGGCCTCTTGGACAATGGCAAGCCCCGCCTCGGATGACCGCGCAGTGTCAGCAGGCTGGCCGTCCTTGGACGCTTTGCGGACCTCGGAGCGCACCAGCGCTGTCAACAGGTTGATGGCCTCGGCGACCTCAGACTGCTGCAGGAAGCCGAGAATGGGCTCATACATGTCGTCGGACAGGTTCGCGTCGAGGCGCTTGCCCAGCAAGGCAATGGTGGAGTGCTCGTAGTCAATGTTGACGATGCCGCTGCCGTCAATCATGAAGCGGCCGTACGAGCCAGCCGGGATGACGGCGACCTGCTTCTCGTTGTAGTACGCCAACCGCTTACGTGAGGCGCCCGTGGGAAACAGCGGGATGTCCTCGATCGTCTGCATTGTGGCCGTGGCGTGGTCGGCGTCGTCGATCATGGCGTAGCCCTCAAAGCCGTTGGGCAGAGTGAATGTGAGGCTGGGTGTCTGGAGCAACGACTCGATGACGATATCAGAGAGACCGGGCGTGGATGTGCATGCTGCCAGGTGGCGCGAGATGGAGACAAAGGGTGTGAATTCGTAGGGGAAGCGGTTCAGTGAGTTCTGGACGTAGAACTGCATGAGCCGGCTGTCTTTTAGGACGGTTGTGGCGACTGTCTCGTCGTCGTCGGGCACATCCCACGTCTGGTGGCCGCCGGACAGGACGGACAGCAGCGCACTAAGGGGGTCGGCCTGGTAGCCGATAATCGGGAAGCTGGCGGTCAGCAGCTCGAGAAAGGTCAGCCGCACGCGCGGGCCCAGACCAGAGCGGAAAGCGGCGTCGGTGCCACTGCCGGCACAGTTGGCCATGGCAATGATGACGTCGTACACCTGGCACTGGTCGGTGGCCACCATGGCGAGCCTTGGGACCAGAGGTTCGCCCTCGGTGGCCAGAGCCAGAACTCGCTCACTCAAAAAGGCATCGTACCGTGCTGCTTCAATGGACACGATGCTGCCAACGGAGCTGCGACGGCCGCGGGGCTGCAGGCTCTGGTGGATGTGGAAGGGCTGGTTGTCGAGCTCGAAGCCGTCCTGGGCGCGCTGGTTCTGTGCGAGATCCCGTCGCTCGGCGCGTTCTTGGTAAGACACGTCCATGCGGTGCAGGATGAGTGACCAGGACAGGAAAACAGGGCTTGCTGTTGCCAGGCCGCTTTCGGCAGCGCCGACAATGGCGTTGTGGATGGTCTCGAGGGCGTCGGCGTCGTTGATGTACGGCTCCTCGTCGTTTTCGAGATCAATGTCGTGGTCGAGATAGCCAATGGCGCGGTTGAGATTCAGGAGGATCAGCGAGTTGACGCAGACAAGCGTCTTGAGAGGCAAGATCAGCTCTGCCATGGCGTCGTCACCCGGTGTGATGCCGTCCAGGAAACCGTACTCGCCGACAAAGTTGAACCACTCGGCGGTCACAGCAGGCGATAAGAATGTCCGTCCACAGGCCTGGAGTACCAGGAAGATGACTGACAAAAAATGCACTGCCTCGGTCAGGGCCGTCTGCACCCACTCCAGGGCCAGCTCTTCTGTCAGAACGGCGCCTGCGTCCTTCATGGTCTCCTGAATGCCGGCTCCCGCGCGCTCCATACACGCCCGCAGCTCGCCAATGTATGTGGGGAGCGATTTGAGAAAAGCACGTCCGTCCAGGTCGGCACTAGCGGGCTGGCCCAGGCTGCCCTGGACAATGTCGCCGCGCAGAGCCTCGACGGCCGTGCTGAGCGCAGGGAGGGCGGTGGCATCGGCGTCTGGGAAGACGGGCGCGCTGTGCAAGATCAAAGAAGTAATGTGGTCGGTAGACATAGCCAGGGCGCGTCTCTCGGACAGATAGGTCGTTAGGAGGCGGCGCTGTCTCGAAGAATCCGTGTTGAACTCGGCCCACAGGTCGTCGGCGTCCTGCGTGCTCTCAGCGGCGGGCAGGCTGCTGCTGGAGCTGCCCGAGGCGGCTTTGCGGACATTGGTGGCATCCTGCGAGGACAGCGGGCTGGCCAGAAACGTGTGTGGGCGGCTCTGCAGCTCGACCACGGCCACTCTCAAGGCGGCAACTTCGTTGATGGCGGCGGTCTTGCTGAGCCAGCGGGCGTCGGCCTGGATGGTCTTGAGGTCGTACTTGTCGGTCGAGGAGGGCGTGACGTGGATAGCGGCGGTGCGCGTCTCGAGAGCTGCTGCAGACTGAGAGGAAGGTGGTGAAAAGGCCGTCGCGGGGTTCTTGAGGAGCTCGAGGACAAATGGGTCTTTAAGAAATTCGGTGACGGCAGACGATGTGAGGCGGTCGCCTGCGGAGTCGACCAGGGCGGAGGCGATGAGTTTCCAGGAGCTAAACTTTCAGTGGCAGTCATCAAATTGGCATCACGGATTGGGGATACCTACAGCAGAGCCGTCTCGCCCTCGAGGAGGCCCCCCAAGGGCGGAAAGTAGACGTTGTCTGGCGGCGGCGCCATCGTAGGAAACGGTTAACGAGTGAGCGCAAGCATCTGCAGAAAGAGTATTTTCGGGCAGATGTAATTAATGTTCGTCGCGTGTCGTGAGGTAGGTAAAGGCGTCGTGGTCAGATGCAGGCGTGTTGTGTCGTGATGCCTGTTGCTGGTGTAATTTTGGTGTGTTTTTGGTGAACGTCGATTTTGAAGGTATCGCGACAATGCAGTGGCAGAAAAATATTATTCAAGGAAAACAGCCAAACAGCCACTGCCAAAAGACGCGGCTGGAGCTCCTAGCGCTTGTGTTGGGGGCCTGGCTGGGGCCTGAATGAATGGCAGGAACGAGGTCGTGTTTTTTTGTGGGTCTGGAGCTTGCAACTGCCCAATCAGGCTATGGCACCGATCGCAGCTTCCTTCACGGTGGGAGCTCTGTCAACAAGAGGAAGGGGCAACTCACACAGCATCAATATTGGAAATTACGAGCTTCAACGTTGCCAATTGTGGAAGGAAATACCAAGTAGTACACCTATTTTCGCATTATATCGACGATTACCGTCTCTTCCTCCTATTTTGTGCTATTTAACAATGTTAACAACCACACATCCTCTCAACTACACACCACCCACCTACGCCAACGTCAATGTCACTTGTGCACCCGCCAACCCTGGTGCACTCGCCGACACCGTCACAGTCTGTCCCGCCGCCGCCCCATCTTTTGCCCTCACAATGGCAAGTGCCAGTCCACTGAAGGCTTTACGCGTCGCACTGGGAAATGCAGTCATGTCCGTCGGGTCGCCATTGTCGGTCGCAACCAGCTCGCCAGCGCCGGCTACAGTGAACGTGACGGCGTTGTTGGCCCGCGGCACGACATTGCCATCGGTATCGAGCACACTCGCGGTCAGGTACGACAAGTCTTCGCCGTCACCGGTAATGGTCGTTCGATCGGCCGTGAGATTTAAGCGAGCAGCGGCACCGACAGTCTTGACGGCGTCCGTGGCCCACTGCTTCCCGCTTTTGTATGCAACGACACGCAGGTCGCCGGCAGCATAGGTGACATTGTCCCAGCGGAAGCGGTATGTGTGGTCAGCCCTCTTGAGGCGGCCCGCAGACTGGCCGTTGACAAACAGTTCGGCCTCGTCGGCCGACGAAAAGACGTGGACGGGCGTGACTTGACCCACGCGGTCGGGCCATGTCCAGTGTGGCAGGATATGGGCCACGGGCAGATCGGAACGCCAGCGCGCCTGGTAGAGATAAAAACGGTCTTTGCGGAACCCGGCAAGGTCGATGATGCCGAAATACGAGCTACGTGCATTGTCGTATGGCGTCGGCTCGCCGAGGTAGTCGAAACCTGTCCAGACAAACTCGCCAGCGACGTACGAGTACTGGTCCTGCATAGCAAACACTTTGTCGGGCGAGGAACCCCAGCTGGGTGCATACAGCTCGTAGGCGCTGACGTACATGTTGGTGTCGTCACCGCCCGAAGTCTTGCCGACAGTGGCGCTGTTACCGCTGGTGACGGGGAAGATGTACGTGCCGCGTGTGCTCAGGGCCGAGGCGCTCTCGCTGGTCCAAATCATCTTGTTTGGGTAGGCCTTGTGGAAGCTGGGGAACGACGACGAGGTGGACGTGCCCAGGCCCTCACCCTGGTAGTTCAAACTCTCGACATCCATGACATCAGCAAACGCGCTGCCAGCCGACGCCGAGTTCATGGACGCCGTAGTCGGCCGTGTTGGGTCTTCGGCGTGGATAATGTCATGCAGCGACTGGGCAGTCGGCCGTGCCGATGCGCTTCTCTGCTCACCAATCTCGTTGCCATAGCTCCACACGATGACAGACGGGTGGTTCCGGTCCCGGCGAACGAATGCGCGCAAGTCGGCCTCGTGCCAGTCGGCAAAGATGAGATGGAAGTCGTTGGCAGTCTTGGCGCCGGTCCAGCAGTCAAAGATCTCGTCGAAAACCAGGAAACCCTTCTCGTCGGCCAGGTCAACAAACTCGGGCGCCGGTGGGTTGTGCGACGTGCGCAGTGCATTGCAGCCCAGGTCCTGCAGCATATCGAGCTGGCGCTCGGCAGCACGCATGTGGAAGGCGGAGCCCAGAGCACCCTGGTCGTGGTGGTTGTTGGTGCCCTGGACG
Organism: Sporothrix variecibatus; assembly: GCA_016097105.2. NCBI lineage: Eukaryota > Fungi > Ascomycota > Sordariomycetes > Ophiostomatales > Ophiostomataceae > Sporothrix > Sporothrix variecibatus. Next base: position 2,113,955 of record JADMNI010000007.1, on the reverse strand, counting down.
CGCACATGCTTGCCGTTGACGGAGAGGCCAGTGTTGGCGTCATACACAATGGTACGAATGCCAAATCGTGTCTCGTATGTGTCGACGACTGTGCCGTTGGCGGAGACAGTGGTGACGGCGACATACAGGTTGGGCTTTTGGTCCGGTGGCGGGCCCCAAAGCAGAGGGTTGGAGATGGTAGCTGAGCCGTTGGTCGACGCAGAGCCGCCAGCCGGCACGTTGACAGTTGTCTTGGGGAATGTGGCAACGACATCCTTGGCGGCTTTGCGCGTACTCGGGTCAAAGATGTGCACTTCAGTCAAAACATCGACCTGGCGGCCCGCTGTGCCCTTGTTCTCGATCTCGACGGCAATGTTGGCAGTCGCGCTGTCGGCAGATACGGTCGGCGTCGTGATGAATGTGCCATACTGGCCCACGTGCACAGGGTCCACCTTGACGAGCCAGATATTGCGGTAGATGCCAGCACCAGGGTACCAGCGCGAGTTTTGCACGGCATTGTCGAGACGGATGGCCAGTGTGTTGACACTAGTTCCGTCGGCCACAATGTACGGTGTCAGGTCCAGCCGGAACGAGGCATAGCCATACGGCCAGCCGCCCACGAGATGGCCATTGAGCCAGACGGCAGCATACGACATGGCGCCGTCGATATCCAAAAACACAGACTTGCTCTTGTCAGCGGCGTCGAAGGTGACGTTGCGGCGGTACCAGCCCACACCGTTCGACGGCAAACGACCCATGCCACCGCTCACGCCAGGCGCGTTAAAGGGACCCTTGATGGCCCAGTCGTGCGGCACATTGACGGCCTCCCAGGCGCTGTCATCAAACGCGGCCTGGGCATACTTGGCGTTGGTGATGGCCGCGGGTGTATCGGCGGGCAGAGCGGCAGGCTGGGCCTTGGAGGGCGTGAACTTGGTTGACGAGGCGAGCATCCATGGTTTGAGCACGTCGTAGGACAGAGAGTCCGGGTTGGTTGTGAAGCGGGAGAAGCGCCAACCCTTGTTGAGGCTGAGGCGCTGGCGGACGTCTGACTGTGGTGAGGAGGCCAATATTGTCGCCGGATTGTCAAACACCAATGGTTCTTTGCTGACAGCGAGTGCTTCGGCAGAGTGCAAGCCGGCGAGCCAGATCAGCGCGCACAAGAGGACGCCAAAGCGCTGTGAGACACTCCATCGGGAGTTTGTCTTCAAGAAAGACATCGTGACAGTCGTTTGCTGATCGCTCTCACGCCGATAGGATATAATGATCTCTTTTGGCGAGAGACGTGATTTGGGACGCTGTAAGGTGGAAGCAGCATCCATGTGTCCCAGGTCCTATCTTTTAACTTTTAGGTGAAGTCATCCTGTTGTCCTGCCACGATACCTTTGTCACCACAACCGCACCTGCCTCCTCTCGGGCCAGAAGGACATGCTTCCCACGAATGGCCCGAATGCTTTGGCTCAGGCTCAATACAAGCGTTCTGGGCAATAAAAAGCTTATTGAGTTGCAGAGGAGTCTTGTCTGCCCCGCGTCGTTCCACGAATATAAGTGTGTTCCGTTCCTTTAGCCGAGCAAAGTGAGCCCGTTTTACGGAAAGCCGTCCGTGGCCAATATGCAATGACAATGAATGCCATATTAAAGTGAAACAAATGAAGGAAGCTAGAATGAACACAAACTTTCAGAGATTGTGTTTTTATGTCATCTCAACTATCACCATTATCGTCATCTCGATACAGCCAGGCATTGGCATCCTTGAGGAACCGGCTTCCTAGGGCTCGGAATCTTTAGTCATAATGAAAAGTCGACAGTACCACCCCTCTTCGTCTTACTTTCACCGTCATAGCTTATGTGTCGCCGGTGCAACATTCAAAAGATGGTCGGCCTCCATGGTGACAGTAGGAGTGACGTTCGGAGGCTGTCATCCGGGACAGTGTGCATACAGTGTACACTGTGCTGCAACGGTCAACGTTGCACACTAAAAGCCGTTGCCCGATGAAGGACATGACCAAGCAATTCCACACTGACGCTGACGGTCGACTCCTCCGAAGCATCTCACTGCATGATACACCGCATCCCGCAGTCAATTGGGCCCCGACCGAGAAATTCGGCCTCCGTTGCCTTCCATTGTGAGGCTCAACAGGATCGGCGCTCCTCTTTTCTGCTCGCGGTTGAGCGCGCACTGTGCCACAGCTCTTCTAAGCGCTACAGAATGCGATATAGAGGATTTAGCGTGCGGCAAACCAAGGGTCGCACACCAAAAAATTCGGCGGTGGCCAGGCCCCAGGCTAGTCCGTCTTCGGAACAAAAAGTTAGGAACAGAGGGACCTAAGACGTTCGAGTCATTGCTCATCGCTCTTTCCCCAAGAAAACGGTTTTAAAGAAAGAAGGAACCCGCTCTTGCTTCCAAATCACAACCACTCTGAAAAAACGGGAAGCGACCTCCTTTTCTCTCGTTCTCCTTCTCGTCTAGTGCAATTGTCTTCTTCCGACCTCTTCTTCCTCCTCTGCACCCCACGATATCCTTCTTCTCCCTCCCCACGACCACACACACATACCCCGCCATGGCTTCTTCACCAGACATCATCGACCACTCGCCGCACCACCCGCAGCCGGCCGCGCGCATCCCCACGGCGTCCAATGTCGTTCTGATTGACAACTATGACTCGTTTACCTGGAACGTCTACCAGTACCTAGAGCTCGAGGGCGCCACGGCCACCGTTATCCGCAACGACAAGATCACGCTCGACGAACTCATCAAGCTGAACCCCACGCAGCTTGTCGTCAGCCCCGGCCCCGGTCACCCGTCCACCGACTCGGGCGTCAGCCGCGACGCCATCCGCCACTTCTCGGGCAAGATCCCCATTTTTGGTGTGTGCATGGGCCAGCAGTGCATCTTTGATGTCTATGGCGGCACCGTCGACTCGGCCGGCGAGATTCTGCACGGCAAGACGTCGCCGCTGGCACACGACAGCAAGGGTGTGTACGCAGGCTTGTCGCAGCTGCTGCCCGTCACACGGTACCACTCGCTGGCGGGTACGTACGGCAGCTTGCCGCCTTCTTTGGAGGTGACGTCGTGGATTGCCAAGGAGGACGGCACCAAGGGCGTGATTATGGGTGTGCGCCACAAGGAATACACAGTGGAGGGTGTGCAGTTCCACCCGGAGAGCATCCTGTCGGCGGACGGGCGCGCCATGGTGCGCAATTTCCTGCTGATGCAGGGCGGCACCTGGGCCGAGAATGAAAAACTGCAGGCCGAAACCAAGGCTTCGGGCGGCGCCGCCCCCTCCAAGAGCAACAACATCCTGCAGCGCATCTATGCGCGCCGGCGAGAGTGTGTTGCCGCACAGCGCGTGATCCCCTCGCAGCGGCTCGAGGACCTGCAGGCCGCCTACGATGCCGGCGCCGCACCACCGGCGCTGAACCTTGTCGACCGCCTGCGCCAGTCACCGTTTCCCGTGGCACTCATGGCCGAGATCAAGCGCGCGTCGCCGTCCAAGGGCGTCTTTGCCATTGACATTCGTGCGCCCGAGCAAGCCCGCGCATACGCCCAGGCGGGCGCCAGTGTGATTTCGGTGCTGACGGAGCCCGATTGGTTCAAGGGCAGCATCGAAGACCTGCGCGCCGTGCGCCAAGTGCTTCAGTCGATGCCGAACCGGCCAGCCATCTTGCGCAAGGAGTTTATTTTTGACGAGTACCAGATCTTGGAGGCACGGCTGGCGGGCGCCGACACGGTCCTGCTGATTGTCAAGATGCTTGACGATGAGACGCTGGCGCGCCTGTACAAGTACAGCCAGTCGCTGGGTATGGAGCCATTGGTCGAGGTCCAGAACGCCGAGGAGATGACACGGGCCGTCCAGAAACTGGGCGCCAAGGCGATTGGCGTCAACAACCGCAATCTTGAGAGCTTCGAGGTCGACCTCAAGACGACGAGCCGGCTGCGCAGCATGGTGCCCGAGGATACGATTCTGTGCGCGCTGAGCGGCATCAACACGCGCGCCGATGTGGTCGACAATGAAAAGGACGGCGTCAATGCCGTGCTCGTCGGCGAGGCCATTATGCGCGCCGCCGATCCGGCCAAGTTTATCCGGGAACTCTGCTCAGGTGCGATTTCTTCTACCCCTTCTTCTACTTCTACCTCCTCCCCTCTTCAAGAACACACCCCTTACTCGTCAAGATCTGCGGGACGCGTAGTGCCGAGGCGGCACTCGAGGCGGCGCGGAGCGGTGCAGATCTGGTCGGCATGATTCTCGTCCCCGGCACAAAGCGCTTCGTGTCGGACGAGACGGCCCTGGCCATTTCCAAGGCCCTGCACGAGTATGAATATGAGGGCGAGGACGCACCAACGGCGGTCCCAGAATCGACACAACACATTGCCAGCGACTTTTTCCACCAGGCCCGGACTTCGCTCGCCCGCCACCACAAGCGCCGTCCTCTTTTGGTCGGCGTGTTCATGAACCAGCCGCTCGACTATGTTTTGGCCAAACAGAAACTCTATGACCTGGACGTCGTCCAGCTGCACGGCCGCGAACCGGTCGAGTGGGCCCACCAGATCCCCGTGCCCGTTGTACACAAGTTTGGTCCTGGCGAGCCGGGTGTGGGCCAGCGCGGCTTCCACGCTGCTTCTCTCTTGGATAGCGGTGGTGGGTCGGGCGCACAGCTCGAGGTGTCGGCCGTGCAGGCCGAGCTGGCCCGTGACCCGAGCCTGACTTTCCTGTTTGCGGGCGGACTGACGCCGGCCAACCTGGCGGGCGTGTTGACGGCACTGGGCCCCGAAGCGTCGTCGCGGATTCTGGGTGTGGACACAAGCAGTGGTGTTGAGACGGACGGGAAGCAAGACCTGGCCAAGATCCGGGCGTTTGTGGAGGCGGCCAAGACATACGGACAGTAGAGAGGAAAGGGAGGCGTCTTTGGGTTTTTTCTGTTCATTTTACATACACATTTTTTTGCTACAGCTACATCTACGTTCATAGACAGAAAGAGAAAAGCAAATTGTCGTTTTCCATCATCACAGCCAATCTCTTGACTACTCCGTCAACAACCCGATGTCTCTACCCTTCAGACAACCATCACAACCGCCTTGTCTCTCTACTGACTCTCTCGCAGACTTTGACTACAACCTGACATCTAGGCTCTCATGACACTCTCTTCACTCTATCCTCGGTCACCATGTCCTCGTCAACATCTACAGCTGCAACTGTGTCCTCCCGCACCAAGCCCAAAACCCGCATCCTGCGCGGCATCACTGTCGCCATTGCCGGAAGTCTGGGCGCCGGGTGGTCCGACACCGACGTCGGCCGCTGGATGGCTTACAATGGGGGCAGGTTTGTTGCTGCCATATCAAAGGAAAACGAGACCGGTGTCACCCACTTGCTGTGCTCCCGCGACGAGTACGTCAAGCCCAAGAAACAGCAGTGTGCCCCCCTGAAAGTGGCTCTCCAACTCAAGGGAGTGCGCATCGTCACGAAAGACTGGCTCGAGGATTCGCTGCACCGGCGCCGCCGACGGCCAGAGCGCCCTTACCTGTTGAAAACAGTACTGCGGGAAGAGCAGCAGAGCCCGGAGGCGCGCCAGCGACGTCTTATGGCACAGCGGGAACGAGGTCGCCGCGAAGGCGAGACATTTGTCGACAGCAGTCTGTACCGGCTGTACCGCGACTGTACGGGGTTTGCCTACCGCGTCACTTTGAGGCGGGACAACCCGGCGGCCGACATCTTTGGGGAACGCTATGTTCTACACCTCTTCCAGTCCCTGGCCCAGCCGCCTCTCTACTGGTTCGCGGCGCGGCACTACAAGAGCCGGACGCATACGCAGCCGCGGAGTTTCCGCCCGAGCGGGACGTGCCAGCTGTTTGGGACGGCGTGGGACGAGTTTACGACATTTTTCCGCAAAAAGACGGGCGTGGCCTAGGACGCGCGGCTCGTCGGGCAGGCTCCGGGGGGAGAAGAGGAGGGAGGCCAAAAAAAGGGCGCGAGAAGAGGGTGTGTCGACCTTCCACCGAAATACTTTACTTACGAGAGGCCGGCTGGTGGGATGCCCGTGGGCGCCATTGAGGATGAACGGAATCTCCCGCCGGAGGAAGAGGAGGCGAAGGGGGATAACGTCGAAAAAGAGGATGACGGGATGCAGGTGGACGAGGTGGAGGAATATGATGTGGAAGACCATGTCGACGGTGACCCAGAGTTGCGGTTTGATTAGTTGATGTCTTTATAGATGCGTTGGCTTTTTGGCAATGTATTGACCTGCGAAGATTGATAACATGAATTCGTTGTTCCATTTCTAATTATATCGTTACTTTTTCGTACTTGTGTGTTGTAACTATTATAACATGCTGAGAACCTGTCTCCAAGCGTATGCTCTCCTATCCCTCCCACTTCGTATCCATACAATGTGTGTGTGTGTGTGTGTGTGCGTATTCAAACTTATCAGCCTTTTCTTTATAGGCGCAGCTTCGGCAGGAACAAAAAGAGCAACAGCAGGGCCAGCATTGACCCGTAGACCATGCCCAACAACAGCATCCGTCCCCACCAGCCTTTGCCTTCCGTCATGCGCGTCAGCACGGCCATGCTCCGGCTCGCCGCCGACAAGCTGTCCGTCGTTGTGTTCATGCCCTCGCCAACACGGTCGACGACATCCTTGTCGTCTTCGAGCATGCGGGATGTGACCAGCGACTTTTCTTTGAGGGCCTTGGCCAGCCGCAAAATGTCTTCTGACAGCGCTTCTTGTTCGCGGCGGTGGTGGTCGAGGACGGCTTCTTCGGTGGCGACACCGGAGGCCTCGCCGTCGCCGCTTTTCTCAAATAATGAAGAAGACGTGGCCGTTGTGCGGGCCGTGTCTTGTGTTTGTATCGAAGAAGCGGCATCGTCGGCCTCCTGTTGTTTTCTCCTTGACCGCGTCGTCATGGTTGTTGTTGTTGAGGTTGTTGAGGTTGTTGTCGTCGTCTGTCGTGAGTCTGTGGCCGCCTGGTCTTCTGGCACGGCTATCCGCACGCGGTTCGTCTTTTTCCGTCGCGGTTTTGATGCCTGGCTGGCAGACGTATATGTGGATGTCGGTGTTGGCGCATCAGTGGTCGTGCTTGTCGCCGGTGTAGGGATGTCGGTCGCGAGTGCTGCTGGCGGTTGTGTTGCTACCGACAAATGTGGTGTCGATGGTGCGCGCGTAATGTGTGTCGTGTCGTCGTCTTCGCCCTCGCCCTCTGTACTATCACTATCCTCGTCGGCTTCGCCGCCTCGGAACGCCGCAGAGGCTCTCGCCTCCTCATCCAGATTGTCCAGCCGCTCCTGCAGCAGCTCCACCAGCGCCCGCCGCCGGTTCAGCTCGGCCTGCACATCTTGCCGCCGCGACAGCACCTTGATGGAGAGTGCGCTCTGCTCAACACGAGTCAGCAGTTTGCGGGCGGCGGCGACGTCGAAGCGGGCCTGCATGCGCTGAAACTCGTCCGCCACCAGCCGGCGCCAGCGGTCGGAGTCGGCGCGCAGCAGGTTCTGTTCGAGGCGCGCCAGCAGTCGGCCGAGGTCGATAAATGGGTCGTAGGAGACGGATGTGTTGGAGGAGAAGGACGAGAAAGAGGGCGCTGGTGATGCCGAGTACGGCGGAAGAGGGTCGGATCTGCCCATGGTGTGTGTGAAGGTGGGTGGGCGTTGAGTTTATCAAATGGTCATGTGCGGGTTGTGCGCATTAAGTTGGTTTTTAAAAATGTCGGTTTATTGTCGCATCCTTGAGGCGGTGATGTTCTTTGTGGACAAGTCGCACCTTCCTTTGGTGGTGACGTTTGACGTTGGCGGGTTAAGGTCCAGACAGGAAAGAGCGTTGTGCGTTGGCGCAGAAAAGGTGAAGTTGTCCTTCCGTCATCGTGCGCGTCCTTGTGTCTTGTGTCTTCTTAGTGTGGCGCGAGCTGCCTGTGGCTGAAATCTGTTAGGGCAGTTTTGCTGGTGGCAGCATGTGCTGGAAACTATAATTCTTTAGGAGAGTTGGTCCTGTAGAGCGCATAGCTGTCGCTAATTTTATGGTTCTCAGCCGTAATCTCTGCGCCAAATGTATCTCGAGCTCAAATCTGTATATAAACTGGCTTCTCCAAGGCAACCTGCCAGCTCTCCAATACAACACGGTTATGCTCAATTCGACTTTTGTACGACGTATTTTTTATCGACTTCTGCATTCACAATATTCCAGCGTTATGCAGTCAGTGTCCCCCACGTTCGGCTAAGCCGTTGGATATTATTTTATCAGGAGACAACAGATAGTTTGGCCATATGGAGAGACCACCACCATAGCCACAAGTCGACACTGGTTGGTCCCTATTTAATATCGATCAGTCCACTTTCCTTCACTCTTCCCTGCAGGTCAGGTCTCCATTTTTGTCCCTGACCGGTTCGGCGCAGGCCGAAAAGGAACGCGATGGAGAGGTAGCAATCAAGAGAAAAGAAGAGATGGCATTTTATCCCCAGGATGGAGAAATCGAAAGAGAAAAGAAAGGTATCTCATGGGCATGTTGTTAGCCTTCTGCTCACTAAGGTCCCCACGACGTGGAAAGTCTCATGTTCTTTTGTTCCCCGCGTCGAATGTCTTCGTCCCAATTCGACATCCCGCTAACATCACTAACACGCAACGACGATTCCAAGTGCCGGAATTGTCTCACTAGCACCACAGCCTGACATAAGGACCCTCTTGAGAGAGCTCTGGAGCTTTAACAAGCTGGAGCTCGTTAGAAAAATAAAATGAACAAAGGGATCGTAGGGTTGCTTAAATAGAGCTGTGTGTCCTGTGATTGTTGTAAAAGATTGTAGCTATTCCCCAGCATCTCACGATTGTCTCACTTACACTTTACATGCATACCAACAGCACATAGCTCCCGCGATACACACACTCTCGCACTCAACATGCTCTACAACACCACTCCCGACCAGCTCTACGAGCCCCGCGCCACCGTCATCAACCCCGTCGGCTACGGCAAAGTCGCCCTCGTCACCGGTTGCGCCTCGGGCATCGGCCTCGCCTGCACCCAGCTGTTGCTCGAGCACCAGTTTTCCGTCTGTGGCGTCGACCGCAGCCGCTTTGACTATAACCTCTTGAGGGTCGCCGACCACGGCCGGTTCCATTTCCATTTGGCCGATTTGGTCACGGACACCAACGCCTGCGACGAGGTCGTCCGGATCTGTCTGCAGGCGGCTGAGCGGGACGACCGCCCCCGCCGTGTGGATTTGCTTGTGAATGTCGCCGGCGTGCTCGACAATTTCGCCAGTGCGGACAACGTCACCGATTCGCTATGGGACCATGTCCTGGCCGTCAACCTGACCGTGCCCGTGCGGATGATGCGCGCCGTGCTGGCGCCGATGAAGGAGCAGGCGGCCAACAAGACGACAGGCAATGGGCAGGGCGGCGTGATTATCAATGTGGCGAGCACCGCGGCGGTGAGCGGTGCGGTGGCAGGCATTGCGTATACCGCCAGTAAGCACGGGCTGGTGGGCGCGACAAAAAACGTGGCGTGGCGGTTCCGGAACGAGGGGATCCGGTGCAATGCGGTGCTGCCGGGTGCGGTGGACAGCAGTGTCGGGCAGTCGATTGCAAACCGGGTGGACGAGGGGCTGGATGCTGGTGGTTTTGCTGAAGCGGAGCCTGTTCTTGCACTTCAGGCACACACGCAACAGCCAGGGACTGGAAGCCCCAGCAGCGCAAAGAGTGCCAGCAACACGGGCACCGACATTACGGCTCTCGAGGTGGCCCGGGCTATTCTATTCTTGGCCAGTGACGCCGCCAACGCCATCAACGGCGTGTGCTTGCCCGTCGACAAGGCATGGGGTGTGATGTGAGGTAGATGCTATGGGGGGTTGGGTGTTTCATATGTTGATACCAAATTGGTCACTTTGGGAAAAGTATATCATAGTTCACAAACAGCATCTCTTTTATTTATGTTTATTTTATTTCATAGCATTACATGGGTTTACAAGTAATTTATTTCAGATTATTTAATTGAATTTCATTCAGTTTTCAGTTATAAACTATCAATTTTTTCTTTGTTCCGTTTTTATTTTCAGAAGAAAAAAAGAAAAAGAAAAGTAAACAACTCTTGGTTGAATCGGTTGTTTTGAGATTATTTCTGCTTTTTTTTTGTCTTCTTTTCTTGCTCTCTAGTAATAGAAAAGATATAGTGAATGCTCTTTAGAGAAACGGTGCCGAAGGAAACACACTCACCAGAACAACATGACATAAGTACTTCAAGTAACATATACGCATTTGAGTGGTCAATCTCGTGTCATCGACTCGTTTGTCCATCTACTTCCGCACTTTTGTAGACACATCACCTCTGCCGTGTACGCCATCACTGCTTCCGTCATCGTCGCCTTCGCCGTCTTCATCAGCAGCACTATCCTTAGTAGCACTGCTCTTATCCGTGCTGCCATCGTCGAGGTTCAGCAGCTGGAAACGACTCTTGACGCCAAAGGTTGCTTTGGGTTTGGCCGTCGGCTTCTTCTTGTTTTTCTTTGCGCGTACGCTTGCGGGCACAACAACCCGCTCGAGCGGCTGTGCACACTCGTCGGGCATAAAGTCGATCCGTGACGTCCGGTAGCCGGCCCGGCTCATCATGCAGCTGCGGGCAAAGAGGGCATTGTGGACGGAGTTGAGGCTGACATAGCAATTCTTGCCGTGGCCCTCGTCACCTGGGCCAAAGGTGACGGAAACCACCACCAGATTGTAAATGTGTGTCAAGTCTGCGCGAAGGGATGCTTCGGTCACCAGCTTGGGATGGCACTGGCGGATGACGAGGTTGCGTGTGGCGCCGCCGGTGTTGATACGCTGGCCAATGTGCGGGAGCATGGTGTGCTGGCGCTGGCTCCAGACGACGTCGATGCGTTTGTCTTTTATGTAGAGGTCGTTGCGTTTCACATGGTCAAAGTAGGCCTTTGCGTCGGGCTCCCTGGCAAAGGAGACGAAAGCCGAGCGGTCATGGGGGCGGATAAAGAGCTCGAGCAGCAGCCCACCTCGCACAGCAGCCGCCACGTCGGCCAACGTGGCGCTCTCTGGAAGGCTGACAAACTGGAGCGTGCGGAGGCACTTTCGGTCGGTCACGGCGGTTTGAGAAGAAGTATCATCTCCACGACTACCGTCGTAGTCAACGCCCTGTGGCACCTCGCCGTCATCGTCCAGGTCACACTGGTCCACAAATGTACTAGATGAGAGTGGCGGTGCAGTCGAGTGATACTGCGGCTTGCTGTGGCCCGTACTGGCCGTGCTGTTTTCACCAATGCTATTGCTGCCTCCGGTGTGCTGTTTGCTGGATGGTTTCTCTGAATAGGTAGTATTCACTGGCTGCGGCTGTAGCGGAAGCTCTTCACTACCAGGCTCGTCTAAACTCAGCGTCTGTGAGAGAGGGAAGGCTGAGTGTCAGTATCTGCACAGTAGCAACTGTTGGCATCATTAGCCAACTTACATCCAGTGTTTCTTCATCAACACCGCCTGCGACGAGATTACGTCTCAAATTGGCTGGCAAACGGACAATAGAGTTAGCTGTTTGTTTCTATTTCCACAACAAAGACAATGAAACACACGGCATAGGGGAATTGTTTTGTGTCTGAGACTCGACGTGAGTACACATAAAGGTTATACAGTTATCTTGCGTGAAGAGTAGATGAGGGAGGACACAAGTAGGGAAATGAGTGGAAACATACCGTATTGACGGGCAATGAGGGCCAGACTGTTGAACTCGGCTTGAGAGATCTGGAATACGGGCTCATAAGACGTGCCTTGGCTATTTGCATTCTGGTACAGGGAAGAGACAAGGCTGGGTTAGGTATCACTGTCCGTATTGGTTGGGCCCCAATCGCTCTGTACAAAAAAAAAGCACTTTGAGTACAGAGCAATACGTCGTATTCGGGGCTGCCTCCAAGGTTGAGGACTATGGGATTGAAAACGTACATAATCTGTCCTGCAGTGAAGGAGAATGTTAGCAATGAGAAGCATGTGGCCAAAGCACCCTTCAAATGAATGGACAGCCGTACTTGTTCGGAGCGCGACCCGGAGGCGCCATGGTCGCGGTCTGCTACTTGTTGACGGGGAATGAAGAGGATGGAAAGGAGGAAGAGGGAGAAAAGGTGACGACGATTGGATTGAGGGGGAGCGAAAAGGCAAAACAAACGAAATTAGTCAATTCATCGCAAGCCGACAGGGCAGTAAAGAACGACCAAGAACCCAGAAAGTGAGGTTCAGTAAGAAGGAAGGAACCGATCGGATGTCGACGTGACATGGACGTAAATGGCGGTAAAAATTGGAAAGAGGTCCTCTTGGTCTCCCCCCGTCGACCCCTCTAATCCGGGGAAGGTGCTGCTGTCGTATCGCGTCCGATTTAGTGCCGTGCATTCAGACAAGGCTGCCGGGGTAAACACCCATTCTCGAGGCCAAGCTTTCTGATCGAACTTATTGTTCATTGACGACAATCGATATTCCGGCGTAGCGAATCGTCAGGGTACCTTATGGGTACTCGAATGGAGAGCTCGCCATTATACTGGACGGTCTGTGGCAGCGTTGACAGAGGACTCTCCATGTGTGGTAGCTTCCAAATGAGGAAGTGACGAGGTGTAGAAGGAAGCCTCTTTCCTTACAGGGCCAATGGCCAGCTAAGAGCTATTTAAGGTGGACTTTGAGCTGGTTGGGAGGCGAAAAGTGAGTAGAAACTGCGAGATATTTTGCATTTTGATACCAAGCATGAACACGAGGCTGCCAAACCCGACGGCTGAGTATGGTGTGACTAGAAGGAAGGAATAACCATCGACTATCTACACAGAAGCGGACTCGACTTAATCAGTACACTGGCATTGACAAACCAATAGCTCAACTATCAAGTAGGACAGTGACAAGGCTGTGAAGGGATGCCATGGACCGTTCGTTGTTCAAGGGCGACAAGAATATCATATGGGGTAGAAACATGTTGGGAGGGATGATATAACACGTGCCGGGCGGATCAAAGACGTGACGAGGGAGACCTTTAGATCACAGCACAGCCTTGTGCGATTATGCGCGATGGCCGGAATACACAATAATTACACGAAAACCCGACCCTTCTACTCGTACTCGACATCATTATTCTTGATGACTTTTTGGTGTTAATGTGAGAAGTGGCTTGAGTTGTTTCTGTACATGCAAGCTCTGTATTGACAGGCCCTGCAAAACAGCTGCATGTTTCCAAATGACACGCAGAATAAAGGCGGAGCATCAGCAAGTTAGATGGTTTCTGACTCTTGACCTCGTGTTGAATTCTGTATGTAATTACTGTGAAGAATATATATGCAATGGATCTTGCATTGTATCTGGATAATGAAGCAAGCACTTTGTTTGAAGAAGGTGCTCAAAAGGCGAAATAGACATAATACACAATACTGACAGTAAAGCGTCCACTGAGACACGCTCGGTACGTCACTAGGACAAGTAAGGGCCTGGCTCAACTGGCCCAAATTGCTGCTGCGACTAGATCGACCTGGACTAGCCTGATTGGGACTGGCCAACAAGCGCGCATCAGGGGATCAGGGGTGCTTTTGTTTTTCCTCTTGCCCTGGCTGCTGGGCTACAGCGGATTTCTGTTCACGTCTTCTGTATTTTATGAGCAGCTGAACACGCTGGAGGGCCCAAAAGAGAATGGCGCAATGGGAAATCAAATCGAATTCACCAATCCTTCCAGCAACCCGGCACGATTTCCAGATTTGACAGATGAACACACGAACTAAAAAGTCGCGTCGTTCGGCAAGCAAGCACTCAAAGGACTCAAGCACTCTCTCACAAAGCAAGGGGAAGGGGCGATCGGCTTCAACTTTAATCTTTATTCTTTCTTTCTTCCTTTCGACTGCTGCCCAGAACAACAGAGCAACGCCACGGGGTCTTGGTCCGCCGTTGTCTCCATGCGGCGCAAGGGAGACTTTTCAAATTTGTGGAGAGTTTGTGAGTATGCTGAGTGAGTGCATTTATGGAGTATGTGTGTTTATTTGGGTGCATTTATTATGGTCAAGGTCTAGAGTGCCTTTTTACTGTTTTCCCGGGCCTGCCTTGGTTTTGGCGTGGCAGTCCTGCAGAGAAACCGGTTGCATGTGTCCATCGGGCGGGTTTTATCTTTTTTACTCATCAGTACTCCGTACTCAGTATGTGTTTTCGACCTGGCGAAGGGCAAAAGGGCGGGACGGATACGAGGCTATGGCACGGATACGAGCCAATGTATTTTTGCAGAACAACACCAACTCGTCGACACACGAATGTCACACGTTTTGGCCGATACGAGGTCACAGCGCGCTGGCGTCAAAATGCGGCAAATGGAAGATCTGGCCTGGAACTGCCTGGAAGAAAGAGGCGTGAGAACCTTCGAGGCCGTAGCAGAGACGTCTTGGCCGAACAAATGGGTCGCGCCTTCTGTTTGGGTCTGTTTTGCTCATGCTCGCCGTCGGTCTTTCACTTTTTTTCTGCACCTTCAGCCCCAGTGCGACCCGCTTTTTAGACCTGCTGGCCCCTATCCAGTGCCTTCCTTTTCTTCTCGTTCCAGCGTGCCTGCGCCTGGAAATGCACTCCTACGGGGGATGAATGTGCATTTCTCACGAGCTTTCCCGTTGTTTTCCACTGTTTTGGCTATGGCCACTGTAGTCTTAGCCCCGTACCCCCTAATACGGGGAGCGCCGCCGCGCTCTTCTTGGCCAATCAAGGAAGCTGCGTGCTGCGATCGTGCCCACCCGAGCCACCCAACGCTAGTGCACCTGCTTGTTTCTATTTTTTGCTCTTTCCCCTTTTGCTTTTCTTGTTGTTTCCCCTTGGCTGAGAGACGAGCAGAGGAAGGAAGAGAAGGACGGACTGACCAGAAGACCTGGGCCCACTCTCACCACGCTCGCTCCTTCCCACCCACCACCCCTGTTCCCTCTTGCCTCTCATCGTGTCGATTCCCGTTCCTCCACTCATTTTTCTGTCACCCAATTTCTTCCTTTTTTTCTCTTCCCTTTTCTTTCTCTTTCTTTTCGTCTTTCCTGTCATCTCTCGTTTCCATCCCACTCCTCCGATCGTTATTCGCTATCCTCCTCCATCTCACGAACAACACCACATTCGCTTGGTTATTTATTTTTCTCGTCCTTTTCTTCGTCTTCTCTTCAGCCACGTCCCGCCACTCGTTTCAAGCGGACGCCTTTTTTCGATTCTTTTCAACATTCTCCTATTATCTCTTTGTACTGTGTACGACCTACTCCGTACACTCTATCTAATCCGTTGTTTTCTTGTTATTGTTGTTTGTCTCTCCACACGGAATTTCTCGAAATTCTCAACGACTTCGCCCGCTCCATCGCCTGCATTCCTCGTGCATTCCTTTCGTCTTCTTCTACTATTACACAACAGCCCGCCGACGATCAAAGGAAAACAACCTACCTACAACGACACAACGCGTGGCCATCCTTCTTAACGACTGGGGCCTTTTGCGTTTCGTCTCTGCACACTCTGCACACTTTGTGTATGCAACTCTCGTGCAACAGAACTTGACCGTTGTTCTTTTTCTCTCTCGCTCGCTCCTCTTCGCCCTTCTTCTCTTCCCTGGACCTTGTTCGCTGTTGCAGCTGCAGGCCCGCCCCCTTTTCGACCTTGCGTTTGACTCTGAAGCGGCCGTATCTTTTTCTGCCTTTCTTTCTTGGGTTCTTCTTGGATTCTTCTTGATTTCTTGGATACCGTTCACTTGGTTTATCCCGACTTTGTCGCCTTTTCGCTCGTTTAGTCGACGTCCTCTCGCTACTTTCCCGACTCCTCCGGCCGTCAACCTCCTTCACCACCATCAAGATGAAGCCGACACAGTCCCTCGGCCATGTGGCCTTCGCTCTTCTCTCCATGTCCTCCGTCACATCCGGCTTCTCCTGGTCCCTACCAAACCTCGACAACTTCATCGTCCGTCGTGCCGATGCTTCAAAAACGAGTGAGTAAACACAGAGCCAGTCAGACCTTCGGTCTGAGTCTGATTGCAACATATAGACACAGCAAGACTATGGAAACTAACTTTGCTTCTCCCTCTCCAGCATCCGTCGCCCCGGAAAAGACTACCAGCCCTAGTGCCGACAACACATTCAACCTGAACACGGGCGCCCAGATCACATCGACCGCCACCGACAAGACGACCGGCAAGGCCACCGGCAAGACGACGACGAGCACCGGCAAGACCACCGGCAAGACCACCGCCACCGACAAGGAGGGCAACACGGGCACTGCCAACGGCACCGCCGAGGCCACCCACACCACCTTTAACCCTGTCGACCCGGCCGGCGGCGTCGTCATGGTCACGCCCGCCACCACCGCCAACTTGGAGCTCTACAAGATTGGCGACTTTGTCACCTGGGTCTGGAACTACACCAGCCTGCAGGCCACGCCCACCGCCGTCGACGTCCTGGCCTCGTGCAGTTTTGCCACCCGCACGTTCACGTTGACCCAGAACATGACGTTTGAGACGCTCGGCTCCTACACCTGGGACACCGGCGCATACCAGAGCAGCAACGTTGCCTCGCCGCTGTTGACAGAGGAGTACACGCTGATCATCTACGATGCCGACAGCAGTGTCAGTGCCACGGCCGAGGCGGGCTACCTGGACACCTACGATGGCTTCACCTTTGGCATGTACGCGCCGCAGTCCTACACGCCGCTTGCTGACGGCTGGACGTGTGCTACATGTAGCGGTGCGCTGTCGGACACGGAGAGACGTGCGATTGGCTTTGTCCTGACCATGAGCATCATTACTGTGTTCAGCTTTACGTGGTTCGTCACGGGCATGCACCTGACTCTGTAGAGTGGACAACGACAAGATAAATCGACAAAACCGAGGACACATGATGGGACTTTAATATTCAAAAGAGAGGGCCACTCGATTTTCACGAGCTTCTCGTCCCTCCCTTCTCTTTTGACACACACCGACTCATCCTTTGCGTCATCTCTACACATTTACAAGCTTGACTTTTCCGGCGTTGACATCTTTTTTCCACCTTTTTATTTCTTTGCGTTTTTATTTTACATCACTCGGTGTATCGGGCTATATGGGGTATAAAATGTTTACGGAGACTTTTATTTTGCGAGACGCTTCTATCTTTCTTTTGGATATTCTTCCCTTTTCCTCATCTCTTTTATTTTATGTATATTGCATCTGGGCATCATTTTCGGTTCATTGGCCCGCCCTCTCACTTTCCCTCTTTTCTTTTTCCCATTTTCTATATTTTCTTGGTTTACTGTTTTCTCTGACAGCTATTTAGCTCAGCGTAATGAATACCACTGCATTACAGATAAGATGTGTCTCTATATTCTAATAAAGTTCGTACTATGTTGAAATGCTCGCTCTACGCTCGCTGTAAGGCCTACACCATCCGTAGAGAAAACCCAGCGCCACGCTCTTCCTTGTCGCGCCCGCCAAATATGCCCGTAAAGTCCACCGCTCCTAAATCCGCCACCGCCCCGCCCCGCTGCGGCGCATTCGGCGTGTCCCGCCGCCGCCGCCGTTCCTGGCCGCCTTGCTGGGGAACGTCGGGAACATGGCCTCTTGCTTGGCCCGCGGGTCTTGTCGGAAATATTCGTGGTCCAGCATCTCGTCGGCCGTCGGCCGTTTTTCTGGGTCGAGCGACAACAGTGACGCAAGCAGAGAACAGCCCGCTGTGGTGAGGAGAGGAAACTTGCCGCGGATGGCCGCGGTGGTGGACTGCTGGTGCTGTTGCTGTGACGAGGGAGGGAGCCGCAACGCTCGGGCATTGGGCAGTCTCCTAAATCCAGGCCATGTCGTGTCAGTCGGCACACCGCACAAGTCAAAGATGCGCGCCAGCTCGTCCGCCTCATTTTTGCCTTGCAGCAAGGGTTCACGGGTCAAGAGCTCCCCGAAAATGCAGCCGACGCTCCACATGTCCACGGCGCGGCCGTACTTGCGGGCACCCAACAGCAGTTCCGGCGCGCGGTACCACAGCGTGACCACCAACGCGGTCAGATGCGATGACGACCCTCCTGCAGAGTCTTCCTCAATGTATCTCGCCATGCCAAAATCGGCAATTTTGAGCTGCCCGCGGTTGTTGAGTAGGAGGTTTGACGTCTTGAGGTCCCGGTGCAAAATCCACCGCCCGTGCAGGTACGATACACCCGCCGCCAGCTGCCGCAGCAGCGTCTTGACCTCGGATGCCAAAAAGGGCTGGGGCATGTCCTCCAGTATCGACTTGAGGTCGTGCTCGACAAACTCGAGCACCAACAGAATATTGTCAATGGGCCGTCGATCGCCACCACGACTTCGCGCAACTCCACAATGTTGCGGTGTGCACAGTCCTTGAGAAGCTGAATTTCCCGGAGTCCTGTGACGGGCACGCCTGCCCTGTCGTTGGCGTCCAGCTTGAGCCGTTTTAGGGCGACGACCTCGCCCGTCGCCTTGTCCTTGGCCCGCGCCACCCATCCGTACGCGCCCTCTTCAATGTCGTTGAGTTTGTCGTAACGCTCGACGCTGCGGCACGGGTCGGGGAGACTGCCTCCTGTGAGCCGCAACAAGCTGCCCTCGGGGGCGGCTGTGATTGTTCCCCTTTCCCGTTGTGCGCCACCGTTTCGTGGTGGCTCTCGCCGTCCCTCTTCTCGCTCGGGTGTGTATTTCCTCCGTTTCAACGGTCGGCCGTCGCCGTCGCCGTCGCCACCGTTTCTGTGTCGATCTTGCCGTCTCCCGCCTGCCTTTGCGCGGCCTCCTTCTTCGCCTTCTCAATTGCCTTTAACCGCTTCTTCTCTTCCTTCTTCTCCTTGTCTCGCCGCCGCTTCTCTTCAAACGCGGCATCTTCTTCGGCATCGGCCCAGCGCGACTTTGCCGCGCTTGCCATGGCGCGCGTGTTTGTTGACGCTTGTGTTCTTCGTGTGAGTAAGTGTGGTGATTGTGTCGTTATTGTGATCCGTAATAGAGTTAAGTCGTATGCGAGGTCGGTTCAAATAGGGGTAATGTCGGCGGTTTGTCTGTCGAAAAGAGAAGGTACTATGGTTTGTGGTTTGTAGTTGCCAAAAAAGGTTTCAAAGATGACGTTGCAAGGCCACTGGTCGTTGTTTCCCTACTGGGATTCGCGAACGCTGGTCTAACTGGCCAATTAGAGTGCTTGAACGCAGATGACCCGCAACTTTTTTAGAGCCTCGCCATGAGACTTTCAAGGCCACTTTTAGAGCCTCACTTTCTTGCGATTGGGACACAATTGAGTAATATTTCATGACGACCTTGACGACAAGGCTATTTATTCTCACTGGTATGCCACTATGCATTTTGAAGAGATTTATTATAGATACGTACAAGAACTAACGCGTACGTATAGGCAGGAGTATGAACCCATGAGCTCATCGCAGTGAGCACAGAACCGTCTTGAAACCATGAGGTCGATGCGCCAGGCTGCCTCAGCGCGGCTACTATTAAGGCCATGCTGCCAATCGAGTGCAACAAGGCCGCTGCAGATGAGAGCTGCAGCATTGCCCACTCTTATCCAGTCATATGCTCGCCAGAGCCATCGCCAACAACGGCGGCTCTTCGCATCATCACCTATCCGTCGAGATGAGAATGAGAATGACGAGCGCAAATGGTCCACACCACTGGCCAAGCAGCTGGCCGACGCAATCTCTGTGAGTCCCTCGCACTCTGGTTTTATATTCGCAGCGCCGCTAACGTCCTAGATCACTGGCCCTATCCCTCTCGCCAACTTTATGCGCATGTGCCTGACGTCAGACATTGGCGGCTACTACACCGGCGCCCTGGCCGACACGGGCCGCGACCCCTTTGGCCGGACAGGCGACTTTGTCACATCGCCCGAGGTATCACAGGTGTTTGGCGAGCTGGTGGGCATCTGGTTCGTGGCCGAGTGGATGGCGCAGGGCAAGCCGGCAAGCGGTGTCGAGCTGATTGAGGTCGGACCGGGACGCGGTACGTTGATGGCCGACATTCTGCGGACGATTCGGCATTTCGGGCTGGCCAAGAGCCTGGACGCAGTGTACATGGTGGAGGCGAGCGCGCAACTGCGGGTGACCCAAAAGAATTTGCTTTGTGGCCCCGACGCGGAGCTGACCGAGTCCAAAGTGGGCTACCACGGTGTGGGCGCGGGCAAATACGAGGGCATTCCCATTGTGTGGACCGAGACGATCCAGTCAATACCGAAGAGTGAGTCCCTTCTTCCATAACACGTTGATGGAGTTCGTTACTAACAGTATAGACCCCTCTAGCATGCCCTTGATTGTGGCGCACGAGTTCTTTGATGCGCTGCCCATCCACACGTTCCAGTCGGTGGTTGTGCCACCTACGCCAGAAAAGGAGAAGCCGGCATCTTCTGACGGACAGTCTCCGTCGATTACAGTCCGTACGGGCCACCCAGCCCAGCGCGCCAAGTCCCAGGCCCCCTTGCAGTGGCGCGAGATGGTCGTTACACCCACACCGCCCGGATCGACGCACGAGAGCTTGGGCACACCCCGCTCGCAACGCCCGCAGCATGCAGGCGCAAGCAACGATACCAGCCCTGTCCCGGACTTCCAGTTGACCCTGGCCTCGGGTGAAACCCGCCACTCCCACTACCTGCCGGCCATGTCGCCGCGCTACAAGGCATTGTTGGAAGGTGTGCCGCAAGGCGGCGCCATTATCGAGGTGTGCCCCGATGCGGCACTCTACGCAACTGAGTTTGCCGCCCGCATTGGTGGCACAGCAGAAAATCCCAAGGAAAAACCGGCGGGCGCCGCTTTGATCTTGGACTACGGTCCGGGCGACGGGTCGATCCCGGTCAACTCATTGCGGGGTATCCGGCAGCACCAGATGGTGTCGCCCTTTGCCGAGCCTGGCCTGACCGACCTCAGCGCGGACGTGGACTTTGAGGCGATTGCCGAGGTGGCGACGACGGCGAGCGAGGGGGTCGAAGTGCACGGGCCTGTGGACCAGGCGGATTTCTTGTTGACCATGGGCATCCGGGAGCGGGCGCTGGCTTTGATGAAGACGCTCGCGAAGGACGGAGGCAAAGACAAGGACTCAGCAAAGGCTAAAGAATTGGCCGCTGAAATTGAGCGGTCGTGGCAGCGGCTGGTGGACCGTGGTCCGAACGGCATGGGCAAGGTGTACAAGGCGCTGGCCATTTTGCCGGAGAACAGCGGTCGTCGCCGGCCCGTCGGTTTCGGCGGCGATGTTGTGCAGTAGTCATCATCTGGAGTTCAATAAAAAAAAAATAGAACGTATATGCATAAATAAATAAATAAAAATTCATAACCAACGATTCGTGCTCTAGAAAAAAAAGAATGCAAGTGTTTTACAATAAAGATATGGTGAGGCTCGAGAGCCCTCAAATAAATAGTGTCCCATTTCCCACATTTATCCTCCTCTTTATCCAGAATTCATTCTCGTACTGTTTCCTCTTTATCGTCGCCTCGCCCACCATCTACTTCTTATTTTTTACCAGACCGGACTCCTCGCCGGACCCCTCGTCGTCCTCGTCGTCAGAGAACTTATCCCCGTCGCCAACGGCAAAGATTGTGTCGTCGTCGTCCAGCGAGTTGCGCTGTTGTGCGGGAGCTGACGAAGTTGTCGGCTTGGAGGCTGAAGAAGTAGACGACGTGCCGCGCTGTAGTGGGTTGGTTTGTGGTATTGGCTGCGGCGGCTGCGCGGGGCGGCTGCTGCTGCTGCTGCTGTTGTTCACTGCAGTAGTGCTGCTGCTGCCGACGTTGGCTTCCTCAGCACCCGCTGCACCTGCGCGATCGTGCGCCGGCTTCAGCTGACCATCCTCATCATAGTCGTCATCCTCGTCGAAATCGTCTGGCACGCCGATATCCATGTTGGCAATCTCAAAGGTGCCATCGTCGTCCTGGGCGATCTCGTCGCTCATGGCGAAGCGGCGGTTGTTGGCCGTCGGGCGCCAGACGTAGGCGACGAACGCGACGTCGGCAAAGTACACCAGGTTCATCCAGCCATCCAGGACAAACCAGCGAGTCTTCCAGTGGAAGGGCACAAAGTCCGGGTCCCTGGTCGAGGCGAACGAGAAGCTGTTGAAGAAGAAGAAGGAAAACAGAGTGATGATGCTAATCAGGATACACCACCAGAGCTTGCGATACATGGATTCCTTGGCGTGTTGCTTGCGCTCCCGCAGGTCTTTGAGGGTAAAGTTGAGCGAGTTGAGGGTCCAGACGTAAAAGGCCGTGAGCGTGCCCGCGAGCGGCAGGATAATCAACAATACATAGGGACCGGCGGCCTCGGGCGTGACCAGCAGACTCGTAATGGCGTAGACGAGCCCAAAGACAAAGTGGGCAATGGCCAGGATGCGCACATACCACATGACACGGCCCAGCGAGGACTTGACGACGCCGTAGCCCATGCAGACAATCAGCAGCAAGAAGAAGGAAAACGAGTTGCGGAAGGCGTTGAGCGTGGCCACGACGACCAGCAGCACCTTGGAGCCGATATTGGAGCCGTGGCGATTCAAGAAGTCGTAGAACCCCCAGGTCATGAGCATTTCGAATACCAGGAATATCAAGATGGCGGTGATGTAGTTCTGGACGGCCAAAATGTCCGTGCGGTGCTGGTAATACAAAAAGCCCCAGAAGACGGCCACGACGGCATACAGGATCGTGATACCGCCGTAGAATGGCAGCTTGGGGATCTGTGTGGCCGAGAGCTCGCCGTAGGCGTTGCGGAACTCGATGACGGCACCATAGTCGGTCGCCTTGAAGGGCGCCGTCACCACACAGTAGTAGCCCGTCTTCTTGATGGCGTAGTTGAACGGCTCGGCCGTCTTGAGGTCGACGGCCTTTGTGAAAATCAGGTTGTTGGACAGCTCGGTCGCGTTGGGCTGGAGGACAAACTCGCCGAGGCTCGTGGAATTGCACCAGCCGGCCTTGACGAACTGCGGCTCGCAGATAATGATGCGGGGCTTGGACGGGTCGGGCTGGTCGCCGATGAATGGCTCGTCGCGCCACTCAAAGATGAGCAGACTGACAATGGGTCGACGGGCCCGTCGTACTTGTCGAATTTGACGAGGATGAACGGGTCGACAGGGCCGCCCCACGAGCTGCGGCTGTACATGCCGCGCATCGTTGCCGGTTGTCGTCGGCTTGGTTCTGGAGGAGACACTGCGTTAGTATTATTCAGGGGTATCAGAGGCAGAAGAGAGCAGAAAAGAGACGCACAATCCGTTCTTCAAAAGCTTCGACGACGGTTGCCGTCCACAGGGCCAGCGCCACCAGCGCCAGCATCCTGGACAGCCATCGAGCCATCGTTTTGGTTGTGAAGTTGTGCACAAGAATCAAGCGTCAATCAGAAGAGAAAGCGCCGCTCGAGATGCGGCGTGGCCGGCGTTGACAGGAGTCGAATTCGAGTTGAGGGGGTTGGAGGAAGTCGAGGGGGATACGAAGTCGAGCGATTTGGGATTCGTAGAACGCGCAACAGGACAGGGGCTGATACAGCTGCTGCGGCAGTGTCGGCAATGGGGACAATGAGCTTAATGTCGACAGAGTCTCTGCGCAAGACTCTAGGATTCGATGGGTGAATGCAGTCGACAAAAATAGTTGATCAAAGGGAGAATAGACTCAGTCGAGGGAGAGGAAGTTGTCGAAAAGGAAATTCGATGCAGACGAAGCGTCTCGGCGGCGGGCGTTCGAAAGATGGAGCCAGGAAAGGGAAAGAGCCAGCCAGCAAAAGAAAAGAGGCCAGGAAGGTGCAGCCAAGACCAAACCAGACAGGGCCAAGAGAGGGCATGAGCGCTGCTTGGAGTTTTGGAGTTTGAGGTCGAGCTAGGCGCCAGCAATACGGTCCAGCGGGTTGCTAGGGGGGTATTTTTGGGTGGTTCCCGGGGACGAATTAGCGCATGCATCAGCGCACAGGGGCCTGCATCAGCGACAGCAACACTCCAACAGCAACAGCTGGCCCCAAGCACAAGCCAGCCGTTGCGAATACGATAAGATAAGATGTTACGTATGCCAGACCAGCCCCAATTGGGCAATGGCGATGGAGCTCTTGTGGAGTGCCTTGACTGCCAGCGTTCAGGGTCAATTGCACCTGCCAAAAACACAACACGACGACCGAGCGCAAATACAATCGCGACTGCCGTGTATTACATTCTGTTCAGTTTGCGATTTGCCGTTCCAGGCAGGTACCGTGAAAGAATTACCCGCACCTTCCCTGGCGCGCGGCAATCGGAGCGCTCCTGCCTGGGCAGTCTGTTGGTCGGCTCTCCCTTACAAAGGGATCGTATTTGAGCTTTCCCTCTTGAATATCGACTTCACCTTACACCATACTTTTCTTATTCAAAATTATGTGCATGTAATTATCCAGTTATGTTTTCATTATATCGTCTGTTTCGTTCCCTCACTGCCTACAGGGCTATCGTCCGCGACGGATTAAAAGGCATGCAGCCCTCCTCCTCATCCTGGTGCGCCTTTCTCTCAATGATCCGGAAGCTGCCCTTTTCTAATTTTCCCGATTTTCCCGACTTGTCCTTTGCATCCTCCGCCTTGACAATGTTGGGTTCGGTGGAAAGACATAGCCGCGCTGGTTCGCCACAAGCCGCACACCGCCGCGCACAAAGTCGTTGCTGTAGTGCGTGTGGCCATAGATCCACGCTGCCACGCCATCCACGGTTTCGAGCTTTCCTTTTCTTGAAGGATCAACTCCGTTGCAAACGCTGATGACCACGGACTCTGGGCATACTTGGGCCGGGATGTGCCCTCGACGGTCGGCACGTGGTGTGTCACGACGAGGACGGTGCGGGATGGGTCTTCGTCTCGGAGAGTAGTAACCTGGTCCCTCAGCCAAGCCACTTCTTCGTCGTGCATCTGGTTGTGCGCGTCGACGGTCCACTCTTGAATGTACTTGAAGTCGCTGATGGCGCGGCCGACGGCATCTCTCGACTCGGGCGGGACATGGGTCCAGAGTGTGCAGCCGAGGATGGTGAGGTTGGGGATCGCGGCGTCGGACGAGCTCTCATCCCACCGGGTGCGGTGCAGGATTGTGACTTTGCCGTTCAGGCTGGGCTCCTTCTCTAGCCGGTATGCCTCCTGGATACCCTGCTCGTAGGTCATGGTGTAGAACTCGTGGTTGCCGAGGAGGAAGAAGATGCGCCGATAGGACGAGGCGAGTTTCTCGAGAAATCCAGTAGTGGCTCATAGTCGACGAGCCGGCCAATATCACCGGCCAGGATGAGATACTCTGCGTCCGTCTTGGGCACTTCGAATGTCAAGTACTGTTTGCAGAGCTCGAGGTGCAAGTCAGACAGGACTTGGATCGGTCCATTTTCTTGAGGTTGTGGTGGTGATGGCTCAGGAAGAGATGTTGATTTTTGTTTAGATTCTACCGGGTCTGCCTTGTAAATGGACAGCCGGTTGGCGAATTTTGAAAAGGCCTTCATTTTGAGGGGTTGTGAGTAAATTCGATCTTTGAAGGGTGTTCGTAAACAATCAAAGAGGCGGACCTTGAGACTATATATTCCACTCCCGTCGTAGGACTTGCGAGACTTGACTCTCAGCTCCGAGGCTGAAGCCTGGCCTGTGTGTTAGTGGATTGGCAGCGAGCCGCTAGGTTGACTCTACCGCACCTTGACACCCCTGAAGGTTTAGCGCGTTCGGACTGCGCCTGCCGCCTATCAGTTCGCAAGGCCGCGCCGCATTATTACATCACATTCAACTTTTTTTCTTCCTCTTTCTCACACTCCGATACCAGTCATCCCGCCGAGCGACAACCACCTCCCTCCCTCTCCTCCTCTTCCACCCACACACCTCACAGCCACCACCATGGGCAAGGGAACCGACAAACTCTACATTACCCACTCCGAGTGGGCGTCGGCCGACTCCTTTGGCGCCAGCAAGGGTGCCGCCGGCCGCTCGGGACTCGCCACACTGCCCAACAACGGCGCCTCCTTCCGCCGCCTACCGTTCAACTACTGCGCCGCCAGCCTCCAGCCCTTCCAGAACCCCGTGTGCACCCCCGACGGCACCATCTTTGACGCCGAAGTCATTGCCGCCTGGCTCGAGAAACTGAAACCGAAACCGGGCACAAACCCAGTAACGGGCGCGCCTCTCAAAGCGTCCGATCTCATCAAGCTCAACTTTGCGCGCAACGATGCCGACGGATCGCACGACCTGATTGACCCTGTCACCTTCAAGGTCTTTTCCGACAATACGCACATTGTGGCCGTGCGGCACGGCACCTATGCCAATGTCTTTGCATGGGACACGGTGGAGCGGATGAACATCAAGCCAAAAATGTGGCAGGACCTGATGGACGACGCGCCGTTTACGCGCAAAGACATTATCACCCTCCAAGACCCGCAGAACATGTCCGGTCGGGACATGACGCAGTTCCAGTTTGTCAAGGAGGGGAAGGAAGCGGCGCCCGCGCCGGGGCAGAAGGGCAACAGCGCAGAAGACGAAGATGAAGGCAGCGTCAATGTCGGCGCGCTGGGCCGCATGGGCGAAAAGATGTTGAAAGCCAAAGAGGCTGTCGAGAAGGCAAGAAAGCGCGTGAGGCGGGTGGTGATGTGAAACCGGACATCGAGTACAACCCTCACAAAAACAAATGGTGGCACGGCCGTCACGACAACAAGAGCCGACCACTCGGCTTCCACAATACAGCGCAAGCCGGCCTACAACGCCGCCACCTACACCACCGGCCGCGCCGCCGCCAGCTTTACCAGCACAGGTCTCACTCCAGAAACCAGCGGCGAACGCGCCGTCCTCAGTGACGAAGAGTGGATGCTCAAGCCCAAACGCATCAAGTATAAGGGCTACGCCCGCATTGAGACCAACCTGGGCAACCTTAACATTGAGCTGCAGACCGAGTTTGCGCCCAAGGCCGTGTGGAACTTCGTCCGCCTGGCGCAAAAGGGCTACTACAAGAACGTCGCGTTCCATCGCAACATTAAGAATTTCATGATCCAGGGCGGCGACCCGACGGGCACAGGCCGTGGCGGCACCAGTGTGTGGGGCAAGAATTTTGTGGACGAGCTCGAGGGCCCGCTGACGCACAGCCAGCGCGGCGTCGTGAGCATGGCCAATAAGGGCAAAGACACCAACTCGAGCCAGTTTTTTCATTACCTACCGCGCCACAAAGCACTTGGACCGCAAGCACACCATCTTTGGCCAAGTCATTGACGGACTGGATGTACTGGACCGCATGGAGGCGTCGCCCGTCGACAAGTCGAAAGGTGACCGCCCCGTCGACGATATCGTGATTCACGATGTTGTTGTGTACATTGACCCGTTCGAGGAGTTCTTGTCGCAAAAGCGCAAGACCGACAAGGAGGAAGAGCAAAAGGCCGAGATCCAGCGTCGGGGTGGCACTGACGACGACAAGGTCACCTGGACGGGCAAGCGGTTACGCGGTGCCGATGACGGCTCGTCCGGTGGCGGCAGCTCGGCAGGTGTTGGCAAATACCTCAAGGCTGCGTTGAAACAACAACAGCAGGCCGTCGACGAAGAAGAAGACCCAAGTCTGCAATCCACGCCAGAAACATGGGAAGAACCTGTTAGGAAAAAGGCAAAGTCAGGTGGCTTTGGCAACTTTGACAGTTGGTAGACTGGGAGGGTCGAATGTGTGTAATATATCCAAAAATGTACATTTGTATTTGACAGGCAAGCGTGGGCATATAGGTTTAAATAGATATCAGGAACAAAAGAAACTGCTTCCACAAAGTAGAGCCCATTAAGTGAAGGAGTAAGGGGCCAAAAGGCCGCATCAAGCATCCATGTGTAATTATGTAGGAAGTAAAATAAGGGAATGAAGGAGTAAAGAAAGAAACAACCAAATGAAATAAGAAGAAACCTTTCAAGCTATGTAAATCCATATCATGTCATATATCATGTCATATCGTTTCCATCTTAAATATTGTGTATGTACGTTGTCTAGTGTAATGTGTGTTTTTGCTGTTTTGTTTGTTTATTCGCATCGCGTTCATCGTTCATCGTTCATCGTTCATCGTTCATCGTTCATCGTCAAACGGCCGACGCACTCAAGAAGGGCTTCCGTACTGGCGGTGGCGGTGCCATAGCAGTGCTGGAATAACGTGTAAACAGCTTCAACCACGGTGACTTGATTAGTTCGCGGTTGCGTACAATGGCTGCAATCGACCGCGCCTGCTTGAGCCCCGTCTCGTCAAAGATGGCGCCCAGTCGCGCCACGACATAGGCTTTGAGTTGTGGGCTGCAGACCGAGCTGACACCCACGGCAAACAGTGGCCAGACGGCCGAGTTAGTCGCCGAGGCCAGCAGCATGTACCGCTCGGCTTCTTCATCAATATCACGTGCCCGTGTCGGGTTGTCGAGGCTGGGTCCGCCGTCGTCAAAGGCGACATCGTCATCGTCCCTAAACGTGCTATGGCCGCTGGCCTCGCTGCGGTCTTCGGAATGGACAGACGGTGTCTGCACTGACCCGGCCGATGAGATGGGCGACTGTGCTGGTGGTGTGGGCGGCTCACGGACTTCGGTCGTCGACAAGGGGTGGACAACGGTCGGCATGGGTTTGAGGGAGTCGTAATACGGATTGACCGGGTTGACGAGGCCAAAGTGCTGTGGTATGCTGGCCACAATCGCCGAGTTGACACGGTCCAGCTTCGTCCAGGCTTGCCGGAAGGCCGCCATGTATTGGGTTGGCACCAGCTCGCCGTCGTCGCCGCATTCTGGGTAGTGTCTCTGGATGGCCGACAGCATCGTCTCCAGCACAAGGATGCGCCCTGCTCGCAGCCAGTTTCCACACCGACGCCGACGCCACACTGGGATAGACATGGCACACGTCGCGGAACACTGCCTTGTGGGCCCGTGTCACCTTGAACACTTTGTAGTAGCAGTCGGGCGGGAACGAGGAGACGGTCTGGTCGAATTCGGCTTCAATGTCCTCCATGCGGGCAAGGAGTTCGTCGAGGTTGTTTGAGAGTCCCGTTACTCGCACATCGTGTCGTGCTTGCAGCAGCTTGTAGATTGGCTTCCACAGGTTGATGCTGCCAAACCCACCCGGCTCGTGTTCGACGACGGCAGCAGTCGTGCTTAACAGCTCGCCCTGCAAAGCCACCAGCGCTGGTGGCATGGGCACCTGCCTCTGCATGCATGAGATTGTGACACTCTCACACAGCATGTTGAACATGCGAATCCCGGCACGCGTGCGGAACTGACTTACACCCCGCAGTTTGGCCAGCTCCACGGCACCATTTATGTGGTCGTGCCACGTCTTCATTGTCTTGAGACCAGGCTCGGCCATCATCTCAAAGACACCCAAAATCAAAATGGACAGCATGGTCGTGTCTTTGACTGCTTCTTCGGGGTCTTTGAGGGCCACATTCGTCAAGCACAGAGCGGTGCCATAGCTTTTACGTGCACTGTCGATAATTTCTTCGGAGTGTGTCAATTGTGAGATGCCAACCAGTCCCACGGCCGTCATGCTCGCCATCACGCCATCCAAAGGCCGCTCCGCCGTGAGCGACCCTGGTTTCCAAATGTCGTAGAGGAAATCGAAGCGCTGATGTGACGCGTTTTCGTCCATGGTGACATAGCGAGAAAAGAAAAAGGCCGTGCCGCGTTCCTGGCTGTTGGGCTCAATAGTGTACATCTGTGTAATCATGGGTGTCTCCGGCCAGCTGCCAGCATCTGGTGACGGTAAAAGAGTGTCGTCTCGTGTCCATATGAGCTGGTGCTGTTGTTGTTGCTGTTGCTGCTGTTCTAGTTGGTACTCTTGGTGTTGTTGGTGTGGTTGTTGTACATGCTGGGCTTGTTGGCGTTTCTTGTCGTCCTGTTTTTGTGACTTCAACTGTGCTGCTGGTAACTGTTTTGGCGACGGTTTGGGGGACTGTGGTGGATTCTGTAGAGACTCGGGCTCAAGGAATGTCAGGGGTACCGGTGTCTTGTTGCTTTCGACAATGTTGCTGCCTCCTCCATTGTGGTGCATCCCGGGAGTTAAGAGCGTCAACGCCTTTGGTCGAGCACCACCGGCTTTGGAGGGCGTCGAAGGTACTGTGGGCGTCTTGGGTAGCCCGGGATTCGGCGTTGATGATGATGATGACAGATAGGCCGAGGAGCTGTCGCCGTCCGGGGATGGGACCGGGTCCGGCGTTCGCGCCGCGGCCTTCCGCTTCTGCCGTTGCAGTGCTTTCCGGATAACATGGGAACTCTCATCACGGAACATGAGGTCCACCTGATTGCGGTAGCCGGGGCATTTTTGCTGACGCTTCTCGCACTGGCCACAGCCAGACTCTCTTTGATCGCACTAAAGATAAGACGCCAGGGTTAGGGGTCTGTGATGGTGGAAGAACAGGACAGGGTCGAGGTCAAGAAGGGGAAAGTTGACTATAGAAGGGCCAGGGTAGATAGATGAAACCAAAGCCTTATCCACGCAAGAGGCAAGATCGTGATCACAACCAACAACGATGTAAAGATGAACAAGATTGAGAAAAAGGCATGTTTTTGACAAAAGGGGTAAACGACAAAGCAGGCAGAACACGGAAACTTACGCGAATCTTTCGATCTCGGCAACTGCTGCAGCCCTTTGAAGGGGGCACAGTACACCATGATGGAAAAGGAAAAAGAAGATGGGGGCCAAGAACGATGGGTAGTGCGCCTAGATATAGATATAAAAAATTCAATAGTCGAAAGGCGGTCCGAGGCTGGTTCGCGATCGTAGCCGGGCGATCGTAGTGCAGGATGATAGAAAGTAGAAAGAAGAAAAAAAGGAGAGTGTTTAGTTTCGACCGTTCAGGAAATTTGCGGGTTTGCGGGATGGTGGAATCTCGCGCTGGTTACGGGTTTCAGAAGCGGTTGCCACCCTTTTAGGTTGTTTTTGGTGGGCGAGATCCCCCCCTTTTTGGAGCGAGACTCGCAGAGAGAGAGGACGTTATGGCGGCTGGAGAACTGGTTTTTTTCTTGGCCACGCGCTGTGCCTTGCGTCGTGTGTTCCGTTGCGCGCCCTACAGCTGCAGGAGTGCACGCGTGTGGTGGTGGTGGTGGTGGTGGTGGTGGTTGTACCTCGTACCTGACCTCTTCTCTTGTATTGGTAAGATACTGACTTTGTTTTGTGGTCTGGTTGGCGGTGGTGCCTTGGCTTGTTCCTGGATTGTGCCTCGCGGCTTGGCTCTTTGTTCCCTCGCGCCCACTAGCAAGACAAGAAACAGCAGCCACGTTCAAGATTCGAGATTCTCGGACACAAAGCAAAATCAGTATGTAGGGCCTTTGTGCTTTGCGGGTTGTGCCGTTCCTGGCGTTGGTTCAGATGCGCCGGGGCGTCGAAACACACGAGGCCAGAGCAAGCCTTCGTGGATGTTCCCGTCACCGGTTTGTCCTAGATACTTGGCAGCGGGCCTTGTGTTTGTTGCCGTGTATGGGTGATTGCTATTATTGGTGATGATGATGCTGCTGCTGCTGCTGTCGTCTTTGATATTTTGTTGCCCGCTGTTGCCGATCTTGCTACCCCTATTCGGCCCCTCCTGTTTTTCGTTTGCCCACCGCCGGCTGTTTGAAAGTAGAAGGCGGTCAGCCGTCGGAGAAGACAGAAGAGTGGCGTTGTAAGTGTGATGAGGATTGAGGTGCGAGGATCCCAGAGGCGGCGACGCTATGGAGCCGGGGGTCCTTGCGTATGTACTTGTATTTGAGCAGCGGATTTTTGAATGAAGGCGTATTCCGGAGAAAATACGCGCCGGTCAGTCCTTGTTGGGCGTAGGTGTGTGTAGGTGTGAGTACGTGAGATATTCTATGTACTGTGGTACTGTCAAAGAGAGGGCGCGGGTGAACAGTGCCGTCAGGTGTGCGCCGCCGTGGAGTAGGTGAACAAATGGCTGTCGTGCTGATGAGTGAGTAGTCGAGTGTAAGAAAGATGAAGTTGACAAAGATGGAAGATAAAAAAAACAAAAGACAGATAAAAAAAAGAAAGACGACGGGGCGTGTGGTTCATATGCCACGCTTTTTCTGTGGTTTTATTGCCTTTCTTCCAACTGGCAGGTAAAAGCGAAAAGAATGGCAAAAAAGAATAGGAACAAGCAACGGGCAAAGGGCAATATTGATGAGGCTCGTCTCAACGCGATCTGTGCCGTCCAGTCCGCCGCAGCTTAATGTAGTCTTTACGAGACGAAATTCCCTGTACTTCGAGGGCGGAGCAGGATCCAGAAAGAAATAAGCGTGCGATGTGCAGTGTGCACTCGTTATGGCGTGGCTTGCTCTAGGGCCCTTTTTATTGCTTCGGTTCGCCCTCTTTTTGTTTCTTTGGGCTCTGTCGTGTCCTCGTCTGACCTTGTCTCTCTAAAGGCTGTGTGAGAGAGGACAATAGGGCTGAGGGCCTTGGCTGCAGGTTTTTGGCTCGACGATGCTGCGGACCAAGGTGGAATCTAGAAATCTGCACTTCTTTCATAGGCTCATCCAAGCGGATTCTAGAAGAAACCGGGAAGGAGCTTAGGGGGGCTAAGGAAAAAAGAGATAAGATCAATGGCGATTCGTCAGGATCCGAAAAGGTACACGCAGTGGAGGGAAGGGAGTGTTTGTTCGCAGGCTGATGCGTTCGCGTCCAGAGGCTGAAAAGAGAAGGGGACCTAACACCAAAGAGGGAGGGCAGGAGGCTCGGGAGTGTTACTGGCGCTCGGGAGGGTAAACAAGAGAGCAGAAACCACAAAGCAGAAACGTAGGGAGGAAACAGAAAAGGGGAAAGGGTGGAATGGTTGGCCGTGTGAAGAGAAATGTCGAACCAGCAGGCACTGCCACTGACACACCGCACAAGCGTTGGCTTGGGTTGCGGCGTCAGTTGTTAGCTGTCCGTGGTGACTTATTGGCGGTTCTTGGTGGCTTTTTTTCTTTCTGATTTTGATATGGCGTCTTTTAAAGAGAGTCACGCCCGAACAGGGCCGCGTCGCATGTTGAACCTCATTGCAGCTACTGGTATGTCCCCAGAAGGTCCGTTGTACTGTGAAGAAAGACAGAGACAGAGAAAAGACAACTCAGGAACCAGGGAGGGCATCATCCCCTTTTCCAGTTTTCCTTCTTCTTCCCCCTCCAGTTGTCGACGGTTGTCGTCGCGCCGTTCGAAAAAAGAATTGGAGACCAAAAGCACCAAAAAGGGCTTTTGGAGCCAACTTCAGACGGGGGTAATGCCGGCTGTTGAAGAGCCTCCTTGGGATTTGTGTGTGTTGATTGGCTGGTGAGCTCTTTTCCTAATCGGGGCACCTGTGCGAGGCCAATGACGTGCCGCGGAGGAGACTGCAGGATGGAGCGCTGAGAAGTGAGGTCCTTCTCTGATGGAGACGTGCATATTCCATACAACGTTTGCTGGTACATTTGCTGGACCACATGTGCGGGACATTGGAAAGACATGACATCGCATGTCGCAACGAAAGAAAGTGAGAGAGTGGCATGGTGAGTTGCATGAGGCGCGAGGCGCTGTGGCGGTGGTTTTTGGGGCTCTTTCGTGCTCTCCTGTGCCCCTTGGGCTCTTTTGAGGGCGCACACAAAAGTCTTTGCCAAGACGCGCAGAAGAAGCTTAATTCTTCGAGGAAGTGACTTGACTGGCCAGTGCTTTGCTGCGGCCGGTTCGTGAGGGGGCAGGAGGACCGGAAGAACGAATGAGGGGGAACAAATGGAGGGGCAGTGCGGGCAGAAGAAAAAAAAAAGTCAAAACCTCAAATACAAGTGGAAAAATATAAAGGCCCACGGCCGCGATGCCGTAAAATGACACATGAAATATGTGTTGAGAAAAAGAGGCTGCAATGAAAATGAAGAAGGGGCAAAAGAGGGAGCCGAAAAGGGGTCGAAGTAAACAGAACCTTTCTGAGGAAGGCACGAGACCACGCGGGAATGCGATATTGGGAAAAGAACGACCAACATCAAGACTTCTTGAGGAAAGAAGACGCGCTCCAATTGGGAGTTGTTCTGAAATGAATTTGAGACGGGTCGCGACTGCCTTTTCAGTACGTCTTCGGAGAGTTTTGCTGCTTTGTAGTTGTCTTGTCGTTGCCTTGCAGTTGCCTTGCAGTTGCCTTGCAATTGTCTCTTCAATATTTGGCCGTCTGGAAGGAAGAAGGAAGGATTTAAAAGGCGGGAAAATAGAGAGATATCAATCAAAAACATCGGCAACGATATTCAAAGATATTCAAAAGGATCCCCAGGACGTGCGTCGTAACGTACAACCGCATAACCAACAGGACAAGAAAACGGGTAACAATTCAAGGCGGGACAAAAGGGGCAAAACATCGAAAAGAAGAAAGAAAACAAACGCCATCGTGACTTACATGACAGAGCTGCCGAAAAGGGAAGTAACGAGCGGCGCGCGTAAATGCTAGCCACGCGTGCCTTCCCCCGATGCCCGATGTCCGACATTGCTGCCTGAGGGAGGAAGGAGGGAGAGGAAAGAGAAAAGATATGCTGCGTGCACGTGATGTCGAATATTTCGCATGTTCGTTCCCATTCAGGAAAATCCGTACAGAAAATCCGGTGGAAAATCCTATACACAGTAGGGCTCTATTGTCGCGCAGTAACGTGTGGCGATGCAGTCAGTGATGCGGTTGTGCGGTGTTGGCAGCGGCTTCGAAACACAGCCACAGCAATATCGATTTCGTTGTTTTCCGACATCCGGGATCTGTCTAATCTTTTCTTCAGCTTCCCCTCTTCTCCTCTTTTATTCCTTGCTGCCTGGATTAAACTTGCGCGGCCTCTTCCCATTTTATGTATGTCCAGTCTGTCCAGTCTGTCGGGAAGGGTGGGAGAGATGCACAGGAGAGGCTTAGACGCCAAAGAACCGCCGGCCGTGATTTCGCAGGATAGAGACGAAAAGGGAGAGAGGCACTGAAAATCCCCTGGGGTGACCCGGCTAGGCGCAATGGCCACAGGCAATACTGTGTACGTCGCACATTGGACCAGCGGAAACCTGCACTGCACCAAAACTGCAAAAAAGCACGACGAACCAAACTTCGCTTCCCGTATGTCCCCACTTATTTTGGCTCTGTTTCTTTTTCAGTGGAGCCCGGTCCTCGCATTCGCAGTTTTTTCGCATTATGTCGACAAAACGGGACTAGCGCCTTTTGTCAACAGTGGCAGCTTGTCAGTTTACGAGAAGTGCACGTGACCCAACTTACGACGTCAAACGCCAGAAATTGGCAAACGTCAGACTGCAGCGCCAGACCAGCACCACGCCAGGGCGGGCATTGCCTCGCGCTGTGTCAAGTTTCGTTTCGGCTTTAGCGCCCTCTCTTTGTTTTTTCCGCGAAATTCAGCCCGTTTTCGCATCCGTTTAAGTCCACCAACAGCACCACTACGGAACATTTTAAACTTTTTCCACCTCGCTTTCGTTGCCGGCCGCACTTTTTTGGCTCCAAAACTCCAAGCCTCGTCGTCTTTCCCCACGACGATCTCTATTTCAGCAAGGCTTTTGATGAGGCGCATCCAGAAATGACGAGGATGACATTGACCAAGTCCAATTGACGAGTAGAATTGGCCGAACGGGTACGGCCTCGCCGCCAAGAAAATAGAGAAGTCTTGTTTTTTTGAGTGCCGTCTCACTGTTCCTGCCAAGCCCAGTCTCCATCGACAACGACGACGACATCGCCTTTCGGTCGCCGTCCCGTCTTTATTCTGGACTTTCGGATCTTTCTGCTCGCCGTGTCAGTACTGTTGTAGTCACCGTTTTCTCCCCAGACACAATCATAGTCTTATGCTCGTAAGATCTCTATTCAGTGGACAGAAGAAAAGACGGTCGACAGGGAGAGATGTTTACCCGTCTCACTCAAAAGCTTTTTTATGACCGTTGCATTCTTTGGCAGGATTGATTAGACGAAACTTCATCTAGTGAGAAATGAAGCACGTTTCCAAAGACGGTCTGACGTTGTATCATCGAAGGCTACTCGTAGAAAAGTTTTGACAACTGTAAATTCATTATTTTGATATATTTTACTTTTTTTCTTTTCTTCTTGGTTGTGGCATCTTTACAGAATGAAAATTCTTATGTGATAGCCCTCACACTCCATGTTTTTTTCAACTAGGAAATGGTAGGTGCCAACAAAGGGTGCAAATCTGTTGGCTCCCCGGTAACTTGCTCTACTATCGTGAGAACTACCCATCTCTCCTGCAAATACTTCAGGACAGTGTCAGGTCTGACAACAGAAAGTCGAGAAGCAAGGAGTGATCAACCAAAAAAAAGGAGCACGGAGACGCATTACTTGACAGCCAAAAAAAACCTGTCAGTTATATTGTTAATTGTATTTTCTGATTCTCGCATTATCTGTCCCTTTTCGTAACCGTTTTCCAAAAAGGCGACCCAGGAGACAATGAAAGGATGTGGATGTCAGACGTCAAACCTGGGGGCGCGGTTCCAGGGTGCTGGTGGAGGGTCGGTGATTTTCGACTTCTTACTTTTTTCTTTCACCTGTTCTCTCACCATTTGGTGAAGCAACTTTCGCGCATTCGGACCCAAAAAGGTCTAGCGTGGCCACTGCGGCGGCACCCCGTGGTCGGTCACGGCATATCGTCCACCCTAATTGGCTCACTGGCCCCCTTCCAAACCGTTTCCTTCTTTTCCAAACCCCAGCAGCCTTATGGTGGTGGGTCTGGTATTTTTGTGGTTTCCCGAGTGCGAGGATGGCACTGCAGCTTCTTTGACACCCACCCACTGGCGTTGGTGCAAGAAGCTAGGCACAGCTTTTTTTTGAATAACACGGCAGCTCCAAGGGGGAAAGAAACCGTCAGGAACGGACTCTCCACGCGA
Organism: Sporothrix variecibatus; assembly: GCA_016097105.2. Lineage (NCBI taxonomy): Eukaryota > Fungi > Ascomycota > Sordariomycetes > Ophiostomatales > Ophiostomataceae > Sporothrix > Sporothrix variecibatus. Next base: position 2,077,339 of record JADMNI010000007.1, on the reverse strand, counting down.
CGGGAGACGAGACAATGAAACTGGGTAAAAGAGAACACGAGAACGAGGAGAGGATGGAGACATGGAAAGAGCTCGAAAGTATAAAGCAAAGGGGGTCTGCTCGTCTGGAATTGTTTTGTTTTGTCTTGTCTCCATCTCACCCTCATCAATCAACAGCTTCACCGATAGCTTCAGCTTCATACTCCACATCTTCATAACAATTTTTATTTACTTGCCTCTCTCCTTTCATTATCATCACCAACTCTACTCCGTACCTGATCTGAATAGCTTTCTCTTCTGAGGGTATCCTCCCTTTTTTTCAAGCTCTACCTCGACACCTCCTCCCACCGCCACCATGACTCTCACAATCTACAACAAGATCTCCATCCTGCAACTGGTCTTCTTCGTCCCGTCGTTGGCCATCGCTATTATCCTCTCCTACCGCCATGGCCTCCGTCGCGCGGCCGGCTGGATCTACCTCGTCATTCTGTCTCTGATGCGCATCATCGGCGCCAGCATGGAGCTCGCCACCATCAGCTCACCGGACAACGTCAGCCTCATCACCGGCGCCCAGATCCTGCAGAACATTGGCTTGTCGCCTCTGATTCTTGTGCTTCTTGGCCTCATTACCCGCATCTACACGGCCATGCCCGAGAACCGCCGCCCCTCGATCCCCAACGCTCGCATCCTCCGTCTGCTCCAGGTCGTCGTCATTGTCGGTCTGATCCTGTCCATTGTCGGCGGCACCACCATGGGCTCGACGGTCGGCGACGAGCTCAGCAACGGCGAGGCCATTTCCTACACGGTCAGCTCGGAGAGCAAGGCCGGCATTGCCCTTATGATTGTCGGCTACGTCTTGCTGCTGTTGTCGGCTCTCATCATGTCCACCAAGCTTGGTGCGATTGTCGACGGCGAGAAGCGTCTGTTGCTCGCCGTCTTTGTGGCTCTCCCCTTTGTCTTTGTCCGCCTCCTGTACTCCATCCTGTCGGCCTTTGACAGCTCCAACGCCAACTTCCGCCAGTTTGGCGGCTCCACCAACGCGGGCTACGTCGTCCTCGGCATGTGCACCATTATGGAAATCATTGCCGTCATCATCTTTGAAGTTGTGGGAATGACCCTGCCCTACGTGCCCCACAACGAGCGCGGCTCCTTCCTCAACCCTGCCCGCGCCGTCAACCGCTTCGACGCCAACGGCCAGCCCCTGGGCGACTACCCGCAGCAGCAGCAGGTCGACCAGAACGGCCAGTACTACCCAAGCTGCAGCAGAACGAGTCCGCGTGACGGTCTACCGGCCCCGGCAACTACTACAGCTCCAACAACAACGACGGCAGCTACTACTACAGCTACAGTAACCAAAACCGCAACCAAAGAAGGAGTTCCGGGGCGTCGGGCGACCGGCTGACGGGAAGACGCAATTCACATGGAGGACACGGTCATGGTCACCGGCGCAGCAGCTCCGGCCACCACTCCCAAGACCGTTCCCGCCGGCATTCGAGACGCAGCTCGGATCGCGGCCAATACACATATGTTTCGGTGGATAGATATTAGAGGAGAGCGATGTGCAGGGAGGAGGAAGATGTGATTGATGCAGTAATATTTGTTTCCTTTGTCATTTTCGTTTGTCATTTTCTTTTGCCATTTACTTTCTACAGCATATGGGTGGCGTCAAGCGTTCTTTCTTTCTTACTTTTTATTTTCCTACCTCACTATAGACTTGCGGCTTGATTCCCACATATTTTCCCCATCTGTTGTACTTTATATTAGATGTCAATTTGTTCAAGTATCTCTTTAATATTGATGAGCTCATAAAGAAAAGAAAAATCAGTTAAATAAAAATTCGCTTCCTAGAAACCTCTTGAGTGAATTAGATCTTGGGAGGAATAAAGTTAAAATTTTATCACAAAAAAAATAAAAAAATTCTATTGTAGAAAAAACAGTACCGTAAAATGGGCAGCATAGTCTTTCCACGTAAAAATGTACAAATATATATAGCAACTAATGTCTTGCTTGTTTCTCTTTTCATTCCATAAAGCTTGTCGTTGGACCTGGCTTACACGCAAAAATAGACTGATGGGTGCGGACCCACTAAAAATAAAGTGTCATTCTTGCCTCGTGCTTGCCACACTGCTCGTCACAGTTCGCTAGTGGGGGTTTTCGAAGCTTCTTTTCAGACGACACCTCAATCGCAGACTTTTTTTGGTCCTCTGTAACAACCGCAACAAAGCAGCAGCAACATTACATAACAAGCAATTGAACCATGCCGGTAAGTCAGACTTTGGCGATGTCCTTCGGATTCCCTGTACCGCCCAGCAACCACCGTACTGACCCACCTCTTCAGCTCATCATCCTCTCCGGCCTGCCGACGTCCGGCAAGTCCACCCGTGCCAAACAGCTCTACGACTACCTCGCCGAGCGCATCGAGGCGGAGGCCGCGAAGACGACCACAGAGGGTACTCCTTCGACACCAAAGTACCGTCTCCACCTTGTCTCTGACGACTCTCTGAGCATCTCCCGCGCCGTCTACGACCTGTCCACCCTGCCCGCACATACTCGCTCCGCCAATGCCTCCGAAAAGGACGCGCGCGCATCCATCTACGGCGCCGTAAAGCGGGTGTTGTCGCCGCGCGATATTGTCGTCCTCGACGGCCTCAACTACATCAAGGGCTGGCGCTACCAGCTGGCCTGCGAAGCCAAGAATGTCAGCACGACAAGTGCCGTCCTCCAAATTGGATGCAGTGTCGACAGGGCCCGACAAAACAACGAGGAGAGGCTGGCGGGCACCGCCGCCGCCTCCGGCGCCGCCGAACCCTACTCTGTCCCCAACTGGGACAATTTGGTCTTCCGCTACGAAGAGCCCAACCCCATGACCCGCTGGGACAGTCCGCTGTTCGCGCTGACGTGGGACGACGATGCCACGGAAACGCGCGCCGTGTTTGATAAGCTATGGGACGTTGTGGCGGGTGCGGGCCGGAAAGACGTGCAGCCCAACAAGGTGACGGTGCAGCGGGGCGCGGACGGCGGCGGGGATTTCTTGTACGTGTTGGACCGGGAGACGCAGGATGTTGTCAAAAGGATCCTGGAGGCGCAAAAGGAGCCCGGGAACAGCGATGGGGAGGTCAAGATACCGAGGGGCGGTAACGCCAAGGGTGCAGACGATCTTGTCGTGGAGCTGCCCGGCAAGGTGGTGGGCTTGCCACAGCTGCAGCGGTTGCGGCGGGCGTACATGGGCCTCAACCGGGGTGGGATCGGGCTGGAGGGTGCTGGCGGACAGTTGACGTGCGCGCGTATACGGGAGAGCTTTGTGGGGTACTTGAACGATGCCTTTGAGAAGGAGGGTTGAGGTTGAAAAGGCACAAGATGTTTTTAAAATGGTGCATGGTCGGCATACATGGCGCATAGACCCACACTGTAGATTTTGCTATTTAATGATACCCATATTTAAATATTCCCTGCCCCATCGTCTGCTCCTTGTCACGGATGTATCTTTGGCGTAGGCTCATGGTCGGATCACCATTTGCATGAGAAAACGGTATATTAATATCTTGTATTATTATGGTTGACTGCCTTGCCAACTCCCTTTTCTTCCTTCCAGGAGAACTGGTGTCATGCTAAATTAAAACGTTGCTGAAAGCAAAAACAAAAAGAGGTCGCTTTTTTCACACACACGCGCAAGAGGGAGTATCATGGACTGTGCAACGAGAGCAAAAGACAAGAGCAGGAGTAACGAGGAGCAAGCAAGCAAAATGAGCAAGCAAAACGAGTACAAAAAAACCAAGAAAAGAATACTTTGAAAGGCGAGGCTATGGACGATAAAAAAATACAAAACGCAGAGAACAGAATAACAAATACAAAAAAAAACAGGACAGTATGCGCCACCCGAATAAGATTATCCACCAAAGTTAACGGCTATGAATGCTAATTCTACCGCCACGGGAAGTCGCCCTATTGCGTCCCTGACGATGACACGGACGCCAGGTAGCCCAGCAAGAAGTTGCGATTAGCCGGCGAGATGGGTGTCTGGCTGCTGCCGCGACGGGAACCGGGGCCACCTTCAGGAAAAGGCGTAGAGTCGGCAGCCTCGAATGGTCCAAGCTGGACGCCGCCAAGCTGCTGACGAGCTGCCCCGGAAACTGTTGATGCTGGTGTTGTTGGTGTTGCTGGTGCTGCTGGTGCTGATGCTGGGCATACGGGTGCAGACCCGTACCGGCAATACCAGCTGCCGAGGAGGCCGACATTGCGGGTTGTTGCTGAGGTGGCTGTGGAGGAGCCTGCGGTTGCTTGCCGCCAAACAGCGAAAGAAGCTTCTGCTTGTGCTCCGGGTTGGCTGGCTCGGCTGCCCTGACACCGGCACCGACGGTAGCGGCGACTGTGGGCGGGTAGTTGAGCGTAGGGAGGGCGTGTGCTGGAGGTCCTTGCACCTGGTGATCTACGGGGGCCGTCGATGACGACGACGCGTAGCTAGGGCGGCGTACGACGGACCCGTGGGAGGGGAGGGTAGCCGTGACAGCGGGAGCACCACTTCCGGAATAAGCCGGCGGCGGCGGCTGGGAGCCACGCGTCGAGGGACGTCTCTCGCTAGGCGACGTCGAGTACGGCTGGCTGACCTGGCGAGGGATGCTCGGCTGCTTACGCAAGCGTGTGGTCTCGGCGGGGAGCTCCGTAATGGGCGAGGCGAAGGTCGACGGGTGCTGCGCCGCAGGAGCGTGCTGTGCACCACCGTTGTGACCAGGGCTGTTGCTCTGCTGAGGCCCCCCCTTGGGCCGTTGGAGCAGAGACAGAGCGCCAAATGGCAGGTTGAGTTCGGCGTTCATCTCAATGGGACCACCGTTGGCACGAGCTGCTGCCTCGATCGCCTGGCTTTGGGCTGGACCTTGACCCTGGACTGGACCCTGCTGCTGTTGCTGGCCCTGTGTAGTGGAGATGGTCGTGGCCGAGTAGACGGTCCGCTGGGTGGTGACACCTCCCTGACCGTGTCTACCCAGAGTGGCATGCTGTGGAGGTGCAGGGGCAGATCCGGGAGAAGCCGATGTAGGAGCGGCTTGGGCGGGCTGCGCGGCGGTAGGCTGCTTCGCAGTGAACATACCCAACAAAGACGTACGGTGCTGTTCAGAGTGCTTAATGCTGGTAGCGGGCGGTCGTTGACCTTGCTGCGGGCCCTGGGGCCCTTGAAGGTATTGGTTGAAGTTTCCGCTCGCTCCGTTGGCTGGGTTCTGGTTGGTTGCGCCACCCTGGTTGGGATTCTGTGCAGCCGGAACAGCGCCAGTCTGAAGTGCGCCGTACTGGTGTTGTGACGCCTGCTGGGGTTGCTGAGGATGAGGCTGAGGTTGAGCCTGCGGACGGGCACCGTGGAGGTTGTGTGGGAGCGTTGTATACGGCTGCTGCGGCTGCTGGGTCTGTGGTTGCTGTTGTTGCTGCCAGTTAACACCGGCGGCACCAGGACCAGGACCAGCTTGGCCAGCACCACCCGCCTGCTGCCGCTGCGCTCCGTCGTCCTTCTTGAAGGCGTTCAGCAGGGCCACTGCATGGTTACTGAGCGGCGCTTGCTGCCCACGGTATTGCTGCGGCTGCTGCTGTTGAGGAGGAGGAGGGGGAGGAGGCGGGAGCAGCATGTTGTTGTTATTGTTGTTGCCGCCAAACGTCGGGAGACACGAGCATCTCTCTAGCAAACAGTGCCTTTTGGACGACAGGCGGCAGTGGCTGCGGGTGGAGGAGCGGGATCGGTGGCGGGCCTTGTTGCTGGTTTCGGAACGCAGCGGCTGCGGCTTGAGCCTGGGCATACTCTTGTTGACCGCTGTTTGTTGTATACGGAGGAGGAGGGGGAAGAGGGGGCTGCTGGGCCTGCGGGTTCGGAGCAAAGGGGTTGATGTTCGGGCCTTGGGGAGGCTGGTTGTACGGGTAGTTTTGCGGAGGCTGCTGCTGCTGCTGGCCGTGAAGCTGGAAGCGTTGCTGCAGGTGTTGGTTTTGCTGTGCAAGCTGCTGAGCATGGTGTATTGCTGTTGATGCTGGTGCTGCTGGTGCTGCTGGTGCTGCTGCGGGTTTGGGCGAGGAGCACCGTACTGGCCGTATCCCGGCGAGGGCTGTCCTTGCATATGCGGCGGGCCAGGCTGCGGCACCTGATGGTGAGGAGGTGGCGGCTGCTGGTGTTGATGCTGTTGGTAGGGCGGCTGCTGAGGTTCGTACTGCTGGTGCTGGTGCTGGTGCTGCGGCGGTTGCGGCTGAGAGACCTGGCCGAGGAGACCCATCAGAGAAATGCCCTGGCCGCTAGCCTGAGGTGGCGGAGGAGGAGGGGGAGCATTGGCGGTTCCGCCCTTTTGCCAGAACGGCAAGCAGGGCGTTAGCCCGGTTCTGGCTGGAGTCGGCAAAGGCATCAGGCGGTGGCTGGACGGCTGGGGCTTGTTGTTGGTCGTCCGAGGGCAGCGGAGGCATCCGAAGCATCTGCCGCAATTCCCTATTTGCGTTTGCCAGAATCTGGCTCGGATCCACCGTGCTCTGCGGGACGGGGATGGGTTCGGGCAGCGCAGTGCCTTCATCTTCGGTATAGGCGTCTTCGGCGTGGGCCAGCTGCGGCGTCAAATAGGCGTTGCCTCCGGCGCGCATTGCATCCTTCTTACGTTGCGACCCAATCCATTTTCTAAGCGGGCCGATAAAGGGCGCGACCATGTAGAAGCGGTTCGAGTTCGCGGGCGTCGGGTCTTCGGTTTCGTGGCCGTTTCCGTTTGTGGTATTGTTGTTCTTCTTTCCGTAACTAGGGAGGTCTGCAATCTTGTACCACTGGATGCCGCCAATTTCTTTCCGGGTCTTGGGCTCGAAATGCGTGTCCATGGGGACATTGCGGAAAACATACAGCCTTATTTGCTGGTCGCGGAAGTTGGTGTCAATGTACTTGACGTCTTCGGGTGGTGGGACAAGGCCGGCAGAGCGGATATCAAAGCCGGTCTCTTCGTCGACCTCGCGGACGGCGCAGTCGAGGTCGTCTTCGTCCATGTTGATCTTGCCCTTGGGAAAACTCCAGTTCGCGCCCTTCTTCCACCCCTTGACGAGGAGGGCCATGTCCATGGTTTCGTTGAGCAGGATGGCGCCGCGGACGGGGATGCTCGTCTTGTACTTCAAGAACTCTTCAAAGGCTTGCACATGGTTCGCGATAGGAAACGGGGCAAGCAGCGGACAGCGCTTGAAGATGGAGAGACAGAAGGTGCGGAGGCTCATGGCCGGGAGAGAGCGGTCGAGGGGTCGGACGAAGTCATCGTAGAACCAGTGGGCTTCTTCCACCTGGAAGCATATGCGTGCCATAGACGCAAGGTCGGCTTGAGGTAGGTTGATGATGAAGCGGACGCAGAGATCGTCCAGCCCTGTAAGAGGAGAGGGGAGTTAGCAGGTGTCATGATGAGAGTATGTGAGTGCCCACGACAGACGTACAATCATCTAGTGTCATCTTTTGTGAAGTCATGATGGCGAGATGGCAACAGCATATCCAAAATGTTGGTTATGAGGGGGTGAGGTTTGCAGGAGAGGGCCGTGGGCAGGCGTCGGATCGCCAGACGGGGCCCAGGTGAGGAAAACAACCTCAGAGGAAGCGCGAGATTCGAAAAGAGAAGAGATCCAATGAAATGGGGATAGCTTCAGCCCAACGTTGATTGTTGGATGTTTGGGTAGCAAAAGAACGAGAATCGGCGGGGAAACGCGAGGCTTGGTCGGCAGTTGGGTTTGCTGCCAGAAGTATAGAAGAAATGGCTCGCCGCGGTATGCAATCGAGGAGGGACGCGAAAGGCTTGCCAGTCAGATGTGAGACAGGGCGTTGCGGCAGTGGCCGCTTGGCAGAGGTGAGGAGGGAGAGGCTGCAGTTGTTGTCGAGAATGTCGTGAGAAAGCGACAGATTTGGCGGGAAAAGACAGAGAAGCCGGATGGATCGCTGGGCAGAGGTGGCACCTATCACGACAGATTCGTATCGGGCGCTGCGATTGGGTGGCGCATGTGTATGCAGGCGCAGACGTGTTGTGTTGGGTTGCGTGTTGGGAGTCAGAAAGTCGGAGCAATCAAGGGCGGATGTGGAGGTGGAAAAAGAGAGAAGGCAAAAGTGCTTCCTTGCGTTGAGATTGGAGAGGCGCAGGGCGCAACGCGGGCTAGCTGGATACGTGGGGTCTGCCCATTGCTCCAAAATGCTCTATGTTTTTGGTGTGTTTTTTGGCAGGAGCAGTTGGGCAGGCTGGCAGCAGCCGAAAAAGGCAATGGCGGAAGGCTGGGGAGGCAAGTGCGTTAGCGGCCAGGGGCAACGCTGGGCAGGAAGTAGCTGCCGGCGCAGGCGCTGTGGTCGATACAGTCATGCATGTGAGGAAGGAGCGGTGTAAGTACTGGCTAGTATCTCCCACTATTTACAGTGTGCAGGAGTCTTGAAGATACATGTAGATACCTATACACGGCTCCCTCCCAGCAAAGATCACGTGACTATACACAACGACATCTATGAACTTACGACGTCACGACTGCAGCACAGGGCAGTTTTGAAATGTTGACGGTAGAAGAGCTCAAAGCTGACATAATACAAGAAGGCTTTGACGTTATTTCAAACCTTTGAGAGACGTCTGCCGAGGCTGCAAAGTCAGGCCTCCTACGATTCTGGTTATCGACGGCCTTCGATGACAAAGCCGGCTTCGACGACGAGGCTGTACGAACAGCCGAAGATGCGGATAGAGCGATTGAAACGTATTGGACTTTGGTAATTCACAATACGAAAGTACCGTTTCTCCAACGCCACAACAGACACCGATTGCCAGCTGCAAAGTAGATCTAAAACATTTGGTGCCAAAAGCGCAGAAGAGCGAATCTCTTCAGCCACTGCATAAACTAGCGTGGTTTCCCTCCCAGGTCGTTACGTCAGGGCACATGCGCGATCTGGCAGGGGCAGGAAACGAGCAACGAACCAGGGAAGGAGCGATGCAAAAGTGCAAAAAGTCCAGACTACCATAGAACGGCCCAGGCCATGGCGCACCATGTCTCAGCAAGGAAAGACCTCTGTAACAATGTCGTAGTCGCAGAATGTCGTAGCGCCAAGCTTGGAGCAAGGAAATAAAGTTGGCGTCACAGACGGCAGGTGCGAAGCAAGACACAAGGACGAGACAATATAATAAGGAAAGACCCAATTCCCATTCTCTTTCCCCTTTTCCCAATTCTCTTTTGTTCAAATCTCTTTTGAGTTTTAACATAGTCTTTCACACCCTTCTTTCACCGACAACCACTCCCAAAATAACCAACCTGTTCTTTCAGCGCGGCGCTTTCTGAAACCAGCGACAGCCGCCGCCCACCAATCCAGGCCTCCCAGCGGCTACCACCGCAGCAGCGCAGCTACGGAGTATTATTACGCACCCGGCACTTTTTTTCGGTGGAGAACAAAGCAATTGGCCATCAATCGAAGGAGCTGAAAATAGCATCCTTGATTCTCGCTAGGCCTTTTGCTATATCAACGCACGACTCCTCCTTTCTTTTCGACCTTTCTTTTCCTCATTTTCAAATCTACACACTTTCGTCTGCAACAAACAACCGCCATTATGTCTGCACAACTTTTTGAGATGGTCGCCAAGCGCGCCCTCAGAGACACAGCGAAGAAAAACATCAACTCCAAGGTAAGCACCTATCTCCTCTTCACCCAATCTGGATCCATTGCTAACTTTCTTCTAGGACCCCTATTTTGAGGAAGTCGCCATCTATGGCCGCGATGGCCGGCCTACGGGCCGCGTCAAGAAGCAGAAAAAGGGCATCCCGGCCATTCTCTCGCACAACGACGGCAAGGTGCTCAAGAAGGTGCGCAGACAGGCCTTCCGGCTGGACATGTCGCTCTTCAACTGCTGCGGCATTCGCTTCGGCTGGAGCAGCGTCATTGGCATTTTCCCTGTGTAAGTTTCTCTTGTCTCACTCTTTTCTCCCGATTCCCCTGCATTTTGGTGCTGTTTGGTGGCATTTGATGCTGGGTCTGGTTTTGGCGCCCAAATCGGGCTCATTGACGTCATTTCGGCTTAACACCGAAAGACTGGCTGCACGACGCGTTTCACGCGTTACACAAACCGTACCAAGAACCAACCGCCATGAGAATACCACGAGCAACTTATTATTAACGTCGACTGTCGAGATTATTTACTAACTTTTCTCTTTCTTCAGTATCGGCGACGCTATCGACCTCTTCCTCGCTTACCTTGTCGTCAAAAGCTGCGCCAAAGTCGACGGCGGCCTCCCTCCCTCGCTCCAATACCGCATGTACTTTAACATTATTCTCGACTTTGGTATCGGTCTCGTCCCCTTTGTCGGCGACATCGCCGACGCCATCTTCCGTGCCAACACCCGCAACGCCTGGATTCTCGAGGAATACCTGATCAAAAAGGCCGAAGCCGAGCAGCAGATCCGTGAAGAAAAAGAACGAAAGAACCGCGGTAACCAACAGCAGCGTCTCGGTCCGAACGGCAAGCCTCTTCCTGGCGGCGGCAGCTCTTCTCATGGCGGTGCTGGTGTTAGCGGCGCTGACCCTGAACGGCCAGTCCCTAAGAAGAGCTGGTGGTCGTCGTGGAGCCGGTCCGGCGAGCGAGGCGGTGTGCACCCTGAGCAAGAGATGGCCATGGCTGATGTCGAACATGATGCTTCTGGAGTCTCTCGCCCGCCCGGCACGTATAGCGGCGGTCGCGCATAGGATGAGGGGCTGCCGCGGAAGAGAATTCCCGGCGGCAAAGAGGAACAGGATTAAGAGGAGTCTAAATAAGAAGGGTCTGCAAGTCACGGCTCGGAATGAAACCCGTACGACTCTAGGCAGTGATGGTGACCATGGCCGTGACGGCCTTTCTTTTCTCCCGAATGACGCACTTCACGATGGGTCTTTGTTTATTTTGTTTCTCGTTTCTGTCGTTTTTATTTCCCCATTCTGCGATGTTGTTACTGTTGTTGTATTGCCGTATATCCTTTTTGCATTTTGCGGCGTTTCTCTGGGAGCATTGGCCTGGGTCTGACGGAATGCACTAATTTGGAAAGCAAAGAAGTAAAGAATCCATGAGCCACAAATCATGAAAAAAGAACACGATACTTTTCTTACAACATCTATGGTAAATACGTAAATGCGCCGGTCCACGCGGACTATTAGATAGCCTAATACGATAGTAAGCATGACTCAGAAGACCGTCCAGAAAGGAAATATGGAGTGTGAATATGTATGTACTCCGTGAATGTGAATGTCTACTTGTGAACATCCTCTGGAACGCCGAGACGCGGTGCCCAAGACGTGGGTCGATGGATCGCGTTCTGTGTCCATGCACTTTGATCTGATAAATCTGCGACATCAACAACGGATATTCGGGATATGTAAAGTCATGCTGGGCCCTTTGCGAAAACCGGGCAAAACATCCAACAAAAAAACAGGCGACAACCTGGCTCAGAAACGGGGCCAAGACTACTCCGTACAAGAATGGTCCAGTGCACATTTGGTGATGCGAGGGGCCGCAAAAAGATCTGATAAGAGATCAACGCGTCTTCTGCCCCGTAAATTGCGACGCGTCTTTTCGACCAAGGGCCGTGTTGTTTTCCTTTTTTCTTTTCTTCGCCTCTCTCACCTTTATGCAGCTCACCGTGAGCGGAGTACACTACGACAAAGTTGCTCGTACTTCAAAGATACCTTTACGTACTCGGGCCCGTCTCCATTTCAGATCCTTTCCACTCTCGTCCTATCGTCGTCTCGTCCTCCTTCTTGCCTTTTTTCTTGCTCTCCCTTGTTTAAGCGCCCTGGCGCTGCCTTTGCCGTTTTCTGTCTCGCACATCCTTTTTAGTTTTAAGAGCTGAGACAAGAAGTTGGCGAGCTGCAAGCCCACTTTCCAGGAACAGGAACACGCAAGGACGGAACAAGAGCAAAAAGGAAAACACGCCAGGGATGGTGAGAAGAGAGGAGACGATGGCTCAGGTTCACGGGCCACGGCAGGGATGGACCACTTACCAGCCATAACACGTCTCCCCAGCCGACGCAGCCAGTCACCCAGCCCAGCCAAGCTTCCCAAATTCTGGCGTACGAAGTAGACATTGTGGGCTTGTCCTGCCCGTTTTTACGACATGCTCCGCCCAGGAGTTTAATGGCTTTGGTGGGACGGTGAAAACATTTCGTTGATTGCCACTTTAACCCGCTGCAATCCAGCCGAGCTCGTGCACGCGGAAGCCTGCAAAGATGAGGAGAAACCAGGAATTTGTTTCAATGTGAAGAAGGACCAAGAAAGCAAAAACCCGATCTCGGCGATTCGGCTGAACAGAAGTGACAAGAAGGAGGAGGAAGCTGTATACGGAGGACGCAGTGATTCCATTGAAGATCACCTATTTACTTCGTACTCCGTATGTGTACTCTGCCTCCATACGACATTCTCCGCACCCAAGCGCGGCCAAGCTGTGCTGGATCGTCGCGCCGTGGACCGCCGTAAATCCTCGGGGATAGAGCTGGTTCTGTCTGTGTCCCTTGTCGTAAAGTCGTAGACAAAAAACACTTTAGCACTTGTGCACTTTACGCGTGTGCTCCCTTTGCGCGTGCCGTATCCCTTTGCAAAACCCTTTGCCTCTTTGTTCACAGGAGTGATATGGCTGGACATGTACGACGTAAAGCGCAATGTATTGCATCGTAACCTCTTGGGCAATTGACTTCTTGAAGCTCTCCAAAGCAGAGCTCCAACCAGCTTCATCAACGCGACAGTTGCAGCGAGCCGCGTCTGAACTGGCGTTGAAAGTGGATGGACGACAAGGGTGTGAGTGGGCGGCGGGGCCCTCAGCCATCAACAAAGACCCAGAGGAGCTGCTTTTGGCGTCCGTGGTAGCCCTGGTGCTGCGTTGCGGCCGTTTTGGCCATTTTTTTTAATGGGGAGGCAGGTTTTACAGTGGTGGTAGGTGCACGGTGAGAACCATCACCAACAAGACGCGTCGCGTCTCACGCTCTTTCCCTCGCCTCCAGTATTTTGGCGCTAGCCCGCCATGTGACTTGGCGTACTCGCTCTTTCCTGCTGGTCTACTTAAACAATCCGGCGCCAGCCTATTTTTTTCGCCTTCTTGTTTCTTGCTTTCTCTCTTTCTTTGTTTCCTTCTTCAACCCATTCAGTCTTTCTTTTTCACCCTCTTCAACCTGTTGTTTTTGCAGACTCGGCTTCTTTAGACATTCGCATCACTCGCTGCATTGTTCCTCTCGCTGTCTCTCCCAATTGCATCACTTTCTTTCTCTTACTACATTCACAATGGCCACCAACGTGACCCCCTCCAAGGCTGTATGTCGCGACGCGTCTCTTCTCCCCAAACCACTTTAGACGCCTACCACCTACTAACGCGTTCTTCACAGGCTGCCTCTGCCATCGAGTCGTTCAAGATTGAGTCCCCGTCAAGAAGCTCGACTTTGGCGACGCCAACAAGGAGAACACCCTCGAGGAGACCAAGACCAAGGAGCTGGTGAAGGAGGACAACAAGGCTGAGGAGAAGAAGCAGGCTATTATCGCTGCCAACAAGGCCCTTGAGGCCGAGGAGCCCCTCCTGCAGGATAACCCCCAGCGCTTCGTGCTGTTTCCCATCAAGTACCATGAGGTAAGTGGCATCGCGGAAACTTGGGGTTTTGGTCCTCTTTACGCGTCGCGACACCAACGCGACATGGACGCGTAAAAGAGATGCACCAACCTCAACTCATCACCATCCCTCTACAACATCAACACCATCTAACTCTTTGCCCTATAGATCTGGCAGATGTACAAGAAGGCCGAGGCCTCGTTCTGGACCGCCGAGGAGATTGACCTGTCCAAGGATCTGCATGACTGGAACAACCGCCTGAACAAGGACGAGCAGTACTTCGTCTCGCACATTCTGGCTTTCTTCGCCGCCTCCGACGGCATTGTCAACGAGAACCTTGTCGAGCGCTTCAGCGGTGAGGTCCAGGTCCCTGAGGCTCGCTGCTTCTACGGCTTCCAGATCATGATGGAGAACATCCACTCCGAGACCTACTCGCTCCTCATCGACACCTACATCAAGGACCCCGCCCGCCGCACCTACCTCTTCAACGCCATTGAGACCAGTATGTTCCCAAATCTTTTAACATTCCCATTTAATAACTATCGCTAACAACCCAGTCCCCTGCATTCGCAAGAAGGCCGACTGGGCTCTGCGCTGGATCAACGACGAGACGTCTACCTTCGCTCAGCGCCTGGTCGCTTTCGCTGCTGTGAGGGTATCTTCTTCAGCGGTGCCTTCTCCTCCATCTTCTGGCTGAAGAAGCGCGGTCTGATGCCCGGCCTGACCTTCTCCAACGAGCTGATCTCGCGTGATGAGGGCCTGCACACCGACTTCGCCTGCCTGCTGTTCTCTCACCTGAAGAACCGCCCCAGCAAGCAGGTCATTGAGGACATCATTGTCGATGCCGTTAAGATTGAGCAGGAGTTCCTCACTGAGGCCCTGCCCTGCGCCCTGCTCGGCATGAACTCGACTCTGATGAAGCAGTACATTGAGTTCGTCGCTGACCGTCTGCTGGTCGCCCTCGGCAACGAGAAGGTCTACCGCTCCACCAACCCCTTCGACTTCATGGAGAACATCTCCCTGGGTGGCAAGACCAACTTCTTCGAGAAGCGTGTCGGCGAGTACCAGAAGGCCGGTGTCATGGCCAACAGCGCCAAGAAGGAGGACGGCGAGGCTGCTCAGGGCAAGGGTGAGGGTGACTTCACCTTTGACGACGAGTTCTAAATGCCTCGCTCCCTGCACGCTTTGCATCCCACACTCCTTTCTTTTACCAACCCTTCTTGATACCTCTTCCTCTCCTCCGTACATAACGTCATCATACCCACTGGAGAGGCACCTTCACACACTTTTTTACATAATTTTCCTTTGTTTTTATCGGCTTGGCTTTTTGGAATTCCTTTTGAGTCCGAAAAGGAAGGCAGAGGAAGAGTTTTTTGTTTTCATACATCACTCTTGACTCCCAACTCTTTTTCTACTTTCGTGTTTTTTATACATAGCGGCGTTTTTGGGAATGATCGGGTCTTACGGCACCGACTGTTATGTTTTATGGTTTTCTCTTTTCTCTTTTGCATTCTATCTTCATTTAGTTACGCGGTTGACGGATCAAAAAAGACATGCACTTTTTTCACAAAAATATATACCACTAAATGTGACCACTACACTTGATACTACACTTACGGCAAATGATTGTGTCCTTCTCTTCACACTAATATTGTCGTGATGTTGTTCTCCGTAGCGGTGATATCGTAAAACTTTTATTATGTGTTCATAAAGTCTTCCGTACGCAAACGAATAAGAAACTAACGAAACAAAACCACCCCCCGCCCTTCCCGGATTTATCGACGTCCCGCTGCCGTGCTTTCTCTACCGCTTGCCCTTCTTCTTCTTGTTTTTGCCGCCTCCACCTGCTCCTTGCTGTTGCTGCTGTTGTGCTGGTGCCGGTGTGGGGGCGGGGGAGGGTGCTGCCGCCTCTTCCGCGGGTGTGCCGACCGCGTCCGCCATGGCCACATCTTCTTGCTGCTCCTCAGTCGCCGTTCCAGCCACAAGCCCGGCCTGCCGCCGGCTCAACTGGCCCAGCAGCTGCACCAGCCGCGACACCTCGGCCGCCTTGGTCGTCTCGTACTTGAGACACACGCCCGAAGCCGGATCGACAGTCTTGAGAACGAGTTTGGCGCGGGGGTTTTGGCCAGTAGTGGCGGCGGCGGCGGCAGCCGCTGCTTTCGGTGCGTCGGGAAGATCTTCACCGTCCTTGCTGGCCGACTTCTTGACACGTCTTGCCGGCTTGGGCTTGACGGAGTAGCGGCAGGTAATTTTTGTCTAGTTTTTTTTTTTTTCGTTAGCGGGTGCTCGCAGTGTTCGCGTCGTTTTTTTTTGTACTACGGGGTACGCACGGTATGCGGCCGAGCCTCCAGAAGGAGGGAGCTCTGGTGAAGCCATTGCTGGCTGGTTGCGAGGGTGGCCATTGTGATGATGTGGTGATCGAGAACGGAGATCGGAGGTCGTGAAGAGGGAGAAGGGGGAGAGGTTGGAAGGGAAAGGGACGAGTAATAGTCCCGTGGATCGTCGTCTACTCTCTGTTGTCTGATGAATGTAGCGACGAGAGGGTGTGGAGTTGGGGTGGTAGACGTCGAGGGCGGCTCGCGTGTCGTCTGTCGTCGTTTGCGTGGTCGTGCGTGCGTAGTGTGTGGAAGTTGCAATGGCAGTTCAAGAATATTTTGGCCTTGCTGTTTGGTTTGTGCTACCCCACCAAATTCATTCAAGAAAAGGTACGGAGTACATGTGATAGGCTCTAGCTCCCATACAAAAGTAAGTACTGGTCTACCGTAGCTTATCTGTTTATATGCATATCAATTTATATGCATATAAGCATAATAGACACTAATCTCACATGCCGATTCACTTCTCTCAGAATGATTTTATAATGTACAACAAATAAATTTTCGTGTCATTAATCATATAAAATATCCCTCTTCGAACTGAATACAAGGGAATAAAATGCTATGAAACTTATAAAACCACATGTTTTGTGTGAAATAAATCCTCAGCAATCATAACGCCGTGCGCCTAAACGGGACCACCAAAAAAAATAGACACCAGATGGCTCTCATGCATTGGCATCCGGCAGCCAGAAAACAAGTGCCTGGTCCGCCGTGGCAAAGAAGTTGAAGCGCGGGTTGAAAGCCACGACGGCAGCTTCCCGCTTGTCTTCCAGCACAAAAGCCGGGTTCAGAGTCTTGTTCTCGCCGACGGTGCCCAGCGTGTCCCATACCATGACATTTTGTTTGGTGCCGCCAATGACATAGCGCCCGTCGGGCGTGAAGCAGCAGTCACCGCTGCCCTCGAGCCGTGTCGGGTCGACTGGTGCGCCCGGTGTGATGGCACCACCCTCACCAGTAGCTGCTCGTCGTGTCGGCTCGTCCGTCTTGCGCAAGAACGCTTTCAGTTTTCCGTCAAAGGCGTCCAGCAAAAAGTGGCCCGCCCCCCGCGTGCCGACGAGAACGTGTTTGCCATCATTGGAGAAATCGAGCTTGGTCCATCCTTGCAACAGGTTGCGCTGGTCGACGGCGGCACACTGTTCGACGACGTCAAAGACGACAAAAGGGGGTTTCGTGTAGTTGCGGTGGTCATACAATAAAACCGTTCCGGCGGCTGGGGAGCCGACGGCAAAAATATTGCCCGAGGGGTCCCAGGCGGACAGATAGGGCTTGTTGAGGTACAAGAGGCCCGTCCACTGTTTGCTGGCGACGTTCCAGAGGCGGACGGTGCCGTCCTGGCTGGTGGAGACAAAGTTGTCGCTGCCCGGGTGCATCGAAATGGACGTGACGGAGGCTTCGTGGCCTTCAAAGTAGCGGATAAACGAGTTGTCGTGTGTGGCAAGGTAGCGGATGGCGTCTGCACAGAGGGCAAGTTTAGTAAAGAAACAGTACACTGCGAGACTATATTTGAGTACACGGGGGATGGCGGCGTACCATTCTGCTTCGTACTGGCGTACACGATACTGTTCGACCAGTGGGTAAACCGCGCCAGCTTTGCGCCGTACTTTTTGCTAATCAGGGCCTTGTCGTGGCGGCCCTCCTTGACATTGTAGATTTGGATGGTGTCGTCGCTCTCCGAGGTCATGCACAACTCACCCGGGTCGTCAAAATCGAGCGACAGGATGTAGGTGGGTAAGGTTTTGTCCTTGGGCTCGCGCGCAAAGAGCTTTGTCGGGCGGAAACTGGAGATGATGGAGCTGAGTTCGGTGGCGGTGTCGCGCAGGGCCCGGGAGACACTAAGCGAGGGCCCGCCGGCGCCAAGACCGGAAGTCGGCGTGTCAATGTCCATGGGAACGGCAGGCATGGCGGTTGGTCCGCCCGCAAGCTGCGGCCGACGCGTTGGTGTGAGGAGAGTCGCGTGAGAGGAGAGGAGGGGTTGTCGAGGTGCCAGAATCGAAAGAGAAAGAAGACAAGGACGGGAGCGGGCACGTGGCAAGCGAGGTTGAAAAGCCTCGTATCTGTCAGGGCAAGGCCGTTATCGTGCGGAAAGGCGGGTTGAGGCTGCGTGGTGAAAGATGCGACGAAAGCTGGAAACTGGAAAGCTTGAAAGCTTGAACGCAAAATGTTAGTGTCAATGCCTGCAGAGCGCAAAAAGGTCCAATTGAATTGGAGCTTCCCAGGGAGGGCTGGCCAGCCTTTCGCTCTTTTCTCTTTTTCGCTGGCTCCTTCCAAAAGCTTTCAGGCGGGGGACCCTGGCGCCTGGCGTCTGCTGGAGAGCTGTTGCTGTTGCAGCACGAGCAGAGCACGCAACGGCAAGCGCAGTTAAGGACCAAAGGACGCTAGTCCCAGACGAGTCTTTTGCCCCACAAACCGGGTTGAACAGATTGTGGACTTTGTGTGGGTTTTGGCTCCGACTTCCGCTGAGAAAGGAAAGAAAGAGCAGGACCAGCAAAGAGAGAGCGCTGGCCAGACGCGGGTTACGGCATTCGCATAACCAGCCGAGCCCAAGCCAGAAGGAGCGAACGAGACCAACAAAGCAGCCAACGGCAGCCCTGTGGATAAAAATTTCCAGTGCGTTGGACCGCTTACGTGGAGTAAAAAAAAGAGGGAAGGAGCTACGAAGAAGAGAAAGTAACGGAAGGGACGTCTCGCTCTCTCGCTCCGTCGTTAACCTAACGAGGTAAGAGCAACCCGGCCGTTTTGTATCCTACGGCAAAAAAAATTGCGACTTCCCCAGGGTACCGGAGCCCGGAATGAGTAGTTGCCATCTCTCTTTCGTCTGTGCCTTCCACTTTTTTATTATTTCTTCTCAAACACGCCGAATACGCAAAGAAGCAACCGAAACGGCAGGCACAGTCAGCTTATGGTGGGTAATACTGCAGGAGAACATCTCACCCGGCCGATACGGAGCATATAAAAGACGACAAAAAAGCACCAGCAACGTTTCCTTCAACGACAACACACGGCCAGTGGCAACAGGTCCCACGTTTTTCGCGCCCCTTTCCGACAACTGAACTACCCTCTCCACACAGAAAAAGCGGTCCTTGTGGTCGTTGAGCCGCTGGGAGTTTCCCTTAAAGTTAGAGCAGGTCGCCGAAACCGCCGGGGTTCTTTACAGTTGATTTTGTGGTTTTGCGATTTGCGATTTGCGATTTGCAAGGCTTCCCATTCGACAACTCCTACGGAAATCGAGAGCGGAAAACCGGCCGAGCCAACACCCGGACTGCCACGCGCAACCTCGTCGACGTCGACTGTGACCACATTGCTTTGCTTCCTGTTCTCTTTCCCAATTGCCAACCAGAAACAGAGCACAAGCTAGTAACCATGTCAACAACAGTTGGGTAAGTCTCTCTGTGACTCAAGCTCGGCTATTCAAGGCACGACGCAATTCATGGCTTTCGACTCCCAACTAACTTGTCTTTTCTCTTCCAGCGCCTTCATTGCCGGCGGCATTGCCGCGTGCGGCGCCGTCACGGCCACACACCCCTTCGAGACGGTCAAGATTCGCATGCAGCTCCAGGGCGAGCTCCAGGCCAAGGGCCACCAGCCGCACCACTACCGCGGCCCGCTGCACGGTGTCTCGGTCATTGTGCGCGGCGAGGGCCTGCGGGGTATCTACCGCGGTCTCAGCTGCGCCTACATCTACCAAGTCCTGCTGAACGGCTGCCGTCTGGGTTTCTACGAGCCCATGCGCCAGGGCATGACGGGTCTGCTGTATGGCAACAACGCCGTCCAGTCGCTGCCGATCAACATGTTTTGCGGTGCCGGTTCGGGCATCATTGGCGCGGCCGCCGGCAGCCCCTTCTTTCTGGTCAAGACACGTCTCCAGAGCTACTCGCCCCTCCTGCCCGTCGGCACACAGCACGAGTACCGCAACGCCTGGGACGGCATGAAGCAGATCTACAAGGCCGAGGGCATTCGCGGTCTGTACCGCGGCGTGGGTGCGGCGTGTATCCGTACCGGTTTCGGCAGCTCGGTGCAGCTGCCGACCTACTTCTTTGCGAAGCGGCGGCTGCAGCGGCACCTGGGCGTCAAGGAAGGTCCCGCTCTGCACTTGGCGAGTAGCACGGCCAGTGGTTTTGTGGTGTGTATCTTTATGCACCCGCCAGACACCATCATGTCGCGCATGTACAACCAAAACGGCAATCTGTACAAGGGCGTGTTCGACTGCCTGGCCAAGACAGTCAAGACGGAAGGCTTCCTGGCCATCTACAAGGGCTTCCTGCCGCACCTGGCACGGATATTGCCGCACACGATCTTGACGCTGAGTTTGGCGGAGCAGACGAACAAGCTGATGCGCAAGGTGGAGAACCGGTGGTTTTTGAAGGAGGCGGTCTTATAGGCGGCGTGAGGGGGTGAGGACTGAGAGACTGAGGAGAGTCTTTATTTTTATGCACTGTTTTGCCTATTGTTTCTTGTTGTTCACTGCCACTTGGATAGAGAGAGGATCTAGAGCATGGTTGCCCTCTCGGTGTACGGTCACCTAGCATTTCCCGGGGAAGAAAAAAGAAGAAAAGTGTTTGGTTTGTATATAGAGAACATTGTCGAAAGGAAAGAAGAAGGAAGAAAAGAAAGAATAACAAAAATACAAGATTAAGAACAAAAAAGATAGAAAGAATATTGGAACCAAGTCGCGAGGGTTTGAGGGCTTCTTTTTGAAATCAAAGACAAAAGAAAAAGAAAAAGAATTAAAATACAGTTTAGACAACACACCCATCCTCGCTGACATCAGGTATGTAACCTCACCACACTCCCGTGCGAGCCCGTTCTAACGCCCCCTCTCTACAGACCACTGTCGATCTGATCGGGGATGTGCGTGCCCGTCCAGGCCGCCCAGTCGCGGCACGTCTGCGCCATGATGCTCGGCACATTCATCTGCTCAATCTTTTCCGGTTGCACAATAAACTGCGTCAGGAAGCCACCGGAAGCATGCCACGCAATATGGCAGTGGAACGGCCACACGCCAGGGTTGTTGGTGTCAAACTGCAAGACCAGATGGCCATTGGGCCGCACCAGCTGCACATCGCGGCGCATCGGGTTTTCGGGGTTGATAATCGTGTGGCCGTCCCACTGACCGGACCCTCGTGCAGGACATAAAAGTTGCTGCCGTGCAAGTGCATCGGGTGCTGCGAGGGACCGGGGTTGTTGACAATCATGCGCACCGAGGTGTTGGTGTATAAGTTGCGGCCGTTCCACTCGACGGGCCAGTCGGCCGTGCTCGAATTGCCGAGGCTGGCGAGCAACAAAGTGGGAGCATTGTAGTCGCCGCGGAAGCTGACGCCGTCAAACTTCCAGAGAGTCACACTGGAGGCGTTGACAAAGACGTCGATATCAAATGTGTGTGTCCAGCTGGGCGGCGGCAGGGCAATCGGATACAAAGGACGGGTCAAAGACAGATCGTCGTTGGCACACGAGCTCGGTTCAGGGACGCTAACGGTTCCGGCAGCCCAAGGTTGCGAGGTAGGCATCGGGCCAATCGTCAGCGGCTTGTCCGGGTTGGCCGTGGCCGGGACGGTGCTTCCCTCATTGCCAACACCGCCGACAACGTTGCCGCTCCCACTGCTGCCACCAAAATGAGTGCTGGTGCTCGGCGGGCTGCCTGGTGCACTGCCGCGGTGGAACGTCGTGCTGCTGAACCCGCCAAACGAGCCAGGGCCACTACCAGGGCCACCCATGCCACCAGATCCGGAGCCAGAGCCGGGCATGCTCTCCGGTCCGCCACGGCCAGCATCAATGTTGTTGTTGCCGCTGCCACGGGTCGATGTTCCAACAGCAGTGGAGGGAGGACCGTCAAACGGCGACCCAGGACCTGATCCCGACCCAGCAGACGACGATCCCGAAGAGCTCTGGCCACTGTAATACACAGCTGCCATCGCATACGGGTGCGTCGCCGTCGAACAGGTCGCAATGTTGCTGCGCATCCAGAACGACGCGTTGCCGGCATTGGCGCCCGTGGCCACATTGGCCGTCACGAGCACATCGGCGCGCTGGCCGACACCCAACGTCACCACCTTGGTCTGGTACGCATGGATGGGGATAAAATCGTAGGCAATGACCGTCAGGACATGGTCGTCAATTGAAAAAAGCTGCACGGCCTCGCTGCCTGTGTTGACCAGACGCAGACGGTGGACCTTGCCAGGCTCAAAGAAGAACTCGGCCTTGGGCGCTTGCGACTCGCACGCAGCATGGTCCTCGGCGCGATCAATGAGAGCACAGTCGTAGTTGTTCTTGCCCTGGATCAGGTTGTTGTCAGAAGGCACTTCGGGCTTGCCACCGGGTGCCAGCATTCTCTCGAGGATTGTCAGGTAGTCGGTATGATAGTAGTCGCTCAGCAAAATAGGGCCCACGTCTATATCGTACGGGTACTGGTTAGGGCCGTACACCACAATCGGCCCGACAATGCCGTCGCCGTACTGCGCCGAATAGTGCGAGTGGTACCAGGCCGTACCGTACAGCGTCGCCTGGAACTGGTACGTAAACGAAGCACCGGGGGCAATGGGGCACTGCGTTATCGCTGGCACACCGTCCTCCCAGGGCGTCCCCTGCTGCAAGAACCCGTGCCAGTGCAGCGTTGTGCCCTCCTCGGGCCCGGTAATGTTGTTGTGCACCGTCACCTGGATCGTGTCGCCCCAGTTGGCCTCGATGAGGGGGGCCGGAAAGCCGCCATTAATCAAAATCATCTGCTTGCTGTAGCCATCGGGGCCAGTACGCCACGGCTGATAGTAAAGTCATATGACCGGATGACACCCGTGTTCGGGTGGGTCGTGTATTGATCGGTGCCGTTGGCCGTCAGCGTGCCCCAAGGGTAGCCATGGGGCAGCGGGTTGTTGGTGAGGAACTTGGGGAGGTAAGGCGCCGCGGCCGTGCCAAGGACGGAGTTGCTAAAGATGTGAGTGAATTGACGTCAATATATAAATGGCGAGAGTGGGAGACCTACCCGTTGGTCTGTTCCTGGGTGAGCGTGGCGGCAGCAAGGCCTGGCAGCAGGGCCGCAAAGAGACGGTGATGCCAGCCCATGGTGGTGGTGGAAGTGTCCGAGGTGGGGAAAGGTATTAAAAGAAATTCAAAAGAGGGAAGGTAAAATCAAGAGAAAAAAGAATGAGCGAACGTCTTGTATATAAACGAGAGAATAAGGGTGAGTTTGACAAGACCAATGTTTTGATTGTTGGATGAGTGGCAAAAGAGAGAGACAAGAAGATTACAACTGCTGGCTGTCAAGTCCGGTCATGGTCCGTGTATTGTCCTTTTTTCCTAGAGAGAGATAGGTCGAAGTCGAAGATGTGA
This sequence comes from Sporothrix variecibatus, assembly GCA_016097105.2. Classification (NCBI taxonomy): domain Eukaryota; kingdom Fungi; phylum Ascomycota; class Sordariomycetes; order Ophiostomatales; family Ophiostomataceae; genus Sporothrix; species Sporothrix variecibatus. Next base: position 2,054,114 of record JADMNI010000007.1, on the reverse strand, counting down.
GACTGAGGGATAGAGATCGAGAGCCTGAGAGATAAGACGAAATGCAGCTGACGATGGCCTCCTTTTTATATTTTCTTGGCACTGTCATTTGTGTGGTATATCAAGTCTGGCCATGTTTATTTTATCTATTTTCTACTTCATTTACTTATTAACTTACCTGGCTTGTCGGTGCCCAGGGTGCCGGTCCCCGGTCGCAGCCTCAGTTTGCAGGTCCATCACACAACTCCATCATCTTGCAGCTCGACAATATGGGTGAGAGAGAATGCAGTAGAACAAGGTCGTTGCTGGCGCGTCCACCTTCCACCCCATACCTTGGACACCTTGGCCGCCTTGAGACTGCTTCACCATTATTTCCCTACCTGGTCAACGCCAAAGCCAACAAACTGGCGTCTTCCCCTGCCGGAAGCCCGAAGAGTGCACAAGCGTGCAGATAAATTGTAAAGAGAGAGCATGAAAAGCATGATAGTACACATAATATAATGGAGGCTTGAACGCCTCTTTTTCTCTCCTCTTCTGGTACGACGACGGCCTGCCTACTTTCTCTACCCAGTCAAGAAGAACACCAGTCAACAACACAACTTTGAGTAAAGGAGGACGGGGCTGAGCTGTAGGAGGCGCTGCCATGGTATCATAGACAATTGACATTGACGATAGAGCACAGAGCAAACGAGAGGTGGACAGAGGCACTGTACCTTTTTGTATTAGGTAAACTGATGTTATATTATTATTATCCTTTACAATGCCTATTATTATTTTATACTACCACAAAGACTACCCAAGGCGTATTGATCCCAGGAACGGACCTTTTCTGAGTCCATGTCTCTCCTCGTTCATGTATATTCCCCTGCTTCTTGTCTTTGTTGTCTTGTCTTGCCCTGCACTATTCACGATAATTTGATTTATTGTCCTGCAGGACCCAAAGTGGCCAAAAAAAAAAGGGACAATCTGGATGCAGGAGGACGACCATGGCCCGGGTTGTCTGTAGCACGAATTGAGTGCGTGCATACGCTTTGCTTGTGTACTCTTTCTCCTCAATATATGCTCTTCTCGTTCCTGTATATTGTATATGCACCCACTTCTGTGCTGCAAAAAAAAAAAAAAAAAAAAAAAAAAGCGCCCTAGTTTTCTGTTTATACGGCCATCAACAACATGGGCATGGTGGTGGCGGTGGACGTAGCGTTCTGTGGCCTGCAGGGTCAGCATCGTGGATTTTGTAGATACAGCAAAGAAAATAAACGTCCACCAAGGAATCTATAAACTAAAAAGTGCATCTCTTGGTCTTTTGGTCATTGTTTTGAACCGTCTTCCAGTTATTAAGAGTGTAATACACAACAAAGCCTATTTAGGACTCATTCCATCTGAACATATAAGGGACGACAGGAAACCAGAAGGATGAGCCAAGCAGACCAAGAAGGAACAGTGTAGCAGCCGGAGGATTCTGCACGACCGATCGAGTGTCACATAAGAGCACGGCCACAGCCATGGGTGAAGCGAGAGAGAGAGAAAAAAAGGTACAAGTGCTGAGGGCGTACAGGCAGGATTGTTGACGTCGCTTTGCTTGGTGTAAGATCAACAGCGATTTGTATAGTGTCTATTGCGTGAATATTAATCGCGTACCATCAATACTGGCTGAGGCGGTAGGTGAAGGTAATGAATAACAAAAGTCATTGGAACGCAATGTGGAAAGACGCAAAAGCAGAACATCAGAAACATACAGGACTTAAACAAGACAGATGGAAGCCAAGGATGGAAACCCAGAAACGGGGACCAAAGTGGCCAAGAACAGCGGCTCTCCGGAGAGACCACAGGGCAAGACACGCAGGAGAATACAAAGACAAAATAAGAGTCAGAAAGCAAAAGTCCAAGAGACCGGGAGCAGGAACAGCGTATCTGAGACAACAACAGCGAAGGAAGGTGGAAAGAGGGACGAAGGTGGGAGGACAAAAACAGACAGGGCTATATATGGTCTGTGGACGGTCACAGGAGGCTGTAGAAAGAAGTGAAGTGCACGGTATTCTCCGTAGGCTGGGAGTGATTGTGGGCAAGAGATTAATCACAGACCCATTCTAAAGCAGAATAAATCTTTGGATTTTGAAAGTAAACAAAAAGAAAAAGAAAAAAAAGTGTCTTTAATAATGGAAAAAACTAAAAAACTAAAAACTTAAATAACAATGATAATAAAAATAACACCCTTTCTCTTTCCGCGTATTTTTGTTTCTCACTTATCACTTTCTGAAGAAATAGAACGTCTCTATCTGCAAGTACACCACACCAAGAGCCTACTTAATAGATGCAGTCTGCAAGAAAACCGAGACATGCGCAGACTTATGGCCTCTGCACAGCGGACCGAATTGGCTGGACCGCGACGGTGTACAAAGAGCGGACACACAATACAAATTGGCAAGAAGGTAAAGAAAAGCAAGACAAGATAGCGAAAAGCAGGAGGGAGAACCGTTTGGCTGGGCTAGAACAGTGACCCTGCTTGTGTCGACCTCTTCTCTTCACCAACTTGGTGACGTTGAAACATGCAGCTAGCCAGGCCGAGTATTGTGGGAAGTGAATGAGAGAATGAAAGAGAGAAGGCAAAATAAAGAGAATACAGAAAATCTAAAAGTACAAGGCAAGAGGCAAAAAGGAGGTGGAATTCTCTGAAACATCAATGGAGACGAGTCGGAGAAATGTGATGAACTCTAAAGAAATCTGGAACATACGGAAGAAAGGAGGGGAGTAAATAGATGAAAAGGAGACCCGGCGACAGTTAACATGAGTATCATTGTCCTGACAATGGTATCAATATATGAAGAGGCACTTTCGTAATGGGCCAATGGTCTTACAAAAAGATGCATTCTATTACACATTCATCTGTGTTCTCGGCGTAGACTTGGCCTCCACAGGATGTTCAAGTACATATTGGCAACATAAAAACAAAAAACAAACTGGATTGAAGAATCAATATCACTTAATGACGCTGGCTTCTTCATCTTTCCCACTTTTCCAAGCCTCTATTCGTTGGTTTCTCTCTCTTCATCGCCTTCATTCTGAGCACCTTATTTATTCGGGGCCTTGCCCCGTCTTTCCCCCACGAACTTCCAGTAGGACAAAGATTTTGCTGAAAAATAAAGAACAAGAAAAAACGAAAAAAGTCGCGCAGGCTAGCTAGAGCACATCTTCTCAAACCCGCAGAAAATACAAAAGGGATAGAAAGTTTTGGGTTGTGCTTTCCACCCTTGTCATTTTCTCTAGAAAATGCTATTGGCCTTCCCCGTCACCGAGGTGTTCATTCGATCCCTCCTGCAACGAAAAACGAGACGAAAATCGAAGAGGCGAACTTTGACGATCTATACAATGGGATACTATATGACCAGGATAGGTTTACCTATGGGAGAGTACCAGTTCCAACCTTTACAGTTTTCTTCCCCTTGTTCTCCTTCCTCATCCTTTTCGCCCCTGATCCTTTCGAGTACCTCTTGCTGTATTTGATACTGAGGCTGGTGTTGTATGGCTGCACAACACAAGAAAGGACAGAGCCTGCTTTGGGGCTTTCTAAGGCTTTCATGGGCTGGTCTGCAGATATTTTGTGCAACGCAGAGAAGAAAGGATGTGGCGTTTTATATACACCCACGGTCTGTGTCTTTCACCCCGTTTACCCTGTCTTTGTGGCCGACTTCGCCGACCATTTTCTGGATGCACGGAGTAAAGGCTGCAGCCGGGGCCGAGAAGGAAGGCCAGAATGGCACAAAAAGAGGCGGGCGTAGGCTGTATATATAAATACAGTATGCCGTACGCGCTTGCACAGACGTACACACATGCACACACGAATGCAAACGAGTTGTACTGCACATCGTAAACCCGTCCACCTGGAGAACATAGTGACGAAAGAGTGCGTGCGAGTGCGTGTGCAGTGCTACAAGAGGGATATATCGGACCTGGCCGCTCCAGGACGACCCGACGGAGACGGTACTTCGCGTTCCGATCCAAGCACGACGGCAAATAATAATGTCACGAGAATAAGAAAAAAAAACGTCAGCGATACGGCCAGCGAGATCGTCCGCTGTGAATCGACACCACGGCTTTGCCATGCTGTCCACCACTTGCTGTTGCTGTCGCCAAGATGTCGTAAAAAAGAGGATGAACAGCGCAGAGAGAACGATGACAACACGAAGGTGGAAATCTTCAACGACCTACTCTTCAGACGAACGCAAGTTGAGGTGGAAATGGCTGTGCAAAGCAAGCCGTAAGAGGCACAGCGTAGAAGTCGTTATTCCTTGGCAACGTCCTGGCTTGCATCACAGACGTATCCCTCACATTGTTGATGAATGTACTCTTTATTCATTTCTTTAGATTCGAGACATATAACAAGATATATCCCTCTCAACGTCAATTTTGTTCCTTTTGTCTCCCCCTCCAAGATGCTCTCTCCTTCGCTTCCCTTCTTACTGGAGTAAAAAGTACATGTGTGTATATACAAAAGTGGCAACGAAAGTAAGGGACAAATAGCCCTTATCTTGTCGACTGCCATTAAGACGATGGAATGGTGTTGGGTAATTTTTGGTGTGTATAAAATTGACACGGCTATTTCGTCCGTGCCATGATGGAGAGGTGTGTTTCTGTCGAGTTGTCGCCATGACTGTCCTTCGAGCCGGATGACTCCCTTACTCGTCGCGTGTTGGCCGTGGCCGGTAGGCGGCGTCAGCGGCCATGATCCACGGCTTTTTGCCGTGCGTGCAGGTATGCCTGCTGCATCACGGGCGAGGCATCGCTGCGGATGACGCTGCCAATGGACATGAAGAAGCCAAACGTGGCTCCTGATGCGGCCATGTACTGGCCGAGTGTGCGCATAATGCCGGTGGTGCCGGCGCCGTACCGGAAGATGTTGACCGTGCCTGAAGTCGATGTTAGCCGGCTGTCTCCCAGAACTAACTTGTGTATAAGGTTCCCGAGTGCCTACCGTAGATGAAGCCAATGATGCAGCCGACAGCTGTACAATAGTCTAATTAGCACCACATTCAAAGCTTCCTTCCTCATGTTCCTGTCTTATATTGTCGTCGGTGGTGGCCCGAGCTGTCGGGACTGAGTTTTGGGGTTCGAAGAAAACGTACTGCCGCCCATCATGGCACCCATCTTGACTGTAAGTCACATAGTTAGCATGCCTCCTTTTGCAAATTGCTTCGTAGCTGTCCCCTGGCTAAGTTCGTAGCTCCAACATACACTTGTCAAAGTTCGACGGGCCGGACATGCCGGTGTTCACGGGGACCGGCATTGTTGCTCTTGGAGGGGTTGTGGTGGGAGGAGGGGAAAAGTAAGGTTTGCTGGTTTTGGTGAATGCGCGCGAGGCTGCTCGTTGTTAAGCCGGAAGGAATTGGCCGTTGGTCGAGGTGTTGTCGTTCGTTGTTGTAGCCTTGTATTTTTTTCCGTCCAAAGTTTTTTTGGTCTCTTTTGCGCCTCTCCGCAACGATCGTCCTATGTGAGAGCTTCGTTCTTTCCTCTTTCTCTCAAAGGCGCTCCAGCGCGGCACCCGTGACGGCGCTTGCGTGCACGGACCACCCTCTTTCGACTGCACCCCGCTAGCCCCAGCTTTCAGGCCAATCATGACTCGGTCGATATAGTCACGTGATATTATGAGAAGGACTGTACAGTACAGCTGCACTGTGTGCAAGCTTTAGGGGAAGTTTGTTAGGGGCTGTTTAGGGGGAATCAAGGGGCTACTTTTTCGCAAGCTAGAAGCCGAGTGTCAAAGAGTAGAACAATGTTGTCAATCGAGATAGTCGTGTAGCTTACGTTGTCGTCGAAAAGTTGTTATCTTTCTCTGCCCAGTCGCAGCTTCCTGGCTTTCTGTGACAAAGTGATGTGACTGCCAGCTTTTTTTGCTTGCGTCATGCGCGGCCGATGAAATCACGGACAGATCTGAACACTCCTTGTAATAGGGGAAAGAAACGAGAGACACGGCAGGAAAGCGACCGCGGAGGGAAAGAGCAGACGAAACGGTTGGATACTCGAAAGAGACAGGAAAGAGCCAAACACGCGCCTTCCTTCATCACTGCGAGCCAATCGCCGTTTCTAGCGCTAATCACACCAAAGAGTGGAGCAGGGCTGGCGCTGTGGAAAGAACAAAAGACGGGAAAGAACGCTGCAGGACAGGGGGAAGGTACGCAGGACAGGAACCTTTTAGGGGCTTTTGTTAAGGGCCAAGACGCACAGCGCCGTTGGTCTCTTTCCGCACTGTCTAGCTTCTGGTGTATGGACGCCCAGTTCTTTCCCTCTCACGCCTCTCGTCACCTAACGGCCAACAGCCAAACGGCCAGCAACCGCCAAAAGCATCAACCTATTTTCACATTTTGTTCTTCTCGATCAATAGTCCTCATCACGACAGAACCCCCTCCCACGCCCGCCATCGCCCTTCGAACCCTCGAGTCTCCCATCGGCTCTTGCGAAAACGCATCGCCTCGACAACTCTCTATTTCTCTCTTCAACAGCAGGCGATTATTGGCATTGTTTCCGACGCCCTCTGAGGCCGCGGATCCCGTGCGCCGTCGACCATTCCTCCTTTCTCCCTTCGTTTTCTTTCTCACCCTCTTCTCGACCTATTACTCGACTCGTCTCCGCGCAGTCTTACAATCTCCACTCTCCTCGTTTTTGCTTCGTTTGTTCGACACGAGCGCGTATTGTCGCTGCACGTCGGCTGTCGCCCATTGACCATTGCCGACGACGTGCCTTTTTCGAGTTGATTTTCTTTCTTTCGCCGTCTTCAATTTCCCTGGAGTCAACAACGGTCTTGATCCTCCATCAGCATCAGTTGCTTCCTTTGGCTATATATCTTTCTTTTTGATACTGCGACCGGATTTTATCTTTCTTGCGTATTCTTCTCAACCCCTATGCGAGCGTCGAGAGTTTTCGCCGCGATCTCCTCCCTGCGACCGTCTTTTTGAATCGAGAAATCCTGTTGTCTCGAAACCTGGTTGAGGACAATCTGAAAAAAAATAGGGGACACACGGGTTCGACGACCACCGATCCGAACGACTCGACCGATTCGATCTACGCGCCGCTGCCGACTACCACGTCCAATCTAGCGACTACGACGGCTTCGATACCGATATCGAAATATTCTCGATTTCTACCGCGAAGCACGCGACCTTTCTGACCTCCTCTTCGTCTGCCCTCCCTCTCCTCACTTCCTCCGCCGGCTCTTCACATGACTGCCGTCGCCAACCCGCCCAGCTTCGCCAACATCAACCGGCCGGCATGGGGTAGTAGTAGCGCCAGCAACAGCAGCAGCCAATCTCTCAACGGCTCCGGCTCCGGCTCTACTTCCAGCAACCACAACGACGACGTCCGCAGCATGTTTGCGCCGCGCAAGTCCATGCAGCGAACCAACTCTTCCTCCTCCATCGCCTCCAACGCGTCCTCTCCTCCACAGTCACCGTCATCTCGGCCAACGGGGCACCAGCATCATCTGCTGCCAACGGCGGTCCGGTCGGCGGTGCTGCTGGTATCGGCAGTGTCAGCAACGGCAACGGCGCTGCTGCTTCTGGTGCCGGTGCTGCTGGTGGTGGAAACGACGCGAACGGCCTCCCTATCACAACACTACGAAAACGCCCACTAACAAAAAGCACAATGGTCCGCCAACAAGCAGAGTGAACACCAGGCTGATTTCTTGAGAGGCGCCGGTGGTGTAGCCGCAGGACGCCAACAACAAATTGGCGGTGCCGGTGGTGTCCCCAACGGCGTGTCTTCTTTGCACCAACTACCACCCTTTGTTCCCGGCGGCGGCCAGGCAGCTGGTGCCGGCACCAACGGCACCAACGGCATCATGAACCGTCCACAAGGCGCCGAGGGCGCGTCTCCACAAACGCAACCTGTTCTATACCTCGTCTCACTTAACGGCACGTTTGAGCGGAAAACAATCAGCGTGCCCTTCTTGCCCGAAACGCTGCGCATCGGTCGTCAGACCAACAAGAGCACCACACCCAACACGGTCAACGGCTTTTTTGATAGCAAAGTCCTGTCGCGCCAGCATGCCGAGATCTACGCCGACCGCAACGGCACCATCTGGATCCGAGACATTAAGTCGTCCAACGGCACCTTTGTCAACGGCACGCGCCTGTCCGCCGAGAACCGCGAGTCCGAGCCACACGAGCTGCAGACCAACGACCACCTGGAGCTGGGCATTGATATCGTGAGCGAAGACCAAAAAGTCCGTCGTCCACCATAAGGTCGCCGCCAAAGGTCGAGCATGCCGGTTTCATTAAAACATCTAACAACTTGTTGGACATGAACTTTGGCGACCTCGACCCAGCCAACGGTGCCATGCTGGGCAACCAGCTCAACGGCATGCCGTTTCGTGGCCGCACGGGCAGCCAGAGCTCGATTGGTCAGGCGGGTAGGATGGCGCCTACGTCCAACATGGCCGCTGCACCGAATAACGGTCTGGCATTGCAGCGTGGCCTGTGGCTGACGGGCCCCTCGACCGAAGCCATTGTCAAGAAGATTCACGTAAGTTTATACACCTTTAGATTTAAATGTCTGCTTAAGCACCTCCTAACAACCCCCACAGCAAGAAATGCGCAACGCAAAGCAACAATCACAAGACCTCCTCCGCACACAAGAATTCATCCAAGCACTCTTGTCGAAAGACGACATCCGCAACGAACCGTCCAACCCCAAGACCGATGCCGTGGTCACAGATCCCCTGTCGGCCGTATCAAGGCAACAGCAGCAACAGCAACAACAAATGCCTCTGCAACAAATCACCAACGGCAACAACAGCATCTCGTTCCGTGCCGACCCCAAGGCACGCTTCTCCGACCCGCCCGCACCACCACCACAGCAGCCTCTGCCTGAAAAGCCGGATGTGCCCTCGTTGAAGCGTGGGTCAACAGAACGGCCCAAGTCCGGATCGGTCGGCGCTGCTGCTGCCGGTGGTAATAACAACAACAACACTTCACCGACCCGGGGCCCCGACGTTATGGGCCAGGTCCTCCAGCTGACCGACGCGCTCAACACCGCCAAGCGCGAGATTGTCACGCAACACACACGCCTGCGCGAGCTCGAAGAGAAGCTGCACCGCGAGCAAGAGGCGCGCAAGTACGCCGAAGAGCTCACACAACAGCTCGAGCTGTTTTCGTCTGTATCTACACCGGCGACCAAGGTCGATGCGGCCGCGCTGGCTTCCATTGCCGCACCGATGATGAACGGTGCCGCCAAGGCAAGGGTTATGGCTCTGGCGCTGGACCGGGCGAAGATGCCAATGCACCCGCTGCCGTATTGGAAGCTGCCTTTGGCGAGCCGGCGTCTCTTACGAAGGAGGTGCCTACAGCCGACACAAAGGACGCAAAGGACGCAAAGGACGTCGAGACGGAAACCAGCAGCAGCGAAGAGGACTCGGACGACTCCGACGCCGACAAGGACAGCAAGACGGACGCGGCGTTCCGTGCACGCATCGACTCCATGATGACGGAGATGGAAGGCATGAAGAAACAGCTGCAGGCCTTCCAGGAACGCGCCGAAAAGGCCGAAGCCGAGCGGGACGCGGACCGTGAGACGCTGGCACAGATGATCCAACGGATCCGCCAGCGGGACGAAGACGATGCCAAGAAGGCAGAAGCTGCAGCAGCGGCCGCAGCCACACTAGCCGCCAAGAACGCCACCACGACCGACTCGAAAGCCCAGGACGGTGCTGCACGCTCTGCCTCCCGGGACCGCGGCCAAAAATAGCACGACGGCCGCTGACGGCAAGGCAGACGCGACGACGACCAAGGCGACGACCGCCACGGGCCGCGACGCGAGCAGCAACGGTGCCAATAGTAGTGGCCTCCTGTCACGGAACAAAAGCAGGCCACTCCCACCGGTGGTGAGAATGACGACGACCTTCCCGAAGGCGTCTCGCTGTCCCGCACCAACACCATTACGCCCGCGTCGCTCGGCGGCAAGGTGGCCACCAAGGGCGGCAGTTCTGGGTCCAGTGCACACGACCCCGTCGTTCTGCACGGCATCCCCTACGCGTCAATGGTGGGTGTCGTGCTAATCGGCATGGGACTGATGGCGTACCTCAACGGCTGGCAGCCCTCGCCCGGCGTCTGGATCGGTAGTCATACCTTGCTCTTGGTCGTCTTGGTTCTTCTTGGCTTCTTTGGTTTCTTCTGCAGCTTTACTTGGCGTGTGTGATGCGTGTCTCGATAGATAATGGCCCGTCTCTTTTTTGTCTTTTGTTTTGTGCGATGCCGGCGTGTGGTTTTCTCTTTCATTGTCCTCTTTTCTATCTCTATAAGGAAGGGGCGTTTTAACCCAATTTTCTCGAGTTGTATTTTTCCCTACACACCCTTTCTTGTTCTACTTTCTCTATCATTATTGGTGTCTTATTTATTTTTCTTTTCATATTTTTCTCATCCTGTCCTTTTCTCATTTTTCATTCTTCTTTTCATGTCAACATTGTTTCTTTTCTATTCTCTCTTGACCGACCGAAACCGAACCTTTCTAAAACACTCTATACATACATACTGGTTTTCTTGCCTACCATAGCGGAGAATGCATTCTATTACAATTCACTCACATTACCACGAGGAGATAAGACAGCGTAAACATTAAAGTAGGCTGTAATGAATTTGAATTCTTAACATAAACGGCCGTAAATGTGAACAAACTTTTCTTATATAAAAACCCAACGCCAGGAATTCCAATAACCAAAATGGATGCGGCAAACAAAAAAACATAAATCATTCTTTTTCTTCAGTTTACACCTCCGACCACAACCGCCGCAGCTCGGTCAGGGCAATAAAAATGGCCTCGTCCGTCCGGATGCTCCGGTTACCCTGGTTCGGCAAGACATCGACCCAGTGGTCAAATGCCTCGCGCACATTGGCCACCTTGATGCCCACACTGCTTAGCTCGCCGTCGTTCATCGCCGCATACTCGAGACCGCGCGGGCCTCCAAAGACAATGACTAGATGCTCAAAGCTCAAAGAATGAGGGTCGGTGGCGGGTGTCGCGCCCCGGGGAAACACGTGCGACGCAGGCTCGCCGCGCTCCGAGGTGCCGATGCTGACATCGTAACCGCCCTCGTAGGGAGACTCGGTAAAGACACCCGAGAGCGACGAGCACCGCCGGATCTGGAAGCCCCAGTAGTAGCCGGCCTCGGTACGGGGCGCGGCCGGGTCGACGGGACTCGCACCCTCAAACGACTCGCGCGGGAAGTGAAGGGTCAGCCGCGTCTTGGGCGGGATGGCCTCGGCAATCTCGACGGGTTTGCGCAGGCCAATGTCCACCAGTGTCTTGTTGGCCGGGTTGTCGGGCTTGCCCGGCAGACTGAGTCCCTCCATGTAGGGTAGCTGTTCGTCGCGGTGCGGGTGGTGGGGCATCTCGAGGGTCGGTAACAAGCCCTGGAGGCGCAGGTTGGGGTGCAAGGGAAACAGGGCTTTGCGCATAAACGGCGGAGTCTCCATGTAGGACAAGAGATGAAACAGATAGTGGCCCGGGTCGGTGTCGCCCGTATAGGCATCGAGGTCAACGGCGGGTGGGCGGCTGTCGAGAGGGGAGTCGTCAAAGATGACGACTTCGTCAATGGAAAAGATGGCGAGGGCGCGGGCGATGCGAGAGGGAGCGTTGATTCGTTGTTCGGAGGTTGAGCAGCTGGAGAGAAGAAGGAGTTAGCATGAGATGTTGTGGAGAGAAAGAGAGAAAAGAGAGAAGAGAACTGGGAGAGGAGAGGGTCTGGGACTCACTCGGACAGGAGACTGGTGGGGATGGCTACTGAAACGGTGTAGTTACGGCCGCCGAGGGGCATGAAGCGAGTCGAGGGCTTGAAGGTGTTGTCACCCTCAACCTTTCTCCTCTGTGAGTGTATGTTAGCAATTGTTGTTAAATCAGTGGAACAGACGAGGCTCGTGAGAAAGACGAGGACGTGGAGGTGGGAGAGTTGTCGAACTGGCACCGTACCTTGAAACCGTCGCCGTAAGACATGTTGGGCGATGTGTGAAATGTGTAGAGGTATAAAGATATTTCGAGGTAGAATGGCACCTCAATTCGTTTTGTCGCCTGTCGTCTTGACTACTGATCGTCAAGCAAAAATGTCGTCAAGCGTTCCTGGCGGTCGATGTAGTCTCGTTCTTTTGCGCCAAACTTTTTGTCGGTGGAGAATTGAAAAAGTCGGCAGAATTGAGGTAGTCAACCCACACCGCCTTCTATTTTTGGCCGCGTACAACACGAGGCAGGAGGGGGTCTTGGGGAAATGCTGTCGGTGGATAATTTAGGCAAGCACCTCCTCCTTCCCTCCTTAATTACAGGGCACTTTAGGACGCAACTTTGCCGCAATTCCGCCGCAGCTTCCGTGATCAACACGTTTCCTTCTCGACGACGATTGAAGAACGACGACGAACGACGACAATTCAACGACGACACTCCATCGACGCGACCACGATATACCCTCTTGTCGACATCGCATCCTCACCCTCTCCTCAAAATGACGACCAAGATCACCTCAAGCGCGCAGTGGCGCCAGGTCACCAGCGCCAACAGCATCGTCGTGACGGACTGTGAGTTTCTTCTCCATGGACAGTCTCATTTGAGCCCTCGCTAACCGTGCAGTCTACGCCGACTGGTGCGGCCCGTGCAAGATGATTGCGCCGACCTTTGAGTCCTCGCCAACAAGTTCGCCAAGCCCAACCGCATCGCCTTTGCCAAAGTCGACGTCGACAACCAGCGCGACGTCGCCCAGCAGTACGGCGTCCGCGCCATGCCGACGTTTGTGATTCTGCGCAACGGCTCGGTCATTGACACCATCCAGGGTGCCAACCCGCCGGCGCTGACGGCGGCCGTCGAAAAGGCCGTCAAGCTGGCCACCGGTGGTGGTGCCAGTTTCACCACGCCGGGACGCACTTTAGCTTCCTCCAGCTCTGCCGGCATCCGCGTCGGCGGCGGCTCTACGACCGGTGGCGGTCCCATCCAGGGCCACGCCAGCTGGTTCGACCTCCGCAAACTCATCAACTTCTTTACCGTCTTCTTTGGTCTCTACGTTGTGTCCCTGTTCTCTGTAAGTCACACTGGTGTCCACTGACCTCGTTGTTTCGCCACTAACAAAATAGCTCGACCCCTACATGTCGGCCAAGAACTCAAAGTACGCCGGCAACAAGCCGCCGCCGTCGCACAAGGTCGCGTCCGGTGCTCCCTTTGGCGGCCGCCAGTTCAAACCCGGCGGGTGTTGGCGCTTGTGGCTCGATGGGCGGTCCCTCGGGCACGGCACCAGTGCAGAACCCGACGCACCGGGGTACCCAGCCGAGCGCGAACAGCAGCAACGCCAAGTTCAAGACGCTGTCCGACTTGTGATTGGATTCGACGAAACGATGACGCGTGTGAACACTGAAGAGAGGTCCGTGTCAATGTTATGTTGATGGTGTTGTGCCGTGGACGATCTTCCACTACTTCTACTCTGCTTCCTGCTTCCTTTCTCTTGTGCTACTTCAACCGACCTCCGGTCAACTTGAGAGCACACATATTCCAACAGCCTTTTTTGCGTGTATTGCCTTTCTTTGCTGCTGGGTTTATTCTTGTTGCTTTTCCAGTTGTCAGATACATTTTTCTTTCCTTTCCCTTACGTTGCCTTGAATATGATTACATTTGTATGCCTTTTTATCCTCCTGCAACGTATAATATCCGTGGCACCTCATCTGAAGACATATTCAATATGAATGTGTTTTTCACGTAAACTTGAATGTAGAATGAAGATGAATGGAAGCTCTGCAGCCTCGCCTTCCTATGTTGACCTCTTGCCCATATTCACCGCTTTCATACTGCCAGGTCCCATCAGGTGGCGGCCCCTAACAATACAGCGACGAGACCCGCCCTAGAATACCCAGAAATTCCAGAAGACGGGCCTGATGGGGCCTACTGCAAGGCCTTGCCGGGTCCAGTCGACCCACAATTTTCAATCTCTGTGCTGTGATTTGCCTGCCAGACGTCAACTTTTTTTTTTAGCAGTCGCCAAAAGTTTTGGAGCTCCCAAGTGCTATTTTTGCCTCGTTTTTTCCTGGCTCTTGTTGCTTTTCACACCTCTTCTCGACATCACCAATTCTCGCCAATTTTGTCTCCGGTCGACCACCCGCCATGTACAGAGCAAAGGAACTCCAGCGGGCGTGCCCGCGGAGTCAAGCATGGTTGCGACAGGCACTTGCCAACGGCCTAATTGGCGGCGCTGAGAGCCAAGCAGCAACAAAAACGACGACACTCAAAACGAGCACGCGACGATTTACGGCAGCAGCAAGACAACAACAGCAACAGCAGCAGCAGAAGTCGGCTGTCCAGAAGCAGCGCCAGTCCTCAAAGCAGCTGAGACTCTTTTCGACGTCAAGGACCCTCCAGGACGACAAGGATGCTGAGGCCAAACCGGACGCAGAGTCAAAGGCCGCCGCCGACGCGGAGAAAAGCGACATTGAAGTGTTCGTCCGCGATGCACGCGCCATCTTTGGCAACACACTGCCCAAGGACTACCTCAGCGACGACGAGTACAAGCTGTACCTGAGGCTGTACGGTGCACCGCTGCGGGAGACACAGCCCGAAGACGTGGCCATCCTGCAGGCGGCCGAACGTCTGCGGCAAGCCCAGGCAGGCACTCTCAACGACGAGCTGGGCGATGTTCCGCTGATCGAGGAGGACGACTACAAGGTCAATGTCAATGAAAAGGGCCAGGAGTACATCGACGTGCACGCCAGCGCGCGGATCTACGAGGAGTTTGAGAATGTGGACTCGTCACTCTACAAGAGCGATGGCCGGGAAAACTACAAAGTCGAAGAATACGAAGTCGACATCGAAGCCGAAGAGTACAGAGAGACCGACGCCGAAGAAGTCGAAGATGCTGAAGATGCCTCCAACGACAACATCGACAACGCACAGGCTTCGCCCGCCGACGCTGCCGACGAGAACACCAACTACGTCCAGGCCAGAGCCCGCAGCGAGCGCCAGTACAACATGCTGACCCGCCTGCAAAAGGACTTTGAGACGGCACGGCTCAAGGCCGAGGAGGCCCAGAAACTCCAGAAAGAACAGGACCGGCAGGACGAGGCCGACTTGGCCATGGAAGCAGCAGCAAAGGCCATTGAAGACGAGGAGGGCTACGTCGAAGAATACGACCCGGAGAACGAGCACGAGGAGGAAGACTGGGAAGCCGAAGACGACGAGTTTCGCAATGATCCCCAGGACGCCGCTTTTTCGGCAACATGGTCAACCGTGTCCACCCGCTCACGCGCATCGGCAAGTCGCGCACCAACCCCAGCACCCTCCAGCTGCCCAAGGCCAACTTTATTGAGCCCATCTCCCACCTTTTGAAACGTGCCCACTTTCACAACATCCGCATGGCTGCTGGCCAGGCCTTTGGTGGCTTGGATTTCCCCACTCACCGCGCACCGTCACGTCGCCCACAACCAAAAAGCGCGGCGGCGGCACCTACCAGCAGATGCCCGTGGCCATCCAGGCCAGCGAGTCCTCCATGCGCGATATTGACGCCGACGCCTACGTCGCTATTGCCCTGCCCTATGTGTATACCACAGCTATGAGCACACTCACAGAAGTGCGCCGTCGTCTGGGCCCCAGCTGGGTCGAGAACATGATCAACAAGGCCGACGGCAGCAACCCGCGCGTCCTCGATGTCGGTGGCGGTGGTGGCGCCCTGGCCGCCTGGAACACGGTGTTTCGTGCCGAGCTATCCATGCTGCGCGACCGCGGCCGGCTGCCCAAGCGCGGCGACCCGGAGCAGGCCAACAGCAACTACTCGGACGTGGCCAAGACCGAAGACGAGGCCATCAACGCCGAAGAGATGAAAGCGCACGGCTTCATTGTTAAGCGCCCCACCAAGGAGGAGTTGTCGCAGCGCCGGCGTCTTGAGCGGACTGTTGTTGTCGGCTCCGACGAGCTGCGGCACCGCGCCTCGCGTTTCCTGAACGACACCACCTTTATCCCGCGCCTGCCCGACTTGCTGCACTCCGCCGAGAACGTCAGCCGCCACATTGACGCCCCCGATACGCCGCACCCCGAAGGCCGCGGCCGTGCCAAGACGTACGATGTCATTATCGCCTCGCACCTGCTGCTGTCCCAAGAAAAGACGTACCAGCGCCACAACATTGTCAAAAATCTGTGGGCTCATCTCAACCCGGACGGCGGTGTTCTGATTATCCTGGAAAAGGGCCACCCGCGCGGCTTCGAGGCCGTTGCCGATGCTCGCCAGCTGATCCTGGACAAGCACCTCGAGCCTCCGCCGCAAGGCAATGACAAGGGCAACCAACTGGACACCAACCCCTACTTTGATGGCCGCAAAGACCGCGAGCCGGGCATGATTATTGCTCCCTGCACGAGCCACGGCAAATGTCCCATGTACCTGACGCCCGGTTTGTCGCAGGGCCGCAAAGATTTCTGCCGTTTCACCCAGCGCTTCACCCGCCCGCCGTTCCTGCAGCGTATGTTGTTGGGAACTCACCACAACCACGAGAACGTCGACTACTCCTACATTGCCGTCCAGCGCGGCACCCAAAAGGCCGAGCTGCCTGAACCGGCCATGCCCGATGCCGCCCTGACCGACAAGGTCGCCAACAACCTCGTCAAATCCTATGGTATCTCGTCGGATGTCGAATTGCCGCCGCAGCAACCGCTCGTCCAGGGCAAAGCTGCGGCTGACGCCGCCTTCAAGGGCTTTTCCAACGTCTGGACCGCCCCCGAGCTTCCCGACGCCGACATCGCGAACCCGGCCTTCCGTCAACCGCCCATCCCGGCGCCGCCACCGCCCGCCAATGCCGTCAACCCCCACCCGCTCACACTGGCCCGCACAGTCCTGCCCGCCCTCAAGCGCCAGGGCCATGTCACTCTGGATGTGTGTACCCCGCCGGTAAACTTGAGCGCTGGACCGTGCCCCGCTCTTTCGGGAAACAGGCCTACCACGATGCCCGGAAGGTGCGCTGGGGCGATCTGTGGGCACTCGGTGCCAAGACGCGTGTGCCCAAACCTGTGCGGCTGGGCAAGCACCTGGCCCAAGCTGCGCTGCCGCCAACAACATTGAGAGTGCCAAGGTGGATAAGAGAAAGAGCACAGATGATGTACCCGCCCTCGACGACGACGAAGAGTGGCTGCAGTCGCCGGCCGTGGTGGGCCGGACACGCAACCGGCAGCGGGCCAAGTGGGAGAAGAAGACGCGCGGCGGCAAGTTCAACCCCAAGAACCAAAAGGGCAATGGTAGTGGGAACAAGTTTGACAAGTTCCGCGGCACCAAGGAGCAGCAGGCCGAGCAGTTGATGAAGACGCTCAAGGAGGCCGTCTATGATGAAAAGAACGACCCGTAAACAAAAACAGGTCTGGCTGTATCTGTACCAACTTTGTATATCTCCATCTATCTCATGTCATTTACGTTTTAAATCCCCCATGTACAATACCATACTACTCTTGCAAAAATAGACTCATGAACAAAATAAGGTTGTACCACTGGCAGCGGCGTTTATATCACAGTGATTTACTGAACGTGGTCGATCCTTGCAGCCCTGCCGAGCCATCAAACTCCCAAATGGGGGACTAGTCTTGCCTTGCAGGGGTAGTGTGAACAAAAACAGCCACTTGCAACTTACACCCATCACATCATATTCTGCAGATGAGCAAGTTTGAGCATTTTCCCAAATACGGAAAACGAACAACGAAAAAAATCAACAAAGAAACACGTAGAAGAGGACTCAGAAGACAGACACATACGTCTAAACGGTCTGATTTTTCTTACATTCTTTTTTTTCTGTGTAAGACGCTCGGAGATATACACGGAATTGTTGACATGCCTTGCTTATTCTTTCCTTTTTACAATTATCCTCTGAGCCCTCCTGCTTGTTCCTTGACGCTGGTTTAAAGAGGTGAGAGTGTTTAAATTTAACCTGCAGGCTACAATAAACTCTGCTTGGTTATTCTCTGGGTTTTATACCCACTGCTTCCTGTCGATCCCATCGTAGCTCGTTCTCACCCGTACTTGTTTTTGGCCCCGAAACTCCGGTCTTTTAATCCCATCGTGTTTACCGTTGCGTCTACTATCCGCAGCACCCCGGCGCCTCCATCGTTTGACCAGGCTTGACAACAGGGTCGCGACTACACTGTTAGTGAGTGAACTGATAAGGATAAAAAAAACAGGCAGGAAAATTGTCAAGGGGCAGGGGTGGTGGGTGACATACTTGCCCAGCTTTTCCCAGTTGAATATGAAGCTGCCCAGAAAGGCCCCAATCAATATGCAAATGATAAAGTACCCGTTGTAGTACATGGCCAGCAGCATGACAAAGTAGCCGACGCCAAACTGCAGCACATACAGAGTAGATCGAATAGTCTGCTCCCACGGGCTGGGGCGGAAGGTCGGTATAATGTCGGGATGGGGGACCTGGAAGGAGATTTGTCCGTCGGGGCCGACGAAGGTTCTTTTGTCCTTTCGGTTGTAGTCGACTATGTAGCGTCTCACCAGAGCACGGTCGTACTCTTTGGCGGCGCGGCGGAGCATTTCGAGGGAGATGACCAACAGCACAACGCCGATGCAGGAGCCGGCAAACATGCCGCGGGAGGTGATTTGCCAGGACTCGGCGATGAAGCAGGCGTCGATGGTGTTCCAGTTCCAGAGCATCTAGAGAAGTTAGCGAGTGAGCGATGTGCGAGCGAAGCGAGGACACACCAAAAACGAGCGCAGCGAGGACAGAAAAAAAACATACAGAAATCTTGCAGGAGTTACCACCCATACCGCCCATATCCATGGACGCTGTTGAGCTGGCCATGGCGGCCGAGGCCGTGGTGGTGCCCGTGGACGACATGGTCATGTCCATGGTAGAGGCGGGAAAGTGAATTGTTGACCGGCTGGGGCGTTGGGATGTCGAGTCGTAGGGCAGCGCAGCCGGAGGAAGATGGATGTGTGTTGAAGATGTAGCCATGATGAAGCTGTAGTCGGCGGACAGCCCAGTATTATATACGACGTGTGGATGTACAGATGGAGCTCAAGAATAAAAAAGTATGAAATGCCAAGTTAAACAACATCCGAGCCGCAAACACTATCAGATGCACGCGGCGCAGAAGAGCTGAGGATGTGGGAACGGATACGGAGTATGAGTACTATGGGCTACGGCTCGGTGCTCGAACAAACATGTGTACACAACTACACAGAAGTTCTGCTGGGGAACAAGAAAAAAGGAAACAGCGGCGGAGACTTTGACACCGCATTGCAATCCATGGCGTGAGCGAGTTTGCGGAGACCGGAGGCCTTTAAACGGAGTTCAGATGGAAGGCGCGAATGGACGGACTAGGAAACTATGAGAAGGTTTTTTTGGGTGCAACTTCCGACCGGAGAGACGAAGAAAGCATGCATTGATTGGATTGTTGAAGATCGCTCTTTCCGTAGGCAGTCTTATTCTTTTACGAAAACGAGTACTTCGGCCTTGGCCAGGAAAGAGCGACCATGATAATATGTGCCCAAAAATCAACTCTCAAGGAAAGACCTTGTTCTCCACAGAAGGAACGATGCAGCCAGGATGCACAAAAATGTCTTGGAAAAGGAGAGAATGTCAACACTCAATAGTTCCCGAAAGTATCGGAGAATATCTCAGACCAAGACTCTTTCATACCTACCGCCTACCCACAGTCATGCCCGGACACTCGATAACACATAACATAACGCTCAAGATTAGTCGGCCACCCAGCCCATTTACTTCTTATTTGTTCCCAGCGAGGCGTTTTATGCACGCAATCTTGCTCACCCAGGTGGCAGTAGAACCCAGAAACGCGTGCGATGGACAGCCCTACTGCCCTCTTCAAGCCTGGAACAATACCACCCATGCTGCCATCCATACGACGTACACACGGCAGACAATTTTCGACTCCAAACACCAATAATAGCTGTCTGTTTTCTGTCCGGCAGGCAAGTAATTGGCTTCTCGGACGTTGGCGAGGTGAAATGTGGCTGAATAGGCGAGCAGATATCGTGGGGTGAGGAAGACCTTCAACCAGAAAGAAACATGGACTTTGGATGTCGGCATCCAACAACCGTGCATTTCGACACCCACCTGGCCACCCTCTTGGGTTACTATCGATGCACTATTCACCACTGGGCTCTCTCACGGACGTCTTGACTTCCGGTCACCATGTGTTTATCTGTTGACCGGCCAGATATATAAGGAGGCGGCATAGATGCTTAGAGGTACTGTGGTATCTTTATTGCAGTGTCCCGTTTTTCTTTCGATACACTTTCACTTATTGTCGCAAAACAACAGTCCCCAAAAACCACACTTTTCCGCACCATGGCTTTTCAGACCGTCTTCACAACCATACACCGTCATGAGCCTCATGGCTACCATCACGGCCCTCTTCTCTCTCCTCAGTCCGACCTCGGCCTTCCAAGCTGGCGCCCTCACCGGCTTCCCAGCCAACAACTATGACCCCTACTGCGCCATGGCCTGTGTGCGGTCTCTCAACGGACTGATGCTCAGCTGCTCCAGCACAATGGGAAGTGGCGGCATGATTGGCATGTTGGACTTTTCAACATCGTCTGCTTGCTGGGCCAGCAACACACCTTTCTTGACAAGCCTAGCGTACTGTATGACGGCCCAGTGCGCCATTGACGAGTATTCGATGGGCGAAGACATCCCCGCGTCCAAGTTTGAGTGGTTCTGGGAGACAGAGGCGACGGGCCAGATCACGGCGGGCGCCGTGCTGGTGACGCCCAAGTGGACATATGCTCAGGCAATGGTCGAGGCACAGGCAGCTGCTGCAAATGCATCTGCTTCTGCCACTGGTGGCCTGCCCACGCTCGACGCCGATGCCATGTGGCTCAACACAACGTCGCTCGTGTCTCCATCCGTATACCGCGCACAATGGAAACGTGCTGGTCGCTGTGCAGGAGGAGACGACCAAGGAGAACCGGTTCGGCATCATTTTGCTGTCGGTTGGTGTTCTGCTGCCCATCGTCTGCACGGCATTGGCTAGCAGCAGTCTGTTGCCGGCCTCCCTTCATCGTCTTGTGCATCGCCTCAAGCCGTACCCTCGTCTGGCCAAGCGCTATTGGCACCTACAATATGCGCCCACTGCCTTATGGTCTCGGCAATGCGCCCACCCGTGGTCAAGCTCTGTATATCGGACTTTTTGTCATTCTCAACATCATCTTTACATCCGTCAATTACCGCGCCCGTGAGCCCAGCGCCTGGTACAGCAGCACAAGCCGCGAGATTGCCGCCTACATTTTGTACCGCACGGGCGAGCTGGGCTACATCTTGCTGCCGCTGGTCTTTTTGTTTGGCTCCCGCAACAATTTTCTGCTGCTCGTCCCGGTGCTGCGGGCTGGAGCCATGCCACCTATCTGGTCTTGCACCGCTGGGTGGCGCGCGTGTTTGCCCTGCAGGCCATCTTGCACTCCGTCGTCGGGCTTGTCCTGTATAAGCTCAATGGCTCGTATGCCT
This sequence comes from Sporothrix variecibatus, assembly GCA_016097105.2. Taxonomy (NCBI): domain Eukaryota; kingdom Fungi; phylum Ascomycota; class Sordariomycetes; order Ophiostomatales; family Ophiostomataceae; genus Sporothrix; species Sporothrix variecibatus. The sequence continues at coordinate 2,032,689 of JADMNI010000007.1, read as the reverse complement.
CCGAGTCGGTCAAACCCTACTGGTCCTGGGGCATCGTGGCCACACTCATGACGATCTTGTTGACTTTTGGCCTGAGCGGGCTATATGCACGCACCCGCGCCTACGAACTGTTTCTTGTGGGCCATGTTCTCTTCTCGGCACTGCTGCTTGTCGGCTGCTGGTACCATGCCTACGACCTCTACAAGTTTCTGGGCGGCGTCTTTGATTTTATTTATGCTGCAGCCGCTGTGTGGTTCTTTGACCGCGCTGTTCGCGTGCTGCGGGTGGTCGGGCTGTTGGGTGCCCGCCGCGCCACGGTCACTGACCTAGGCGGCGACAGCGACATTGTCCGTGTCGACGTGCCCGGTGTACGCTGGACCAGCTATGACGCTCTAGGCAAGCACGTCTACGTGTACCTGCCGACGCTGACACCGCTGCGGCCATGGGAGAATCATCCGTTTTCGATTGTGCCGACGGTATTGGTGGGAACCCCGCACAATTGTGCTCTTCCTGCCGCTGTCAACGACATTGAAAAGACGGGTGGTCTGGTCAAAGCCATGCCCGTCGTCGACGGTTGCGTCCTCTCCATCCAAGTCAGGCCCAGCCTCAGTCTCTGTCTCCGTCTCTGTCTCCAACTCCGCCAGCTCTGCCAGCTCTGCCAGCGACACCTCTGGCGTCACTCTCTACATCCGCCGTGCCCAGGGCGCCACTCGCAAACTTGTGGCCAACCCGTCACTGTTTGTTTTGCTCGAAGGACCGTATGCCAACACGGGCACGTCCACAGCAACAAATGCTCTTCTCCGGTGTGATCGTTTACTTTTGATCGGCGGCGGCATCGGCATCACGGCATTGCTCCCTTACCTAGCGTGCCATGCAAACACAAAACTGGCCTGGAGTCTAAGGGAGGTAGGACGGCCTCTTCTCGACGACCTTTCTAGCCTTCTAGAGAGTCGCAAAGACAAGGATGACGATATTCGTATTGGCAGCCGTCTGGACGTAGCCCAGCTGCTTGCGAATGAGGCCGCTGCTGGGTGGAGACGTGTAGGTGTGGTGGTCTCTGGGCCGGGCGGACTGTGTGACAGTGTCAGAGCAGGTGTCGTGGAGATTGCAAAGTCGACGACGTCTACACAGTTTGAGCTGGAAGTGGAGGCATACTCGTGGTAGATGTCCAGATGTGTGTCTAGCGTGCGATTCTCGAGTGCGTAGAATGCGAACTTTCTTCACTACGAGATGTCGTCCATCCCAATTGTGCATCTTTCAAGCATGGTTTTGCTTTTCTCTCTTTCGATTTGCATTTTGTTCTGTTGGCTGAAGTTGAAATGTCACAAATATTCTAGCAGCTGCTTTGAGCTATTTTAAGAATCCCATATCTTTGTCCTCGTCTGCCCTCGTGGCGTTTCTCTACACAGCACTAGTTGTCTGTTGTGTAAGTTTTGCACGTCCATCGTTTTCAGCCTTTCTGTAGTGTACGGTGTATATACGCCTTAGCTTAGACAACTCAGGACCTGGGCGGGCGGTGGTGGTGCCCGGCGATCAAAGAAGGGGGAAAAGAGTAAGAGAAAACAGAAAATGATTGACAAAGCTTAAAATATAGGCCCAACTTAAATCTTGTGTCAGTAGTTTCTAGATCAGCTACATGGGATTCTGTAATTCTGCCCTGTTTTTCAAAAAGTGTTGTCCTTATTGGCAAGCACATTCTTCCTTGCTGTTTTGTCTGATGTTTTTGTCTGTATGCAAATGTGGCCGCCAAAACGTTGAACGCTGCTGGTCAATGAGGCGTTGCAAAGCCAAGGCAAGAGAGGAAGCATACAAGCGGAAGTTGGAGAATGCACATTGAAAAATACAGGCAAAAACAGTCAGCCACAGCCGCAGGTGTGCTTTGTAAGACAAAAAGTCCCCTACGACCTGTGTCCTGTTTATGCCGCATGTGTGCACGTTGTACAATGTACGGTGCTCTCGAATGGGGCATCGGAATCTGACGAGGTGCAGTTGTGGTGCAGTTTGTGGCGCGAACCTCAAGGTCCTGGCGGCAGCCACCCGACGATCTCATCCGCCATCCATCCATCATCCACCAGGCCGTCCATCCTTCAATGTACAAGTGGCCCATCCATCAGCTTGGGATTGTCAGACCCGGGTTTCTTACCGGTTTTTGGTCGTTTCTCCATCTCTTTCCAAAAATACAGAGGATCAGACTTGTCGACTTACATAACAAAACCCCTCTTGCGTCGTACGGCACAGAGACATACGCTGTGAGAAGGACCCTCCCTGCCTCCTTCCAGTGTTTGCCCCGAAAGATCTGCTGAGCAAAGCACAAGGCTGAGTCCCCGTCTCTCAGAGGCAAATTCTATGCCGTCTTCTTGTTTCTTTTGCCGGCTGCTCACACTGACTTCACAAATATTTTGCAAAAAAAAGTACATTCTCGTAAACATCTACAGTGTGAAACCACAAACCGTCTTTTCCTGCCTTTTCCCGCCGTTGCAGTCTTTGTTCCTGACCCTGAGAATACGCCTTTGTTTGTTGGACCCCTTTTCTCTCCCCACTTCCCACCGTTCCCCTTCGTTTTCTTCTTTCTTCTTGATTTCCTTGTTAGTCTTGTCCGGTTAGGGCATAGCCAGGGATCTAGTGTTCGAGTCCGTCTCGGTGGTAGTTGCTTGTCTTTTAAAGTTTATACTTGGCTTGTATGTAAGCCGTTTCCACCCTAATATTCGGTATTCGATCAGCCTCGTCGTGTCTTCGTCGCTGCTTGCAGTTTTATTTCTACTGATACTTTATTTTGTATATTCTCTTGAGTCTCACGGAGAAGGCGTTTCTCTCATTTAGCTTTTTTGAACTCTCTCATGTTCAATGTCAAATGTCAACCCCGCCGCCAAGAGCTCGTATTATCATGCCCAATATGGCTGAGTTCTGGCCCGGACGGGACCCCGACGAGACGAGTGAGAAAAGTGAAAAAGATACGGAGTACACAGTATTACAAGGAACGACAGGGGCAAACTGTCCAGCGCCCAGCAAAACGTGGTGAGAACTCTCCATCATCGCGCGTCAGCACTACTCAGTACTATTCCAACGGACACAGTGCCCACATGAAATAAAAATGCCACAATGCTCAGCCCATGTCAGAACGAAAAATTCAAGGACTGCCGATGGGGTGATTTGAAGAAAGATGAAAATCAAAGTATTGAAATGATAAGAGAAAATAAGAAAAGTCGAGAAATACTAATCAAAAGAAAAGGAAGGGCAGCAAACAGTATCAACTTAACGCAATTCACCGTTGAAGTGAAGAGACTTGTCGATCAAGAATCTGACATTCCATTTTTTTTTTTTTTTTTTACCCAGCCATCCCGCCTGGATTCCCATCCTTCTCCATCCTTCCTGCCAACAGTCCCCTGCCTGTCTGTACTCCATACGCCGTATGTACTGTTGTATTTCTGCGCGGCGCTGCACTGCGCGCTGTTGGTGTGATTCGCTATTGCACGTTTGCTGCTCTTGTCTTTCCCAGGGTTGTATTCCTTCTTTTTCGTTATGACAAACCTAGGGTTTTTGGCAGGCATCGCCGGTCTCTGAGCTTGCTCTCTTTGCTTTTTTGTGGTCTCTTTTCTGGGCCATCACATCACGCTGCAGCTCTTGTTTTCTTTTTTGTTGTCTTTTGGTACTCGACTGCCACCTTCTCCTCTTGTTCTTCCCGCCGTAGATCTCTCGTTATTCTCTTAAGCTCATCCCTTCCATGGATCACCCTGTTCTCGGGCGAATTTGTTGTCTTCTTGCCCACCCCAATATCATGCAGGTCGGTATAGCCACCCATCCTTCGCGCAAAGAAAATGAAAACGGCCAGCACAAAACGACCAACAAGCCACAATCACCAAACACTGAACCGGACAACACAAAAATGCGGGACTCGGCTTGTGCTAACCTTTTATCATTCTTTCAAGTTGTAGATCGTCTTTCTAATATTTTCGCCGATGCTGCCCATCAGAAATATCGTCGGATAGGATCGCCTTCACGTCGACCTAGAGTTTCAGTAGTTCCTGTTTTCAGAAACTTGTGTTCTCTTGCGCATATGCGTGTCTGTCTGTGTATGCCCGTGCTTTGAGGCTCTTCGGCCTTTTCTTCGTCTTCTGCTTATATTTTCTTTTCTTAATTTACGACGTACCCTCTGTCTTGTCGTGATCTCCCCCGCCGCGTAGCACCACCACACACCTGTCAGCCCGGACAGCCGCCACCTTGCTCTTCTGATGCTCCCGCACTCTTGCCTCTGATTCTTCTTTCTTGGCTTTCCTGTCGGGATTCGTGGTTTTGCTTCTCGCTGAAGTGTTGCATTTTGGCAGCTGGTCCTCACAGTACTCCGTTCCCTCGCGCCTCTCCTGTGTATGCGTCTTCTGCCCGCTTGGGTTTCTGTCTGTTGGCTCTCTCCCATCCTGGTCCGGGATCCACCCTCATACACCCCTGCTCGTAAAACCCTATCTCCTTCTGGTGCTCTCTTTTGTTTTCCACCTTCCTTATGACTTTACGGTTCTTATTTTTCGAGTTTTCTTTATTAGTTCTCAGCTGCTCCCCCCGTGTTTTTTTTTTTTTTTTTTTTTGCTTTCTTTTTTTTTCGTTTCTTTACTTCCCCCGATCTTTCTTTGTTTTTTGTTTCGTTTCATGTTTCCTTAAAGCTTTTGGGTTTTCTTTATCTCGACTTTTCTTTGACCTCCTCAACGGCCTCCACCTATTCGCCTTCTCCCCGACTACACACCTCGATATCGGGCCTCGCTATTAATCAAATAAAAATCAAATACTCTCCCAACCAGCCTGATTTTCTACAGGATGATATAAACCCTTCGGTGTGCCCTTTACCTTGAGCTTCGCCCTCTTTCCGATCCATCCTCTCTTCTTTCCACCTCTTCGCGAAAAAACAAATTACAGTGAACATCGTCGACACAAACAAAACAGACAACCTCGACAACTTCTTCTTCCCACCACAACCTCTTCTCAACCTCCAGAAAGCCTTCGCAATGTCCGCCCCTTCCACCGCCCTCGTCGCGGCGCTGACACTCTTGACGGTCGACGCCACGTTCGAACTCGCCTTCATCACCAGCATGGTCGCCTACCTTCACGGCGGCGCCCCCTCCGGCACATTTGTCGTCAACACACCCGCCACGCACGTCGCCAATGCCGGCAGCCAGCCCACCTACGAAATCAAAGGCAAACCCCTACACATGCTCGTCAACCAGGGCCACACGAGCAACGGCGCCGCCGGGTCGGCCGTTGTGCTGATTGGCATCGTCGGGGCCGGTGCGCTGTTTGCACGTGCACGCTACCCAGGCCGCTGGTTCACGCGGTTCTTGTACAACTTTTGGATGATATTACAAATTCCCACTTTGCTCCTAACGCTGTCTGCCCTCGGCTACACTTTCGCCGTCACGAACAAGCACCGTCACCAGCTCATCAACCAGAACGTGGCCTACTCTTCACAGCCGGGGCCCTATTCGCTCGACCAGTGGACACCGCAGAACTGGTTTGGTGCCGTGTTGTCGCAGCTCGACCTCGCCAGCGCCAGTCTCCGCAGCGACCTGACGAAGCACTACCGGATCATGCTCGGCTGGCAGTACAACCTGATCCCAATGTTCTTGCTGCAGCTGGCTGAGACGGTCTTAGCGATTGTGGATTGGCGGGCCTGGAAGCAGACGGGCGGCCATCACGGCCATCGCGGCCATGGCCAGGATGCCTTTGCTCCGTCGGCGAATGGCAACGAAAAGTTTGCCAGCCAGGGTGATTACAACGGCGACTACAACAGCGGCACCGTCAATGTCAACACGAACGGCTACAACCACCAGCACCAGGGGTACAGCAATGGTAATGGTCAACAGCAGCAACAGCAGCACTATGCGTAACTGTTGATGAACGAGCCTTTTTTCTTCTTTTGCTTCCTTTCTTCTTCTCACTATTCTATTTACACTTTTTTCTTTACGACATTACGCGATATATCTACATCTACAAATGGGGGAAACAGTCCAAACTGGATGATATTTACTTGGCGTTGAGGACTGTTTTATCTTGTCTTTTACGCTCCTCTTCCTTCTTTTGATAATTGTAATGAATTTAAAATCTCAAATTTGATTCTTACAATCTTACCATTCTACATTATCTCGCTTGTCTTCTCCTGTTATTTGTCATTGATACCGCGTTGTTTACCGCCTTTTACCGTCTCCCACGGGCACGGCTCACCATACATGTCTGCCGTCTTTTTTTTTTCTTTCTGCCGTCTACCAACAGCCACGACCCGTCTTTGTTTTTATGGAAGGAATGGGAACGCATCAACAGCCTGGATGGTTCTGAAAGGTGGAGTATATTGCAACGCGGCAGTCGCTTCTACTTGGAGGAGTTTATCCTAAAAATAGTAAAGTGGCAGAAATGGCAGCAAATAGCAAGAACATGGCAAATGTACGGGAATCCTTTTGCATACAAACACACACCACACCCTCTTTCTCCTTTCTCACTTTTCCCCTCTCACTCTCTCACCCATAGACGCGTAATATCCAACATCAGGCACAAAAACACAAAGTTACCCGGGAGCCTCAATCCTTCGTCGTCATTGGCGTCGCTTTCGCTTTCATCATTCTCCTTCTTTTAATTCGATATCGCTGTCGTTGTCATCATTGTCATTATAGGCGTCGCCTCCTTCCATCCTCACCAGCTCATCATGCCGTCTGCGGCGCCTCTGGCTCAGCTGTCGACCGTGCTGTCGTCGGTGCTGCGGCTCTGCAGCCGGCTCTGCTGTTGTCGTTGTCTCTGTTGAGGTCGCCGCCGCCGTCTCCGGCTCGGGCACCGGCACCTCCGGAACGGTTGCTCCAACATCGCCGCCCTCCTTGGGCCGCGTACCCCAGGTGATGCTCACCTCAATGTACGCATGAACCGAAGTGTCCAGCAAGTCCCGGCGCACCTCGACCAACAACGCCTGGATATCTTCATACGACCACCCTTGCAGACCCAGCAGCTTCAGGCTCAGTCCCTCCATACCGTTCAACAAGTCCTGTTGCACATACGCACCCAGCGTCTTGTAGTACGAGCCCTTGGGCCACGGGTTAACGGGCCAGTAAAACTTGCGCTCCGTCACCTGCTCAAACCCGGCCTCCTTCATCCACCGCGGGTAGTGCCGCACATTGGTCCACGGCCGCCCCGACATGACGGCGCCCTGCGTGACAATGTCGAACCAGCGCTCCAGAGCGCAGTTGGCCGGCGGCGGGCTGGCAAACTTGATGGGGAAGTGGCCGTCCTGGAGCTCCAGGATACCGCCCGGCGTCAAAGAAGCAAAGGCCGAGTTGATGACGGTGGCCGGGTTGCGGAAACAACTGACGAGCGCGCGGCCGTGGATGTAGTCAAAGGGCTGGTCAAAGGACCACTCGTCCTCGGCATCGTCCACCTCAAAGGTACAGTTGGACGGAATAAAATCGGGCTGGATCGGACTGAGGTCGGTGCCGATAATGTGCGACTCGGGGAACTCGAGGGCAAACTCAATGGCCCAGATACCCGTGCCCGTGGCAAAATCGAGCACGCGCTTGGGCTTGTCAATGGGCGCCAGGTAGGACTTGCCATGGGCCATCAACAAAAAGATAGCATGCTGCAGGTCCAGCCGTGCCTGCTCCTGGATGTCGTTGGGCAAGGGGTATTTGCCCTCCTTGTACCGATGGTACGTGCGGCCGTGCTCCTCGACGTAGTCGTAGACGCTCGAGCGCAGCGATGTTGTTGTCGACTTTAGGGTGCTAGAGACGCGGTCGCTGTCGTAGGCACTGTCGGCATCGCTTGCACCGTCGTCAGCATCACCACCCTTGGCACCAGCGCCAGCACCACTCTGACCGCTCTCGCTGCCGCTGTCGTCAATGGCCGGCAGAGACGGTGCGCTGCCGTCGCCCCAAGAGATGAGAGACAGGCGGCTGGCCATGGGGATATGGCCAGTTACGGGCTCGTCATCCTCTTCGGCGTGGGCGTCGGCGACCGGGAAGACCTCACTGGATGGTGCAGCCTCAGTCGGTGCGACCACGGTTGTCGGCTCAGCTGCAGGTGCGGTAGCGGTCTCGGGAACAGTTTCTTTCACGGCTTCTGGCGCGGCCTCTGTCTTGGCGGCCTGGTCGGCCGCTGGTGCTGGCGCAGCCGTGGCTGGTTCAGCATCGGCAGGCATTGTGATATGTGTGGTGTTTGTATAAATTTAAAGTAGTTTGTATTCCCAACGACGAAGGTCGTATGTTATTTGCCAGGAAAGAACAAAGGGATTATCTGGAAACCAACAGGAAGGAAAGAACGTGCGTACTTCGTACATGAAAAAGGGCAGGAGGGGTCCAGGGACCAAAAAGACCAAACAAGGGGAGGAACGACCGGCGCACCGTTGGCCTCCCATACAGCCATTGTTCTCCAAAAAAGTGAAAAAGACGCACAAATCAGAAGCGCACCACACCATCAAAACTACGGAGTTACAGAGAACAATGTATTTTTACCGAGAAGGCATGTTTTGCGCCATTCGCCATGCCGCTCACGTTGCATTGAGGCCACGCTCCTTCCCTCTTTTGCGCAGGGCAAATATGTGTACAATGCTCGATGCCCTGTCTTTTCCCCTTCCCGATGTTGCTTGCCGTTATCCAACAGATTGGCTCGGGATGCCAGACCGCCATTGTCCCACGAACCGACTTGTTGGGACGTTTCGTGAGTTCGAAGTATATTGCATTGCATTGCAAGAGTTGTTAGTCAAGCCGTACTGTACTTCAGTCGACAACCGTCCTGAAAACCCGTAATAAAAAACAGGATGGACATTATCTCCACTTGGCTGCGCACTTGCCTGCACGGAGAAGGAGAGAACCACACGCAAGTCTGTCAAAAAAGGGCAGGCACGGTGCACACATATCACACCCTTTCCCACTTCCCACCCAATTTCGTCACATCGCACTTGCCTGTTCTGGAGTGTCCCTCCAGCACCTGCCCCCCACGACGGCGGTGCAAAAGGAGGGGCATTTCTCTCTTTCCATTCTATCATCACTCATGTACGTCGTACTTTTGTCTGTCGCTCTTTCCTATCTCTGTCGATTCGGGTAGAGTATGCTTTCCCTGGTCAGCTTCCCTCCGAGACAGCGGACAAGATTTGCTCAACTCTTTCCTCTCTCATTCATTCCTTATTATTTCCATTTTATCACCTTCTTTTCTCCGACCGCCACTACAACATAACGCATCACAAAAAAGCAGACCTATTCCACCCCACGTTCTTTTCGGCAGTATTTCAGCGTACCCAGTAAAAAAAAAGAGGAAGAAGAAGAAGGAGGTCACGGCCGTTTGCGGGCATGCGGGCGCTTCCGGTAGCGTCTTGGACAGAAAACGCACTGCAAGACGAATAGAAAAAGGAAGAAGAGAAGGAAACAACGAATAACGGCCAACGAACGAAAGGCGCACGAAGACCTAAACCAGTAAACGCCCGGGGAAGCACATCCGCCCGCAGCGCCGTTGCGAGAGCTAGCCAAAGTAGCGCTGTGGAGTCGTGCAGAATAGTGCCCGACCGAGACAAGTACGAAGTACGAGAGACAAATGACCATCTCGGCCGAACGAAAAAGAAGAAGAAAAAATCAAGCCTTGGACAAGACATGCACACAAAGAAAGGTCGTACAGCATCACGACACCGTGGAGGCTTGCATCTTTGTGCATACCACAAAATTCATATGCCACCTACGGAGTAGTGAATATTACTATGCCACGAGGCTTAAGTTGACATCCCGAGAGAATGACAGCGGGACGGCCAAACCAAGACGCACGGATAGAAAGGCCAACACACGCGAAGGAAGTGCCAGGTTGACATATGTCAGTGTCAAGAGGCATGGCCGTGGAGGATCATTATGCATTAGGGCACCAACTAGAAAGCGTAAGCAAATGCCTACCTACATCATCTTCAATACCTGCCGCAACACATCAATATGCGCATCATCCGGCCCCGCCGTACTCTTTCACCGCCGCCAGAGCCCGTTCCGTGTACTCGCGGGCTAAAGGGATATCACCCGCCGACCATGCCGCCTGGGCAGCCACGACGAGATGATAGCTGTATGCGCCGCGTGGAGCACGTAGAGCGTCGTCGCCGTCCACCAGCGCCATCATCTCATCGGCTAGTCTGCGGATGCCCTCGCTTTTGTCGTCACTTACCAGCAGAGACTCAATATCTCTCAGCCTTGTCATCTTTTCATCCAGAGCCTGCCGCTCACTCTCCAACGCACACACTTCACACGAGCAGTTAAAGCCCCAATGAACGAGAAGATCATGCCGCGTCATCTCGACTGTTTCGCGTTGTGTGTCTGGAGGTCAGCGAGTGAACCAAAACAAGAAAATAATGATAAAATAATGCTATCGGGTAGCTTACAACTATGAGTGAGCTCCTCGCCGGCATCGATATCGCGGAGAGCAACAAATTCGACCACAAACGTCCGTGGAGAGTACCGCCAGAACGTGCTGTCTGTCAGCGAGCGGACTTGCTGAAAAGGGAAGACGTGAGAAAACTTACTTTGGCCGACATGCGTGATTGAGTCTCTACACGTTGTTTAGCAAAAGCCATCATGTCCTCCGTACAGAAAAGAGCAATTTTAACGTACCGATATCTGAGGGTATAACCCCGTGTGGGAAACACCACCGACCGACACACCGAGACCATTGGTGCGGAGAAGGTCCTCGACGAGATGTCCATTGCCCATAGCGCTCGGATCGTTTTGTCTAGCAAGAGAATGGACGATGTTTTGGCTCGACTCGGGTAGTTGAAAAAGTGCTGCTGCCAGTAGGTCAAGAAGATCGGTGTAGTCGCCGTAGATGCCTCCATCAAAGAGGTCAAGCCGGGCCAGTATGAGCGGTCGCTCCACCAGAATGGTCTCTCCACGGTTGATTCGTCTCGTAGCCACGGCCCCTTTACCTTTACCAGGTATGTCGCGCACAGCAAAAAATGGGCTTGATGGAAGCGTTTTGATGTTGAGTGCAGCGCCAACAGCAGCAGCATCAGATGCAACATCTGGTGTAGTGACGAGACTGAGGCTACTATCCACTGATGAATCGTCCAAAGTGTACACACAGGCATATTGCTGTCCTGTACAAAGTGGACGATGTGTCCATGGCGTATGATGAAGTAGATACAATGTGCTGGCTGTGTCATCAATCAGAAGGGAACAAGTGTCTGACCGTCGATACGGCCAGGAATTCTGCCTCCATAAACATGAGCCATCAAGTGCTGAAGCCTGACTCGGTACTGTCACGATAAAAAGCGACAGTAGTAGAAGCTGGCGAGGGCCGGTTAATGAGGTCATTGTGTTGGGTGATATTTTAGTTGCTTCAAATTTATTACAAGAATTATTCAAATTGAAGAGATATGAGGGACAACGAGCGCAATATAAGTCTCAAACAAGCGACAGTGTCACAATGTACTACGCCCGTGAAAAACCGGTTGTACCATTCTCCTGCAGCTTCCAGAATTCATCCCAATTCTTTCCATCAGCACTCCTACTCACACGATCTACATGATTGATGTCCCGGCAGTCGGATAATTTTTACGGCACAGAAGAATGGTCGTGTAAGTAAAATACGGGATAAACCCCCAGCTTTCCATGCATGGAACATCACACACGGTACATTTGCCGCCAAATGCTTTCTTTTCAAAGATCGACCGGAGACTGCGAGCCGAAGAGAAAAGAGTACAGGTTAAGAAAAAGAAATGTAGGAGATGCATTGCTATGAGTTAAAGATGCGACAAATTTATTTCTTATTGACTTCCCACCCACTCCGTAGTTAACCCAAAAAGTTGCGCACATTTCCACCAATGTTCTTGAGATCCAACAGAAAGGTGTCGTGACCAAACATGCTCTGCTGCTCGCTCAGTTCGTAGTGCGAGACATTGCGGTTACCGGCCATCTTGAGCGCCTCCGCGACCTCGTACTGCTGCCACGCGGGGAACAGAATGTCGCTGGCAACGCCCATGACGAGGGTGGGGTGGTTGCGCAAAACGGCAAGACCTTGCACCAGGTCTTGCGGGGGCTGCCAGCTGGGCGCGCCAGGCATCATGGAGGCGACGTGGCCATCATTCTCGGATGAGGGTAGAGAGTCCAGTGCCTGTGCAGCCGACGGTTGACCAGCCTCGGGCTGTTCTTCGTAGGGCTTGTCGGGGAGGGTCAGGGTGCACACCGCTGCACCAGAAGAGGCGGCTGCGTCGGCAGCTGACGCCGCAACTTCACCTTCGGATGCCTCCCGCTCCTTCCGGCGCTGCGCCGACCGTGCCTGGTGGGCCGCTCCCAGGTCAAACAGGTCCATGGCTTTGCTCACGTACAGCAGGCTGTTGGGGTCGTAGGTCAGGCAAAAACTTTCGCCGGCATGGTCCAGGTAGGTCTCAATCAAGAAATCGGGCACAGCGCCGGCGGTTTGCTCGGATCCGCGCGCCGACGGCCAAACCGCTGCTCCCATTCCGGGCCCGACCGGTAGGTGACGGTGGCAATCTCGCGGGCCAGCTTCATGCCTGCATGCGGTGGCACTTGGCCGTACCCGTAGTAAAACCCGCGGTTCCAGTTGGGATCCATCATCAGTACCTGGCGCTGCGTGTGGCGCATGGCGATGCTGTAGGGGTGGCTGCGGGCACAGCCGCTAATGGACACAATCTTGCCGACACGGTCAGGGAACAGCACACCGGCCGCCAACGACTGCATGCCGCCCATGGAGGAGCCGACGGAGGCATACAGTCTCTTGATCTCCAAGCCGTCCAGGAGTCGGAACTGCGCCCGGACCATGTCCTCCATGGTCAAGATGGGGAACCGCGTGGCATAGTGCGAGCCGTCGGCCGGGTCGATGCTGCTGGGCCCTGTCGACCCATAGCAGCCGCCCAGGACGTTGGTGCAAATGACAAAGTACTTGTTGGTGTCGAGCGCGAACCCCTCGCCGGGGCCAATAAACTTTTCCCACCAGCCCGGTTCCGGGTTGATGTCGGTGGAGTGGGCATGCGACGATGCTGACAAACCCGTGTGCAGCAAGATTGCATTGGACCGGTCGGCATTGAGCGTGCCCCAGGTCTCGTAAGCAATGTCAAACTCGCGCAGGACGCCGCCCCAGTCGAGCCGCAGGGGTTCTTCGCAGTGGTAGCGGAGCGTAGCGCCCGAGGTGTAGTTGGGTTCCGGTCCGCTTTCGGACGTTCGTGATGACCGTGCTGTTGAAGAAGTTGTCGTCGACTGTGTTTGCTGCTGGCGTTCAGACTGTAACCGTTGCGACCGATCCTCGAGAGCGTCGAGGCAAGGGAATGCCATGGCCGGGTTGGAAGCTCCACTTCTCCGTGCAGCCGTCATATGCAAAGACCTCCGGGATTGGTGTTGTGATGAAGAAGAAGAGAGGGAAAAGAAGCTGGAGGCGGCGGCTGGCCGCTGTGTGCAGAATGAGCGCCGTGTAAGCTGTGATGAGCTGTCGACAGCCAGGCGGGCACCCGAGCGTATGCCGGCGCCAGCCAGCGACTGTGCAGCCTTCATGGCGGTTGTGAGGTTGGGATGTGACTGAAAAGAAGCCTCTCAGTGTTTGCGATGTTTGTGATATTTGCCGAGTTCGGCCGTCAGTGCGTATGAGTGAAATCAGGTGGATGAAGACGAGATAAATGTTGATGAGAGACCTCGTGAGAGTTGAGTTAGTCCTATCATGAAAACTTATAAATCAGCGTCCCTCAAACAAATTGTCGAGATGCGCCACAAACGACAGCCGGTCGTCGATTTGCGTTTGTCATAAAAAAACGGGCACGTCAACGTTCAAAATGTCGAAAAACGGCAAGCTCGACCTGAGCCGGCGTTCTTCACTTCTTCGCCCCACCCCACGCGAGCCGTCAACGCCCAAAACGGCAACCTTTTGGGCCGGCCTAGAGCACTGAAGAACGCAGACAGACGAGCACGGAATTTCACGTGACAGTCACAGCCGAACCGCTGTCACGTGGCAATTTTACAAGCAAACACCTTCCCCAAAATTAGTGCTGCCTAGCCTGGTGGCCTCTATCGATAAGAGCAGCTTGCATACTCGGACAGGCCCGAAAATATGCTGTGATGTCATTGGCCCGGGCTGATCTCCCGCCTGGACCATAGTGATCCATAGCCCATCATAGCGCCATGTAGGAGGGAGGGAGAGGCTGCGTCGTAATTACCTTCTATAACAGTCAAGTTCTTATCCTGTCGCCTCCCCTTCCCTTTTTAATGACGTTGGTGAGGCCTGCCATGTGAAATGGGTGCTTTCTCAAAATCAAGAGGAAAGAGCGGCCACAGTTATTTACTGCAATTACAATAGACAAAGACATCCCCGAATAATACACATCGCATCGCATCGACATCGTCTACACATTCGACCCCACTTCACCAACTCACAAAGCAGCTACATCCCCACACAATGTTCAACGCCGCGCGCACCATCTGGCAGAACTTTGCCGACAGCGGCTGGCCTCTGCCCGCTGGCGGTGCAGACGGCAATGGCGACAGAGATCACCCAGAAGGTGATGATCATGACAAGGACGGCGACGACAACAGCGACACCATGTCCTACGGCGGCTTCTACGAACCATCCTATGCCGATGTCCTCGTCGCCAAGGCCATGCTGCAGCGCTCCGGCCGCCTGCCGCTCGAGCTCGTCGACGACATTGTCGACATGGCCGAGTACTGGCCCAAGACGCATGTCGAGGTGGACTTCTACGAGAACCGGCGCAAAGGCATTTTTGTGCCTGTACGGCAGTCGCGCAACACGGGCAAGAACCAGTTTATCCTGCGGACGCCGCCACTAGGCTTTCGGGCACCCCCAGCAGCAGGCAACAAGGAGGAGGGAGAGACAAGGGAGGGCAACTACAGCACCAAGGAGCCAGAACCGAGACCCTCTCGCAGCAAGGGTGATGACGCGAAGACATCAGGGCCAGGGACGTCTACCGACACCGGCGTGCTGTGCAGTGATGACGACGTCCGCACATGGTTCCCCCTTGGCCAGGCACCACCGCTCGAGCACCCGTGCCGCAAGATTGTCTTTACGCTCATTAGCCACGACCAGGGCTGGGCCAACAACCAGCGCGACCGGGGCACCTTCAAGGGCTCATACTCGTGGTTTGATGTCGGGCTCGAGCGGTATGGAGTTCCTGAGGGAGAGGGAAATAACAAAAAGAAGGAGGAAGAGGAGACAGAATCCAAAGATCAGACACCCGAGTTTCAGGCAGTGCCGCCAGCAGCCTCCCTTTACACACTCCGCCCAGACGTCGTCGAGGCCACCGAACAACCCTCTACGTTCCACGGAGAGCCGACCAGCTCCTCCATGACACAGGAACCCATACGCTACCAGTTCTCTTTCCCGCTGCTGCCCGATGTTGACCGTCTACAGTCCAACCGAGTGGCCACGTCCGCCTGGACCGAGTACAATATTGTTTGGTCGTGGACGGACAGAAAAGAGGATTGGGATACAGAGGAGACGGAAACAAAGGAAACTACAGGCGCGACAAGCAGCACAAATACAACGGACGGTGCCGGTGACCACACGGGGGACACTACTGAAGACGAAGCCGAGGCCCCGGTACACCCCCTCGAAAAGATTGGCCGTGGCTCTAATACTGGCAACGGCGAGTTTGTCCGCAATCTGCGCGTCGGCGATGTTGTTACGCTGTGGGCCAAGGCCCGTTTCCCTGGCTGGGTCAATATGGTCCAGCGAGCCGAGATTGATGTCTACTGGGCGGTGTAGGGTGTGACCAGAGAAAGGTCATTGACAATGTATTTTTAACTATCGGGGAATCGGGCTAGATTATTTATTAAATAGAACAAGATGAAGAAAGTTTTGAGCGTATATTTTCTTTTATTTTTCAAATTCTTTAAAAAGCCGAAGACAAGTATTAATTAAACACCAAGAGTACAACGTAAAAAATATTTGAATAATATGCAGTCAAATAAAAGGGACTCCATTATATCTAATTTTGATCTAGATGTGTCTTCAAGGATAGACCGAATATCGAAGCTGGTCATTTGAGATTACATTTCGTTTCAAGAGGTTACAGATGCCAATAAAAAAATATTAACTATGGCTGCCGTAGACACATAGTTCCATTCTTCTTCTTCAATCATCTTTCTAGTTCTGCTTTTGAAAAAGTTGTTTGTCAATTGTGTGTTTTTCCCCATGGAGTAGTTATTTTGTTCGCTCTCGTGTCTGTAATGTGATATGCTATTTGTTGTGCGAATGTGTTGTTGCCCGCACGCGTGTAGTAGTAGTAAACAAAACAAAAAAAAAAAGTTAAAAGTTAATAAGAGTTGCGTAAACAAATAGAGTCCGCAAATCCCGCGATAGAGGACTAGACGCAAAGTGACGCACAAAAATAAAATACAAGAAAAAAAAAGAGACAATGTTATGAAAATGTGGTATGGAAAAGGTACAACAGAGAACAGATTGAAATACAGACAAAAATAAGAAAAAAAAAGAAGAAGGCGCCCCATGTTGTGTGTGTGTGCTTGCGTGAATGAATATGAGTTCTGCTGGTTGTGTATGGTAAATGAACAATGAGCAAAGTGCAATGTTATAAAAAAAATAGAAAACAGACAAAAAAGGAGAAAGAGAGAAAAAACGCCACGCCCGCCTTTTTTTCAACCCTTTCGTCAACCCAAAAACCGGTTTCCGGTTGTGTGTTTTTCCTCCTTTTGGTCAAAAGAGCTTTATGTTTGTTGACACCCTGTCTGCCTGTGTATGTATGCGCCCCCACCATTTCCTTAGTTTCCTCCTTGTATTCGTATGCCTCCCTTTTTTTTTATGATGTGATGCTTCGCTTTTTGGGGGTTCGGAGTTGAAACTACCAATCAATACCCGAGGCATGCCATGCTCTCCAAGATTGCTGTCTTTCTGTCCTTTTTTTTCGTTTTCCCCACATGCGTCGTCCATGTTGTCCGCTTTATGATATGATACTTATGTCATTTCCGTTCCCGTGTGTATGTATTGCTGGTAGTTGTAAACTCGCCTTTTTTATTATGCATTTGCGCTTTTATGTAGTTTTTTTTTGTAGGTTGGGTATTTTGACATAAAAAAAAATAGGACTGTATCGGTGGGACGCGCCGGTCGGGCATGCATCTGCTCACCATCGAAGACCGGTATCTGGCGCGGACATCGCTGGCGCGCCGCAAAAGTATAACGGTAGTGTATACATACTGCAAGTCGTCAAAAAAAGCGCCGATCGTATCCTGAGCGGCCGGGAGGACCTGCTCCCCGTATTCCCGTTTCCCAGTTTCCCATTTTTGAAGCGTCATTTATCCAACAACGACATGAGTACGGCCGAACAGGGGCGATCGTCAGCCGCGGGTAAGAAGAAAGTGTGCGCGTGGTGCGCGACGTGCCGTCTTCTCCCGTCGGCATAAGCCCGGGCATGAATGGAAGGTGGAAGTGATGCTCTCATCAGAAGTAGTTCCGTTTTGAGACAACCTTCACTGTTCAACCGCCTTTGCGCTCCGACTCGTTTTTGGGCAACTGCTCGCTGTGGGTATGGGCATGGGCTTGAGCGTGGCTGCCGTGAGCGTGGCCGCCGTGAGCATGGCCATGAGCATGGCCGTTAGCTACCGCCTTGAGGTCTGCAGCCTTCTTACGGGACTTGGGCTTCTGCCAGCCGTTGGCGGCAGCCACTGCTGCGGCCGTGGGTGCGGCACCGCCGACATTGGATCCGACACCGGACGAAACACCAGATGCAACACCAGACACAGCAGGAACACCACTGACAGTGCTGCTGCCAAGCGCTACTTCGCTGCTCTCGCTCTTGGCGCCACGGATGTGGCCATTGGCCGAGGTGGCAGTGGCAGCACCAGCAGGACCCTTGCCGTTGACGCCACGGTGCGGAAGATTCACAGAGCCGGTCGTATTTGTCGGTGATGAGCTAGTGTTTTTCTGCTTGGTCGATGCCGTGGTCGCACTGTCTGTAGTCTTGGACACAGCCCCCACCTTTTTGTTGTTAGCGCCCTTCTTGCCACCAACACCACCACTGTGCGGGGTGTAGGCAATGGGCGAGCTGGCGACGGGACTGGAGGCCGAGGCGGCGGCTGCGGCGGCGGCCACAGACGAGAACTTATCGGCGTGCGATGCGGGGCCCTGCTTGACGGTGGTCGACGACGACGCGGCCCGGCCACCTCCACCACCACCCCCAGAGCTGCTGCTGCCAAAGACATTATCGAGCTTGCGCAGGTTGGTGGGCGATGGGGTGCGGTTCTCATACACGGGCGACAGGTGCTGCTGGGTATCGGGCGACGACATGAGCGAGTGGTCAGGCATGGCGAGATCGAGTGGTGCGATGCCCTTTTGCTGCTGGCGAGACAGGTTGCGCTGGCGCGGCGACGAGAGCTGCGGCATGCCGTTGAAGCCGTTAATAGCGGCAAAACCCAGACCCTGGCCGCCGGCAATCGCGGCATACGGTAACGGGCTGAAGCCTCCCGTCATGGCCCCGGACATGTTCAGGGCGGCCACACGCTGGTTGAACGACTGCTGCTGCTGCTGCTGCTGCTGCTGCTGCTGTTGGTGATGCGAGGCCGGTGATGCGACGGTAGAGGATGTAGCCGAGGTCGAGCCGTTAGCGATAACGGGCGACTGCATCATGAGCGGCGGACCGCTCATCTCGACGGCCGGTGGGGTCACAACGTGCTGTGGAATGTCCGACATGATGCCGGCACCGCTAATGCCGAGACCACCGTGAATGGAAGAGGGCGGCTCCTCTGACATGACACTCTCGCTGGTCGACGCGTGGCGCGACGCGGGTGTGGGCGTCGTGTGGCCACCGATACCATGCGGGAGGTTGGGCAGGCTAGGCAGGCTGGGCGACGTCGTGTAGTGGAAGTTGGGTACACCGTTTGGCAGTCCCAGGCCGTTACCGCTTGGCGGCGACAATCCAGAAGACGAAGAGGAGGACGGCTTGGCAGCCGAGACAGAACCGTTGACAACAAGCGGCGATCGGCTTGTCTCCTTGGGTTGCCGATTACCCGTGACAGGCGAGAAGGGACCCGACACCAAGGGTGCCGTGTTGCTTCCACCGACAGACTGGGCACGACCGTGGCCTCCATTGTGAGCTCCGCCAAGCGGTGACGGCGAGCGTGAGGCACGGCGCATGCGACGGTCAATCAGGAAATGGGGCAGCTGGTCGGTCGACAGGCGGCGCTGGTTCATGCTGCTGTTGCCACCAGAGATAGCTCCACCGTCACTACCGAGCGGGCCGAGATCGCCAAACGAAGGGATCGCGCTCGCTGTGGCGGTACTAGTACTGGCTGGCGACGCATCCGATGATGCGCCCGCAGGTTTCGAGTTGCTTCCTGCGGCGGCTGCCTCATTAACATAGTAGCCAATGTACTGGGCCCCACCGTCTTCCTCGGACGAGTGACTGTCGGACATGGTCTTGCTAGGTGCAGTGGCGGACGTTGTGTTCGTCGTGGTGGTGGTGGTGGTAGTGGCCGTCTCAGCTTCGGAGTCGGCATTGTCGTCTCGGATGAAACTAGGAATAGGGACACCATTGGCCGTGGCCGCACGGGCGTAGGGAGCAGACGTCACAGACGCCAGAGAGGCCGAAGCCGAAGCAGAAGCAGACGTAGACGAAGGGCCGACACTCGTACCGTTAAACTGGACGGCGCTCAACAGGTTCCCGTGGCTCTGGCTGCCGGTCATGGACGGTCGCGAGGCCGGTTGCGACTGCGAGCGCAGCGTACCGGTCGGCGACGACGCATCTGACGTGGGTCCCGCCCGATGTAGACTCCTACGGAACTCGGACGGGGCCGTGGACGTGGACGGAGACGACGGCAGCGTGGTGAAACCAGCAGATTGCGGCAGGGTGTAGTAAGGCGTGGGCAGTTGCGGCATGGCGTACATGTATAGCTCGGGTCGTATCGGTGCCGTCAGTGGCGGGTTGTCAAACGAGTTGGTGCGTGAGCGGTCGGCCGCCGACGAGGCAGCCGTGTGCTGGATGCGCTGAGCATGCGTCAGGGCGTGTTGCTGCTGCATGTAAGCCTGCGGGTTGGTAAGCAGCTGGTACCGAAGCAGCGATTGCTCGGCCTGGTGCATCTGCAGAGCATTGATCGTCAACATGTCGGCGGGGTAGACGAATTGTTGTTGCTGCTGCTGAGGCGTTTGCGAGCCACCTTGCTGAGATTGTTGCTGAGATTGCTGTTGAGATTGCTGTTGAGACTGAGACTGAGACTGCTGCTGCTGCTGCTGCTGCTGACTACTGTGCTGCGCCAATGCCAAGGCTAGTTGCTGCTGGTGTGCAAACCACTGGATCTCCTGCTGTGACATCATCGGCATCATCGTGGCACCCTGACCGTAGAGCGACGCATTGGCATTGTTATTGTTGTCGTAGGCAATGCTTGACGATGCCCTTCGGCTGTTGTTCCCGCTTCTGTACTGGCGATTGCCCCGAAAGCTTCCACCACCACGACCGCCGCCGCCGCCACCACGGTTGTGATTGTGCTGTTGTGACGAGCTCCGCAGCAGGATTGGTCGTGGCGCCTGGGCCGGCTTTTGGAAGATCCTCTCCTCTTCCTTGGGGAAGACGTACTCTTCGCAGCATTCGGCCAGCTTGGCTTGCGAAATCAGATCGAATGCTCGCCGCAGCTCCATGTGCAAACCGCGGAAGGATGTGTCGTCGGCCGTGTTGCTCAGGTTGCGGATAATGTTGAAGGGTTCCTCGACACAGAGCATGTTGTTGGATGCCCGGTGCCACTTCTTCTCCACCTTTGTTGTCAACTTGCCGAGCCGGACGGACAGGACGTACTTATCGTAGTCGAACTCGTGAGCGTAGAAACGGAAGAAGTGGAATAGCAGCTCGCCGAGCGTCTCCTTGTTGGCTTTACCGAAGCCGGCCAACTTGGTCATGTCGTCAGCAAACTCGGATACGGTGCCGTCGGATCGTGGCAGGCGGTCTTGGAGGCGCTGGTGTATTGATGGCAAAATCGGGACCTTGCGTAGCTGGAGGAAGCAGATGACCATGCAGATCCAGGTATATGAGCTTAACGTTTGTCCATAGGCCGCATCGTTGATGATCCTCCTCCGTGTCCAGTACTTGATGAGCATGGCGAGTGGGCGGACGCGCTCGTCAATGTTGACATAAGTCAGGACCATGCGGGTATTCTCGAGGGCGAGGGTGTTGTTGACATTCATGTCGCAGGCGAGGTTCAGCTCGGGATCCCAGATCTTGACAATGGGCACTTTGGCGGACGAGACACACACGACCTTTTCCATGCCGCGCCGTGCAAGCAGGTGGGCAATCATGCAGACGTTCTCCATTTCCTTCCAGTCAGTGGTGATACATATGTCCACTGTAAGATTGGTACGGTTAGTATATGGGCTTTGCTGTCATAGAAAGAGGGAAGAGAGGGACAGGGGACGAGGACGCACCATCGGAATCGTCAGAGCATAACCTGTTCCCGGACGAGCCAAAAATGTGGACACGGATATCGTGACCGGGCCACTCCTCGTTGAATATGGACTGCAGTTTCTCGACAAACTTTATTCGTTTCGCCTCGGTTTTCTCGTTCGGTCGTAACCGGTCGTAGAGTGAGCGGATGTCGGCCGTCAGCGTCTTTTCTTCGTCTTCGGTCAACTCCTTCTTGATCGTGTCAAGGGGTACGGTCTCGAGGCGGTCAGTGCCGAGGCTGTACTGCATTCGCCGGCGACCGCGGACCATGGCGGTTTCGTAGACGCAGTTGCCATTGCGAGGCGGGAGAGGACGGAGGGAGGGGAGGGTCGAGTTTGTCTCGGAGTAGGCGGAGCGGGGGAATGGTTCTGCGTGGCGTTGGGCGACGGCTCGCGGGACTCGAATGAAAAATTTCGTGCATGCTGGTGCGGTGTCGAGGGAACCGAGCTGGCCTGGGCCAGGGGCGCCTTACCGTGTGGCCGTGGCGACTTGGACGGTCGGCTGCTGTTGTGCTGCTGCTGCTGCTGCTGCTGCTGTTGCTGCTGGTGGTGTCGTGATGACGAGTTGACGGCGACGGGCCGCGATGCAGAGGGCGCGGACAAGAGGTCGGCATTGCCAGTCGATTGAGCCACAGGTTGTGTGGGTGGATGTGGCAGACTTGAACTTGCCGGATTTATTGAACCCGACAAATTTGATGTCGTCGCTGTTGTCGACTGTTGCTGCTGCTGCTGCTGTTTTGACGCAGGGCCTTTTTGTGTGATGTCTTTCCCCATTTTGGTTACCGGGCGGTCCAACTTGTCGGCGGGTTTATTGGCCTTGTTCCCATGGCAATTCTGATTGGATTGTGATTGTGGCGGCGACTGCGACGTCTGGTGTTGGTGGGAAGGAGAAGATTGAGTCTGCTGCTGCTGCTGCTGCTGCGACTGAGAGTTGTGGGAATGCGAGTTGTGAGAGTTGTGAGAGTTGTGAGAGTTATGAGCGTTATGAGAATTGTGGGTGCCGTGGCCGTTGTGGGCGCTGTGGGTTTGGTTGTGGGTATGGTTATGCGAGTGGGTGCTCTGGTTGTGGTTATGGTGGGATTTGGAGGACGACCGCGATCGTGGCGCTGAGGCCTGGACAAAAGGGGCGGACAAGACTGGCGGGAGCGGCTGCGTTTGTAAGCCAGCGCCACCACCACGACTCGGCGAGATCAGACGGTTGTAGTTGAGCAGCTGTGCCTGATAGATAGAGGGGTGTTGCGGGAAAAGAAGAGGGATGAGGTCCAACGGCGCGGCAGCGGCACCAGCGATGGGCGTGGTGGCCGTCGGTGCGATAGGCGTCGTCGCGGCAGCAGCAGCGGCAGCAGCAGCAGGCGAGACAGGGGTCTCGGGGAGGGGGATACTCGACGGCAGACGGGGCGTGGTCGCCGAGGGCGAGAGACGGATGGAAGAGGCAAAGGTCGATTGGGGGTAGTGTGAGGATTCGGTTCTGCCGTGGTTGGCCGACTGTCCATGGAAGGCGATATGGCCGCGGCGGAGCGGGTCCCTGGCGGCACCGGGACGAGTGTGGGCGTCGTGGTCGACGGGGGGACGAGGCCGAGGTCGTGGATGTAGACGCAGACGTGGACGTGCTGGCGGCGAGGGAGCGCGAGCAAAGCTTCGTACCGAGGGCGAGGGGGCGAAAGAAGCGCTCCGCAGAATGCAGATGCTCAAGAGGCGACCTGCACGAGGAGAGCTTGAGAGTGCCGGTCAGTCGGCAAACAGCAGACGTTGAACGTTCAAGCGTCAGGTGTCAAACAACACAATCCTCGTCGAGAGGAGAAAGCCGCCCGGAGGACTGGAAGGAGGAGGAGGAAGGACCGGAGAAGATCGTCGACGCGGGGGAGAGTCCGAAAAGGCGAACAGAGTGCCACGAAGGAAGGAAGCCAAGAATGACAAGATAGAAAGAAGAAAGGGGGGAGCGTCGGATTCGTGGATTCGTCGAGATACGGACACAAAGAGAGCGGACGGCCGGTGAAAGGGTCGTTGGTCGTTTGTGGTCGTGGTTTCGTTGGATGTCGTTCCTGGGAGTCCAAGAGGAATAGGAACAGGCGAGGACGAGGAGACGAAAGACGGGAAGAAAACGAGACAGAAAGAGTAGAAACAAAAAACGAGGCGCGGGTAAAATGGATGGTAGTAGCAAAAGAGAGAAAGAGAAGAAGACGGCAAAGAAATGCTAACGGAAGTGGTCGTAGTCAAAGGTCGTGTTTGCTAAGAAAGTAAGAATGGGGGCACAGAAAAGGGATTCAGCTTGCGGCCTTGTCTTCCTTTGCCTTTGCCTTGTGGACGGAGGAGGCGGACGAAAGCAGGAGGCACAGCGAACCGCCGTAAGAAGAAAGAAACAAAGTAAAGTAAAGTAAAAAAAAAGCGAGGGTAAAGAAAGAAGAGAAGGGCGTAAAGGGCATAAAAAAGCGCAGAGACGTACAATTGCGTCGGTTCTCTCGGCGTTGAGGGTGGTTTGTTGGGCGTTGTGGTCGTCGACACAAAGACTCAAGGACTCAAAAGAGAGGCAGAGAGGATGTTCGAAGAGACTCAGAGAGAAAGAGGCGCAACGCGAGATGAATCGTTTGTCGTAGTGTGGTGGTCTCTGGTAGGCTCGCTCGTCTTGCTCCCAGGTGTGCCGCCGTGTGCCAGGTGCCAAACAGTGTCAAACAGTGCCAAAGGATGTCGAAAGAAAAGTGCTAAACGGGCTGTGGATGGGCTGGATGAGGGCACGCCGTCGCCATAAGAATCACAGTATGCGCAGGCGTGTGCGCTCTCTGTCTCTTTCACGCTGTTCTGTAGTGTGGTTGTGTCGTGCTGGAAAAAGGGCCTGTGGGGCAACGAACAAAAAGGGTTGCAGCGACCATTCGGCGGTAGAAACGCGAGAGGCGAAAAGGGGTAGAGTGGAGGAGGGGGGTGGAAGCGTTGGAAGGGTTCGAGAAAACGGCCTGAAAGAGGGCCTAAAACGTGAGCAAGCCGGGGGCGCTGATCCAGGACGGGCGGACGTTAGCTGGCTGGCTGGGTTGGATGGGACGGAGGCGGTAGAGAGGAGTAGGGATGGGGGATGAGACAGTAAGAGGTGAAAGTGGAGGGTTAACGGTCGAGTCACAGAATGAAGCAATTGAGGTTAGGACTGAAGACAGAAAAGGAGACAGAGATCGGCTACGATGCGATGCCCGTCTCTAGGGACGACGCGACAGGAAGGACACAAGCTGTATGGTTTCCCAAGTAGGCAGGAAGGCAGGAGGCAGGCACGGCAACAGGAAAGAGGACGTCGTGAGGCAGGAGCACTTGTCACGACCAGAGACAGTGACAGCAGGAAGCTGCGACCGACCCAAGAGACACAATAATAGGCTATGCGGATTGGGTTTAGGGTCGATGCTTCTGGAGTCCAAGAGGTTTTATGGGGTCGCTCCTGTCCTTTCTATGGAGCAGGGCCCTACAAATTTCTTTTTGGACCCCCAAGAACAGCGCACTGGCCATACAGTGCACGGACCGTGCGAACTTTCTAATGTGTGCTGGGCAGCGCTAGTGAACAGCCGGGTGAGACAGTGTGTGGCGCTCTTTTTTTTTTTTTTTTTTTGGTGGTGCTGGCGCCCTGACAACAAACAGCCAACACAAATAATACAGGGCTCCGAGTGGCAAGCAACAGGCAAAACGACAAGCGCAGACAGGGGCACCACAGGTCGTTTTTTGGCCTCATTTGACTGTTTTTGACCCTTAAACTCTCCTGGGGCGGCCGCTAAATAAAGCCTCTTGGGCGGTGGGGCTCCAACGAACGGCACTGCTCCCAGGGGAAGCAGGCAAGAAGACGGCAAAATAGCAATCGCATCTTCGGAGAAAGGAAAAGCGCAAGAGATGAGAAGCCGAGAAGGGCTGAGAGCACTCACGACACTGTCAATAGGAGAACCAAGTCCTCACTATAATACGAGCCCTTGCATCGGATAGGCTCTGGCCTTGTCTGGATTGTTTGGCTTTGTCTGGCCTTATTCTAGCCAAGCTTTTTTATGTGTGAGAGCTGCTCCGGGGCCCTGGCAAAAGATGTGCAGCAGGATACGATATTTGGGGTACTTCTGGAGTATTCACAGCCTCGGGGTAAGCATTTGCATACGACGTACTCCGTACTTCGTACTGATTTAGGAGGGCCTACACGCAGAACACGAGGAGCGGCGGTTGTCCAGCGCGGCTGATCTTAGCTGGTGATCTCAGGCGGGATCGAGCGTATCGACAGCCGCAGCGTTGGACACGAGCTGACGCTGACAGTGACAGTGACGAAGACAAGGCTACACAGTCGAGACAGTGACAAACTGGAAGAAACGTTATCGCTGTTGTGTCGTACTCGTCAGGCGTTTTTAAGGATGAAGCTGGAAATGGAAACGGCCCGGATGGCCTCACCTACTGAGTATTCCAACGGCCTCCGTTGCTACCCAAGCAGGCAATGACGAAGAAAGAGGTGAGAGCGGGAAGGTGCCGTCCACATACGACACGTACGAATGGACAATAGGTGCGAGCTGTGTATGAATGTGCTGGTTGTTTGTGATGCGGTGGACGGACGGAAGACGGCACTGTGTCGGAGTTTACATGAGGGAGGCATATGAGTTGTATTATGGGCAGATGTACCGTGTTGGGTCGCTCTCCAACACGGTTTACTGCCAGCTGGGGAACCAGACGGCGGCACAAACTGGGTTTCTCGGTTTCTGGGTTCTCCCATCTTTGGGTCTCGCCGTTTTGAGTCAGAGGCTGCTGCAGCAGCGTTGCAAAAGGCACAACGCAAGAAGCAGGAACGGCTGAAGGCAGCGACACAAGTATTGCCTGAGGCAAAAATGGGAAAGGAAGGAAGTCATCACTGGGCCTGCTCCTGCTTCTTGGAGGACCGTAATCTGCAATACGGCAGACAGGCTCACAGGTACGGAGTAAGCTGCGTTTTATTGTCATTTGGTTATCAGAATTGATGTCGATATTGTGACCTTCAGAACCAGTAAATGAGGCCGACGACTCTCACAAACCGATACTTGGCAATACACACGCTCCTCTGTTTCCTTGTTGGGAAGTAAGATACGATATTAGGAAGAGCTGACACTCGATATTTCTCTGCATATATCCGCCCGTTTGGGTATTGAGTAATGAGTCGAGGCGTTTGGGGTGAGGAATGGGACTGGTAATGCTTGCTTTTTTCTGGTTCAGGTGCCTTTTCTCACATTCTCCCATATACGGAAGTACACACAAAGTGCTTGCGCTAGCAGCGTTGCGCTGAAGAAATTGGAGAATGTGTCCAACAGGCGATTAAAACATGTTGGAAACGGTCACGAGAATAACGGCTACAGGGGCTCTGGGGTGCACCACGCAGAGCACTATTACCCACACACCGCCCATACACTGTCCAAACACAGTTCCCAAGCTGGCCCAGCACACCCGCTAATAAAACGCGCTTTTGTGGGTAGTTTTTTAATGGGCATTTTCGCGTCCCGAAATCAACAATCAAGCAATCCAATTTAAAAAGGGAAATAACAGAAAGGGGAAAGAACGGGACGACAAGCAATCACACAAGCACGCGTGCCTCTTAGAAACAAAAACCAGAAAGGACGAACCAGGGAAAAAAAGGAAGTTAGTAAACAAAAAGGAAAGAGCTAACAACGCGGCCTTCCCTTTCTTCCCATTGACACTCGCTTTCAAATGCACTGCCGGATCCGTACAGACCAGACAAACGACAACGAGATATGGCACGTGGCACGTGTATAAGAAAGAAAGGCTGTTCAACAAGATGACGATAAAGAGCTCTTTTATGTTCTTGCCATTGGCTTTCTAGATTATCCATTGAGAGTTGTCAACATGACTGATGGCCCTGCTCATCGTGCCTTCCTAGAGGGCAGTTGAAACTTTGATACGGAAAGAGCGAGGCTGCAGTTGTGTATTCATACCTCCTTCCACATATTACAGAAAATATCCATGAGGAAGGAAGTAAAAACAAAAACAGCGCGAGAAAACGGCAGGTACGGCTACGTCATTAACATCTTGTCCGAATTCCTCTTTCCTCTGCCCCTTGCGCCAAAAACTGGCGTGCCTGCCTCTTTTGGTGTCAAGGGCATCCCCTTTCCCACGACGCCAACGGGCCAAGAAAAAAAAGAAGGCTGTTGGGGCTGAGAACGGCGTTTTCTCCTTCATCGTGAGACACACAAACTAACCTTAACACAAAACGACATTCCTTGACGTTTCTCCCTTACAACGGAACGGCTACTGCACGCAAAGTTACCCACGCCATGGCAAGCAGTTCGTCGCTCTCCCTTGCAAAGGAAGAACACGAAAAACACGGAAGCTATCAAAGAAGGTCCATCGAAGCAAAGAAACTGAAAGTCCAAACAAGATAAAGACAGGCAGCGATACAGGCACAGCTCCGATAATCGACGGCTTGTCATGGCTGTCATGGCTGTCATGTTTGTCATGTTTGTCATGAGTTGTCATGTGGTGGCTTGCCCGTTTGAATTGGTGCCCCTTTTTGCAGTCCGCTTCTTTTGCTAATGGTTTTTGATATGTCTCGAACACCCAGGGCCAAGACCACGCGAGTTTCCCATTTCCTTGTATGGATAATGGGGAGCTGGGGCTGGCGTCAATGGGTCCCCATTTCCCCTTTCTCCAGTCACTGTTCACCACCCCTTGCCCCTTCTCCTTTCCCCAATGCGGTCGTCGTTCTTTTTCGTTGCTCGTCAATTTCAACCGTTGGCCAATGCTTTTAATACCGGCTACGGCTGAAGCATCCGAGCTCTTTTGTATTTTTTCCCTCTGTATGTCGTATGCACTGTTCATTTCCCTATTATATCTGGGTCTTTCTCTCCTGGCATCGTCCTTTCACAAACTAGCCCTTGCCCTCCCCTTTCCAGCAAAAAGGACAATACCAAGACGACAGAGGTGTCAACGCCTGCAGGTGCTCCTTTCCCGACAGAACGAAATGGATGGTGGAGACTTCTCCACATCAAATACGGAGGTAGGGGTAACTGTCGTGTCGTTCACTTGCTGCTTGCTCCTGCGCACGGAGCACGGAGCAGTCCGTACGGCACGCCAGGGGAGGAAGTAAGGGTCCAGAGTCCAGAACAAGTGGACCCTGCATGTCAGTTAGATACGGTTTGACTGGGAGCATCGACGACAACGATAATAACGACAGCAACGACAGTTTGCTTTTTGCTTGCGGGACAAACCCTTCGTCCCAGCAACAGCCTCGGCCGCTTCGCGATAATGCACGGGACATTTTCACTGCTGACGGGTAAAGATGATCTTTGGACTACGTTCTCATGTTCCCTTCTTGAAGTAACAAAGACGGCTGCCAAAAGAAAAGAAAACAAGAGACCAAATGCGTCCAGCGGACAAGAACAGAACCAGCACCAACTTCGAAACAGGTGACAAAGGAACCAAAGGAAAGCAGTGTGGAGGATTTTCCCGATGCACAACCAAAATCTGTGGATTAGAAAGGGCAAGGTAGGATAGTGACAGAGTGACAGGAGATCTTCTTCCGGAGGGCTGAGTCGCCGCCGGCCAAATAAAAGATAGAGTGAGGGGGGAGTCGGCGAATAACATCTCGACTGAAGTTGTACGACGAGAGTACGTCGTACATCTGCAATTCTCACTGCCCAACTCGAGTGAGAACTCACTTTTCCGTGCGGCACAAGGCCGCTGACTGCGAGAGGCTTTATTTGGAGGTGTTGAATGTGAAAGGCGCAGCCATGCGCTCGCCTCACTTTTTAGGTTTTGAATGTTCCTTCGTTCTTGGCCCCCCGGATCCGTCTCCGTTGACTTTGTATGGTGCTTTACACTTGCTGTGCTGTGCCGTGATCGCCTCGCCGTCCCTTTTACCTTTTTACTCTTATTTCTCTTGGCCAGTCCTTTGCCACGCTCCTTTGGTCAGCAAAAGTCTGACAGGACAGTGCCTAAATCATTCAACATCTCACTATCACGGACAAGGTTTGCGTCGGGTCTGCTCTGTTCCGATTTACCATTCCTCCTGTGACTTTTTAAACTCTGACATTTGACTTTTTTACTCTTGTATTTTATTCCTCGGTAGACATTTATCCGTGGTGTAACGCAGCCCATCCTTTTCCACACAACCCATGCCACGCGATATGAAATGTTTTACGACGTAAAGAGCAAGCGAAACAGAACACGGCTTGTTTCCAAAAATTAATATATGTGTTTCTCACTTCAACAATCATTTGGAGACCTGTTCTTGTCGTCAGCCCTTCTTTTGGCTTTCTTGGTTCCTCCTCCGGGGAGATGGGTCCGGGAAAGAGCTCTTCGTACGTTTGCTAGGTGCTGACATTAAAGAGGCTTTTTCCTCATATGATTTATGATTACGGCGTCTTACTTCTTTCTGTATGATCATGTAGGACAAAGACAGCCATGGCTAACCTTGTGCCCAGTAAAAAAAGAAAGAAAAAAAAAGCAATCTTGCAGAAACTTGACGGGATCCCTTGTATTTGCACACTCCTACATTTGGTAGTCAGAATTGTCCTGTACTCAGTATGACCTGCAGAATGCTTTACGGTAAGCTGGCCTACGTCATGTCCCGCAAATAGAGCACACGACGTAACGTTCTCTCTTTTATGAAAACGATACTAATATCGTGACTGTCGTAACGCAAGAAAAGACGGGATTATCGCGGACTTAAAGGGAACAACAAAAACAAAACACATAACAATTTACAACCTCGGGCTCGGGGAATCTGTGCCGTGTGCCTCCCGATCGACTTGGGCTTGAACCTCCGAGCAGGGAAGAGCCTGGTAAAATTAAAGACTTCTAGGGCAGAAAGACATATGTCTCCGTTTTCTGAGACGGTGTCTTTTTGTCCTACATGTCGAATTTTGGCAAAAAAGTAATTACAACGTAGAACACAACGACATAAAAGCCAAGGGGTATTATGATCGTAAACAATTTGATCTAGAGACATGCTTTTTTTTTGTACAAAAACGAAGAGAAGCAAAAACGAAGCGAACATGCAATCAAAATGTAGACATAACATATTGTACAGTGTACGTTGTGCGTATGTAATATACATGATTCTGCATAACCAACTTGTGGCAACTTTACACGAGAATGCGAACTTGCATGTGCGAATGTTCATATCGCTATAGATCTGGAGATCTGGTAGCAGTAAAGAGAACAGAGTGTGTGGACTTAACTGTTCTTTCCCCCCTCCCTATACTCTCAGCTTCTTTCCAGCTTTGAAACAGCCTGTCATGCTTGTCTCTCATGCACATGTTGAATGGTCACTCGGAACATCCAGAAAGGTCTTGCGATCTGTGGCCTGTCTCTTCCAGGCCAGAACCTTGGACAAGCTTTTTTGACGATCGACAGCCCAAACGTAAGGGAAGGTGTGCAGAGGCGCACTGGACAAACAGACAGACTAACCGCTAACCACACAGGTTTAGAGCCACCACCACAATCCCCCCTGTCCCCTGCGTATTTAACACCTTTTTAACGTTTTTTTAACGTGCTGTTAGCTGCCCCGGGCACGATCGACATGCAGATGGACCGTTTCTAGAACGCTTTCTAAACTGAACATCCTAACAGGTTCTCGAGCAAAACATATTGAGCTATATTCTGGCTGTTTCTCCTTTCTATGCGCAGATTTCAATAATTCCATGCAGGGAAGTCAGCCTTGAAACGACAAGAACATCTAGAAGCGTGCCGTTACTGGTCTTGGGTAGAACTCGCTGTACACTGAGCTGAGGAAAGCCGGTGAAGTTACCAAATTGGCAGTGGGTTGTATGAAGCACCAACTAAACTCACTAATTATCATCCTCACCATCCATATTTGCATAAATCGACATACGCAATTCGATTCCCTGCTTCACCTTCCGCATGATGCAAGTATGTGTGTTTCCTACGAGCAACACATAATTTACGACATACGTCTTTCTCTTGTCTACCCCGGATTAGTATCTCCTTGTTTGGCAGGCGACTCCAGGAAACACTGGAAAGAAACGCGCGGCAGTCTCCACGACAGTGGACGGCGAATATTGGAATCATCTATTTGCAGGCTATATATGGGCTTAAGTGAGAGAGAGGCATCATCTATGAACGCGTGCTTTACACCGTCCATATAAATGTGACTGGGCATTGGCCACACCGGGACTGCCGTCCGCAACCCGCCATCCCGTCATTTAGACAGCGGTTTCTCTCTTTAAGACCTCACCCCGGTGCAAGCGAGCAGCATGTTCCTGCTTGATTGACTTATTTATAGCAAAAAGACGGAGGCACTTTACAACGTGCATATTTTATAGCGTGCATTACTTGCATTACGTGCATTACGTTCTTACTGTCTACAATGCATGTAGCCTGCCCAGAGCACGCTTTGACTTGACGTCGGGTTTGGTAGGCCCCTATAGGCATGAGAACGGCGGTAAGCTCTCTTCTTTCTAGACTTCTTGTTCAGCCGCTGATTTACATAGTTTTATGTGTGTTCATCTGATGAGTCAAAACGGAGCTGCACTCACGACGATCAGTCGTCCGGGTAAATATGAGAGAGAAGACGGTCACACCTGCAAAAGACGGTATACTAGAATCTAATATGATAAACATCAGATGTATTCTTCCATACGGGAGCGGAATTCTACTCAAGTCTCTCAATCTCTTGCGAACTTTCGAATACGGAGACGAAGGAAAATGTCCGCTTTCCCCAGACTGGCGATGTTCAGTCCTGTACGTGGCTGGCCAATCAGCTGCTGCATACCCTTGTTGATGTTCACAGACCCCCCTTTGTTTCTGGGTCTTTCTGGGGTACATACCGTACAGCAATGCTGTGACACGATCGTGAAGAACACAACCTTTGTATGCATGCAAATGTGATTGACATTTCTAATTTGAGTTGATGAATAATTCATACTCTCGACCCTGATTGTCATGTCCGATTGTCAGTTCCGGCCTTTGATCTTCTTTTAGAAATGAGGGGAGAGAAGCTTGGACTCTCATGTTTGCGCCATTTGGTGTTTGGTCGAACCCCTGACGCCGCTCGCCGATGCGACGGGACAATTGGGCAAGAGCTCCCTCTCCACACCGACGAAAGCTGCGACAATTGCTGTATCAAGATTCTGGTTTCGCCTTTCTGTGTACGAGAACTATGGGGAGTACTTTGGCCATACAGAGTACTATTCTTACCTCTCTCTCTCTGCCTCTCACCTCCTCTTTCGACAGGTGAAATGTTTTCTGATGTTTGTGTTTCATCTTTCCTACAGACAAGAGAGAAAAAGGGTCTCCCCCCCCTTTCTCCTGTTACCAAGGATATCCTGAAAAAGAGATGCGCGTGCGCTTCCATAGAAAATACAAGTCGTAGGATTTCATAAAAGAAAGCTGTTTCCCACGGCTCTCTTTCTGAATTTGTTTCACTTCCTTCGAAAAAAGAAAAGCATCAGCAACACAAACCGAAATCTAGGAGTGACAGTCGCACACACAAACCGCCATCATGTTCTCCTCACTCACGACAAAGCTGGCCATGAAGAAGATGGGCATCTCCAGCGACACCTTTAACTTTTCGATGCCCAGCATGGGCGGTGACAGCAGCGTCGCCACGGACGACTCGAGAACCGCCAACAAACTCAAAAAGACACGCACAACACCTCTGCCGCCGGGCACTGTTGCCGGTCTCGACGACGCCGACGATCTGGACGGAAACGGTGGTGGCCGCGGCTCGGCGGCTGGTGGCGGAAAACAATGGCCCGCCTGGATGTCCGTCAAGGCGCTGCCACTGACTGTCCAGCCGTGGCTGACTCCGCCACCGGCGCCCATCCCGGTGGCTACGGCGTGCCCGCAAAAGGGCGACACAGCGCCTCTAGACCGCGATCGGAAGTTGACTGTTGGTGGTGGCGGCAAGCCTGTGGTTGTCGTGTTTCTTCGCTGTGTGGGGTGTGCTTGTAAGTACCATGCGTAGCAGGCAGATGAGGTCGTCGCAGTGGCATTATATTTGCTAACTTGCTGGGTACAGTCGCCCAGAAAACTTTCTTGAACCTCCGCACACTGGCCAACCGCTACGCCGGCCAGCTCACCTGCATTGCCGTCTCGCACTCATCCCTCCCTGCCACGCAGAAATGGCTCGATCTGTTGGGCGGCGCCTGGAACGTGCAGATTGTGATTGACGAGGACCGGGCCGTATATGCCGCTGGGGTCTGGGCCTGGGCTCGGTGTGGTACGTGCTGAACCCGAGCACGCAGATCCAGGGCTGGAAGGAGACTGGGTGGTTAGGCCAGACGGTGGCCGGCTACATGGAGCAGCGGCGGCCGGCCAAGGGTGCGGCTGCGACAGACAAAAAGGCAGCCGCTGCCGTCGAAGCACCACCACCGATGGCCGGGACGGGCGGTTCGGGTGTGGTGGATGCCGTGTCAGACGGGCCGGCAACGATCATGGGCAACAAGTGGCAGCAGGCCGGCGCTTTTGCTGTCAACAGCCGGGGTGTCGTCATGTATGGCCACAAGGCTTTGCGGGCCGATGACGTTCTGGACCTGGACCAAGCGATTGCATCGCTGGGTCTGTAATGTTAAAGTTGGGTATTTCCGTGTATGATGACGAAGTGTGGCTGTTTCTTTTGCTCTGCTTGTTTTCTTCTTCTTGATATCTGGATATTTTGGAGTCTTTTGGCGTTAGGTGATTCTCTTTACGCATCAATCAATATAATCATAAACAATAAGATGTGGCTTCCAGTGTTGGCTGTGTGCTGTGTGCTGTGAGTGTAATGAAAATAGAGTCGGGTCTCAACCCAAAATCCAGACGCCATGAGTACCAAACACAGCAAGGGAACATACATAAACATATCAAAGTCCAATAATCGTGGTATCATAATCAGGCAGGCCAACACCAAGGTCCAAAAAAAATGTGAGAAAGACAGGCGCCAGTAGAGAAACCAAGCAAATCCGAGCCCGATACTCGAGAGAAAACATCTCAAGCCCATTCCCTTGACCGAGAAACCCAGAAACAAGAAATGCAAACTGTTGTCAATATCATGAACAAGTCCAGTTCCTGCTGTGCGCCGTGCCATATCCTCACGCCGGTCTCAAAGTTCGAGGTATCATCGCATCTCTCGTTTCGTTTCACTCTGCTGCTTGCCTGGTTGCTTGCCCGTTGATTTTGTGTTTTGACGCCTTGGTTGAATATTTCTCGATAATAATAAAATCCGTTTGTGTTCCTTTTTTTTTGTGACCTTACCCCAACACATCCCAAAACAACTAAATGTAAAAAGCAAAAACAAAAACGATTGATGACCTACTACCAGAAGAGAAAAACAGAAAGGAGAGGAAGGGGGAGAATAACCACGC
Organism: Sporothrix variecibatus; assembly: GCA_016097105.2. Classification (NCBI taxonomy): domain Eukaryota; kingdom Fungi; phylum Ascomycota; class Sordariomycetes; order Ophiostomatales; family Ophiostomataceae; genus Sporothrix; species Sporothrix variecibatus. Next base: position 1,998,046 of record JADMNI010000007.1, on the reverse strand, counting down.
AACATCCACCATTACTTGCAAGGAACCTCCCCAGGAGTGTGTAAGGTAAATGAAAAAGTGTAGGTAAAAGACAGAAATAAAAACAACCCAAAGCGACACAGCCCAAGCAGAAATAAAAGCCCCCAATAAAAAAGCAAGACCACGCGCAGAACGGAACCCATGACGATAATGAATAAAAGTGAAAAGAAAAGTAAAACCCAACCACCGCCCAAAAAAAGGTATTTCCCTCGTTGCTCCTTTGTGATGTGCAATAAAAAGAAATAAAAGTCAGATAACGTCCAAGAACCGCCGAAGACAATGAAAAGCCACCAAAGATAACGACCCCGGGTAAGAGTGTGAAAATCACATCCCCAAAGAATAAGTCAACTGCGCCAACAGACAATAGGGGGTGTTTGTGAAAAACGAAACCTGAGCTCTAAATCCGTAACTCGAGCCAAAGAAATGCCGTTTGGGTAACAAGGGGAATGAAGCAGAAAAAGACGCCTCGTGTGTGTAGTGCAAAAGCAATGAAAAAGGGTACGAAAACACCAACCGCCCACAGAAACAAAAAAAAACCAAAGAGAGAAAACAATAGCAACTCAATATTCCGCAAAAGATGCGAAGAGGCAACGATGGCCAGGGCATCACCCTTCAATCCAATGAGAGATCGGGTGATGCAGGTCCGTCAGATGGGTCCTCTGGTGGCCGAAGACGCTTTAACTGTGGATTCTAGCCCAGACGCTGGCCTGGACGCCCATACCGGGCTTGCCGCTGCTGCCCCAGACGCTGCCGCCACGGCTGCCCCAGCCGGACACGCCCATGGAGCCATCCGGAGTAGTAGCCGACGGGTTGGACGATGAGCCGCTGACCGGTGCGTTGTCACCGTTGGAGCCGGGCGCGGGAAAACCGCCGCTGTGCGCTTGAGGAGACGCAAGAGGCGTAGTCGAGCGCTTGTTCAGCGAAGCGTTGGCGGCGGACGAGCTGCCGCTGACAGACGGGCGGGTACCGATGGGTGCAACCGCGCTTCCCTGGTTCGCGCCGGAGCCGGGCTTGCCGTTGATGGGCGAGTTGCCGGGAGACGACGTGTTGGTGCGGCTGGCCTGCGACGCCGGGTCGTTGCCGCCGAGGTTGGGCTGCGGGCTGGCAGTGCTATTTGCGCGAGACCGCGGGGTGGCACCGATCGAGGGTGAAGCGGTCGTGACGCCGTCCTTGGAGACAGGGCCGTCAGCAGCAATGCCCGGGGGAGGGGCACGGCCGTATTCGTAGGCCAGGGGCGAAGGGCCACGCTGGGAAGAAGAGCCGGGAGGGCCATGGAGCGGGCCTGGGACACCGGGGCGCGGGGTGCCGGTCTCGTCAATGTAACCACCTGTCTCGGCGAAGGAGCCCTCGCCGTAAAGGGCGCTGCGCTGGCGGGCAATCAGCTCGCGGCGTTCGGTCTCGGACATGCTACCGGGGCTCAGAGTGCGGTCGGGCTTGTTACCAAACGACGACAGCTCGGCGAGCATAGCTGCGGAGTCTAAAGAGGGCATTAATGTTAGTCTGGCAAGTTCATTTCCAAACACAAGAATATGCTAACGGTAGCGATAGTGGAGAAACGGGACCAGGTGTCAGAGCAAAAGGAGAGACAAAAGACACATCCCAAAACTTCCGGGTCGGAGAGGAGAGGGGGGAGAAAAGAGCAGAAGAAAAAGAAAATTGCACTTGCGGTAGCTACAAAAAATGTGTGTGTTGAATTTGACAAGGAAAAACAGCGCTCTCTTCTCGGTCCCTTTTCCCCCTCTCGCTGTAGAGCATTGTCCAGCTCGACCCGGCTCTGTAAAAATTGGCCGTCCTTTTTGAATTAAAATCAAGTATTGCTCTGTCCCATTCTATATCCTCAAGTCCCGGAGTATGTGTTTTTTGCTCTCCCCTGTGCCGTATAAAATGCAAAAAAAAGAAACGTATATGAAATGCAAACAATGAAGAAAACGAGATAACCAAAATGATGAAAGGACGGGAGGAAAGGACGATGTGGTATGGACGATGACAAAAGAGCAGATCGGAGGGGATTCTGTGTCGTGTCTTGTATGTCTTGGGTGTTGCTTTTGTGTGGTGCGTGATGTGTATGTGTTGGTTTATACGGAGGGGGAAGGCCTACTTCGGTTGTATTGCTGCTCCTGGTGGTAGTTCCTAAGTTCGCGCTCACGCTGCGCAGCCATACGGCGCTTAGCCTGGATTACCTGCTCGGCCTCGTTGGAGCCGCGCGACGACTGGTGTCTCTGGCTGGCGTAGAAGTTCTGGAGGTTCGACTGGTGGGCGCCGCGAGCATCGCCAAACTCGGCCATCGAGTGAGGGCGGTTGTTAACGTGTCCCTGGCGGCCATCTGGAAGGAGAAAAAAAGGATGTGTTAGTGGTTGTGCAAACGAGTACACCGGTGCCCCGTCGCCGGTGAGAGCGCTGTCGATCAAGTGACATCGGCGACAGAGCATCGATGATGTAAACAGTGAAAGTTAACCGGGGCCGAATGGCCAAGCTCCCGGGCAAAACGCGTTTGGGAACTCACCAAAGCCCGGTTGCTTCCTAGCAGGGCCGATGGGGGGAGAACTCCACTCACGTCGGCCAGGCACTCCGAACATCTTGCCGCTCTTGACCAGGTTGTCAACGGCGCGGTCCACCTCTATGTCACCAGTTAGCCAATGTCCTTTGTATGCAGCAAGCCTTTCGCATCTTGATCTTGATATCGATCTTGTTTCTTTTCTTTGCGGTGATGGTGGGACGGTCCGACATACCCTCGAGCTGGTGGTAGAAGGGAAGACCCTCCTGACCCTGCGCCGGCGGCGGCGGGGCCTGGCTGGGGACGGTGGAGCTAGCACCGGAACGGACAGTCTGGCTGTCGATATCCAGGTCGTTCCATGAGTTCTGGCCGACGGCAGGCCATGGCCGGGAGCCCTCGTAGTAGGACATGATTTATAGTTGTGTAGAAACGGTGCGAAGAAAACCGAAGGAAGTCGTTGCGGTGGGATGGAGTATTGGGGGGGGGCTACGGAGACCCTGGAAGAGAAACCTTCGCTAACAACCAGCTCGTCAAAAGAGGAGGAAGGGGGAAAAGTCGAAGAGTCGAGAAAGCAGATCGTGCTGTGCCGCTGTTGTAACGTCGGACGCGCGCGTTGTGATTGCGGCAAGGGAAAACTAGTCTGTCTGCAAAAATCGGCAATTTTGTTAATAAAACTGTCCCGCAGCCATGTGCCCAAAAAAGCGATCGATGAAAGCTGTCCCCGGAAAAAAAGCAGCTGGTGCCGAAAAATAGCACTCGTGGAGCGTGGCGAGTCGGCCGAGACGGTTTAGGGGCAAAAAGTGTAATGTTGGTGCATTGGAAAGCGAGTTTCTTGACAAGGCGGCAGAAAAAAAGTCCACTGAGCCATAAAAAGTGCAAGGGTAAAAAAAGACGCTCAAGCAGGCTCCGACCAACGGATGCAGCTGACACCGGGTATGGGAGAATTGGAAGCAAAGCTGCTTGTTGCCCTGTTCTCTTTTTTCCTCTTCTCGGGTAGAACAGAGAGGATTGGGGAATAGTAGTATTGTGCGCAGGCGTGGTAGATGGGCAAGTTTGGGCAAGACGAGGTGGCCAAAAAAGGGTTCTGATTTGGCAGAGGATGAGGATGCTGGGATTATGGGCCGCAAACGACACGGGGAGATGGGAGAATGCGCCAGTCGCAGGCCGTGGAGTTGAGGAAGTAAGGTAGACAGACGAGGCAGAAAACGGTTCAAGGTAGGCCGCGAAGAGGGGCGTGCGTGTCTGCGTTGTGTGCATGCAGCGCGCGCAGCTTACTGGCAGAAGTCGATATGCGAGCGTGTATATGCGATTTTTGCTTGTCGAGAGCGCGCGAGGACGAAGACAGAAACGGCTGGCGCCGCGGCGGAAACCGCCACACGGGTAGAGAAAGAATATAGAGTGTTGGTATGGATGGAGAGTTGAAAGAGAGGCAGCGAGCCGTCGAGTCTCGAATAACTCCCGGAGGATGTCGTCCTGTTGGCCAGCAACGGTTCGAAGTCGCAAGCGGCCGTTGATGGCCGTTGAAAAGGGGCCAGCGGAAGATAAGGGGGCAGGCACAAACTTTCGGTATGCGACGGTTGGTTTTGTTGATCGTTGCGACGTGTGTGGCGGCGGTCTCCGTTGAAGAAAAACAAGCGAAGCAGAAGGAAAGGGAGTGATGTGAATTGGGGCCGGGAAAGGGGGTTGACAGCAAGAGTGACTGAGTGAAGCGCAAAAAGAGACAAATGGGTACAGCGAGACAGAAGGGAGGGATGAGAGTGCCGACTCGGGAAAAGGAGGTACACAGAAATGGGAACCAGGTGATGCGAAAAACACGTACCCAATAAAGAACAAACAGTCGACCGTCGTCGAGGGACGAAAAAGGAGAGGAAGAAGAAAAGAAAGAAAAAGAGCACACACACAAAAGAAAGAGACAACCCAAAAAGTCGAGGGAAGAAAGGTCGACAAACGCGAAGATCGAAGTCGAGAGGTTCGAGAGACGATCGTTTCGAGGGAGAAGTCGAAAGTTCGAAAGGAAGAAAGAGAAGGGCTTCCAAGAAGAAAGCCGAACGGAAAGAAACGAGACAAGGTCACGTTTTCCTTTCTTTTTTCTAAGGAGGACCAAAAAACGCTCCCCAGTTCTTTTTTTCTGTATTAAATTTTGGCTCCTAAAACCAAGACGGAGTACGAGTAATTTCGCACGAGGGAACGGCGTCGACCCGTTTTTGTTCGAGATGACGACCGAAGGGGGGACCCCTGTGCCGGTTAGAAGGGGAGGGGATTCTTGTTGAAAAAGAGAGTGAGCAAACAGGGGTGTGCGGCGCGATAGAGCACCTGTAGCGAACGCGGGAGAGGGTCGCGAACGGAATAAAAATGGATGCTGGTGAGAGACGCTCAAAAGTATGTGATGGTGAGAGAGAGGATGCAAACTTGACAAGATGCGAGAAAGGAGTCTACGAGGGCTAAAGGTACAAAAGGGGGGGGAGATATGGGAAGTCTCGTCAACACAGAAAGACCGAGGCGAAAAGGGAAGGAACGATGAACGAAACGAAGGGGGTGGAGAGAAGGAGCAATGGAGACGGACGGAAGAGGGAAACAAGAGATGGAAGGGAAAAGCCCCAAAAAAAAAGTAATTGGTGAGGTGCAAAAAAAACCCAATTAAAAAAATGAATTTAAAAAAATAATAATATAAAAGCCAAGAAGATTACCGAAGTAAGTCCCTCTCTCTTTCTTTCACACTCCATGAACGGTCCTCTTTTGGTCTTTTTGGCGTCTACTAGCAGCCAGCGACACGTCTCTGGCAGTTGCCTTTTTGGTGCTCGGGAAAACGTCAACGCGACAGTAATGGATGAAAGAGCGCCTGTAGAAACACGCCAGCGCAGGGAAATCGAAAGGTGCGGCGGCAGGCGCGATCATCGGAAATGGAGGGAAAAGTTGCCAGCAAAGGAAAGAGGAAACACGCACAGTGGACGACAAAACGACAAAAAGAGCAGGAGCGCGTAACGAGAAATGTGGGGCGGCATCGTCGGCGCTCTTTGGTGTATTCCCGTGGATCCGCCAAAGACGAGACACCAAACCCAGGCGGCCGGCTCTTTCCTTGGGCTTGGCTTGGGGGGGCTGCATTTCAATTTTGGCAGCGGCGATAGGTTGTGATAGCGTACGATCATGACAAAAGGCCTGAAAGCAAGCTGGATACTGTACTGCCGGCTCACGATGAGCGCTGGACGCTGGAAGTACGGGCATCATTTACAGGCCAGGCCGTCTGTAAGACACTTTCCTTCGTCTGGTGTCTGATGAGATCCGGACCGTTTTACGGGTTTTTATTTTATTTTATTTACAATCTACGTCGTAATTGGCCTTTATTTTATTTTTGGGGAGGGAAAAGGGAAGAAGAAGCGGGTCAACGGGAAGCAGAAAATGGGGTGGGAAGGCGCGAAGAGAGAAAAGGAAAGAGGGAAAGGAGGGCAGGAGAGAATCGGGAAAGTGGAGCAGCTTGTTGCGCGTGAGTGGGCGGGATTTGAGGATTTGAGGGAAGCGGGAAAGAAAGTGAGGCAAAATCGGAGAGCCTGCAGGAAGGCGCGTTGGAAAGCTTCGAGATCGTTTGGAAGTTTGTAAGTTTTGGAGAAAGGAGCGTTGCGTAGGCAAGCGCAAGACAAACCTCGAAGTGGAAAGACACTCAGACCAAAGACACCAAAGACACCGAGGAAGGTGCGAGCCGTCAACTCGTACGAGTACTCCGTATTTTTGTCGACAAACTGATTCCGTGCAAGATGCGTTTGATTGCCCTTTCTGCCATTGCAATTTCACTAAAACGGGCTGCTGTGTGCGCGTAGTACGACGACGCACGAGTGCGTGCGAGGACTGTTCCACCTCGGCGAGCACGATCAAAGCCAGTGTGAGATGCCTTACGTCTGTTATTACGCTGTCCGCAGTACTTCGTACAAACACAAATAACAAAAACAGGCAAAAGGCTGCGTGCGATTTTGGTTCCAAGACGGCAGGAGCGAGGGGTGGACTCTTGAGTGCACTGCAAAACCATCGCCAAATTACAAAGATACTTATTAACGACGTGCACCTGTCAGAACTAGCACTTTCAAATTCTTCAGGAGACCGTTGCAACAGACAAAGTTCCGAACGGCAGACTATTGGGACTTCTCCGTCCAAAGTGCTACAGAACTACGGAGTCACAGATTGATATTTGAAAACGGAGCCCCTTTAAAATTGGCTCTTTCCCTGCTGAGCCAGGATGGTATGGTCCCATTATTGTCGAGGAAGGTGAAAATAGGGCCCGGCGATGTGGGACAGGATAGGAAAGAGGAAACGCTGGGTTGTCCACTGGGTTGGGAAGGCGCGACAGGGAAGCCATATTACATATAGGGGGCAGAAACGTCGCATGGCGGGCCCATAACTGGGTTCTAGCGGGACGCATTGGGCACTGTGTCGCTCTTTCCTTCCCGAGGAACAGATTGCGGAGAGAACCCGCTGTCGACTGCCAGCAAGCCGCGCCTGCCAGACGACAAAGCATGACAGAGGACAGCCGCGAAAAGCGCTCTTTCTATTCACAGCTAACATGACATATCTATCAAAAGCTTCGGCAACTTTTCTCTATCCAAGCTGGTGTCGCCATTCCAGCCCCCAATAAGTCATCCTAGCGGTACTGGGCTATTGAGTTCAGGCCAGGCCTTTTGTCTTTAGATGCATCTGGCCGGGGGCACATCTATTGACTTTCTTAGCGTGGGGACGCCGATGACATGGCCAGATATCGTTAGCATACTTTTGGGGGCAATTAAGGTGTCGGCGTCTCCCGTACTTTCTACTCGGATGTTCCGACAGTATCGTGAAGAGTCGGCGGGGGTACTTTCTCTCATATGTAGGTAGAGTTGCAGTGCTCTCTTCTATTGGGGGGGCCTGTGATGCCATATCAGGAAGGCAACCCTCAGGTCGACCTGTAATAAACTGTCAAAACGACAAAAATAGCAAAAGACATCAAAGTTCTTGCATCTGCACACTGCACACTGCATACTGCACGCTCACTGCACTGGTAGGACTGGGCATATTCATGCTGGGTTTGGGTTTGACTTTACGCTTGCAGCATGGCCTGCAGCGGTTCATGGGTGAGAAGAGGGCATGGCAAACTCAAATAGACTGCATAAGCCTGGGATTACATTTTCCCCTCCCATATTCTAGAAGACAATGACCTGACACCTGCCCGCGGAAGTTTGACCTGACATGACAGCAGGCTGGAATATCTCCGCTGCACTTGGACTTGGACCATAGCTGCCTCTCCGGCCCGATGTTTGGTTTGGCCCACCACGGGAGCGGCCCTTTCGTTTTTGGGTTTTCGCTTCTTTTTCACCTTTCTGCACAGCATGGACCACCCTGTGAAAGCTTGGGTCGACGTCAGGCCTAGATCGGAGTGTTTACATTAACTTTTACCTCTAAGCCTTTCAAATGATGAGATTAAAAACTCAAGTATACACAGATTGAAGATGTAAAATAATTACAGAGTGTTGAAATGCATTTTAATTTACTTTGCTTGTCAATGACTTACTTGTTTTTTGTTTTTGTTTTTTTGTTCCGGATTCGCCCCTCTCGTTCCCCTCCTCGTCACCCCCACACCATCACACCCTCTTTCTTATTATTTGCCCTTCCATATTTGTAAACGGCGTCGTCACCAAGAGGCCTCTGCGGTGTATTTTTGTCCGGTTGGTGAGCACAGAGAACTTACAGAGGTCCTTTTCTGCTTTTCTTTTCAAGACCTTTTCGTTTTCGCCTAAAGAAAATACAAGATTTCATTAGAAATTAAAGAGCACTCTAGAAGAGAGAGAGAGAGAGAGAGAGAGAGAGCAAAAAAAGAAAGAAAAAAAAAAGTAAATAATTTGAAACCAAGCTGCAACAGTTCTCTCTCAAACACCCGTCTTTCAGCTCTTTTGTATCTATCAGACGAACAGAGGGCCATTGCTGTCTGTTACCATTTTGCAGCACCAGATCTCCCTCTGCAGCTCTTTTCTCACCTGACCTTTCCCGCTCTCGTCCTCGTCCTCGTCCTCTCGGCTGTTCTTTCCCACATCCTTCCTTTTGCCCAAGAACTTTTGTCCCATGTCTGATCAAACCGGAGATACCCCGTGCCAGCATGTGCCGTATGTATTGAGTTAAGCGCAATAGAACGCATAACTGCATGTTCAATGCTCACTTAGTCGGTAAATCTACGACGTCCTGTAGCTCGATTCCCGTAGCCTTTCACACGCTACACAAGTTTGGTGTGCGGTGCGGCCGGAAGGGTAAAGCCGAGAAGAGGGGGGGACGGTCTGTGGGCAGGGAAGTGTCTCTTTGAAAACAGAAACAACGTAAGAAAATGGCACGAGATGGATGCCAACTCGGTCCGTTAGGGGCCGGAATAAGAATAGCAACTGCCATATTCATAATCGACATTTGCTACTCCACTTCTCAGCCTGGTATTGCTTTTATGATTGATTTTTATTCGACTTATTTTTATTTTTATTTTTATCCCACTCATTGCTTGTATATGAACTGTCATTTTGTTCTTATTAAAACAAAATGTACACGACAAAAAAAATAAAATAAAAAAATAAAGAGGCAAGGTCATAAATAACAACCGTCAACTCTAGAATAATTGGAACATTTTTCAATACTCGTCATCGCCTCGTTCTGTATACCATGTCTGCTTCTCACCTTCCACCTTCTTCCACCTTTCCCACACCCCCTTCCTTCGTCCAGCTTGGCGATTTTACCAAGAACACTATGTCATTGTGTCTTGGTCGCCCCCCTCATCTTCCCATCCTTCCCACCTTTTTGGTCCCAGTTTCTTCCTCACCAGGTAGCTTCCCGAATAGGCAAAGACCTGGTGCACATATCGGCGATTTGATTCTTTGACATATGCTGCTAAACGGCGGAGAAAAGGAGGAGTCAAAGAGAGCAACAACTGCAACTGGGTACACCCCGATTAGGAAATATGGACTTACCGATAGATGACCGTCCTTCGCCTCACTCAATGTCAACATCAACGTCAACGTCAATGTAAACGCCCATCAACTCACACATAGAACAAGCACGGAATCCAAACAAAGAATTTAAATATAAAGTTGTATTTCTTAAAGAAAATAAACCAAGAAAAATTAAGCTGCTAATAAGCTGACATATTGTCGGCTGCAGTGGTGGTTGGCAATTTCTATTCAAAACCTATACTAAATCACTCTTCCTCGTCCGAATAGACGTCTGAGTAGACCGGCTCGTCCTAAAAGTCTGGCTCCATGTGATCTAGATCCATTGGCTGCACCTCTCCCAAGTCCAGGTCGCAGGGATCAGTGGATAGAGTATTGAACTGCCAGTTCACCCTTCTGTGTTGTTCGATTCTGGCCATGGCTTTGATGTTGGTGCTTGTCACCAAAAAGGCTTTGAATGTGCCCTTTTTGCGCAAAAAGGTGAACGCAGTTTCGTCAGACGTAAAAATGTATTCTCTGGGCTCTTTCTTGAAATACCGCCGCGTACATCTTCCCTCCCTGCCAATGCCCCAGTAGGTGTAGAGGAACTGATGAGGGCGGTGGCGGGCTAGATCGCCCGCTCGTATCGCCGCGTAATGCTCGAGTCCAGCATGCGCCATTGCCCGGATCAAAAGAGTTGCGTTTGCGTACTTTTCGAGTTGAGGAAATGTGGCGGGTATCCCTCTACGGGCCATGCACCACCATGTATATAATTTCCAGTGTGTCTTGGACCATTTCTGGCGCATCACGGCACCATCGCGCGAGGCCTCAAGCTGTTTAATGTCGCTGTTTTTGATGGTGAGAGTCAGTATGACAATGGAGCTGCCGCGTTTGGCGCGGCGCCAGGCGTAAGCGGCCTCGGCCTCGGCGGTACGAATGTATTCGTGAAAGACGATTTTGTTTCTCGTTACGCCGTTGAGGGCGGAGACTTGGTCTGGACTCGAAACGCACCAGTCATCTACAAGTTTGCTGACGTCGTATGTGTTGTTGCCTTGGGCATCCTGTGTCCAAAACCCAGAAAGCTTGCCAATGTCGGCAACCTTGTAGAGCACGGTGACGTCTGGATCGTGGTTTATGTGGGCTTGCACCACCGCCATGGTCCATGTGTCTCTTTCTAGCCTGGGTGTGCAGTAGTCGGGCCCGTCGAGGGGAGCGGCGCGGATTTGGAAGAAGTGGTCGGTATCGCCTTGGGTTTTGATCATCTGAATCACCCTGGCCCGTTGATGAGATGTCCTTTGAATCTCCTCAAGCTCGCGGTATCGAATGTTGGCGGAATCAATCACCCAGTAGTGAGGTGAATTGGACTCGCTGGCCTTGGTGTGGAGGAAGTCGAGGATGGCGCTTCGAAGCCCCTATCCGCTGCTGAGTCGATAAGAAGGCTCACAACCCAATCTCTGCGAGCATAGCGACGACTTACATCGCCCGGGGCAAAGATCACTATCCCCTCGCTGGCACAGGCTTTGAATGTTTTCGGCAAATTTATCGAACCTCTTCTCACTGCAATGACCATTTTTTCAAACCAGCCGTTCCAGAGGCGGCGGGCAAGCTTCGGTCTCATTCCCATATATAACAGTGCTTGCATGGATCTTATACTCTTGGGGATTTCAACAAAATGAGACTTGTCGAAGGCTGGATCGTCACGATCCATGGGCGCTATGGGGAGTGGTAGATGCTGGAATCGTTTGTCAGCAGCTGGGTTGAGGCATCGCAGATGTATGAGGTAGTGTCCGGTATCTTCAATGTCGTATAGGCGTCCCAAGCGGGACAACATCGCTTCGTCGGAAGCCGCCAAGATAGGAATATGAAACGTCGACATGGCCGCAGTAGGAGAGAGATGAAGGAAATAATATTTGGGAGACAATATTAATTGGTAATCTCAGAATGAGACTGAAAGAAGGGAAAACATGTGTATGATGCTGGCGAGGAAGAAAAAACTGTTTCCGAGATGGTTGATTCATGGGAAAAGACGATGTGGAAGTTGCATCATGAGGAAGGTGCGTATGATCAGGAAGGCGCGCTCGCTATCTTGGTTGGCCTGGCGCTGTGTACACCTGGTGATGAGCTCATGTTGTGGCCTATGTCTGCTCCTTCCCTTCTTCTTTTTCCTCGCCCTCTTTGGCAAGTCTTCGCCGCACTTCCATGAGCGCCTTTCCCAAGCGGTTCTCCCCCCATCGACTTTGATCTTTGTGGAGGCTTGCCTCTCGGGCTGTGAAGCCAATGCCCCAGACTTTGTCTTCTTTGGCAGCTTCTGCCAGTGGCCTCTCACCGGTTGCGAGAAGTATTGTTCTCAGAGACTTGTTCTGACCGAACTTGGCCATGTTCCCCAATACGACGATGTCACTCTTGATCGGGTCCCACACGGTGGCATCAAAGCCTGCTGTCTGTCGACCAAGACGTTTTTGTTCCTTTGCATCATTGGTGGCCATGATCTTTTTTGTGTGGCAGTGTCTTGAAGTATCCTGCTTTGCAGTACATCATGAATTGTTCTGCGCAGTGAAAATAGATGGGTGACCAACCTCGGGGTCGGCAAGGTCGATGGGTGACCCACAATAGCCGACATGTCTGCCTTGTCGACCGTAAAGGTTGATGGGAACCACTGGCAGAATTCACCGTGGGGCTCATTGGGCTTGAAAAAGAAAAGTGGCTTGTTGTCGTTGCTTCTAGACGACATTTCTGCCTGCGGCTTTGATATAGGAGAGATGCGAGCGGGTGATGGCTTCATTGGTGACTTAATGTTGGCAGGTGCACCGCCCTTGGGAGGACTCGATGATTTCTTCATGTTTGTTTGTTTTGAAAAGAAATTGGAGCGTGGCTGCTATGATGAAAAGAAAGGAAAGAACGACAATTTGCTTTTCGCTGTGTTTTATGCTGACGCTATTATGATATATATGAAGGAAAGAATGAAGAGGCAGGAAGAAGGAAGGAGGACTGCATATTGTACCAGAAACAAATTAGAGTTCAGGAAGGGGCGATGAACAAACGTGGCCATGTGATAGAGGAGGAAGAATTACACTGGGAAAGAACTACGAAGCGTTGAGTGTTGGCTGTAGAAATGGAAGGAACGATCAAAACATTGAACTCTACTTTGCAGGGACATCAACATTGGTGCGTGTAAGTGGTTGTGGGGGTGTACACGGAAGGACCCGTCCCAGCCGTCTTAGTAGTGCATGGTGCCGCTGAGTATTCTACTGGAGATTTCCGGTACCGGTCAACCGTATTGTCTGTTGGTTGGCAGGACCATCAAATCCACTTGAAAAAATATCGTGGTTTTATGGCCGCGTAGCATGTGATATCGTATTATCAATTTAGTTTAAAAGAGAAATGGTATTGTAAGTGTATAATTGCGTCATCTCTCAAATCGTATGTATCTCTCCTTCCATCAACATCAAAACTGGTATATGAAAAATGGGTTGCAATATCCAAGAACATTTCTGTCCAATAGAAACGCAGATGCTTTAAAAGCATAGAAGAAGTGAAAGTCACCAACCATCTTGATATGGTTTCTATTTCAAAACGATGTCACCCGCCAACTTCGGTGAACCTCATTCAGTCTCCCTCGCATCGCTCTAACCCTCCCGCACCTCAGCAGCACGCGCTTCAGCCGCCTCCTGTTCGATGGCGTGCGCCTTCTTGGCCGCATTGAGCGCCTTGAGCTTGGCCGTGCCGAAACCGGCGACACCGTTCTCCTGGTTGGCGCCCAGCCACGGCTTCTTGGCATCGCCGAGCATGCTGCCACTCAAAAAGTAGACGACCAGACCCAAGAGGATGAGCACGAACGCAATGGGGTACAGGTAGTAGATGGTGTAGCCAAAGACGTGGATGCCGATGATGACGCCCCAAAAGTTGGCCGTCAGCAGCGAGATATCGAAGAAGGCGGCGCTGCCCATGCGCAGGATGAGCGGCGCCAGGGTGTAGAAGATGGTGAGCGAAAAGGTGTAGCCCAACAGGTAGCCGATGACGGGACCAGACCAGTTGGCCGTCTGGATGGAGTGCCGGTCAAAGATGGCGGCCTGGACGCCGTTGATGCAGGCGCCAAAAAAGCCAAGACAGGCCAAAACCTCGTAGGCGGGCTTGCGGCTGACGAACCACTCCTCAAACACATTGCTCATGCCGTAGAGGGAGGCGCCCAGCAACCCGAAAAGATCGCCCTTGAGCTTGTCAACACCGGGCCCACCGTTGGTGCCCTGGATGTGGTCCGAGGCCAACAAAATACCCATACCGCCGCAGGCAATGAGGATACCCAGGATCTGGAAGGGCCGGTAGCGGACGCGCAGGAGGAAAAACGAAATGATGACGACACAGACGATGGACCAGAAGTTCAAGAGCTGGGCGCTCAGGATGTTGGTGTAGTCGTAGGCCAGAACCGTAAAGTAGTTGCCCTCGACGTCCAAGAAGGACAAGATGAAATACTTCCAGCCGTCGCGGATCAGGATCGTCTTGACCACGTAGCGCCAGCCCTTGTAGTAAAAGGTGATGGGCACGTAGATGAGGGACAGCAGGATGTAGTTGAAGAGCGTCTGGAAGGCCGGGATGTTGGTGCCGTTGGTCGTCAGGAAGCTCGTAAAAGTGTTGGTGGCCGTGATGCAGAGCGACAGGACCTGGCCAATCAAGACAACGATCCAGAAGTCCCACGTCTGCAGGTAGCTGTACCAGCGGACCTTGCTGGCCTCGATCGTGCGGAGTCCCTCGCCAACGGCCAAGTCCTCGGCGACAGGCGCCTCGGGGCCAGCAATGGTGGCGTCATTCTCGGGCGAGTATGTGTTCTTAGGGACGCCGTTGGCATCTACCTCGACGGCCGATGTGCCGTTGACAACGCCGTTGGCCATGGCGTCGGCCTCAAAGGCCTTGTTGTAGCTCTCGACCGTGGTCATTCTGGCGAGTTAGTGGGCGGCTATCGTCGACGGGAAGAAGAGAGTCCTACCTGTCGGTGAGTGCTGTTTGTTTTTTCTTTGTTTAGAACGTTTTTAGTTGTCGTTCGTTCTCAATTCAAGTATATTCTTTCTCTCTTTCTCTCTCGAGTCTTTCTGCCGGGCAGCGAGCGCAAAGACTGTAAGTCGCTCGCTATGGCCCTAAGCCTGTCGGGGTATCGTGTCGTAGGTCGTCGAGTTGCGTCCAGTGTGCATCGACGGGGCAGTAGCCGAAGATGCGAATGTGGTGGCGGTGATGGGCGCAGTGAGCATGGGGTGGAAGATGTGGTGAAGTCGAGAGATTGCGATGTGCGTCGAGGGCGCGGGCGTAAAACGTGGAAGGCGTGGGAGACGGGTTGCTTTATGCGAACAAGAGAAGAGCTGGGGATCTTTCGCGAGGTGAAGAAGAGGAGAAGAAGAAAAAGAAAGAAGAAAAGTCGTGGGAGAGATGCGAGGTGACGAGAAAAAGAAAATTGAAGACCAATTAATATGTGTAGAAAAAAAAAAAAAGAGCGGACACGCCCGATAAGGAAGCTAGACCGATAAAAGAAGGCTCTTTTTTCTTCGACTCTGTTGTCGCGGCGGCAAAGGAGAGAAAAAGAACGACAGAAAGAACGGAGCTAATGACCGCGGACAGGGCCTCGACTTTGCCAGACCGGGGCGCTCTTCTGCACCAATGGCGGGGCCCGTTTTCTATGAGAAGGTCGAGAAAGAGCTTTGCGAAAAAGACCAAGAAAAAACCGAAAGAAAAATTGCCCGCCGCGAATGGCGCATGGCGCGCGGGGCCGGGCCATGCAGTCCGACCAGGACTTTGCCGACAACTACATCTACCCCCCACTCGCCACCCATGTGCCAGTTTCTATGTGCTAATGGTGGGCAGTCGTAGGAGGGAGCAGTATTCAAACTCGTCCGCATCGAGACTTAATGGGGACGGATGGAGACTGATGAGGATTCAGCCCTGGAGAGCTGAAAGGCAAAAAGAAAGAAAAACAGAAACGAAGGATGCACAGAGTCAAGGGACAGTGTCCACGCGGATGCTGCACCTTTCCCCATGGAGTGGTCAGTCCCCCACGTCTTCTCTTTCTGTTTCTTTTCTTTTTTTCTGTCACCGTCTTGTCTCAAGTCTTCACTTCACAAAGATATCAGCGCGTATTGCGCTCGACTGACTTTGCGAGGAGAAAAGACATCACGCAGCTGGCAATGGGCCGAAAAGACGAGCGAATTCACTGCTTAGATGTGAAGACCTTTCTTGTCTCAGACCATTGGCTGGGAGGAAGAATAAGATGATGACCTACCCACACCGTCGACCAGGGTGTCTTCGTGCACGGTTCCGCTGTTTGGCGACCTGGTCCTGTTGACAGAAGGGCGCTTTCCGCATTCTGTCTGGGTATAGCCTGGGTTGGGGGTCGCTTTCCGCTGTCAGTGCCGTGTTCCGGTGTCACACTCGAGCAGCTAGGCCAACCTTATTCTCACGATGTGCCATAGCCACGAGTGAATCAAAGTGTATGTCGTTGTATCCAAAAAAAATCAATTTGCTCCTAAAACTGTGTTACAGAACTACCCGTCTGTACAGATATGTTTCCTGTAAAATCCAAAGTGTGACCACCCAAAAAGTAATTCCAATCCATAAGAGTCCTACCCCAAGGACACCATTTTGTTCGTCTGTTCGTGACCCTGTTCTCCAATGTTCTCCCAATCTAATGTACAGTGATAGCAAACAAAAAAGAAAAGCAAAAAGCCAACCAAAGATATAAAAGTACAAACCAAAAAGACAAAGGAAATAAAGAGTGGCTGAGACCTGGCGGTCTCTACATATTATACAGTCGTCCTGCACACAGAACTTAAATAAAGGTCGTCCCAAAACTGTCGACCATCCCCGTCGGCGTGTGCCGGTCAAAGTTGAGCTGGCCCACAGCCAGCTTCGGCGGGCCGTCGCCCTTGATGGCACTGCCGCCTTTGCCGACACCGCCGCCGACGCCAATGATGCGCTCGTGCAGGACGACATCGCCGTCGACGCCGCCGGCCAAATGGGAGGCCATGGCCCAGCGTTTCTTGCCGCCCTTGGAGGGTGACTCGAGTAACTCATCGCGGTCGGCTTCGCTCTCAATGATGGACGGACCTCTCGCAAGACCGATCGAGTCGGGCGACAAGGGCCCGAAATTGGTGTCCTCTTCGTCCAAGTTGTGGTGACCATCACTTTCGGCGTCCGAGTTGCCATCGCCATCATCCACCAGTCCCCTGCCGGCATCACCGCCGCCCCAACTGTACTCGCTCTCAGGGCTAGCAGCCTGTGTAGCGAGGGCATCTTCAATCTTGGCGTCGTTGCCCTTCTCCTCCTCGACCGCATCCGGGGTCTCAGGGAAGGCGCCAATCACCTGGGGTGTAGGCAGGGCCTCGGCATCTGTCTCGGTAGCCTCACTGGCCTCGACCTTGGATCAACATCCTTGGGTGGCACGGCAGGTGGTTCAGGCGACGGGCTGGGAGCGACAGCTACTGGTGCAACAGCAACCTCGGGCTCCTGCTTGGGCACAAGCTTCTGCTGGGGAGCCTTCTCCAGTGAGTCGAGACGTGCGGGCAGAGCCCACGGTGCACCCGTCGGCGCCTTCAGGTCAAGTGCCTCGGTAGGCAGGTTCTGAACATTGCTGTTTCTGCTGTCGGCACCGTCAAAGGCATACGGACCGAGGCCAATGTCGCGGGCGTAGACACTCGCCGTAAATGCCGACTTGGATTTAGTCGGCGATGCCTTGAGGTTGGGAAACAGCTCGTCCTCGTCGGCTTCACCACGCTCGTTGTCGTCGTCATCGTCGTCGACATCAAGGTTGATGGTCGGGTTGGGTGTTGTGGGCGTGACGGGTGTGGCCGGCGTCATGGGTGTAGCGGGCGTGGTCGATGATGCAACTGTCGCTGCAGAAGCCGGCACCTCGATGTCCTTTTCGACAATATGCTCGGGCGCTTGTTCGGGCTCCTTCGGCTCCTTCTCGGTCTTCTCCCGTGCCTTGGGAGGCGCCGAGATAAAGACAGCGGGCAGCGGCCAGTTTGCTGTCAGGGACGGCTCGGCATCGCCCGACGGCAGCGAGATGGGTGACAGTGGCGGCTCCTCCGAGTCGAAGCTGGGGCGCTCAATCTCGGTCTCGACGATGTCGTCCTCATGATCCGCCTCCTCCTCTGTCTCCTCCTGGAAGACTTCTCGACTATCGTGCGCATTCACAACGTCTGGCTTCCAGCTGTCAGGAGTTTGAGGGCGGCTCATCTCTTGCTCGACAATCACGGGCGTGCTGACCCGGCTGGGCACCTTCTCATCGGTAGACTTGGACTCGAATTCAGTGCTCTCCTCTGTCGGCGTGTCCGGCGGCGTGTCTTCCCGCTCGGGAGAGGCCTGCGGGCGGACTGCTGCCTTCTCTATAACCGGGCTGGATTTGATGGTGACAGGCGAGGACGAAGCTGCCTCGGTTGTCTCGGTTGGCTCCGGCGTCGACGACTTCGACTCGACTGGTGTTGCTTCCTTGGACAGTGCCGCCGCAGCCAGAATGTCCTTGGTCTTGTTCAGCACGGCTAGGCCAGCCTCCTGCTGCTTGTTGTCAGGCGAAGTCGGTGGCATCGGCGACATCAGCGACCGTGGCGACCGCGGCGACTGCGGCAGAGACGGCGGGATGGGCGAGGCGTTCCGCGACGGCAGCGGGAAGCTGTTGAGCGTCAACTTGTCGAGGCTGCCGGTGGACTGCGACTCGGGGAGTGCTAGGTGAGCTGCAGCTGTGGGTGCCGCAAGAGACAAGGGTGGGCTGCGCGCAGGGCGAGGCGGTGCTGTTCTTGCAACAGCCTTTGTTGGCGTTGTGGCAATGGACGCAGCCTCAGCCTCAGCCTCCACCTCCTTCTCCGTCTCCTCCTTAATAGCAAAGTCCTTGACCTCAGTGCCCTCGGCGCCCGTAGGCTTGTCCTCGACCACCTCGGCCACATCCGGCAGCTGGCGGTCCGCTGCCGACGGACCAGATTCGGGCGGCGGCGAATTGGGGAAGCGCATGGTGGCACTGGACGACAGCGGCGGACCGAACGACTGGTAGCCGCTGCCGCCGCCGTTGCCGCTAGAAACAGAAACGACAGGTTGGTCGAGCGGCTGGTAGACAATCGGGTTGTGGTTGTTGTTGTCGACCACGGGGGTACTGGCCAGACCGGTCGGCAGGGTAGCCGTTGTTGTTAAACATTGACATATGAGGAGGGCTGCCCAGCAGGCTTCTTAGTGGGCCATACTGGGACGGGTCCCGACCGCTGTAAGATGAGGAAGAGGGGCCGGCGGAGTTGGGCGGCATGGGCTGCGGCGTCCGCGTCCGCGACGGGCCGCCATCGCCGCCCGAGCTCGAGCGAGGCGTCGCATAAGGCGGGCTCCGCACGTTGTTGCCCCCCGAAGGACTGCGCACCGACGGCGGCGGGCTTCTGTACTGGGCAGGCGACATGGAGCTGCCGCGCGGCTGGTGTTGCCCATACGGAGGCTGGCCCTGACCCTGAGGAGATGCAGGACCGCGCATATTGTTCATGTTGGGAGGGTAGTCTCGGGGGCTCCGCGGGAGCTGCTGCATCGACTTGGTGGTGCGCAGACCTTGGCCCTGGGGCGGGTTGCCGTAGGGGATGCGGTGCTGCTGGAGGTCAAAGTCGCTACCGATCCGGCGAGGACCAGGACCAAGACCGGGACCGTCACGGCCTGCCGACGTCGACCGGTTGGAAGGTCTGGGCATACCCGGTGAGGGCTGTCTGTCAGAGTGTCCCATCGCGTACGAGCCACCGCCGACGTTGCCGTAGTTCGGGTTCGGGCGGTGGCCGTGCGAGGACTGGCTGCGGGGGCCGGGGCCACCAGGACCGTAGCCTGGCGAGTAGGGCTGCTGATCGTATGGTGACTGCTGTTGATGATACTGCTGCCGACGGGGTCATACCGAGGATCATGGCGGTTGTCGTATCTCGGGTCGTAACGAGGGTCATAGCGAGAGTCATTTCTGGCATCGTACCGAGGATCGTACCGGGGATCGTTGCGGTGCGGGCGCTGAGAGGGATGCGGCTGCTGTGAGTAGTGCTGTTGCCGCGGGTCGTTAGGGATGTGGTGGTGTTGTTTGGTAGTACGGTGCCGACTGAGGATGTTGATATTGTTGCTGCGGGTGGTGCTGGCCGTTGTTGGGTCGCGGCGCACCACCACCACTGCGGACACCACCGCCGGGACTCTGCTGCTCTTCCAACCACGACTTTTCGAGCTGGTCGATCTGGGCGCCCCAGCTGCGGCGCTTGGGCACCTCAATGGCAAGATCTCTCTGCTTGGCGGCGTCTCTAGCCTTGCGACTGCCAGGGCCAGTCGGTGTCGCATCGCGCGACCGTGGGTTTAAAGGGCTGGCACCATCACCTCAGGCTGTGGTGGCGGCGGCGGCTGGGCACTACGGCTGGCAGCCTCCATAATGGCCATCTGAGCTTCGTCGCCAAAGCTGGACGACTGGCTCAGCATGCCGGCACCGCCGCCACCAATCTTGCCGTCGGCAGACGACTTCTTGCTGCCGTTGTTCTGCAGTGGCCACACGGGCTCTGGTGACATGGACGGCGGCGAGCGGTTGGAGACGGTCGAGGGTGGCGAGGCGGCTCTATGCTGGTCATCGGTCGGTGCCGACGAGTTTTGGGTAGACGACTCTGACGTTTCTGTGGGTGCCGAGGAAGACGTAGACATGTTGTTGTCGCTGAGGCTCTGGGAGTTGTGCATGCCCGAGCGTGTGGGTGAGTTGGTGCCGGACCGAGGATCAGAAGGATCAGAAGAGGAAGATGGGCCTTCTGCGCTGGAAGAAGGACCGCCGCTGCCGCCGCCGCCACTGCCTGGTGCACTTCTTGGTGTCTGGGGCCGTTTAGTGCTGCCGGCGGCCGGGCCAAACTGTGCACTGAACGAGTGGCTATGCGACCACGGCTTGGAGCCGGGCCCGTGGGATGTGCTGGGCCGGACATCGCTATCGAGCGGGAATCGGCCATTGGAGCCAAAGTAGTCCCCGCCGCCGCCGTTGTTGCCGCCGCCACTGGCGCTGCCGCCGCCGCTCATGCTTGAGAAGCTGCCGGTCCGCTGCCGTTGCGCGCCATTGCCCGATGTCCAGGGCCGCGACGGTTGATTGAATGCGCTGTTGCTGGGCTTCTTTGTGAGTTTTCGGGACGAAATGGACGTGGGTGTGGCCGCGCGTTCGGGCAAGAAATTGTCGCCGGCGTAAATCTGGGTCGCGGGACCACCGCCCCTGGCGCCGCCTCTGAGGTACGGGTCGTCGCCGAGAAAGGCCTGGTTAAACATGTCCTTTTCGATCTCGACCTCTTCCTCCTTGGCCTTTCCCTTCCTGTAGTTGCGGTTAGTGGCGTTCGTTTCAAACAACCGTGTTCGGGGCTGCGTGTGTGCTTACTTCTTCTTGTCACCGCCGCGCTTGAACG
This sequence comes from Sporothrix variecibatus, assembly GCA_016097105.2. NCBI lineage: Eukaryota > Fungi > Ascomycota > Sordariomycetes > Ophiostomatales > Ophiostomataceae > Sporothrix > Sporothrix variecibatus. The sequence goes on along the minus strand of JADMNI010000007.1, from coordinate 1,977,218 downwards.
AAAGATGCCCATGTTTGCGGTTGAGCTCCTGGGTCACCAGGATTTGATTCTGACCCAAGGGATCGGTTTGTAGAATGTCGAAGCGCAAACGATCCGAGTCTCCGGGCAGAGTTGGGAAAACGTGGAAGGCGGTATAGCAAAAAAACCGGATTATTTTGCGGTTTTTGTCGAATCTCGGCCCACCGTGCCCTGCTTTTTTTTCTGCCGATTTGGGTGTATCGTTGAAGCCGAAACTCAAACCCGTAAATTCAAATGCGATGGTGGCTCGAATAAGTTGCGCAAAAAAAGTGTGATTCAGGTCGAAGGTGAAAAATGACGCGGTCGATGCTGGGGGCAACCCAAACATCATGTACTTTGTCGGGAAGTGGTGTAAGTACTCCAGCAATATGTCGTATTCTCGTAGAGGTCGGCAAATGTCTTGAAAGGAACGGAAAAGGCGGAAACGAATAATGTGAATATGGGGTTTTCTGGAGACAAACAATGGTCGTCGAGAATGGCGGGAATGGAGTATTGTTGGTTTTGGTTGGAGAGAGATGGAGAGATGGAGAGATGGAGAGACGTAGAGAAGGCGAAGAATGAAAAGAACGACGCGAAGAGATTAAGAAAGCATGACAACCCAAACATACACACAGCCGAAAAAATAAATATGGATCTGGTTCGGAGAGAAAAGAAGAAAAGTGACAAGAAAAAAGAAACAGATTAGGAAGATAGAAAGGACCGGACCTGGGGGACGTGGAACCTGGGATATGGAATAGAAAAATAATGTGCCGCAAAGTACGACGTAATTACTACACACAGAAAGACGACTATTTACTACGAAAAACGAAAATACCAAGAGTATTACTACATACTACGCGGAGCACCAGGAGCGAGAAAAATAAAAAGGACGCGCAAAGGGGAGGGGAAGACGAAAGACAAGGAGGGGGTTGGCACCAGTGATCAACACGCGGCCGCCAGGGACAGGAACTGGGTTTTGCGGCAGCGCCAGAGCGCGTTGAGAGCTTTTGTAGTGAGAAACCTAAGAACCGAAGAACCTGGTCAGTGGCGCAAGATGCAGGTACGCAGGTACCTGGTCTGATATTTCCAGGCACAGGAAGGACAGGAGTGGACAAAGGTGACAAAAAGGAAGTTCAAGGAAGAGAGGGAAAAGTAGAAGAGAGGAACCAAAGAGGAACCCGTCCACGAATCGAAGCTAAGGCTGCATGCTCTAAGACAAGGGTTCTCCACTCTTTCGGGCAAGAATGTGATACTGGGACCACCACAGTTGAGCACGGAGGCACACTGGCGACTGACGGGGGCCGAAGAAAAAACAGGAACGGGCAGACAAGGCGTGAACAGTCGATCTGCACAGGTAGACGATCAGAGGGTCTCCATTTTAGCGTGAGACAGGGGAAGTGGGAAACAGAGGCAGAAGAGTAGAGTGAGTGCAGAGGGCCGCGTCGTAGTTGGCAGTGGTGGGAAGTGTGGTGGGCGGACGCGGTACTTCCCTCCATCGACGGTCGATTCTAGCTTTTTGACTTTTGCCCCCCCCTGGCAGCTCCCGAACCAAGGGATATTTTAGACAGTTAGGAAGTCAGACAGCCAGACAGTCAGACAGCGAACAGACACTGGGGCCATGAGACGATGGGACGATGGAGTCACCTTGGGGAAGAAAGGGGTGAAGGGTGAGGAGAATAGGGATGAAAAGAGTCGTTAAAAAGGAAAGAAGAAGAAGAAATGGCAAGAAAGAACACAAAATGTGGCGCAGGGTCCGGCTGCGGGGTGGTCCTCCCGTGTGCCCTGGGCGGTCTGTTGGCCGAGAAAAAAAAAGAAATTCGTGTAAGTTGACAGGACGAGAAAGGTGAAGGAGAGCAAAACAGTGTGTTCGTTGGCTTGGATGAGCTCGGATGGCTGGCATGGCTGGGAAAGGGTAGCGATTGCCCGAATTGCGGCGTGAGCAGCGTGAGAGGCGCTTCGAGGGATATAACAGAAGGCCCGTAAGTCGACAGCATCCGGCATCAACCTTCCACCTGCCATTGTCAAGATGTTGTGCATGAGGCATGCCAGTTTGGCGCGTCTTGATGCTGCCTGCGGTGGATGAAGAATAACCTGCAAGATCTGGGCCTTATGGTAGGTGCACGACGTATGCAGCGAGATGACGGAAAATGCCAGAGAGTCTCCATATCCACGCTCCGCGCTTCGCGGCCCACGCACTTTTCAGTGCGAATGCCGTTGGAAGCCTTTCTTGCTTTGGGTAATACGACGTAGTCTGGCGTTTGTTTGGTGTTTGTTCTCGTCGCGTCTTTTCTTCAGAACCGGTCTGGTTTTTGGGTCGAAGTCTGTGCAATTTGTGTTGGCTTTGCAGTCCACTGTTTGCATTGTCGAGTTAGTTAGCATTCATTCTCTCACGACAAGCGCTCGCAATGTCAATTCTCAATTGTCTATCTTTTTTGCATGCCCCCTCCGGTCCTCGTCTGTTCAGTGTCTGTTCTCTCTTCTTTCTTTGTTCGTGAAAGACGCCGGCGGCGGGTCGTGTCTTTGACAAGATCGCGGCGGTAGTCAAAAAGGCACCAAAAGCTATCCACCGGGTGGCCACCCCACGCCAGGAACCACAATGGACTCCCGAGGGCAATACCCTTGTTCAAGAGCAGGCCCCCAAAAAAGCCGCCGCGACAACACCCATCGCTGCCAGCTGAACGGCTAACCCCTGTCAAGCGTTGCGTTAGCCAGGGGTTGGAAAGGGGAAAATCACAGAGTTTTTGCAGGGCAGGCCAACAAAAAGATAGCCAAAGAAGCAAAGCCTGCAAGGGGAACAAGGGGAAAGCAGACGATGCCGTCACTGCGTCGCACTCTTCTCTCTTCTTCTTTTCGTCCCTACCTGTCAGTGTTTTTTTGGATTTTAGTACTGCCCTGTCTGGCTGTCTGGCTGCCTGGGCCTGCACTGGCCAGCCCTGTTGGTGGTCTGTGACCTGCAGGAGAGACGACGTGCGTCGCTTCGCTCAGAGTCTGTCCATGTCTCTCCTTGCTTCAACTTTCGGTGATGTTAGCTGGAGGCCCTTTTCCTTTTACGGAGTAGGTTAAAAAAGGCCTTAAAAGTCCCTTGCATTGATTTGCTTTCCGTTGCCGAAGGGTGATGGATAGAGGCCACGATGCAGTGTCTTGTGTGTCTTTTCTGTGTGTGTGTGTGAAATTGTGTTGGATGATGCTCGATTGACGCTTGCCACGCCTTCTTTTTCATTCTTGCCTGCACCGTTCTTAAACTTCCTTGTGGAGATGTGCGCTGTGCTAGAAAGGGGCCAGCCCACGCAGGACGCAGGAAGATGGAGAAGGCGGTGGAAGTGGTCGAAGCGAATTGAAGCCAAAGAAGCGAAGGATTCTTTTTAGAAGGGGGCCAAAAAAAAAATGGGCAGAAAATAAGAATCGGTGAGAGGAGAGGGGATTCGAAGGATACTACGAGAAAAACGTGAGTTGCAAAGCCACATGTCGGGAAAAAAGGGAGTGGAGGAGGTCCATGCAAGGAAGCCACGAGCGACGACAAGGGACGACGAGAAGGAAAAGAGGCAGGTGCGATGGATGCTGAGTGCTTCTGGTCGATGCACACGTCGTACTCGTACGTCGCACGCCGTCGCTCCTTCCTAATGCATCTCACAAAATCAATATTGTTTCCTCCTATTGTCGAGGTTTTCCGTCTGCTCTTTCCTTCCACTTCGCGCCTCTTCGCGTCCGCGCCTTCCTTATCTTCGGCCTTAAGTGTGACTACTCTTTCGCTCTTGCACTTTGGCATACTTTTGCATAAAAATGCTAAAATGCGCGGATATGAGCAAAGAGGGTAGGTGGCAACCCACACACACCAGTTCCTGCCAGCATATCTTCTTCTCACTCAGTAGTCTTTTGAGCACTTTGCGCGTGCCAGCTGTCGCGACTTTTTTCATGTGCGACGTTCTTTTCTTGTTGCTGTTCATCTTGCCTTTGTCTCTTCTCATTTTGTCTTCCGTTCTTCAACACTCTTCTGGGAACTTGCCAAGCCTGGTCATCAAAATGACCGTGCACTCTTCCCTGGGTCCTCTGCCTCTGCCTTGCCGGGGGACGCGCCCGGAACACCGGGAGTTTGATGGAGAACAAATGGGGAAAGACAGGGGAAAAAAAAGAGGAAAGAGATGGTCCTCTTTTTTTTTTCTGTCGCGTCTGTTTCGTGTTTCTGTCCATCCACTCTTTTCTTCTTTTTCCTTCTTCTTCTCTTGACGTAGCTGTGGTGTCGTAATTTCCGCGTTGTGTCTAGCTTCGAAACGGCCCCAAAAATAAAGTTGAGAGCAAGCCGCGACAGCACCCTCAAAGAACTTGGAACTTGGGACGACGGGCAGTCGCGTCTTTGGAGTCTTTTTGGAGTCTTTTTCTGTGATGACAGCTCTTTAATCTCTCGACGTTAGCGCAACCGCGGATTGTAGGTGGGTGTGTTGGTGTGTGTTCCTGACGGGCCCTTTCCCAAATGGGCAACGGGCAGGCCGAGGCCATCAAAGACTTTCTCCCACTACACAGTACTCCGTGCATCCACCAGCATGACGAATAACATGGAGCAAAGTGGTGTCATGTCCACTCGTTGCATGTCCACTCGTTGCGACGGTGAGCGTGAAGAGAGTGTTATTAGGGCTGATGATATTATCTGTTTTGCATCGTAGTTGTCTGTAGTATTGCTGTGTATGTACACACTCCAAGGTCTAGCTAGGTATTTACATTTGCACGTGTCGCGTGCAAAACAATGGTATCTTTATTCCTGTACACTGATCTCTTTACACTTCCTCGTCTTGCTGCCCCGCCGGCCTGCCGTCTCGGCCGCCTCTTCCTCCTCTTTGCGCAGCATCGTCCGCGGGATGCGGAAGACGACCACGACGACGGTTACTGATGAGACACATGCCCGCCGAGATGATAAACGGTAGTCCCGTCAAGGCACCGCCCAGCGCCACGCCCTTTTGCAGAGCACCAAACAAGACGGGCGCGGCCACCATGAGTCCACTAAACTCGAGCAGACCGAACAAGGTGTTGAGCATGGCCAAGTGGTGGGGCTCGACAAAGGCATTGAGGAGAGAGCGCATGGCCGGGGAGTAGCCGCCGCCCAAAGAAAAGACGACGAGGGCAATCGACAAAAGCCAGGGCGTGACGGCGAAAGCAATAAGCAAGGAACCGATCACCAACGAGATACCCGAGACACGGGCGAGCCACAGGTCTTTGCGGAGGGGAGAACCGTTGATGCCAAAGATGGGGCCGCTTTTGAGCAAGGCAGCACTGGCCAACGGCAAGAGGACGAGGCACAGACAGAGATTGGTGGTGCTGCGGATCGTCAACAAAAACGCGGCCTGGCTCCAGGACCAGCCGTAGCGTTTGGTGGCGTACTGTAATAACAAATTCTGGACGAAGCGGCCCACCACGGAGAAAATGAAAGGGGATCATCAGGAACATGAGCGGACGGTTCCTCAGGATGAAGAGGGAGGTGGCGCGGGCATCGGTGCGCAGCAGGTGAAGGAACTGCTGCCAGGCGGAGCCAATGGTTTTCTTCGGGGCATTGTCGGCATCTTCGTCGTCGGCGTCTTCGACGGTAGGAACACGCTCCGCGACGGCAGTCCGGCCAGTCTTCGTGTCGAAGTTGAGCGTCTCCGGCATCAGCAACAGCACCAGCCCGCTCAGCACCACACAGACAAAGCCAAACACTAGCGGCGTCCAGTGCCCGCCCCAGAGCAGCAGTGCACCGCCCATGGGGTTGCTGATGAGCTCGGCGACCAAAAACACGGCCGTCAATCTAAAATAGCAGTTGGCCCGCTCGGCCTGTGGCGTGACGTCGGCCAACGCCGTAAACACCATGGCCGGGCCGACGGACTGGAAACTGCCAACGGATCCAAAGAGGGCTGTGAACCACAGGGCCCACAAGGGAAAAACGTTTCTGAAATAAAACACAGTCAGGTACCAGCCCAGCTGCATGCCCAAGCCTGCCCAGGCGAGCAGCATAACGGGTTTGCGACCGAGGTTGTCCGCGAGAATACCGTAGGGCAGCGAGAACAAGATACTGGGGATGCACTCAAAAGGCCGTCTGCCAGCCCAGCAGCTGGGACAGTCGGCCCTGGATATCGGGCGCCTTGCAGCGGGGGTCAATGGCACTGCCCGACCCGCCGTGGCTGATCAACAAAGTTATCGCCGTAGCGCTGCATGGCCAGACTATGGTCTCGATCATGCTGCTGACGGCCGGGTTGGCTGTGCCGAGGGCGAGCTCGACGATAAAGATGGATAACAAAGTTGACTAAGACGACCTTTCGGCCGCGGTCAAGTTCACGGCGCGGTGGACGAGGTGTCGTATTGAGGCGGTTGAGAAGGACGACTGTGATGCTGTTTGTTCTGGGGATGGTGATCCTTGCTCTGTAGGCTGAGGAGAGCTTCTGCGGTCGCCCCGAGCAGAGGCGCCTGCTCGTCTATTGTGTGGTCGGTCATGATTGATGTGGGCACTCAATGCGTTCGTTGATATGTTGGCAGTTGGTTTGATGTGCGGTGTTGTGGGCAGACACATAAGATGTTGATGAATGGGATTGTCGCGATAATAAATATGTTTTCCAGCCTTATTGTCTCAAGGACGGCCGGCCTTTCTATCGTGACGTGACTAACAAGAAAGGTGCGGTTGCCGCTCTTCCTGTCGTCGGCGCCGATCCGGCGTCGTACGTCGTAGTTGCGGTTCGAACTTACACGCTGCGAGTAATGCAAGCTTTGATCGTGGAAAACTAGACAGGGTCGCAGTGAAGGCAGTTGGGGGAAAAGACCGTTGAGATATCCTACTGCCTTTTTGCGTCGTACACGTTGTATTAAGGAAGTCAATTGGATATGACTGTTTTTTGCGATGCTGCGTGTCTGTGACGCAATCAACCACACGAGAAAGCGAGCGCTGTTATGCAGGTGTTGGTTGTTCGCCTGTCTACTGTTGGGATATCGTTCGGCTGGCCCGAATTTGGGGTTTTGCTGGCTGCCTAAGGTGGTGACGATATCGCGGCCGCGTCACATTGGGGTGAATGGGGTTATCTTATTTAAGCAGTCGGCGGTAACCGTGCCGTCGTCGGGCATGGCAGACGTCAGAAACTGACTGCAAGGAAGAATGTACGACGTAAGAAAGATGAGATTGATAAGGAGAAATAAGAAATCGGGGAAACAAAGTGCGAGCGAAACCTTATTTGTGAGACGAAGAGAAAAGAGGAGGAAAAGAGTCAAGCTTATTTTCGGACTCTTTGTCTCAAGGGGGCTTGCTGTCTCTTGTCTCGAAATTTTCACTCCTCCCTGCCCTGTCCTTCTGCGAGCCCCGAGCGCCGACGCCAGCAACGTCGCTGCGCCAATGAAGCTCGTCTTCGACAACCCCGTCGACAAGCAGACTAGCGGTCCCAGGTTTGGCCGTCAGCAAAGTCAGCCAAGGTCGAACCACCACCCCCGGGCCGGTTAAGATCCGACGCCAGCAAGGTTTGTCTTGTCGTCTTTGCTATCTTAGCATGTCCCAGCGCACTTTCGGAGTACAAAGTCCATGACATCAACCTTCCCCATTAGGACTTTTTTACTTTCTGGCACCATCTCATCTCATCTCACCTCATCTTTTTCTCTTATCAGCACACACACGCTGACACCTAATGGAGTACGGCCCACAGAATCTTTGGCTGGACTCGCGATATTTGCCGCGTAGGCACTTTTCAAAATCCACGTTTCTCTTAACAAACGCGCCCAAGACCATCGCCAGCCTTGCGATTCCAAAACTGATCGCCAGCGACAGAGAAAAAAGAAAGAAAAAAATCACCCAACACCGGTAAACTACCACAGCCCCAAACAATGTCACATCTGCCGCGAGTCGTGTCGCGTGAGCCATTGGTGGGTGTCTCTACTTGATTCTTTAGTATCTTCAATCCCCGTAAACAAGCATGCTGACGGCTTTTGCTTTGGCCGATTTGTACAGCCCCACGATGAGGCAAAATGCGACAAAGCTGGTGAAGTTACGCCATTTGGCTGCAATCGTTTTTTTTCTTTCTTTTTCCTTTCTTCTTTTTGGATGCCCGCCCACTGACGATGTAGAGTCACATATGAAGATCTGACGGCACATTCCCGCATCTGGGAGTCGGCGGAACGCAACAACACGCCGCCCGTCACCGAAGACAACCACAAGCCATTGACGGCGCTCGACATTGTAGCCATTGTCCGGAGTGAGGGCACTCAACCTCACATTGTTCTGATAAGCAATTCCGCCCGGCTGTAGGTGCTACGGTGATTGAATCCCTGCGGGTCTGTGGATGCCGGCGAGTCGGTAGAGATGGCGGCGGTGCGTGACCTGCGGGAAGAAACAGGGTACATCGGGCGGGTGAGTGCCAGCACCGCCGCCTCACTGGCCCGTCACCGCCCTTGTTTGCCGATCCGGGCTTTGGCAACAACAACTTGCAAATTGTGTACCTGGACATCGACGGCAGCGACCCCGCAACCAGGAAGGCAACCGCAAGCCACAGTTGGAAGAGGGCGAGCTGGTGCAGGAAGTGTTCACGGTGCCACGCTCTCCAGCCTCTTTGAGACGGTTCCGGCAATATGCGTACGAAGACGGGTATGCCATTGATGCGGCGGGTGGGCACGCTCGCTGAGGGATGGAGATGGCCAAGCGGTATCTAAGCTTCAAGTAAAATACTCCTAGTTCTAATACCCAAGAAAATACACAAAGTCGATGGTAAAAATATGTACTGGTTTTTTGTAGTTGCTACTTTCATGGTACAGGTGCTATCTACTAACAGAAAAGAAAAAAAGAAAAAAAGAAAAAAAGAAAAAAAGAAAAAAAGAGATAAAGTTGGAGAAAAAAAGAAGAAAAGAACGATAATATTAAAAAGACGCAGTCAGGCTATGAAGCCAAAGTCTGCAGTGAAAAGAGAAGGGAAGTGAGAAGAGAAAGCAAAAGTGACGCGCCATTAGATGCTTGCCCCCCAAGATCCCATCCTGAACCAGTTGTTTGGCTCCCTCCTTTCAAACCGCTTTGGGTCGCCCCAGGACACTCACCCATAGTCGTCTTCTGTTCTTCCATTCCCAGTTATTCCCCGTTGTCCTTCCCAACACTTGCCCTTGTGGGCCGCGGCCCTTTGCAGGCTGACGTTCCATGCTCCCAAAAGTATAACCTATGCCGTGGTGTGATCCGGCCATACATTGCATAAAAAAACCTGCAGAATATGTAAATAGAGTCTGGTACTCTGTGTTAAGTAGTGAGTTGAGAACAGTTCCCTTTTGATATCTTATGTCATCTTTTTTTTGTGGGGGGGGAGTGAATTAATTCTTTTGATTCTTGTTTCTGGTTGAGGATCTTCCTTTACTTTTTTTTTATCCTCTATATTTTTCAACTTTTTTTTGGGTGTAGAATTTAGCATTTGGGGTTGCTTCAACAGGTGGTCGTCATCACCGGTGTAAACCTGACCAGAAGGAAGCATAAATGGAGCGCAAAATAAAAATGAGAAAGCCTCCCGAGAAATTAAAGAAAAACAAACAAAAAAAGAAAAGCTAACAACGCACAGTGGCGGTTGTCGGGGAGGGCTACTTGGCTCTCATACTTAACTACCACGGCGTGCCGTGCTGTGAGGCGATCTTTGATTGTGACTGAGTTTCCTGGCTTGCATGCCGTGGAATCATTGCGCTTTGGCCGAAGGCGGGACAGGTGCGTTGGGTATGTTCGACAGCACTGTCAAGACGTGGTCCTGCACTATCTTGTAGAACTCGCTCTTGGGAACGAGACGGCTGTCGTCTGCCATGTTTTGGTAGGCTACCTGATCCTGCCTGCCCATCAACACCGAAGGCATGTCAATCATCATGCCTTCATTCGGGCCCTCCCTCTTCATGATTTCGGATGTGGCGATCTTTTGCTCAACGGCCACTGCAGCCGCAGCCATGGTCATGAGGCTTCCCTGGTCGACTTCAGGGCGGAACTGGGTTGGCTCGCCCTCGCTTTCTCGGGGTGCGGTGAGAATTGGCTCATCACGGAGACTGTAATCGACATCTACCAAAAACGGTGTGTTAGTTTAATGTGACGTCGTTTAGACAAGTTTGAAAAGGAAAAAAAAAAGAAGAAAAAAGGTACACACAGGGAGAGGGTGTCGTCTTGTCTTTGTAGCTGGGGAACAGGAGACGGTACATGTGCGTCCACTTGTCTGACTCGTTTTGGCCGTCAATCTTCTTCCTTGAGCGGAGCTTCTTCTCGATCTCGAGGTCGAAGCCGGCGTCTTCAGGGACACTGCTTGTCGACACGGAGCAGGCCACCCTCTTGTCGAAGATGCTCTCTCAAGTTTTCCTGGACCTTGAAAGTTGTCGAGCACCGGTCACAGACGTAATGCATATGATGACGGTACAAATGTTCCTAGCAATGTTAGATGGGGCCACGGGTACAGACTCCAACTTTCCTCAATATGATACTCACTTGACACGATGAACACTGGGCCAGCCCGATGTGCGGCAGGAGCGTTGGTGGCAATACTTGTGGCGGTTGCGTTTGTAGAAAGGACAGGCAAACTCGACAACGACAGGCGATGCGGGATCGTCACTTAGGCGCGCCTTCTTACCAGTTCCGTCTTCGTGCTCTTTCATCCTCCTCGCTATCACTTGTCGACCGCTTAAGTCGCATGACTGAACGCATGCGGCATGACAACTCGACGCCCGGTTGTTGTGCTTTTTGAAAACGCTCTTCCAAAAGGCTTCGCGTTGGGCGAATCGGCTGCGCAGGTGTATTGTGGCCTGTATTCTTGGACAAAGTCCGGCTCCCGGTCTGAGTACGGATATGCGGATATGGTGACTGGGCTGCCCATTGTTCGTTGCGGCGGGTTGGTGGAGGTTTGCTGAGAGTCGAGTGTAATCTGGTTCTTGCCATTGTTGTGGGACGGAACTGGATAATCTCGTGCACGATGTTGAGGCGGAGGCTGATGATGGCCGGGCCTCTTTTCAGGGATACAGAGTGCACTGATGAGCATGGCTGCTAGGTGTGGACTCTTGTTGATATTTGTCGTGATAGGTCGTCTGTATTTCGACGTCTGATCTGTTTTTGGAGTCAATATTTTGCTCTTGGTCGTGAAAAGTCCTTGAAGAGCATGGCCGAGCTATTAAAACTTGAAATGTTCGTGAAAGGAAAGCGAGGGGAGAGGGATGATGAGGTCTTACAGCACAGTCTTTATTGCTGCCAAGTTTACCCAATCTTGAAGAACCTAAACTTGTAGCCGGAAGGAAGGCAACTCGAGACGGTGCCCGAGCTGGAAAGAAAAGCGATTGTGTGACTTTCTGCCTGGAACAAGGGAGATAAGTAAGACAGGGCTATCAAAACCCAACCAGGAGGACTGGCCGGAGCAGGCAGAGGACAAGAAGCGAAGCACGAGAATCCTTGGAATAAGCCTGGCTGAAAATGGCGTAAGAAGCGGTGAGAACAAGCTTTTGCGTCCCAATGTTTTGCTTCTTGGGTATCTAAATGTGCAACAAAATGGACGTGTAGAGCTCAAATAGTGAGGGATACAAACGCAAATGCAGAAGCAGTGCTAAAACAATTGTGGGAAATCAGAGGTTGGGAAGGAACAATATGTAAGAACTTTGTGCAAAATATGACAAGGGTAACAGACACGAGAGAAAAAGAGGAAAATAACAACACAGACAAAATCAAAGGCAAGGGTAGTTTGATAAATACCTTGAAGCAGAACGGGACAAAGGCTGGCCTCAAAATGCAGCGAAATACCATGCAGAAAGCAGAAGCCGAGAAAAAGACTAAACATGGAATGGGAGCAGTAAAGAGACAAGGTATGCCCGAGAGAACTACTCCGCGTATTAGAAACGTCGGATGAAGCCAACCGTCGTACAATGGCTGCTTCAGTCGGCGTAGGTGGCACCAACAATACCTCATTGTCCAACACGGCGGCCCTCTTGATCCCCCAAATCCGCCTGCAGGGGGGTATTTTTCGCAAAGACTGCAAAAGCTCAAAAGACGTAAATAGGCAGGATGTACAGAGATCAAGCAGGAGTACGGTAAAGGGGAAAGTTGTAATACCACACAGGGCCAAGTAGGGTTCCGGAGGCGGTCACGTAACGTAGGTAGCCTTAAGACGTACAGGAGGGGTGTATTTCGGAACGAGGCGTACGTTCTTGGGTTGCCACAATCATACCACACTCCCCAGGGTCGACAATGGTTGAGGGCGCCCAGTGTTGAGAGGATGTAGAGGCATAGTTTGCGGATGGCAAGTCTAGACGGGAGAAGCTGGTGTGAGCGGTCTTGGCTGCCGCCACACAAATGGTCGAGGTTGGCTCTTTGTTGCTAGCCACGGCCAGAAATCACCTGTGGCCTGTTCGCCATGTCTTGGTTGGGCTCGGTGAGGCTGCAAAAAACACACTTTGGGTTTGGACCATTTGTGCAGATGTGCTAGCTTTCGTGTATGTCAGGCCTTTTTTTTTGTTTTTTTTGGAGGTGACAGAGGGGCTTGATATTTGCTCTTAAATCTGTAGAAGAAAATTGTCATCCTGATACTCGTCTTTTTTGCGTTGTTGGACTTTGGGTTTTGCCATGTGTCTCATGCCTTTCTCTCGCTAAGAACAAAAAACCTTCTCCCGTCCCTTTCATATTGTCCCGGAGAGGTGCATGTGTTATTGGTCAAAAAGGCTGCAACAATGGCCATATGTGGGTTTTCCTGCCAGCAGGAAAATTGCAGAAAAATGTCTGGCACAGTCCTCTTTGGCTTGTCCTCGCGTGGCACGTTCCATCATGTATAACGGGTCCCTTTCATAGGCCAGCGTGCTCTCTCTCTCCGTATCTGGGCATATTGGATCGGAGCTTTGTGGTGCTTGAAGACGCATCTGCGAGGGGTAAAGGTTGCGTAACGGACGAAAGATTGAGAGACTGAATGTGTGTGTATGTGAATGTCGTACGTCGTCAGCAAAGACAGGGTCTTGGGGCGGGCCGGGCATGGGATGCGATCTTTGGGGGTGTTGTTCCAGGTTGGGGGGCTGCGGGCGCGGGGGCGTCCCGTCTACTTGTCTGTAGGGGAGTCGGAAGAAGTCGATGCAGACACAAGTTAGCACATGCGGTGTAACACGATGGGCTGGAAGAGGGTGAGAGGAAAAAGAAACAAAAGCAGAATACGAGAGAAGATGGTTGGGGGCGAGGAACAAGGGCAGTGTGATTTTGTCGGAGGAGCGAAAGCGGCCGGGCGCATGAGAGGGGGGATGTAAGAAGGAATCGAGAAATAAGAGCGGAAAGCGGAAAGCGACAGAAGACAATACGTTGCAATGCACATGTGATGGAGAAGCGAGACAGACGAAACAAGACGTGTATGTTGAGAACGGCCATTGATCCCGAGAAGTACACAAAAGCAGAGGAAGGAAGAGTCGTCAAAGAATTTTTTTTTAAAAAAAAGAAGGAGGAGATCCTCTGGCCAGCCGAGACGACAATCGACAAGGCTAATCACACAGTTACGATGGGGGATCTGGGAAAGGCAAGGGCGCCAGATGGCAAGAACATTCTAATTGTGATATGTGATAGAAAACTCGATCGCTCTTGCTGTGGTTGCATTTTCCAAGATGTTAAGAGAAAGAGCGAGCCATAGAACCATACGATTCTCCACCGTTTTCACAGCGCAGAAGCAAGAATGGGCAAGAACAGGCAGGCAGCAGGGAAGAGCGCACGAGCAAGTCGTCTGTCAAGCACGCGGCTCCTTCCTGCCCGATTTTCTGGATGACAGGCGCCGTGTCCCCGTTTGCAAAAGGCGGAGTAGTAGAAGGTGACAGAGAAGGTGACAGAGAAGGTGACAGAGAAGGTGACAGAGAAGGAAAGAACGAACGACGAGGCAGAGAAGGCGGAACCAGCGGTGACTACGATTTGCAACGCACAAGATTACTGACACATCAGAAAGTACATCACAAGTACCACAGAACATCGGAGGTGCACGGAGTACAGAAAGGAATTTTTGTGTGATTTCAGGCCTCTTTTTGCGACTTCAAGAACCCAACAAAAATACAAATCACTCCTGCCGTCAAACTGCGTCTTGCCTGTCTTGCTTGTTAGTCCTTCACTCCTTCCCATTCCGCATGCCCCCTCTTTTCGACCTCGTCCCGCGTACCAGGTTCAACAAGAAGGAGCGACCCTTGCAGAAGACCATCAATTGCGCGCATTCAGAGCAGCCCAAATTGCCCCCACAGAATGCTTCTCTAGAAAATTTACAGGAAGGAGCGAAGCATCAGAAAGACGCCCAACGGAAAGAGTACATCGTAAACATAAAAAAAAAAAGCTTCAAGATAAGGAAAGAACAACCTGCTGCCCGTGGTTGCATCCAGACGAGGCAAGTAGGAACGGGGTAAGTGGCAAGAATGACCTGCACGCACCTAGTCACCCATTCGCAACCATTTACTCGTTCATCCATTATGATTTCATGCACCATGTTTTGTTTTCACCGAACCAACGCCCATCTGCGCCCACCATCACCCACCACCCAAGGATACGACCGCAGTCTCGCATCTTGGTTGGGGGCAAGCGGACAGACGGGCAATCGAATCCTTCCAGGTCCAGGCCCGACCTCCTTATGCCAAAAAAAGAAACAGTCGACGCTTTCCAAAAAGAAGCGGAAGCCTGGGATCCGACTCGTGGAAGAAACAGGCTAAGCCTGCACAAGAGGTGCATTGCGGACATGCATCACAGCCAACGTGCCTATGAAGGACACCGTAGGACTGACGAGGCAAGTCATCCTGTGATTCAACACGCCCATACATGCATATGCACATGTACATGCGCCATGCACGTCTACGCATCGGCTACTTTGCCACTTACGAGCAAAAGACAACGGCTACACTTTCCATAATTTTGACACTGCTGGGAAGTTGGAACCGGCGTTGACGATGCGGATCAGTGGCAACAATGAAAAAGAAAGCAAAACATGCAAAGCAAGCCAAAGAAACAATGGTGTCTTTTTCTTCTTCTTTCTATTGTAGAAACAGAATCTGCAGCGGGAGAAAAAGGGAAGATTGGATGCCGCAAAGGCGGACTGTTGGTCGGGTATCGGCATCACTAACAAGACGTACTCTTTGCAGCTTCTCCTCTTTTCATGTCCTTGTCAAACATCTTGTCCAATACATTGATTACAACGGAGCATGCATCCTGCACCTATCCGCGGCCGTTGGCGTGGCGAAACGCCAACGATACCACATCACGAGTTCGAAGAGAGAGGACTGGCAGACAGAACAAAAAAAAGGCGGCGAGGCCACAAGGACACCAAGAAAGCCACGGTTAGTCACATAGGAGAAGATAAAAGGTATGTCTGTTGGTAAAGATTAACTGGATTGTGGACAAAAGCAAATGAAAAATTTATTCATTGACATTGCCGCGAAAATGACACACTTTGAGTGCATGGCAGATTTTATCCTGGTACGCCCCTAGACCACCTCTGATCATTACGACTTTCCCGATCCTGTCTTCCCATCGCCGTTTCAAAAAGGAAATACGTATGAAGGCCATATCCTTGACCTGCCTTTCATCGATATGACTTGGGTTAGTTCATTTCCGATGTCTATTGAGGAGCAAGACGGGGCAATGATTCCATGTTAACGACAAGAAACATGGCAATGGGCAGAGGTAATATCAAATAAACAGTGAGTCAATATGCAGATTCTCCCATTGCCTCCCCTATAAAAGTGAACAGGTTGCACTCGACTACAATGTGCTTGGTTGTCCACCGGTTCCCTATTTTCATATAGCCTCCAGTCGTACCCACTCAAGCAATGACAATGTAGTGATAAGGAGGTCATGTGCGGTCCCCACAAGCGCCTATCAACAACAAGCCAAGAAGACCGCACCGGTCCTTGCGCTATGGACACTGACAAGAAGTCTACACATCAACATTTTCCAACTTCTTGCTTCGTTCCCTTGGTGACGAGGTATTCGAGAAGCCACTCCATTCAGGACGATGAACAATAGATCAAAACAGGATATTAGGACTCATCGAGATTCTTCTGTCCTGGCTTGTATAAATTCCCGTCAAGGATGGGTCTTCTTTTTCCCTCTCAAAAATGTTTTTTTTCTTCTCATGCTCTGGTCTCGGTACATCTCGAACTTTATCTCGCTGTCTCTTTGTTGCTATTTTTGCAGCACAACAACTCTCACTTAAACTCTTCGTCGTTTGTCGACGAGCAGGCTAAGTACACCAAACACAAACAAAACAAACATTCACACACTTCTTCCTTTACCACTTTTCACTTCACAAGCCACTACGGACAGGACTGTCACTCAAGTCGACTTGGAGCAATGTCTCACACTAAACCCATGGCAAACAACCAGCAGGCGAGTGCCTGCTCCAGCACCAGCACTGCCCTTGTTCTCTTCGCCCCGGAGAAGACAGACAAGACAGAGACACACGACGGCCAAGATGGCCGGACGAAGGAGCCAAAGTTCTTACCTGTCACACCGGACAATGGTGAGATGGACTCCTCCTCTGAATCGTCTTCCACTAATACACCTCGGTCTCCAACCCTTCCCCCGGTCAAACCCCGCGCCTACTACCGCGTCACCCGCCTCCCGCCCGGTGAGATTGAGCATCGGGCCGCCATGGGCCGCTGCACGTACTGTGACGACGATACCCACTCCCGCACCACGTGTGCCTCGGGCCGTCTGATGCGCCGGGTGCCCAAGCGGGTGCTCAACACACGTCTGGGACACAGTGTGTGCCCGTTTTGTGGCGACCCGGACCATGACAGACACTGCAAAGCCACATGCCCTCTCCGGATCAAGCTACAGGAGGTTCTGGATGCCAAGGAGGCCGCATTCCGCAGCAGCAGCAGCACACTCAACCCCAACGATGCTGCCGCCGTCAGACGCCAGCCTACGGCCGCCGATGCCATCATTGCAGCACTGGAGAGACAGTCGGAGCGGGAGCTTACCTCTTTTGCATACCCTTCTCCTCCACGCTACAACAACCGCCGCCCCAGTCGCACACAGCGTTCGGACTGGCGCGGTTTCAGTGCGCGGAACGAAGAACGCAGGCACGCCTACGGACAAGACAAGGACAAGGACCAGGACCAGGACTTTTGCACAATGCACCACCCAGAAAAAAGACTTACCTCAAGCGGCCGCCTATGAGCAAGACGAACGCTCCGTGGCGAGCCGGCCTTGTGCACTCAGCTCCTTTGCCCGAGACAGAACCAGTTATTCAGCGCCACTCTGCTGCCGAGCAAGATCAAGTTGACCTCATTGATCTGGACATGGACATGGACATGCTGTCTCCCAGTGGCAGCTCTACCGACAGCTCTACCGACAGTGACAAAAACAACTCTGCCACCAGCACCCCCCTCACTACACCCAACAAAGAGGTCGCTAACGTCCTAAGTGGCACGAACTTCAAGAGACTCAAGGGCAACAAGGCCAACCTGCCGCCGCCGCCGCAGTTTAACCTCTTGGATACCGAAGTAACCGAGGTGGTCTGGAACAACATTGTCATTCCGCCTTCCAACATGGCGAGTGACACGGAGGAGGGCAACATCACAGCAACTAATACTACACATTATGAGGAGTATGGCGGGGGGAGGACCTGATTGATTGGGGTATCGATCTGGACCTGGACCTGGAGATGGAGTGCAAGTGACAGGGCACCAGGGCACTAGGGTGACAAGAGATACAAGGTCACAATAGTGATGTTGCCTCAATCACTGCCCTTATCCGTGCACCTCTGCAAGTGACCGATTTGGATTTTTTGGGGGGCAGGAAGCTTGGAGTTTGGGGCATTGGGAGTTTGCGATTGGGACTCGATTTTTTTACTATCTCGTTGGGAAAAGGGGGGGGGGATAGTTTTCTTACTTGGGAGCGAGGACCGGCGGTTGAAGATAATGAAGAGAGAGGCAATAAGGAGAATTAAGATAGAGCCACTGATAGATAGTAATTTTTTAATATGTAAAATGTCCGAGTGGCTACATGATGTTGCACAGAAAGTAGTGAATAATACCAAAAAGCCACTATACTCTGTCCTCCCCTCCATTCGTTTCTCTATACTCCCTTCTCCTATTGTCATTGCAAAACGCAGCTGTCCTTCATGCATCATCGGTCCTCCACAAAAGAGATCGTCGCATGTCTCTCTTCTTTTGTGTACTTTGAGGTTGTTGCCCGCCCACGCTTGTCCTCCCACACACAGAGAACTACCCCACGGAAGAACTCAGTTTTTCACGTCTTGTGTATCGTCAGATTGCCCCATTCACTTTCTTTGTTCTTCTTGCCTTTCCTTCGTCACCTTCTCCCGCGTTGTCCGTCCGTCCCGTGTCTCTGTACGCCCCAATACCAGTCTCTATTGTCCATGCTGTCCTCCTATGGGGATAGCAAAAGGACAGCGCTTCTTTTGGTGAACCAGTGAACCATTGATGCTGCTCTTTCCGTGGTACAGAATACGGAGAATAGGGAGGGCACAGGACCATGACCACAGCCAGTGACTTCATGAGAGGACGAAATAGGGCGTGTCCGATCGGGAGGATCGGCACAAGAACAACTGCTGGGTGAACACAGCGGCAAACGAAAAGAACACAGAAAAGCACACACAGTATCACGACATGGAGAGTGAGTGCAAGTGAGCGCAAGACACGACCGAAAGCGTCCACCTGCAGATGATTTGTGCGGAGAAGGGAAGAAGGTGCAATGCGCGTAAGATGTTGTGAGCTGTGAACTGCGAGTGGAAGATCAAAAGGGCACAAGGACAGAGAACACAAGAGTGGCCAATGCAGAGCTCGGTTACCCCTTTTGTTGCCTATCCTCTCTTTTCGTGTGACTACACTATCGTGAGATTCGGTACACAAGATGTCTCGGGTTGATGAGGTTTTCTTCCCTCCTATTTTCCTCTCGTTTCTTAGCTTGACTTTAAGGAAGTAATGATTTTATTCGCGTTTCTTTTTCTTCCCTTTTAGTTGCTACATATATACAATATTAACATCATGAGGGGAAAAAAAGATACTTTAACAAACAATAATTGTACAAAAGAGATGAAAGAAGTTATACCAACGGAACCACCTAAGCACAAGATCAGCTTGTGCTCGTGTCACTCCACGGAGAACCATGGGACCACGAAAGTCACCAAAATGAACACAACCCCCCCCCCCCCCTTCCCCCCCACGGAACTATATTTCCATCGTTTACGTGAATTTATGCTGCACACCATCCCAGGCGATTAGGACATTCCAAGACATCCCAAGACATTTCACGCCGGGCACCATCACGCCGTGCAAGCAGGAGGCTACTGACCTAGCAAGATAGGCGAGCGAGACAGACATGTGTTGGGATGCGAGGGGCGCTGGGGCGGCCAGAAATTAGGGAGTTCGCCATGACCCCCGGTTGCCCGAGTAAAAAAAAAAAAGAGAGAGTGAAAACGCCACGCGAAGTTCCCAGCGGTTTGGGACTGGGGCCTTCGCCAAGACCGGAGGACGATAACGAACTAGGGAACAGACCAAAAAGACCAGGGAACAGACGAGAAGGGATAGAGAAACGAGATGATGCAGTCGTATCGACGCCTCCCTTTGTCAACCACCGATGCAGCTCTTTATAATTGTGTGAACCCTTGCTCTCCTTCGCACAGATCTTCGGCTACCCAGGCAGACAGACAGGCAGGAAAGAAAGAGCCAGGTGGCTGGGTCGTGTCCCCCGGCCTGCCCCTGAAAACTATCGTTTCTTGTGTCCGGCTATACTTGTCGTAAAAGTGTACTCGTAAAACGTCGTTAATATTAAAATTAAACGCAGCCTACAATCTCTTAAAAACAGAATCAAGACACAGCGCCGCTTTCGCGACGCTCTGTCTACTGCTCCTCCTTGGGCAGCGGCTCAATCAGCTGGGCCGGCCCGGCCGGGATGATCAGTGGTCCATGATCTTTGAGCACGACCTTGTACCGTGACCGCGCATAGCCCTCAACGTAGTGGGCGATAAAGGGCGCCGTAGTATCGCGGAATGCGCCGCGGGTTTGCGCCCGCACTGCAGCACCGTCCCAGTAGAGACGACGCAGCCACAGGTGTAGGCGCGGATAGTCGTGCCGGATGGACTTGAGTGTGCACTGAAAGACGGTGGCATAGGCGGCATCAAAACGGGCCAGCGTAGTATACAGCCGAACATCGGCTTCGGTCAGGCTGTCGCCAAACAGAAAAGGCTTGCCGTGGCCGGCCAGGATCGATTCCAAACGGTCCAACGATGCAAACAGCTTGGGTAGGTGCTCATCATAGGCGGCTTGCGACGCCGCAAAGCCAATCTTGTAGACGCCATTGTTAACGGTGTTGTAGACCCAGTCGTTGAGGGCGTCAATCTCGGCTCGCTTGTCCTCAGGGTACAGGCCACCGCCGGGTTGGTTCACTTCGCGGCGCTCTTCCGGCAGCAACGAATCAAATGCCGAGGCGAAGATGCGGATAATCTCGCTCGACTCGTTGTTGACGAGTGTGCCCGTCTTCTTGTCCCAAAGGACGGGCACGGTGTAGCGGCCGACGTAGTTGGGGTTGGCTTTAAAGTAGAGCTCCTTGAGCTTGGTGAAGCCATACAGCGGATCTTTGGGGAGAGAACCGCCCTCCCCGCTAAAGTACCAGCCCTCGGGCCCCATGTAGTTGTGCAGCTGATAGAGATCGACAATGTCGTCAAGGCCCTTGAGCTTGCGAACGATGAGTGTGCGGTGAGCCCACGGGCATCCGGGTGCAAAGTAGAGAGCATACCGTCCCTTTTCGGGTGGATAGAGTGCACCAGGTTCACTCGAGATGGTGTGACGGAACTCGCTGTCCGGGCGCACAAAGTTGCCGTCGGCGGCCTGGTAGGGCTGACAATGGAGTTAGTAGTCAATTAGCAATACGATTGTGAAGCGGAGATCTTACTGTGGTGGTCGTCATGTCGGCGACTTGTGTAAGTGAAGTTTTATGCAGTAGAGAAATCGAAGTATTCTGGTCTGTTATATTCAATCCAGATCAGTGATTATCGCATCTCATGATATTTATACCACACAAAAAGAAGATCAAACATCGCAAAGTACTTTCTTCATCCCTTTTGTGACGTCTTTATATCCTTTGTCATCTGTTGAGCCACCAACCATAGCTAACGTCGGCCGATGACGCGATAGCACGAGACGGCGCTGTTGAGGCGCACCAAACACACATCAGGCATACCACAACTCCCCAAGCTTCCCAAGGTCCCCCAACCTGTTCCCCCCATTTGTCAGTCTTGTAAATCCGTAGTTTCGGACGAAAAGCATGATTGGAAATGCAAACCGGGCAAGACTGGGCGAGCACACATTTTATGTGCTTCCTCTCAATTGAAGAGACCGTTTGCTGGGGCTTGTCTAAATAGTAAGAATTGACTGGATTTTGTTATTTGCACTGCCTGAAAACTTCCCTTGCTTTTCGCAAACATTCAAATGCATCTTTCGACTTTGTAGGTTTTCGGTTACACTTCAGTGTTAATTCTTATCTTCTTTTTAGTATAATACGACTTTTTATTATTTACTCGACTTCAGCCTTTCGTTATTCTTTACCGTCATCCTTCCTACCTCCCGTCGGTCCCTAATCGGCAGTCTGACTTTCTAGACGGGATGGCCTCTCCAACATTTGACTCCAAACGGCAGCGGCTATCCGCTTTTGCTGACGAATCCATGCATTGATTGAGAATTGAGAACCAGGTTTCCCTCACCTTTCTGTGCCGTTCTCCACGTCAATCAACAGCAGCTTTGGCAATATTCTCTCGTTCTGCACCTATCGTCGTTCGCTTGTGTTTCTCCATTTGACTCTGCGTAGCTACTCAAGCTTTTGGGTGAGTTCTTTATTTTGCGGACCGCTCAAAAGCGTGTCTCGCGTAGTTTCCAATGCCGCCAATGCAGCCAAAAAGCACACAATTTTTGAGTTGGTTGCATGTTGCATGGTGAGCTCCCCACACCGGGCGATATGACAGCATCCTGCCTTGAAAACTTCCCAGTTGGTTGCCCCGCTAGTGCACACCATTCACCCAGAAAAAGAAAAAAACGGCACCAAAGATGCCGGCCGGTGGCCGACTGGCCGATGCGGCACATTTATTTGTAGGTCATAAGTGGGGGAGTATAAATGGACTTAGGGAAGGTCTGTCCTCCTGTTTCCGTTCCTGCCAAGACAAAACAAGCGAGCGCAAACAAAACAACACCGACACAATTTCTACCGATTGACCACCCCCTCGACAATGGCCACCTCTACACAAAAGGTCGTCTTTGGGGCGATGACGTTTGGCACGGCCGGCGCGGAGCAGGCGCGCGTGCACGAGCTGTCGGACTGCGCGGCCATCCTGGACGTCTTCCAGAAGCACGGGCACAACGAGATTGACACGGCGCGGACATACGGCGGGGGTTCCTCGGAGCAGTACTTGGGCCAGCTGAAGCTCAAGGAGAGAGGGATTGTGCTCGACACCAAACTGTCGCCCCGCGGCCGGGCCGGCGCTGCACACGTCTACACGCACCGCCCAGAAGACCTGAAGCCGGCCCTCCTCCAGAGTCTGGAAGCGCTCCAGACGGACAAAGTGGACATGTGGTACCTGCACGCGCCGGACCGGAACGTGCCGTACGAGGACACACTCCGAGAAGTGAACAATCTGTACCAACAAGGCTACTTCCGGCGCTTCGGCATCAGCAACTACGCCGCGTGGGAGGTGGCGCAAATGTCCGAGATTATCAAGCGCAACGGGTGGAAGAAGATTGATGTGTACCAGGGCGTGTACAATGCGCTGCACCGCGCGGCGGAACCGGAACTTTTTCCTTGCCTCAGGCACTACGGCATCGGTTTCTACGAGTACAACCCCATTGCGGGCGGTATGCTGACGGACCGCTATACCCGGACTGTGACAAAGGAAGACCTGGAGCCGGGCAGCCGGTTCGACCCTGCCAAGACGCAGGGCGCGAGCTACCGGCAGCGGTACTGGAACGATGCGTACTTTGACGCGTTGGATGTGGTGCGCCCCGTCGCCAAGAAGCACGGGATCCCCACAGCGGAGGCAGCGCTGCGGTGGGTGAGCCACCATTCGATCCTCAGCAAAGACAAGGGCGACGCCGTCATCATTGGTGCGAGCAGTGCAGCCCAGCTCGAAGAGAACCTGGTCAGCCTGGAGAAGGGACCGCTGCCGGACGAGGTCGTGCAGGCCTTTGATGATGCATGGAACGTGGTCAAGGCCGTGTGCAAGCCGTACTTTAGAGTGTAGTCTGCGTAAGCAGGCAGATAAGTTGCACCAAGAGTTTGTGTACACAATTTTAAATTTGAGCGTCTATATACAATCCAATCCTGTTGTGACTTTGTTCCGAGCCAGTATCTACTTGCCAGTATCGGTGGCCGCCATAACACGCTCCATGCCCGGGTCGCAGAACGGGTACGGGTCGCGGTAGTACAGGTTCTGGCCCGAACACTCAATGGCCTGGCCCTTGATCACCTTGAGGTCTGGCCGCGCCTCGTCCTTGCCGTCCAAGAAGATGAGAACAGCCTTGGCGATTTGCGAGACAGGCGTAAAGTACTCTTCGGGGAACTGCTGCCACAGCTCGGCCGTCAGCAGGTTGGTCTTGACCGTG
This sequence comes from Sporothrix variecibatus, assembly GCA_016097105.2. Classification (NCBI taxonomy): domain Eukaryota; kingdom Fungi; phylum Ascomycota; class Sordariomycetes; order Ophiostomatales; family Ophiostomataceae; genus Sporothrix; species Sporothrix variecibatus. The sequence continues at coordinate 1,953,689 of JADMNI010000007.1, read as the reverse complement.
CCGGGCAGCACCGCGTTGACCCGGATCTCGTCTCGCCGCCACATATACCGGTCCAAGCACCGCATCAGACCCAGCACGCCGTGCTTGGTGCCCGTGTAGACAGGGCTGCTAAACGACGGGTACAGCGCGCCGCAGCTGGCCGTGAACGTCAGGACGCGCTCGCCGCGGGTCGATTCGGGCGACAACCGGAAATAGTGCTGGGCCAGGTAGGCCGTGGTGGTGGCAGCGGTCATGCAGATGTCAATGATGCGCTGAGTGCCCTTGGGCAGCGGCGGAGGCTCGTCGCTGTCCGAGGCCTCGGTGCGGTCGTAGAACTCGTCGGCCCGCTCGCCGACGCCGGCGTTGGCATAGACGAAGTCGAGGCGCTTGTGCAGGCGGAAAATGTCTCTAAAGACAACACCGAGGGCCTTGTAGTCGGTGACGTCGACCTGATGGAAGACGCCGCCAACGACACCTTCGGCGGCCTTGGCGGCGGCCGGGTTGTAGTCGAGAATGTGGATTTCCCAGCCGGCCTTGCGCTCGCCGAGGGCCGTCGCCGTGGCCAATCCGATGCCGCTGGCTACAGAGGAGTTAGTTTGTTTTCAATAGAGTAGAAGGGAGTTGTCGAGACATACCACCGCCGGTGATGATTGCAACTCGTGTCTCAGGCATGTTGATGTGTGTTTGTGTTTGTGAGATTCAAATAAGGAGAAGAAAGACGAAAAGAGAAGTCGAGAAGTAGAGAAAGGTCAGCTCTTTATGTTTATATTTGGCCGAGATTGTCCATTGCTCATACACAGTAGACATAGCTTACAGCCACTCAGCACGCATATAGCTTCTCTTCTCCCGGCTCGCCCGCTTGTCCCCCGCATGAGCTACGGATAGTCTACTGGCGGAAAGCGGAAACCCCTCATGGAGACCTCATGGGTTCAGAAAAAGTATGGGGAGAGAGTCATTGAAAAACAAGGCCAAGAAAAACAACACGAACACCCGGTGCGGAGTACTGTGTCAGGAGTCTTGAATTGAATTGGAGAGAGGGTGTTGAATCCCGGGGACGAACTAGGCAATAAGAAACAAGGCGTGTTAGTCGTGCCTTTAGCGGATAATCGCAACCGAGAACCGTGACAGGCTAACACGACGTCAGACCAACACGGCGAGGCGAGGGGAGACAACAAAGAGGGGTTTCTCCAAAATTCAAAGATGGGACACACACACGCAGAAGGAGAGAAGGGAAGGAAATTCAATGGCATTGCACATTTTGGTAAAAAATAAGACAAGATCCAATCTGTTTATATTCAATGGAGGCGCTGCACTAGTAGTATGTTTTGAATAAAAGATAGAGGAAGGAAAGACAGGAAAAAAAAGAATGGCTGTGGACAGTAACAAAAGGGGGGATAAAAAAACGAGCACCATTTCATATAAATTTAAAACCGCTATGCCCACGACTATAGCACCGACAACTCATAGACTGGCGACGTGCTGTGCTTCCCGTCGTCGGACATTTGGTAGATCTCGGCATCGGCATTGAGTTTGCCGTGGTCGGACATGGACCCGGCCTTGCCCAGCTTCAAGCTCTCAATTTACTTTCCCGGTCCGTGTTTGTCCCAATTTATTGCAGGGTATTGCATGTTTTTTTCAGACATGAAAACATTGTGAAAACATCTGTCTTAGTACTTCATACGTGCTGTCTGATAGCAGTGAATTACCACACATTTTGTTTGCCAAGCAGCCACCAGCCCCCTGGCCGCTTTCCTTTTCTACGATGTGAGAACCGTAAAAAGGAAAAATGATAATCTAGGTGACTTTTCTTGTGAACAAAGATTAACATCCATATCAATTTCGACGTTGCAGTATACTGGGCCACATTGAACGCGCATACATCCATATAATGAGTCTCTGCGACGTTCCCCATGCCAATGGCAGACGGGAGTCGGTGAATAAACAGAATCAATGGCCAGACTATGATGGCCAAACTTGAGTATTACGTCATGAATGCGTCACCATTGCATACATAGGATGAAGGGGGCTGTAACAGATATGTAGTTCACCTGCCGCTTTGAGTCTCGAGTCTTGTCGCTCAAGGATCCAGACCTGGCATCTTCTGACAATGGAATCTATTCAGAAAAGGAGCGTCGTACACAAGCAAAAAAAAAAAAGAAGAATAAGAAGAAGAATAAAGAAGAGAAAAAACAAACGCCCCGTCCACGATCCTTTCATGCAACACAGCATCTCATCACCATACATCCCCGTCTTCATCGCCCGAGTCCGGCTCGTCGTCGGGCTCTTCCTCGTCGGCCATGTGTTCGAGGACCAAGCGGTCGCTGTCGACAGCAAACTCGAGACGGCCCACCATCAAACAGCTCATACGTATCGTCGTGTATGGGTCGTCGTCGGGGGCGGCCATGCAGTCGCACGTCTTTTCGCTATCCTTATTATCATCTATGTGGCCATCGACGCGCAACTGCGTCTCGCCCGTCTCGCGGTCGCTCTTGAAACAGAGACGGGCAGGCAGGGTGTAGTCTTTGACGACATCAGTATCACTGTTCATGGCGACACAACACATGCCGAGCGCGCGCTGACCGCCGTTGTCGTATGTCAATACTATGCCACGCAGGAGGCCGTCGTCCTTTCTGATGTACACCTGCAAATGTGTCACACCGCTCAAAGGCACATTGCTCTGAAAGGCATCCTCCGTGAGCTGTTCGTCTGGGTACGCCGAGTGGTTGAAACAGTGGCGGCGTGTGCCGTGGCGGACGGTAGTAGAGGGAACATGGGCGGCCTTGACGTTGTACACGCCAACATCGGTAACAACACCATTGGCAGTATTGACAGAGCTGTAGACGAGCGCGCGTGGTCGTTCCGACGGCTTAGTCAAAATGGTCTCGCTCGGCGAGTCATAAAAGCTGTAGCCAAGAAGCGTGTCGCCCGACAACGTCTTGCGCACCATGATGGTCATTTCGTTGGACGTCAAGCGCGGGCTGTATCCTTCTTTGCGAACGCCGACGGCCTCGATGCGGTCGCCCGGTGCCAAGGGCATATATTGCCACAACGCCCCCGCCGTGGGCAACGCCATGCGGGCGGCGGTTGCTGCGGCGGATGGCTCGGCGGCTGTGTGGGCGTGGATGCCCAGAATTCTTTCATTGGACAACACGGTCAACCCAGTAATGTCTTGCAGATCAACCACATGAAGATAGGACGAGGGGCTGACGCGTTTGGGGTGTTTCCGCATGTATGCAACTTCTTCTATGGGAGGAGGTGTTGGTGTGTTCCAGATTTGCAGACCAGGAAGACTGGCGGGCAGCTCAAGGCGGCCGAGGCCGAGCTGGAAAATGGACTTGCGCACCTTCGAGTGTCTTTGCCTCACAAAGCGCATAGGCCAGCTTGCCTTTTTTGTTGTTCTTGTCTTTGCTAGAGGATGTGTCGCTTTCATAGGCTGGACGGGTCGGCAGTCGCTCGATTCGTAGCAGGCCGTGGGTGTCAATCACAAAGCGGATGAAGCCGTCTGTTGAGGCGTGCTTCGTCGTCTCCGTTGCAGTCGCCCCTTCGGTCGTCTTCACGCGGCAAACCAGCGGCCGTCCTCTCTCCCAGGCTTCCACTTCGGATAGCAAGATGGACATAGGCAGTGCGGCAGTGTCGTCACTGGTCTCCGTCCTCTCACCATTCTCTTGCTTCTTCTCCTCGTCGGCCAGCGACACCGCCAGCTGCGCCGCCGCATTCAGCCGCCACAAAGGACTCTCCTTGCTCAGCTCGCGGACAAGACTGACCAGCTCCGGCGGCAGGCGTGCCATACCAGGCAGCCGGAGGCGGTCAAATTGGTTCGTAACGAAAAGAGGCAGCTGCGCGTTGTCGCTCTCACTCTGGAACAGGGCAAGGAACGGCGCTTTTTTCCAGGGTGTGCGCCACGAAGAAGCGATCCAGAGGCGACATAGAGCCTCTTCTTCTGTCTTTTCTTCGTCTGTCTTTTTGTCATCTGTTGTTTGATTGTGCTGTCCGGCCGCGGCCGACACCCCCAAAAACACGTCCAGACAATCGGCGTGCACAGGAACCACATCCGGCGCGACGACACATTTTTCACACCCTGCCCAGGTGCACAAATACGCGTCCTTGTACAACTCGACGGCCGACGGGCCGAGAAACGGCAACCTCTCGGTGCGGTTGACGAACACGGACCTGCCGTCAGAAGTAGTGGTGGTGCCGGACAGGACGACAATTAGCTCATCCTTGACACAGCGCGTGCAGCAGATGCCGCATTGTGGCACGAGGGACCAGTGCACGAGCGATGCTCTAGGTTCGGAGGAGGTTGGAGGCATAGTGTAGGAGTCTTCGGCTGAGGCGGGGACGGGGACGGGACGAGGACGAGTATACGGCGACGGGTAGGTGTGACGGGAGATATGCGGAGTGCCAAGACAATATCGGGGACCATTGACTTATATCACGAACGCAGAATATGAAGACGCGTATATCTTGAAGACGAGAAAGCCCCGTTGACAGCCCGCGCTAGTCAGTGCTCGATGAGTGGGACCTGTCGAGGAGCGTTCAGCCTTGACAAATGTTCAGCTGTTCAGCTGTGCCGTGAGCCGAGACTAGAATAAGTTTGGCGACCGACTAATATGCGTCAGTGACGTAATGCCCCTGAGCTGCACGTTGGGAGACAAGTGTTTACTGTTGCTTTTCTGGATAAGACTTATTCGAGAAGAAAGATGAAGTTTTTTGAGATATTTTGATTTTTTACTAAACGATATTTTTCATCAGGTATGGAACATTTTATAAATTTGCACAAAATTAATGTTTATTGTTCTAAACATTTTTTTACCCGAAGCACTTGCTGATAAAAAGAAAGTCCCCCTCAGTACAGTATATTTTATCTTCACGTGTTCCCCCGTTTTATTTTCCTCACTCCCTACAACTCTACACTGCCGACTGGTTCACCCGCTTCTCGTGTTCGTGCTGTGCCACGCCCACGGCCGCATCCGCCTCGCTCACATTCACCGTAATGTTGACACTCTTGGTCAGCAGGTGGTCGACATTGGGTGCAAAGATGGCCAGGATGCTGCCCAGACCGGAAAAGGCAATGGTTGTCAGGAACACGGTGTTGTAGGCCGACGAGTTGGCTTCCTGGTAGGCGCGGACACCGGCGGCCTGGATGGCGGGCGTGAGACCGACGACGGCGTCCCAAGCCGAAGCGGTGCCGGCCGAGACGGCAGCAATGAAAGCAGCCACCGAGCTTTCGGGCAGACCGGCGGCGACGACGGCGGCGGGCACTTTGGCGGGGATGGTTTGGGCCAGACGGTTGGACAAGACAGTCGTGTAGATGGTGGAGCAGATGGTTGAGATGAGCGAACGGGACGAGCCACCGGTACCGGCATAGGTGCCAATCTCGCGCTGGTCTTCAATAGAGATGGTGGCGACAGTTGAGTTCAAGAGTTCGTTCCAGCCGATAAAAAAGGACGCAAAGAAGATGAGGCGGACGAGCGGACGACGGTATCGGGCGTGCTGGTGGCCATGACGCCCAGCAGGACACCGCCCAGGGGGAAGACGACCATGATCTGCCAGTTGGTCTTGCGCTTGAAGCCGGCGGCACAGAACTCGCCGGCCAAGATACCACAGCCGGGGATACACGACATCCACCCCGCCCACATGCTGCTGTGGCCCTCCGAGTAAAGAGCGGCGACCATGCTGGGCCACAAGATGGCATTGGCGTAGTAGATGGCGGCACCGAGCGACCAGAGGATAATGGTAATGTTCCAGCCGCGGTGTTTAAACACATGGATGGGCATCATGGGCTCCTTCAAGTTGCCGTAGGTCTCCCACAGGACAAAGGCGACAATAATAACAAAACCGAGCACAATCGTGACAATAACGGGGCACTCTTCCACGGGTGCAGCGAGCCGCCCCAGGAGATGCCCATCAAGAAAAGGAGAAGACCAAGCGTCACCAAAAAGATACCCAGGTAGTCAAAGTGCTTGATAAACTCCTTCTTGTTGGCCGAGGCGTGCTTCATCCGGAAGGTCGGCGGGTGGTAGAAGAAGAAGAACAAAACGGTCGTGATGGCGTTCAAAGCAATCAGGAAGTAAAAGATGCCGCGCCAGCCTGCTGCCGTCTGATAAATGAACGCATACGAGATCGCCGGGGCCAGACCGCTGCCGGGGATACCCCAGACAAAGACGTATGCCTGCGCCAGGAAACGCCACTGCAGCGGCACAATCTCGCCGACGGCAAACGAGTACGAGAGTTGGACGGATGCACCAACACCGATCAGGGTTTCGCCCGCAATCAGCGCCGGAATGTTGGGCGCCACCGCACACACAATCGCACCAATGGTACCAATGGCGTTGCCGCCGATAAACCACCACCGACGACCAAAGATGTCCGTCACACGGCCGACAATAATCAGGCCAATCGAGCTGGTGAGAAGGTACGACATGGACACCCATGTCAGGTTCGGGTCGGGGCCAATGTCGGCGTTGACAATGCCCAGCACGGGGGCAATCAGCGAGAAACCGCCGACACCACAGCAAAAGGACATGCCAATGCCCAGCATGGATCCTAAAAAGTTCATGCTTCGAAAGTAGCCCGCGGGCAGCTCGTCGTCCACGACGGCGAAATCGGCGCCAACCACATTGTCGTCTACATTGTGGCCAAGCCCGCTCTTCTCAAAGACAGCCGGGGCGTCAGCGTCGGCTTCGGTGATGTTGTCATGGTGTTGGGTGTGGATCTGGTCGGCGCCGCTGCCGTCATGTTCGACGTGCGCGACCACGTTAGTCTCCGACTTGGTGCCGGGACTCCCGGTGAGGTCTGCCATGTTGATGGTTGAAGGGGGCAGTCAGAGTAGGATGTGTTGATGAAAAGGGGAAAAAAAATGAAGATGGAAAAAGTTGGAGAAAGGAAAAGAAAAGAGAAGAAAAGAAGAACGGAAAGGACAGCTGGGGAAACGGAAAAGATCAGCAGGGAAAGGGGGACGCGCTTTGCTTTTCTACGTCGGGCGTCATCAGTCAAGACACCGAGTATGGGATACAGAAAAAGGGTCTACGACGTACTAGCATGATATAGAGACTGCATTCATAGGATACTCCGACAAAATGACTCCGACAGAACGACTTTGACTAGTTTCTTTTTCTCCCCTTCCCCTCAAACAGGGAAACATGGACCATTGACATCCCATGGGCCTGGTAAGCCACTGGCAATCAAAGTGGCCAAGAGTGGGCACGGCTGATACAGGGCGAAAAAGGCAAAACATACGAGTACGGAATATGGAGTGTGGACTACGGGGTATAGCATGGGGTACGGGGTGTGGCGTATGGGGAATGGAGAACGTGCGCCATCATGATAGACATCCAATGAAGGAGACGCCAACAAGCGAGAGCGAGGGCAAAGGCTTGACCACAAAAAAAGTATGTGACAGAAGGCCAGGGTCTAGATGTACGCCACAGAAATAAAGGTGGTTGTCTCGCTTGTTTGGCGAGTTTTCTTTTCCTTTACTCCGTACTAGAGAGCACATAATTTACTTCTTCTCTCACAAGTGACGCTGTGAGAAACAGCGGGAGAGGAGGAACAATGGCACTGATTTTTAGTCAACGCTCAAGTTGGAGTTACTGATTTGTAGGCATCGTAATACTGAAGCTGCACTGGAAACAGCCATGAACGGTATGAAATGCGGTGGAATTGTGTGTGGTCGTTCTATTTGTTGATTGTCACTAACACGGACGTGGGTCTGCGTAAAGTTTTCCGGGGAAAAAAATGAGTGGCACGCTCCAGCCAAGGAAAATAGGGCAATTTTTTGGTTTGGTCTGGGGAAATGTTCTTAAGAAACGCGGGTTGGAGTCCACAGTCAAGCCCAGCCCAGCCTCACTAGGGACGGATCCTGACCGAAGGGATCCAAGTGGAGAAGAAAGAGGAGAAAGGACAAAAGACATATGGAGTGCATAAGACAGAGAAGAAGAAGGAGAAAAGGGGATAAGAGGAAAAGGGTAGGCAAAATAAGGCTGGGGCGGAGAATAGTCCGTAGTTGTGTAGGTTAGAGAAAGAGGCTTGTCAAAGAGTCAATAGGAAATATGTGGAAGATGCGAATGGAAAAGAAAGAAAATGTGGAAGAAAATGTGGAACTGTGCAAAGTACAACGTATGAGTGAATTGATCATAACAAGAGAACACTCATCATCGAAAGATGCAAACAAAGAAAAAGAAAAGAAAGAAAGAAGAAAAAACAGAAAATCTCAAAGACAATCAACAGCGTCGTAATGTGACCACGCGTTGTGGAGAATGGAGGAATATGGAAACCTGGGGGAGCGTAAAATGACAAGCGAGTTTTTGGGGTGTCAACTCGCCAATGTGGGGAGATAGGGAAACGAATAAACAGAATGGAGAAGCAGTCTGGAGAGGACGTTCTGGGGACAGTAGTCTTGGAAGTCTGGGGAGAAAGCTGTCTGGGACACCACGATCCCCTATCCTATTTTGGGGCAGTCCCACTACTGTTCCCGTACTCTAAAGAATGACGTCCCGGGCATGGAATACCCGTGATGAGATTGGTCCATGCTCGACTGTGACTAGGTCTGGGTGAGGTTGGGGTTGGGCTTTGTCACGTTGTTTGCTTTAGGCTACAAAATGTTCAGGAGATGGTCTCGACGGTCATGTTCTCTTTTTATTCTGGGCGTCCACATCAACAAGCCAAGCTGTGGCTGCCTGCCAGCTTCTTGTTTTTGGATAACAAGTGCCAGTTGAACAAGCTAAACATCGCCAAAGGAGAGGGGACTGATGAGGGGTATGAGGAGGCAGATTGCAAAAGCTGGGCGCCGACAAGAAAGCTAAATAGAAGGCAAGATGGCGTCTTGGACAGACAAAAGAAGTGGTCCGGCAAGAGTATTCAATAGTTCTGATTCACGACCAAATACGCCACCAAGAGGCAGGGATCAAGGAGCCAACTCCATTTACACTCGAAACAACACACTAGGGAAAAGCCCAAAGAGGGTGAGAGAACAAACCAGCACTGTCGAGAAGAAAAGAAAAAAAAACGATATACCGGCCCTGTCCCACTTCCCTTGAACGGTTTTATCCCAGATTTTTCTTCTCGATTTCCCCAGGACCACTCGGTCTCCACCGGCATCCTCCGTCTGGTCATCAACACCGCCGACATGGCCGCCGCCCCGGCTTCCTCGACTGCCACCTCCACCTCCGGCGACCCTGCCCCGGTCGACCATACTTTCAGCCATCCACACAAACTTGCGTACGAAAAGGGCAGCCCGCCCAACCGCCAGCGGTACTGGCGCATCAACATGTATTTCAATAAAAAGCCTGGCATCTCAGACGAATACTTTACGAATCATTGGCACCATGTGCATGCGGACCTGGTGACGGGGATGAAGTCGTACAAGCAGTTGAATCTGCTGCGGTACAACCAGTTCTTCCAAGAGGCGAGCACAAAAAAGGCCGCCGAGGCCATGGGCTACGGTCCTGTTTTGGCATGGGATGCATGTACAGAGTTCTGGGTGCACAATATTGAAGATTTTGTGGCCTTTACCAAGAGCCAAGAGTACATCGACGCGACACGTAGGTTCCCTTGGCCTTCTCCTTCTCCGTCCGGACGATTCTCCCCCGACTAACTATCACAGCTGATATGCACAATTTCTGCAACGTCGAGGACGGCATCCGGATCATGGCCGGGTACGACAATCTCGTCTTTGGTGAGGCCGTGCCAGGCTACGGCGAGGACGGTGTGGTAAAGAAGGACCTGAAGTAAACCACGTGGTAATCTGTAGCTGCAGAAGCTGGCATATGCAGAAGTGTAAGATAGGAGTTCAATATCAAAGTTATCAAAGTAAACAATAGCCCAGTCAAATACTCCAGGATGTTAAACTTCCAGGAACAAGCTTACTCCGCACAAAAATGCATGCCATCTCTTTTTTCAACGCCCGTGAATCATTGGCATGCAGATTGGTGATTCATCTTAAACAGCCCCTTCTGTCCAGTGCAACCTCAATGCGGCAGTTTTGCTTGTCCACGGTAAACATTTCCAGAGCTTCCCCTCTTTCCTTCTCGTTGTCCTTCTTCCCCGTGCGGAGTAAACAGCAACCCTCTGCCAGATCATCCCCCAAGCTCTGCTAGCTGCAGTTTTTAGGTCCCTGTGACAGGTTTCGGATGACAGGTCTAGAACAAGAACAGCATAGCACCATACCATCTCGGAGTTATACTGCTAGGCTCGTTTCCTCGTCGTTAAGATACTCCGACGTCAGTAATCTATAGAGATTGCTGTATCGTCACCGTCGACACCATCGCCACCATCGTCGTCCGATTCGAGAAACTGGCGTGTCCCATTATCCCGATGCCACAGTGCCTCATCCATTCCCATGGGCCACCTGTTGAGGGAATTGTAGATGTTGCTGATGCTTATTTGTGGTGTATCGAGGGTTCCCATCGTCTCCTGCATGTCACGTGTGGTTACGTCCACGTACCATTCATGCTGTTGTGGTGGCACATTCCGGGTTGAGCACACACGGTAGTGCGGGTCCACAAGATACAGCGCCAGCCAGCGGAGGTGGCCCGGATTTGTTTCGTCGGCAAGCCGGAATGGCAAAAGCCGGTGCTCCATCACCTTGGGAAGGCCACCATGCGGCCATCAAACGCGAGAGCCACGGACCCGACATTTTGGTACTTGGCGTTTTGCCAAGTAGTCAAATCCGTGTCCTCGCCGCAAAGGTACGTGGTTGGAATTCCCACAATTTCCGCCATGGCGCGGTGTCGTTCTCTTTGCCGATAAGACTGGGGTGACCGTCGACTTCGTAGTTGTAATCAGGATCTTCCTCTTTTCCTCTGGCTACGTCTTGACGGCACTCGTTGACGCGGTACAGCTTTTCGACTTGCGTTTCGCGGCGCTGGCGAAACTCGAGTCGTGGCTCTGTCACGTTTTCCAAAATCAAAGAGTACAAAGGCCATGGCCACCATGTGCTCGTTGCTGGCCGGAAACAACCGCCAGCCATCATAGTCAAAAGGCTTGTCGTCCAGGTCGACTGCCTTGTTGTTCTCCATCGCAGAAGCAAACCTCGCGGCCGTCTTCTTGGCGTAGGTCGCGTGCCGTATAGCTGCGCCGGCAGCATAGGCAGGTGTCTCGGTTGTCAAATCAACGCTGCTGATCCCAGCAATGACCTGAAGGTTCTGCTCACGGAAGCGATCTTGCAATGACTCGGAGAGGCGAGGTGAGAACGGCAAAGGTGGTCCAAACAGTGTCCCCGCCTTTTTCTCGCGTTCCCGTTTCCGCCGTTGCGCTCGGCGACTCTTTCGCCATTCTCGAGCTGTAGCGCTGCTTGGCCGGTGAACTACCGGACGGATGATGGGCTCGCTTTTGTGACGGCCAAGCTTCCAGTCCTCGTATGAAAACATCGTCCCTGGTTCGGGGTGCCGGTGGCATACCCATTTGCAAACCTTTTCGTAAAGCATGTCCCATGTGTTCTCGTTTCCAACAATGCCATTGTCCCCAAAGGTGTCGGAGTTCTCATCCAGCTCCTGTCCTGGAATCGGCCGTCTGAGATAATCCTCTGCACACTTCCATAGATCCGAGTCGCTTGCCGGTAGAGAAAAGGGCTCATCGTCCGTCGTAGCGTCGTCCGTTGTGTTTGGACGTGGAGCACGAAACGCCGCAGCCCAACTAGGCAGCTCGTTGTCCCATTCCACGCCGTAGGTGATGATGCGCGCTGGTAAAATTCCAGACTAGCCCGGCGCGTGTTTTTTTATACCGACTCGAAGACGACACTGTTTGCGGTGGATGAGGCAGCGGTTCCATAGCGGGATGGCGTGTCCAACTGCCCTTTCAATGGCCTGGTGCAGGCGAGCATTGTAAATAGGATGCACGCCGTTGATGTACGAAGTGATCTTGACTTCAATGTTTTTGGGCTTGTGGCTGCCGTTTCCTCCATTGCTACTACCGACGAATGCGACCTCACAAGGAAGATGCTGACGCCACATGTCAAACTTGCTTTGGCTGTCTCTTACAAGCGTATTTTGAAACGGTGCTGGCGTTGTCTTCTCTTTCATTGAAAACGGGAGAGCCAGTGAGACCATTTCACCGTCTTGCAGGACTGGGGAGCGGCCAAAAACGAGCGGGTGTAGTCGTGGATCGACCAAGTGCTTGACTCGTCTGTAGGCGGCGGTCATGGTATCACCTGATCTGTCGTTTTCCGACACTGCTTTTGGTTTGTTCCAGGCCCATGGCCGCGGGCTGTCATAACCCTGGAGCTTCCGTAGCCGTCATTGCGGTGATCCTGGGAATCTGTGCCGCTGTTGTCGTTTGTATCCATGTCTTCAGACATTTTGTTCTCCGCCATGATTTTCAACCTGTCCCCATCGTCGAGATGCCGCACCCAAGAGCATGGTGCGTATGGGGCATTTGTATGTCTCGGATTCTCATCGTCGCTGTCCTGGCTATATGCATAGTCCATTTTCTGAAGTGCTTCTTCTCTGTCATGCTGCATGCGTTCTTCCGCACTCATAGGTGGCTCGTTAACACCAACGTATCTGTAGGAGACACTGTTGCCCAGCCTTGTTCGGTTCCATTTGACAAAGTAGGGCGAATTCGGGTCACCCTGTAGGTTCAATCGAGCCATCTTTTCATCCAGCTGGCTCAAGTCGTCGTGTAGGGGCCTCACTGCATCTCGGAGCAGTATGCAAACAGTCTGTAACTCGGCAGAATCAGCTTTGCATACGCACGACCCGGTGTCGAGCACGCGGATGTGCCCGTGTTCTTTGTAGAAGCCGGCCTTATCGCGCAGCTCCTCCATACACCAGTCCCAAGTGGCGTCGCTGCGGAAGAGTCGTGGGTTGGTGATGAAATGGGTGCCGGCCTCGCGTTCCCGCTCGCGGTCTCGCTCCAGCTCGGCGCGCCGCTCTTTGACCACAGCATCGTTAAAGACATTCTTGAACCAGTCGGGCTTGTCGGTCAGCCAGTTCATGACGGCCACCATGGCCAGTTCTTGTGCCGTAATTAGGGGCGTCTGTCTCCACCCGCCCCATTTGAGGTAGCGCTCATCGATTGGCATTTCATAGTTGATAGGTACGCCGTTGAAGCCGGGCACAACGACGGCCCTTCGCCGCTGTTGTCAAAATGTCTTGTGTAGCGCTCATAACCCGGTGTAGAAGCCATCTTCGAGATAGCAGAAATGTTCGTAGTGTCGTATTTTAGAGCGGTGCCGCAAACAAATGTGTGCCAGTTTTAGCTGTAGCTCAATGTGGTGTTGTGTCTGAAGAGCGTAAGAATGTTGCATGTGCAAGCCAAAACCTACTGGCAGATGAGAGATCAAGAGTACATTTCCATAAAGGCCAAAACACAAGTTGCAACTGGGGATTGCCTGGGTAATGAAAAGGGGCAAAAATGTTTAAGCAGTCAAAGTTGATAAGAGGAAGGCGCAAGTAAAGCAAGACAGGAAATAGACCAATATGGAAGGACCAATGTAGGAATGAATGAGCTTGCATGGAAGGATTCAAGTGCTATAAAGGAAAGAGCAAACAAAACAAAGTAAAAAGGTCCGAAGATGGAAAGAGCAACGCAAGAAAGCAAAAATATTTACAAGGAGGGACCTTTACAAGGAAGGAGCAATGAGCTTCTGTGATATTTACTCTGGGTGCTAAATATGGCCAAAATGAAGAATACTACTTTTTTCTAAATTTCATGACACCAAATTTTGAAACTCGTAGTGTGAACGTGCAATATACAACTTGGTACGATTGTTGGCTGCTTTTTGATCCGAGATAAAATCCGTCTTACCACACGAAGGATCAAATGCGGCTATCCATGCAAATTCTCGGGCGTAAGATTTCAGGTTTTGCAACATAGCGGCGCAGCTGCCTACCTATATTAACAGAACGTCAATATTTTTTTCCTCTTCACGACAAACATATCAAACGCAAACAACATCAAAACCTCCAAAATGGCCGCATCGTCGCCCCCTTTCCAGCGATCCTGCGCACTCGATCAAAGTCAGCTACTTCTCGTCGACGTCAATGACGAGACGTCCGGAAGTGACAATACCGACGCACCGCCAATCTCGCACCTTCCTGGTCATCCAGCAGTCGGCCTCGGCGCAGAAGAGGTCAAGGAACATTTTGACAGCTCGTTTGCAACACCCGTTCTCGACGAACTCAAAGATCACCTGTATCTCGTCGCACTTCCAGACAAAAACCGCATCGATCCGTTAAATCGGCAGCGCGCCCAAGGCCGCGCAATTGTCGCAACGGATGATCCGAGTCTGCACCTTACATACGGCAGCGGCAATTTCTACGTCCAAGCAGTGCCCGCATTTTTGCTCAACTACGACTTTTGGGTGCAATACCTTCAGGACGAAGAGTCCAGCGCTCGACGAGCTACTGCATTAGGCTATCTACGCTCGTATAGTCGACTCGTTGCATCACCTCTCGACTTTACACTGGCCAAAGAGGCCCATCTGTTCCCGGACGACAAGACTTTCGACTGGCCGGCATGGGCTGCTTTCATCAAGTACTTTAAGACGATTGACGACAAGAAGGTCGCGCCTCGCTACCATCACGGCCAGTTGTCCCTCTTCCGCCTGGACTGGGCCGCCCGTCTTGTCGGCCCAAAGAGTGCACAGCGTGCTGGTGCACCATGGATCGGCCCTTTGGCGGTGCACTATGCTGCCTATGATGGGGGCAGCTCGACAAATCTTATCCTTGCAGCTTGTGCTGTTGCCTCAACCCTCCTCCTGGCCATGCTGGTTGCCCTCACTGTGCCAACGGACCGTCTCTGGTCGTCATGGACCTGCGGTAGTACTACCAGTCGTCTGACGACAATGTCCCGCCTCTTTTGGATTTTGTCTGTCTTGCTGGTTGTCGTGACTGTGCTACTTGTCGTGGTGCCACTTTCTGTGTTTCTGTGGGAGGTGCAAACGGCACAAAACGAGCGTGAAAATCAGTTACGCCGTGAACGTGCCGAGAAGCGTCGCGCACAAAGGGAGACGAGGAAGGATGAGGAAGCAAACATCCCGAACACATCGACGGAAATTGAGGGCAAGCCGGACCAAGAAGAGTAAAAATGAAGTAGGGTTATGGCTGCCGACAGCGGGGCCATTAAGTACAAGCAAATATCAAGATAAATCTAGTGAATGTTCTCAGATCGAACAAAATCTTGCATTCACCACCGCTAACGCCTTGTAACAGTGATTGTGAATTTTTGATCGTAAATCTTCGACTCTGGATGCTGCTTTTTGATGTTGCTGTAAAAAGTGGGTCTTTTCGAGGTTCCTGTTTGCCCCACTCGAGCTGCCAGGGGCTAACCCACAGCCGTGCCTTCCCCGTTGAGAAACAACGGCGGTTGGCTGGGTGGTCCCCCCTTATGCACCAAATGCTACCTCCTTCTGAATCTGAATCTGAACATCGGAAAAGCTTCACCTGCAGGTTTGACGACTGACGACAGACGGCCGACGACCAGCAGTGGAGGACGAGGCGACCACCCACGACCACCCACGACTTCGAGATACCCAACAAACCTCATTCAAGCCGTCGCTCGACGTACCTGACCGATCGGCACTGACCGCGACACGCTAAGCCGGCACCTCTCCTGACTAGAGTAGCTCCCCTGATCCAATCCCAACCTTTTGTTCCCAACTTCAACGATACGCGTCGACATCTCGAAACGACAGCTTGATACCACGACATCTACTACACGCACTCGACGTGCGAGTACGCTCACACCACCCGATACCCGACTACTCTTCCTCCCACTTACTCTCCTCCCCCCTCCCCCCTCATACCGACCATGGCCAACACAAACCGCTTCTCCTCCTACACCTCCGTGTCGGCCGGCTCCGGCAACAATGCCGCTGGCAGCGTCTCTGCCTCTGCGGCCGGCGGCGCCGACGGTGCTGGCGGCAGCGGCGGCAAGCAGAAAAAGGACCTGTGGAACTCAATGTTGGACTCGGTCGCCAGCGGGCGCAAGCTACCGGAGCGCAATTTGTTGGTGCTGGGCGGCTCCGTCGATTCGCAGCGCGAGTTTCTCGCGTCGTTGGGTGACCCGAAGCAGCAGTCCTCTCTCAGCGGAGAGGCGCAACTGCCCGGCGGTGCGCCCGTGGCCAACAACTTTGCTCTTGGGTATACGTATTACGATGTCCTCGACGCCGACCAGGACGGCGACATTCTGGCCCGCATCTCCTTGTACCTCCTCTCGAAACCGTCGCCCTCGTTCAGCTCGCTCCTCCAGCCTTTGTTGACCCCCGAGACGATTCCCAACACGTTGATTGTCATCCTGCTCGACTGGGCGCAGCCGTGGCGGTGGCTGCGCCAGCTGCGGGAGTGGATCTTGCTGCTGCGGACGGTGCTCGTCTCGCTAAGTCCGGCGGCAAAGGAGGCGCTGGAAGAAACCATGGAGCAGTGGCGCGAGCGCGGCCGCGGCGGTGCACGGAACCTGGACGGCACAACGACGGCAGGTACGGGCAGCGGCAATGCGCCCGCCGGAGCGGACAGTGGTGACGCCCTGCCCCCCGGCCCCGGTGAGTGGGAAGATGCACTGGCCTGCCGCTGTGCGTCGTATGCCAAAATTCGGAGAAGACGGACGTGCTCGAAAAGACCCAGGGCTGGAAGGACGACGAGTTTGATCTGGTGCTGCAGTACCTGCGTACGGTGCTCGTCAAACACGGCGCGTCGCTCATTTACACGACGCCCAATGTGCCCTCGCAGCTGCCGACGCTGATCCACGCCTGTCTGGGCGTGACGTCCCTCCTCAAGAGACAGCCTCTCAAGCCCGAAGTGATTAAGCGCACCGAGGTGGTTGTGCCCTCCAACTGGGACTCGTGGACCAAGATTCTGGTGGTGCGCGAAGGGTTCGAGGTGGACAAGGTCAGTGCAGGCTGGTCGATTGACCTGCAGCGGCCGTTTCCTGTCGTGCAGGCGCAGGCACAAACGGCGACGGCGGCGACGGCGAGCAGCAACTCCCAAAACAATGCATCACAAATTTCACGCACAACATCACCACCACTCGACGGCGAGAACGGCGCCGGCGGCGAACAAGAAACGTTTGAGGGCCAGGGTGAGGGCGAGGTTGGTGTCACAGGAAAGAAGAACAACAGCAACAGCAACAACAACGAGTCTCAATCTTTTGGAGATGACGACTACGACGATGACGACGAAGATCCCGACTCGGCCGTCTCACAGTACGAACGCGCCATCCGCGACCCGGGGATGGATGTGCTGGCCCTGGCGGGCGGTGATTTGGATGAGGAGGATGAAGACGAGGAGGGTGAAGAAAATGACGGCACACAAAAGAGACGCCGCCGTCGTCGGCGCCAGCAGCTCGAGGTCGAGACTGAGGATGTCCAGCTCTTCTTGGGCGATCAGCTCAAACTGCTCGACCAGTTCCGCCAAAAGGACGAGGCCAAGCGCGACAAGGAGGCCAAAGAGTCCAAGCGGCGGGAGAGCTCCACGGGCGGCGGTAGTGGGCCAAACGCCAATGCGGGTGGTGAAGATCCCGCCGAAGTCATCAGCAGCCACATTGGCCCTGTGCAGTTCAACATTGGCGGTATCCAGGTCGACGCCGACGACATGCTGGAACGGATCAAGGTAGGGACATCTTTACTCAGATCTATTCTGAATACTACTAACAACAACATAGAACCGCCATGGATATGGCTCGGCATCGCCAGAGCCGGGCAGCCCCGACGGAGCATCCGTGGGTGCCGGCGTAGCAGGTGGATCTGCGGCCGGTGGTGGAGGCACAGGCATCGGAGCCGACGGTACACCCCTTGCGCCCGAGAACGTCGACACGGAAAAGATGACGGCTTTCTTTGCCGACCTCATGAACCGGCCAAGCCAGACAAGGAAGTCGTAAGCAGTACGTGGGAAGAAAACAACATGGAGACGCGGAGAATGTACCGTAGAGTAGGACAGAGCGAATCGATTTTGGACGGTTTTCTTTTCATTGTGTTTTTCCCTATCTGTTTTTTATTGTTCATATCTCGTGTTGAGATACAAATACCACTTTGGTTTGTTTGAAAATATACATTTGATTGACTATCCTTTGAAGCCATTGAGAATGTACGATGTATTTTGTTGCCGGTTGGTTTTTCAGTGTCTTTTGTCTTTACAGATACGGAAGTGGTGTCAGTGTCAACATTGCGTATTGTCTACGAGAAAGTTTTCTTTTTTTAAAAAAGAAAAAGAAAAAGAAAAAGAAGAAGAAAAAGAAGAAGAAGAAGAAGAAGAAAAAGGTCAATGTGGCATATTCCCGTATGGCATCTTTTTCATTTATCGTTGATAGCGTAAAAAGCTTGGCTATTGGGTGTTGTAAGCCAATACCCATTTTGAGAGCCGATCTCGATCTCAATCATATACTCCGTACTTGAATACTCTTCAGCTCATGAATTGTGTCCTTTGGCCCATCAAACCAATGAAAAAGGGGTGTCATTAGCTCTCTTTGCCACGAGTCCAGTTTGCCGAAAAGGACGCTCCGTTGCATATTTTCTCATGGCAGCCAGGTAGAGTGAAAAGAGAAAAGAAGCCATTGAAAACACGCAAGGCGCTAGGTTAATCGTGGCGGCGTTCTAGAAGCAATAGAACATCACCCAACGGGGTGGCCCACGATTTCAGGAGACCACCTCGATTCCCGAGTTGAGTAATTACAAGAGTACTGTGTAGAGTACCAGTCCAGTAGTCCTCCCCTATTTCTCGTTTTTCAACTTGTGATCTACGGTTCGGAAGAGTTCCCTGCCGAGATAGGCCCCAGCCTTGTTTTTCGGGGCAGCCCCAAACGAATCTTTCTCCTCGGGTCCTGTTATAAAGGAAAATGAAATGGATAAGTAAAATGGATAAATGTTTTCAAGCACAACAAAGATATCACTCTTTAAGCTGCTGCCTATGAGGCCGCCTGCGAGATTTGTGTTATCATGCCAATCATTGCCTTTCCTTTCATCGTCAGTTGCTTCACGGACGAAGATGGCGAAATATACGAGTACGACTTGATCCTAAACGGGACACAACTATCACATCACAAGAGAACCAGGGAACTGTTCGTACCCAATGAGTGTGGTGGTGGCCGCTCCAGTATGTAGCGTTGGTTGAAAAAAAGGGGAAAAGGTCTGCAGAGGTCTAGACCGTCCCAGCAACTCGGTGACACGAACGAGAAACCACCAATATTTGTTCGAGTTTATTGGGATACGGGCACCTGAAAAAAGTCCGGATCTTCGGGGACCAATCGATACGACAGAGGCACTGCTTTGTGATGGAGAGTACGACGTACTCCGTAGCAAATAATACTTTGAAAAAGAAACTCTGCCGAGTCTTCCCCGCGTCGCGGCAAAAAAATCCACTCGGGATTGCTCGCCCTGGGCAAGCCGGTCCACGTTGCACAAGGACAAAAAGATTGGAAAGCGAGTTTATGATCCACGGCGCATAAAAGGCAGCAAAGAATAAGAGGGTCGTGAATATGGAGGAAAACGCGGGTTGTCATCTGTTTTCAATGATTTGGGGGATGGTCTATGCTGAGATGCTGACTGGGATGAGTGTTTCGGTATCTTTTACCTTTTTCGATCGTGTGCCTCTTGAGAACCCTCATCGATTTTTTTTCTTTTCTCTTTACTTTTTTTATTAGACCCCGCTGCCGCGGTAATGGAGCCCGCGAATAGTCTCCGGATGGTCTTTAAATGGCTGGCCTCCAGATGGTGCTCAGATGGTCTCCGAGCTAACGAGTTGCCCAGGCTGGTCTATCCAAGTAGCGGATATGATAATGCGACTCAAGCGGCTCTAGAAAAAGAGGACCCTACAGCAGTAGAAAGCTTGCGCGCGGCAAGTCTTGCGAGAAAGAGTGCACCGATTACTGCCGGGTGTAAAACGGACAAGGAACGGGACAATGGGACGAAACACCCAAATGAGGAAATGTTCACGAGACAAAAAGTCACAAGGCTCAAAAGGCTTAGATAGTAGCCTCGTAACTGAGTAAAGCAGGAACCAGGAAACAAGGAAGCAAACTATGTGACGAGCAGGGGTGTAGCTTTTTACGGGTGTAAAAGTATGATGCAAGCAATACGTCAAAGATCCAGCTTACACGGGGGCGGCTGTGGCGGAAAAGGACGCCTTGTAAGTGGCGCTTAAGGTTAAGATTTTCTTGTTTTAAACCTTCGAGACTTTCGGAAACGCGTAATACAGCACATCACGACGGTACATCGTCCTGGCCAAATACTACCTTCAACCTTTCATTCGAAATACCTACTGTTAACAAAAAAATCATTAAACGAAAACTAGTCCACATGCTCGTATAATATTCTCCATTGCAATGTTTTCTCATTGCTATTAACTTGATTTCAGAGGCCTCTCTTTTGCCTCTTCCCTGGTTTTTTTAACGGGGGCTTTGCCCCCCCTTGTTAGACAACGTCCTCGAATGAAACAAATCTGCTTGAAGCTTGCTTGAAGCGAATGGAAAAGCCACATATGCCAGTCCCGCCAGAGGCAACTTCTTTTCTATTAATTTTCTTCTCCTTCTTTTCCTTTCCTTTTATTTTCGGGACCGAGAATGGGTAGCTTTCCCACATGGTTGGAAGCGATAACTTTAGTTTGGCAAAACGTGGCAAAGACCCGTCTGAGACAACAAGGGACTTGGGGGGTACTTTTTCCTTTTTCCTTTTTCAGGGACCGTTACACGCCATCCGTTCTACGCCCTCAAAGGAGACAAAAAAAAAAAGAAGAAGGCCTGGTTCCCCCAAAAACATACGACAAGCAACCACACGACTGTTATCTTACGATAATACAACAAAAACAAAATGAAAAGAAGATAAGAAAGGGAAAAAAAGACCGCCAGCATATCAAAATGTGGCTGAAAATTGCCAGTGATACAAGGGCTGCTGCATAAGCCACTTCCTCCCTCCCACACAGCAATAAGATTTAACCATGTCCACGGCCGTCAGCCATCCCAACTTGCTCAAGTATTGAAGATCTACATTGCCCCCTTCCCGCCCTCTCTCCCCGGTTGTCACACGACGGGCAATCCTTCCCACCGGGATAAAAGAGGGTGTGTCGAGAGAATGCCGAATCACAGGGCCCCAACCGCCTAAGCACATGAGGCACATACACACTCACTCAATAGCTCAATATCAAGAAATTGATCCCGGCAAAGCGGTCCTCCACTTACAAGAAAGCTTTGCGTGGTTCTCAACTACCGCGTCGAGCTCATGGGTTGCCTCAAACAAGACGGGGACATGACGTTGAAATCTGGGCAAAAAAGTCTTGGGGGTAATTTCTCACAAGAAGACGGTATGATGAGACCCGGGGAGCGGCCGTTGACGTTCAGCGGTTGACGTCCAACCCCTGGTCACAATCAATACCATATGCGGGTGAGTGGGGGGAGATGTGTTGTTCTGCAGCATCTTGCTTCTGTTTTTTTTTCAAGCAGCGGCAATGCACTGGTAACAAAACCTTGTACATCTCGTTGTGTCTTTTCTTTTTTCTTTATTTCATTATTTCCTTTTTCTGCACGGCTTCTACGTCGTACCTCATCTGAGAAAAAAGACACCGGACTGATGGCAAGCACAAACACTTGTTCTTTTGCCAAGCTCGAGAAGCCCGTAGTGTTGCCCATAGCGTTTGCCCGACCAGCGTCCGTTGTATCTTAGCAACCCGTTTGAGCTTTCCTGGCGGGGGAGGGGGCCGAGGCAACTCAAAGGCAAGCTCAGGGACAAACTTGGACTTTCTTGAACGGTCAGCAACGGAAAGTTCCCGTTTTTTTGGTGCCGTGGAAGTACTTGTTCCTGGTTGCTTGGCCTGGTGGCCGTTGAGTGGCGAGTTCTGTCAAAAGAAGAAGAAGAAGAAGAAGAAGAAGAAGAGAAGAAGAGAGGAAGAGAAGAAGAGAAAAAAAAATGAAGGAAGAATGATAATCGGCAAACGGCAACCAAAGACAAGCTCCATGTGCTCCTCTCTCTACCCGCGAACCCGCCTCGGCCGTCCGTTACTTTTTTGCCTCCCCTGGCCAGTCAGCCGCCAGTCCCTGTCCCTGGAAGTCTTCCGTCTTGGATCCATCCAATAGCTCACCCCGTTGCGGTCTCCAGTCTCCAGTCTCCAGTTCTTGTCCACGGCGTCTAAAGCCAAATCCTTCAACGTCAACGGCCCAATGCATTCCAGTGCATATTTGATAGCGTCCCGGTCCTGGTGTACATATCTTGACAATGTATGACGAGCCCAGGAAGGTAAACTGTGTTATTAGCGGAGTTTATTTTTTCTTTGACCGGCGTTTGTTGGCGAATGGATGTGGAGCCGCCTGCCCTGTATTGATAAGAAAAAAGAAGAAGAAAAAAGACGAAGAAGAAAAAAGAAGAAGAAAAAAGAAGAAGAAAATAGATGGACACAAAATAGGCCACAGAAAGGGACATTAAAAACAAGTCCAAAGGCAAGCAGAAAGTTGCGTAGGGATCTCGGCGGGAAGAAAAGAGGTAGAAGGGAAGAGAGGGAGAGAGAAGAAAAAAAGTACGATTGTGGATCACGGATCACGATCGAACACGAACGACCCAAAATAAATGCATTCCAAAATGCGAAATTGTCGATCTAGAACAATGTTTGAATGCGCAGAAGCGTAGAAGCGTAGTAAAGTGCAACCTATTTTGCTGTACGCCGGCCCGCTACCAAGCCGACCTGTCAGCGCCGCCCAATAGCGCCTAGCCTATCAAAGCAACGAAGGAGCTTTTGCTCCGGCCGTGTCGTCCTTCCCAGTCAGTTGCCCCAGGGGCGGAGATGGGGGCCCCCCGAGCCTACGACGTGCGTGCGAGCACACAACCTGCCCTCTTTTTTTCCTGCCTATTTTTCAAACGACGGGGTTTGGGAATTGAAGGAGGGGTCAAGTAGGGCCATGCCGTGCACCGTATTGGAAAATACACAGTAGAGAGAGATGCAAAGGGAAGGCAAAGGAACGGAGCTCGGTATCTGCGGGCGTTGCGTGCTGTCTGCAATATATACCGCTTCGGAAAGGTGGATGGGCCCACAGCTTTGTATCTTCCTGTGTAGTTCTGTAGTTCTGTACGTCGTAGTGTGTAGTAGCTGGCCGTGAACAAGTGAGGGGAGGGGTGCTTGCTGTCTATTGTTGCAACTGCTGCCATGGCGTCTTTTCCTTGTGGCCTTCGTAGGTTTCTTCTCAGGGAACTTTCCTTGGTCTTTCTTCGGTCTTTTAGATTCTCTCTGACCTTCCTTTGGCCACTTCCCCCTCCGACTGAACGGATGGCCGCCCGCTTCAGCCCTGTCCACCTTTTCGACCGCACGCAAATACCCAGTCCGGAGCCAGTCTCCCAGTATTGATCCATGAAAAAACAACCATTTATAATAATACACACACCCCTCTGGCCCTGACACCCATAGCTACCAAGAAAGTATGCCTCTCCAGTCCCTCGCCACGCTCTTCTCCACCAAACAAGTGCTGCTGATGATCTTAGTTAGGTGCCGGCTATAGCACCGAACGTACAGCCGCACTGGAGGGGGACAAGAAAAAAAAAAAAAAAAAGAAACAGACAAATAGCTGGGCAAGAAAGTCTGAACCGGGGAGGGGGGTATCCGAAGCTAACACTGGCCAGCAGTCGTACAAAGACAAGCACCAAGGATAACCTAGCAGTCTCCAGAGGACACCTACAACACACAAACATCTCCCTGACAATAGACAACAGACGACCCAAGCAAACATACCCCCATACAGGATTCGCGATTCACCATTCACATACTCCGTACAGACGAACAGCCACACCATCCAACGACAATCCTGCCAAAGACGCAGAGCGGTACAACACAAACAGGCTCTCCTCAACAACAAAAGTTGCCACGACCCTCAAGCATCACGTGTGGCTTGCACTGCAAAGCAGACCAGACGTTTTCTAAGTCGGGGAAAGCTTGCTTTTGAGGGGGCGTGTATTGTGAGGCGGCCCAGCATAGCAGGGGCTTTGCAAACGGGCAAGCAGGAGGATAGGTGAAGAAGAGAGGCAGTGAACGAAAAGAAAGAAAAAAGAGGAGAACAAGAAAGAGGAGCAAGCCGTGCCAGATGAAAAACCAGGGAGGAGCCACATTTGTCTCTGCAACGAGCCACAACTTGGCCCGGAGGGAATCGTCCGTTGATGTCCATCTCTCTCCTTAGCATCCGACAACAAACTTGCTGTTTTCTTCTCTTGCTTTTGGCTTTTTATTTTTTTTATTCATAAAAATAAGGCAATTTGAGACGTCCGCCTTCAAACAAACGAGGGGCCGACAACCCGGCCCACGACGGAGAAGGGCAAAGGAGGGCAAAACCGGTCGAGTTCCCAGCACGAAAGAAGGGGGGGATAAATATCGAACTCAAGGAGGGAAATAAGCACCCGCGGGGCTGCTAGCAGTTGAGAGAACTGCAAGATTGGAAATCAGCACAGCGGAAAACACAGCGTTCAACACCACACCGCACTCACCAATAGACGCTGCCGACAACGCACCATCGCATCAACACTTCGACGCTTCATTGCAGCCGGCCGGAGGCTAGACCACGACAATCAGTATAGCAGCAAAAATTGCAGAACAACAACTGCAAAGACAAGCAGAGCCCGACATCGACGGCATTGACACCATCAGCGGAGACGAAACAACCCCCGGGTACCATACTGGCCTTTCGGCTCTCTAGCTTCTCTTCTCTCTCTCTCCAGTTGTTCCTGCCGCAATCTCCCCGGCGGTTCGAGACGGTTTATAGATGTGCACTGAGCACATTGCGGACTGCCCAGTTTGCGGTAAAAAGTACTTGATTTATATCGCTTTCTGTCATGACTACCACCCTCCGCTGTTGAGGTGTCCCATCGGCCAGCAGATTGTCGTCACCGAAATGGGCGAAGGGGACTGCCCAAGTCCTGTCTGTCCGAACAGCCGAACCGGTGGCTGTCAAGTCATTTGACCTTTCGGATCGTGGTTATCGTTCGGCAATCATCACTCGGCAATCATCATTCGGCGACCTCCGGTCTCCATCATTCTCGGGCATTACAGTTTCTCTTCGGAGGTCGCGACCTCGACGACTTGGTCGATGCCTTCGTACCGGGGAACATCGAAGTCATACTTTGCGGCAATGGACGGCGCCACGAATCTATTGAAAGGAGGTGTCAGTGGGCTCAGCCTCTTGGGAAAGAACGACTCCATTAAATGGACCATGGACGGCTCGAGCATCATCGCCAACACGACGACGACGACAAACAGACACGGTAAGTGAAGACATGTTTCTTACCGTCCTCCAATGAAGTGTCGGCCTTTGAAGTGCCTGACAAGCGGCTTGGGAGCAGTTAGGCTAACAAGAACGGCAGGCTGGAACTTGCTTCCAACACCGGATTCAGGTGGCCCATCCTCGATGCTCCATGACGAAGGGGTGTCAACCGAGGTCACGGGGACCTTTGTTTCTTCCAGCGCCTTGATAACTGCCGGGAAGGGTTCGCGAACCTCGCCGGAGAAACTAAAGCCTGGTCATGTCGAAACCAAAGCACTGTCAGCAAATGCACATGAAGTTGGTCATGGTTGTGTTGCATCTCGGGAGCAGGGTTTCTCCTAACCAAATATGGCATCAACAACATGGTCGGTGGAGCCGAGGGCTGCTGGAAAGTCCTCGATGAAGGAATGTTCAAGTCTTCGAGCTGCTTCGACAAACGCTATTGTTGGGATGGTTAGCGGGACGATCAATACGACACGAATCAACATCAGCGTCAACATCGAAAACAAGGCCCAGGAAACGACAAAAATCACGAATAATGGAATGAAACACGGAAAACACGAGACAATGTGGGAGGATCGACATCAGGTGCACCATACGACGGTCAGAACTCAAAACCAATAAGACACGATCTCCGCGAACGACATCAACAAAAGCAACAAGCGATGGATTCTTTTTTTTTTCTTAACGACGTCATACATTCGCAAGGTATCGACATGGCATAGACAAAACACCGGCAAAATAGACAGCACATGACATCTATGACGAAACTGAGGCATGGAGATATGGGGGGGGCTTGGTTGGTTCTGGTGGCAGGGAGGGGATATGACAGGAAATTGACAGGAAATATAGTAGGGCAAGAATATAAAAAAAAAAAATAAGAAAAACAAAGAGTTACCTGATAAAGCTCGTTCTTGCTTCGCTTCGGGTAGTACACTGTAGGCTGGTACCCGTAGTGACTGAGATGTCTTGCAGCAACGAGACCGTCACCGCCTGTGTGGTTGTTCCATGTCAGTAAACCTTCTCAAGTTCAACAACACTCCGAGTATGTAGGGAGGCTAGAATGACTTACCGTTATTGCCAGGGCCGCATGCAACCAGTACGCGGCGGCCATTGTTGGGAGGGTGGACACGATATACTAAGAAATGAGATCGGAAAGTTAAAAATCTGATGAGAATCCCATCTGAGAATCCCATGGGCAAAGTAGAATCCCATGGTCAGGGGGAGACATGATCCGCCCATCCCGGGGACAATCAGCTGCAACACGCGAACCGGCGCCAGTTTCGAGGCATCCAGTGCTGCAACCAACCCAAATTGGGGTCCGTTTGGTTTAGGAAAAGAGAGAAAATGGCACAAAGCGGGTTCACGCACTAGCTTGTGAGACTGAGAGGCCGGCGAGTTCCATGAGTTGATCAATGGAAAAAGCCCCGCTGCTCATCAGCTCCTTGTCCAAAGCTGCAGCTGCCTTGGCAGAAATCGTCTGAATCAGGGTACGCAAGTCAGTCTTTGAACACAAAAATAGTAAACGAGGAGATTGGAGGGATTAGCGAGCTGATTGGAGCTCATAGGAAGGTCTGGGCGGTGACCAAAATAAGGTAAGAATGCGGTGGGAGCAGAGGCTGTCATATCAGGGTCTTTTTTTGGCTTTTTGATAGCTCAATGCCCTTGGATTTGACAGGCCCCAGAACTTTCCATCCATTGGCACATACCTTGAAAGCCATAATGGCAGTCGTGGGGTCTTGTGGGTGCGGTAATTGTTCGACTGTTAAGGAAAGGAGAAAGGGTTGAAAGGTTAGAAAGAAGGGAAAGAAGGTAGAGAATCTTGTTGACGAGAAAGGAGCAGAGAAAGAGGGGGAAACAACAAAAACGAGGCAGAGAGGGAGGGAAAGAGGGAAAAAGAGCAGGAGCTGTCTGTCACGCTTTCCGTCTGCAACGACGTAATAGACCCTGCGCTCGTCGTCGCTCTTTCCTTTTGATCCGTTTCGCTGCTACATACACAGTTGGGCCAGTTAACTTTGCTGCAAGCTTTCTGCGGGAAGGTGCTACCTGTGTGGTATTTCCGTGCCTTATTAAGCCGGGTTTTAAGGCCCTGTTGTTGTAACCGTTTTCTGTGAAGAAGGAAGTGAAGAAGGAAGCAATGCAGCTGTACGACTGACAGACTGCATGTGTAACTGGAACGAAGGGAGGGGAGAGAAGGGGTCAGAGGAGGCAATAATGCAGACTTGACATCATTGAATCATTGTGCGGTACGTGCGTTTTAGGGACCCAAAAACCCGCGCTACAGCCTGTAAACCTGCAGGAAGGTTAGTGGGTTAAATGGATGGCCAAAGGTGATAAACGGCCTGGGCCAGAGTTCACGTCAAAAATAAATGACTAATCCCATGATGACTAAGCTTGCTAGCGTCAAAATATTGCAGCTTTTTTTTCCGTAGCATCGGATTTTCGAATGCTCGCACGACCACGAGAGACGGCGACCATTGACGATCTTTGACGACGCCCGCACACGGCAAACGAACGACAATCGCGACAAATCACCACACGAGGAGACGGCTTCATTGCCAATTGATTCTTCTTTACTCGACTCTTCACTCCTCCACACACACACACACACAATGCCGGTCAAGATCCGCCTCACGCGCTTCGGCCGCACCAAGCAGGCCTTTTACAACATTGTCGTGGCGCATGACCGGACAGCCAACCGGAAGCGGCCCCTCGAGGTGCTTGGCACATACGACCCGACGCCGCGGCGCGACCCGTACGAGATGAACAACCGGGACCCGGCGCTGGGCCCGCCAAAGGCACACAAGGACATTATGCTGGACATTACGCGGGCCAAGTACTGGATTGGTTGCGGCGTGCAGCCGACACCGGCAGCGTGGAAGATATTGGCAAAGGTAAAATAGAACCGAAGGAAGCAGCAGTGTCAGCTGCTGCGGCTGCAATACACTCTTGTCCGTGACAAGACAGCTAACAAAAGTGATAGGTTGGCATCTTGGAGTCAAAGGAGCGGCCAGCGCCCCCGAAGCCACTTGGCCCGATACCGTTCCCGTTTTCAGCCAGCATATTGCGCAAGAAGAATTAAAGAAGATACGACTACAAATAGACGAATCGGCGAGAGGGGCGCGGGGTGCGTCCACGATGAGCCCCAAATATAAGGCACGAGATGGCACGAATGCCCTCATTGACGCATGCCCGAAAGGACGGACAAAATAATTAGCGATCGAGCGACTAGACGAGATCAAATTTTCACCGCGGGGGGAGATAACAACTGGCGCTGCGACGAAAAGGGGCACTTCTGTATATATAAACACTCCCATACCCTACACATCTACACCAGCATCTATGTACAACACCAGAATACAAAAGCATAAAGATAAAAAATAAAAATAAAAAACACGTAGAACTACCAGCAAAGTGAGAAGACCACGTGTTCACAGAATGTAAAAACTGGATAAATATCATGATGTTTTTATCTTGGCAGTTGAAGCCTTTTGTTCCTGCTAAATGAGGAACTGTGTCTTGTTGAAGAAGTCGTAAATGGTATAGCCCAAAAAAAATCCCTTCTTGCTATGCAGACGTTAAAATAAAAGTTGTTGAAGACGCCCCCCTTTTTGTTGTAATAAGAAAAGTTTTCTATATATCCGGCTGTGGTCCTCCATCTGTGGTAGGACTCAAAAAGTGTTGAAAAAAAAAATCAAAAGAAGATGCCTCTAGACAGAACAGGAGGCAAGTCAAAAAAAATTAACTCGCTGTGTGTTCTATATCTTTCTAGAGCAAAGTATCATGTTGTTGAAACCCTCGCTAAATCCAAAAAACCAAGATAAATCAAAAGAAGAGCCAGACGCCGTAAATCAAAAAGAAGCCAAGTAAATGCAAGAAATTAATCGTGGCGGCAGTCGCTTTTTTACTGCTCGCCAGTGGTGTCCTCGACCGGTGGGCACGTGCAGAAGAGGTTCAGATCACCGTAGGCTGGGAAGGTTAGCAGAAGATCAAGTTATAAAAATTAAACACAGTGGTAAGGGGAAGCTTACTGTCATCAACACGGGCAACAGCGGGCCAAAACTTCTTCTCGCGCAGCCACGGCAGCGGGTACGCCGCCTGCTCGCGCGTGTAGGGGCGGTCCCAGGCCTTGTCGGCACTGTCGCCAATGACGTCGTGCACCGGGTGGGGAGCCATCTTGAGGACGTTGCCCTCGCGGGGGGCACGGCCCTCCTCAATGGCGCGGACCTCCTCGCGGATGCTGATCAGGGCATCAACAAAGCGGTCCAGCTCGGCCTGGCTCTCGCTCTCCGTGGGCTCAATCATGAGCGTGTTGGCCACAGGCCAGCTCATGGTAGGTGCGTGGAAGCCGTAGTCCTGTAGACGCTTGGCAATGTCAATGGCCTCAACACCGGCGGAATCGCGGAAGGGGCGGACATCCAGGATAAACTCGTGCGCGCAGCGGCCGTGCTCGTTGGTGTACAGGATCTGATAGTGGGGACTGAGGCGGCTCAACAAGTAGTTTGGCGTTGAGCAGAGTAATCTTGGTGGCCTCCTTGAGACCGTCGGCACCCATAAGCAGGTTGTAGGCCCAGCTGATGGGCAGGATGCTGGCACTGCCAAAGGGCGCGCTGCTAACGGGAGGGAAGGCCTGACGGTCACCGTCGGCGGCAAAGTACTCCGTCTCGGGAGGCAGAGTCTTCTCGAGATGCTCCTTGACGCAAATGGGGCCCATACCGGGGCCGCCACCACGTGGGGGATACAGAAGGTCTTGTGGAGGTTCAAGTGGCATACGTCGGCGCCGATCTCGCCGGGCGAGCACAGGCCAATCTGGGCGTTCATGTTGGCGCCGTCCATGTAGACCTGGCCACCGTGCTCGTGAACAAGCTCGCAAGCGCGGCGGACACCGGGCTCAAAGACACCGAAAGTGCTGGGGTAGGTGACCATGAAGGCAGATAGACGGTCGGCGTACTTCTTGCACTTCTCCTCGAGATCCTTGAGATCCAGGTTGCCCGTCTTGGCGTCGCAGCGGATTGGGACGACAGACATGCCGGCCATGGCGGCCGAGGCCGGGTTGGTACCGTGGGCCGAGACAGGGATCAGACAGATGTTCGCGCTTAGTGTCGCCGCGGAGCTCGTGGTAGCGGCGAATGGCACGCAGACCAGCAAACTCGCCCTGGGCGCCCGAGTTGGGCTGCAGGGACACGGCATCCATACCAGTAATGTCACGGAGCTGGTCCGTCAGGCTGGCCAAAATGCGCTTGTAACCAGTGGCCTGGTCAGCGGGGACGTAGGGGTGCAGCTGGGCAAAGCCGGGCATGCGCAGGGTAGCCATCTCGACGGAGCCGTTTCAGCTTCATGGTGCAGGAACCGAGCGGGATCATGGAGTGGACGAGCGACAGGTCCTTGGACTGCAGGTAGTAGATGTAGCGGAGCATCTCGGTCTCGGAGTGGTGGGTGTTGAAAACGGGGTGGTAAGGTACTTGGACGTGCGGGCGGAACTCCTCGGGGATGTTGGTCTGGGTAATGGCGCCGGCCTCGACCTCCTTCAGGAGGCTCTGCAGGAAAGACTCGAGGCTCTCGGCGGTCGAAGCGCCGCTGATGGCCGGGGCGGCCTCGTAAAAGGCGCCAATGACAGCCAGCAGATCCTCGTGCGACTTGGCCTCGTCGTTGCTGACACCAACCTCGTTGTCGTTGAGCTTGCGGAGGTTGCAGCCGCGGTCCAGAGCAGCCTGCAGCAGACATCGGCCTTGCCGGCGGGGGTCTTGATAACGAAAGTGTCGAACAGCGAGTTGGTAGCCTTGACCTCGAGGCCCAGCTGGGTGGCGGCGCGCTCGAGGATGCGGGTACCGGTCATGATGCGCTCGGCGATGGCGCGCAGACCTTCGGGGCCGTGGTAGATGGAGTACAGGGCGGACATGTTGGCCAGCAGGGCCTGGCCGTGCAGACGTTGCTCGTGGCCTTCTCGCGACGAATGTGCTGCTCACGGGTCTGCAGAGACAGACGCAGAGCGCGGTTACCGAGACGGTCCTTGAGACACCAATCAGGCGACCGGGCATCTTGCGCTTGTACTTGTCGGCAACAGCAAAAAAGGCGGCGTGGGGGCCACCAAAGCCCATGGGCACACCGAGGCGCTGGGCACTGCCAAAGGCAATGTCGGCACCCCACTCGCCAGGCGGCGTCAGGACAGTCAGAGCCAACAGATCGGTCGCGCAGCTCAGCAGAGCGCCCTGCTTGTGGACCTGGCTGGAGAGCTCACGGAAGTTCTGCACACCACCCTCGGTGTTGGGGTACTGGACGAGCACACCGACAAGGTCCTCGCCGAGCTTCTCGAGCGTATCGTTGAAGCCAGCAGCAGTAACGTCGTCGGTAACAATCTTGATGCCGAAGCCGTCGGCACGGCCACGCAGCACGGCCAGAGTCTGGGGTGGACGAGGTGGGACACAACGAAAGTCTTTTCCTGCGCGGCGAGCGCGCGAAGCCGACAGCATGTTCATAGAAAGGGTCATGGCCTCGGCGGCGGCGGCGGCGGCGGCGGCGGCGGCGTTGGCAATGGGAGGGCTGTCAGGTCGGTGACAACGGTCTGGAAATTGAGGAGGGACTCGAGACGGCCCTGGCTGATCTCGGGCTGGTAGGGGTGTAGCTGGTGTACCAGGCGGGGTTCTCGAGGACGTTGACCTTGATAACCTCAGGGACAAGCGTGTCGTAGTAGCCGGCGCCGATAAAGCTCTTGGTCTTGACGTCGTTCTCGGAGGAGACAGCCTCGGCGTACGCCTTGACGCTGTGCTCCGGCAGGGGCTCATTGACGGCGCGCGTGATGGGGTCGTCGCGGGCAGACTGGGCCTTGGGAACAGAGGGTGCTCCGTGAGAATATCTGGGGGCACAACCTGGGCAACAAAGTCGTCCAGGCTCTTAGCAGGCGGCGTGAGGGCCTTGAGCATGACCTCGGTCTCGGACGGTCAGGGCCAATATGGCGGCGCTGGAAGGTATCGAGAGCCTGGTACTTCTTGGCGAAAGCGCTGGAAGTGGCCCAGGAAACGGCAGCCGAGCTCGACGACGAGCTCGACACGCTGCGGACGCACTGCTTGCAAGCCCATGCTGCCGAAGCAGAAGTAGCAGACGAGGCCGGAACAGCGAGTCTGGCGCCTGCCCGTGCAAGGCGGCTGGGGTGTAAGTGCCGCGAAGCGGCAAGTCCCCGACTCAGCATTATTGCTGTAAGTGGTATGCTGTATGTGAGATGCGGGTGGTCGACAGGTCGTGAGGGGAGGGGCAAAAAATTGGAGTAGGGCGACGCTGGCAGGCAGGGGGTAAACGAGAGGAAAGATGAAGCTCAAAAAAGAGATCACCAGAAGTGAAAAAGAAGGGAACAAGAGGAAGGAGAGAAAAAACAGGAAAGATGGAGGGGAAAAGGGAAGGAACGAGTCGAGAAGAGGGATGCGCGCGTCCAAAGGCCAAACAGAAGGAACCACCGAGATAAAAGATAAAAAATTATTATCAGTGTGTAGTAGAATTGTGGAGGCGGAAAGAATCGGCCAAGGACTAAAGATTGGAGAAGCTAAGGAAGGGGTAAAAAGAAAAGAACACAAGGGACTTGGGACTATGACATGTGCTAGCACTGATTCGCCACTTTGTTTAAAAGTCGCCCTCTGGCGCTGTTGACAGCGGTAAAAACTACAAGAAAGTTTACAGTGTATTGCTTGAGAGCGAGAATCGGTGGTTCAGAGTCAGGGAGATACATATAAAAGAGGAAAGCACGGCATGCGAGTGCGATCATGACGACGATGCCGGAGAGGGAAGGAGGCTGCGAATTCAGGAGGAGACGGTGAGAGAAAAGTACGACCAAGAGCGATCGGGCAGGAACTACCCAGAACGATACGCCCATGACCCAATAGCTACGAATAAATTAGCAATGGAAATGGGAAGGAGCAGGAAAAAGGCCAGAGAAACAACAGCGAAAAACGGGCAGTTGCGACGCGTCGCATTCCACAAACAGCAGGCGTAGGCGACGGAGGTCGACTCGGCACAAAACAGCGGAAGGAAAGACTGGACATTGCTAGTCATGGGCACATATCATTCTCGCCCTGGCCAGAGAGGTTGACACACAATTACGTCGAAGAAATGCAGGGCTTTCAAGCATGGTGTCAGGGTGAGGGTGTGTATCACTGTTTGAACTCGGTGCTCCGCCAGATAAGAAAAAGGCAAACCGCCAGCCGCCAGCCGACCATCCTTTGATACGAAAGAAGTGAGTTGCGGGGAGCAGCGGCCCAATTCGCTGGCTCCTTCCACATTGGTTCTTATTCTCACCGATTCCAGTAATTGTACGTTATGGCAACTGCCGCTGCCCCTCGTTCTTTCCTTGTTTTTTTTTCTTCTTTTTTTGATTGACCTCATATTGAGGAGATGTCTTCTGTCTCTGCTATTTTCTTTTTTTGTTCCTTTCTCATTTTTACTTCCACTTCTTCCCCTCCATCTTAAAATTCTTTTCAACAACGACGCTCACCTCTCAACGTCAAAATCCTTGTGCTCCACACGTCCCCAACTAACTGGGTCGGCTTGGGCCAGACCGTTTTCCCCATCAGTAGTTATTTCCTAAAACGGCATTTCTACTGAAAGAGGCAGCAGGTGGTTCAGAGGTGCATGGCTCCAGTCGCCAGTGGTGGTGCCACGGCTATTCTCGGACGGCTTAGCGGCAGCGCAGTTTTCCTCGGGTCGCCTGGGCCGTGCGCTGTATTTCCTAAGCTGCTAAGTACATAGGCTCATAAGATACATTGTCCAATCAGATGCTTACTTTGTCCGCCACACTACTGGTCTCTTGTGGCTATGGAAAAGCCATGAAAGTATGACTCGCGAGGCTGAAGCTGTGGCCGTATTCTAGAGAGCTTTCGAAGTTTTACCCTTATATTTTGTAATGTATTTTGTAATTATTTATCAGTTGTTTGATCGATAGATGTCAAGATGCAAAGGAAAATATGAAGAAATCGAGATGACTAAGTGGAGGTACAAAGTCTGCCTCTGATACATCGAAATGTGATGATGAAGATGGCCCAGAGAAGGGTTTCCATTTCTAGAGGCCAAGGGAATACATATAATGATGGCTCCAGGTGAACGCTGTTCATCTATCAAATCATACTACGAAGATGAGAAGGAATCTTCTATCATATTTGATTCATCTTCGTGGACGAAGATGTACTGAAGTGACGATGCATACTTACTGCACCTACCTCCAATAGACAATCCACATATGATGTTAAATCAACAATATCACAGAATTCTGCATGGTATATTTCAATGTTATCAAATGTTGCTACTAAACGAAAGATTCATGCTGCTCGTTGTATTACAGAATCCTCGTCTCTGGCGAGGCTTTCGAATTTTGTGTGGAGTTGCGCGGCTACGGAAGGTTTGGAGGCAGGACCCACAAATAAATTCAAGGCGGGACAAATGGCGGGCAGCCTTTGCGCCTACGAGAAAAATCTCAAATAATGCTAGGCCCAAATCGCATCGGCGTGACGACAGTGACGACAGACGCCAACGACGACATCTATCCACGACCACCACGACCACGACCACCACCTCCCGACCCTACATCCCACCACATCAATCAACATGTTCGCAGCACGTACGTACGATGTCCATTGCTAGACTACTCACCTCTTCCACCTGCTAACACGTCCGCGCAGCCCCCAAGTACTCTGAGGAGGACATTGTCCGCGGCGAGAACGAGGCCGCCGGCACGATGCGCCAGTTTGTCGTGACCTCGGTTCTTCTGTACCTGTGTATGTGCCCTCTCTCTTCTTGTTTGACTCGAACTCTGTTGATCCGTACTGACTGTGGATAGCCCCCTTCGCCGTGGAGACGATCTGGAAGCTGCTGTAAATTGTCAGCTTTTCTTGCATCTACAAAATCGACGACACCGACACCACGAAGACGACGAGAGCCGATGTCTACGACGGAAATGAAGGTGAAGGAATCCCCTGAACGACCGTGGTTGTATGACGGAACCCCGTCTCCCTTCAGACAAAGGCCCGACTTGCCTCGGCCACCCCCTCTCCGACTTTTCGACGACACCATGTACGATATATACAACATCACGTTGAAGAACAAACGAAAAGAAAAATATGCAACATATACGAAAAAATACGAAAAACGGGAAAACTAGAATAGGGAATATGGTTGCCTAGGTCACTACATAGGTCCTAGGCGTGGTTAGGATATGGGTAGACAGTCCCGTGTATGATGGGAAACATCAAAACAATATATTAAAGTCCTCTCTTTACATTTTGGCCATGACGATACAAGTTGATGCTCCCGCTGATGACGTAAAAGCCACTATTGATGACATGGAAAGCAGCAGTTGCCTCATAGATTAGATAGCTGTACGTATGCGTTTGCGTGTGCAAAAGAAAACAAGAACATGTAGATTCCTTTCAAGTATAATACAGATGCGACCCTTGACAATAAACCACGAAGACAATAAAGGAAAAAATTACAAATTGCAAAAGCAAAATAATAATAAAAAAGAGAGGCGCAGGTCGTAAGCTACGTCCTCAGTCCAACGCTCCCTCTACCATCCCATCCCACGCCCATTTTAATTCTTTCCCCAATCAAAGCAGTCCTGTAACGTGTACGTCTAGCTGGCATACTTCTGCTCCTTTTGCCACTGGTCAAAGTCGGTGTTGATCTGGTCAACCTCCTTCTTGAGGTGTTGCAGCTGCTTCTCGTAGTCTTCGACGATCTAAAGTTGCGTGTTAGTAAGGGTGCCATCGCAGTAATGTAATTTGCACAACGGGGACTGACCTTCTTCGCTTTGGCTTCAATGTCCTCGCCCAGGCCTTCCTCCTCCTTGACCCCCGCTTGTTCACCTCGACGCGCAGCGCATCCGCATAGTTGCGCAGCACAATGAGCCGGCTCCACAGCTCCTCCATGCGCGCGCTCAGCGCCGGATCCTGCATCGTCTTTTCGAGGGCGGCCAGCTTCTGCTTGAGGTCGTCCTCGTCGCCCGACAGCGCGTACCCGCGGTTGCGCAGGACCTGGGTCTTGGCCGCCAGGGCCAGACACCGCTTGCTGAGCTCGTTGTGGCGCCGCCGTGCGGCCAAAGCGCGGACGCTGGTCTGCAAATCGTGCTGCGACAGGATGGCGTCGAGCTTGGTGTTGATCTCGTGGAGACCGGCATTGAATGTGGCGACGGTGCGGCGCTGGAGCTGGAGACGGGTGGCGAGGCCCTCAAAGCCGGTACACAGGACCGGCAAGTAGCCCGGAGCGGGCTTGTTTTGGAGTGCTTCCTCCCACTCGCGGGGGTTCTCGTGTGCCTGGGGCTGGAAGAAGGGCACGCGGTTCTCGTCGACCTTGTTGTAAAAGTACTCTTTAAAGACGGTGTTTGGGTTGTCGGGCTTCCATTTTCCAATGAGCGTGGCGATCTGGTCGGGGATGGGCTTTTCAACTGCGGGGGTTAGTGGCCATGATCAAAAAAAAAAAAAAAAAAAAAAAGAAAAGAAAAAAAGTGAATAGAGCAAGGGCGTGAACGTACGAGGTGCTACTGGCTGGCCAGGCTGCCATGCGGATGTGCCCCAGAGACTCGACCCGTTGACAGACTGCTGCATCTGCTGTTGCTGTTGTTGTTGCTGCTGTAGTTGTTGTTGCTGCTGTTGCTGTTGCTGTTGCTGTTGCTGTTGCTGCTGCTGGTTCTGGCCAAATGTCGAGCCGCCAAACAAGCTCGATCCAAATGCTGACTGCTGCTGTTGAGGCTGCTGCTGCTGCTGGGTAGCTTGTGTCGATGCACCAAACAGACCACCTATCGCTGCTGGCTGCTGCTGTTGCTGCTGCTGTGCTCCTCCGCCGAAAAGGCCGCCTGTTGACGGCTGTGCTGTCTGTGTCGAAGCTCCAAAGAGACCGCCCGTCTGTGGCTGGCCAAAGGGCGATGCACCGGCCGTTGTGCTGCTGCCGAACAAGCCGCCCGTGGCAGGCTTAGCGCCGAACAGCGACATGATGTGTGTGAGTATGGGTGTGTGGGTGGAGGAAGGCGAATGAGAGGATGAGGAGAGGTTGTCGTCAAGCCGTTGCTATGTCGTCGCGTCAACAAAACACTCGTTGCCTTGCTTCGCGTCCCAGAAAGGGGGAGCTGTCGAGAAAAAGCCGTTTCCGACAAGTAAAATCGCTCGTCGTATTTCTGCAAGATGCAATGCAGGTCGCGATGGTCGTCAAAGGATATCAAATGGCCGGGTGTGGTTGAGAAAAACAACGCGGCTGGCGATAGCTTTGGCAGTGCTTTTTGGGCGTATTTTGCTGCAAAAATATTTAGAGTGGGCAGGCGCGGCCAGGGCCAGGCACGTTCCTTCCTCCTTCTCCTTTCACCTAGGCAAGCTCGACCCAGCCTAGCGCTTTCTGATTGGCTGGTCACCGAAAGGCTGGCTCGGTGTGGAGACAGCCAATCAGCGCACGTAATTGGGTGCTGACAACCCCGTTCCCGGTACTCACCTTGAGAACAGCCAAAGAAAGGCGGGCCAAAAAAAGCCGGGAGCATTTGGCAATTGCGCGCAGTCAAAAACCCGACTCCGAACCTCAACGTCCAACCACACCCCGACGACCGACGACGTTTTTACGTGCATCTCGACGATAAGACCTTCTTCTTTGGGCGTTTTTCAATTGAATCGACTTCTTTTTTCGGCCACTCCACACCACAACCGCCACAATGGCCAGCCGGAAACCCGCGTACGTAGCCGACCTCTTCATCATCACATCCGCCGGCTGTCCGGCCGGCCTCGTGTCCAACGACATCTGTCGATAACATCCTTGCTAACCCCTCGCAGCTTCAACCAGCAGGTGCTGTACGACACCACCGCGCTGCCCGAGTCCATCCC
Source organism: Sporothrix variecibatus (assembly GCA_016097105.2). Taxonomy (NCBI): domain Eukaryota; kingdom Fungi; phylum Ascomycota; class Sordariomycetes; order Ophiostomatales; family Ophiostomataceae; genus Sporothrix; species Sporothrix variecibatus. Next base: position 1,915,719 of record JADMNI010000007.1, on the reverse strand, counting down.
CAAGGTCCAGGAGATTGGCGCCAGCTCGGCCCCGCTGCTTTCGGCTTCCTTCTTCATCGGCGCCCGCTGCCAGCCCTACAACGACGACTACATGCAATGCAAGAACGACAACCCGGGCAAGGGCGAGTTTGAGTGCCTCAAGGAAGGCCGCCGTGTCACCCGCTGCGCTCGGAGCGTCATTGACGACATCAACAAGACCTGCCTCGAGTCTTTCCGTCAGCACTGGCAGTGCCTCGAGAACAACAACCAGCAGCTGTGGCAGTGCAGACCAGAAGAGTGGACGCTCAACAAGTGTGTTTTTGAGAAGTTGGTACGTATCGCCCGGTGTATACAAACAATATCAATGCTCCCCTTCCAATGTTCATCCCTAACAACACAGAACCTCGAGAAGACGATCCCAGATGCCGCCAAGGGCACGCCCATCCACCTCCGCAAAACCCAGATCTACGCACACTACAACCGTCCCGGCGACGTCTTTGTCCCACCGAAGAGCCAGGCTGCACCGGCCGAGGCTGCGGCGCCGTCGTCTTAAACTGTCTACACATCTACGAAAGTCATTTATGTGCGAGAAGGGAGGCGCGGGCAGACGGAGACGGGAAGCAGGACAGCATTCGTCTGTGTCCCATGCATCGTTGACTCTTGAGCAACGAGCAGCATCGGCAGGAGGGGAAATTACGACGACAGTGCGACGGGAGAGCAAACCATTTTGTGTATATATGTAGGCTAATCCAAAAGCAATACCAACAAAAAAAAAGTTACATCATACAGGAGGAACGAGACAATGAGTGGAAATACGTGCTTGTTTACTTCCCAGGCGAACTTCATGACGCGGCTTTAGAGATGTACACGAGACACTGATGGCCAGTATATTGGTCGTCGGAAAGGTATCATGAAGTCCTACGTAGGCAAGGGGAAGGTTCAGGACAAAATACCATCAGACGAACACTGTTCAAGCTCAACACGAGATGCCGCATCTTGTTTGTCATCCTGTCTTTGGGCCACCGAGTTCTATGTGCAGCCGTGACGTCGCTGCTAGACACCAGTGACGCGTTCATGTTCACACCATTCTCCCAACATTTTCCCAGCTACCGGTGAACTGGTCGTGTGATGCAATGATTTGGTCGTGGTATCGGCACTTGCCGTGCTGGTGACGGCATCTGTCTGTCGGAAGTCTGACCTTACTGCACGTTTGAGAGCTCGGCAATTTTATGATCATGTCGATATGACTCTCTTGTCCTTGACCAAGTGTCCAACATCGGCGATGGTGACGACTACATGACGATGCTCCCAGCACGACATCGCAATGTTGACAGAAACGTCATCTTCAAGCCAAGCCAAACCTTGATTCGCGGAACGAGCCACGCGACCAGCAAAGGCTCGTGATATCAGAAACAATCTCGCTAATGCCCTACACGATGTCTTGAATATTGTCGTCAGTTCATGGCTTCTGCGAGCTCTTCTTGAGCACGATCTGCAGTACTATCAAACTTGACTACCAGGCTTCCAGGGTACAAGATCAAGACACTGTAGACATATCTACGCACGCCTGTCTTACCGCGAGGCGAGATAACAGGTGTCTTCCACAGCCTTTGCATGGTGATGGATGTCGCGTCCGGAGGCGAGCACGTTGGATCACGTTGGATGTTAAGACAAGACAATGGCGTGGGCAGGCGAGAGTCTGTTTCAAGCACGGAGATCTCCTGTCGCCTTCCATGTTTGGCTGTGTCTATATGCAAACGTTGTGTGACATTGTTGGATCTTGACAAGAATTGTCAATATTTTGTCTGTGCTTAATTTTCCTAATTTTTTTTTTTTTTTAAAAAAAAAAACATATATATATATGTTTTATATGTTGAATTCTATTTTTCTATTTTTCTATGTTTTTTTAACATGAAAAAGATCCAAACGGTAAGATTTTCTTCTCTATAAAGAATAAAATATGAAGGAAACGTTGACTGCCACAACCAAAAAGAATCAACGCCAAACTGACACCCTCTGTACTGTGTATCCAGACACTGAAGTATGTTGGAGCCTGGCACTTCTGTATTGCCCGAATGTGAGCACAACACGAGTCTATTTGCCCGAAACACTCTATTGAAGATGCCTGGTAGAGCCCCTATTTGATTCAATTTTTTTTTTTGGTGATAGTGGCATGGCTTCTTTAATGTGGCAGGCACTCTATTTTGTCCTACCGCCGACTGTCCAGATTTTTCGTGAGTTGCATTATTCAACACTGCCCCTATCACGATATCTGCCTCTACGAGATGCCACACACAACCACACAATCTAAAGTAGATTGATATTTGAGGGACACAAGAATATATTGGCCACACAGACATGGAAGCAGGAACACAATTTTTCTAGACGCACGGGATAGGGGGCACAACTAAAGGGAGAAAAGAAGGCTCGGGACGGAGTGCATTCACTGCAGGCCTGCATACAGCCGAGTGCTAACATTTGCTCACGAGCGTGGATTCTCCGGGTAAACAGATGGTAGGATAGCTGGCACACACCTCCGTAAAATATTGTGTGCACCTCAACCTCTATTCTCTTGAAACGAAATGGCGTCTACTTGCATAGGCTGGCTTGCATACGACGGTCCGAACCACAGCAGCACTGCACCACCATGGCTGCTGGGCTGTATCAAAGACAGCCCAATTCGTGATTTTGTTAGCCGTGATTCTTCTGTATGCAATGCAGACGTAGACGGGTAAGGAGTACATAAACAGAAACACAAATATATGTAGGTATGCCGACATCACCGTCTGACAGTGACAGCTAACACCAACCAAGCAATGCTTGACAGCGGGCTGGATGGCGTACCGAGGCTCTATCTGGTTCGTCGCTGTCACTCGATCGTGACGCGTAGTTCCAAGGATCAATATGCAGGCAGGGGAACTGTACAATATGATCACCGTTTCTGTGGCCTTGTGATCACTCGGCCCCCTCCTGCAAACTTCAACCCACCATAGTCACAGGCTCAGTGTGAAAATCAAATAAACAAGAAGGAGGAAGGTGATGAATGAAAGTCGGCCGGAAGCCGACATGTCTGCCAATATCTCCACCACATGACACAACAACCCTTGTATCGTGACTGAAATGGGTGGCAGTTGCACAGAATCCAACATTCAAGCATACCGGAAAGGAAAGTGTTACAAGTAAACAACCACCGGAAACAGATCACAGCTCCAGCGGCTGGTTTTTCTTCCTTTGCTTCCTTTCATTCTCGCCGAGAGATGCAGGATGGGATCATTGATGCCGTCATCCAAGCCAGAAACTTTTTGCCCCCCGGGCCCCTTTCCGCCTATGTCCGGCGGATGACCCGGAGAAACAAGAGAAACACTCACACAGACAGCCACGAGCAGGCCTGACATGCAAGGCAGTATTCGGCCAACCCCGGCCAGAGACAGAATTTTTCTTTCCTCTCCGGCCCCCTGCCTACTGAGTACTTGTCGGCCCCTCTCCGGGCGGTGGCGGTTCGGGGGGCTTGGTGGAGGTGGTGTAAGCATTCCTTCTCCCCTCGATTTCACGTTCCGTGTCGTTTTGTTTCACATAGAGAAAAATCTGCAAAAGTGTTTGTCAAGTTTTTGTGAAAAGACCGCCTTGGCTGAGCCGGGGCATGATGATGCAGGGCCGACGAGGAAGGAGAACAGAAAGTACAGCGTACTTTTGCTCCGATTTGTACTGTGTACGGAGTACAGGACCGTGATAGGGTTCTATTGCCTGTATTTTCTGCATATGTATACTTATTGTGCGTTGTCAAACATATCACAAAACATGACAGGGAGACATCCCGCTGATTGTTTACTGATAGAAGGACTGTGGTGTGCTTGAGTAAACATTCTCGATGTGGTTTGACTGTCGCCAGCCGCGATGGCCTCGCTTTTCACCAAACAGAGAGGACGATGATAACGAAATCACAAAAGATCGGCATCGATGAGCTATGGAGCACATCGTAATATTCCGTAATTATTTTGGAGAAAACGATCGAGACCTTCTGTACCGAGCCCATCAAACGGAGTAAAAGTCTTGGCCAGACTGGCTCAGAGGTGCTGGGGGATCTTTTCAGGACTTCCCTCGAACAGAGCCTGGAATCTCTCTCCATCGGGGAAGCCAAGAAGTGATCAGCAGGTACGACGTATTTTGTACATATTGTTCTGGGCTCTGGACAGTGGAGAGCTCTTTCTCAAAGCTGCCAAGAAAAGGAACCTAGCGGCCTGGTAAAAGTTGGTGAACCTAGTGAGGTCTGGCCGCGCTTGTTCTTGCCCCTTTTTGTGGTCTTTTCCTCGACCTTTTCCTTGTAACTGCCCCCCATTGACAACAGGCTACCCCTATTCTTTCTTCCCAGTCGGCACTACAAATGCACGTAGCCTTGTTTTTGGTCAGAGACATAACAGGCAGGAGCTCCTCTTTTTTTTTCTTCCAAGTTTTCCTTGAAATCTGTAAATCTCGACAGTTGCAGGCATATCTTTGTAGGTACTTTTGTACTTTTGTTACTCGTTAGTTTGTTTCCAGTCTCCCGCCAAAAGTGTTTCTCCTTCTGCTGCCACGCTTTTTCGTGGCCCTTTTGTGGTCGATTCCGCGGTCTTGGCTATGTACAAGGATTTAGGGGGACGGCCAGGCCACGTCGTCCTGGCCCATTCTCCGGGTCTGGCCAGACGCGGCCATGTTTCTCAATGTTTCCACGTTCTGTATCGATTTGACTGGCTCTCTGTTTTGGTTTGTTGTTTTTCAGTTGCTTTCTTTTTGTTGGCAGTGGGAACGTGGCCCTGCCGCCGAAAAACAACAACATGAAACGACCAGGCCTGAAAATGGGCTGCTCACACATCAACAAAAAGAAGCCACGCACAAAATACAGACGAAACCTTGAAACAAACAAATGAATAGAGCTAGATGGGGCCGTCAAATCGGAGACGAGCTGAACGGTTCTCTTTCTTTCTTGTCATGATACAGTGATGGCTCACTGGTCTTTTTTCTTCTTCTTTCTTTCTTAGTCTCTCTTTCACCTTTACGACGCACCTTCCGTAGCTTTTGTGCTCGGGCCGTGGAGCTGAAAAGTACGAAAAATACCCATTCCATAAGGGGCACAACCTTAAAGCCTTCTTTGGAACGTTGTTAGGTCTTTGCTATGCTTTCTTCCCTAAGGTCCAGCCTTGCTCTCGGACCTCAGAAATCAGGCAGGAATTAGACAAAAAAACCATCACGAACGTCGTTTCTTTTTACCCTTTCTTCTTTTCTTTCTTTCGTCTTCTTTCCCTCTTTGGCCTCTAGTGCCGGAAATGAGAGATGGGGAATGGACACAAAGAGCAAGCACAGGGCATCGTCTCAGGTACCCGTGATTCCCAAAGAAACCAGCTGGCGGCTACGTACGTCGTACCTTGTTCGTTAATGTTGTCCTCCGTACTGAGTAGTCCAATATCGTGGAATCACAGAGACGGGATATGAGTGGCCATTAAACTTCTGACGATGCTAGTCTGGCGAGTAATGCAAGTGGCAGACTGAGTGGACTTTTGTGGTGTTGCACTGAACGCACTGTTGGCAGGGTCGCTTCGAGTTTTCTTCTTGCTTTCTGTGCGGCCTTTCTTTCTTTTCTTCGTTGTTCGTCTTTCTGTCTGTCCTCGCTCCTGGGGTCGAAATTAACTTTGTTTCAGGACAACCAGACCAGGGGTGGTTTGCCATTGGGCGGCCCCATTTTGTTGTTTGGCCAAAAGCGCCACCCAAAAACCAAGTGAACACATTTGTGGAGAATCCCCACCTTTTCTTGATGGGCTCGACGGGTCACCAGAAAGGAAAGGACCCCTGGAGGAAATCACTGGAGACCAATCGATGAGAGAGCTCGGGGAAGCTCTTGGGAAGGAACGACTGCCCGGGCGCCCACTGTAACGATGGTGCAAAATGGCTGAGATGGCGTTCCGGGAAGGATGGGGGCATTGTCCAGTGCATACAAAACCCACTGTAAAGTGTTCTCCCCCATGCACCTAAAACTCCGTCACCGCATCCACTGTTGCCCGCAAATTCCCACTCTGCCACTCTGTCTTTCAAGCGACAGGGCAAGAAAAAAGCAAAAGGTGCGACCGTAGCGGCTCGTAGCCCCGAACAGAAATTAGAGGCCGATTCCACGATGCGACATGGGTGAACATGGGCCGTAGACGCTGTGACCATGTCAGTGAGTTAGGTTTCTTCGGTATGGCACTGTAATCATTACGCTGTCGCTGTACTGAGTACTAGTACGGAGTAGGCCGCTGTACTACGACCGGGACAGAACTGGAAAGAACGGGAAGCCCCTATTTCATCGTTCTTTTTGCCTGGTCCTTTCTAACCCCCCATCATCCCTATCCCATCTCCGTCAGATATTACTGTGTACGACGTACGGAGTACCACGCCCCTCTTTCTTCCAGTGCTTCTATATTATTGCTCCGTCGTACTATCATATCATACACAGTAGTATGATTTTCCGGGACAGCGGTGCGTCTCAAAACGATTTTCGACTGGAACCCGTTTGTCATCTGAGATAAAAAGTTTGGGTCTTGAGGGTGGTAAAGATCCATGTTGGAAAACGTGCGCATATTGACAACATGGGACGATGTTTGGTCCAGGGTCCAAGTCCAAGAGCCACTTGCTCTCGTGCTGTTTGAGATATCAAGAAAAAAACAGACGGGCCGCCAGACCAGTGGCGAGACTGTGGTTGCTAGACCTGCTAAACTTGTTGGACAGTTTGACCGTCGATGGTAGTTGAGAGTAGTTTGTGGGCAAAAAGGAGGAGGAAACGGTGAGGAACGACACAGAAAGAGCGCACAACGGCCACAGACACCTGCACATACTTCATGAATGCAGTTTGAGAGGCAACATTTGAGCAAATAAAACGGACGAGGCCGGTGAGGGGAAGAAGAAAAGGAGGCTAGAAAGAGGAAAAAAGAAGGACGAGACGACGATAAGAGGAAGGCAATTACTGTGTAATGAAAAGCGAAAACGACGATGAGCATATGATGTACATTAATTACACTGTAAGATACGACGTAAAGTAGGACCTCCATCGTCACAGGTGAGAAGCAGAGCCTCCGGAAGACTCCTGCGACCCTGTGGCGTATTCTCGATCTCTTGGGGGAAAAAGAAAAAGAAAGCGCAGGGACGGCAGACGGCATTTCTAGTGCAAGACCAATGAGACCAACGACGCGAAACGAAGCCAAAAGAAGCCATCTAAAGGGAGAAAAAGAGAGCAGTTGAGACTCGAGAGGCACGCCGTTGGGAATTGTTTGAATTTTAACGTTAAGCGTTTCTCTTTTTCTTAAAATTCAAAATGAATTGAGATTGCACTGTGCAAAATATGCGGTAAATGGAGCTACGCCCCGAAAGAGTGCCAGGTGTCAGAATACGATGTGGAAGTACGACGACGATGAGAAGGTGAAGACGATACGGTATGAAGGGATGAGAAAATGGGCACGAATGAATGCCATACGTCGTACGCTCTCACTCCGTCGTTCTGCCCGTCGAGGTTTACTCCTGCTCCTTCCTTCGTTTGGGGGCCTTGGCTGCTTGGCCAGCCTCTTGGCCTCATTTTCTTGCCCCTATCTTCTGTGCCTTTTCTTTTGGAGAACAGTGTTACGCGGTCGTCCTTTCCTTTTCCGTGGTTTAAACCGTTCTGCACTTGTTAGGTCGGGCGTAATAGACTTCACCTGCAAATGCCAACACGGAGAATTCGTATCTCTGACATGCTCTCTTTCCTTATTGAAGAATAAACGCTCCAAATCGGGAAAGAGCGAGGCAATTTGCACTCCAAAAGCAGTGACATCCCCAGAATACCAAGAGCTGACACGTTCGTTACCGTTCCCATTCAAATTACACCTGCATTCTTTTTTATTTCATACCGCCCCCCTCATAGCCAATACCTGCTTCGCATCGTCGACAGCTGCTCTTTGCCGCTTGCCGCCCGACTAAGGTGAAGCATCTCTGCAGGCTTGTCCACTGAGCTGTGAGAAGCTCTGCAGTGAGAATTTGTCGTTTCTGAGGATTTACTGTGTAAAGTGAGAGGGAGAGTCCGCAGGGGTGTGCAATTTAAACGAGGAAAGAAGGGGGTGTGTACTTGGTAAGATGGGAAGGAGGGGTGTGTGGTGTGGAGTTAGCGCGGTTCCTGGCGAGATGGGTGCATCTGCCCCTGGCTAACGAACGAGAAAGTTGCAAGAGTTGCACTCGCCACAAGTGAAAGCTGGGGCACAGCGTTACCACAGAAAGGACTAATACTCAACGCTATTTCCTTTTTCTCTCTCTCGTCTCTCTGCTGCTCGACTTGGACGCACCTGCCATTTACGACGTATTTCGCCGTCGTCAAAGAGATCAGTTGCCATTCAGATTTGCGATTTTCGTCAAGGTACCACAAAACGACGCCAGGGCAGGAGCGACCGGACACACGATAGAGCGACAAAGAAAAAGAGGGCCAATTTGTTTTCGTCAGTGCGCATCGCTCTTTCCTTGTTCGCTTCTTCTCTCTGGTTTTTGGTAGGGGGTCTGGGGTGCTCCCCAGGGATCGCCGCCGTGATTTCCTCAGGCTTTCGTTATTCTCTTTTTCTCCAAGGAAAGAACCAGAGACAGACTGAGTATGATCCCTGTCGTCGCACCGACCAGCGAACCCAGGCGAGCCAGGGCCCTGCCCATCTCATCCTGGCCCGCTCGTCAGTCTTGTCGCCTGTCCGCCTGTTTCCGTCTGGTCTTTTTCTTTTCTTTTTTTGCCCTCGTCTTTCTGTGCGATTTTCTGCAGCTCAACTGATTCAATTAAACACTTCCCAGGCTCCTCGCCAGCAAGAAAAACCTGCAATGAGTGTCTTTTATGTTCAACTTGAGGCAAGCCCCATCCCTCTGCAGGTCTGCACCCCTGGGTCGCTCCTTCTTCTCCAGGATCTTGTGGTCTCGACTCTCTCTGCACTCTTACCCTCCTGTCAATTTCCTCGTTTGTTTGCCCTTCGTGCCTTCCTTTCTCCGTGCTTGCATCGTGCACCTGCACCTGCCCGCCCACCTGGCGTACCTTCCCCCTGTGACCGACTCGTGCTGTCCGGGACTCGTACAAGTAAAGGCCAAGCAAAAAAGCCCAGACAAACAACCAGAATAAGTAAATAACAAGTACAGTTAAAGGTGAATAAACAATGCCCAGCCAGCACAAAAATCCACATCCAAGCCTCCAGTGCCTCGCAAAACGTCCCACTGGCATCTCCTGTCCTCGCTCTCCTGCCCCTCCATCTAAAATCGAAACTTCCGTAATTTACGCCGTAAGACCAGCAGAGGCAAGAGACAGGGCTACCTAGGCCTGGATGTCCGGTTCCCAGGAAAGTACGGAGTACAGGTGAATGGAGAAACGTGCCTCCACTTTCCTCACCTCTGTTGCTCCTTCCCTGGAAAGCGAAAGAGAAGAACTCGCAGGAAGTGAAAGTGGAAGGGGGGGTCTGCTGGGTTTGTTGGTCGGTCTGGAGCCAGCAAGGGACCACGCCCCCCCATTCCTACTCCTTTCTCACACAAGTACCTTTTGTATGTGCGCAAGCGCTAGCGTCTACCTCACTGCCGTACCTGCCCCAAATGGACCTTGCGGTCTTGTTATGTGCAACGCTCTTTCCCTCTCTGGCTTTCGCTCACATATTAGCATCGCATCCCTCTTTTAACCCTCTTTTACTCGTCTCTCCCCTTTCCCTTCTCTTCTTCTCTTTTCCTTCTTTTTTTTCCCACCACCCGTTTTCTTTTTCTTCACCCTCACACTCTTTTTTGTGGCCGCAAATCCTGGCCGGTTGTCTCATCAGACACGTTCCACTCCTTTTAAACTTAACCAGACCTCTTCTCTCCCTTTTTCCTCTCGCATCTTGCTCGTTCCGCATTCTTCGCGCCTCGTCTCTTCTCGCCAAATAACCCAAACGTTCTTTCACGACACGTCCAAGAAGACAGCCGAGTTGTCCTTCCTTTGTTTATTCAGTTCTTGATTTTATCTTTTTCTCGTCTTTCCTTTTACAACACAACCCTCATTCAGCAGGGCCGCCCCAGACTGTGTCTACAGCAACAAAAACAAAAACCAACATCGTCTACGACATCAACATCCTAGAACATCATTTTCCTTGTTCTACCGAATATACGCTTACTTTTGCCTCAAACGAAAACATCGTTTCTCCTCAACAGCATCCTTGACGGGTCACCAGGATTATACAGCAGCGCTGCACATACGACAAACTTTCGCATCTCGCCAAACCGCAACCCAACTAGATATATATCTTCTTGTTATATATCTATCCCCAACGTCTTCTTTCTTCTTCGATTCGATATCTCGACAAGAAAAAGAGACTGCATTCCCTGGATTGGACTTCCCTGTGACCTACACGTCAACAAAAGGTATGTACTGCGTGTCGTGATCCTGCATCGATATATCTGGTGCTCTGGGGTTTTGGTGTTTTCTTTGTTGTTTTGTGCTTCGTCTCTTTCTTCTCCAACGACTACTCGACATGGCTCGCCACTTCGCAACACAATCAACACAATCCCATTGTTGCATCGTCTTCCATATCCAACGGGGGAGTGGAGGACGGGTCAACAAAGAGAACAGTCACTAGTCGAGTAACATCGGCAACACCCTCGACTACCGAGCCGTCTAAGATCTTGTTCACGCATCAAAGAGCCAAAGAAAGCATCACGCCGCCTCGCCCATCCTGCATTCACTCCCCGGGTCATCTTTTAATGACCTGGGTCCCCGGTTTCGATTTTCATAATGCTATTTTCTTCTCCCGTCTTCCGTTCTGCAAGGATCAACAACATGATCACGAAACATATCACATCTACCTCACGACTGCACAATATCCAAAGAAAACACCACCCGCCAAAGCACAAAACAATCATAACAGACTGGATCTGTTGCTAACATTCGCTCCAAAAGAAACCGATATTTATATCTTTCCGCCCTTTACATATTCAATATGAAGGCCTCTTTCGCCCTTGCCCTTGCCGGCTCCATCCTGGCCGTCGCCAGCCCCATCGACAAGCGTGCCATTCACACCAAGTACGTCACCGACCTGGTGCTCGTTACCGTGACTGTCGACGCGCCGACCACCAAGCCGACGACGCACCACACCACCACTCACCACACCACGCCGACCACGACTTCTATCAAGACGACCTCGACGCCTCCCCCGCCTCCCCCGGCACCGACCACTACGTCGACCCCGCCGCCGCCGCCTCCCCCGCCGACCACGTCGTCGACCCCCAAGGCTGAGGTCGTTACGATCACCGAGGGTGCCAACAACAGCCCGGCTGCTGCCGCTACCACGGCCGCCCCGGCTGTTGTTGCTCCCCAGGCTGCCCAGGCCCCGGCTGAGGTCGAGTCTTCGACCGCTGCTCCTGCTGCCACCACCACGGCTGCCTCTACCTCTTCGGACTTCGGCAGCACTGCCGTCTACCACCACAACCTGCACCGTACCAACCACTCTGCCCCGGCTGTGAGCTGGAACAGCGACCTGGCTGACTACGCCGCCACCGTTGCTGCTTCTTGCGTCTTCGCCCATGACCTGTACGTTCCCCTTTCCCACGGACTTGATTTTAGTTTATATGTACATTGTAAACAAACGCTAACTTTGATTTTAGGACACCCGGTGCCTCCACTGGCTCGTACGGCCAGAACATTGCTGTCTACGGCGCTTCGGGCGACGTCTCCAGCATTGATCCCTCCAAGATTGTTGCCCAGGCCATCACTGACATGTGGTACAACGGCGAGGTCTGGCAGTTCCCTGCTGACGGCTACGGCGAAAGCAACCCCGACATGTCCAACTTCGAGGCCTGGGGTCACTTCTCTCAGGTCGTCTGGGTTGCCTCCACCGAGATCGGCTGCGCTTCGCAGTACTGTGCTCCCGGCACCATCTACAGCAGCATGGCTTCGTGGTTCACCGTCTGCGACTACCGCTCTGAGGGTAACATGGCCGGCGGCTACGGCGAGAACGTCCTGCCTTCCCTGGGCGAGGCTACCGTCACGGTTTAAACGTGATGCGTTTCCCACCTCTTATTTTTTTCACGAAAAGTACTGAAAAATGACCATGTCTCCCTTCTTGACTTGGATGTGTGGCTGAAAACACCGACGTCGCCGTTCAACCACAAAAAAGCCCGCCCTTTTTTCTTCTTCACTTCTTTATGCCTCTACTACTACGAACGTATGTGGTGTTGGCGTCCCCACATTTTTTTCTCTCATCTGATGAATTTTTGAAATCTTTCTTTCCTTGGGTCAATTTTGTTTTCCTTTCTTACTTTCTATCTATGTTCTTTCTATCCACACACTTTTTTCCATTTCCCTTTTTACTGTCTTCTTTTCATCAATGCGCATAGTTCGCTGGGACGGGTTTTTTTTCTTCTCCAAAATTATGAGAGAGACAAAAGACTAGGGAGCTCTTTTCAGGAGATTGTGCAGAAAATATGTTACAGGTATAAGAAAGAGATGAGGAGCGCCGTCTTGCTTTACTTGGCCTGCATTGTATCGCGTTTGGCCTTTCTTGCTTTCTTTTCCCTTATTCCCAGTTATTACCATTTTTTGTATCTTCAAACTGAGGGACAACTTCCTATTTTTTATTCTTCTCTTATTTACGCCGGCATTCAAACAACTTTTGACGATCTATCAAGAAGACATGGCCAAAGGACAACCAAATTTACTACTACAAAAACTTTCAATAAAAAAAGTGAAAAAGTGACAGGTAGTCTCGTCTGGAACAATGCGTGTAATAATTGAAAGTGAAGGATGATAAATATGTAGTTGATTGTAATAGTAGACTGGACGACCCCTTTCAATACTTTTTGTCTTGTAATACGTCCCTTTGTTGAAGTCGCGTGTCGAGTCCTGTGAACAGGGTCTTTGGAAAGGGACAAAGAAACCCTTTTCTTTGGCAATACTCCGTGTGAGTCGCGTCGCGTTCTCTTTTAACTCTGGAACTTTATTTGCACCCTCCCTTTCCTTTACGGAGCACTACTCTGCCTGGAATGCCACTCGCGAGCTCTAGATGGTGCCAAGCTTTAATAGAAACTTCCCAGATCCCCCAGCGTGTATTGTATTGTCTTGCTTGTCAATGTGGTAAGAGCGCCTCTCCCGAGACAGATCGTCATTGAAAGTGAAAAAAGAGAACAAAAAGGAAGAACGAAAAACGGCAAAACGCCACATCGTCGTGAGGCTGAGACCTTGAAGAACCCGGAAAGACACGCACCTGCTTCTCAGAGCAACATTCCACATACGACTGCAAATTGCAACGTCTTTCCCTCTTTGCAACGTTCTTCAACAAGACACGCTCGACATTCGGGGTCTTATTTATTCTCCGTACCCGGCCAGAACTGGACCAGCCTCGCCAGAAATGGATCGTCATGATCGGTCGAGGACGAAAAGGCGTATTGCTCGACGGACGGTTGGCAGCTGAGGGTAGAAACTGCAATGCATTGATTCCATATTGCCATACTCCAATTGATGCGTCTTAATTAATTTGTCTCTCGTATGGCCACGTCGTGATCTTCGCGCTCAACGACGTACATTGTCAATTGCCTCATTTAGCTATGAGAACCATTTGGCCAGCTAAAGTTGCTTTCTTCTTTTTGCCAATATTTATCGTCTTGTTTTTGGTAATAAGTCGTTATATAGCACAGCCTCTTAACATTGTTCCCAGACTTACATCAAACGTGTTTCCGTGTTTATTTGTTTGTTTGTTTCCTTTCACGACGCTTGAAACTTATGTCCTGTGTTAATTCTCCGACGGGTCATGGGAAAGGTATGAACAAAAAGAGACGGAATGTAAAGTGAAAAGCGAGGCTGATTATCACGATTTCGACTGGCCACTGTAAAGTAAATTTATCTTGGATCTTTTTATTATTATTGAATTTTCGAGAAAAATATAACAGAGATGGATATGGTAGTACGTCGTAGAAGACTGCTTCCTATTGAGAAGCCCTTTTTTTGCGAGACAGACAGACAGTGAAATAGAATGGAAGAAAACAAACAAACATAGATAGGAAACAGAAAAAAAGGAAAACACACACAAATAACAGAAATAACAAAAATAAACTCCTGTTGAAAGGCAAGTCCCTCCCATGGATTTCACCGAGAGATAGACAAGGGTGGATGTCGGTCGTTACATGAGGAAAAATGGAAACAGGACAAAAAAAGAAAAAAAGACTAATACGAAAAGAACTCCCCATTTTGCTATTTGGCAAACCCGAAAGATATCTCTTTTTTTCGTCACTTTTCCGTCCATGCAGTCGCAGAGTCAGCACACATTTGTCGACTCGTCTGACTTTTTTTTGGTGGATATCCGACTCTTTTGCATCCTCTTGGTGCCCTACCACTCGGTGAGAGCACAACGTCTTCCTCTCCCTATCGCGATCAACGGCCCTCCTCCTCTCTCTTCCCCTAATCAATCTGCTTCTCACAACCGATACGGTTTAGCAGCTCTTTGCGGTCGCTGTGGTGGCCTGGAAGACTGACGCTCGTAGTCGTCGACGCCGCCCGCTTGACGCCTGTACGGCGCTCCCAGCCCTTGAGGTCGAGTGCCTCGACGCCGACCTCTTCTTCGAGGGGCGCGGCGACGCCACCGTTGATGTCCTCGTCGTCGCCCTCGACATCTTCGTCCTCCTCTTCCTCCTCGTCCTCGTCGTCACTGCGGCTATCGTCGGCGCCAGAGCCGCGGACGACGCGGATGGCGACCTGGACAATCATAAAGAACCAGACAATGATGATGAGCTCCAAGAACAAAAGCATGGACAGGAACCCCCACTTGACGGCTGGGTTGTAGCAGACGGCGCCCTCGGAGTCGACGAGAGGCTCGACCAAAAACGCGAGCTTGTTGCTGGTGTTGGCACTCAAAAAGGGCATGAGCTTGGAGATGGTCGAGGTAAGCGACGAGACCTCGTCGGCGCCGACGGGCACACCCAGCGGGTTGGTGGGGTCGTGGGGCGCGCCGCGGAAGCAGCCCACGGGCATAATGTTAGGGGTCTGGGCCCAGACGGAGTAGCAGATCATGCTAAAGAAAACATGGCGGCAGACGAACCAGCCCAACATAAAGGCGCCAAAGGTGACGTCGCAGATGTTGGTGTAGCCCAAGTACTTTTGGCACTTGGCGAGCGGCAAGAAGAAGTCGCAGAGGTCCATCAGCACCAAAATGATGTTGGCGACGGGCGTGTGGCGGTAGCGGTAGGAGGCGGCAATGAGGGAGACAGTGACAAAGTGGTGGGTCAGCATCTGCCAGTGGTCCTTGCGGCGCTCCTCAATGTTGATGACCATGATCTGCTGGAGCCAGAAGGCGAGCTGCACGAGGATGTAGCCCTTCAAGAGTCCGGGCATCTCGCGGCTCGGCCAGTGTGTCCACAGGTTCTTCATGTTCAGGAAATAGGGCGAGTTGTAGTACAAGTACACGCCGAGCGGGAAGAAAACGGTGTAGACGATGACGAGCCAGGCCTGCTCGGCGAAGCGGGTAATGGTCTTCTTCTTTTCGAGGCCCTGGCTGCGGGCAAAGGGCGAGAGGATGTAGTCCATGGTGCTGGCGCGCAGGCCCGTGAACAGCACAATCAGGAAGAGGACAAAGGGCACGTCGTCGGCGCCGAGGTTGTAGTGGCCGGTGGCCGGGTTGAAGTAGGAGAGGGTGAAGAACTTGCTGGTGTGCTCGCGGGCGCGGGGGAAGAGCGTGTGTGTGAGGATAAGGAGGGCAAAGAGGTTAGCAGCGAGGCCTGCAAAAGACGGATGTTAGCTATTGTCATGATGGGGATGGGGGTATGATTATCTGCCTCCCAGCTGGACCTGGACGTACCCGTCTGGTTGTTCACCAGCCAGCGCGTAAACTGCTTCATGGGCGTCTCCTGTTTCCGCTTGCGGCGCAGTGGCAGGGCGTTGCTGGCCGTCTGCGCCTTGAATGCCGGCGTAGGCGGGCTGTTGTTGGTTTTTGTGTTGCTGCTGCTGCTGCTGCTGCTGCTGCTGCTGTTGGCAGCCCGCTTGAGATGCGGTGGCAGCGGCACGGCAGTCGGCCGGGCGCTGCTTGCAACGGCGGCCATGATGTGTGGCGAGGGGAGAGTAAAAAGTGTGGAGGGAGGGGCGGTATCGGAAGGTGGTTTGATGTCTCGGCAGTGTCAATCGGGAGGCACTGAAGCTGTCTCGTTGAAGATGTGCCGTTGAGGATGAAGCTATTCGCTGTCAAAGCGAAGAAGCAGGAGTGGTGATAGTTTTGCTGCGGTTCCTCAACCAGGAGGAATTGGCAAAGCAGGGTCAAATAAAGGGCAGAAAACAGATAGCCAACAACTTTGATGGATATGTGTATCTGTCTTCTGTCTTCTCTCTCGTCGGCTGAGGTTGTCGTTCGGTCGTCCGTCTCCCAGCCTCCTGAATTGGAAGAGGGTCCAAAAAGAGCTGGGCGGTGTCGCTGAAGAGGGCTTCGATAGTTTCGACAGGGTGGTTAACAGTCTGTCCAATCTGTCCAATGGCGGCGTCGTTTGTATGGCCAGCTGTTGGAGGATGTCGAGATGATGCAGAAACAGAGAATCGACGATGTCTTGTCTTGTTTCTCAAGTTCTCTTTTTGTCTCTTTTTGTTCTCCCTGAATGTCGAATGTAAAGTCCACTTTCGAGAAAGAGTGACCCAACAGCCAGCGTTTCAATCGTCGCACGGCGGAGCAGTGGGTCTGTTCTCGTCTTTCGTTTCTCGTTTCTTGGACAAAGTGGTTCTGGTTCTGCTTCTGGGGCCAGGTCGCCTCTGTAAGTACCCTCTTTTGCTCTTTCACAAGGGTTTTTTTGGTCAAGTTGCTTTTCGTGTTCTCTCCTTCTCCTCTCTTTCCTCTCTTTTTCGTGGCTCTTTCCCAGCTTGGTCCTCCTTCCGGTCTAGGCGGTGAGAATCGCTGCCACCGTTCCAGGGTCACAGGCCAGCCGGCTTCTGGCCAAAGTAAAAAAAAAAGCCCTCCCCCTTGAACGAAAAAAGCGGCACTAGTGCGAGTTCCCTGCTCTCTGATTGGTCCAACGGCTTTGTTGAGTGGTAGCTGGGGAGGGGGATTGACGGGGGAAGGTGCGATTCAGTAAAAACCAGAGAGGGACGGGACCTGCTTTTGGCGCTGTTCCTGCCCTTTGTCTAGCAGCCTGGCGAGCATGGCTCCTGGAAGGAATCGCTAGGGAGTGCTAGGGCGGGGGAGCTCCGTGCTAACAGGGCCAAAAATAAGTCAAAAAAGGGGCAAACTACACGTTTTTTGCACACCACTTCCACGAACTTTTAGAGGGCACCTGTTGGTCGGTGTTGGTCGGTGTTGTCGCAGCTTCCATTTTAGGGGTCTTGGGGTCTTATCTAAACGCATTTTGTGTTTTACGTCGTTGCGTTACAGCGCCCGCGCAGCAGGAACAAACCCAATCGCTCTTTCCTGAGCGCGGCTACAAAAGTATCTTGCCGACTGCGATGCGGAAGGAGCTCGTATTTTTTCTTCTTCCTTTCTTCTTGTAACTTCCCCGCCGGGATACTGTGAGAATGTACGACGTAAGACTGGCAAATAAGATACGATGGACGCGGGCGTCGCCCCAACGCTCCTGCCGCGCACCATGTTTTTGGCCCGTCGTCCCTTCCGTCCCCTCCCTCCTCCGTCGTGGCTTCCCCGCTTCCCGTCCCACGGGTGTGTACTCCAAAAGGAAAGATATGCTCATAACGAGATGAGGTAGGTTGTGGTATTGAGAAAACAAGGCAAGAGCAAACGCCGTCGACAACAACGGGCCGCGGCTGCATCCTCCAGCTCCTCCAGCTATCTCGCCTACTCCCCTCTCATGGCCGCTATCTAACCTCAAATGCAACAAGTCCACTGCTATTTGGAGGATATTGCTGGTTCTTGGCGGCAATGGCGCACTAGAGCTTGCATGAAAAAGGGCTGGAAAGAGGAAAGGAAAGCGGAAAGCAAAATGATAGCGGTGAAGGCCAGAGCTGGTCAAAAATCAGTCTCCTCATTTGCTCATTTGCTCATTTGCTGCAGCCCCGTACGACGTAAAAGGCAACGACATTTCGTTTGGAGATCCACCTGGCACGATCTAAAGGAGGCCGCGCAGCTCAAAACTTCATGACGATGGGCAAAGGAAGGATGGAAGGATGAAGGGTCATATTGAACTGTCCAACCAACAGGACGGTAACCAGGCAAATTCTGCACGAAAATCTGCACACAAAAATCTACACAAAAAAAAAACCACCGAGAGCCGATGGAAAAGTGTCTGCGGGCGGGAAAGACTTGAACAGACGACTGTTGGTCGTCAAGTGCCTTGCAGCAATAAGTCCCTCCAATGAGAAGCAGCTGTGCCAGCACGCACGATTGCTCGCGTGCATATCCCGTGCATGCATACTGTGCACAGTCCCTGCTTCTCCTCAACAAAAAAGTCGAATCAGTTGAGAAATCACAAAATGCTTCATTCCAAGACAAAATATAAAGAAAGTAAGCACCTTGTCCACCGCAGAATGCTCCTTCTTGATGGAGATACTCGTACCTTCCACTTGAGCTGCTTGAACAACGAGGAACGAGTGTTGTTCTGACCATCTAAACGTCGGAAGGAGCAGCTTACACGGAAGCTTCTTGCAGGCGATTGGACAACTGGCGGCCTCTTGGGTGCTGGATGTGTTAGGAGTACTCACGTGACTGAAATTGATTGATATCACATGACCTGATTCCAAAAACAGGCGGCCTTAGCGCCGACACTGCCTCGCCAGAATGGCCTCGCCTCTTTCCCTCCCCGCGCCACTCGTCATTAGGCAACTGGAACGCCCCCCCGTGATTAGTTGAATTATCAGCCTTCTCCCACGGCGTGCATCGACCCAACTTGAACTTGCACTTGTTTTTGTTTCGCATCGTCAACGTCAAACGTCGATATCGATCGGTTCTACATCACTCTCCGATACAACCCCCATCAACACACTCCGATCTCCGACCACCGCAAAATGGCAAGCACGGCAAAGTACAGCCCAGCCGCCGCCGTCGACCCGGACGAGCATCTCGACTACACCCAGGCGCCGCCTTCCTACCAGGCCGAAGCCAGCGCGAGCGCCCGCGCTGCCGCCGACGACGACCACGAGCGTCTGTTTTCGGGCGCGCCCCGTGCCAGTCTTGATGGCGATGACGACGCCGATCTGCCGGACGACTTCAAGTTTGGCGGCTCCGTCGCCGAGGCCACCATTAGCATCCGCAACCAGTTTGTCCGCAAGGTCTATGCCATCCTGACCATCCAGCTGCTGGCGACGAGCGCGCTGGGAGCTGTCAGCTTCTTGAGCGAGGGCTACAAGAACTGGATCCAGACACACCCGGCTCTTGTCTTTGTTTCGGTAAGCTCCCCTTTACGAATATCCTCTACATTTTTTTCTTTTTTCTTTTTGATATTTACTAACACACGGGACCGCAGCTCTTCGGCGCCATGGGTTTCCTCGGCTTGACCTACTGGAAGCGCAAGTCCTACCCGGCCAACCTGCTCTTCCTCGGCGGTTTTACTTTGTTGGAAGCCTACAGCATCTCGGTCATCGTCTCGTTCTATGAAGTCGGCATCGTCCTCAATGCTGTCGTCCTGACGGCCGGCATCTTTGTCTTCCTTACCCTCTTCGCCTGCCAGACCAAATACGATTTTACCTCGTGGATGCCCTACCTGTTCGGTGCCCTCTGGGCCCTGATCCTGTTCGGCTTCATGGCCATGTTCTTCCCCTACAGCTCCACCACCGAGCTGATTTACGGCGGCATCACGGCCCTCATCTTCAGCGGCTACATCTTGGTCGACACCCAGATGGTCCTGCGCAAGCACCACGTCGAGGAGGAGATTGCCGCGGCCATCAGCCTGTACCTGGACATTATTAACCTGTTCCTGGCCATTTTGCGCATCCTCAACAGCCAGCAGAACAACTAAAACTGGCATGGCGGCAAGCTTTTGATACCACCCCAAGGCCGATGCTGAAGCTGGAAGGAAAGTAGGTGATTGAGAAGAGTGAGAATGAACACGAAAAGGCCGTTACAGTTTCAAGTATGGGTGACTGAACAACGGTTGTAATAATAAGAGGAAGAGATGGATAATGTGGGTTACTTGACTGTTTGTGCGTCAGACTGGTGCTTATTTCAACGCCAGTTTATTTCCTTGAGTCTGTTCACTTTATGCGTCTGTTTCATATCTCTCAGTGTCATTGTCTTGCTTTCCTATTGCGTAGCATCTTGTACATAGTCTACTTTTGGTTACCTGTTTTCGTTTCTTCTGTTTAACAACAATATTATCTTTTTTTCGTTTCTAACAAGACATTGGCTAATACTCGTGACCCGTGCGTATCAACCGTGCATGTCATATCTATGTCTCACCACATCACTTATTAAAGATCTGGATAGGCTAAGAAGTATTGAATTGGGGATATCTGCATTAGAAATCTCATAGGAAAAGAATAATAACAACACGCACTACAAAAAGGAATGAGACAACTACGTCGTAGAGGAATAAGAAAATACAAAGCAAACAGCAAACGGGGTAAAGGGGTAAAGAAAACAACCAATGCCCGACCGCAGATTAAACGCAAAACGACAAGAAAAAACATAAAGTAATAAAAAAAAGAAAAGAGCAAACAAGACAAGAGGCTGGGCGGGGAATTAAAAGAGGTTGTTGCCCATGTGGTCCAATCGTCGCGAAGCCCTTTGCATCCTGCAGCTGACCATCGAAGGTTTTCCTCGAATCCCATCTGTAGGCTGCGAACAAGCTTGCATAAAACTGCTCTCCTTTTTCAAGACCCGCCTCGTCGTAAGTTTCATGTAATTGAATGCCCCGGAGTGATTCAAACCCAAAAATAAAAAATATGCCGTTGACCGGATATTTTAACTCTTTTTTTTTTTCAAGCCGCACAAAAAACTTTCGGATCTCAACGCCGTGTGCTGGTATTCGCAACGAAACCCAATCTCCCCTTTTGGTCCGAGCATTTCTGGTAAGACAATTAGACGTAGACGAAGACGTGTCGAGCATCAAGCCATGACTTAAGCCATGATTTGGCTGGTTTCGGGCAGCTTCTAGTTGCCGTCGTGCTCGCCGTTCGACTCCAGGGGAGAGGCTGCCTGCTGCTGGGCAGCAACAGCGGCGGCCTCGCGCTGCATGCGGGCCTCGATCTCGCGGAGCTGAGACTCGCGGGCCAGGAGCTCTTGGCGCTTCTCGTTGATTTCGCGTTGCACCTTGACCTCGATCTCGCGCAGCTTCTCCTCTTCGCGGCGGAGCTGCTCCTCCTTGAGGCGGACTGACTGCGAGGCAAGATCCTCGGGATTCATCGAGCTGTCACTTTTTGGCGGTTAGCATTTTACCAATATGGATGGGGGAATGGAAAGAACGGAAAAGGGTAGAGGTATCACGTACGCTCCGGCACCACCCTCGACACTCTTGCTAAGCTTCTCGGTACGGTAGTTCTCGTAGAGGAAATCGTGGGTGATCTCCTTCAGGTCAGCCAGATGGCTGTGCAGCAGGGCCGAGCGAATGGCCAGGAAGTCGGAGTGACGCGGGTTGTCGACCTCGACAACACCCCATGGGTACTGGCGAGCGCGAACTTTGCGACCACCAATCTCGATAATGTCCTCGGAGCCGACAATAGCAAAAGGCATCAGGCCACGGAGCTCAGCGTTCTCCTCGACGGTGTCCTCGTCATCCTCCTCAATGTCGTAGGGGAAGTTGTAGACGGGGATGCGGTAGTGCTCAATGTCCTCCATGACCAGCTTCTTCGACTCGGCAAGCTCAGCGGGGGTCAGCGAGTCGGCGCGGCCAATGACGGGGATAACGTTGACACGGGGGGCAAGACGCTTCATGAGCTCAATGTCGAGCTCGCGTAGGCCGTGACCAGTGGGGGTGATAAAGTAGAGAAGAGCGTGGACACGGTTGTCTCTGAAGCGAGGGTTACGCTTGATGCGGGACTCCTCAGCCAGAATATCATCGTACTGTCTCTCCAGGTAGCCAACAATCTCGGAGAAGCTGTGGAAGAGGGTGTGTTAGCTTGGTGTATGTATATCGGGGTGGAAGAACCTGCATTGGCCGGTATGGGGTAAATGGTGGACGTACCTGGCCTCGTTGTCAATCTGGTCGCCGAAGCCGGGAGTGTCGACGATGGTCAGGGAGATGCGGGTGCCCTCCTCATCCAGCTCGAGCTCTGTGAGGTCTTTGTTAGTATGGGATGTCCGGAGCATGTAGTCGGGGGGCGGTTTGGAGTGATTGCTTGCGTACCGACGGTGACAGGCTTGATCTTGACACCCTCCTCGACATGGGCGGTGTTCGGGTCGTCCGACTCCTTGTGTGTCAATACGCCCTTGCTACACAGAGTGTTGACAAAGGTGGTCCGGCCTGTGATTGCGCGAGAGTAGTTAGCAAACTGTTTGTTTCGTCAAAGCTTGACCTTGCTTGAGCTTGTGAACTGGTCTGTGCCATTCTAGCTCTTCCCGGATATCGGACGAGGCCACAGCTCCATGCGATTGAGCACTGCGCCTGCAGCAATTGTAACTCACCAGTTCCTGAGGCACCGCAGACCATCAGGCAGAACTGAATGCCCTTCTTGACATTCTTCTTGCGACGGATCATCTTCTGTTGTGGAGAGAGAAAAGGTTGGTGTTAGCAAAAACGAGGTTATTCAGGGGTAAGGTGTGGCGGCCGGAAAGAAGGTTTGTGATGCTTGGTCTTCTCTTGTAGTCTGGCAGCACATAAAGTGCAGCAAAGCAGCAGAAAAAGACCCCAAACTGATGTCCGGTGAGGCAGCACACGAGTTGCGGACGTACGGCAGGCGACGACATGATGCCGGATTAATAGGGGCTGAAGACGCTTTTGTGTTTGGTGGGATCTCGGCTTTCTGGGGTATAGAAGAAAAGCTTCACGAAGCAAGCGTGCAATTGCTCGATGTTTCGACCGAAGGAAGTGTTTCGTTTCGAGGTCGAGTGCGCGGTGGGGAGAAAAAAAAAAGAAAGTGGGCGAGAGTTGTTGTGTGATGTTTTGTGTTTTGTTTTGCGTGCAACTTCGAGAAGGGGGACACAGGAAAGTTCAGGAGGTACGGATTGGGATACGTTGAATTTAATTTTAAGGAGGCGGTGGCCGTCGAAGCAGGAAAGAAGGGGGGGACCAGAGAGGGGAGTGGGGAGCCCAAGGAAAGAACCCAAGGTCGCAACCCAGCAAAAAGAAATAAGGAAGGGACGGTCCAGAAAATTAGGGGGCCAGCACGCAGCACGGTAATTTCAGTGGGCAAGAGCGACCTGCAGCAGTGGTGTTTGTGTGTGCATTTGCACCATACGGGAGTCACCCCGTTGACAAGAGAAAGTCAGGGGAAGGAGCACTCTGCCGTGGATCGCAATTGGGGAAGGAACGGCCAACGGCCAGCAACAAGCGTGCTAACGACGCCAACGAAAAGCTGCAAAAGGGGCACTAAAAGGGACCTAGGAACCCCTAAAACGCAGATGCACTTTGAAAGAGAAACGATAGCTGGGCGCTGCTGGCCGTTGCCGTCCACTCACAAGTAGACAAAGTGGGTCGTGCACGGAGCGCAGGACGAGCACGGCTCCAGTCGCACACCAGCAAAGCAAAATTCAGGGGGAAAGGCAGCACCGACCGGCTTATTTTCCACGCCATGGCCCGAAGAGGGAAGGCGCTCTAAGTCCGAAAAGGGGGGAAGGCGCTCATGGCCTCTTTGTGTCCAAGGCGGTCTGCCGACAAACTGAGGGACAGGGGCAAAAGTCGAACTTTTGCGCCGTGTCCTTTTTTTGATCGGGTGGGCTCTTTTTGGCTCTTGTGAGAGCGCTAGATATCGGGGAAAGAAGCTTGGGCAGAAACTCGATGCAAGGACGAGATGTATGCGATAAACGCAAGCCCATCTTGACAGGCGGTTTTTCTAGGTGGAATACGTTCGGCGTTGCACAGGGGCATTCCCCTGAGCCGTGCAATATGGAATAGCCCGAATAGGAAAGAGCTGCTGACAGCTGGCAATGAACGGTGCTGCTATAGCGCCAGCTGGCAAGTACTGGGCCATTTGTCACGGCACCTGCCAAAGTGCGCATGAGCTAGCTTGGATGGTGACGCGTGACAGAGCTCCAGCCGACCTCCTTCCACGACTTGTCCTAAATATTGGACTTTCTTAAAAGTGACTTCTTCTTCTTCTTTTTTCATCAATCACGAAACTCGGTTTCGCTCCGCCCTCTTTCTCGGCCATCGAACTCGGTGCTTCTTCCACAGCGCCCACTGTCAGCCTTCAGCGGAGCATGTTTCGACATGGATACGCGCAATTCGCAGCCTCCGAATACCGTTAGGCCACCAATATCCACTTGAAGGAGGGGAAGCTTCTTTCGACCTCTGACCAGCTCCTCTGTCTGCGCATCACTCGTTGTCGTTCGCTCGCACGAATCATCGTGTCGATTCGCTTGCCATTCACTTTATCTTGACCATTGTCTGCGACTCGCTGCCTCGTTCCCAGCCTCCTACCGCAGGGGTATTGTGACTAGGCAGCTAGAGGTCCTGTCTCCTGGGCTATTCACTTTACGGATATAAAACTGTCTCGCCCCACACCTTGCGCTCTCCATCTCCATGACGTCGGCCTGCTCCCGTTGACTTTCCGGGACATATCTCGAGCTTCTCTTCGTCTCGTACTTTTTGATAAACAAATCCGTACGGCAAAATGGACGCTCGCACGCCCATAGAGGGCTCCAGCAATGTTATCGCGCTGGCAGCATCGTTCAACCTCAACTGCGACTGCTTCGTCGTCGGCACTAACACTGGACTACGAGGTGAGAGCTCCGTATCTTCTCTTTCTGCTGGAACAAAATGCTGACTATCGGTGATAGTATTTGATGCAGCTACATGCAAACTGCTGGCGAGACGAGCTTTCAAAGAAGGCGGCGTCGGCCTCATCCAGATCGTCGGCCGCACCAACATCATCCCCCTCGTCGGCGGCGGCCGCAAGCCCGTCCATAATCCGCTCAAGATTGTGGTATGGGACGAGAAGCGGGAGAAGTTCACGCGGGAAGTTTCTTGCCAGCGGCCCATCCGGGGCATGCATGTGCTTGGCCAGAAACTTGTGGTGGTTCTCGACGAGGAGGTGCGCATCTACGCCATTGACCGCAACCCTGTCCAAGAGCACAGCTTCACCACCACGCCCAACCCGGCCGGCCTTTGCGCCGTGTCTCGAACCCACTTTGCCATCTTGGGCCAGATCCCGGGCCACGTCAAGATTGTCCACAACGAAACCCACCAAGTCAGCATCATCCCGGCGCACTCGTCTGAACTGGCCGCCATTGCTCTGAGCCGTGACGGCTCCCTCCTGGCCACGGCAAGCGAGAAGGGCACACTCATCCGCGTGTTCCTCACATCCAACAATGGCCGCGTGGCCGAGCTGCGGCGCGGCGTCGACCAAGTCACCATCTTCTCGCTCGGCTTCAACCCGTCGGGGACACTACTGGCGTGCACATCCGATAAAGGCACCCTGCACATCTTTGATATCCCACACCAGGCCACAGGCGATGGACCTGGACTTACCGGCGGCGGCAGGCAGATTGGCGGTGTTCCATCGGACGTTGGCGGCGATTGGGCCTATGAGGAGTCGGACGGCGGCGTATCCTTCTCGTCGGACCAGCGAGCAGACCCGAACCGCAGTAAGGACGGCGGCAGTGGTCGCTGGGGCGTCCTTGGCAAGATTCCCTTTATGCCCAAGTACTTCCGGGACACGGTCTCGTTTGCCAGCGCGGAGTTCTCTATGGACGACGGCCCGGGCGCTAATCGGATCCGCGAGGCTGACGAAGCAACAGCAATGGGCCGGTCCCGTCTCCCACTGGGTAGTGTTGGGTGGCCGAACGATAATACCGTGGTCGTCCTCGGTACTGGTGTGGAGCCCAAGTACGAGCGCTTTGTGATTTCCACGGGCAGCGAAGGCCAGCGTGTCTGCGTTCGCCAGGCATGGGCCAACTACCTCAACATGGATTTGGCGTGAGGGGGAGGAACTGCAATATGCATGCCTTTGAGTTGGCAAGAACAGCCTTCTTTTTATTTTTATTATTATTTTGGATAGCGGATGGCGTTTTTGTTTTGTGGGTGCATTCTTCTTAGATCTCCTTGTTGTTTACACGGTTGCGGCGTTCCTGGGATACTACTGCATTTATACAAGGCGTCCCGGTTGGTGTTTGTTTTCAAACGCTGCATATGAAGATTATATTTTGATATATACGAACCAAATGGATTTAAACGTGCTCAAAATTCGCTGCAAATCAAACAAAAATGAATCAGTGATTGTGGATCAGTGTCTCCGGTCCCGGTCATCACGGTCGTCCTTCCTATCCCTTTCTCGTCTCCGGTGGGACGACTCCTTGTCGTGCTCTCGTGTGCGGCCAACTCTCCCGATCGCGGTCTCGCTCTCGTCTCCGGTCGCGGCTGTCGTCACCTTCCCTGTCATCCCTCCTCCGGTCCCGGTCCCGATCCCGGTCCCGATCTTTGTCTCTGTCGCTTCTCTCTCGCCGACGCTCCCCATCGTCATCGTCCCTCCGTCTGTGCCGGTGCTCGCGCCGTTCGCCGTCCTTGTCGTCTCGTCTTGAGGAGCGATCCTCGTCCTCATCTCGTCGTGACCGATGTGACCGATGTGACCGGTGCGAGCGGTGCCGATGCCTCCGTTCGCTGTCGCCGCCCTTCGCGTCGCGCAACCGCCTGGCCTCGTCAACCTCCTTCTTCTTCTCCTCAATCAAAAAGTCCTTCATTGGGTCCTCGTCGTCGTGCTCGTCAATCAGCTTTTGTAGTTCGCGCTCTTCGCGCAGCAGTGGTTGGTGGTTTTGCTTGTCCTCGCCGCCTCGGCTGCGAATTCTTTTCTTTTCTTTGCGCTCGTCTTCGCTGGGTGTGGCTTCGCCCATGTCTGTGTCGCTGTTGTCGCCGGCGGCAATCTTGGCGCCGTCCGCCTGGCCCAGCCGTCGCTGGATGTCGGCCCAGCCAACTTTGAACTCGTCGGCGTCCTCGTCATCGCGTGCCTTGTAGCGTGCATGGTCGACCGAGATCATGCGCCCGCCAATTTGTGCGCCGCCCAAGTTGTCCACCGCTAGGTCACAGCTGCGCTGGTCCTCGTACTTGAGCCAGCCGAAGCCCTTGCTCTTGCCCGTCTCCTGGTCGCGCGCTAGTTTGAGAAAGACGGGCTCGCCATACTGCGAGAAGATGGTGATGACATCGCCTTCACTCAAGTCGTATGGTAGGCCGCCAAAGTAGACAAAGGCGGTGTCGCGGTAGTCGGTGTGCCAGGAAGCATTCGGAGAGCTGTCAGAAGAAGAGGTGTTAGCTAATGCTGCCTTCAGAGCGAAGAGAACTTCTGGGAGCTCTATCGCCAAAAAAGGTATACTTACATTCCCTGCTCAAGCTCCTTCTTGTTGAGCTCTTGAATCTGCCGTATCTTGTTCATTGTCGCGGCTGGTCGGTCTCTCCTTCGTTTGCCGTTTGTGTTGTTCGGACAAGGCTGCCAGGGTTCACGAAGCTTGGTTTTGAAGCTTTTCTGCCGTCACGACTTTGGTGCCGAGGTGCGTCATCACGTGATTACCACAACGCTGGTATAATTTTCAACGTCTGCATCAGCAACCAGGAACGGTGCCTGGAAATCGCTGTAGTAAGATACATGTGTATGCTTGGAGCTCTATGTAGGACTTTACATCTCCTCTGATATTCGCAGTGTTTTGTTTTGGACGCACCATGCATCGATTGCCCCAATCATGAGGCTGCAGAAAGCCGCTGACAGCTAGAGGCCTGAAAATGGCAGGCGGTCAAGATAGCACTCGAGGTACTTGTAGACGCCTCTTAGAGGGGCATAAGGCAAACCATGTGCCTGTGGTCGCAACCCGGGACAGTGACAGAGTGGGTAAAGGTGGCAGCACATGTGCTCCGAATAAGAGTCGGCGCTTGCTGGTAATGCCGGGACGCCACCTATTAGTCGCCCCCCTGATGGCAGTTCTTGGGGGCGTTCATAAGAGGCAACTGTCACGACTGCTCCTTCCGTAGATGAAAGCTTGCCAGCCTACTTTTTTGTCTCACATTGGCTTTGTTTGTTCTCCAAATGGAAGGAACATGTGGAAGTACGACCATTTTGTTCTGGCTGACTCATATTGTTGTAGAACAGAGACAGTGAAAGAAAGGAAAGAGCGGCTCTGGTAGTCGTTCCCAAAGTTTAGTAAAGGCTGTCGGCGGGCTCATATTAACGGGTGGGGCGGGCAGGTGCGCCAGCTGGTTGCTTGGGGCGTCCCCCCAGAAGCCAGAGGCCAGTGGTTTGCGCCTTCCTGATACTGGGTCACCGTCATCTTTTCTGCCCCTCCTCCTCCTTCCCGCTTAACCCTCTTATTCCATTTCGTTCTTGCCTTATTTCTTCTTTGTTCTTTCCGCATCGTTTCTCTCGTGGACTTGCACGGATCGTCTTCTCCTGTCTTTTCCTTCTTGCCGCTTTTTAAACCTCACTTTCTTGGATTTGTTGGTCATATTTCGCACGACTTTTCTTCATTTCGCTGCACGATTACACCGCATCCTGCCTACACACCTGCGCATTAATTGCGATAACACTTTTTTGTTACCCGTTATCAGGAAGTTGGAGGGGTCGCATAACAGCCAGCCCGCCAGCCCGACGGAAAGCGAGACTTTGCTGCAACAAAAAAAAATACAGTGCAGTGAGATCGCTTATCTGTTTTTGCTACTCTCTATCTTACTTGGGTCGTACCTCGCTCGTCATATCCGCGACACAAAAAAGATTCCACTTCCGCCAGCCTTGCGCACACGATTGTCGCGTGCATCGTCCGCCAAATTATCCCACAGATTCTAGTTGAAGGGGACAACCCGCACACCAACCAGTCCAGATGATGGCCGCACAGCTACAGAAGGCCAGCGGGGCTTCTTCTGGTTCGTCGAGCGAGGCGACATCGCTCGGCGCTGCGGCTACGACACCGGCTGCGCCGCCTGCACCAGCCCCCGTCGCCGAAACGACACCTCTCACCAACCGCGCCGGCGAGAGCAACAGCCCATACGTTCGCGCACAAGCAGAAACGCCTGTCCACTGGCAACTGTTTGGCAAGGAGGCCATCGACCGTGCCAAGCAGGAGAACAAGCCTATTTTTCTGCACATTGGCTTCCTCGCCTGTCACTGTAAGTACACAGGCGCATACTTGCATTACTATTTCTCATACTAACGAACTCTCTTTTAGATTGCCGCTTGACGACACAAGACTCCTTCTCGAACCCCAACATTGCCTCAATCCTCAACGAGTCCTTTATTCCTATTGTCGTCGACCGCGAAGAGCGCCCGGACATTGACGCTGTGTACTGGAACTACCTGCAGCTGGTGAACAGCAGTGCCGGCTGGCCCATCAACGTGTTCTTGACACCCGACCTTGAGCCTGTGTTTGGCGGCAGCTACTGGCCCGGCCCCGGTGCGGAGGCTAGCGGCCGCGACAAGCAGAGCGGCAGCGAGGACGGCGAGGAGGAGGAGTTGATCGGCTTCCTCGGGGTGCTGGAGAAGTTGCGCCAGTCGTGGACGGAACGCGAGGCGCAGTGCCGGGCCGAGGCCAAGGAGACGGTTACGCAACTGCGGAAATTCGCTGCTGAGGGTACGCTCGGTCCCCGGGGCCTGCTTAAGCCTAGCGAGGCCAAGGGCGAGTCTTACTTGTCGGACGAGCTCGACCTCGATATCGACCAGCTGGACGACGCCTACACGAAGCTCAAGAAGACGTTCGACCCCGTGAACGGTGGTTTCGGTGTCGTACCCAAATTCGTCACGCCTGCCAAGTACTCGTTCTTGCTGCAGCTCGGCAGTTTTCCCTCGGTCGTCCAAGACATTGTCGGCGAGGCTGAGGTGGCGAGCATTGTGCAAATGGCGCTCTACACACTCCGGAAACTGCGCAACAGCGCGCTGCACGACCACCTGTCCGGCGGTTTCGGCCGTGCCAGCCACACGATCAACTGGACCCTGCCGCACTTTGAGAAGCTGATTCCCGACAACGGTCTGTTGTTGAGCCTGTACCTCGATGCATGGCTGTACACTTTGCGCGCGCCCAAGTCGGAGCTGCCCAGCGGCTCGGCCGCCGGCACACAACCCGAGTTCTTGGATGTTGTGTATTCGCTGGCCGACTACCTCTCGAGCGCACCAGTGCGCCTGGAGGGCGGCGGCTTTGCCAGCAGCGAGTCGGCCGACTCGTTCTACCGCAAGGGCGACAGCCATATGCGCGAGGGTGCCTATTATGTCTGGACACGGCGAGAGTTTGACACGGTGGTCGGCGGCGGCCATGGCCACAACGACATGGACGCGCGCGTGGCGGCGGCGTACTGGAACGTGCTGCAGGACGGCAACGTGGACCGCGACAACGACCCCTTTGACGAGTTTATCAACCAGAATGCGCTCTACATCAACAAGGATGTGACGGAGTTGGCGCGGCAGTTTAACATTCCGCGCGAGAACGTGGAGCGGATCATGACGGAGGCGCGGGAGAAGCTTGCTGCGCACCGCGAGAAGGAGCGCGTGCGACCCGTGCTGGACGACAAGGCGGTAGTGGCCGGCAACGGTATTGTCCTGGGCTCGCTGGCGCGCGTTGGTGCGGCACTCAAGTTTGGCGGCCACAGCGCGGAAAAGGGTGACAAGTACATTGGCGCTGCACGAGATGCGGCCAAGTTTATCAAGGCGAACCTGTGGGATGCCAAAGACAAGAGGCTGTACCGCGTGTTTGTGAACGGCAAGCGGGAGAACGTGCTTGCGTTTGCGGAAGACTACGCCTACCTGATTGAGGGTCTGTTGGAGCTCTACGAGGCCACCGGCGAGGCCGAGTGGCTTGAGTGGGCCGATGAGTTGCAGAGTGAGTGGCGTCCCCTTCTCTCTATCAAATATTGAAATAGTTGCTAACGCGTCACAGAACAACAAATCGACCTCTTCTACGACCGCTCTGATGTGCCGTCGACACAGACGCACTCGTCCAGTGGCGGCTTCTACCGCACCCAGGAGACGTCTGCCGAGGGAGAGGTCGACCTCCTTCGTCTCAAGGACGGCATGGACACGACTCTGCCGGCTACCAACGCCGTCGCTGCCAGCAATCTCTTCCGCTTGGGCAGCGTGCTGGACGACGCCAATTACACCCACCTGGCCCGCGAGACCATCCACGCGTTTGAGGTCGAGATGCTCCAGCACTCGTGGCTATTCCCTGGTCTGCTGGCCCAGATTGTGTCGGCACGCCTTGGCGGACCCCAAGTGGCTGCCGTGGCTGCTGGTCCTTCAGCCTCGGATGCAGTCGTCGCTGAGTATTTCCAGAAGCCGCGTGCCGGTCTGCGGAGCCTCGTGTATGTTGAGGGCAGTACCTCAAACAACGGCAAGGAGACGACGGCGGCGTCGTGGCTGCTGGCCGCAACCCGAGCCTAGTCGACCTGCCCACCAAGGAGGCCACTGAGGGCTCGTTTGTGCTCAAGAACGGCAAGTGGGAGAAGGCGTCACCGGCCGACCTGACTGTGAATGTCGAGGCGAGTGGTTGAGGGAGAGGAGAAGGGAAAGCATTTATACTGATTTCATAAGAGAGTCGGGGAGTTACAAGGGATGTGGAAAGTGTTTGCCGGAGTTTTATTTAACTGCTATCTTGCTTATAGTTTTGCCGTTCTATTCTGTTCTACTTTTATTCAAATTTATCTCCCTTATGGATATCAGCAGCATTCGGCTTTATTTGATTTGAAAGATAAAAAGACGTGATGCTTGTCTCTTGCTTTCTTTCTTTTTTTTTTTTTTTTTCTTCTAATTTTTTTTATTAACTCTTTTCTTGAACCTCATGATAATTATTTAATTTCAATGAGAAAAAGCATTAATTAAAACAATCATTTCTAAAAAGTGAAAATAGGCACTACAGCTACAAGTAACGGGGGAAATTAACAATATTGGTGGAGGCTTGAAACAAACAAGACTCATCTGCTTGTCTCTGCCTGCTGCTTCAATATGATATCATTCTGAGTTTGCGGGTCGAGTCAGTCAACAGACGGTCCTTCCTCTTTCGCTCTTTCCCTCTTTTGCAGTCAGTCACCTTCAGTTTGTAAGCTCGGGTGGAGCCTTTGCCCGATCGAACCTTCTCAGTGTGGGTTTAGCGGGCGCAGCGGTCTCACCGCCCGCGACAGTGACTCTTTTCTCTGGCTAGTGGGGTGTACTTTCTGGCAGTTGGCGCATTTGCCCCGCGAAGAACAGGCGGCAGAAAAAAAAAGTTGCTCTAACAGCGAGACAAAGTGAGGGCAGCACCTTCCGCAATTTTCTTCGCTTAGAAAGCAGGGCGAACCTCGACGAAAAGAACGAGCCGACTTTGGAGCGACCCTTTTGTTCTGTCTTCTTGCCACGACCACTCGTATATATACCATTGGCGACTTTCGTCACAAGCTTTGGAACCCTCTGCTGAAGCAATTATCGACTACGAGCCACATTCGGCACCTCGACGACCTACGTCACCCCTCCTCTACGAATCTACGAATCTACGAATCTACTCCCGAAATCAACGGCAACCTCTCTATTTTCTTCACTCACAATGTCGCACAACGCGCGCGACGAGCACCCGACGGAGGACGACGGCGACGACTCTGGTCCGGAGATGCTTGATATGGACGATGCTGCCGAGGAGATTGAGGGCGGCGATGTTGAGGGTGGCGACGACGATGTGGCCATGGACAGCGGCGACGACGACGACAACGAAGAGCTCGTGCTCCACAACGACTCGATTGCCTACTTCGACCTCCACAAGGACTCGGTGTTTGCGATTGCACAGCACCCCAAGTACCCGTCGCTCGTGGCCACGGGCGGCAGCGAGGGCGAAGGTGACGAGTCGCCCGGCAAGGGCTATGTGATTGACACGTCAGCCGCCGCAGAGCGTCCCTTGTTGCCGGCGAGCTATAGCTCGGACCCTTCGGCGGCTGCCAACCAGCCCAGCAGCACCGAGCTGACCCCTCTCTTTGAAATTGACGGCCACACCGATTCCATCAATTCGCTGGCGTTCACGCTGCCCAACGGCGACTTTTTGGTGTCGGGCGGCATGGACGGCCGTATGCGCGTCTATGGCGTCAAGATTGGCAACGGCCGTGCCGACTTCAAGTTTGTCGGCGAGTCCCAGGAGGTGCCCGAGATCAACTGGCTGGCGCCCTGCCCTGGCCGCGACTACCCCAACACGGTCGCGCTCGGTGCCTCGGACGGTTCCGTTTGGGTCTTGTCCATTGATCCCTCGGCCGACCCGGCCAACCCCATCCAGATCGTCCAGTCCTTTTTCAGTCATACAGCCGCCTGCACGGCCGGCGTGTGGACGCCCGACGGCAACCTGCTGGCCACCGTCAGCGAGGACAGCTCGCTGCAAGTGTGGGATGTGTGGGGTGTCGCTGCCGGTCGCGGTCTGGTGCCCGGCGGTGCGCAAGCGCTGCTGTCGCTGACGGGCGAGGACCAGCGGTTCGAGGTGCCCGGTGGCCTGTACTCGGTGGCTGTGTCGCCTGGCGGCACACTCGTGGCCGTCGGTGGCGCTGGCGGTGTGATCAAGGTCGTGACCCTTCCGCGGTTAACGGGCGCCCAGGCGGCCGGCCAGGCCAAGGGTGGTGCTTCCAACGCCAAAGGCAAGGGTGCCGCAGCCAAGGGCGCTGCACGGCCAACACCCGCCGGCCAGGGCAGCGGTGCCGCCACCACAGACCCGGCCCAGTTTGGCACCATCCTGGCGTCCCTGGAGGTGCAGTCGGACGGCGTCGAGACGCTGGCGTTTGCACCGCCGCCGATGACGCTGCTGGCCGCCGGTTCGGTCGACGGCAGCATTGCCGTCTTTGACGTTACACGGTCGTTTGCCATTCGCCGGCACATTCGCCTGGCGCACGACGACTTTTCGGTTGTCAAGGTCGAGTGGGTCAAGTCTGCGCCCGCATCTCTGACGGGCGGTGTGGCTGCTGGTGTTGGCGGCCCTGCACAGTGGCTGCTGACGAGTATCGGCATGGACGGTGTTGTGCGGCGGTGGGATCTGCGCAAGAACGTGATGCCCGACAAGCCCGGTGACAATGGCCTCGTCAAGGAGTGGCGTGGTCATCGCGGTGACGGCGAGGGTGGTGGTGTCTTGGGTTTCGTGCAGGGCGACACTGGCGAGCGTGTTGTTACGGCCGGCGACGACGGTGTTGTTCTTGTGTTTGATGCATAGACAGAAAGGTGGACTGGTAAATAAATAAAGGTGGAAGCATTTTGCATTTTTGTAATTTTGATAAATAATAAACCATTTGTTCTTGAAAGACGACGATTGTGCTGTAATAGTGAATGAAGTCTGTACTTTGTCGTTGCAACCGTTGTGTGGAGCAGTGAAAGTTTGGGGGAAGAAAATAAGTGGAGCCGATTGTTTACTTTCAAACTGAATGGCTACGCGTGGCCCGTGCGCGTGTCTTTGCTTCTGCACTTAACGTCCACCACGCACCACCACTACTCTGATTTCAACCCCGCCCAACAACGACAACATCAATCGACTCACGACAGGACACACCGACCTCCCTCTTCACACAACAGCATGTCCCTCTACTCCTCTTCTGCTGGGCCCTCCCAGACTTTGGCCCTCTACGGCGACTGTGTCGCGTCCCTCCGCAACTCGTTGGCCTACCTCGAATCGTCCGTCGCGACTCTCGCCGCAGAGACGACCAACTCACCCAATGGCGGCGGCAGTACAGGCGCCGTCGCCGATATGCCTCGTCTTGCGAGTGTCCTGAAAACCGTCCGCCATTACGAGCTCGTCCCCCAACCGACCTTGGCGGCGGCCGAACAGTCTCTCCAGTCCGAGATTGGCCCGGCCGTCGCCCAGCTGCTGGACCGCGCATCGCACCAGCTGGCCCGGCAGGCACGGCGGATTGATACACTGCAGGCGCGGGCGGCCCTGCAAGCGGGCAGACTCGAGGGGGACGGCGACGCGCGTGAAGCGCAAGCGAAGGGACGGACAACACTGGCTGGTCGGAAAGCCCCCACCAAGTCGTCTGCAGTCGACCCTCTGCGCGCCCGCATGGTGCACCAGCGCAAGGAGCAGCTCAAGTACAGCGTGGAGCGTCTGGAGCGGGAAGTCGCGCAGAAGGAGCGTGAACTGCGGCAGCGGCTACGGCAGTCGACGGTGGGGCAGTGAATGGAGCAACTCGAGGATATAGAAAGAAAAACGACGAAAAAAAAACACGATACCCATGGACGACGACGCGTCGAGACGACTGCAGCAGTACACAGAACGACATACGGGCCGACGACTTTGATACAAACATCGACACGATAAGTTTTGACGCGACAACGAACAAAAAAAGGGGCGGGGCCATGCAGGTTGGAGTCTGCCACACACGGGCCGCGACACTTGTCCTCCCATAAAACAGCGCCGACTGCAACTCTGCGGCGCGCTATTAGAGTCGCGTGCCATCATTTGTCTACAAGACGACTGCTGAAATCAATACCAATGGCGACGACAGATGGCACCGACCTAGATGGAATGCAAAACCTCGAGGCTGTGCACATACTCAGTATCGTGTGGCATGCGAGTGGGGGAACGGAGCGTCCGAGAGACTCCAGCTTCAGCTCCAGCTGTCCGGCACGAGAATTCCGAGAAATCGATGAACAGCCTCCGAGATATTCTGATACCGGGGCCAGAGATCGCGTTGGGGGTAGCTTTCAGCAGCTTTCAGCAGCAGCTCGTGTATCATAAAAACCCCTGCAGGACCTGGGCAGTATCGTCAGATAGAAGCATGCAGTTGGAACAGCAACTCTCAATCCACAAGTCTAGATAGAACAATATCACGCATAGTCACCCTGTATGGAACCTCGATTTTCTTCTTCTTTTTTTTCACTTCAATTTCAACTTATAAAAGAAACCTAATCTCAGGTTTTAATTTGGAGTTGGTTTGTACTGTAATTTGCAATATTGTTTCCTATAGCCGTGAACTCATCTCGTAAAAGAAAATATAGAAAGAAGAAAAGAGGTCCAAAAAAAAATAGACAGTAAAAGGGGGAGCCTCGCACAGGAGGGACATGGAATCGAAGGGGTGTGTTAAATGTGTGAAAAATACAATGTTCAGCTGGTCGTGTGATGTGTGATGGATTGAGTTGCTACTCACTCCTCTCAAACGACACAGCCGAAAGAAGTGGGAATAAGAGAAACGAAAAAGTGACATGAGAAACAAAACCCCGTGAAAGAGCAGATAGCAAAAGAAGACTGGATGGGGTGGTAGTCAAGAAAATAACAAAAGAATTGTTGTGGCAAAAAAAGAAAAATAGAGAACGCATAAAAGTCGAGAGCGCAAGTAAAGAAGAAAGACAAAAAAAATAAAAGCCAAAAAAGTCAAAAAGCCTGGTTTTGGAACCTGAAAACACCTGTGTATACCTGGCGGCCAAACGTGTCCAAGCCCTTGTCCCGAATTCCCAGCTATCGTACTTTTGAACTCGATGTATAGTGTGTCGATGTCGTATGGACGAAGAGAAGGAAGGGAGAAGGATCGGACTCGGTGGTGGCGTAGATGTGGGTATATGTATATAATATAAACAAAAAGACTGTAAGGGAAAGAAAAAGCGTAAGAGTATGAAGGCAAAGTTCAAACTCCTTATAACAGGATCAGGTAGTTGCTTGGTGCAATACCCGTCTCGCCGCTCTCTTTCCTTGCCTGCCACCAGCGGCCGCTGACGTCCGACACCTCCAGGATCTCGTGCTTGGAGAAGCTGATCTCGTTCGCGTCGTCGGGGTTGGCCTCGTAGCTGTAGATGGCCTTGGCGCGGTACGGGTATTCGGTGGGAGGTACTATCTCGCCCTCTGTGCCGCCGGGCGCGCCAGGGCCCTTGCCGGTCTGAGCACCAAAGCCGCCGCCGTTCAATGCCGAGTTGCGCTGGCCAGTCGGGACGCCGGTGACGGGCGACGAGTTCTCAAAGCCGTTGAGCTGGGCGGAGGTGTACATCTGCGGCGGCGCAGCCGACGTCGAGGTCTCGGGGCGGCCGGCACCATAGGCGCCAACCATTGTCTGTCTGTTCGTGTTTGACTCCTTAGCCAGGGCGAACGAGTCGAGGTAGGCGCGAGGAACGGCAGACGGTGCCGAGCCGAAGTAGAACATCCAGACAATCTGAGAGATGAGGAGGAATTAGTAAGGAACACAACGACGCGACGATCTTGAGATTGGAGGGCTTCAACGTAACCGTCACCATGGACAGGAGGATAAAGCCAGCAGCAGCGGCTTCCTTAGCGCCGTTGCTGGAGTACACGAGGCCGTTGACGGAAGAGGTGGCCAGGACGAGGCCGCAGGCCAGGTAGCCGACAACGGCGACATGGTAGGTCTGGGAGGTGTCGGAAGCGACGACGACGAAGACACCGGCAATGACGAAGAAGTAGTAGACGATGGTCCACCAGGTGTATGTTGGGAATGCGCTCTTGGTCTGAATCTGGGCGACGATGGAGGAGATGAAGGAAATGATCCACGCGAGCTGGAGAAAAGTGATGTTAGTATTGACCGCATTGTCTTGTCATTTGGAGTCGTCGCTTTACTGCTGGGTCGAACGTACTGCGGAGATGGAGATGGTGGCCAGAGCGAATGGGTCGCCGATGATGTTGCCGAGGCTGATGCCGTTCCGGCGTCCGTACTGGACGCGAGACTGTTCCATTTTGCGCAGAGACGGTGAACGAAGCGAGCCGTAGGAGGGCATAAGGAACGGTCGGGTATGAGATGTTCGTCGATGGCGAAGTCGAAGTTTAAGTCGAAGTCGTAGTCGGCGAAGATAAAAGTCGAAAAAAAGGAGCGGATGGCCGAAGGAGCGGAAAAGAGCGAAAGAAGAGAAAACAGATAAAAAAGGGACAACGAAGAAAAAAAAAGACCAGACAATGAGAAGACGAAGAAAATGCAAGAAACGGGGGAAAGAGAGAGAGGAGAGAAAGAGTGAGAGGGCGAGAGAAAGAGGCCAGAAAGGGGTTAGAAGACCAGGCGGGAAAAAAAGGTCTGTTGGATGTGGAGGCTGGTTTCCGTCGAAAAAAGAGGCAGCGGGCGTCCCTGCTTTGCTGGCTGGGCTGACTCTTGGGCTGTGAGTGTGAGGTAGGGGGTTGAAAGAGAAAAAAGGGCGAAAAAGGGAGAGGAACGAGAGGAAACCGAGCGCGGGAGATCGAATAAGTGGGCTTTTGTGGGGAGGGTGTGCTGGATGGTGGTGTTGGGCGCAGGCGCAGACAGTGGGCGACTGTGAAGGACAGCGGCGACAAGGACGAAAAGACGTGACCCAAAGTGTGGCAGTGTCTGAGAGTCCAGAACGGGGCAAAGAACACCAAGACGCAAAAGACGGTACGACGTAGAAGTAGGGCGTTTGAGGGAGGTGAGCGTTTTGGCGTTTTGAAGTGTGGGTTTGTTTGAGCGTTTGAGCCGTTTCCTCTTTCTGCAATTTTGGCTGTTAGTGGACTCCGTTCGCGACAGGGGTAGGGAGGCGTAAAGGAAGTGAGAGGGTGAAGCGTTCGACCACACCCTGCGACGGGCGAGGGCGGCTTTCTCTTTCTTACCGTTCTGGAATGATGAACAAGAGCGTGTTGTAATCGCCAAGCCGGGCGATACAGTTCTTCAAGACTGAAGACGAGACGAGACTTTCCACGGAGCAAGAGGAGTGAACGTGACGTGACGAAATGCGTGTCCGGAATGTCGCGAAGATGCTAATCACTGCCCAGATGTTTGGTGGTGATGTGATGGATGTATGGAATACGAAGAGAAGTCGAAGATGAGGACGCTGGGCCGAGTTGTGAAAGGAGTTGTGAAAGATCGTGAGGTTTGTTGACTTGCAGTCGAGGCCGAGAATGATCGCGATGTGAAAGGTCAAGAAAAGACTGGCCAACGCAGTAGACTCGACAGCCGATAACACGATGTGTGCACACGTCGTACGTCGTACTGGAAATCGCGATCGCCGTTGAAGATGTTGCTGTTGTGGAGGCGGATGTGTGAGAGCTAAGAGTTCGAGACTACAGGCTGTCAAGAGCAAAACGTCCGTCCAAAAGACGACAACCGAATAGCTGGATGAAGTTGACGACGATACGACGGAAAGGGATACGGCTGTGCCTTGCTGCCTTTGTTCTTTTTCTTCTCTTCTTGATTGGCGTTGTGCCTTTTTTTGTGTGTCTGTTGGTCGATGCGAGGATGTTGGCCTGGGGCCGATGTAATTGGCTTGCGCGGGGAAGTGGACGGTTGATCGATGTCTGCGCAGCAGGCGTCTCGTCTTTGGTTTAGTCGGGAATGTTGGAGATGTAAAAGAGAATACGACGTCGAATGTGCGATACGAGAAGTTTTAAAGAAGATGGAAGAAAAGATCACGAAACAAACATCAACACACGAAGACGAAAAGGAGGGGCGATATACGTCTTCAAAAAGGCAATTGCAGTCAATCGCCGGAAAGAGAAAGAGCGTTCTGCAAAGTCTACGACGCACGCGACTACGGAGCACGAATATGCGAGATAAAGAAGGAACGAAGGCCTACGAGGGCAAGAGCGACAGGGGTGTTTGCGGTAAAAGGGAAGGAAAGAGACAAAAAAAAGCATAAAAGAGGCACAAAACTGGAAGGAAGGGAAGGGAGTCGTGTGGGAAGGGAAGGAACGGAGGGCCCGCGAAGGCAAGCAATTGAGGCAAGAACGGCCTCCCAAGATCCAAGAGACGGGTAGACACAGGTCGAGGAGAATGTAGCGTGTTTGCAGGAGGCTGCTGCAGTCAGAATGAGAGGCCGTCAAGACATCGAAACGGCAGTACGGAGTACGAGATACGGAGTACGTTGGATGAATATCTGGAAAATCTCACGAGACTGGACGGTGGGCGTTTGTGACGTTTCGCCGAAGAACAGCTTGCAAGTGCGTACGGAAGGCGCGGCCTTGTGGCGTGAGGCCTATTAATTACCAAAGAAAGGAAGGGAAAAAGGGCAGCGAGTCGTTCTCGCCGCGCGTGTGCAATTGTGACACTCGTGGCAG
Source organism: Sporothrix variecibatus (assembly GCA_016097105.2). Classification (NCBI taxonomy): domain Eukaryota; kingdom Fungi; phylum Ascomycota; class Sordariomycetes; order Ophiostomatales; family Ophiostomataceae; genus Sporothrix; species Sporothrix variecibatus. Next base: position 1,875,838 of record JADMNI010000007.1, on the reverse strand, counting down.
ACAAACGGAAGGAACTCTTCGCCAAAAGAAAAAAAAAAAAGGTTCAAGAACGGAAGGAATGCAGGAAGCTGCGCATGCCAGGGGCAAAGAAGTGCAGATGCAGGTCGAGACGGCTTCGACGGGCTTCAACTATTGGCTGTCGTCGTGGGAAAGGGAAAAAGAGCTTGAAGAAAGAAAAGGGGTCTGGTGCGAAACGCGTCCCCTTGAATTTTACCGTTTTCGACGCTAGCGCACCTCACCTTTTTGGCCCTGACACTGGCTCGACTGGCTTCCGGGCTGGGTTTGCTGGCTCGGCTGGCTGGTGGGCACTGGCGGGCACTGGCGGGCACGACGGGCTTCTGGGCCCTGTGGGCTCCACTGAAAAGTGAAAAGTGTTCCTGGATCGAGGTACAGCTCCACAGTGTTTGCAGAAGTTTCTGAGAGTACGTCGTACTCAGTATGAAAGGTTGTCGTTCTTTCATTGCCGTTCCTCATTGTCTTGGAATCCATCTCTTGTGAGAAATAGACTCGAGAGAGTGCGACGCTGGAACGTTGCAAAGAACAGTTCGACGGGTCGAGGCTTTTCGATTCTATGGTTCTTTGGCTGAGGCCAAGACCGCTTGGTGGTCTGTTCACAGTGTCTGAGTGCCATTACAAGTACTCCGTACTTGTAACCATTACCACTGCCACTGGGCTCCAGTGGACTCAGTGGGTTCAGTGGATCAGTGTGGAATCCCTCCCCGTACTTTTACGGCAGTAGTTGTACGACGTAGTGACTTCAGAGACTGCGGGAGACGTCACCGCGAGGAAAAGTACTTTACATATGTTAAACTCTGTGGTTGACGCGTTCTACCACGTATTCAAGAGTCTCCACCCATTGTCCTGGTACTTTTAAGGAGGTACTTGCAGTAGAGAGAGAACGACGCATATTTGCTTGTACCGCATCCTCAACACAATACGAACAGTGAGATGCAATCTTCCCTATCGACATCCTGATACTCCTCACAAACTCTTGGCTCTCTTTCGGAGATATGTACGTTCGTACACAGTACACAGTACAGGGGTTGACAAAAAAAAAGGTAATACTGAGTACTCCGTATGGTCCAGATCTTGAGTTTGCGCGTGGACCTCACGTTTTCGCAGTATCTGTATTACTGAGTATCGAGGGATCGACTGGTGCACAAGGGAGACCGCAAGGGAGACCTCAGAAGGGGAGATCGATTGGCCTCTCACAGTCGAGGACTGTGACGTCTCTTTTCTTTCCTTCACTTTTCAAGACGGCGCTCCTGCAAGGGAGCAACAAAAGGACGACAGTAAGACAGGATATGTCGATACAGTACGGAGTGAAAAGAAGGAAAGAAAAGACCGGGTTGGCGGAGGAACTCTGGCCGTGTTCGTTTGCATTTGGAAGCGTTTTCTTGTCCTTGTTGGACTGGCATAATGGCCAGCAGAGTGGCTTCATCTAAATGGCAAAGTGGATGGCCAAGGTTTTGTAGACAAGGTAGTTGGCAAAGGTAAGATATGTGGAGGAGAGAAAAGTTTGCCATCGGAAGGCGGAAGATATCTGCTGTGCCTCTTTCGTACTTTCTCGGGTTTCTTCTTTCCTTTTTTTTTTTTCGTCTTCCTGTCTTCCTGCCTTCTTCCATCTTCTCTGCATGGAATCGGGGACCCTTGTCTGATCTCCATCGCCACCCACTATTTCCACGACGAGAACTCGAACAAAGTTCAATTGATCTTGAACGAGACTCCGCCTGGCGGAACGAGGCCCGGAAGGTTGCAATGAGTCCACCCATTTTCGGCAGTGGCTTGGGGCTTTTTGGAGTGGAAATGGATTTCGGGCGGAGAGATGACTTCAGAGTGGAGGACGCTGGCCGAATTGGACATTTTTGAGTTGGACTCGAGTACGACGTAATATCTCTTGATTTTATTGCATCTTCATGCGACAAGATTGGGGGGAGATCTTGGACGGAGGGGGAAGAGGTGGGAAGACGTGAGTATGGCACCGTATTCGAAACGGTGAGTATTCTCCGTTGATCATCTCTGCATCTTCCGTTGAAACCGAAGCACATGCTCAAGGATGTTTCTTCTTTGTCAAAGTAGGAAAGTGATGGACAGTCTTCTCCGTATTCCCACACGCACACACGCACACAGAAGGGAGCAGGAGAGCACATGCTATCAAACACGTTTGGGGAAGAACGCCAGAGCGCCTTGTTGGGAACCCCTTGCTCGGCACAAAGCACACTTTTCAAAACACGACACGGAGGGAGACAAGAAACAATCTGTTCAAAAACGGTCGACAGAGCACAGCGATTGGCACAGCTGCTTTTGAAACAATTCTTCTCGAGTTCCGAGACTCTTCTTAACTCTTTTTCCGTCTCTTGGTCTTTTGGGTTTCTGGTCTTCTTTCTGGTCTTTGGGTCGCCGATTGGGCGGACATACGATACCGTAGGACCCGAGAGCACACCTCTACACTTCAAAAGCTTCCTGACCAGTCGTCTCGAAATCGTCGAGGGCGGTTTCGATTTTGGCCCCTTTCTGTCCTACGCAAACGTTATTCTTAAAACCCCATCTTCTATTTCTCTTCTCACCCGATCAAAGTGTCGCACAGAAAAGGGCCCGGGCATTGCACGACGCCGGGAACGAGGCGAAGACGAGGTTAGGTTTAGCTCTATGGCAGAATGCCGAGTGTACTCTTCGTCGTCGAGGCGGTAGAGAAGAAGAAAGACAAAAAAAAGCAGGTAGCTTAAAAGATGTAAGGGTAGAAGTGCAAAACAGTGATATGACCTGCATACAGAGGACAGAAGACAGACATCGCCGTCTTCGCCGTTTTGTGGTCACCACCTACATTGATATTTTGGTCCCTGACGGCGATGACACGCCTTGCACTTGCTGGTAAACGATGATCCTCTCAAAAGTTCCATGGCTCTTGTTCGTCTTGTCCTCTTGTTGGCCATACCATCGGCTTTGACCGTATTATACTACCAATGATCGACAGTATTCATCGTTTTCTCGACGTGCGGTATGCATTCGAGAAAGGCCAAAAAAAAAAAAAAAAACGGCTTGCATCATAAAGGCACTGCCTTCCGGCATTCTATTCTTCCAGACGCAGCCTGTTCCTCTATTGTTGTCGCAGAGTTGGGGCCCTGGTTAAAGAGAGAGACAAGAGAGGGAGAGAGGCGAAGAAGAGAGAAAAGAGGCAAAAGCTGAAACACGGAACGGCAACACCCCGTCCGGCGCTTCGAGTCCGCCCTCTGTCCACTGCTGAGTCAACTCTCGTTCTTGCGTCACAGGGCCAGGATGGCAGAAACTTGGCTTGATTTTTTTTATTGAAGGGAAGCCGAACAAACTGAATGCGACTGGACACCAAGACAAGGCAAAACAGTAACACAATGGTATCATGGCATGCTAAACTGAAAAAAGATGCAAAAAAAAAGACATGGGAAAAGATGCTCTCCTAAATGACGTCGACGAGCTGAGCCTCGTTGGGAAGTAGAATCTCGAACTGGTATGGCATTCGACACACCATACTGCCGTCGTTGTTCTTCTTGCCCGGCCGGCCGTGCTTTGTTTCCCCCGCGGAGAATAAATCCCCTTCGCATCCAGGAGTTGTCCGGGTAAAGACAGTCATCACTCGGAGGGGGTGATGTTTCTTGTCTCGAGAGCAGAGATGCAAGTCCTGTATCGATATAGGTGTTTCGTCGGGGGACGTGCTAAGCGTCCCGTGGTCGTTTCACCGGCAGTTGTCGACTATGTTTCTTCCGTGCGCACCATTGCCCTGCTAGGCTGTTCACAAGTGAGGAAGCGTTCGTGGTGTCCGTAGCGTCCGTGGTGTCCGCGACGAGGCTGAATCGGTCCTAGAATATCGTCCTTGCTGTGTCATGGGTGCGTCCATCAGGAGAGCCGCACCGTCTGCGGCGGTCGTGGGTGGTGCGCGATGGGCAGGCAGGGTAAGTGTGCGGTGTGTCTCATGGTGTGCTGATGCTTTCGGCCCTTCGGCCTCCAGCAGTCAACATGCATTCACACACTCACACACTCTCCTGCTCCGCCTTCCGCGCCGCCGTCTCCAACCGCCGCACGCGGCCCTCTGCGCGCTCCACCCGTGCTTCCACGTTCGCGACCACTTTCGAGGTACCTAGCGCCTGCCGCTCGTAGTATTGCCGCACCAGCTTCTCGCTGCGGCCACGGAGCGAGGCCACCTCGCTGTCCAGCTGTTTTTGCGATGCAGCCAACGCCTCCATCCGCGGCACCAGCCGGACAAGCTGCGCACTCAGCGCCGCTTCCGGCACGGGCGTATCGACGAGGGCGGCATTCAAAGCTGAAGCAGTGGCGGGAAACGCGCTCGCATAGCTGAGGACGACGGCTCTCAGTGCGTCGGGGTCGAGCTGCGTCGGGGGGACATCGGCGGGTGGGGACTGGAAGAGCGAGGGGTGGCTCTTATCTGGTCGATGGTCAGCAATTTCTTTTTTGTTTTTGTTTCAATCCATTAGCTACGCTGGGAGGCAGGGCGTGTGTGTTTCACCTACAAATCTTGAGGAGCTCCGCGTAGACGCGCACGTTGGACACGAGCGACGAGAACCGCCGCTCCAGGTCGGCAAGCGCGTCGACCGTCGGCTTGGCCGGCAGGGCGTGTGCGTCTTCGGGGGTGTTTCCGCCGCCGTACAGCAAATGCTCGACGCGGCGGACGCGTGACTCGAGGAGTTCAAGGGTGGCCTGGCTTGTTTGTTCCATGGTCGTTTCCATGGTGTCCGTAGCGTGGTGAGGAGCCGGTAAAGAGTCAAAGGAAGAGGGACTCGAAGCGGACGAGATTTAGGTGGTGTCAGGTTGACAGTTGTTGTATATCGCGCTGCCGCTTGTCGTCAATCGAATGGTCGGTGAAGCTGTTCGCGATGTCTTCTCTTAGTTGAATAGAGGCTGTCGTCGAAGAAGTTCCGTGATTGGTCGAGTGCTGTTTAGCTGTTGAACTGTTGGCTCCCCTGAATTCCCCTGAATTGAATGCCCATTGGAACCAATTCGCGCCCAGCACCTTCCGGAATGGCCTGTTTCTCACCTCCCTACTGTTCTCTGGGCACAGCTTGGTGTTGCGTAATACCGTGCCCCTCTTGGCCCTTGGCCGCTTGGCGTTAGCGCCCTTTCGCCCCTGTATTTTTGGACCTTGGAGGGGGGACAGGTGAAATGGGACAGCCGAAGGAGCCCAACCCGCCTTCGCCCAGGCGCCCAGGGTAAGGGTTACCTAATGTAATATCAAGCGCAAATTGGAAGGGCAATTGACTAGGGAGGGCCAAGCAAGGTCTTTCGTAATAGCGGTCAATCGGGAGTCCAGGACACATTGTTGTAATCGTAATATGGCTTGGGAATGTTTGTGAGATGCGGCAGAGTGACTCTCAAAGTAGGAGTTTCCCGTTATCGCCTCACCTGCAGCTCGTATTTCGACATGCAAATGACGGATTGTGAATTGATAAGAATCGCCTAAAAGAGTCAAACGAGCCTGTCAAATGGCGCCGGAAGCCGTCTTCGGGGCCGTCATAGGCGCTGTTGGAGGATTTGAGTGGTAGAGTGTGGGTGACTAAGGCCGTCAGCACATGCTAAGACCTGCAGTTGGTGCAGAAAGCGGCGACCGCCTGTGGGGAACGAAGGAAAGGACGTAAAAAAAGCGACGCTACGGGCCTTGGTCGAGGCTTGGCTTGCGTGGTCTTGCCTGTCTCGCTGTCCAAAGACGTAAAGGCGTGCAAAAGACCCGCTGAAAGCCGCTTTTGTCATTCCCCCAGTTCGTCGTAAAGTTAGCCTACGTCTTCTTTCGGTAGGTGCCAACGGGGGCAAAGAAAAAGAAAAAAAGGGCAAGAACAAAGACATCACTTGGTCCTCCACATCCAAGATTTTGCAAAAAGGAAGGAACGAAACAGCCGTTGCCTTCGTCCTCACCATCCTTCACCTTGCCTACCACGAATCCCACACCTCACCTACGACGACACGACCGACGAAACGTCGCACGCGGACGACATAATTAACGACACACGAACAACGAAGCCCTCGATAGCACGAATTCCGTTGAATTACACTTCATCATCACCACCGATCTCGAACGGCCCCGTCCTCGTCATCCTTGATGCACTCGCCGTGAGTCGACAATATTTTTTCGGATAGCAGCGCCGGCTTCATTCCACCGACAACAGCTTCCGGGCAGTCTGCGCTCCTATCATCTCGACGAGAACCGACCTCTCTTCCTCACTTCCACCCCCCCGCGACGAGCCGTGCGCCCGCCGCGCCAATGCCGAATTACTCCACCATCTCCTCCGATCCGGGTCGATCCAGTCCCAGCGGCGGCAACGGCGACGACATGGCCCGCCGGCGACGTGGCCGCAGCCCCAAGCATGGCGCCAGCGGCGGTGGCCAGGCCACCATGATCAGCAGCATCATCAATCTGTTGAACACAATCGTCGGTGCCGGCACACTCGCTATGCCCGCAGCCATGTCGCACATGAGCGTGGCTCTCGGCGCTTTTGTCATCTTGTGGTCCGGCCTCACGTCCGCGTTCGGCCTCTACCTGCAGTCGCGCTGTGCCCGCTACCTCGACCGCGGCACATCGTCCTTCTTTGCGCTCTCCCAAATCACTTACCCCAACGCCGCTGTCGTCTTTGACACGGCCATTGCCGTCAAGTGCTTTGGCGTCGGTGTGTCCTACCTGATTATTATTGGCGATCTGATGCCCGGCGTGGCACTTGGCTTCAACAGCGAGGCCGGCTCTGTGCCCTTTTTGGTCGACCGCAACTTTTGGATCACGGCCTTTATGCTCGTCATCATCCCCCTGGCATTCTTGCGGAGACTCGACTCGCTCAAGTACACCAGCGTCATTGCGCTCGTGTCCATTGGCTACCTTATTGTGCTCGTTGTCTACCACTTTGCCTCCGACTCGCCCGCCGAGCGCGGCGACGTCCACTTGATCCGCTGGCACGGCCCTGTCGCCCTGCTGAGCAGTCTGCCTGTGGTGGTCTTCGCCTATACCTGCCACCAGAACATGTTTTCCATTCTCAACGAGCTCAAGGACAACTCGCCTGCCAGCGTCATGGGTGTCGTTTCCTCGAGCATCGGCTCGGCCGCATCCATTTACATTCTGGTGGCCGTCACCGGCTACCTCACCTTTGGCAGCAACGTCGTCGGCAACATTGTGTCAATGTGTACGTACCTTGCCCCCTCCCCCAATATTCCAATGACGTTCTTCACCCAACTAACCTCCCCGTAGACCCCGCCAACTTTGCTTCCACCGTCGGCAAGGCCGCCATTGTCGTCCTTGTCATGTTCAGCATCCCTCTCCAGATCCACCCGTGCCGCGCCTCTCTTGACGCCGTCCTCAAGTGGCGCCCGAACAAGTCTGGCTCTTTTTCGTCGGGTTCCCTTTTGCCGGGTGGCGGCAGCGGCAGCTCTGCCAACCTCGCCGGCTCCTCCTCCTCGTCTTCGGCCGCTGCGGCACAAGCTACCGACAGCCACGGCTCCCCCGTCTCGCCCATGTCCGACATGCGCTTCGCCCTCCTCACAACACTTATTATTGCCGCCAGCTACGCCACCGCCCTCAGCGTTTCGAGCTTGGACCGCGTCCTCGCCTACGTTGGCAGCACCGGCTCTACGTCCATCTCGTTTATCCTCCCCGGTCTCTTTTACTACAAGATCAGCGACCCGGACAGCAGCCACCACCAGCGTCTGATGAAGGAAGACGACGATGCCTTTGAGGACTCGGACGTCAGCGACAACGACAACGAGACCGACCTCAACGCCGACGAAGCGTCTCTCCTATCATCGGGCGGCCGCGTGCCCAGCATCGGCGGTGCCGCTGGCTCGCTGTCCCGCCGTCTGCGCCGCCGCACCAAGTGGCGCTGGGATTTGGAGCACGTCAACGAGAGCCTGCTGCGCAAGATGGCTCTGGGTCTGGCGATTTACGGCATCTGTGTCATGATTGTCTGTCTGACCATGAACCTTTTTTTTCGTGACGGCCCACTAAGTCAGCGAAAGAAGAAGGAAGATTGAACAAAAAGAGAGGAATATAAAAGAGTCTATAGACATTTCCGTATATTGTTTTACGCTTCAGCGTTTTCTTTTCACTTTCCTTTATTGTCTGTTCTCCAGCTATTCCTGGAGTCATTCTTTTTTTTCACCACACACTTTTGCACACATTTTGGATTGCATTTTATGTTCTGGGGTTTTTATTTTATTATTTCTTTCCTTTTTTTCCCTTTTCAGGGAGGGCATGGCCTGGAGTTATATTGTCGTTCTGTTTTTCTTCTTCTTCTTTTTTTGCCTTTGCTTTTATCATTCTTTTCGTTCATTACTTTTTGCAAACTACTAGAGCTTTTATTCCCTAGACAATGCGACGACGTACATTGACTCTGTTCTCTTCGTCCTGTCTTCTGTGACTTACTTCACCCACTTGACCTGGACCTTGACCTGGACCGCACACAGCACCGCGTACGCAATGCTGCATACAAGCACCCACCGCAGCATCTGCTTGACCACGTCCAGCCATGTCCACTGCCGCCACGACGCGGCCACCGTCGGGCCCGCTGAGTACCAGAACCCGTGGCCAAGTGATATCCACCTGCTCTTCCCGATGCCGTGGTAGGTGATGGTTGCATTCTTCGCCGTTGTGGTCGTTGTTGTGCTTGCCCTTGTGCTTGTGTTTGTGTTTGTGTTTGTGGCCCTGTGGATTTGTGCAGCCCTTCGTTTCAAAAGTGCGGCCACAGCAGGCGCACTCTTCTCGGTCGCTCTGGTCGGCTCAGTCGTCTTGGTCGACTGACACTGGCACTGGCACTGCGCGCACCTTGCAGGCAGCGCCATCTCGGGATATGCCTCCCGAAGCAGTGCGGCCAGCCGTTTGTGCTTTTCCCACTCATGCGGTGGGATGTAGATGAACTGGTTGATGGCGAGGGGCATTGTCGTAGTGTGTGTGGATTTCTTTAATTTTTAATTTTTTAATTTTTTTCCAAAGTGTGGTTTTGTCCTGTTGGATAAGCCTGGTTGGAGACAGTATTGATTGTAAAGTTGAAACAAAAAATCCGGAAAACGTTGAGGCATCTTTATTTTATATTTTTGAATCAGGCTAAAACTACAAACAAGGCTGTAAACGGAACTTTTCTCAAATTCATTGTTGACTTCTTTGTGGTTTGTTTCCTTTGTTTTGCGTTGCATCGCCATCGCCGGTTTTCTTTGATAACACAAACAGTGGATGCATCCAACACGATACACGCGACAATGCGACTGCGGCCGCTCTTTGTCGATTGATTGAAAGAGTCGCTTCATTATTATTGTTCTTTTCTTTTCATTTCATTTTTTTTTCCATTTATAAAAAAAAGTGTCCTGCAATTGCGTTGTTTAATTTCTTATTTCAAGTTTTATTCATATCTATTTCAGATTGCTCGAGCATCTACATATGTGGTCAAAGACATCGGATCTCGGCGGGCCGGCACTCGAACATTGCTGCATCCCCATCGTGATTCGCTTTCATCCATGTGACACACTTCTGCCTCGCTTCTCAGTCAAAATGAAGTCATGGCCTTCGATGCTGTGCCTAGTTTTGCCATCTTGTGACGACAGTAGGTTCTTGTAGACACAAAATGTCCTAGTTAGGCAAGAGGGCAGAGGCTCATCCCATCTTCGTTCTTTCCCTCTTTGCGTGCTTTTGTGCACCACATGCAGCGCGTGTCCTGTGTGTCCTGTGTCGCTCTTTCCTCATGTTGTAAATTTGACGGTAAAGGCAGGAGCAAGAGCTTGACGCACAAACAAAACACAAATAAAGACGCCTCCCTCGGACCCCTCGAGTTTCCCCCCCTTTCTGCATCACAATAAATATCGGCGACGCTTCTTCCTGTGCTGCCTCTCTCGCTTCGTCACCTCATCTACACATCTACACATATACGTATTTCTCTCTAGCTGGATTGCGCCTTCTCCTGCATCCTACTGTATCTTGCATTGACATCATCGACCATACTTTGCGGCACTCGATTTGCGACATCTTGTCACGATCTGAGACAATCTTCACAGCATATTGGCGTCCATGCTGATATCGATTTTCTAAACATGCATCTCTTCAGCGGCCTCGTGCTGCTGGCCGTCTCCTTTGTCGGAGCGGCAGTCGCCCAGTCTCCAGCCACACCATACTGGATGGACGGCATCGCACACAACGGCATCGCGTCTTTCAACCCGGACAAGAGCTACACGGTCTTTCGAAATGTCAAAGACTACGGAGCCGTCGGTGATGGAGGTGAGTCGGCGCACATATTTGACCTTTGGTTTGCCCGCATTGCAAAATACTGACACTCTTAGTCACCGACGACACGGCCGCGATCAATGCTGCCATCAGCGCCGGGAACCGTTGCGGTGGACTTACAGCATGCGTTGGCTCGACTACGACGCCCGCCGTTGTTTACTTCCCAGCTGGGTAAGGGACTTCCCAGCCCGAGAGAATATTATCAATTACACACGACACTGTGCTAACATGACAGAACATACATGATCTCCTCATCCATCGTCGACTACTACTACACCCAAATCATCGGCGACCCCCGCAACATGCCTACCATCAAGGCCATGGCCAGCTTCGTTCCCAGTATTATCGGCATGCTCGACGCCGATGTCTACGTCACCGGAAAACTCAAGTATACCTCGACCAATGTCTTCTTCCGCCAGCTGCGCAATATCCGCTTTGACACGACCGAAGTGCCAGGTGCTGTGGCCGCCGTTCACTGGCCATCGGCCCAAGCGACGTCGATTCAAAACTGCGTCTTTGTCCTGTCTCCCGACCCAGGCAGACAACATACTGGTATTTTCATGGAGGAGGGCAGCGGTGGCTTGTTCAACGACCTGGTCTTTTACGGCGGCACATATGGCTGTCAGCTGGGCAATCAGCAGTACACCATGCGCAACATGACCTTTTTCGGCTCCAACACGGCCATCCTGCAAATTTGGAACTGGGCCTGGACGTACAAGTCCATCTACGTCTACGACTGCCAAATCGGCATCAACATGACTGGACCCATTATCGGCTCTGTCACGTTGCTCGACTCGCTGTTCTACAACACACCCGTGGGCATCATTTCTGGCCGTACACCGAGCAATCAAACAGAGCCGGGAGCAGGCTCACTGATCATGGAGAACGTCGCATTTCAGCAGGTCAACGTGGCAGTCATGGGGGCACAAGGCACTGTTGTGGATGGTGACAGTTCAGGTACCCTTGTGAAAAAGGGGTTCGCATATGTTTGTATTCTTTCCTTTTCCCTTTTCCCTTTTCCCTTTCCAATTTACATTCGTCATGCGTCGTACTAACAATAAAATTTACCTTTTCTTTTCAGGGAAACATCTATGTGCCGAACGGACCTAATATCTACGAAGCTTTCAACGACGCATACTTTCCCAAGCTGTCGGAGCTGAGGCTGGGCAACAAGTACTTTGAGCGGTCGAAACCGCAGTACGACGATGTTCCAGTATCCAGCTTCTTGACGGCACGGCAGTTCGGTGCTAAGGGTGACGGCGTCACAGACGACACGGTTGCACTGAACGCTTTGTTCCACGAAGCATCCAATGAATTCGCCGACTCGGTTGCATTTGTCGACGCCGGATACTACCTGGTCACCGATACCATCCGCATCCCGCCCAATGTGCGCATTGTGGGCGAGGCGTTGTCCTCCGTGATTTTGGGCACCGGACCTAAATTTCAAGACATGAATGCGCCGTACCCAGTGGTCCAGGTCGGATATCCAGGAGAAGTCGGTTACATTGAGTGGTCTGACATGATTGTTTCGACTCAAGGTCCTATGGCCGGTGCCGTGCTTATCGAGTACAATCTTGAAACACCCACCGGGCCATGCACGGCAGAAAACCCGCCTTCCGGCATGTGGGATGTTCATGTGCGCGTGGGAGGATTTGCCGGCTCGCAGTTGCAGCTGGCGCAGTGCAACAAAACCCCTCAGCTTGCCAATTATGTCAACCCAGCCTGTGTTGCAGCGTACCTTGGTCTTCACATCACCAGATCTGCATCCAACTTGTACCTGGAGAACAACTGGATCTGGACGGCCGACCACGATATTGAGGACCCTCTCAGCTCGCAAATCTCGGTGTATAGCGGACGCGGTATTCTCGTTGAATCTCAGAAAGGCCGTGTTTGGATGGTGGCCACGTGTGCCGAGCACCATGTCAAGTACCAGTACCAGCTCGCCAACACGCGCAATATCTGGATGGGCATGATCCAGACGGAGACCCCTTACTACCAGCCCAACCCACCGGCACCGGCGCCCTTCAACCCCGTGAACACTACCATCCATGACCCTGACTTTGACACGGATTGCAACCCCGCCACCGATGCCGGCGTCGGTCAGCTCCCAGGAGCTCCGCCGTGTGCTATGGCCTGGGGTCTGCGTATCGTCAACTCGCAGAATGTGAGCATTTATGGAGCTGGTCTGTACTCGTTCTTCAACAACTACGATACGTCTTGTAGTGCGCCCGGAAATGGAGAGCTGTGCCAGGCTCGTATGGTCTATGCAGGTGTTTTGGCCAGTGAAGTCAACAACGCCACATCGAGTGGATTGCCGTCGCCAACCTCGACCTTGCTCACGTCTACACTTTTACTTCCGTCCACAATGTCATCCACGTTGTCAGCCTCATCCACGCTGTCACAGTCTTCGTCACTGCCATCATCGTTGCCACCTTCCTCACTGCCGTCATCATCACCGTCAAGCAGCCAAAGCAACTCGACGGTGGACATTGTGGGCATCGAGCTGTACAACCTAAACACGATCGGATCGGTGAGCATGATCAACCGACAGGGCACCGACGTGGCGCTGTACAGAGAAAACATTGCCGGATATACCGCATGTGTAGCCTTGTTCAAGTTCTAGCAGAACGAAGGCGCGCCGGGGTCCGACCTTGGACGCAGAGACGATAGCCACAATAACGACAGGTCCTCAACCGTGAAAAGTGTTGGTGGCGCCGATCCTCACCAGAATGCATTTGTAGCTCCAATTGCAAAGAATGTCAGACGGCCTCAGTTCCGGCGGGCAATGAAGGTTGATAGCTCGCTGGGCGCAGTCAGTGAATTTACTGCAGCCAGTGTATTGACCGATCTGACGGTTGAAGCAATGAGTTTGACAACGTTGACGACAAACGTGACAGTTACAGTCCCGCCTACTCCCACGTCCACATCGTCGCAGCTGGTGACGACATTGATGCCGACTTTGGGCCAAGCGTTCCCGCTTCCGTTCCGTCGCAGACGGACTGCAACGCGAATTATACTTGGTGAGGTGGACAGTAAGTCGGGCGAGATGCATTGATTTCATCTTGTTCCCCTTATTACCAGCATATTTTATGGGAGGCTCTGATAGGAGGTGGGATATGTACTGAGCAGATGGGCTCCAATCTGTTGATACATTGAGGGTATCCCGTTGATGGATGTGGATGTTTATGTTAGAGCAATTTTTGGGCCGTGTGGAAGTGGCCTTGTGAGCTACGCGACGGATAGGTACACGAGGCACGAATCACGCGTGCAACATGCGAACATATGTAGTTTATCGATGCCTTTTTTTTTTTTTTTTGAGATGCATTCTTTTTGTGAGATGCATCTTTATCATAGATGGTGATAAGCGTGATCGGATGTCCATCTGTCTATCTGTTTGACCACGTCGAAAGAAGAAAAGCCGGCACTGGATTTCGAGGTAGATGGGCGATTATTTGCCAGCACATTTTCTTTTGTTTACATTTGCTCCTATTTGCCCATTTGCCCATCTGCCCATTTGCTGTAAATTTTAAAATTTTCGCGATCGGCTGGCGATCTCGATTGCTGTTTGTGGGGAGGCTTTCGCCCACAAAAGGTGAAAATAATAGAAGGCAATTACGACCTAGACAATCGATGACAGGGGAACACGCAGTCAAATACGAGAAAGATGTAAGGATGGAGGGCTGCAATAAGCTTTTTTTTCGACGGGTGTGGACGTGCGTTTTGGTAGTGTGCTGGAATTACCCATAAAATGATGACTGGAGAGAGCGGAAGGAAGAGGCACACAGGTGACAGAGGGGAAGGATGGGAGGGTCTCAGTGGCACACCCACTGCGCGCTCAGAGTTTGAGATCAGCGGGAGCGATCGACTTTGAACAGTGGAGAATCCAATCCTTTTATTCTCTTTCCATTTGGGTGGGAAAGATGGTGCGGGACAGCACGCGCAACCTGGGGAGCTGGGGAACTGCTTTCTCGAGCCTCCCTGTGCGCGTCTTGGCGTCTCACGCCCACCGGGAGGGTGGCTTTTACAGTGGTCCCAGTGGATTTCAGTGGGCTTCTGTGGCGTACAGTGGCTTTCTTTTTTAACGACGTATTACAGTGGATGCATACCCGGCAGCAGCCGCTATTAAAGAAGGACCGCCACTGTCCATCACGTCGTCGCACACGACTACCACCAATCTGCATTCCAGTCGCACAGCGTTGTCAACAAAACTGCAGTCGGCACTCCAATCACGGTGCACCATTTTGATTGCTATTCAAATGCCAGAACCGTTGCGGATATGGGAGAAAAGCGTGCATACAAGGCATACACATACTTTGTTCGTGCAGACCATACCGCCGCGATAACTTTTAAATTCCCCAAACCGGTCTGCACCATGCCTCCTAAGACGGGTGTCTCCCGTTCTAGATCATACTTTCTGCCAAAGATTTACAAGTACGCGGCACCGCAAGGTAAGATACGTCTTTTTTGCGTGCTTCACGACTCGGCAAGTTCCTGTCCTTGCGACCATCTTTCGCGCTGGAATAAAAAAAAAAGAAGCTTAGCAAGTGAAGGGGAAAGGCTTGTCAATGCTTTGACATGTCTTTTGTCGGGTTGGCATGCTTTTTTCTTTTTTCTTTTATTCTTTTGGAGGGAAATGCTTGCAGAACGGGTCTTGCCGACGCGTCACTTTGTTTTCTTTCTTCTACTTTTTTCTTCTTTGACAAGTACCTGTCAGTCGAACCGAAAAGAAAATCAACGATTGGCTGTTGAGACCATACGAAAAAGACAATATTTCACATTTTGACGATTTCGTAGAGACAATAGATTGCGTGTCGCATGTCGGTAGTTTTGGACGGAGGACGCCCTTCTTTCGCAAAAGTGAAGAAAGTGAAGAAAAGTTTGTTCTCCCTTGCTGCAGAGCAAAATGCGATGCGCCAGGGAGACACTGGCCAATCCCCCGCCTTGCTTCGCGGAAAACAAAACATTGCGAAAATAGGGGCACATTGAGATTGTACAACTACAATTTTCAACACCAAGCACTTCATATTACGACGTTTTATAGAGAATGGCTGTAAAAAAGTAAAAATTGCGTAACTTTGTTCTGTCGACGGAGCAAAAATAATTATCAAAACAAAAATAAAATAAAACAAGAACATATGAGATCCTCCACATAGTCGCAAAACACAACTGTAAAATCCTTCCATCTCCAATTGCTTCCCGGAGTTGTCCACCCCCTTGTAAATTTCACTCGCACGCCCAGTCGAGTCAGTAGAAAAAAGAAGAAGAAAGAAGAAGTAAAGTGAAATGCAAATCGAAAGTAACGGTCGTAAGAAAAAAAGGTTGATAAAAAGATAAAGAGGTAAAAAAGGTAAAAAGTGAGAGTGGTCCAAACCAAAAATTGGAGCCAAAGAAATAGAAAGTTTGAAAAAGGGGGTATCGGAAAAAGGGTTTGCCATTGTTTCTTTTCTTCTTACAAGAGAAAAAGAAGCAAGGCTGAGTTTGGCGTGAATCGAAATGGTGATAATAAAAAAAGAAGTAGAAAGTAAAAAAGGGGGCGGACGGGTGCAAAAGAGTATGCTTCTCTTGTAGAAGGTTGTTTGTGTTTGTGAGTGGTGCTTTGTTTGATTCTTTTTTGTCGATTTTTGATGTTGATGATATTGTCGTTTGAATTTTGCGAATGGTTGACAGAGACAAAGAGAAAGAAGGGTGTAAAGTAGTTTTGGTTGAAATGATCGATGAAAAACGCCCCAGGCCTCTCAAGTGTGAATAAAGTTCAAAGGCTCGGCCGCAAATCACATGCAATGGTAAGAAGAAGTGAAGGTAAAAATTTAAGAGAGGACGTGACAATGTCGCCAGTCCGGGGGAGAATGGGTGGGTTGTCGCTCATCCTATACAGCCGAGGCGACTGTGTAAGAGAGACTGCATTTCCAGACTGCGTTGCTGATATCGTTCCGAGGGATAAGTATGTTGTTTTGGTCGAGCTTTTTGTGGATGGAAAAACAATTGACGTTGAACGCACAAAAACAAGGCTGATGATGATGTTGATGTGGTGATGATCGATGGTGGTGATAGTGGTGTCGTAATGCTCATAAGAGACAATAAGCGCGAGGAACCATGCCTCGCTGCGTACAAAGGAAACAGGTGATGGTGGCTGTATTGATATGATGATAGTGATGATCGTAGCTGCTGACGCCAGCTACCTTACAGCAGGAAAACAGCAGCCATGGCCGCCACACCGGCAACAGCACCGACGGCGTTCCGCACAGCACCGGCACCGCTTGTCGTCGCGCTGGCAATGGGTGCCGAGTCCGAAGTCGTGGCCGCGTGTGTTGCCGACGACACACGGAAGGAGCCCGTGCCGGTCGCCTGGTAGCTGGTGGTGGCGTTGTGCCAGGTGGCCGTCGTAGTGGCCACGACACGCTGCAGGGTGATGGTCTTGTACAGCGTGCTGGTGGACGTGCAGGTGGTTGTCGACAGTTCTGCGTCGGCGGCGGCAGCGGCAGCGGCAGCAGGCTCGGCCGAGACGTAGGAGGCGGCGGCCAGCAGGAGGGCCGAAGTAAATGTAGAGATGCGCATATTGAATGTTGTGAGGGTTTTGTTTGTGTTTGTTAAAGGTTCGTGTACATATGTTGTGCTTCCGGAGCAAGCGCAGATATCGTGATGATCGTGGTGATCGTGATGGTGATGTTGAAGAGTTGTGTTATGGTCCGACGACTGGCGTGGCGAGAGAGTTGTTGATTTGATTTGATTTTTGATTTTGTGAGTGAGTGTGTAAAGTGAGTGGAGGTGGACTTTGCCAACGAAGCCCGTAGTATATATTGAAGAATATATGAACGTGAAGAAAGAGAAGTGAGGGTAAAAAAAAAGAAGAGACCAAAAGAAGCAAAAAAGAGAGAAAGAGGAAAAGAGGAAAGAAAAGAACGTTTGTGGAGTAGCGAGATGTGTGGGAAGGCGAAGGAATAAAAAGAGCGGAACCCAAAAGGAACGACGACTGATGCACGTCGAAGAGCGGACGGGAAACAACACCAGATTCTTTCCCACGATCGCTCCTTGCCCATCGCTTGGGTCAAGAGTCAAGAAGAAGGGGGGGGGTCTTCTCAGACGGAAAAGTGGGTGTGTGTGGAGTGTGGATACGTTCTGTGGCAGGGGTCCACATTGTCCGGTCTTGCGCACTAACACGGCCGCTGGCGTGCGAGTGCTCTGTGTGCTGGCGACAGAACGCCACAGAGAAGTGAAGAACGCTGAAAACTTTACACAGTAATACAGCGAGCCGCTAAGAGTGGGCCGCCAGCGAACAACAGGGCCCTACTGAGTACGCCAGGCCTGTGCCAGCGGGTATCCATTTGCAAAGACCCTGGTCTGTTATGCGACGGGCCAGTCTAGCTGGAAGAGAAATGGAAAGGTGCAAAGTGGTGCAACAACGAGAACGGAAGAAGAAAAACGCCTCAAGCGCTGTCGCCATCTTGCGCGCGACCACGAAAAGAAACAAAAGAGAGCGAGAAAGAAAGAAGACAGACCCCTGCCGGCCTCTCAAGCCCAAACAAATGTCTGTGGGCAAATCAAGAGCCACGAGGTCAATGCTACAAGGTGCGCATGGGAAATTTGCTTGTAATTTAGCCGCTGGCACTCTGGTCAAGGAAGTACACATACACACACGCAACCTGGTTCGCGAGGGGAAGAAAGAAGAAACGGTTTCTGGGAAATTAAGGCTCGAGGGGAGGGACCCTCGCGACCTCACGACCTGGCCAGCGACCACCAAGCACCACAGAACCACATTAACACACTCAACACACCCCTGCACTTGCCTTTGCGCTGCTTCCCTTCTCATGGTCCCTCTCCGGCTGGGGCATGTTGGGTCTCTTTTTTGGCTGGCCCCTCCCCTTTGACTGCTGCCCTTTCTCATTTCCCACAAAGAGACGAAGAGACGAGGGGCTGCCCCTTGGCTTTTCTAAAGTGTCTTCTAAGCTTTTGCGCTCGTGGCTTGCAGTCG
This sequence comes from Sporothrix variecibatus, assembly GCA_016097105.2. Taxonomy (NCBI): domain Eukaryota; kingdom Fungi; phylum Ascomycota; class Sordariomycetes; order Ophiostomatales; family Ophiostomataceae; genus Sporothrix; species Sporothrix variecibatus. The sequence continues at coordinate 1,857,638 of JADMNI010000007.1, read as the reverse complement.
TGAGCCTCTGTCGTCGTACGCCTTTCCAGGGTCGTGAAACTCTGATGACTGCAACCTGAACAGGCCCTTTTTCAGTGCGCAATGGGATCACGGCACGCGTTTCCAAAGAATTACTGACCATCCTGACCTTGGATCGCTGTTTCCTCGCGACCACGAAGCACGATCTGATCGTTCTTTCCCCATAACACAATATTCTTGTTCATCTAGACGCGTTGATCGCAGTTTCCTTTTCAACGTCCAGGCCCTCTGTCTCCTTCTTTCCCCTCTTTCCAGTATCTCGCTATTTCCTTCTAGACAGTTGCTCTTTCCTATTTGGCGCGTTCTGTAATTTCAATGTCAATTTCGACCATCTGGGCGCCTGCCTATTTGACTGGGTGCTACTGGTATTAGCTGGTCTCGCTGGTGTAACTGCTTCCCCTCCAAACACCACTCAATCGACTTTTAAGGAAAGCGCTACCGTTGCGCAAAATGGGGACCGCAATTTCCCCCTCAAAAAGGAAGGGAATTGGATCGGAGGGCAGGCGCCATCGGCAGAACGACGATTCAAAAAGGAAAGAACGAAAAGAAAGCCCAGGGAAAGAGCAGACAAGGGCATCATCATCAAAGTCGCGCGACACAAAGCCGTTGCGACCCTCCCATACCTCTTTTTTCCTTTCTGTTCTTCGGCCCCAAAGTTTCATTTGTACTCTTTACACGCGGACATGAACACTCTGGAAGACTCATCAGAGAGACACACGACCAAACAACCAGAGTTGTGCAATTTCAGGTCCCAGCCCAATCAAAATGTGCCGGTGTTACTGGGGCAATTGTAGGTCTACCTCCTCTGTCTCTCAAATATGCGCCCTCTTGTTGTACCAGCTACTCCGTACACCGCCGCTCTTTGGCTTGCACAAAATGGTTCCTGCAGGCACTTCCCTAGCTCCCACCTCCGTTCCTGGCGCTAGGCCCAAGGCAGAAAGGGCACTGCCAGGAACAGCAGGAACAACTTCTGCGACGGTAACACTCGCCTTTCTTCCTCTTCTTTTCCTCACTCTTTCATCCTTGTCTAATTCTCGTCGCGGCCTGGCGGTCGCACGTTCCGCCACACCTCCCTTGTCGTCCTTGTCGTCCTTGTTCTCTCAAAGTGGAAGAAGAGCGCCACGATCCAATTTGTGTTACGTACAGACAATGTACCTTTGCGGCCGACCGGCAGGTGAAGAATACTTCTTCTCGGCGCCTCTCTTTTTCTTCTTTTTTTTTTTTTGGCCCTCACTTTCTCCAGTGGCTCGAAAGTGGCTCATTTTAACTGATTCGATTCAACACCGGCGCCTACTCTCAATATTCAAGCCTTCTCTTTGTTCTCCAGATTGTTTAAATTGAACCCTGAAAAAGGAAACCCAAAAAGACGACAACAAACAGACAAAGAAATCAAAAGAGGAGAAAGAATACAAAAGAGATGAAATGAAAGGTGTAAAAAGGAGGGGAGAAAGAACGACAATACTATTGTAAAATCAAAGACTTGGTGACTTTTCTTTTGTCCGCTCAACGAATCTGTCCTCGCTTGATATTCCAGACCGCTCCGTCTTCTTCCTACAATCATTTCTCTCATTCACCTCGTCTCCCAGCCAAACAAAACAAGAGTCTCGGCCCAACAGCGGTCTGAAGGCAAAGAGATTGATTTTTTTTTTGTCATCTTTCGCCGAGAATCGAGGGCATTTCCACCCTCTACCCAAGCATCCGCGAAAAAGACAGCGAGCAAACTGCCGTGAAAATTGCGAAAAATAACCAAAAAAAAAAAATCTCCGTATTTGACAGCTCAGTCGACAGAATAGGAAAGGAACTGTACAAAAGAACTGTCGTAGCAAAAACAAAGCACAGGGCGAGGAGGCAATATTGTCAACGACAAACTGAGTCTACGGCGAAAAGGCCCTTTCCGAGAGCTTGTGGGAGCTTGTGAGGCGGCGAGGCGGACCTGCATATGCATCATGCAGTCGAATATGCAGTGTGTGGTGGTAGCTTTTCCGGTTGTTGCCACCTGAGGAAGAGAAAGAAAGGTGAGAAAAAAAACACTGCCATCTCACCACATCCCTTTCCTCAACGTGGCAGCGGATGTAAGGGCGAGGCCATTGTTTGAGGCGTTCATTTTGCGGGTGCTGTCAAGACTGTTCCCCCGGGTCGTGGCTGTTTAAACGTCTCCCTTGCCGTCTGGTAATTTGTACATCAGAAAATCAAACAGTAATCATCGCACGGGAAGATCGCGGAACAAGCGAAAAGAGAGCCGTGTCAATCCTGTTCATCCTGCAAATCCCTTACTTTTTCTTCTGGGATCTCCTGCGCCTCTTCTCACGACATTTTTGTTCTCTGGGTTGATGCCCAGTTTGCCTCGGGCGTCGTCGTTCCCTTTTTAGGCTTCTTTTTTTTTTGTCCCGCAAGGCGAACTTTTTGTTGAACGGTCCGCCAGCAGTCTGCATATTTTCAGCCCCATCCATCCCATCCACAGCACCATGGGCGGCGCCGTCGCGGCGAACCGACTGGCTTCTTTTACTTTCTTACTTCTAACCTTCCGGTGATCCACCCCCGGGTTTTCCTCCAATCGTTATATCGCACTTATGCATGAAAAGAAAACCTGTAAAGATTTTTTTTTTTCATTTTTGTCGACAAGCTGTTATGGCTACTGAACTCTCACGATCCAGCCAGTCACGATGATTGAATGGATGCTTGTCAGCGAGGGTGCTTCTTGGCTGCCTATTGGCGTCCCATAATGTCCAATTGGTGTGAAAGAACTTGGTCAAAAAGAGAAAAAAAAATGTCGCAACTGTCCAGATGAATGACTCACAAGACCACTGACAACTGAATGAATGACTGCTCGCTGTTTCTTTTGACTTTGAATAATCCGTTGCTCTTTTGAATTCTTTCTTTTTACGGCAAACAGCGGCTATCGGCAGTATGTTGTGCGTTGTGCCGTGGATGTGGTTATGTGAGTTCTGCGCTCGACTGCAGTAGTCGTGAAACAGTCGTGTAGCAAGTAAATTGAGATGAGAAATCTCTTAGAAACCCACGCTTTATCACGTTTGTGTTCTCCTTTCATAGAATCATAGGATCAGAAGGCCACATAACTGACCCGTGTGTGATTTGAATTACACTCGTACAGCCGTTCGTGTTACGACGTTGTGTCTCTGGACGTAGGTCATTCTTCGTACCATGGAAAGAAATTATGTGCTACCATGGAGGAGGCATTTGAGCTTCTTCTGAGCTCGATACATATTTCTGCAAATTTATTTGGGTCTGGTTTCTTTTTTTTTTTCTTTCTTTTTTTTTTTTTACGGTTTTGGGCTATTTTTACTTGAAAAAATAAGTAAAATTTACGCTCAATTTTAATAAAGTTATTATCAAAAAAAAAAAAAAGCGATAAAATTACAACTCGAAAATAAACCGTCACAAAGTCATCAATTACATGGTTTTATCCAGACTGATAAATACACAACTCAATCACTTTTGCAAACCACATCTTTGTGGTACTGCGCCTGCCCAACACTGGACAAAAATCGAAAAGATTCCCAGACTGACTTTGGCGCGCGTTTGTATTGCCCGTTTTATGTGGCACTGAGTCGACGGTTGCCTTACTGATCAAGGGTGAGATATGACTGATGACTGAATATCAATATACAGAACATGTGAATACAAGAGAGTGTTGGTGCTTATCAGTTGATGCTAGACTAAGGGATATATGAAACTAGCTCACAAAGAAACAGCTACTCTTCATTATGGGCACAACACAATACGTGGATGAGATACAGTACACAAGCGGGCTTCATCAAGGTTAAGAGATGATTGGTAAGTATTTTTTTATTGTAGAAGACAAGGTGGGTGACATAAGAAATATGGTGGATTGCTGATATCAAAACAAAAAAAGGAGAGAGGAAGATTCATCAAGTAATCGTAAGAGAGTATAAAAAGAAACGATATGGCTAGTGTACAGTTTCGTGTTCGGTATATTGTGTGTCGTTAAAAGGAAAGTATCATAAGGTGGTTAAAGGTTTCATGAAAAGATATGGTCGTCATGTAGTATTTAGAGACCGTGGCCTATTGTTTGGATTGTTAGTCAAGTGCATCAACAAAATCAAAGTTGAACGAGTGGCGGTAACTTACGGCCCAGGGGCTTGGCCCGCTTCGACACCTCGCGGGCATGGAACTGCTTGATCTTGGCCCGCCGCGCCTCCTCCTTGGCCTCCAGCTCCAGACGCTTTACATGGTCGCGTGCCTCGCGGACCTCGCGACGAGCAATGTCCAGAGCACGATCAGCCTCACGCTCGGCGTTCTCGGCACCCAGGACACGCTCCCGTGCCTGCAGGATGCTGGGGTCTAGGTTGTTGTCTTCATTGTTGCCGTGGCCAAAGGACCGGTGCAAAAACGAGCGGTGGCTGCCCGTACCGCTGGCAATGGAGCCAGTATCAGAGTTGCGAACAGAACCGCGGGAATGGGAGAAGCCGGCCGTCGAGGCATGGGTGCCGTTGGTCATGACGGAAGGGTTAGCCGACGGGGAGGGTGAGGGATCACGGCGGAGGCTGCCGAAGAGACCGCCACGCTGGTGCTTGAGCTCAGGCTCCTGCTGGGTGGGGATGATCTCCTCCTCGGGTTCCACGTTGCGGCTGAAGAAAGGCATGATGGCGTTTGTGTGTTGTGTTGAGTTGGTGGTGAATTTAAAAAAGTTCAAATAATTTTAAGATGCTTGGCTTGGATGTTACAGAAAAGCACAAGAGATTAGAGGAAGGAGGCAAAGATATATAAAATTGGCAGAGCACAAAAATAGCAATGACATACTACGACATCGACGTCCCTGACGTTATTCACACACGCAGAGACACATTACATCAGCTCTCCAGACATTATTTTCTGTGCTGTCGATAGATATGGACGTTTTGAGTATGGAATGGTGGAAACCGGTTTTTGATCTGTCCAGACATCACACGTAGAGATCGGATGTGGAGGATCGCCACCGTTCTGGGCCTAAATGGGAATACTGAACAGTACCCCTGCTTCTTTCGTGGCTGCAGGGTCCAATGAGAGCTAGCCTGTGACGCAGTCTCGGCGTGTTCCATGCTTCGTTCTAGATGGTGAAATAGAGGTAAAGTACGTCGTAAAGATGGAAAAGGTGGAAAGGTGGGGAGATATCAAAAGAACAAGTCCGACGAGACAAACAAGCTTTTCTTTTGCACCGCCACTGTTCTTGTGATTCTTGTCATTGTCTTGTCTTCATGTTAAGCTTCTCACTTACAAGCTAGAGTTGAGAGGAGATGTGAACTTGTACGCAGATTTCTTGGGTAATTTTGGATCTTATCACGAGATGTCAGATGCTTGTAAATTTCTTCGATTGAATTGAAATAAATATCAAATCGAAGCCAGGAAAGAAGTGAAGAAACGAATAAATGCGCATACATTTATTTGACGTAGCGAGGCTTTTGCTCGAAATCGCAACAAGCAATTCAATCATAACGTTTATCGGAGCGGACGAGTGAGGTCCGGCGGTCTGGCAGGAATTTGGTTGGTCTGTGATGCAAAATGACGTCGTTGCATCAACCCCTGTTTTTTGAGCGATGCGACCCTACACCAAAAACAGCAGCAAAACATCACCCCAAATCCAGCCATTCACAACCATTCACTGCAGTTCGTCCGCCAATTGTCTCAAAATTTCTACTCAAAACTCTCAAATCAAGAAAAGCATGCCATGTGGCACACAATTATGATATCGATTGAAATGGAAGCGAACCATATCTTCGCATTTTGATTTTAATGAATGCATAGCGATAGTAGAATGAATAATGCCGCTCTCTGGTTGCCTCAATTGTGTCAGCTGCATGACCACGTGCTTTATCTGTATCGTCCCTATATGAACCGCAGTATCGACATTTACCTTTAACGGTGGCTTCCTCCCGGGAAAAGTAAAATGCACACAGCTTTTGTACCGGTTCGCCCTGGTTCTAGCCCCCATTGCCCCTTTTCTTTTCATATCTTTTACGGGAGACCTTCCGAGGACAGGACGGGATACAAATGGCAGGCCGCACTCACTGCATGCCTTCACCATTTCGCGGACAACTTACCCCGTCCCCAACACCTTTCTATGCGTGGCTTGATAATTTTGAAAAGTAAAAATTGATGAATAGCTGTATATGCTCCCGCGTTGTGTGGGGAAGTCGAGGGAAAGGAGGTCTGGCTTCCGGGTGAGAGCAGTCGCCCAGAATATAAAGGTCACGATGTCTCTCAACTGAGATGTATTCAATCTTCCATTTCCCACCAGCGACATTTACTCATTCTCTAATTCTCTCTCACCATCTCCACATCCACCATGTACGCCAAGACTGCTGCTCTTTTCGCACTCGCCCTGCTGCCGGGTCTGTCGTTCGGCCAGGTGTCGGACGACTTTGAGAGCGGCTGGGACCAGACTGCCTGGCCCATCTACGCCCCCTCGTGCAACCAGGGCGGCAAGGTCTCGCTGGACACCAGCACCGCGCACAGTGGCAAGAACTCCATTCGTGTCGACGGCGCCGGCGGCTTCTGCGGCCACATCTTCTTCGGTACCACCAAGGTCCCCAGCGGCGACGTCTATGTGCGCACATGGCTCAAGGCCAGCAAGGCCCTGACGTCGTCGCACGTTTCCTTTATTACGATGCCCGACTCGTCCCAGGTGCCGACAAGCATCTGAGGATTGGCGGCCAGAGCCAGATTCTCATGTACAACCGCGAGTCGGACGACGCCACGCTGCCCGACCTCTCGCCCCAAGGTATTGCCGCTTCCACCGCCCTGCCCACGGGCAGCTGGCAGTGCTTCGAGTACCACATTGGCGCCGACGGCACGATCGAGACGTGGCTCAACGGTAAAGCGATTGCCGGCCTGACCAGCAAGGCGGGCACGGCCAATGCCAATGCGGCGCAGTGGCAGCGCAGCTCGCTCAAGCCCAAGATTACGGGTGTGTACTTTGGCTGGGAGTCGTACGGCGGCGACACCAACACGTTCTGGTACGACGATGTATCGATCAGCGGCACGCGTGTGGGCTGCGGCGGTGCTGCCGCCACTGCGGCGCCATCGTCGTCGTAGAGAATAGACAGTTACGATTGGTGATAGTTCATGGAGATGGATAGAAAAAGCATGTACATAGCGGTTATACTACACATCACAGAGTCCATTTCAATTTGAGTAAGGTTCACAAGCCTAGAAGCATAAAGCCAAAAGAACTCGTGCATCACGGACTCGACATAGAAACGGCTAACTTGGAGAATTATGTCGACGATCTGGAGACATCTCCCAAAATGTCGGGACATGGCTCTAGGACAACAACAGGCTGAATTGTTGACGGAATATGTTGAGCCTAAGAAGTGCCTAAAGAAGACCTCATTCCGTCTGTGCCTTCTTTTAATTGAGGCACCGTCTTTGCATATATTGACCTATATGTGGTCCGAATAATTCACGTTCCGTTTTCTTAATCCAGATGTACCGTATCTCACACTGGACATGCTCACTGACGTATTATTGAATATTATATTCGTACTACTGTTCGCTTCTACAACAGAAGCATTGAGTAGACAAAGAAGAGGTTCTCACCATCGGTCAGGGTGCTCATCGAGAGCGTCGGTGTCGAGCCATTGCCAAAGTGGAGGACCTCGGCAAAGGTGACCTTCTTCTCGTCGATGTAATGGTCGTTATAAACACTATATACCAGGGAGTAGTTGAGCTGCAGCTGGAGCAGGTTGGCCAGGTCGGGCCTGTTGACGGAGGAGACAATGGGCAGCGGGCCGTCCAAGACTTCGTAGGTCTTGTTGAGGGGGAAGATGAGGTTCAGGTTCACCTGGCCCGGCGTGAAGGAGTCTCCGACATCCGTGTTTTTGTGACGGTAGTATCGGTGGCATCAGTAACAGTGACAGCAGCGGCTGTTGCGTAGGCCAGAGCACTCGCACCAAATAGGATATGCTTTAGCCGAAGGTACGTCCTCATTTGGAAAATGTGGGGTGATTAAGAGGAAATGCAAGTTGTGAAAAAGAGGAAGGAGACGATGACGACTGCGTTTGTTGATGGCCCGAATGGATCGTGATCAGGGGTGAAGAAGGAGAAGGATGCAATAAAGGGATTGCAGGGGCGGAGTACGACGATAGAAAAGGAGAAGAAAGATAGTGCACAAAGACAAAAAGAGGTTATCTACTGATCACACCGCATCATGAAACCACGGGAGAACGGTGGTTGGTATATGTAGACGCCGATGCACCGCGGTTGCAAGGGGGAGACCAAGCCACAAGAAAGACCAGATGAAAGACTGGGCGGCGGAGGGCGGCGTAGTGAGGAGACGAGGTAGGAAAAACACGGAGCCGAAAAGCAGAGCATCCCATCTCGACCACTCTAAGTCTGTCTTCAAAGGTGTTGAACAGTGTCTTGGTGTGTCTTGGTCGTCGAAAAGCGGTCGAACGTCCTTCTCAATGTTACGTAAATTGGGGCTTCGCGGCCCCCAATTGTGGAAGGTCACAGTCGTGCCCGAGGGGTCTCTTTTCTGCCTCGTTTTCTTTATCTCGTTTTAGTTCGCCTTTTGGTTGCCTTTTGGTCGTTTCGCCCCTCTGCAACGAGTCACTAAAGTTACGCTGTCGACGCCCACGCTACATTCAAAAAGGGACGGGCCGTCTTGGCGTCGACCTCGCTTATTTATGTTCTTCTATTAAAACGATCAACACGACGAAGACGATCAACACGGCGTGGCCAGACCGCGGTCGAACTGGCTGGACTGGCCGGACTGGTCGGATTGCATTACAATTGCACGGGTATGAGAGGAAAAAAGAAAAAACAAGGAAGAAAAAGAAACCAAAAAATGGGATGGAGGATCATGACGTCGTAGCAGGTGCGTAGCCTTTTGCTTTGGATCGCATTTCGACTATGCCTGCCGCGGCTTTTGCATTAAATTTTCCTTTCGGTGCTTTGAGCCTCCTGGAAGTCTCCTTCTCCTTTCGATCTTATTCGCCCCCCCCTGTTTCTGTGATCCTTTTCAACTAAATAGAATCCTACTCTGGCACGCTGCCATCTCATGCACGTCCCCCCATGTCCATTAACATCCACCTTTACCATACTCCGTACATACGTCGTACACATACATACAAAATTGCCCATACACACAACGCCGTATGATACATCTAGTGTTCTGGTTGCATTGGGAATGGAGAGTTGAAAGGGAAGAGTGGCATGGCAGGATCGTGGTCTACGTTTAAGATGAACCAAGCCAAAAGAAGCTTACCGCGAATAAGGCAGTCGAGTGGGCACTTTTTGGTAGGCTGAAGTGACCCTAGAGAGGGGCGACCAGAGTATCGTGATGGTCAAGCCATTAAAAACGGAGAATGCCGTCTGCCGGAGGCATTCCCGCGAGGATGCTGATCTTAACATTGACCGTCTTTGACGGATGTTAATGGATTTTGGGATATGTTTTTATTGGGACTGATAGTCCTTTGTCGCATCGCAGGAGCTACTTATCGGCCCAACTGAGGAGACGTGAGGAGACATGAGGAGACATGAGAAGACCAAGGAGCTTAGGAGCGGTGATCCGGCCCGCGGGTCGAACATTCGTCTAAATTCTGTTCATCCTCCTGCCCCTCCCGCTACTAACTACTTCGTAGGGTTAAGATGGACGCATGGCTGGTTCTTGACCGACCTTCTGGGATTGGAGGACATTATCGGGTGGAGGCAGGCCGAAAAGATTCATTCCACGTGGACGATAGTAAGAGACCGTGGGCATGAAGTGGATAAGAACGTGGTAACGACACCCACGGCGTGTTGGGGTCCGTATTCACCGTATTGACTGAGGATATCGAGAACCGGGGAGATGCACGATTTACTGCAGTAGAGTGAGAACGTGGTATGAGCGTGGTATCATCGATATGGACATCAATATGAACATGGTCCGGATACAACTGAGTGTGATGGGTGGGATGAACAAAAGTGGCCGCGATATGGTCCGGGATGTGGGCGGTATCTGGAGAGGTCTAGACGAAGGTTAGACTACGAGGCCTGAACGCAGCAAGTGGAAGCGCTCTTTGACCTTTTATCGGTCTTTGTACGTGCATCTTGAGGCACGTCAAAAACGAATATAAAGACAGCCGTGGTCGTGTCTTGGCCCCGACTTGGCAAAAGTCTTGGAGTCTAACGGCAGCGGCTTTGCCATTCACCTACTTGCTCCTTGGATTCTTGGCTTCTTGGCCCTATTGATTCTTCGTCCCTTGCTTTTCTAATTTTACTTTCGTTTTACTACTTCCCCCACAATGCGTTGGTCCATTGTGCTCGCGGGCGTCCTGCCCATGGCACTGGCCGCTCCGCAAGCCGGACTCAACTTTGGCCATGCTGTCGACGATGCTGCTGAGACGGTAACAGCGGCGTCCGCCACCCTGCAGGCCGGCCCATCGTCCGTGTCCAGCTCGGCCGCCTCCGAAAGCTCGACGTTTGAGTGGCCGACGGCTGAGGGCATCAACACATCGACGCTGCTCACCAACGGCACGCTGATTACCGACCCCGTGCGTATTGCGTATCTCACTACGCTGCACGACCAGGTCATTGCCAACATGAACAACGGCACGGCCGTGCCTATGAACCAAGTGAGGCGCATCTCGCCCGATCCGCCATATATCCACAAGCGGCAGGAACTTGTGGCGGACTTTTTGGGTTTGTTCATCGACCTGATCTTGACCGAGTACACGGGCGAATTCGTCAAGCTGGAGGCCGAGATTGGCAAACTGTTTGCCGGCGGCAACGATGCCTGGTGGGACGACACGGACCGGTGCCGCGTGCACTTCCAGACACAAGGCGGCGCGCACGAGCTCATTGAAGCGTACGACCGGGGCGCGACGGACCCGACCTCCAAAACGAGTCAAAAGCAGGTCCCTATATTCATATACTCTTCTTTTCACGCACCCTCGATTACTGACTTATGCTAACCTCCTTCGCAGCATCGGCTGGAACGACCCCAAATCCACGGCTCCGCCTGTCTTCTACTTTGACGACCCAGAGGTGGGCATGTACTCGGTGCAGTTCACGGCGACGGACACGGTGGCGTGGTCGGGCCTGACCGGCACCAAGAAGTGTATTGTCCAGGGCCTTTGCAACCCGCAATACGTCTTCTACCACACGGGCTACCGCATTATTTTGAACACATGGCAGTCCCAGGGTACGGCGGCCGACTGCGAGTACCTTGAAGACTGCAAAGGTCTCTGCAACTCGGGCGTGCTCAACCAGTTCACGACGGGCGGCGACGTCTGGGGCGGCGATTGTGCTGTTCCCTGTTACGACGAGACGGATAACCTGCCGACCGTCCCCGACCAGGCACCCAAGATTATGGTCGTGGGCGACTCCATCTCTCACGGCATGCAGGACGACTGGACATGGCGGTACCGGCTGTACAGCTGGCTGACGGGTCTGGGCTACCAGGCGACGTTTGTGGGACCCTATGTGGGTACGCACGGCATGTCCGGGCTGGACTCGTCGGAGCCCATGGCACCGTTGCTTCCGGGAGAGACGTCCATGACTTTCAATGTGCAGGGCGGCTATGCCGGCGGTGTCTCATCCGATTTTACGGGCAGTGGCCATGCTGCCTACTGGGGCCGACAGGCGACACAAGACGTACCACAAATCAACGCCTGGGTGGACCAGTACCAGCCTGACTATCTGCTGGTCTTGCTCGGCTTCAACGATCTGGGTTGGTTCGTCACGGGTCCCGACGGCCTGATTGGCCAGATGGGCGAACTGGTCGAGAATGCCCGCGAGGCCAAGGCGGACGTCAAGCTGCTGATTGGCAACGTCGTCCAGCGTCTGTTCATTGAAGGCCGCCAGGATCTCGTGGACAACACCAACACCTACAACCAGCTGCTGAAAGACACGCTGCCCAGCTGGTTCCGCTGGGAGTCGCCTATCGCCTATGTCGACGTTGCCAGCTACTACGACTGTGGTCCGGACAGCTGTCCTGATGGCTACGACGGCCTGCACCCGGCTGTATCGGGCGAGCACCACATTGCCCAAGCCTTTGCCGACATGCTGGGCAACGAGTTCAATTTCCCTGGCGAGCCCTATGTGGTGCCCTCCGCCCTTGACGGTCGCCCTGTCTCGGCACCGACCAACATCAAGTCGTACGCCTACCCCGAAGGCATTTTTACGACGTGGGACAACATGCCCAACAACCGCGGCTACGAGATTCGTGCCAGACTCACAGGCATGACGGACTGGTGGTCGGACGGCACGGTCTACCCGAGCACCTGGGGCAGCTGGCTCTCGTGGCTCGAGGCGGGCCAGTCGTGGGACACGCAGGTGCGCACGCGCGGCGACTTTGATGTGGTGTCGGACTGGTCGGATATTGTGACGGTGGTGGCCAACCCGGCCACGGCGCCTGGCCCATCGGTCATCAAACACGTACCCCAACCTGGGTCCCGATATCATGACGGTCAACTGGGAGCCTGTTGATGGCTATGATATCCACTGTTATGGTGTCATCACCTGGGACTTGGACACCCCCGATGCCTTCATTAGCACATATGCCACCACGGGCACCGAGATGACCTTCACGGACCTCATTGTCGGACACCGCTACGGTGTCTGGGTGGCCTCGTACATCAACTTGTCCAAGGGCAGTGTCTCGGACTTTGCTGTCACGCCTGGTGGTCTGCCTGCCGCTGCTAATGCCGTTATTTTCGGTGGCGGTGTGCCGCTCGCGCCTGCTTCGCTTTCCTACACGGAAGTCGACGCCACGACCATGCTTTTCACCTGGCCCGAGACTGTCAATGCCGCCGGCTACACTTTGTACATGCGCAACCTGATTACTGATTTTTCGGTGGTTGGCTCGACTACCGACACTACCTTGACCTTGGGCTTCCTCTTCCCTGGTGTCTGGAACTACGAGTACTGCATCGGCTCCTACAACGGCAACTACGAGAGCTCGTATGGCGGTTCCAGCTGTGTCACGCCGCCCATCTGCTGTGGCTACAGCTACAGCGCCGAGCACGGTGCCATTGTCGACGCCCAGGGCAATGTCTTTAATGCGACCGCCAACAGCACGACAAGCTACCCTCCTCCGCAAGTTATTGCCAACAACACGGCCACGCCCTTTGTCCTGACCACCGGTGCCAACGCTACCGTTACTGTGCCCGCAAGTGTCATTGCCGGCAACGCTACAGCCAATGCCACGCTCTTGACCATGGATCCGCGTATCGGCCAACTCTACAGCATGTACCACCAGACGCTGGCTTCTCTGCAGCAGAACAATGTCAGCATCTCGAACCTGACGTTTGCCTCGCCGGATACGGTGGTCCAACTATCCTAGAATGCGTTAGCAGACAGATGTGTGGACAGTAGCTGTGTACATAGATAGAATTTGAAAATCAATACTGTTGGCCACATGCAAAACCGCAGGACGTTCATATTGACTTCTTGACTTGGACGGAAAAAATGTGGGCCACTCCGCTAGCTGCCCCAGAACAAGCTTAAATCGCCTCTGGGCGCCACCCTGGAAAGGGCAGGAACAGTGGATGCACCTTCTGTAAGAAGTCGCAAATGGTGTAAAAATGGTCTCTGTAAGAAGCAAGGTTTAGCGGGCCGCTACAGCTACAAAAATAAGTGGAGACACTCGCGTGCCAACTGGGACGCACCTTCCCCCTCTTCCGTCACTCTCAAGTCACTTTTCGTCCCTTCACCACACCACCATAATTACCTCAACCCAGACACAGCCAGAACACGACCAACCCCATTCGAGACATTTAATCCGTCTAAGCCGTCCCGATCCTTCCAGTGACTGTGCCATTTAGCCATAGCCTCGCCGTTCTCGACCAGGGTAGCATCGTGCAACCCGCTATTCTCCGTTGAGTCCATCCGTCGTTCATCAGGTGCCTCATTTCTCCTCTCCTCGCTTGTCCAAAGTCGTCACAAGCCGTCGTACTATCCTCATATTTATTTTCTTTTCCTCTTCTTTTTCGTAAATGCCTCTTTGTTATTCTGCTGCCTGTTCTTGCCCCCCAAATTGTCTTCCTACTCTTTATTTCAGTCGCTGTTGAGATAGCCGTTTTTTGTATGCATTCTTCGCCCCCTGTGCCACCCCTCGTCCATCACTCTTGCCATTTTCGTCCTTTCTTTCCCCACTGACATCATTTGCTACCCAGACTCTCTAAATTCTGACATTGTGCATCTCGCCCGTCCATCGCGTCTTGGCTTACACTGGACACAACCTCAACAAGGCTCATAGAGTGTTGGGTATATCTTGGCTGTTAACGTCTAGGCGTTTTTCAGCTTGACTTAATATTTAGTCATTTCAGTATTTCAGCCTCGACTTTAATTCTTTCTCTCTCTCTCTACTCAAACATCTCACACAACTCCCACCACACCACCACAATGAGCTCGTCCGACACAAAGTCCGGCCTGCCGCCGGATCCTCCCATTGAGGATGCCTCCGATGCGCAGTCCATTCTTCCGCCCTACGAGGAGACGGCCTCCTCTTCGTCCCGACTTCCTCCACCAGGCCCAGCTCCGCCAGCCTACCAGCCATCCATGCTTGAGGTTGGCCTGACCGCAGGCAAGGGCAAAGGTGCAGCAACCGATTTTGATGTCCACGTCTACAACGCTGAAATCATTCCGCCGCAAGCACTCCTGCTCGACGGCCAAACCATCTATGCCGAAGACGCCCCCGATATCCCTTTGTACAGAGTCAACCGCGGACTCGCCACCCTCGGCCCAGCCACCAAGGCCGTCGAGCTCGACCGCCTCGAACAGCGCTCCCCGGAGCTGCCCATTACTCTCAAACCCCGCAGCATGTACACGTTGTATCGCCCGCACAGCGTGGACTTTGTCCTGTGGCTCGGCAGTCCTCTGGACGTCATCCCCGGTCGAGCAGGCATGCCCTCCTTTTACATGAGTGCCACCTCCTCGCGCGCGGCCCCCTATGGCAACTTGGGCTTGAAGGGAAGCACTTTCTCCCACTGGGTGACCCAGCCGTGCATCATCGACTTGACCACCAAGGACGGCAAAGATGTGGTTAAGGCAGTCGGCTGGGACCCGGAGCATCGCTCCCCGCCCTTTCGGGCACAGAAGCACCCGACGCGGGCCAATGTCATCGCGTGGCTGGACGCCGCTACAGGGGAAGAGCTGGCCCTCATGTACGAGACAATGGAGGTGCTGCCCTCGAGTGTGGACGGCAAGCCGGCACATACGCCACGCCTGTTGACAACGGTGCCCATACGACGGGACCAGCGAGATGCACTGGTGGCCTGTTGGTGTTGCTATGCGTGGGCCCAGGGTTCGAGCCGGCATGTCGAAGTGCCGTTGCCCCGTGGCAAGAATCCGTACCACATATCGAGGGTGTTCAACTAGGATGGCATTTGCACAATGACTGTATGAAAAATGTAGTGAATAAACATAGCGTTGAGCGTAATAATTTAATACCAATTTTGTTTTCTTTAGATGCCGCCGGTACAAATGCCCGTGTTTATTAGGCTATCTTGGATCTATTTCATCTCATGCTGTATGCTCCCAAGATCGGATCAATGGGATTGCCAGAGACAATGGCCTTGGCCAACAGCTCGCCGACGACGGCGGCCAGTGTAACGCCCGAGTGCATGACCGCCACAGCCAGGCCGGGCACAACAGACGCGTCCACAATCGGCAGTCCATCTCTGGGTTGTGGCCGCTCACCGACCGTATAAAAGTCGAGCTCAACAAGAGCAGCGTCTTCGGGTCGAAACAGTTTCTTGGTTTTGTCGATGAGCGCTAGAGCAGCTGCCTTCTGCTCATCTGCCGATATGTTGCCCACATTCCCACCAGCAAAATCAGCGCCAATCACGATACGGCCTTCGGTCGTCTGGCGCAAATGCGGTCCAGCCGACAGGACGATGCCGTTCAACAGTTTCTTTGGGATGGGCTTAGAGTGTGCTAGCAGGCCCGGCCGTGGGTAGACAGGCAGCGTGACACCGACGGATGTGCAGAGAGGCACCGAACCAAGGCCGGCAGCCAAGACGACATGCTCAGCATCGATTTGTGTGCCGTCGTCAAGAACAAGGCCGGTCACTTTACCTCCCAAAGAAACCAGTTTAGTAACATGTCCCGCCACAACCCTGGCTCCGTTCAGCTTGGACTGGTCGACAAACAGCTGTGCCGCCAGCGCCGGCTCGACCGACCCCTCGTCCGGTACGCGCACAGCCCATCCAGACGCCGGACGCACGTCAGCAGTGTCGGCCAAGTGAGGCTCCAACGTGGAGATTTCGCTGTTGGTCACCTTCCCCAAGTTGTAGCCCCAGCTGGTGTGCTCTTTGATGAATGCCTCTTGGTCCTCCACCGACCCGTTCCACTGGATCGCGCCCGTCCACTGAATCAGTCCTGACAAACCGGGCACCTCGGTGGTCAACTGCTGCCACCGCGTCATCGACCGTCGCCGCAGCTCATAGTACGGCCGTGCATTGCCGCGGTTAGCGTTGATCCAGGCAAACGAGTTGGGTGTCGCGACGCCGCCAATGCCCGCGGAGGGCGCGACAATCGTGACGTTGGCGTTTTCGACGGCGGCCAAGTGCCAGGCAATGGATGCGCCGATGATGCCGGCGCCGACGACGACAATATGTGGTCGCGTATCGGACATTTTGTTGGGTTGTTGTTTTGTGTTTGCTGGAAGATAGAACGCGACACGCACGTTTGAATGATGCAATACAAGAACCCCGCTGGCCGACTAACTACGGGCCGGTGTCGGTGTTAGCCAATTGTTTGATTCAATAATCTTCGATATTCACACAGTAGCAGAGCAATGCAACAAAAGTTCCAAGACAAACAACATCTCGCTCCAATACTGCTCTTTAACTCTGTGATCAATCACTACTCAAAATAGAGCGTATCATAATATAACCTTATTAAGACCCAGCTTTCTGTTGCCTTCCACGAGCTGTGACCAAGTTTGTCTGGCGTCGGGCTGAACTGGATGGGGGCACCAAACTGGACTAACACGGTTTGGGCCGCCGTCTACGCCCAACATGATTGTTTATTGAATTTTCGCTGCGCATCGTGCATCGTGGCGTTCAGCTGTGTTGTGGGGAGGCCTCGTATCACTACTATATATATGAGCGTATCGCGGTGTAGCATCCATTTCCAACTGATCGTCTAAAACATACTCACCTCCCACCATCCTCGACATGACAAAAAAAGCCCTCATCATTGGCATCAACTACTACGGCCAGTCCTACCAGCTCAACGGCTGCCTTAACGATGCCGCCAACGTGCGCAATTTCTTGGTCGGGGAGCACGGCTTTGAAGACAACCCAGACAATGTGGTTGTCATGACGGACGCCGACGAATTCAAAGACACCTTGCTATATCCGACGCGCGACAACATGATCAATGCCATGCAATGGCTCGTCAATGGTAACCAGCCCGGCGACAGCGTCTGGCTTTCGTACTCGGGGCACGGTGGACAGACGACAGACGCCGATGGCAACAGCCCGACAGCTGAAGAGGATACCATTTGTCCCGTCGATTTTGAGGATGCCGGGCAGATTGACAGCGCGACACTCCACCAGATTCTGGTGGAGCCCTTGCACCCTGAGGCCCGACTCACCATTTTGTTTGACTGCTGCCACTCCGGCTCGGCGTGTGCGCTGCCCTACGTCTACCGCCCGGACGAAGAAGGCAACATTAGCGTCACATTCAATGATTTTGTGCAGACGCTGCAAGAGGGCGCCCAGCTGGTCGTCGCGGCACAACAACTTGCCCATGCGCCTCTCATGCTGAGTCTTGACACTTTGACACAGGCCAAGTCGTTCATGCATGGCGTCACGGGTTTCGCGAAAGAGCTCGCCGTCGTGGCCGAGACGGCCATCCACGGCGACCCCAACGACCCAAGCGAAGACGGTCTGGTCAGAGTGGATGCAACCGTGGTCACTACCGTCAAGGACGTGTGGATGTTCTCGGGCTGTGCCGACGACCAAACCTCGGCCGACACCAACATTGCTGGAGTTGCTACAGGAGCCATGTCTTGGGCGTTTCTGGCGGCTGTGCGACAGATTCCAGATGGCCAACTATCCTATGTCGGCTTGCTCACGGCCACTCGACAGCTGTTGAAAGAGAACTACTCTCAGATCCCGCAGTTGAGCTGTGGCGGTGAATACGACCTTGACCAGGCCATTGTGGTAAGTTATTCTCCCAACCTCTGTGTTTTTTTTTAACTTCTTCTTTTTCTTTCTCAAACGAATGCTAATATTTTAACATGGCAAAGTTGTAATCGGTTGTAAAGTGTGATCAGCTTGAATTGGAGATGTACAGTTGGATATAAAATATCAATATCCACGATGCCATATTAAGCATCGAATTCGCGTTTTATTTTCCAGCAAAATTGGCTGGTGAATAAAGCCAGCCGTACACCATCATGAATCTTCATCTGTGCCGGCTCCATGGTCTAGCGGTACGATTCGTGCTTTGGGTCGATCTTTCAACAACTGCACGAGGTCCCGGGTTCGATCCCCGGTGGAGCCCTCCTTTTTGTCAAACTAAAATATCAGATGCCACAGATAAAAAGTATCGTGAAACTCCTCTGTTGGACCCATCACATCACGTGATCTCACATATATCTCTGGACCTTCCCGAAGGCTACATTCTCCCCTCTAGATAGAATCAGAGACACATATCCCAACATGTTTTGTGTCTTTCATTTTTTTATAAGATCTTAAACTATCTTTCAGTTTTTCGTTGGAGAGTGCTGGATTGGATGTTATGTATGTAGCAACATTCCTGGATGAACTTGTTGCCTCGTTGTATTTACTTGATTGTTTCGAAATAGTTTGTAGAAAGCAAAGTTTTCACATTCACAGACAACATTCCATTTTTTAAAAGTAACTTATTCTCGTTCATTCAAATCCAATTGAAGAAAATCCCGGAAAGTAGCCGGGGCCAGGCGCCGAAGCAAACGTCGATCTTACGTTCTTGTAGGATGCGGACCCCGCACCAAGTCACCGTCAGCGCTACTTTTCTGCCGCGATCTCCAACGGAACTTCTCCGTGCATGTTGCGGGATCATGTAACCGCATCGGCTTGCGGGGTAAGTGCCGGTATCGCATCACAAATTCAACGTTGTGTTTTATTTCCAGCGTTTACTCATCACAACTGAAGAGCTTTAGAGCTTCAGAACTTCATCTTCATACGCCAGCACAATGACAGAATACAACATTTGCAACTTGCCTCCGGGCTCGTGGGACAGCCATGTCCACGTTGTTGATGTGGGTAGCACTGACAACAATTATTTCAAAAAGCTGGTTGATGCTAACGCAGGCTGCAGGACCGTTTCCCACAGGCCGCCAATCGATCATTTACGCCGAAACATGCACCGGTCTCCGATCTTATGGCGTTCGAGACCAAGATCGGCGTATCGCACGTCTGCATCGTCGCCGTCTCAACTTATGGATTCGATAACAGCCACATGATTGATGCACTGGATCAGTTGGAAGGACGTGGCAGGGGAGTCGCCGTGGTGGACATTGACACCGTTACGGACGCCGAGCTCGACAAAATGCACGCCGCCGGTGTACGCGGTCTTCGCTTCAACCTCCACACGCTCCACCTCGACATCAACCGCGACACGTTCCGAGATGCCATCCAAAAGTACGCCGACAGGATCCGGCGGCTGGACTGGGTGATCCAAATGTTCGTGCACATGCACCAGATCCCGTTGATTGCTGACGAGATCCCGAAGCTGGGCGTGGACGTGGTGTTTGACCATCTTGGTGCGCCGACGGACCCAAAAAGTGGCGGTGCAAGAGCAGCCTGGGTATGCGGAACTCATGTCATTACTGCGTGGCGGGCATGCATATGTGAAAATGAGCGGCGTATACCGTTTCTACGGCGAAAAAATGCCAGGCTTGGATGAGTACTGCCGGGAGCTGTTAAGAGATGTTCCGACACAAGTCGTTTGGGGATCGGACCGACCACATCCAACAGGACCGGACCACTTTACAAATCCGGCGGTGGAGAGACTGATTCCACAGGACTACCAGACGATCGACATTCCGGGATTTATTGCGCAGTGCAGAGACTGGTGCGATCACGACGAGAAGACAATAAAGATGATTTTTGTGGACAACCCAAGGAGGCTATGGAGGTATAACAGAGACGACTGAATTGGCAACTAGACAAGAAACATAGACATAGTTGAGCGAACAAAAGAAATTAAAACAAAGAATAAAACGTCCAAAAAAAAAAGAAATGAAGCAATCTGCCATCACTCTGCAAAAGCGCTGTCACCTCTCTATGCAGCGGGTGAAATTTATACATGCGTTCTAGATTGTCGGACTGTGATGGGTATGGTAAGTGATGGCGTGTGAGTGAGTGAGTGAGTGAGTGAGTGAGTGTGTGTGTGTGTGTGGTAGAGTTTGCGTGATCATAGTTGATGCTTAAACAGTGAGGCCTGTATTTCCCGACAGTGACTTTGGCTCTGTCATGGTTATGCTTGTTTGGCTCGAGCGAGGTCTGTCAAAGACCAGCTTGACTGTCAAGATTGTCGTCGCGATAAACAGCAGCCACTCTAGTGCACCAAAGACAGTCGCAGCCGTAATGGCAGCACATCCACCATTCTCTTCCGGCGGACAGCCGCCACCAATACTGGCCGCGACGGCAATAAAACCTGAAAGCCACATTAGCAGGGCAATTGTCTCCACGGCCACACGAGCGTAGCCGATTAGACGATGCCCAGAAAAGCGGACGCCGGTAAACAGCAAGAAGACGACGGATACGGTGGTCCAAGCGGCAGCGAACAAAATGAAGCACCAGGCATCGGGAACGCCCAGGTAGTCTGTGAAGTCGCCGAATTCAAAGTGTTCCTCGACATGAATGCCGTGGAAGGATTGGACGGCTGCACGGATGCTCGAGTTAGAAATGCGTCTCTGAATAAAGAAATAGATCTGCTGTTTCCTGCTGTTTC
This sequence comes from Sporothrix variecibatus, assembly GCA_016097105.2. Classification (NCBI taxonomy): domain Eukaryota; kingdom Fungi; phylum Ascomycota; class Sordariomycetes; order Ophiostomatales; family Ophiostomataceae; genus Sporothrix; species Sporothrix variecibatus. The sequence continues at coordinate 1,836,725 of JADMNI010000007.1, read as the reverse complement.
TTACCTTGTCCACCTGCACCCAAGATGGCGAGGGCGAGAACCGTTTGAAGTCCACGGAGAGTGTAGTTGACTGATTGATTTCCTGCAACGTTGGCGAGCATCGTGGCTAATTATATTGAGGATATTTGTTGTTTGAAGATAATAAAATGGTTCGATAGGTTGAAAGAGGGCGGTAAAATCTAGACAAAAACTTGAACGGAGGATTATTTAAGAAACAGAAACGAATACTGTCAGTCATAAAAAAGATCTAGGCAGCACCGAATTTATATACGATTTCCTGGTGACATGCTGTTCTTGTCATCATCGTCGTCTCAGTCCCTTGATGTCTGATGTCTTCAAGATGCATTTCCCCTTTTGGCTAGCCCAGTACGAGCCGGGCTCGTACTTTTGGCCAATGTGATTCGCCAATTCAACATCTTAAGGATCCATAAGCAGTGCTGGGACCTCGTAAAAGACTAACCGTATCGGGACGTAAGACGGCCTATTCCATGTCCCTCCTGAGATCGTATCAATCCTTCAAAGAAAGAAGGGAAGAAAAGGCCGTCGCTGCTTTGTCTTCTGTCTCTTCTACATTTCAACAACAGTGCCACTGCCTGTTTTCGTCCCTCCTCTTTTTCGTTTATTCTCCTAGATCTGCTCTAGTGTCTCACAGCATACGCTATTTGTGCACTCCTGCATCTTCCATCGTCCCGGCATTGTCCCTCGCACTCATTCGTATTCATACAGACCACCCTCAAACAGCCCTCTCCTTCTAAACAGATGGCTCCAACCCCCAAGAGAACGCGAGAGAGCGCCTCTAAGGTCCGCACAGGGTGCAGCACCTGCAAGGCACGCCGCGTCAAGTGTGATGAAGCCAAGCCTGTCTGCCGGCGGTGCTCCATAGGCAATCGCATCTGTGACTACAGCAGCCCCAAGAAGACATCGCCCGCCCAACGGCAAAATGTGATTACCATTTATATGCCCCCAACACAGGAGAAGCCGATAGAGAAGCCAGCACATTCACAGGGCAAGACAATAGCACACCTTCTGACGCCAGCATCGACCCCAAGTCCGCCTATCCAAGCACAAGCACTCGCACTTTCCCGACAGCCGTCTGCTTTCAACCACGATGCTGGCCTCGACTTCTTCCACCACCACATCGCTACCAACCTCCATGGCCAGCTCGGTTCGGGCTTCGTGTCGGGCCTGGGGTCTGACTTTGGCTCGGGCTTCTGGGGCCGTCTCGTCATGCAGCTCGCCCACATGGAACCCTGCATTCGGCATGCTGTGGCAGCCGTCAGTGTCGTCCACCAGGATGTCCAGCTGTCGCTGCGAAACCCGGCAGGCTACGTGACGGCCAACCAAAAAGCCCAGCAGCAGTGGGAGATGGCCGCCAAGAGCTTGACGGCACGCATTCGCGAGCAGCCGGACTCGCACTTGGTGCCGCTGGTGTGCTGTCTGCTGTTCACATTCATCGAGTTCTTGCGGGGACACGCGCAGATGGCAATGCTGCATGTTGAAAATGGCCTACAGATTCTGGCAGCACACCGCCGACAACGAGCCAAAGCCATCACCAGGGGTATCGACTCGAATGCCGTCGAAGAAACCATTCTGCCCATCTTCTCTCGACTGAATGTGCTCTCGTCTTTGACAGGCCGGATGACACCGCCAGCGTATGCGGGCAAAGCCGACGAGGGCGAGGACCTGACCGACTTTGAAGATCTTGCGGACGCCGAACTGCGACTCGTTGGTATTCTCGACACCTGCATCCGTTTTATTGGCATTGCCGCCTGCAAGGCCGAGACGTTCCGGATCCAAATGGAAGACTTGCTGGAGCAAGTGCGGCTGCAAGCCCTGCTGGATGCATGGCACGCACAGCTCGACAAGCTGGTGGAGCAAATGAAGACAAAGGGGAAATGGACCGACCAGAGCGCCGACGCCAACCACATGTTTCGCGTACACTACCTCACCGTCTACGTCTGGCTGCGGGTATGTACCACTGCCGGCGAGATGGCCACCGATGTCTATTTGGCCCAATTTGAAGAGTTGGTGCAGCATGCCGAGGCGGTCGTCTTGCCCGTCGCCACAAAAGCGGCCTTCGGCAAGACTGTCCAGCCACCCCTGGTCTCGTTTGACATTCAAATCCTGGGCCCGCTTTACTACACAGCCATGAAGTGCCGTGATGCCGGCATTCGACGACGAGCACTTGCCATGCTGCAGTATGCTCCACGTCGCGAGGGACTGTGGAACGCACACGTCGCCTACGCCACGGCGAAAAGGGTCATTGAATTTGAAGAATCCAAACTCGACGACCAAGGCTGGCCACACGAGACGGTCCGCGTGCATGGACTACCTTTGCCCGACGACGAATCCCGCGTCACCACAAAAGATATTGACGTGACGTCGTCGTACCTGGTTCTCAGTCCCGCGTTTCCGGCCCTGCTCGAGACGGAGTTCAAGACAAAACCGTGGGGCTTGACGGGCGAGTGGAACACCACGAAAGAGTACATTAGGCCGGATGTAAGAATACTCGAGTAAAGCACTGGTATATATGCCTTTCACGGGCTGTTGACATAACATTATGTACACTACTATGAACCCGCATTATGCACACCGCATCGTGGGAATTAGTTGTTCCACCTGGTCCTTCGAGTTCCTGCATTGATGATGCACTATCCGTTCCATACGATGATTATTGTACATTCTCACAATGATGAAAAGCTCCATTGCAAAGCTTGCCGCTTATGTCCTTTATTGGACTAGTCTTCCGCTTCAATATCTGCTATATTCACAAATGAAGTACTCAACCTTCTTCCAATTTTGACATGTGTTAGAAGCGACAGTTATGAAGGACAATATGTTTCGAACATTACGTACCTGGGCAATACCACTTCATCTTGGGTGGTGTCGGAACTTGTCTAGGGCATGTTGGTTGCAAAGTCTGGGTACCAGCCTTGGGTGAGATTTCGATCTGATACATATGAGTTAGATTGGCTGATTGTGCGCGGTTTGTTCGGGAAGCACTGTAGTCATTACCTGCTTGCATGAGGGACTGTAGAGCATCTCGTCCGTAGCTTTTGGCATCTTCCAAAAAGACGGACAGTAAATTGAGAGCGTCGTTTTCGCCGAAAACATTTATGTAACTTGTCGATTGCCGTTGGGAATTGCCTGTGCCCCTCGACCGCCGCCCCAGACTCTCGTGAATGTGATCCTCTGTTTTCGCAATTTGTTGAATCACAGTCTCACGGTCCAGCTCCGGTGCCGTCAATGCTAAAAAGGTTGTGAGGTCCCCGACTGAAACAATCTGACCATGATGGCCTGCTTTTATAAAAGCATAGCGTACCACCATATCGTCGCCAGGTGCATAGTCGTCTGCTGCTCCGGCTTCAATAATTTGACCTTTACTTCTTTTACGTCTCTCTCTTGAGACGACAACAGACCAAGCCCCCGGGGCCATGTCGCGGACAAGCGGCCAGCATTCTAAGTCTGCAAGCGTTTGTTTTCGCCTCACTGATGATGGTTCCTCGTGCACGTACGTCATGTACGGCAAGCTGTAGTTTTCAAACGGCAGGATGGGAACAGCCAAGTTCTCGGCCGCTGGGTGTGACACATGAAATCCGCGACGAATCACCTGCGTGGGCCGAAATGTGAGGTAAGCCAAGCTGGTATGGCAGCGTGCGAACATTAATGGTGCCTGCTCCTCTATGTGGATCCTATCCAGAAGTAGGCCTGATAAGAAAACAAGGAACGTCGCTGCAAATTCTTCCGGGGCCAAGAGCGTATCGGCCAGGTGCATGTAGAATGGCATAAATGCCTTTTGACCGGTTCCAGATGGATTCATTTCGTTGCGAATGAAAAGATGCTGCATGGGAAACGCCTCAAAATGGCGCGAAGCGTGGCTGGTCATATCTGGACACCACATGTGGTAACGCAGTGCAGACGAGCAAGCACCCGTCAGGGTTAAACGAACACCGGCTCCCAGAAGGGAAGATTTTGACAGATGCTCATACAGCCGGGTGGTACAACTATCGTCTGTTCTCTGAGGGCTCTCGTGAAAACAGAGGTAACGGAACGAGATCCCAGAAGCACACAGAGCTGTGACAATCGCCTCGGGTGTACCCTGGATGGTATCAATGCACAAGCTAATCGACTTGGCATTGCGGATTCCAGGATGCTGGAGCGCCGCATGTAGAACAGCCACAGAGATTTGGTCAAAAGCAGCCCATGGTAGATGTGTTTGTCCAGAAAATGCGACTCCTAGCAGGTGTGCTGCATGGGGTGACTGGTGTAGCTCTGATGCGCGCCGGAGCATCTCTCGGCGAAGTGCGGCTTGCGCACCAGATGCCAATGGCAAATTTTGCAGGATGACCGTGTTATCCACTGGCTCGAATAAGGAGGCCATGAGTGTAGAGGCTGCTAGATCGGCGAGATTTCTCAAAGGCACAGACGAGGTGGACGGCCCTGGTATCTGTGTTTCTCCTTGCCCGACCGTATCCAGATGTGGGTCGGGCCATGCAGCTATCGACCCGAACAAAGTCCTAGTTAGTCTGCATTCTTATTCGAGTGAGAGCGATCAACCTCAAAATGCCCGTGCGTACCTTGCAGTGCTTCTGTTGAAATCAAAGGCAGCGCCTGGAGCAAAGATATTGCATCCTTGTCAAAGTCATGATTTGCCTCGTACTGAAACTTTTCCATATACTCCTGCGCCGATAGAGGTGTCCGCGTACGAAACTCAGCGGCACAATCGTACGTCACTTCCATACGGTATGAAACTTGTGGTATATGCACCATGTGGTGTGCGGCGGCGACAATGCCGTAGCAAACTGCAGCCATGTTTGTTATGTCAATGATGCCGATTGCATATTTCACATTGTCGTCGTCGTAGACCAAGCCGAGTGGTACTTCCTCCATACATGAATCGTAGACTTGTAGAGCTGCATCGTACGATGCCGCGAGGCGTAAAGCAAGAGAGATGAACGGGAACTCCCGTAACCATGGTGCTGGTGGCCAGGGCTCATTGTGAGTTGTAAAAAACTCGCGGCCACCTAACATATTGTTATCGAGACCGGCGGCAGTTGGCGACAAGCCACCACGCGTATATGCATTGATAGCAAGTGCAAGTTCTCCCTCTATGGGGATGCGATTTGACGGGTGTGAAAGGGCAAGGACAACGCGTAGGCAAAGGCGAACAGCATCGGCTCCGCGCAGACATTTGTCTGTGTCGTCCGCAGGGGGCTCATACCGGATGTTGGCGAGTTGCCGGTAGACACCACCGACGTTAGCGACTACAAAGACGGCGAAAGATACTGGGTCCAGCAACTTTGGTCTCGCATCGCGAGATGCATCTGCGCCGTCATTGCGACCGGCAGCATTGGACTCGTACGTGTCGTTTGCGTTTTCGGCCATGGTCATTGCTGTCGCATGGGACGGGTTCTTTTGATAAGAAAGATGATAGAATCAAATTAAAGAATCGTTACCCCGCGGAGAACTCGGTTGCAGGATGAAAATGAAGAAGAAGATGGGGACGTAAAACCCAACACGTTTTGACGAAAAACGCGGGATTTTAATAGCCAACAGACTTGTACAGGTCCAGCTGACATACGGTGTAACTGAAAGACATGCGCCTATTATCTAGAGACACGGCTCAGGTAATGGGGATCTGTGCCGCAATACACGCATGGGATATACACAAAATAGAACCAGGCGAGGACACACTTTCACATCAATGATACTTGATGGACAATTATCTTAAATTGCCAGCTTAGCTTATCCCACGAATATTTGCACTATTCTTCACACTGTTCTTCCAGATATGAATCCGATTTATTCTTCGTCACCGTCATTTTCACTGTTACTGTTCAGATCCAAAAAGTTGGCAAACGAGGTGCTCGGTGATCGTGGCTGTTGATTCGTGTCGAGGTCAATGTGTCTTAGGTCTGGCATATCAGGATACCAGTGTTCAGTGAGATCTGGATCTATGGGCAAGTGTTAGTGTACACTTGGCGGGAGGCATTGAAAACTGAATCAACCTGTACATACCTTCTTGGAAACAAGTTCGTAGCGTGTCTCGTCCATATGATCTTGCGCCGTCTAGAAATTTTGATAACAGAGCGAGTTATAAATTGATAGTGTATGTGTAGCAAAGGTGATGTACAGAGCCGACTACGCAGGTTTTGTATGACCAATCTTACAGACAGCGAAACCACCATATTGCAAAACAGCTGCGCCAATCAAAACATTGTTGTATGGGTCAATAGCCATGGCCGTCATGTCACTGACGACTCCGCCATCGTCAAAGTAGACCAATTCTGGCGTATAGCCATTGGCTTTCGGAAGCCGCAGCGTGGCAGCCGGTACGCGTAGAGCTTTTCCTAGCTTCTCGACGTTGGCCAGGTACTCCGGCAGGTTCTCGACTGTTGGGAAGACTAGATTTTGTTAGGAAAGATGTAAAATCATCGAGAGTCTCATAAATACATACTCGCAACAATCAAGTCACCTGTCAAGGGGTCAATCTTGATATTGTCGGCAGCGGCGCCAAGCTCAACTTGGGACAAGTACCCGACATCGTGATTGGGGTGTCGCTGGAAGACGCGCAATGTGCCGTTTTGTGAGTCGCCAACAAACAGCTTGTCCTCCCAGACAGCGATGCCGTTGGCAGCCGGGTAGGGACCTGCAACCGTCTTGCACGTGGTGGTTTCTCTTGAAGCGTCACAGTATTGGACATTTGTTGCCCACGACCATGGTCCAAACTTTTCCTCCAGCAACCGCCATGGGTCAAAGAAAAAGTAGTGGTCGTTTGTCATGTAAAATTCACTGAAAACTCAGACATTAGTAAAAATTCATAGCTTCTAAATTAGCGGGTACATAATACTTACAAAGGCCCCGTTGCGGCCACGCCGTTGGCTGTATAGATATTCGTATGCTTGACATCCTTGAGAAGTGTGACCATATCGGTGCCGAGCTTGTGCGAGAAGATGCTGACCGAGTCACCTCCTCGTGTGTGCCGCACAGCGAAAATGTGCACTGTCGTCGGGTCATCTGCAGATGGCCAGACATCGATGCCGTGCGTGACAAAATCGCCCTCCACTCCCTCAATCTTCAGTTCGGTAGTTTTGCCCGTCTTGATGTCGTGCTTGAACAGTTGCTCGCGGAAGGACGCCTCGGGCCGGCCGGCTGCGTCGCGTTGCCCGGCTGGAGGGTACCACTTTGTCCGGCCGCGCGGGTCGCCGCAGGCTGCAAAGACGGTGCTCGAATCGAAATGCACGACCACATCCTCGCAGGCATTGGTGGCGTACTCAACGACACATGCTCCGTTGTTGAGTGGTGCACTGTCGGCCCATTGTTGCAGCTTGCCAAGCTTGTCGATGGTTACATGGCCGACCAGTTCTGGTCGGAGGACGATGGCCAAGACGGCCACAAGAACAGCCCCGGCGGCGTGTCGTGTTGAAAATCGGCCCATTGTCGATGGACGTATTGGGTGTATCGGATGTGTTGGACGTGTCGGGCTCGTTGTCTGATGCCGCTGCCACAGACTGGCGATGAACGTTATGCTGCAGGCAATACTTTCGTCTTTGATGTTTTCTCAATATTGTCTCACATGCAAAAAGGAATTCATTGGGTAGAATTGACGGAGATGCTCCGTCTCATGATATTGGAGCCCGTCTCCGAGATCGGCAGAATCCGCCCCGCCTCCTCTTCGTATCTGCGTACTTTCGAAGGAACAAATCACGTCTTGGCCGGGACTTTTCTACCTAAACAGCGAGGAGAACAATACGCGTCGACCAACTTCGGTAAAGGAAGGCCGGACAACTCACTACAATTCACGGAGCCTGCTATCCACCCCCGTTCTTGGCAAAAGACGGCGACTTTTTGTCGATAGCATTTGTCTTGCAGGAACCAGAGCGATAGCCAAACAACTAGAAGGAGAAGAAGAATTACGACAAAAGCAGCGGCCATAAGACGGGCATGTTCAAAGTAAATGTTTTCCGCTGGCTGTCAGATTAAGCTTGCAGGAAATGCAGTTGCGATGTGGGGTTGGCATGCGTGGTGGCGTCCCCACGGGGAAAAGATCAACAAAGTTTTTGACATCTTGGCAGCTTTTTCACGGGGTGTTTATGGAGACCGGCACCAGCACGCCGCGTGCTAAACCACTGAAGATGCCGCACCATACACACCATACGGCGAGTCGATACCCATGGAAGTATGCAGCCGTCCATAGCCGTTGCATGGATTGGCAGGAGGATCGCGGGGGAAGAAAATGAAAAACACTCGAACCACGGGTGTGGCGCCGAGTGCCGAGTCGGTTATCGACCGATGTTGGATGTTTATTTTCTGTTCCGATTTTGTTCTCCTTGGCGAAATGAGTACATAACAGCTCGCATCTGCCGTTGTAGATCAATGATTTATTCGTCTCTCTTTTATAATATTTCGTCACGAAACCATCAGTAAACCCGTATTGTCGAGCGACAGACAACCGACAAAATGGCCGGACGCAAGCTAACCAAGTACAACATCCTCATCATAGCCTTTGCGGCTTTGGGGTCCCTCACGTTTGGGTACTCCAACATGATTATTGGAAGTACACTGGGACAACCAACATTTGTGTAAGTGGGGGCTTTGTCAGTAAAGTATCAACGGGTCCGTAGCTAACAAACTTTCCAGTGAATACTTCCATGTCAACCAGGGCGGCAACTCGGACAAGATTACCGGTGCCATGAACGGCATCTACACCGGCGGTGGATGTAAGCAGACTTGACTCGACAACAATGCAGCAACCCTTGACACACGACTAACAATGCAGTCCTCGGAGCTCTCTTTTCATCGTGGGTTGCGGATCAGTTTGGCCGCAAGAAGACCATCTTCGTCGGTGCCTTGTTTGGCCACCATTGGCGGTGCCATCACAGCTGGTGCCATGAATCTAGCCATGTTTCTCGTTTTCCGTTTCGTCAACGGTTGGGGTATTGGCATGTTGTTGGGTCTTGTTCCACTCTACCAGAGTGAGGTCTCGCCGCCGCACAACCGTGGTCTGATGGTTGGCTTCCATGGCGTTCTTGTCACCATTGGCTACTGTGGTGGAAGGTGAGTCCAACTAAAGCAGTCTTGGAGCCTACAAAAATTGCATACTGACAAATGTTAAAGCTGGATCGGCTTCGGCTTCTACTTTCTCAACGGCCTTAATGGTGCTCAATGGCGACTGCCGTTGGCCATTCAGGCCATCCCACCTCTCCTGTGCTGCTTTACAGTGTTCTTCCTGCCCGAGTCACCCCGTTGGCGTAAGTAAATCGTAGTTCTTAGTTATCCATCCCCCGCCGCCTACTGACTTTTCTCAGTCGTCTCCCAGGATCGCTCCGAAGAAGCCCTCGCGATTGTCCGTCGCCTCCACCACGACCCCAAGGACCCCGACGACTCGTACGCCATCCGCGAATTCCACCAAATCCTCCAGCAACACGACATCGACCGCAAGTTCAATGTGACTTGGTACGAGCTGTTTGCCAAGCCGTCGTACCGCAAGCGCATGATCATTGGCTTTATTGTCCTCTTCGGTGCCCAGACCACCGGTACCACCGTCATTGCCAGTATGTGACCGATCCACAGCTCAATGTTTTTATGAACTTCACACTAACAGAACAGACTACGGCCCGAGCTGTACAGTACCCTTGGCTTCGGCTCGACCCTCCAGCTTCTTCTCAGTGCCGTCTATGCCACCATCGCCCTCTGCGGCAACTTTTTCAACGCTTTTACGCTTGACCACATCGGCCGTGTCAAGGCCCTCAAGATTGGCTGGATCGGCGATCTCTGTTCGCTCATCGGCGAGTGTGTAGCGCTCAGCATCTTTGAGCGTACTGGGTCACGCTCGGCTGCCGTAGCCTGCGTCGTATTCTTGTTCACGCACATCTTTTGCTTCGCCTTCAACATCGACGTCACCACCTATGTGTACACCTCCGAAATCTTCCCCAACCACATTCGCTCCAAGGGCATGGCCTGGTCCATCAGCTCGTACTTTGCCGCGCTCATCATCTACCTGCAGGTGGCCCCGACCGCGTTCGCCAACATTGGCTGGAAATTCTACTTGGTGTTTGTCATTGCCCTCTTCTGCTTCATCCTACCGCTGTTCTTCTACTGTCCAGAGACCAAGGGTCTCAGTCTGGAGGAAATCAGCCGCCTCTTTGGCGATGAGGCTACGGACATTGCCCTCGATGGGCCCAGCAACCTTGACGACAAGCTGGCCATTGGCCGCGATGTTGAGATGATGGAGCCGGCCCACGAAGAGTAAGTTCATGTCAGCATGACCATGGCATCAGCAAACTGGCCACCGAAGAATCTATTGTCTACAATGAGAGGCTTCAAACATTTGAACGACAATAGCTTTCGTGCTTTATGAACACGTTCTTTCTGTCCTAAGACTTTTTTCCCCCAGAAACGTAAAGGTGATTAAATAATAATAAAACGAAAAGCTTAATATTAATCACGAAAATATTTCTAACAATATTCACCAATTTCATTTGAGATATCGCTTCCCTTGTTCTATACTAATTAAGAGGAAAAATCTAATATATTCAGACCCCGAAAACGTGATATGTACTATTCTGGTAGTGACACGATCGCCTACTATTAGACACTGCACCCCGCGTCATATAGAATGCAATGCTACTGCTTGGAGACTCTTGGTGTCATTGTGACCCGCAAGTCGTCCGTGACCACAGCAGCCACCCATTCCTTGCGCTGTGGAAGCGTGACTGGCCGCCAAATTCCGGCAGTCGACTGGCCCCGTGGCACGGGAGATGGAGGCCTGTTGCCCAGAACAGAGATACGGAACTGGCGGACGGCTTGCGAAATGGACAGGTAGAGCTCAAAGTAGGCGAAGCTGGTATGTTAGTGAAACGGCCAAACTATCAGCGCATACGATGGGGAGAGCTTACTGGTTTCCGATACAGACATTGGCACCCTTGGAGAAGGGGATGTAGTACTTGTCACGCATAGTGTCTTGGCGCAGCTCGGTTGCATCCTGTGTCATCCACCGAAATGGGTTAAACTCGTCGGGGTTGGGGAAGGCGGTGGCATCGCGAAGGTACCAAATTGGCGACGACGTGAGGACGGTCTGCAGTTGTTAGACTAAATAAAATTAATATTGAGTATGACTTGTGACTTACCCCCTCTGGAAGAAACATTCCGTGCAGTTCGACACCGCCTTGAGGCACAACACGAGGCAGCATTGCAGCAGCAGCGCCGGCCCATCGGACACCTTCTTTAACACAAGCCCGCATTCGAGGGATGCCTTCGAGTGTGGTCATGTCAGTGGAGAAACCGACTCTCTCCAGATCGTGGTAGAGCTCGTCTTGGAAGGATGTATTATGGGCAAGAGCCCAAAGGACGTGTGCCAAACTAGCCGATGTAGTGTCGGTGCCCGGCCCCATGTTCTCCTTCGCCTCGGCGAGAGCTGTCAGAGAAGGTAGACCAGATCTCATCAGAGTACCGGCTAACGTAGGAAAGCCTGTGGCCGGGCTGATAGCGGCGTCCTCGCCCTTTGACTTTGTCAGAGTATCGAAGGACTTGTGGGACCACTACAGTAAATGGGTTAGAAAAAATATGAAGATAATGCACACTGGTGGGGGAACTTACCTCGACAAACTCAGTCAGTCCTCGCCATAGTGCCGGTTGCTGGCCAGTCAAGGCTGCCAGGCGAGTCTCGAACGATTCAAATCTATCCCATAGCCCAGGCAAGTTGGTGATCTATGTCAACAGTCAGAGAATGGACTACTTGCTTGGAAGTTGTGATTGGACGTGGCTTACCACAGGCATCCACGATGCGAGCTCGTCGTTCTTTGCGACCATCGCCAGTTCACCACCATTTGCCCAAGCGTCAATGGCACCGACGGTCGTACCGAAGCTGAAATCGGCTAAGTGGTGTTAGTCAACAGTATATCATTAGGTGTGAGGTTCGAGGGCGCGTACAAATGATATCAGCTTCGAGTGCACGGCAAGACACGGGCAAATCAACAGATTGCGGGCTCCGAGCAATGCACCGTGTCCAGTGCGTGATGTGGTGCAGCATCAACTCTTCCAACAGTGGCACCTTGCTGCGGTTGTACACCTGGCCCATCAAACGCCGGCGTCGAGCATGTTCACCCGGATCCGTGATGGAAAACAGTGCTGGGTGGCCATCCTGAACAAAACCGCCATAGACACGGGGGTCTTTCTCAAACTTGCTGCCAGCCTTGTGGATGACATCGTACGCATCAATGGAGTAGAACGACACCTCGGTCGGACCAATACGGACGAGGGGGCCTACACTGTTAGAAGCGGTTACGGAAAAGGGAAAAAATAAGGAGATTGTTGTCTCACCTAATTTATCGTGAAGCTTTGGTAGATCGAGAGTGATTGTCCCACGATATTCATGTGGAAAAGCCCATGCCAGCCGGGACAGAGGAGCCAGCAGACCGGCGTTCGGCACGTGGGAAAGTGGATCCGTTCTCACTCGATAGACGAGCTGTCAAAAGTTGAAAGGAAAAAAAGTGTCAGTGCTTTGCTGGAATGCGGAAATCTCCGTAAATCTTCATGTCTTGCGTCATTCTTGGTCGAAATCGTCAAAATGGTACTCACCCGCACAATCACGGCAAGCACGGTGCCGGCAATGGCATATGCAAGCCAGCCTGACGGTAAGGACGTGAGAAGAGCCATCCTCTTTTTTTTTTGGGAAACAAATTTGGCAAAGTCGTCGTCTCGTCGTAAAATGAGAGTCGTATCTACGAAATGGACATCTCTAGGATGGGCGTCCTATTAAATAAGCTTTATTTGTTTGTTCTCACTCAAAAAATCAGACTAGGAGCTGTCAAAAACATGGCTTGATGTTGCGGCGGCGTGCTCCGTTCACCGTTTGATACGCGGATGCAAAGAGAAAAGTGAGAAAGTGGAGACTAGCTCCAAAAGTACCATCAGCTCTTTCACCAAAATGCACCAAAATGCACGTTCAACACGCATACCACGGAGACGCTATTCTGGATTTAGGGCCAGGTGCCGATCACGACATCGACTAGGTTTATCGCGTTGTAAGTATCGCGACCTCTAGTTTTTCTTAGAACGTCGTACTTGGAAGGAAGTAGTGCACTTTTCGTCTCTTTTCGACACGTTTTTGACACAAACATGGCAACAAATGTGGCCGAGGCAACATTTTTTAATGACCCCCATTCGCGTCTCCTCTTTTGATGGTTTCCTCTTCTCTTTCTCGTGTTTTGCTTTTCATGAAAGACTTTTCCGGGCTAGTTTGCGCCGTGACAACCAACATATAAAGTGCCGTGCAGCACACGACACCATCGCTCCAGACGCCCGGTATCTTTCTCTAGATCCGCTAGAAACCGTCAGACACCTTGAAACGGCACATAATCTCTCCATCGTCTCTGTACTCTTCACACACACGACAACCACCCGTCATGGCCGACGTTGACGAGATCCAGCCGGTGCCGGCTAGCACGCCGGATACCGGCGACGAGCTGGACAGCAACCAGGACGATAACCAGATTATGGTGAGAAGCAGCTTGCGGCTCTGCTCTCTGATAGATGTGGCGCACTGGCTAACAGACGGGTAGGAAAGTCTTGGATATACGCCGGTCCTGAAGCGTAGCTTCAACCTCTTCCACAACTTTGCGACATCTTTTGGTAAGTCATTCTGAATAACATGGTCAATTATGGGCACCTTTGATAATGCTAACACATTACAGCGGCCCTTTACTTTGTCGGTGGTGTCCGCGTGACGTTCTCGACTGGTATCGCTGCCGGCGGTAACCTTGCCTACTGGACCAGTTTCCTTGTCACGATGGTCTTTACTTTCATCACTGCCGCCGTCATCGCCGAGATCTGCTCGTCGCTTCCACTGTCTGGTTCCATCTACCTCTGGGCTGCCGAGGCCGGTGGTCCCCGTTGGGGCCGTCTTTTCGGCTTTGTGGTTGCCTGGTGGAGCACGACTGCATGGACGACGTTCTGTGCCAGCAACACACAGGGTGCCGTCAACTACATGCTGTCCGAGACGGTCGTCTTTAACCTCGACTTCCCGTCGGACCCGGATGATGTTAAGTTTCGTGCCGTCCAGTGGATTTGCACCGAAGTCATGCTGGCCACCGCCTGCATCTGGTGTATCCTTCCTCGTGAGTCCCCGCGCCCGATGTATTTATATCATGTTGCCTACTGACCTTTTCTAGCCAAATACTTCAAGTGGATTTTCTCGCTGTCCACCTTCTTCATGCTGCTCGATTTTGTGCTCAACATGATCTGGCTGCCGGTAGCCACGGCTCGCACCATTGGCTTCCAGACGGCCCACGATGCCTTTATGAGCACTTACAATGGCACCGGCGCCCCACCCGCCTGGAACTGGTGTCTGTCGTATCTGGCTACAGCCGGTATTCTCATCGGCTTTGATGCATCTGGCCACGTTGCTGAGGAAACCAAGAACGCCTCCATCACCGCAGCTCGCGGCATCTTTTGGTCCACCGTTGTCTCGGGCATTGGCGGTTTCGTTGTAGTCATCCTCTTCCTCTTCTGTGTGCCCGGCCCGGACACGTTTTTCTCCTTTGGCGGTGCGCAGCCATTTGTCCCTCTCTACGCCGTCATCTTGGGCGATGGTGGACATATTTTCATGAACGTCATCTGCATCATTGCCCTCTGGTTCAACACCGCCATTGCCGTCCTGGCCGCCTCGCGTCTGGTCTTTGCCGTCGCCCGTGACGGTGTCCTGCCCTACTCTTCGTGGGTGGCCCGCGTTGATGGTGATCAGCCTCGCAATGCTGTCTACGTGGTCTGGGGTGTGTCCGCAATTGTCACCTGCACGATCCTGCCGTCCCAAGTGGCTTTCACCTCTCTTGTGTCGATGGCCGGTGTGCCCTCTGCCGCTGCCTACGGCCTGATCGCGCTCGGCCGCCTGCTGTTGACACCCAAGACGTTCCCCAAGCCCGCCTGGAGCCTGGGCCGTCTCAGTAAGCCATTCCAGGTCATTACTGTCATTTACAATACCTGGGTCGTGGCCGTGCTGTTCTCGCCCTACGAGTTTCCCGTGACTGCCTCGACGCTCAACTACGCACCCGTCATGATGGCCATCATCACCATCTTTGCCATTGCCACGTGGTACTGGTTCCCCGCAGATACCTGGCTGCCGAGCCAGACGATCCAGCATATGCTGGAGGCCACCGAGCGGGACGCGCATGCGGGCAAAAGGAACAGGACCCCGAGGTGGAGGTGCGGGCCGTCGGAGGTGGAAACTAGAATGCAGGGCGAAACATAAAAAGTCTGAGGAATCTGGAGAGAAATTATACTTGTTTACATAGAAATCTGGCGGAGAATACATCCTAATTGTGCATAATTGTATGTAATAGCTTTGTATTAGTTGGCAGTTTCGCCGTGGTGACAATTCTGGTGCAGTCCTAGTGCGAAACGATAAATACACTATCACCAGGCTATCTTTTCCCCGCCGGCGTAATTATCCACACAAATGTGTGGACAAAGCACAAGCCAGCACATAAGACGTTCTGACATTTACAACCCACCACGTCTTGCGGCAGTAGGGCTGTTTTCGAATTACAAGAATGCCGTACTCGGCTTATGATTTACGCCTTGACGGTCGCGTTTGGATGTTGTAAACTAGTTCCTTCTGCTAAGCAGCTGTCTCGCCATGTCTTCCGCCGATAACCGACCACAATGGCACCCGCCACCAGTCTTCCACCTCCGACCACCGCGAGGATGGATGAACGACCCGTGTGCACCAGGCTATGATGCTACGACGGGGACATATCATCTATTCTACCAGTGTATGTAATAGTCCCAATACACTATACATTGATAGAAATCTGACCTTTCCAATAGGGAACCCAAAACATTGCGACTGGGGCGACATCACATGGGGACACTTCACCAGCAAAGATGGCATTCAATGGGCACACGACGGAAATGATCCGGTGCTTTTACCTTCTGAGCCATACGATAAATGCGGCATCTTTACTGGCTGCCTTATTCCTTCCGAATTGAGACCACAAGATGATCCTAGCCAACTTACCGTTCTCTACACATCCGCGGCCCATCTACCAATCAACTGGGCTTTACCGTACACACGCAACAGCGAAGGCCTGTCTATGGCGACATCTACCGACGGAGGAAGCACATGGACAAAGAGTCCACATAATCCCATCTTGGCAGGCGAGCCGGAGGGCATCGTCGTGACCGGGTGGAGAGACCCATTTGTTTGCCACTGGCCGGCACTTGATAGGGCCCGGGGTCTCCCTGTCAGACAAACTCTATACGGGATCATCTCCGGCGGCATCAAGGACAGCGGGCCGGCACTATTCTTATACACCGTAGCTTCTGACGATGTCAGTCAGTGGGAGTACCTTGGCTCTCTGGTACAGATGACCGAAAGCTCATACCAACCCACCCGGTGGACGGGGAATTACGGCGTCAACTGGGAGTGTGGCAACTTTTTGACACTCGGTGAGGGTGACGAGGAGTGTTCGTTTGTTCTTGTTGGGTCGGAAGGCGGTGTTAAGTCTGTTACGGAGAACGGTGACAACGTCTACGGCTCGTGGCTCTTGTGGATGTCGGGCGAAGTCACACAGACAGAGAACGGCCCACGGCTAATTCCCAACGTCTCTGGACTGCTCGACCACGGCATGTTTTACGCCGCAGCTTCATACGAACACCCCGAGACAAGGCAACGAATTGTTTGGGGCTGGCTCAAGGAGGATACTCTGGCTCTGAAACACCGAGAAGCCAAGGGCTTCGTGGGATACCAAGCTTTACCACGGGAACTGTTTCTGTTTAGTATCCCAAATGTTGTGGAGGCACTCAAGACCTCGTTGGACAAGATAGACTCTCTTGCGGTCAAGAAAGATAACACCGGGACGAAACAAATTACAACTCTCGGCATTCGACCTCTGTCAGGCCTGGAGAAACTACGGCGTGGCAGTCCAATACGCTTTAACAATGTCACCTCCAAGGAAACCACGTTTCTGACAAAGTGCCGCTCGCCCAGCTTTGAGCTCGAAGCAACGATTCGGATCAAGCCTACGGGACAGCACCAGCGAGTTGGTTTTCATCTCCGTCACAACGACGACTTGTCTCGACGTTTGACAGTCTACTTTGATGTTCAGACGGAGACAATCGTTCTCGATCGCAGCGAGACCAATGATGAGGACGGCATGCCAAGAGATGAATTATCAGGACCTTTCACGCTGTTCAGACAGGCCACTGGCTGGGAGGCGCTACGCTTGCGAGTCTTTGGCGATGGCGACACTATCGAGATATTTGTCAACGATCGTTTTGCGCTGTCTTCTGTGGCATATCTAGATGCAAGATATACCGGTATCAGCATTCTTGATGAATATGAAGACAGTGGTGAGTCAGTTATGTTTGAGAGGATTACAGTGTGGGATGATATGGCGAGCTGCATGGTGTAAGTTCTCATAGGTACTCAAAATTGAATCTGGTTATTTACTTACACCCACAATCTATTTTAATAAACTAATGCCAACAATTTCCGGAAAACTTTGAAATACACACTGCGTTAATTTTTTATTTTTTTTCCTTTCAAAAAATGGCCGGCATAAGTACTTAATTGTTGTCTTAAAATGCGCATAAGCAAAAATAAAGCTTAAAGCTTAAAGAAATTCATATTCCTTTGATAGTAGGCTGTATCAGAATGCCTTCAATATCAAATAGCATAACCGAGTTCAAGAATGAGTTTTAATATATCAATGTCAATTATGATTGGTATATGTACAAGGTATGGGAAGTGCGAATCACATCGACCATACATGAAATTAAGAAATTATGGGACTAATCACTTTTTTTTCCTCCAATACGAAGTAAACCTCCTAGCTTACAACTTCTCAACATCAACGTTCGCGTTCTTATCATCGTGCTCAATGTGCGGGACATTCTTGTCGACGTTTGCAAGCTTGTCCTCTGGGCTGCCATCGAACAGGTACGTGAGCTCCTCGAGCGACGGGCCAGAGGTTTCGACGAACAAGAAGTAGACAATGATGAAGATGATAAAGACCCAAACATCGTAGTAGATGAAGAACTTCCAGCCAATGTTCTGGAGGCCGATGGGGTTGACGTAGTTGCTGAAGATGGAAGCACACTGGATCACAAGCAGACTCAGAGCCCAAGCCTTGGCACGCATCTGGTAGGTCGTGACCTCGAGCATGTACGTGACACTGACGTTAGTCCAGGCAAAGGTGTAGAAGAACTGGAAGAGGAAGATGCAGGCCAGAACAATGCGGCCACCGGCCAGCGAGCCCTTGTCAAGGTACTGCTGGGCGGCAATGGTCCAGGCAATGAAGACGACGGCGGAGCCACCCGAACCGACAAGGAAGAATGTGCGGCGCTTAAATTTGTCGACAATGAAGCAAACCGTGATGCACACAATGTATTGCCAAACAGTGACCATGCCGTTGACGAGGGTAATGTCGGCCTCGGAGGTGATGCCGGTCTGCTTGAGGATCTCGGTGAGGTAGCTGGAAATCAGGCTGTTGCCCGAGGTCTGGCCAAAGACGGCAGCGGCGACGCAAATGGCTAAGCGGTGGAGGTTGCCACGCGACTGGAAGAACTCGCGCCAGGTCAGGTTGTTCTCGCGCTCGACGGCCAGGGCCTGCTCGATCTCGGCCATCTCGGCGTTGACAACGGGAGAGTTGGGGTCGTTCTCGCCGTGGTACTTGATGAGGATCTGGCGGGCCTTCTCAGCCTTGCCGTGGGCCACCAGCCAACGGGGCGACTCAGGACAGAACCAAATGAGGATAAACTGGTACGCAGAGGGGATGACCTGGATCAGCGTGGGCAGCTTCCAAGCCCACGAGCCGTTGATCTTGGCGCAGCCGTAGGTACCCCAGGCACCGATAACGTAGCCCAGAACGATGGACGTGTTGTAGAATGTGGTGATGCGGACACGCTCCTTGGGGTGGCTCAGCTCGGTGACAAGAACGGGTGCACCCATCTGTATAATGGACGAGCCGACACCAAGAACGATCTTGCCGCCAATGTACATGTTGAGGGATGTCGCAAACAGCTCGACCAGGGCACCAGCGATGATGATGACGGAGCCTAAAGCTGTCGGAAACCGACGACCAAAGACGTCACCCATCCAGCCGAGGAACAGAATGGGAGCGACACCGCCGATGGAGTTGGCTGCACCGAAGAGGCCAAGACGCGCGCCCGTTGGGTTGCCGAACTCATCTTGCCACTGGGTAAGGACCTGCATGCCGTTTGTCATGGACTGTACCAGATTAGCATTAAAGAACGTTGAATGTATGTAGCTGGATGAAGACTTACTCCGTCAATACCTAGAGAGGCAGTGGCAAGCAGCGACGATGTGAGCACAAAGTACAGCAGGATGCCATTTTTACGGCGCCAGAACGGTGGGATGGTATCGAGATCATAGGGGTTCGCAAGGCCCTCGGAGGCGTGGGCGGCAGCAGGTGCCATTGTAGTGATATTGGAGGCAAAATTGAAGGAGAGAAAAATATGAGAAACAAAAGGAGAGCTGCGGGCCCAAGTCTAGATGGCGATGAGATGCTGGAATAGAGAGATCGACATAACTTGGCCAAGAAGTCGGGCTTCGTTGTTATATATGTGAACGCGTGTTGACGAGTTGCAAGGGTCGCATGCCTTTGCCGTGTGCTGTTTCCAAACCTGGCCCGGCAAATGCGAGAGCGAAACTCCAGATTTCTGCAGGTTTGCACCCTTTGAAACGGCTTCGATGCTGGGGTACGGGGAAAATGTGTCGTTCCCCACACCACACCCGCACGGGGACCGAGTGACAGAAAAAATTCGTGGAGCACGGCAAGGCCACGAGGTCCCGGGGTAATTGCGGTACACATACAGGGTCGATACTTTTTTTTCTTGTTTTTTTACTGTTTCCTTTCACTGCATTTTCGCCGCGAGGATCCACTGGGTCGCACTTGCCCGATTTCGCCGACAAATGTTGTCGGGAAAATACCCACTTATTTTACGGTTTCCCCGATACGGGGCCCACCCGAGCCCGCCACGGCGCACGGCCCGCACTCTGACAGGAACCCTGAGTTTCCCCGATGCATGTAACGACGTCAGACGCGCTCTTTGTCTGCTGGCCGCCGTCGCGTTGATTGAATTATTGACCGAGACTGCGGCATTGTCGGACCCCGCGTAAGCAGTTGCCATTTACTTAAACGTAAAATGTCAACAATTGCGAACTGACATATTTGCAACTTCTCTCTTCTCATCAATTTAGTTCGCAAGAGTTTCGTTCACCAGTTTTACAATGGGATCAATCGACATCACATCAACTTTGGCATCACTGCCGGACGACTTTGACTGGGGTTTCGCAACGGCGGCGTACCAGATCGAAGGCGCTACTTCAGAGGACGGCCGCGGCCCATGCATCTGGGACACATTCTGCCATCTCGAGCCGACTCGCACCAAAGGCGCCAACGCAGATGTCGCCTGCGATCACTACCACCGCTACGAGCAAGATTTTGATTTGCTCCAAAAGTACGGTGCGCCGAGCTATCGCTTCTCGCTCTCGTGGTCGCGACTGATTCCACTCGGCGGACGCAACGACCCCATCAACGAGGCCGGCGTTGACTTTTACAACCGCCTCATCGACTCTCTGCTGGCCCGCGATATTGTTCCCTGGGTGACACTTCACCACTGGGACCTGCCACAAGGAATTCATGACCGGTATGGCGGCTGGTTGAATGTCGAGGAGTCACAGCTTGATTTTGAAACACTTTGCACGGCTGTGCTACGAGCGTTACGGTGACCGTGTCAAACACTGGATCACGCTCAACGAGCCATGGATTATTAGTGTGTTTGGCTACTCAAACGGCCTGAATGCGCCTGGCCGGAGCAGCACGAACCCGGCGGCGACAGAGGGCGACAGTACTCGCGAGCCGTGGACAGTCGGCAAGGCCCTGATTATGAGCCACGCACGCGCAGTCAATGTCTACAACAAGGAGTTCCGGCCGACACAGAAAGGTGTCATTGGAATCTCACTCAACGGCGACTATTACGAGCCGTGGGACACCAGCGAGCCCAAAGATTCCGAGGCAGCGGAGCGTCGCATGCAGTTCCACATTGGCTGGTTTGCCAACCCAATTTTGTGAGTAGCAGAAACGGACCATGGTCATTTCTGTGCTATTGTCTTCAGCAAACTAACAGTTGCACAGCTTAAAACAAGACTACCCCGAATGCATGCGCGAACAGCTCGGCGACCGCTTGCCTGCCTTTTCTACCGACGACATGGCCATCCTGCAGGAGGCCGAGACTGACTTCTACGGCATGAACTACTACACTAGCCAGTTTTGCGCGCCATAACCCGGGTCCTGCGGAGGACGCCGACTTCAAGGGCAACCTGGACGAGCTTCAAGAGAACAAGGAGGGCCGTCCAGTCGGAACCAAGAGTGGCCTGTGGTGGCTGCGCTCGTGCCCGGACATGTTCCGCAAGCACCTGACACGTGTTTACCGCTTGTACGGCAAGCCCATCTACATCACCGAGAATGGATGCCCGTGCCCCGGCGAGGCTGAGATGACATGCGAAGAGTCTGTCATGGATGCCTACCGCCAAAAGTACTTTGAGGACCATCTTGACGCCATCTGCCTGTCCATCCAGGACGGTTCTGACATCCGGGGATACCTCGCTTGGTCTCTTCTTGACAACTTGGGTAAGTTCTTCCCCTTCATTTAGCAAGACGATGCATGTAGAAATTGCGTACTGACAACATTACAGAATGGTCCGACGGATATGGACCTCGCTTTGGTGTGACATACACAGACTACAAGACGCTGGAGCGGACGCCTAAGCAGTCAGCTTTGCTTCTGGGCAAGATGATTGAGTCAAGAAAGAAGTCCACAAGACACGCATGAGATACCGGCCTATACGTCAAAATATGATGGAAGGAAAATGTCACGTCACTTGTAGAATAGTATACATTATAAAAATACAGTATTAGACGACCATGGAAATCCGTGTCCTTAACGCGTCTGATGCTTTGGAGTCCAAGCGTGACAGGATGTTGAGCAGAATTGAAAAGTCGGCGCGGGCTCGCCGTGCCAGTGCGGCGTCATTCTTGTTCTCCTCCTCGTGGCGGTGGATAATTGCTAAAAGACTGCCGCCAAGCAGTCGCAACTTTTCCACCAGTGGCTCGCCATTCACTTGCAGAGACCAGAATGGTGCATCATGCAGTAGGCGTAACATTTCTCGCACAATCTCGGTCGTGCGCAAGTCGGTGGGCTCGAGCTCAGCGGTTGTGTTGTCATTGCCAGCAAAGCAGGCCAGCTGCCGGAGATTCTGGAGAATAACGACGCGGAGACAGTAGAAGGATACGTACAGATTTACACACTGGCTCATAAAGGCATTAGATTGTGTCCGACCAAATGGCTGGAGGTATGACGGAAGGTGGTCCAGCTCCGTGATGAAGCTAATGTACAAATTGTGGAAGTAGTTCCGTTGTTCGACCAAGGAGGGTGGTGTGGACGACGGTGTCGGTGGCAGCTGTTTTGCTTCTTTCTCCTTTTGCACGCGAATCTCGAGCAACAGCTGCGAGGCGACCTGCCAAAGCTCGAGATTGGCATTGAATCCAATGATGCAGCTCATTGGACTGGAGGAGGCGGGTGATGTGCCAGGCTCTGCGCAGTCGTCATCCTCCATGCTGGTAGGGTATGGCAGTGTGATGTTTGAGTCAAAGGAAAATCGGTGGATGGTCATGGGTCGCCCGTTGAGGATGGCAGCACTCTTGTCTCCCATATACACAATCCAAAATGCCCGCCGACGCATTTCTGCTTCTATCGGCGGCAGCCAGGCCAACAACCGCGCGTCGTGAAGACTCATAGCCTGGATCAGACGCGTGGCCTCGCCAAAGATATGCCACGAGTACTTGGGACGTCCGGTGGCGTGCAAGCAGTTCGAGTGGAAGTAACGGATGATAATGGAGTTCGCGTTAGGGGTATCGAGGTCGGTTTCCAGGTAGCCGGTGAGACAGTTCCGTGATGCTTCCAAAAATATATCTGCGACGGCATTGCCCTCAGGGAAGACAGAAGCTGGCAGAAAGAAGGACGCCTCAGCACAGACCGCAGTGATCAAAGCAAATGCCTCTTCTGGGTGCATTTCCATCGCAGGCATGGTCTGGATAGAGGGCATATCGGTCATTTGGTGTAGACTCGGGTCCAGGTTGCCCCCATTATTCGGACCAAGGTTGGCATCCTGCATGCTACCATCTCTGTCCCCTTCCAGTAGACACAAGGCTTTATGTAGACTCGCTTTGTGCACGAGCGGTGTCAGGGCGTAGAGGTACTCGAAGAACAAGGCGATACATCGCACCGCAATGTCTCTAGCTGATGTCCCCGGATTCGGATACCGCGACATGAGCGTCTGAGAAAGATCGCGCCATCGTTGCTGTATCTGAGCCTTGCGTGCGAGAAGTGCTGGACTTTCGGTGTCGATGTTCAAGTTTATGCGACCTTCGCCGGGTGTTTGCAGTGGAGGTGGTGGTGATAGAACAAACTGTGTCGGCGCTGGTAACGAAGCCGATGCATATCCAGACTCGACAGCAGATGGTTCCCAGCCAATTGCCGACGACAGTAGATCTGTGAGCTCTGGCCCAACAGTCACGTTGTGGCTGCCATCAAAGAACCCAAGGCCAGCGGAGCCAAGGCCAGCTGACGTGACAGATGTGACAACAGGCGGCGAAGTGTCTGTCTGTGGTCGGGTGTGTATCTGTGGTTGTGATTGTGGTTGTAGTGGCGGCTGTGGCAGCGGCTGTGACGGCTGTGATGACTGCGACGGAGTCCGCGATTGTGAACGGGAACTCCTTCTCCGAGGCGGCGACACGGTCGACTGCCGAGCTCCCGTTGAGGAGCTGCCATTGTATACGCTGTGAGGTGCCTTTGGCCCGCGCTTGGCCAAGGGCATGTGGAAGGTACACGACTGTCCACCCACACGGCAATTCGTGCAGCGAGCGTCCGTCTCGGTGAAATCACACTGAAGGTTGTTAGCTGGAATCAATATGGAAAGATGAGATGCATAGGGGAATCGGAGTCGGGGTGGCGGTACGTACTCTGGATTTTCGCCGTCGGCAGCGATCACATGCTCTGCCGGACCTTGCCGGTGGGGTATGGGGGAACTGGGAGAGACCCGGTGATGCGAAGACGGGGGAATCTGGGGAGGCGAGAGGGAGGCCGTGAGACTGCCCGTGCCGTCGGTAGACAGCATCCTTATCGAATACGGAGAAAGATGCAGCTGATAACTGATATGGAAGAGTAAAAGAGTGAGAATCTCCGTCGGGACATAAGCATGAGATATGAGATGAAAAGATGCAAGTGGCTGCTGATCTCAACAGCCGTTTTGCCGCTGTCTGGGGAAGCCTGTCCATTTCATCGGCGAAATTGTGGAGTTTCGCCTAGCGTTAAATGTTTTTCGAGATTTCATGTTTGGTGACGGCGTGGCGTTTCTCGTCCCCGCTGCATGTGGCACGCCCCACCAGTCGCGAGTGCTTTACGACGTACTCTCGTACGAGTGTGTAAATAATGGCTTCGGTTAGGGTAATCGTGTGAATAGAGATTGTTCGAGTTACTCTACCTGTACGTGTACATTGGGGACTTTATTTTTCATCTGCTCTTTTCTTTAAAAGGATATTTTTTTGCGGCAAGAAAAGCTAATGTGAAATAAAGTTGATGCTAAAATATTTCTTTATGGTTGGATTTGTATTTTAAAAAATAATAATTCAGAAGTAAAAAAATAAAATCAAACGTGATTCGGTTTTTATCGACAGAAATAATAGAGCAACAAGTACATTTTCAAAAAGCTTGCCCATTTTTAACCCTCTATGTCGACGGCATTACCATGGACGACGACCCCAATAGGTCCCCAACAGCCTCGTCTGACAGTGAGCGTGGGATCACTCCACCAGGACCCAGAACACAGACGTAGTAGCCAACCCACAAGTTGTCACAGTTGGAGTGCAGGCCGCTGTTCCAGTGGAAGAAGAGCGCGGGCGTCATGTGGGCGGCATTGCGTACGCTGTCACAGGTATCACCGGCAACAATTTTGCGGTAGCCGGCACAACCAAGCGCCGTCCCGGGCTGAAGAGGGGAGGGAGGGTCGGCAGCGTTCGAAGGAGTACTGTCATACTCAGCAACATCGACAGCCTCCACCGAGCGAGCCCTCGGCGGCCTGGGTGTGGTCACGCAGACATAGTAGCCCACCCACAGGTTATCGCAGTTGGTGTGCAACCCCGAGTTGAATTTGAAGAAGAAGCCGGCCGAGATGCCCGTGGTCTTGCGGACACTGTCACAGGTATCACCGCCGCAACTTTGTGGTAGGCGCGGCAGAGGCTGGACGTGCCAGGCTGGAGAGGACCAGGGGCGGCTGCGGTCTCAACAGTGTCGATATCTCTCCTCCCTTGTGTCCTCCCTCACCGCCGCCTTCACCTCCACCCTCACCACCCTCGCCACCGTTGCCCTTCTTCTCACCGGCCTCAGCGCACACGTAGTACCCGGACAACAAGTTGCTGCATTTCTTGTTCAGGCCCTTGTTGTAGTCGAAAAAGTCACTGAGCTTCACATGGGCGCCCTTGGCGATCTTGGAGCATGTATCGCCAGATTTGACTTTGTGGTACTTGAGGCAGTTGTGCACTGTACCAGGTTGGACGGGCGACGGGGTGTTGGCTGCCCGGGCCTTGACGGAATGTCCCTGCGTACAGACATAGTAGCCAGCCATAAGGTTGCCGCAGTCGTGGTTGATGCCCTTGTTCCATGAGTAAAACTCGTTAAGTGTGATACGGGTCTCAACAGCAATCTTGGCACAAGTGTCTCCCGACACGGCCTTGTGGTAGCGGAGGCAATCGTGTTCGGTGCCTGGTTGAAGTGGGGAAGGCACGTCGTCAGCGGCCCGTTCCGTTAGTGAGATGCCATCCACGACAGGAACGGCCACGGCGCCGGTGAGCGGGACCGCGCTGAGAAGGGCAAGAGTCAGGAAGGAAAGAAGTGCCATGATGATGGTAGAAGATGGGAAGACGAGTGGAAAAAAAAGATAGTAACTCTGATGGGATAATGCACAAGTACAGGACACGTCAGAATGTTGCGGACATCATTGACCTTTTATGCTAGTCTGACGGTGACGTTGAACGATGTTGAACGATGCTGGACGTCGGACGAGGTCAGTGTCAAAAGACATGCTCAATCTGTGCCAACTGTTTATGATCGTGGCGGTGAAGCTGTAGAAATTGGAAGGATTCAATGATTTCAAAGGCCGCGTCGCCAGGCCGGTCTGCGATATTGACTTTCGGACGATGCGTACGATTTGTGTGTATTTTCGTTTGGATTTAGGGGCCAGTGATCAACAGCAGGACAGCATCTTTACTACGTTGCTTGCATATGTTTTCACCCTTGCTATTTGAAAGATCATGATGTTGAATTTGTGATCTCACGATGTGACAAGGAAATCTACAGTAGGATGGTGATGTTGCTGCGAGTCATGTCTTTCGTATCTGTGGCTTGTTTGCTGGCTAGTGTTTGCTTGGCAAACACAGTTTCTCGCTCCAAATTGCGGGATGCAGCGCCGTGTGGCATCACTGAAAACACGGCCAATGTCTTGCCAAGAGAGAGTACAAAGCAAAGAGCAAAGCGGACCGTGTACCAAGACGTCCACCCTGCCCCGTTCCTACAGATACTTTTGCAGTTTCGACAGGGGGGAAGAGTAAACGTCCAATATACAAAAGAGGCTTTGGACGTACGTGTAAGGGACCGCTTCCCTTGCCGTTTAGCGACGTTCTTAACTTTAATTTGTAGGAAGGCGCAGACCGTTCGTCCCCTGAGGTGCGCTTAAATAGTTGAATGCGACTGGCTCACTTGTAAGATACACAATTGACGTTGGTGGCCTGTCCCGCTCAAGGTGCGCAGACCAACACGGCACATAAATTGCTGGGGAGAGAGGTAGTAAGACGGGCTGAGGATTCAGAGGAACCAGAGGAAGAAGCGCACCCAGACAAGAGTAAGCAAGGCGACATCATATCAAAGTACACTACTGTGTTCTTGGATATCGGGCCGCGTGGCCATTTTGTTAGTTGTATTTTGTCGACGTTGGCAACCGTTGAACTTATTTGCCAGTATCCACTGTTAGGTTACCCTAGTTGTTTATGGGCATTGCTACCCAAAAATAGGATCGATATTAACCGACTAGACGGAACTAAACTCTATTATGTAGTTCGAAAAAAGAAAGAAAAAAAAACATCTCACGACCAGCGTATTATAAAAGCATTGTTCATACGGCTTCCACCATGCCGGGTAGCCGTCTTGACTACCGCAAATATTATTTTGGCCACACAGACATACAAGAAGTGTGGCGATGTATCTACCTGCGCCGCAATATAAGACAGTGATGAACGTATGATAAACAGAGTGCGAAGGACAGCTCGCTTCTAGTTCTATTTTGAGATTATCTTGAGAAAGACCTTATACCGTTATTGACATTTACCCCAGAAAAACCCTCTTGAGCTCCGGACCTTTTACGGCATCTTCCAAGGCCGATCTTCGGATTCTGCCCACACCCTGACGGCATGCAATGCCACTTTTACAGGAGATGCACATCACCCACAGATTATCTCTGGACGAAGACCGTGTATCCAAACCTAAGACGATGAGCTCCACGGGAGCTTCTGTGACTGCAAGCAGACGTATGTTGTCTGGATAGAGGGAGCCAACCGTGTTCCCCGATTCGGACAGAAGAGAAAGCTCTTTCAAGGCTGACTCGTCATGAGCTGCGCTATCAGAGACTACACCGAGAGTCAAACTTAGACTAATGGACCATCCGTACAAGACAGAGTACGGCGGAAAGCCACTGGAATATGGGTGTTAGAGTATATGCAAGGCCATGCATATGGTCACCGTTTCTTGGTACTCACGGAATATCAAAGCTTTCACCGCTCGTCCTCATCTTTTCCCTCGCCGTCTTTGCTCTTTTATCCAGGAACAAACGCTCTTGCTCTTGTTCGTCATCGTCTGCTGGCTGTGGCTCCCTGTACCGAGGTGTGTCCCTGTTCGGGACAGGCCGGCTTCTGTCGCCGCCCCGCGCAGCTTTTAGTTTTTGCGTTCCTGTTTGTTAGTTCTGTGAGTACTGGATGATATCTTCACGGTCGGTGTCACTTACTGGAGTATCGATTTGCACCCCAGCTCCGGAGGGCTTTCTCCGACAAGTTCTTGACACCCAGATTTCGTTGTAGCCGGTCTAACTCGCCCCGACTCTCGACCAGATCAAAGGCCCACCGTGGGAAGCGAGGACGCTCTTGAGCTTCGGTGCTGCTCCCATCTCCCCTGTCAAAAGGTGCCAGAATATCCTCAACCCATCTCACGCCGTCCATACGGAGCTCCCGCCGATTGCATAAGGTAAGTCCCCTTCAGAGTTGATAACATCGGAGTCGATCTCTTGGGCGTTCCTATCTCCAACGCTATCACTGAATCCGTGTGGATTGCCTTGCCCTCGAGAACAACACACTAGATGACGCCTCTGTACGCACACTCACAAACACACATACCTCTCGTCCCTCTCTCTTCTTCTGATCGGAATTGCTTCATTGATTGATTGTTGTCCTACTTTCTTTCTAATTTCCTTCAGAGTCCCCTGCTTCTCTCCTTTTCTTTATCTTATCGCTCCTTCGGATTAATCCCTTTTCCGTACGTCCCCTCTCATCCACCACACAAAGGAGTCAGACTCCGATCGGGAGTCCTCAACACCCCTTTTCTACATAAACAAAACTAAGAGAATAAAGAAAAAGAAAAAGAAAAGGGGGACAACCGGGCGTGGCATCCCACCCCGACTCATCACCAAAGAGCTTCGTATGCTTTTCCAGAAACTTGGCCAGGTTGGAGGGTGGTGGTGGCTCGTTGTTGAAGCCCGGCAGGCGATATTGTCGGAGACGTTGGCTTAGGCTTGAAACATCTAGCTCGTCCCACTCCACAAGACTGTCGTTCTGGAGCCAACGGACAATGTCGACAGCGATGGTTTTCTTGAGTTCATTGCCAGCTTCTGTTGACTGCTTGCTGTCTGGCAGCAGCCATTCAATCCCACCGGCCCATCCCGCCCACGAGAAGCTGGCAAACTCTGTTCGCCGACGTGTTCTAGGAGATGTCGTTTTGAAGAGGAGGAAGGCGTTGACGTAGTATGCCGGCAGTCCTTCGATTTCATCCGTGCGCATGCCGGCAAAGAGTGGCCGACTTGTGCCATAGAAAGCACGCAGAGCATCACCATCGCGACGTAGTGTACGTCTGGAGAACTCTTGGCTGAGCTGTAGGTATGCATAAAGGCAGCTATCGATGCTGTTGATAGGCCCGTGGACGCGGTTGATGGGTCTGGCGCTAGTCGACTTGTCGATGCCGTCTCTTTGCCTATCGTTGAGAAGCTCACCACCTAGCCATATATTGGTGCCCTCATGACAGCAGAAGAACACGCCCGTCGGCGTGAACAAGACGGCCCTTTTTGAGAGGGCCACTTCCGCCAAGGACCAGGCCTGTGTAGCGTGTAGCGATGTGGACAGGGCCAAATTGGCGTCAAAGGTCTCTTCCGTATGCCCCGGGACGCCATCATACAACGATAGAGATCTGTCGCTAGCTGCGGCGACGATCGTGAAGAGCGCACCGCTAAATACGGCATGCTGTGTCGAAACACCCACGTCCAAGTCGTTCTCATCGTCGTGCATTAGACAGAGTACGTCAACCCATAGATACCGCTCACCAATGGCCTGAACCAAATTAACAGCGTCGCATACTGAAGCAGCGACGTGCTCGCGACGCACCTTGTCTGACAAGGCACCGTCCGTTGTTAGGCTGGCATAGTTGGAAGTGGTAAGCCGCAGCCCGTCGGCTATGCCTGAGTAGCTGAGCGTGATATAAGGAGTATCGAGCGGGGACGGGACAACACAGTTGCGTGCGACGTCAACCAGGCGGAAGTTAGAAGTGGCGGGCTCGTCGAAACGGACCGACAAAACGGGGTCGTCCTTGTTCTCGGCGCATGCTTCGCGGCAGACACGGTGGTCGCTCGCACACTTGTCTATCCAGTGCTTGAGTTGTGCCGGTTCAAAGGGCGCCATTGTGGGCCGTCAGATTTGTTATAATTAAAATTTGGTTGGAATCAAAACAAGAGATTATGTCGAGGGATAGATGAAGAAGCCTAGAAACGACGTCGTCCGAAGGGTGCAGCTACTGATTGGTTCGTTTCCGCAATCCTTCCTGCGGTGTCTTGGCACAGCATCATGTTTGCCAATTTGTAGCTGACGCTCAGTGTTCTAACAAGCAAGGATGTGTGTAAAAATTGAATCCAGAAACAATTGAAATAGCAATACTGTGTTCACACCTAGACAACAACGGAAATAGAGTGGTTGGGAGTTGTCACCAGCGATGTAACTGGTAACGATTTTTTTTATTGTTTATTCAAACATTTAGCCTACTGTTTCATGTCGTGGAGTAGACAAATCATAAATCATTTAAGCAAGGTATGTGCAAGCATGTCCCTTCCAATCCGTTATGTACAGTTCATCCCCAAACTTCTTCTTTCCATCATTTATTTTTGTCTTCGGTTACTCCCGTCCTCCGCTTACAGGCTGGGCCAGCCGTTGGCGCCCCAGTTGATGACGTTCCAGCCGAACTTGGAGTCGGCGTAGTCGAGGCCGACAGAGGTGTTCACTACAAGCTGTTAGTAAACTTATCTCAAGCGGGATATATTTGATTTCTTTTTTGAGGGCAACTTACGGTAGTGGTAGTACAGGACATCGCCGTAGACGGGGTCGTTGAAGACACCCTGGCCACCGGGAGCGTAGACCTCGTCGTGGCTAGCCAGGATGGTGGTGCCACCGCCGGCCGTGCAGGCCGTGCCGGACTCGTCAACGTAGGGGCCAGTGACGCTAGCACTGCGGCACACAACGACGTGGTATTCGGTACCGGCAGCCGGGAGGGGGTCGTACGTGCAGCACGCGCCCACACTCAAGAACAAGTAGTAGTAGCCGTCGTGATAATAAGTGAAGGCACCCTCCTCGTAGTTGCCGTCGCTAGGCGAGTTGTAGGCGATCTGGGCCTGGTTACCCGAAGGGTAGATGTAGGTGGTGTCGATGGCAGCGGCGGCCTGGTAGATGTCACCCCAGTAGGAGCCCCACGTCAGATAAAACTCGTCGGCGCCCGTGCCGTTGACGATGCTGGGGTCGATGGCGTTGTAGGGGCTGCTGGAAGACGAGGTGATGATCTCGCCCTGGTCGGTCCAGCTGCCCGGCTCGAGGGTGGTGGACGTGGCGTAGCCAATGCCGAGGTCTGCGAGCCCGACGTCGAGACGGCGTACAGGCAGTAGTAGAGGCCACGGATGTACGAGACATCGGGGGCCCACAGGACATTGTTGCCGTCCATGTCGATGATGGACTGGCCCTGGATGACGCTGCCGACGTCGGTCCAGGGACCGCTCAGCGAGGAAGCGGTGCGGATGCTGATGAGGTCGAGGGTCGAGAAGCGGAAGTAGGTGCCGTCAGCACGGCGGATAACCGACGGATCGTGCGTGAAGCAATCGCCCGTGCAGCCCTCGGGGTTGGGGTAGGCGGCAGCAGCACCGGCGCCGGCCAGGAGCACGGCGGCAGAAGAGAGGAAGGACCACATGGTGAATGTGAAGGTTGTGTATTGGATGTGAAGAAGAAAAAGACAAAAAAGAAGAGAAAGACTTGACAGTAAAATCAAATCAGATGGTCAGACAAGAAACAAAGGCCAAGATGTCAATGTCAATTTATCAACGTCAATGCCGTTTATCTTATGTTTGTTTCCAAGAAGGGGTGTCGGTGGCGGTCTTTATTTATTCAAAGAAACAGACAGACATTGGATCAAGAGTCTCCACTACAACGACTACAGGGAACATGGTGAACATTGGGAACGTCATGGCGAAACGACTGGTAGACAGGAGGACTGGCTATTGAGCAGTGGACGAGCCGGGGGCGGAGGGGACAATCGTTGTGAAGGAACAAGTCAAAGAATAGAACAGGAAGAGGCTCAGTCGGGTTTCCAGGAAAAGTACGACTGGAAACTGGAAGGCAGGGCAAAGATCCCCCGTGTCAGCAATTTTAGTGGGAGAGCCAGGGCCCAACCACGGCCGACAAGGGCAAGTGACCGACAAGTGGCCCAGCGGGTGGCGCCCACATCCTGGCAACTGGAGACCCATGGCAAGGGTAGGGCAGTGCGCCGATCCTACCGTTTCAGACGGAGAGAGGGGAGCGAACAGAAGAGAAGACGGAAATAAAAATAAGAAAATAAAGTCAAAAGACACAAACGTGAGCAACGCTGAATTCTGTGCACTTCGTACGGAGTACGTCGTACTGTGTACAACATCACCACGCAAAAATACATCGCCGACGTACCCCGTCGGGGAGATGTTGCTTCCCCGCGATGTTGAATGTCTTGGTCGAGTTTAGTTTATGTCTCGTCGCTGTCTCTCCGCCTTTTGGGGGCCATCGTTCAGATGCACGCGAGGCACGATGCGGAGAAGAGTGTGGGTGTGAGCGGGAAAATGCAGATGCAAGAGGGGAAGCGAGGAAACTATCCAGAAGAAAGCAGTAACCGGACAGAAGAACAGAAGAAAAATGTAGCTTGACGACGCGTCGTCAAATCCCACCTTAAGAGGATGATCGACACCCCAATCAGCTAGCCCAGCCGTCGGGTCATGTTCGTGGCCCTGCGAGGAGACCGCAAGTCGTGGAGAAGACGGCACAAAATGAATGCAAAATAATGTGCGGAGACCGTGAGTGCGCCGTCGCTTCTTAGCAGAGCTTCAATGAATCGTGGCGTCGGGGCGTGTCGGGGATTTTCACAGATGTCGCTTGGAGTCTGGAGAAAAGTGTTGACGACAGTCTCGGACAAAGTCTTGGAATGCTTCTTCCCCTCATTGCCATGACCACCTTCCTTTTTCTTTTTCTTTCTTTTCCCTTTTCTCTTTTTCCTCTTCCCCTCGTCGGCAGTAGCCGAGCATGTCGAGCATGTTTCTTGGTTTCTGGCTCGCTGGGCTCTTGCGTCGACCCAAATGTCCGTCCCCAGCCCCCATCCCGTCTTGCGTC
This sequence comes from Sporothrix variecibatus, assembly GCA_016097105.2. NCBI lineage: Eukaryota > Fungi > Ascomycota > Sordariomycetes > Ophiostomatales > Ophiostomataceae > Sporothrix > Sporothrix variecibatus. Next base: position 1,803,669 of record JADMNI010000007.1, on the reverse strand, counting down.
TCGCCATCTCGCTCCTCTCGTCTTTCCATCTCCTGTTCCCGTTGCTTTGTCTGCCCCGTTTTGTTTCCCCTCAAATCACCCGTCCTTTCCATATCCTAGCTTCTCGCCATTGCTAGCCTCACCTTGTTAGTCTCCATGGATTACGCACGTTCGTCACCACGTCCCCTTTCATATCATGTCGTGGAATATCCGTACCTCTCAACATCATCCCGTCTCGGGCTTCGTCGTCATCGGTTCGTCTGGTCCCGGTCCAGTAAATCGGGCCTACTGACGTCGTTTTCTGTTATTTACCCCAAGACAAACGACAACGACAACAACGGGGAGCGTCGGACCTCCCTCGTGTCTACCGCCTGTTCTTCAATGTTTTGTTTTATTGTCAACTCCTCGGTTAATTCTGTCGTCTGTCACTTTTAATTCTTTTTGAATTTCCCGCATCTCGCGATGCATTGTCTCTCTTCTGATTTTATTGCTCCCATACCCCGCCATTTCACTTCCACATTATTGATTTCGTATGATTCATTCGTTGATCGCAACCTGCATGTCGAACATGACCCCAAAACTGGACGAACATACAAAAAGACGACCCAAAAACGGGGAGCATCGGCGTAACGTCACACCTGTTGATCATTGTCCAACCGCCAGCAACAAGCAACACAACTTTCTCAAGTCCTGCCAAGACCCATGCACGTTTTCCTCTTTTCGACCAGGGTCGGGTCGATCCTTTACTCCGTTATTTCTGTTTTGGGGGTCGTTCTCACTGTTCTTTGTTGTAGTCTGCGCTTGCCCACTGTCTGCCTTTCCGGCCAGCGCGACCCGCCGCGCCACGGGATCAGATGAGACGGCACCAGTGGAAGGTGAACAGCCCCTGGCGCCTCTTTTGACCTGTGGACAGGGCCAGTCAAGCCCAACGAGCCCTGTCACTTGGGCGTTTGAGCCTCCTGAATTAAAATAGTACTTCCTTTTCCTCCTCCTTCGGTCACTTACAAGGAACAGTACGTGTATTCGGACGAAACAGCGTCCGAACCAAAGTCGTCCTGCACTTGAATTCTCACTCCGTACTCCATAGTTGACTTTGTCGTCGCACTCTTTCATTTTAGGTTGTTTCTGTTTCTTCTCTCTAGATTTTTAGTTTTCCTTCCGGTCCTTCTTCTCCTCTTTCTACTCTGATTTGTTTCTCTCTGGTCTTCTCTCTCGGCTACTTTTATATCTTGTCCTTGCCACGCCGTTCCCACCAGTCTGGTTCCACAGCCAAGTGTTTTCTCTTCCAAGTACTTTTTGTCCTTCTCCAAGTAACTTTTCATCTGTCAATCTTTGACCGCTTTGTTTCTTTTTTTATCTTCGCTTCTCCAAAGATCTACATTCAAAATCAAGAAATACCAAAAGCACAGCCAAAATGAAGAGCTTCGTTTCCCTCGCTTTGCTCCTGGGCGCCTCCACTGCGTCGGCAATGGTAAGTCATCATCCTTCAATGCCTTCCTTCTGCCACTGTATTCCACTGTCTTTTCGTCCGTTTTCAGTGCTTTTCTTCTGCATATCCACTGGTTTTCCACTCTTTTCCATTCGGCTTCCACGCGTCGAATGTCCATCCTCCTTCCAGCACTTCCTTTTGCTACCGTCGCAGTCACAATCGCATATCTCGTTTTTGCGCTTCTTTGATTGATCGTTCCTGACTAACACTGACCCTCCCACTCCCAAAAATAGGCCTCCATGATACGCCCAACGAGCTCACCTGGACCGGCGAGGTCATTCCCGGTGCTGGCCCCGTCACCTTTGCCGGCGACGCCAAGAGCATCTACCGGCAGATTCTCGATGCCAACCCTTCGTTTGGCGACCTGAAGAAGCGGTCAACTAGGTCATCCTCTGCAATCTCCAAGAGAGAAAACCCCAGCCCCGTCTCCACCGACTACACCTGCGCCTACGGCGTCCTGGTGGATGTCACGCCCATTGACGCCGGCATCAAGGACCTGTACAACATTGGCACAGGCACCTGCAATGCCCCCGCGGGTGCACCAGGCGCGGGCGGCTGCACGCGCCTCACCTGCAGCGATGACGCCAGTATCTGGCTGTGCAACGACAACGATTTCGCCGTCGAGATCCCTTGCGAGCTGATTGCCGACAATGCGGTGCAGCTGCTGATTGAGTGTCAGACGACGACGTACACGGGTGACAACACATGGGCGTCGACGGTGCGCGGGCAGATCTTCTCGAGCGACCACACGTGGAATGTGATAATCAACGAGAACACGTGCTAAGCTCGCCGATAGGTGGGTGGAGGTAGGGAGGATGACGGGAGACGGGTGGTAGGAGAGCATGTCGAAAGCGAGAAATAATGAGCTACGAACTGTACATACCGTAAAAGAAGCGAGGAGTTGCCCTTAATGTCTTGTCTATTTATCAATCTCACTACATTTTTAATTTTGGTATAGAAAGTGCCGCGGTGTAAAACATAGGCAGTGAAGTCTCGTGGCCAAATGTGGAGGCGACCAGCAAATGGAAAACGACACCGATGGATTTACTTTCGATCGCTGTTGACAAAACTATTGTGATAATTCGAGCTAGTTTATTGAACATAAACTACGAACAAAATTTACTCGTCGGTAATTTTACTTCTAATTCATCGTTTGGCTTTATTTCAATCTTACTACAAAATGATTGTTTTAATCAATTTACTTTTTCCTACAATTTATTTACTTAAGTTTTGAAGTCTCTGTACTTTGTTTAGAAATACATTTTATCATTGGGTACAGCTTAGGTATAAAACAGAATGAAGTATCAGAATGTGAAGAACGGATCGTAAATAAACATATCGGCATCGCTCTGAAAAGGCAACAGGTCTTGGTCCGTGATTGTATTTGGCGAGTACAAGCTAATGTCTTGTCCATAATCGCGTTGCGATTGAGAAAGAATATTTGGAGCATATGTAGGCGGCGGTGGCATCTGGTCTGTTGGGTGTGGTAATGCATCTCGTCCAACCCCATCCGTATGAGATTGACGAGACGCTGGCTCAATGGCCGCCAAGATGCGGGACGAGTAGATACTGGGTGAATGTTTGCGGTCCAATGCCAACTCTTCCAGCAGATGGGCCACTTTCTTGACGCTCAACAAATGCTTTTCGACAGACGGTTGTGGATGTTGTGAGTTGGTAGTCAGCTCGGAGACTTTGGTAATAAACCAGCAGGCAAAGGCCACCATGGCAAAGCCAAAATCGGCAATGTAGCGAGAACGTTCCTTGGCGAGTGGGTTCAGTTCGAGGAGAAACGTGGAGAAGTGCATGGCCGCGTCGGCCGATTCGAGCAGGCTGGTGACGGCTTCAGGATTGAGAGCACCCTGCTTCTGCTGTTCTCCAGGACCATGGATGGCTGGATACCGCAGCAGACGAAGTGCATAGGTACTAATGCAGAAGCGAGTGAAGCGGTAATGAAAATCGACTGACGTAAGTACGCGGTTCGGTCCGGTCAGTGGTGGTGACACGCCCTCGGCATCGACAAGTCCCCAGCGACGACTCCATTGAGCAAGTGAAGAGTGGATGTCCTGCAGGAGGGCGGGTTTGGATGTGGATTCGACTTCATTTGGTCCTGCTGACGACAAGCACCACCACTCTTTCAGATCACGCTGTTGCAGCCCAGCCTGGCCCCATAGCAAACAAAGCTCGACTTCGGCGAGAACCCGGGAGACGGATGGGTTATCTTTGCAACTGGCAAGTAGTCGGGGGGCTGATGTAATGGTTGAATCTTCTCGGATGGTTGGAGGTGTCCCCGTCATTAATGCTGTGTAGTGGGAGATGGTGAACAGCCACAGCCAGAGCATATATCGTCGGAAGTGGATATTTCGGTCTGACAGATTCTCACTGTTGGCTACCAGGCGGGACACATGCTCCGCAGACCGATGAAGAGAAATGCGGAGGGCTAATGTCTCGATACTGGCCTTCAAAGACCAATGACTGAGTTCACCGGCTGGCAGGATATCGCCGAGATCCGGGTCGGCGTTGGAGGATGAAGCATATGCATAGAGCACAGCAATACACTGTAACAAAGCCCATTGCTCATGGGGATCATCACTGACAGAGCCGAATGCAAGGCGCGATATGGAGAGCACGCGCTGGGCGAGGGCCGTTCGGAGTTGTTTGCAGCCGGGGACAAACCGAGATGTCACGAAGGCTATACAATAAGCAAAGTCTTGTCTCTGACAAACGACCTTTGGTAGATCAGCCAGATCTTCATTGGAGACGAACGGCAAGTAAGAAACGATCTTATCTCGAAATCTGCAATCTTGTTGGCTTTATCCAAACAATAGAAGGGATAGCGGGGGAGAACATACAGTATGGCAAGATGAAGCAATTCTTGTTCTGACACAGCATCGTGCGTTTTCGTGTTGTCGTTTGGAGTTTGAATTGTCGTCCGACCGGATACCGTAGAATGGTTTCTGTTCTGTTGGCTCGTTGGTGTGTCCTTGTCACCAAACTCCACGGCTACCAATGGTGCAATGCTGTACACTGATGGTAGACCGGACTCGGGGCTCGTTTCCGCTGACGTCACCGACGGCAATGCCGCAACCCGGGCATCGAGGGAGTCATTCCACTCCACCCCAAAGGGTTGTGAGTCTGTTAGGTGAGAGTCGGTATGAGGAGAGTCATCGATATCCGCCAAGTCTCTTGTATATCTTTGGTGTTGGAGATTGTTCAAGTCGGGATTCAGCGAGCGCCTGGCAGACCGTGTAGGCTCGAAGTCCTGTTCCTGCCGGGACTGTCGCCTTTGATCACTGCTCTCGACGTCTTGTGATGGCTGTGGAAGCGAGCATTGTATCTGTGACTTGGCGCAACGGACGCATGGTGGGTTCTCTGCGCCAATACATCTCATCTAGATACTTAATGTCAGTTCACATTGTGCTTGCCTCTCCCTTGAAAGGGCAGGTACATACCTTGAGCCGGCGACATCGTAAGCAGGCGATGGCTGCTGATGCCCTTAATCGCCGTACTGTCCTCTGAGGGTTGTCCATTTGATTGTTTTTCTTGATTGACAGGTTTGAAGTGCAATATGACAAGGTGAACAATATTTGGAGACCACGTTTGACTGGAACGCCGGTCTAGGGTGCCCCCGACTGGACTCCGCATCCCCGCACTTTTCTTTGTATGGTGCGTGCCGAGGAACCATAAGAGGAACAGAGTCACGGATGAGACTAGCCCGTAATTGTTTTCCAGGCTACGTCAGTAGCTTTTGCTTTCATCAGTTTCTACTCCACACACCCACTGCCTTTATCTACACGTGAATGAAACACAGGGCTGTCAAAATAGTCACTGATGCACTGGGCGAGACTTTTATCAAAGTTGTTACAGATTTCAAAACTTAGCAGTAAACAAACACAATTCAAGCTATCTCATAATCCCAGGATTCTCCCAAACAAATATTGTTTACTGTCGTGCCTTACAGAGCCGGTTTCAGCAAAGAATACGTGTACTTGGCCGCACGGACATCACCAGCAAACTGGGCCGCCTCAAAGGTTGCCTTGCCACTGGGCAACACAAAATTGTTGTTGGTCCAAATCATAAACGGACGCAGCGATGCCGTCAGTTTTGCCTCCTTTGTCTCTCCAGCACCGACTTCGACAGTCGTGAAGCCAAGCAGCTGCCGTCCATATTGACGCTCATCCGGTGGCGATTTGGTACCGTAGATTTGGACTACACAAACGCCGCCGCGTTGGCCGTTGTTTGTAACCTTTAGGCTAAGTGTGACCGAGTCAGGTAATTTTGTCTGTGTCGAGTGAACAGACAAGTTGGTGAGGCTGAACTTCGTGTATGACAAGCCCCAGCCGAGAGGATAAGCTGCCGGCACACCAAGGTGGTCAAGCATGCGTTGGCCATACCAATGGTCGTAAGTAATCTCTGTAGTGCTCGAAGAGAAGGCAGGCAGGTGGTCTTCGTTCGTCGGCATGGACCATGGAAGTCGGCCGCTCGGGTTGGCTCGACCAAGCAGGACATCTGCCAAAGCTGCAGCTCCCTCTGAGCCGCCATACCATCCAATCACAATAGTAGGCACCAAGTCCTTCCATTCTTCGATAATGACAGCACCTGCTGTAACGATAGAGACGACAGTCCTAGGATTCTTTGCTGCCACAGCGGTGATAATCTCCACATCTTTTGGTCTGAGACGGAGACTCGGTCGGTCGCCGCCCGGTGCTCTATCACCCAACATGGTACCACCGTCTTTGGCCTGTCCCATCTGAGACATGCTCTGCATAATCTTGGTGGAAGCAGGAGACCCATCTGGCGCTGGGAAGACGGCCCTGTAGGCTTCGTGGTTGGCAGCCATGTCAGGCAGCAGGTACTCACCCTCGTCGCCGGCATCGTAGCCAACAATGACGAGAGCTACCTCGCTCTCGGATGCTACGCGCTCGGCTTCGGCGACACTGTCCGAGTCTTCCAGGACGACTGTGGCTTTGGGGAGTGCCTTTTGCAAGGCTGCGAACGGTGTCTCCACGTGCGGGGACCGCACCCAAGACGAGCCTCTGTCTCCAGTGTTTTCGGCATTGGCGAGACGGCCAATGACGGCAACGCTCGAGAGCGTAGAAGGAAAAGGCAATGTCGGGTTTTTTGTCTCGTTTGACTGGCTTGGTTCGTTCTTGAGAAGCACAATGGAACGAGTGGCAACCTCTCTTGCCAATGCTCGGTGCTTGTCGCAAAAGACGACGTCCTTGGAAGGGCTGTCCTGTTCACGGGTGGCATAGAATTTGATCTGCGTGGTAAGGATCGCTGTGGCCAGCTTATCGACGTCAGACTGGAGGATGGACCCATCCTTGAGTCCAGCCTCGAGGTGGGCAGCCCGCTTGTTGGCAAAGGGCGCTTCGATGTGCAGTCCGGCCTTGATGGACTTGGCCGCATCGCGCATGCCAAAGACCCAGTCCGAGATGATGATGCCCTCAAACTTCCACGCGTCCTTTAAAATGTCGTTGAGAAGCTGCTTGCTCTCACCGGCCCAGTCGCCATTGACGGCATTATACGCCGACATGATAGAGAACGCGCCTTCCTCCACGACACGCCGAAAGTGCGGCAGAAACACCTCGTGAAGCACCGCTTCGTCTTTTGTCGTGACATTGACGCGGAACCGCGTGTTCTCGATCGAGTTGAGAGCAAAATGCTTGACACATGCCATGGCGTTTTGCTGCAAGCCGCGGACGTGCGCGGCACCAAACTCGCCTAACACAATGGGATCTTCCGAGTATGTCTCCTGCACACGACCCCAAGCTGGATGCCGTGGCAAGTTTATGCACACGCTTCCAATCAGGTTTGCACCCTGGGCGCGGCCTTCGAGTCCAATAGCCAGCCCGACACGCTCTTCCAGGGCAACATCCCACGTAGCACCTCGTGCCATGGCCACAGGAAAGGCGGTTGAGCGGCCGAGTGTGATGCCTCGCGGACCATCGCAAAACTGAACGCCGGGAGGCCAACACGATCGATTTTGCCATGGGAGTAGGGAATGTTTTGATATCCGCCGGTCAACAGTGTTGCCAGTCCTGGCCAAAAAGCGGCATCGCCGTCGAGGAGGCTCAGCTTTTCCGCGTGCGTGAGTTGGGAGAGGAGCTCTGCGGCTAGCTTTTGGGTAGATTCACCCGCCACCGCTCGTGCAACAAGATTACCGAAAACCGTGGAAGAGTCGTGCATTTTCTTGTTTTTGTTTTTGATGGAATATCTGGAATATCTGGCGAAGCCTATGAGTATCGAAAAAACGAAGGTGTCGATGTGGTGTGATTTTATTTTTTGGCCCAGCTGTATGTCAACACATGGGTCAGACGCAACCTTAACACAAACATCATGATACAAAACCCCATGGTTGAATGTGCAGAACAGCTTGTGACTTTACCAGAGAGTGTCCCCGCAAGATGATCCTCGGAGAACCGTGTAAGTGGGTGGTGTTAGTGGGCTAGTCTGGTAGCCGGTAACCGGTGGTCGGTAACCGGTGGTCGGTGGCCGAACAGCGACCCGGAGAGTGGGGCAGGTCTACAGAATCTGGCGCGAGTTAGGCTAAATTCATGAATATTAACGTAAAGAATTCCATTGCCACTGCACTTCAGCTAAGCTTGCAACACTGCAGACTACCTCATCGCACCTTTCAGCCACCAGGATGTCACCACCTTCGAACGCTTCCGTCCGCAAGCCTATTCCAGCCTTTGACCTGGTTGTTGGGTGTTTGGCTATACTGGCCCAGCTTCCTCTCAATGTCGTCTCCATATTGGGACGACGGCTGGTTCAGAAATCGTCGTTGACCTTGAAGCAGGATTTTACACGAAATCTTGGCAAAGGGTAAGTCAATGCCACTCTCCTTCGCATATTGATCAACTAGCTAATTGTTGTCCATAGAGTAGTGGTGCCACTTTCCGTGCGGCGAGCGTTCATGTTTCCGAGCATCGACGAGGCTTTGGATTCACCAAGATTCGGCCCGTTCAAACACAATCTATGCGAAAAAGTCGAGCGCCCAGACTTTATCGGTTACTGGATTCACACAGGTCCACTCGGCGCACCAAAAAAGCCTTCAGAATGCGACATTGTTCTGCTTCATATCCATGGCGGTGCCTATGTGGCAGGGCACCCTCTGGCCACGCTGGGCCAGCTTCTACGAATCGCAGAAACCTGTGCAGAAGAAGGCATCACGATCAGCACCTTCTCTCTCAACTACTCCTTGGCCCCAGAGGCTGTCTTCCCTACGCAACAGAATGAAGCCGTGGCGGCGTACAGGTATCTCACCGACAAAGGCCAACTAGCCATCGACCCGTTCAAAATCATTGTCTACGGAGAGTCAGCGGGTGGTCATCTCGCAGTGGCACTTCTCGATCGTCTGTACGCAGAGAACCTGCCATGCCCCGGTGGCGCTATGCTCAACGCGCCCTGGGTAAACATGCTGGACACTGGAGACTCTTTTGTCCGGAACAAACACCTCGACCTTTTGCACAAACCGAGTCTCGACAAATGTGCAAAGGATGTCTCGAGAGGGCAAACTGATCAACACAAGATCAACCAAATGCTCGATCTGACTGCCATCGTCACCAAGGATTGCAACTTCTTGCCTCCTGTAACGTGGGTCACTGTAGGAGCCCATGATCTGTTCCACGATGATGTGGCTTTGTTTGTGGAAAACGCCAGAAATGCGGGTGCCAATGTGATCTCAGAAGTCGTTCCAGGCATGCCTCATGTGTGGCAGCACATTGACATGTTCAGGCGGAAGGAATACTTCAAGCTGCAGCCGGGTGAGCCGGTTGTGGGGGACTTGATGAAGGGTACGAACAACATTAGTAAAGGGTTACTCCAGGTTTACAGACAGCAGAAACTGTAGGCAAGTAAACAAATAGATACCGTCTTCATTTCATACTCTTTTTTGAGTAACACACTTCTCTGAATGGGCTACAAGTGAACCTTGCCCTATCATTAAAAGGTGTGCGGTGCTTTTCATAACTGGGTCATGTAAGTATCGATTCCTGGAGGGTGTAGTAGTGCACCAATTGCTTCATAGATCCTTCGATTCTACATGATGAAATGCCGGAATCGTTTGTAAGAACACCCGCCTGGAAGAACGGCGCTGTACGAAAAATAGATCACGTGTAAGAACGGTACCGAGGGATGGCAACTTTCAGACCGTTTGTACAAATGAAATGAGGAGACAACCTGTCGTAGCTGGTGACGACCGGTGACCGGCGACCGGTGATCTGACCCCACACCTTGACATCAGATAACCTGCATGAGCTACGGACTAAACAACCTGGCCGCTTCAGTAGCCGGTGGCCGAATGAGCAAATCAACATATACACTTACATAAAATAGGCATTGACGCGGGTTTGTACTGTTTGTCGAACTGGTGTCAGCATTCTCCCTCGTGACGCGTCTTCTCAAGCATACCCAGTCGTTGCAGCTTCTTTCAAATGGAGACCTTCGCAAATCCCATTATTCCAGGGTTTGCGCCCGACCCTTCGGTTGTGTTTGTCGACGGCACCTTCTTTCTTGTCAACTCCTCGTTCCATATCTATCCAGGACTGCCAATCTACGCGTCCAAAGATCTCAAGAAATGGGTGCACATTGGTGAGCTCGATGCAAGCAGCGGCCGTTGTATTTACTATTTTCCCGCCCTTACTGACAGATTGGCCTCTATTACAGGAAATGCCATCCATGATCCTGACCAACTGGACCTCCGCGCGGCGTTGACCATGCGTGTCGAACCTCCGGGCAAGCCTCATTTCTACGCCACCGCGGGCCTCCTTGCACCGACAATCCGCTTCCACAAGGGCAAATTTTACATCATCTGCACAAACGCCAGTATTGGACCGACTGGCTACACTGTGCAGAATTTCTACGTCACCACGGACGACATCTGGTCAGGAAAATGGAGCAAAACCATCAATTTTGAGTTCAAGGGCATCGATACCAGTCTGTTCTTTGACGACGATGATCGCGTGTATGTCCAGGGTTCCTGGTCGCTGGGCGTCGGCAAACAGCCTTCGTCAACCATCAAGCAATTTCAAATCGACATTGGGACGGGCAAGGCGCTTTCCGAGACCAAAGAGATCTGGTCTGGCTTTTCTCAAGAAGACGCCGAGGGCCCCCATATCTACCGCAAGGACGGGTACTACTATCTTGTTCTTGCGGAAGGTGGCACCTTTGAGCACCACATGGTTACGACGGCGCGCTCCAAAAACATTTGGGGCCCGTACGAGTCCTACGCCAAAAATCCATTGACGACCGCCGACGGGACCGACCGATACATTCAGAACACGGGGCACACCGACCTGTTTCAGGATGCATCCGGTGCCTGGTGGGCGGTGCTTCTCGGCGTCCGCAACGACAACAAGCGCCACCCAATGGGTCGGGAAACCTTTCTCACGCCTGTGTCCTGGCCGACTGGTGAATGGCCTGTGTTTGAGCCACCGGTGATGCGATTTGAACGCGAGTTTGCTGCTCCCATTGGCTCTTCGACACAACTCGATGTCGACGAAAACGAGGGCCTTGTCCACATTCGCTCTCCAACCTTGAATGTATACGATCGGCTAGACACTGGTGGCTTCAAGATCAAGGTCTCTGGTCATCTACTCTCCTCAAGGGCAGGCCCAATCTCGTTTGTTGGAAAGCGACAAAGATCCCAGACGTGCCAAGCGACGGCAGAGCTACTTGTGGACGCATCCAACATTGGCAAGAATGTGACTGCATCCCTAGCAGTGTACAAAGACGAACTGCGCCATGCTTTTATCGGCTTTGATCACTCGACTTCCACTGTCGTCTACCAAAGCGTCATTGGCGACAAACACGAAGTCTTGAAGAAGGAGTTGCCATCTGCTCCCGAACGTCTCATCCTGAGAATCAACTGCACTGTAGATAGTTATGAGTTTTTCTTTGGCGCTTCTCGGGACGACACACATGCGCTTGGATCTCTTGACACTCTGGAGCTGTCCAGCAACGACTTCACCGGGACAGTCATCGGTCTTCATGCTCAGAGCAGTGGGGACGAGGAGACGGCGAGCTTTATTACGTTTGAAAAGTTTGAGATCAAAGATGCAGCAATTCCGGCTAGCAGAGCACAATTATGAAGATGGAGGACTCTTCTCTTTAATGCTTTATTAGATAGAATTTTCTTTACTGCTACAAGAATTCTACGTGCACATTGCACCTAGATATTAATAGGGCGAGGTTGAATGCAACAGACATATGTTCAAAAACAATCATATCTCTGCTTTTCCTCATACAAGTCCCTGCATTCACTTGCTTCGAGCGATATATTGAAAGAGACGGGCTTTTGGCTAAGTGCAGCACATTCCCATACATACAATTGATGCCCATAAATCAACACAGCAGAGAGAACATAGATTTCTATTAGATAGCAAAGGACCCGTGAATATCTCATATTTATGTGCAATAGTAATGAAAGCAACATGCATTTTCTGTGAAGAACAAACTAATTTTACCAATTACGATTCCTCCAAAACTTGACTATCTCAGATTCTATTTAAAAGGCAGCATCTAGGAGTTTTGCCTTACCTCCTACCAGTCTAGGTCGTGTAAACAAACAGCGGATTCTCGAAGTCGGTCATATCTCGAAAACCCATGAGTGGATCGCGCGCTGCGGCTGGCATTTCTGCCAGCTTGGCTGCCTTCATCTTGTTCTGACAACGGTAGCAAAACTCGAGGACCACCATTGTCACGACACAAAAGGAAAACAAGCTCATCAAGACGGTCTGAGCTGTAGGGTATCCACGAGTGGACTCGGATCCCTTGTACGCCCATGGACCTGCGAAGGATCCACAGGCAGCAAAGATGGCCGTAACTGAGTTGAGTGTGGTCTTTTTGGTGTGTCCGGCAATATTGGCTGCAGCAAGAGCGGACGTTGCGGGCAGGACGCCATAGAAGATGGCAGACTAGAGAGCAGGTTAGGGGGGGGGGGTATTAAAACTATACACTGGAATAACGAGGGCATACCATGTACAGTCCCGCTAGAAGGGCACTCTTATTCGAACGGGATGCCTTCCAAAGAAGAGCATTTCCAGCAATAGAAGGAAGAAGGAAGAGAATTGCAATGATAACGCGGCGGTTTTGGAATTTGTTGATGGCGATTCTGTATTTTATGTGTATTAGTTATGTAATATTCCGTGAAGTAAAGATGTTGGTTTTTTTTTTTTTTTTCAAACATACCCTGAGATGGCAATAGAGACAATGGCAACAGCCGATGCCGGCATCAAAAGTGTGAGGGCCTCTGTAGCTGTGTAGCCAAATGAAGTCGCGAGAAGTCCGCCAAAGCTAGAAATCAGTGAGGAAGGATTAGTATGCTGAACAACAGTTAAAATGAACCCAAGGAGGTGTACTTACGATCCAAGACTGCTGTTGGCAAAGGAAAAGACAAAGTTGAAGATGGACAAGCAGTAGGTCTGCGGGTCCTTGAAGACCTCCACGATCTGCTCCCGCTTGACTTTCTTTGTGTGAATACCGGTGTTGTTGGCGAGCAGCCGGTTGACGGCAATCATGCGTTCTCGACTGTTAAGAAACCAGCACTTCGTGGGGCCGGCGGGGAAAATGGCAAACACTCCAGCACCAAGACCAAGGGCAATAGATCCCAATACAACATACAGCCACTTCCACGGACTAGCAGCGTAGACACCGCCAAGGTGAATAGCTCCAAGGTCGATGGCTTGTCCGCACAGGTTGCCAATGGCGGCACCGGCCGACCAGACACCGGCTCGAAGAGGTTGCTCAGATGTCTTCCACCTACAACATTAGTTAGAAAAGGTCCACTGCATTGATGCACGGATTAGGAAGACCTACCACATAGCCGTGATAATAATGCAAAGAGGTGTCAAGATGGACTGAAATCCAAAGATGAATCTATTGACAAACGAGTTAGTCACAGAACGCACAATAATTGGGAACATCCAACACTTACCGTAACACGAGGATTCCAGCATAATTGTGGCAGGTAATTGTGAGAATGGCCAGAGTGCCAATAAAAAGCATGAAGCTACCGAGGAATTTACCAACTGGCAACCGTTGGGCCAGCAAGAGAAGTGGATACGTGCCCTGTAGGAAATGTGAGTGAGAGGTGCATAAATGTGGCAAGGGCATATAGGTGTCTACTCACAGCAATAGCACCGAGGTAGTAGATGCCCGACGCCATGGAGTACCGTGAGAGGTCTATCGATATCGCACCATCGACGACTGACAGAGTGTAAAGACCCAGGTCTTGAACCATGCCGAAGATGGCTGCGGTACCGAACGCCTGCGCATCAGCATACAAGAAAAGCGCTGCGACAAACATCTAGCACAGCAGTGTACAGTTAGCCAACGGTGTCAACACGATATTCTCAGCAGATATATTACCTACCATTGGCAGAACGATAAAGTCGATCTTGCGCAGCACTTTCCTCTCCTCCTCTTCCGTCCACGCATCTTGTCCATTCTCGAGGACAAAAGCGAGGCCATCATCGCCTCCAGTAGCATCGATTCGCTTCTCCATGCCCTCCGGTATTCTACCGGGGTAGATTCGATGTGCGCGGCTGGGTTGATATCTTTTGCAGACATGTTGATTCGCCGCAACGGTTGGACATGCAGTGATGGGGCGAGTCGTTTTTGAATGACTTGACCATATCTTTAAGCCACTGCAACGTCGGTCATATATGTTTCCTGCGCTCCTTCTGAGCTACCCCATGGGTACAAATTCTGGGGAAAGCAGACTGGCAGCTGGGCCCCCGCACGCCTGTTGACGCGCGTGAGGTCTGCTACTCATGAACACCGGCGACCGGACGACCGGTGACCGGTGGCCCACTTTCAGGTGTAAACCGAGGCTCACCATTGGCTGACGTCTGATCCCCGCCGTCAAGGTCAGACGGCAAACTTCTGTTGCCCGGATATGGAGCTCTCATGGGATTCCTAGTTTGTGTCGTCTTCTATGCAGTTCAGAGAAAAAGAAAAGAGGTTGAAACCATAATGCAGTTGAGTATCCGAGTTGTCAATTGCCCAGGACCCTAGTCTTTCGTCGCCACACCTCAGTACATTCCCGCGAGCTGGCTGCAGACAGACGACCTGCATCTTTATCAATCTCACGCGCAGTGTAACTGGCATGTACTTACTATCGGTATTTGACACCTGGGGTTTGGATGGTGTATTTTGTTCATATTCTTGTCTTCCATACGTTTTTATGGGGTTTTTATTTAATCTTTTCTTGAGTTTTCACATGAATTTTAGATGTACAAAACTAAGTTACATTTGAATATTGTGAGGACAATCTATACGTAGCAACTAAGCTATTTTTCAAATATATTCATTGAACTCCTATGATTATTTTACATACATAGACCTCCTTTCACCAGTTCTGTTTTCACTGTCCTATTGAAACGTAGGCAGTACACAGACATCACTTCCGTTCTTTGTTGCCATATCTGTGAATGACAACCGCTATCTTGAGATGTCACCAATGAGCGCTCTCCGTCGTATTCTTCCGACACTAGTACCGTTTTGGGACTACGCCATTGACGACTGATATCGTTCTCCAGTTCTCCTCACGACCTCCACATTTTGATATTCAGTCAGTGTAAAGAAACGACGTACTTTACATTTGCCAGATTTCGAGAACTAGTCTTTCAAAATGAACTCTGCAAACCAGAAGAAGACGATGCTGCCAAACAGTCCCAGCGTCCAAGACCGGCGACGAAGCAAAGAGCCACAGCGCATCCGCTCAGGCGCTCGCATGTTGGTCGCGTGCATCTACTGCAAAGAGCACAAGCTGAAATGCGACAACGGGGTGCCTGCATGTGCAAGCTGTGTCCGGTTCAGTCAGAGTGAGTCCTCCAATCTTTATTCCAATTCTACTACCTCGCTGACGACCAGCCTGCCTTGTTGAGGATCCCATCACCAAACGACATCAGCCGCGCAACTACCTGGAGATCCTGGAAACACGCATTGCCTACCTCGAGGGGCTGCTACGCAGTAATGGTCAAGTGCCAACACCAACGTCGATACAGCAGCCGCCACAACAAGCAAGACACAATGGACAGTTTGGAACTCCAAGTCGACCAACGGCACCACCGACACCAATTTCAACTGCCACCCCATCTGCACAGTCAGACATAAGTCAAGCAGATACAGCAGAGACGGCCGACGATGACGTCGACAGCTTATCCGCTCGAGTCGGTATGCTCGGACTGTGTGCCGCTGGCATGGAACCTCGCTATTTGGGGTCATCATCAGCATTTGCCTTTTCACGGGCCATCGGATCGTCCTTTTTGCTGAGGGACACCTCCAAAGGAACTAACAGTGGCAACGGCGAGGGAACAAACGCCAACACCAATGATCCCGGCCTCCAGTCGCCAATAAACGTCCCGACATACGAAGACGGTCTTGTTTTGAGTAACGCCTACTTTGAAAACATTCACATCCAGTACCCGTTCTTGCATGAGCCCACATTTCGCATGTGGGAAGTGCAGAGGGTGTCGACATTGCCGGTGCCCGTGTCAGACCCAGACGTGGCCTCCTTTTTTGTCTACATTGTGAGTGCCACTCCATAACACATCGATTTTCCAGAGGATGAACAGCATGCTGACTGGTCTGGCAAGATCTACGCCATTGGCGCTTTACTTATGCCAGCATCACGTTACAATCATGAGGTAGGTGCAATTCAGAGGATATGTGGCACCATGCTATCTCATCAAGTCCTAACACATTTAGCAACTCTACCTGTTGGCCATGAGGTACATGGATACCGTCCTCCAGAAGGACAATTTGCAGTCAGTACAGGCCCTGCTGGCCTGCTGCATCTATTCCCTGCGCTCGCCCACGGGACCATCACTCTGGAAGCTGACAGGCTTCGCTCTTCGCCAATGCATCGAGCTCGGCTACCATCGTAATGTTAAAAGTTTTGGACCACAGATGGGTGCCGTCCAGGTTGAGCTGAGGAAACGGGCATTCTGGACCGCATTTGCCATTGACTGTTCCGTAGCCATGTTCCTTGGACGACCACTCGGCCTGTCCATCTGGGAAATCGATGTTGAGGTGAGCCACTCTCCCCATGGTGACATTGATAGCTCGACACTGACCCATAATACAGCTCCCCAAGAATATTGGCGACGGCAACGTCTTTGCAGCCGCTACTTCCAACAATTCAGGAGTTGCTCCACCCGCTTCCGACTTGTCCGTTGCTCTGCACATGTTCCGCCTTCGCCGTTTATGGGCAAAAATCCATGTTGCGCTCTTTACGGATACAACACGTATTCGCACTACCGACGAGGCCTACACGGCTCGCATTCAGCAGCTGCAGGTCGAACTCGACGAGTGGCGGGCTACAGCACCACCTGAGCCACCACGGACTGGAGAAGCCTTGACGCTCTTTGGCAGCAATGACTGGTACAACTCCAACTACAGCCACTCCATACTCCTTCTACACCGCAACCACTTGATCGAAGCACGTTCGAAAGTGCCGGCGCCTATCGTCATTGCCTGTCTAGAGGCAACCGAGGTCATCAGCCGCGGCTACTACCGGCAGTTTATACTGGGCCACGTGGGCTGTACATGGGGCTGTCTACACGTTTTGTTCCTGGCTGGTCTCACCTATCTCAATTGCCTCTGGACATCACCAGCTGCCCGTGCTGCTCGTCCTCTCAACCGCGTCAGCAGCACATGCATGGACTGTTCCATGGTGTTTGCCGTTATGGCGGAGAGATGGGAGAGGGCAGCGGCCTACCGGGACATGTTTGAGACGCTGTCGCGGAAGACCATGGCAATGTTGGTTGAGGTGGGTGTTAGTGACAACGAGCCGGCCATGTCGGCGTGGCCAGGGAGTGTTGTGGGAGCATCGACGATTGTTGCTGAGAGTGGCAGTCTGGAGGATCCGTGGGAGGTGATGCAATGGATCAATGAAGATCTGCTGCAGCCTACAGAAGACGCGGGCACATTTTCCGTGTGATTTTGGAAATATTTACAATACGACAGGACAGTACATGGCTTTTGTTGTTCCGTGATAGCTGGATGAAAATTGATTATATTATGATTTTAATTAAACATAATAAGATTGCGAGTTGTTATTCTTGATCATTCAGGGTGTTATTTTCTAACATTGAGTTGCGGATTCTGTCTTGGATAAAACCTGCATAGTTGTCGTCGGAGGCCGCGGCTGGCAAATAAAGACACCTTATATTTAAGCCACGTCATTGGCAACCGATTTTGAGTCACCGGCAACTGACTCGGGCCGCTCTTTTTCATCAATCACTCCGTCGACAATCAACCGGTTAGTCTTGTATGCTTGGAACCATGGGCCGCGGAAGATGGTGTCAATCTCCTCGGTCGACAGCTCCGAAGTTTCGGGGACCATGAAAAAGACGTAGACGAGAGCCACAGCGCCAAAGGCAGCAAAGAACAAGAATGCGCCCCAGTTGTTTGTCTCGGTCAACAGGGACGGAAGACCGTAGTTCATGGCATATATAAACAACCAGTGGAATGTCTGGCCAAGGGCACCACCAAAAGTGCGCAGGTGATCGGGCCACAGCTCGGCACCAAAGACGTAGGGAAGCAAGAAAAGGCAATACAATAGCCAAAGCCGTGGATGTACAGAAAGCCGAGAGCAGCTTGCGAGACAGCGTATGGCACTGGTCCTTCTTGACTGAACTTGATGTATACACCGATAAAGACGTCCGAGATGATTTGGAGAGAGATGCCAATGAACAAGGAGTTGCGTCGACCGAGAGTGTCAATGATGAAGAATGATGCTAGAGTCACGGATACCAGCTTGGCCACGCCGTACATGCCACTCAGAAAGAGCTTCTCTTCAGTGCTCGAGGTGACACCGATCAGCGTCATAATGGGCACGAGATAGGATGTGATCTGGCTGGCGCCGGACAGCTGTGCCAATAGATAAGAAATAAGGCTCTGTTGCACACGGCGAAGGTTGGCACCAACAGTGAACGTGTCCCGCAGGATTTGCTTGATACGGCGGATCTCACTGGTCGTGTCGATATGAGCAGCACGTACAGCGTCCTGGATCGCGGTGATCTCAGCCTGGACACGAGGGTGGTCAGCCGGCAGACCACGAAGGCGAACGAGCTCGGCCAGTGCATCGTCGTACCGGTCGACCATCATCAGCCACTTGGGCGACTCGCAGCAGAAGAAACTGCCAATCAAGACCACGACCATGACCAGAATGGGCACCATCCACACAACCTGGTATTGGAACCGCGTGGCAGCCAAGTGGATGTAGACGCCGTAGACACAAAAGACGGACGAGGTGAGCGATAGCGACATGCACACGCCAAACCACGAAGTCAAAATGCCGCGGATCTCGTCGGGGCTGATTTCGGCAATGGCCATCGGACCCGTGACCGTTAAAGCGCCGATGCCGATGCCCGTGATTATGCGAGAGGCATTGAGGCCAGGCAGACCGGGAGCAGTGATGGAAACAACGAGACCAATCATGTAGATGAAGGCGTAAAGGCGGTACGACCAGAGACGGCCGATGCGGTCGTTGATGAAAAACGTGAGAGCCGAGCCAATGGCGTAGCCGATATAGACAAGAGACACGAGATCTTTGATCAAGTTGGCGTTGGCGCCTGTCGAGACATGGAAGAAAGCATCGTAGCCAGGCAGCGATGGAAGGACAGACGACGAGCCTTGGTCCCAGACGGACGGAAAGCCCGAAAACGCAAAGACAAAGGCGGTGCCGAGAAGGCGGGGGTTGAAAATGATTTCGCGAGGAGCTTGTTGGATGTTTTTGACTCGGCGGACGAGCACGTCGAAACCAAAGTAAGATTTTTCAGACATACCGGTGGTTGGTGGTGGAAAAGATGGAGGTAGAAAAAAAAAGTTCACTTCAGTTCACGAAATGGAACAAATAATTGAGAATAAAGGTGTGGATGTGTGAACGAGTGTGAACTAATGAACGAATGATCCAGACCGATGATCGATGGCATGACTGCGGAGCCCATCGTTTATACCCCAGATTTTGGAGTGCACGAGGTTGACGTCGGCATTTTCCTGTAGTTGTTGTTTGGTCCAAGTTGTGGTAGTCTCTTATCACGATGGCAGTTGGCAGCTCGGAACAATACGAGCATATCTCCTCAAAATGCGGGGGAACCAATCAGAATTAAAGGAAAGACCCGGCCATATCTCGACAGAATCCTAATCCGACGCTACTGCCACGACTACCGTGACCGTTGACAGGCAGGTTGTTGGTGGCAAACTAACCCACTAGTAGGCCAGGGCATCTGGCACTTTCCATGTAAGATTGCTAGATTGTGGCAATATTGATCGTGCGTGTGAATTGTTTTGGGAAATTTCCTGGCAATCTCTAAGATACAGTGCTGGTCGGTTGAGGGGGTGCCTGATCATATCTCTTTCCTCGGAAGAATCCGAGCAGACTACACATCCTTGTCGGCGCCTACCAGGGCTTGCATATCTCCTAATAATCTTCCACGGACTTTTGTTAAAAACAAGAGGGAGGGAAGGTATAGATTAGGAAAGGGAGCCACAAGATAAAAAGAAACAACTTTTCCAGATACGATGCATGCCTGCATTTGATGTATCTCGATTCCAAATCACAATCACAATCAGCCCCATCAAACAATCAGATATCCTCCCAATCACAGATCTTTACAATTATTCTTCGATTTATTTACCAGTCCCCAAAATGACTGTCGATAAGCCTCATGTCATTGTTGTCGGTGCTGGCATTGTTGGCGCCTCCATTGCCTGGCACTTGGCGGCGAAGCATGGCCATCATGTCAAGGTCACCGTTGTTGCTCCCGATGTTGGAGGCACGGCCACACCCAACTCGTTCGCCTGGCTCAACGCCAATTTTAACAATGCCCAACCCTACTTTGGGGTCCGCCACCGCTCCATGGCCCGCTGGCATGAGCTGATCAAGGAGGTACCCGGTCTCTCGGAGCTGGCCCGCTGGAATGGCAATGTACAGTGGCAGCAGGACGGGGAGCAGCTTGACTTTTGCATCAAGCAACATGCCAGCTGGGGCTACAAGACGGAAAAAATCAGCAACGAAGAGGCTTTGAAGCGTGAGCCGTGGCTAGTCGACACTTGCCTGCCGTCCTGGGGATGGGTTGCTTCTCTTCCCGAAGAGGGCAGCATCGAGCCAGCTTTGGCCGCCAAGAAGATGCTTGAGCATGCGTCAACTGTCCATGGTGCAACTCTCCGTCAAGAAACTGTTGAGCGCCTGCTCGTGCAGGACGACAAGGTGGTCGGTGTTGTTACTCCTTCTGGCAACATCACGGCTGACCATGTCGTCTTGGCTGCCGGCCTAGGCACTGTTGAACTAGCAGCCTCTCTGGGCATTACCGTCCCAGTCAACAGTCGCCCGGGTCTCATTGTCCACTCCAAGCCTGTGGCTACGCGCCTTCTAAACGGCCTCGCCATATCAAACGGCCCACACATGCGTCAGACTGTCGAGGGTCGTGTCATTGCTGGACGCCACTACTCGGGCGGTAATCCAACGACAGACCCTGCCGCTGAAGCTGAAGTCTTCTTTAAGAAAGTCCAGGCCATGTTCCGGTCCGACCTCGATGGTGCCCCTCTCCCAGCTCTCGAGCTTGACTTTTACACCGTCGGTATCCGTCCCGACCCAAAAGACGGACTGCCCATCTTAGGCGACAGTGGCAAACCGGGACTGACTCTGGCCGTCATGCACTCGGGTGTTACATTGGCTGCCTTTGTTGGTCAGACTATCGCGGAGCTTGTGGCCACAGGTACCAAGGATAAGGCGCTGGACCAGTTGCGCTCTCACGTTTCAAAAAGGACTAAGAAGAGGATACAGGAAGGTGTAATAAAAGGACAATTTTGTTGAAGTAAATATGTAGATAGAATAAAATAAACAACACAAGAGAACGTTATGTACAGAAAGGAACCACCACCATACCATCATATGAACTGCAGGTGTACAGACCACACATTTGCCCCCATTTGATTTTCACGTTTCTCTCCCCGACTGTCCACCTACGTAAAGCCAAAGAAGGCCATGTCGACCGACTCGTGCACGGGCACCGTGTGGCCGACACCGGCGGCGCTGTAACCGACCAGCTGCGCCGTCGCCGACGTGCCATCGCCGTAGATGGTCTGCGTGTAGCCGCTCTGGGGGGTGTTGGCCGCTGTCTTGGGGTCCGACAGCTTCAGGACATTGGACCACTGCTTCAGCGTCTCCTGGTAGTTGGGGTAGTGCAGCGTGTTGTCGGCGGTGCCGTGCCAGATCTGCATGCGCGGGCGGGGCCCGTGTAGCCCGGGTAGTACGACCGCGTCAGGTCGCCCCACTGCTCGGCCGTCTTGGTGAGCTGACCGTTGGCACACTGGTTGGACCAGCCGGGAGGGTCCTGGGTGGCGGTGGCACCCTGCACGAAGAAGCAGCCGTCGGGGACACCCGAGTACACAGAGCCGGCCTGGAACATGTCCGGGTAGGCGCCGACCATGACGTTGGTCATCATGGCGCCCGACGAGGTGCCGGTGACGTACGTGCGGTTGGCGTCGCCATTGTACTTTTCAATGACGTACTTGACCATGTTGGCCATGGTCTGGGAGTCGCCGCCGCCGTCGTGGGTCAGGGAGGCCGTCGACGAGACGTCAAAGCAGCCGCCGCTAGACCGCGAGTTGGGGTAGATGATCACAAAGCCGTGCTTGTCAGCCAGGGGCTGGTAGTGCGTCTCCGTGGAGTAGCCCTGGGCGGAGCCCTGGCAATGGTGGATGGCCAGCAGGATGGGCGCGGGCTTGGCGAGCGTCTTGGGCACGTAGACGTACATGCCAAGCTTGGTGGGCCGGCGGTGAAGTCGGTGACCTTGGTGATGGCCTGGCCGCTGACGACGGCGGCCAGGGTCGACAGAAGACCCAGGGTGAGTGTGGAGTGCATAGTGGCGGTGGTGAAGGGGTAAGAAGAATGTGATGGCGCAGAGATGCAAGGGTACCTGGGGGAAAACAGGAGGGAAAGGGAATACTTAACCAGGGGATGCCAAGGTAATTAAATATGTTGTCTTTGTATTTAACTCCTCCCTTCGTCCCAGAAAACCAGGCATCGCCGTTCCGTACGTCCTTGGAGAGTACACAGACGACTTTTTTTATATCAATATATTCGACAGGCCCCATTGTCCTATTTTGTTCGTTCCTTAATTTGTGGTAGCAGATGGCCCTATCCGCAATTCATCAATTTAGTAGCCCACTATGTCTTTTGAAGATTTGATTTTATCCGAAGAGCGCATAGTATCACGGTCGTTTACACAAAAATACATGCCATACGATGTAGCCTCAACCGTGCATTCCATCACCAGCTCGGCACACTGGCGCCGTTCGGTCGGATGGCGAGAATTGCTATTGTAGATTTGATGCCTGTATGTATGTTATACAATTAACGGCAAAAGTCGACGGCATTCAATACCTTCCGAGGTCACCCATATGGCATATAACCGCCCGCGTACGTCTCTGCTTCTCCACATTCGTCCCCCATTGTTGCTTTTACCCGCATATAGATCTGGAGGCTAAGTTGGGGTTCGGGGCAGGGAACGCCATGGGGATGCAATATAGGGGATTAGATATTATAAACCAGTCGACAATCCTGACTCGCATCCGAAGCCGGGTCCTATCTTCTTTCTCCGGACATTGCCATGTGCCATGGATGTGTCGGAACAGAGGCTCTACGAAGCATGTCGTGTTATGTCATGGACCCTACAGTTGTGGAGATGGTAAATTTGTCTACATCACGGGGTTCACAACGAGCCGCCTGCCCGGACATTGATGATTGCGGACGTAAATTCATCGCATTCTTTTTTACTACTCGCATGTCTCTTTAGAACTCTTTCAACCCACTCTTCGCTTAGCAGCCCATCGCCACCTTGCAGTCCACCACGGCGCTTGTGCCGCTCTGCACCGACGCAATCGCCTGCTTCAGCACCTCGTCCAAGTTGGCCGCCTCGTCCACGCGCGCCGTGAACAGGTCGCCTGCCGCCGCTGCCTTGGCAATGCCGCCGTAATCGGGCGACGGGCTGAACTCAATGTTGATCTCCTCGTTGGATGCTTGCGAGCCCAGGCCCTCGGGGTGTACCAGCAGCAGCGAGCGACGGGGGGCGTTCCAGCCTACGAAGTTAGCTTAGCACGTATTCAAAATACAATGTACGAGAGAACTTTCACTTACCCTTATTGTTCAGCACAATCGTGAGCACCGGAATGTTGTAGCGCTTGGAAATCCAGTAGACACTGCCTGGAACTGAGAACAGGAATGTACCGTCACCGACAATCTGGCACACAAACTTGCCCTTGTTCTTGCCGCCGGCCTCGTAGTCCGTGGCCAGCTTGATGCCCAGCGCACCACCACCGGACCAGCCCAGACCGCCACCGCCACAGTTGATCCAGTGGCCCGGCTGTGTCGGCTGCAGGTTCTCGTGCACGAACCCCGTGCTCGTGACGGCCTCAATGGCCCAGATGGTGTCCGATGGGCACGTCTCCCGCAACTTCTTGGTCAGGTGGCCCACGCCAAACCCGCCGTCGGCTGGGGCTCGGCGGCCTTGTCAATCTTGGCCAGCAGGGCCTTGTGCGCCTCGATGCGCGCGCTGTCCTTGCCCGATGCAGCCGGGACAGGATTGGCCTTGAAGTGTTCGTTGAGCTGCTTCATGCTCAGCACAGAGTCGGCCAGGAACCGCTGCTCTGCGGCAATGTAGAACACGGGCATCATCTTCTTGAGCGGGTCGCAGTCAATGTGGAACACGCGAGCGTCCTCCTTTGGCGGGCACTGGGTGTTGATCCAGGGCACATCGCAGTCGACCACAATAATGACGTCGGCGGTGCGGATGGCGTCGTGCGAGCCAAAGCGGAGACCCAGCCACGCAGGGTGGTCGGCTGGGAAGCACATGTCGCTGCCTCCGGTATCCAGAACACGAAGGTTGGGGACGGCATTGGCCAGCTCCACGACGGATGGCGCAAACCCATGATTGCGGCCAGCGTAGCCCGTGATCAACAGTGGCTCCTTGGCACCCGCCAGGGCCGTGGCAATGTCTTGCACTGAGTCTGACGGCAGACCGCCGAGCTGCACCGGTTTCCAGTCGTCCTGCTTCAGGTGGTATGGCTTGATCTCCTCCTCCATCACTTCACGGGCACCGCACAAGTACACCGGGCCAGCAGGCTGTGACTTGGCAAACGTCAGCGCACGGTTGACCATCTGCTTGACGTTGCGGCCCGTCTTGAGCTCGGCCGAGTAGCGGCAGTACTGGGCCAGGATGGCCTTCTGGTCGGGCACGTCCTGGATCCAGTGGATGTATTCGGTGCGCGAACCACGCATCTCGCCCTCAATCGTGAAGGGGCTGATGCCGGCAAAGACCAAAACGGGGGCGCGGCCGGTGCTCGAGTTGTGGACGGCGGCACCGAGGCCCTGTGTGCCGACATCGACGTGGACAATGACACACTGCGGCTTGCCGGTGAGGCGGGCATAACCGTCTGCCATGGACATGGCGACCATCTACCCAGTTAGTGGCGACCAATGCAATTGTCGGAAAGTAAACGGTGGACCTACCTCATTGGGACAAGTAATCATCTTGGGAAACTTGTCCTTCTTCTGGCGCTGGCCCTGGACCATGGCCTCGATGATGCTGGGGTGGTCCGAGCCGAGGTTGACGAAGCAGTGCGTCACACCCGCCTCCCACAGTGCCTCGAAAAAGGCAAACGACGTCGTGTACATGTTGGGGTCGGGAAGTTGGAGGCGGCACTGTCGGCGGTTGTGCTGGCGGAGCGGGTCTGATTGGCAGCAGAGAAGGCTTGCGATGGTAGGACGGGGTTGCAGTAAAGTTTGTAGATGTCTTGGACGCGTTGTTGATGTTTGTCTTTGCAGTTCCCGAATTGCTCGTATTAGACGATGTATAGGCAATGAAGCGGGCCGCACCAGGAACAGGAACGAGGGACTGCCGGCCTCGGCAAGATGGCGACACGCGGGCGCGATGATGCAGCCGGGCGCCAGGCAGAGTCGAGCCGCTTGTGGCCAACCACCGGCGCGAGCTAGTTACGCTGGACGCAGCCGCTGCGCGACCCATGCGGGCAGCGCGGCAGGGTGGGAAGCTCAAAAGCGGGGGAGGAGCCGGTAGTGGCATGGCGGCGGTGCGTTGGGGTGAGGAGAGGAGGGGATGTGGTTTGTATGAGATGTGAGTGGTTCACCTACCGATGACGGAGGGGAAAGAGAAAGAGAAGAGAAAAAGAAGAAGAAAAAAGAAGTCAAAAGGGCGGCGGTGGTGGTTCTGAATCGGAGTTATAAATACGGAGGTGATCCGCACGATGGAAATAAGACGCTGGGGGATCGGATGTCAACAAGACACTAGGCAGACTCGGGTGCAAGGAGACAGTGACGATGTGTGGAGCTCAACAATAGTGGTGTGCCTTGATGATATCAGACAGAATCGTCAAGACTCGGCAATTTTTTGAGAGATCTCAAAAATGATTGAAAAGATGTCAAAAAGTTGTTGTATAAGTGGAAAGAGCAATCGTGAAAGATGTTGGTCGCAGCTTCCTATTTAAAGGTCCCGAGTCGGCCAATCATAATTCGAGGATTCGGGGAAGGGACACAGACGGAATGTGCAGAAGAGCTCACATGAGCATCTGTGCTTCGAAAAGGACGAACAGGCCGCAGCTTCCCTTGCCTGGTGGAGTTGCTCTTTGTCACAAGAAGCACTGCGTCTGGATCGTTACCAGAAGCGGAAGCTGCATCCTGAGGTCATTCATACACCCCAAGACGCCAAAGCTGCCCAAGGGGGCAACTGCGACCAACAGCGACCCCCTCAAGATAACCGACGCGTCCGCATACCTTCTTTCCATTTTCAGACGCGCTCTTCCATAAATTTTGGCAATAGTAGCCTAAAATGAACGCCGCGTCGCGCTCTCCATTTACGTATGCATCAATCCCCGGGTTTTATGTATCATTGTCCGAAGCTCCGGAGGTTGTAAGCGTCTTGAGCGGGCTCCGACCGTTACGGCGCCGGAGCTAGTCTGCAAGAAGTGTGTCAAGTGGATTGGACTCGATGTCGCCAGGTACGAGTTGGCCAATCTATTATGGAATTGAATCCTTGAGAAGCCCGCGGAGAGCCCGCTTATCTTCGGCATTCGCCCACCGAATACCAAAAAGTGGTCAAAGTGGTGCCTTTCCCCGCATGCCGAGTCAAGGGCGCGATAAGCCGATAAGAAAAGGTGAGGGGACGGTGTGAAGGCTGCACGATAAAATTTTACACTGTACAGGTCACGTGCGTCTCTCGCCTCTCAATGTTGACCTCGAAATTCAATTTTTACAGTTCTCGTACGACACTCATCATCGTCAACATCGGTCTTCATCACCACACACACAATGACGGCCAAGTCAGCATCACGAAAAAGAAAGGCTCAGGCGCAGGGCAACACTGGCCAGAAGCCTTTGAAGGTCGCCCGGCCATCTCACCACCGAGCGACACTGCACCCGAGCCGACAAGTCTTCAGTCGGTCACTTCAACAGAGGAGCTCGAGATCACAGTGGAGACGCTGAGAGAACTGGCCGCACACCCAGCCGTGATCAAGGGCAAACAATGCAGAGAACTGCGTGGCGCTGTCCATGAGTTCCGCCAGGCATGCACAACCGGCGTCAATGCTGCTGGTACCAACCTGACGGCGCGTGTCTCAGCTGCCCTCGCCGACGGCAAATACATGGACGCCCGTGTCCTACTCGCCGAAATGCGCCTACGCGGTGAGGAACTCAAATTGGGTGCCCTCTGCCGCTGGGTCCGCGATCTTGACATTATCAGTGGCCTGTCTACTGCCCGGACCACAGAGACGCAGTCGCTGCTGAACGCTCGGCCGAAGCTAAGGAGCGTCTGTTAGTGGTCGATGCCATCCTGCGTGCTACGGGACCCATCGACATCAACCCGGATGCGCTCAGCCGCTTCAACAAGTCTACGGCCGGCACACCCGCCATCCATACCCAGGAAATTTGGGACCTCCGGCCATCCAAAGAGCGTGAGCAGGTCTACGCCTCGGTCCTCGACAAGTCGATCCTCAAGCATGCGCCGAATCCGGACACCATCCCGGATGCACTGCCATTATCGAGACTACAGAAGGTGCCCAGCGTAAGCCGCCCAACCACCACCCGGCCATTGTCTACACGTCTGCTGAGGGTGCCGTCCCTCTCGCCCCCGAGGCACCCGCCTCCATCGCCTACCATCCCCACCCGACCGTTCCTCGTTTGGGTGTGGCTACCGACGTCTTGACTCCAGACGAATGCAAGGCCATTATTGCCGCCGGCGAGTCTGTCGGCTTCTTGCCCGATGCGCCCGTCCGTGAAGACGGCGATGTCAGTATCCTGGCGCACAACTTTTACTGGGTCGTCGACCCGCAGTTCCACGACCTGCTGTGGTCCCGCATCTCGCGATTCGTGCCGTCTGTGCTCGGTGGCCGTGTCGCGCGGGGCATCAACCGCCGGTTCCGTGTTTATCGGTATGTCCCCGGCGCCGAGTACCGATGCCACATTGACGGTGCATGGCCGCCCTCGGGCATCCGCCCGGACCGGACGTATGTCTACGATGACTCGCCCGAGGGCAAGAAGCAGAGCTCGCTATTTACGTTCTTAGTATACCTGAACGACGAGTTTGAGGGCGGCGAGACAACGTTCTTTTTACCGGGCGCTGTCGAGGGCACTTTGAACGCCTACCCAGTACGTCCCGTGATGGGCGGTGTAGCCATTTTCCCGCACGGCGAGACCGCGGTGCGCTGCTGCACGAGGGCACGGGTGTGCGCAAGGGGGCCAAGTATGTGATCCGGACGGACGTAGAGTACGATGTCGAGCCGACGGAGAGCACCTAGGTGTCAGTGTGCATGGTAAAATCTGGGAAACTTTGCTCATATCAAGGCGTTTGGATATCAAAATGGATATATGGGGTGCATTAAGCTACAATAATGAGAAATGATTTTTTGACAACATTGTTTGCATGAAAACGGTGCCAAAAGTCGTGTTGTAGTTTTGGTCCGGCTAATCCTCCCCCCCCCCCCGACTGGGTTGTAGATCACTGTTATGCCTACAGCGAGGTCGGCGCGGTCGGAACATCGGTGCACACCAACCGCCAAAGCAAACGTGGGGAACGGGCAGACGGCACATCTTGTCTGGTGACAATGCAGTGCAACTTGAACGCTATAGGGGAAGTCTGGATGAGGCAAGCCGCGAGTTGTGTAGGTACAATCTCACAAAAGAAGGTCGGGACACGGCCCGGGTGTGGTGGACAAGGGGGGTCTGGGGCAAAAGACCCTGAGAAAATGAGAAAAGACCCTGAAAAAGGCAAGGAATGCAATCGACGACGTACCAGGGTCGTCTTTGCTTCGTACGACGGACACAGATCGACAGTCGTATATGTCTAGCTTCCCTCACAAGACCTTGCAGTAGGGGCACAACAAAAGAAAACTCGGACGTTTCTCTCCATGATATGTGGTCCCCCTTTTGTATCTCACAAAATAGGGACAACCGAAAGAGGGCATAAAATAGGGGTCTCCACGGCCTACCATCTTGGGGAACCTCCTCACAGCAAAGCCGGGGTGATACTGGGGTTTGAACGTGGGGGAGGTGAAGACGCACAGAGCCACACAACGGCAGGTGCCAGACTTTATGGGGGAGACTTGAACTGTCAACTCTTTATTTTACAGGTTGGCACGACTCCTTGGCATCTACATTGAGTCGTCTGACGTTCACGATGCAACCAACAGGCCGGAAGAGCAGGAGACAGTCGAATGGCAACTGACGAGGAGACAAGCGGTGAGAACGTGATGAGTGAGTGATATATAAGTGTGTGCGTGTAGAAAAGGGCCATCTTGATCAAAATGTCAAGTGTTCTCGTAAAGTCGTAGCAGGCTCGCAGGCAAGTCTACCCCACAAGGTGTCTGGCGAATCGTTGCTTGTTGTCCACCACCACCACCCCTTTTTTTTTTGCTTCAGTTTTGTCGCCGTTGCCGCCCCGTCCCGGAAGGGGCATTAGTGAGTGGCACCTCCGTTGGATTTAACGAAAACGCCACTCTTGAACAGACCAGGAAGACGTAAAAAGTTGCCATTTTGATCGTGGACTTACTTTCAGAGGGAGAGAGACGATGAAAAATACAGAATAATAAATCGCACACGGAAAAGACCCGCCGTAGTCGTATTTTCCGAATATGGTCAGATGCACATGAAAAATGAGATGCGAGTTGCATGAGAAAGTTGGGAGTGACAAACGATATATGTAGAAGGGAGGCAGTCGTTCTTTTCATTCTAGATTTCAACTTCACGATGCTCTTTCCCTCACCAGCAATGCCCCCTTTTCTCTTGTTTTTGTTGGGGACTGTGCCTGCTGTTTTCAACGGTTTGACTTCGACAGCGTCCAACGCGCCTTCCCGTTCACAAACAATTCTCCAGCCCTTCTCCCGAACGCTAACGCACTCTGGGTTGTTCTTTCCTTCTCTGCAGCAGACAGTTTCCTTTCTTTCCTCTCTTTCCTTTCTCCCCTAGTTCTTATTCCCAGGGATCGTCGGTGCGTGTCCCCTACTTTCTTCACCCTCTTCATTGTTTTTCCCTTTCTGCCATTCACCCATTTGAAATTGTCACCACTGCTAAGAGGACAAAGACCATCATCAAAACGGCACTAGAAAACGAAAACCACGCCCAAGACGCCAAAGAGACAGCAAATTTCACCAAGAGACCACAGCCAAACCGAGGTTGGCGCGTTTACTAGCGCTTTCATCTGCCTCTCTGCCCCGCCAAAAGGCGCTGACCAGCCTCTGACCAGGCCTCTTTCGTCTCGTCTTTCTCTTTCGTCTCTTTTGTCTCTTTTGTCTCGCTGTCTCACTGTCTCACTTCGGGACTCTTAGGCCTCAGTCCCCTGCAAGGCCCCAAGGGCCCAGCGGGAAGCCGCTGTCTTGTGGCCCCTCTTTCGGGACCCTTCTTTGTTGCAGCACGCGGTATTAGTGGGGTTCGGCTCCAGAACCTGCCTGACCATTTGGGCCATTTGGGGGCCCTTTCTGCTGCTTTTGCTCCGTTTCGCCTCTGAAGACCGTCTCGTGGCACTTTCCTCGCCCAGTCCCTTTACTCAATCTCACATTTCTAGAACGCCAGAATAGCGCAGCCTAACCCGCCTGACCCGCCCAACCCGCCTAACCGCCGGCTCTGCGGCTCTCCTGCACCTTTCTGTGGTCACTCTCCTGCTCTTTCCTCTTCAGGCCATTTTTCTGCCTTCGTGACAAACAAGGAATTCGCCGTTAAATTATTTAATTTTGGGCAGGCGTGGTCTACTGAGTAGTCGGCCGGTCTTGCTGTCCGCCGTCTCGCCATCATTTACAGCCATTTGCACTTTCCCTTTCCTGTTTGCTGACTCTTTCTGTTCGTCTCCTTCTTACTCGCCGTCTCGTCTACTCGTCTTCTCGCCTACTTTTCTTTCTTTTCTTTTACTCTTCCTCAACGTCTCTCCATCTTCTCCTCGTCACCCCTTCACATCGCCACATTCACGTCACCACTTTCTCGCGACCACGTTGACGACGTTCTTATCTTTCAGCCCATGCATTTTCTCGGTCCGACTCACAGCCAACTGCGTGCCTGACCACCACCTTTTTCGTCCTTTCGTCTTTCCTCTCGCCCAAAAGTCACCCACGAAAAGCACGTGCCAGCCATTCCAATCTCTCTTCTTTTGTTCATCTCGGCGGCTCTTTCTCTTTCTCGCAAGCCTCCCCTGTCATTTACATCGCATTTCCAACAATTAAACAGCAAACGCACCCCGGCTTACTTCTTCCCCTCCACACAAAACTATTAACCGAGGACCGGGATCAGACGAAACGGCCGCATAAACCGACAGGCGACGACATACGACACCAGCGATCCATCCTAGCCAAACAATGACCAACGTCGACGGATTGTAGCAAAGAAGCATCGCAATCAGGGAAAGTCGAAAACAATTCCCAGGGATAAGACAGGGTACATTCCGGCCCTTTTCCCGTTAACCAAGCAAAAGCGCGCCGGCGCGCGACACTTCAAGACATTCGAGACAAACGAAACAGACGCAGACGATCGCCGTTTCTTTTCCTCTATTTCTCTCGTCTCGACAGCATTACAGCACCCTTTCGCCCGTTACACTGCATCGCGCCGCATTCCACGTCCATATCCGTATCTCTACATTACACAACCGACGACACGAAGGCGACGACGACGCGATACGACTCGACGTGCGACGTACGACTTGAACTCTTCACATCTTCCCTCTCCTCATCACACATCACCTTCCCACATCCACACACCATGTCGGAAGACGACCATCACACCCAGGGCTCGACGCCCGACTCGCCACCACCACCGCCCGTCCCGGCCGACGACCCGAGCCTGTTCACAAGGCGATGCAGCGACAGTGATGTCAGCAACAGCAGCGACGCTCAGTCACCCCGCCTCTCGTCATTAACCGACGACATTTTCAATCTGACGCCGCTCGCCGCACTCCAGATGTTGGGCGCCGGTGTCGAAGCGCTCGTGCGCATCACGGGCGACATCCCACCGACACCGCCGCCACTCAACGACGAGGGGTCGACGCCGACAAACATGCGCAGCATGCAGGCCGAGAAGGAAGTGATTGTGCGGACGCTGAGCGAGAACAGTCTGGCGCGGCTGCGCGAGCAGGCCGAGCGGGAGGATAGAAAGAGGAAAGCAGAGGAGGAGCACCAGCGGAAGCAGAGGGAGCGCGACCGCGACCAGAACGAGAACAACGACCGCTGCACACCACCGCGCGACGAAAACGACAAGAGCGACACAAACACAAACACACACACGCCCTCCACGCCCTCACGATCAAGGCTGCCGCCAACACCACCACCGGCCAAGCCGATACAGATGGAAATCGACGGTGTCCATCTGCGGGGAACGTCGCCCGCGCCTACTGGTACAGACACAAACGAGACCACAGACAACACACCCGTCAGCAGCAGCGGCGTGCCCATCTTGGTGGTACCCCCCGCCGAGCCGTACATTATCCACGGCGCCAACTCGCAACCCCTCAATGTCCAGCACTCGGCCATTACGCGCAAATTCTACTCTAAAAAGGCGCCGCCCATCGGCATTTCCGAGTATTTGTTGCGGTTACACAGATTCTGTCCCATGTCGACCGGTGTCTACCTCGCCACCTCCTACTACATTTACCGCTTGGCCGTCTCCGAAAAGGCCATTGCCGTCACCCGCCGGAATGCCCACCGCCTGTTGTTGGCGGGCCTGCGCGTCGCCATGAAAGCACTGGAGGATCTGAGCTATGCCCACACCAAAATGGCCCGTGTCGGCGGTGTCACCGAAGCCGAGCTGGCCCGCCTGGAGATCAACTTTTGTTTCCTGGCCGGCTTTGAGCTGTCGGTGTGTGCCGAGGACATGCAGCAGCACTGGCTATTGATGAAGAGCGGGCGGGCGGTAGGATCGCTGGACCAGGACGGGACGGCGGCCGTGATGGCGTCGATGGACTCGCTAAATGTGACGAGGCGGCCCAAAGTGGGGGTGAACTGAGGCTGCGAGCGAGAGACAGATTGTGCCCTCCATAGGGCTCTTAGCATCACGAAAATAATAACGAGTTACGAAGCGCAATGAAGCGCATAATACAACCATTCCACGGCCAGAATATGTCCCGATACAATATAAGTTTGCGTAGCCAGACATGCATGTGACAGCGTAGTATGTCATCTCTTTCTCGTGACCACAGGCAGGGTCTTGTCTGGTCCCTTTGTCTTCATGTTATCGTGTCTTTGTCGTGAGGTCTTTGTCTTCCAAGACCCTGTGAGAATCTCGTGTATTATGTAAGCCGGTAGAGCCCGAACACTCACCTCGTGGCAGCCCACTTCTTTGCCAGTGAGACACTCTGTCAAGACAGCAATTGAGGTCTTTGCACAGTTTTTTTGTCGTCGTGACTGCTAGTACTGACTGTCAATTTTTTACTTCATTTTTCTCGCTCCACCTTCATATTCTTCTCGTCTTCTAGAAAAGCCAAGCCCGTCACCTAAGCCCGGGCGTCCACTGTTTCAATGCCCGGAGTCCACTGTTTTTTCTTATCGCCACTGGCCGTCAGTGCTGTAACTCCTTATCCAACTACCGTTTTTGGGCGACGGTCTCCATTTTTACCCCACTACCGCCCGCTGTAGTCGCACGTCACAGAGTCCACAAACAGCCAGAGACGTAACAGAAAGGGCAGAAAGCCGTGTGTAAACGGCCGAGGCGGGGCTCCTTCCTCTTCGAGCTTGAGCTCTCTAGAAGTGCATCTCTCACCATTCGTTCCTTCCTTCTCGCTCTCTTTTGCTCGCTCCCCCATTGGCCCCGCGTGCTCCGAAACCGACATCCAGTAATAAAGTCAGCGTCTCCCAGCTTTCAGTTACCCCGAGGAGATCGACGACGTCTTCTCACCTCTTCGTACTTTCTCGTATTCCCTCCCCCTCTCTCACCTCCCATGCGCCTCGCCTGCCGACTCCCTCGTGCGACCGCAATCTCTCCCATTCGATCGTTAAGCATCACCATCACCACATCAACTACAATTGCAAATCGCTTCACTTTTGCAACTCGTCCGACGATTCCCTTTTCTCGACCACAAGTCATTTTTCGTCCCTTGTCCTCCACGACATCCATGCAACTCCCCCCGCCCGCCACGATGACGACCACCCCGCCTACGAGTCCGTCCTCAAGGGCCAGAAGTACCCGGCCAAGGCCCACGCCAAACGCGTCGCCGACTACATCCGCAGCAAGTTCCCGGACAACGGCGACGGCGCCGCCCAGCATGCGGTGCTGTACCTCGAGAGCCGCGCCACCAAGCTGCTGGAGGACAACGACGAGCCCGAGCCGTTCCGCCAGCGCCGGCCCTTTTTCTACCTCACAGGCTGTCCCTTGGCGGACTCGTATTTCGTTTACGATCTGGCCACGGAAAAAGTCGACACTGTTCATCCCGCCCATTGACCCGGAGTCGGTCATCTGGTCGGGTCTGCCCGTGAGCGCCGAGGAGGCGCTGGCGCAATGGGACGTGGACGAGGTCAAGTACGTGGCGGACGTGAACCCGACGCTGGCGGCCAAGGCGCAGGCGAGCACCAAAATGGTTGCTGGCCAAAAGAGTGTGGTGTTTGCCATGGAGGGCCAGGTCTCGGACCAGACGACCTTCCTCGAGTTTGACGGCAAGGATTTCTCGCTCCTCAAGGAAGCCATCGAGGAGTGCCGTGTCGTCAAGTCGCCGTACGAGCTGGCCCTCATGGCCAAGGCCAACGACGTGTCGAGCGCGGGCCACCGTGCCGTTTTGCAGAATGTCGGCAAAGTCGCCAACGAGCAAGAACTCGAGGGTGTCTTTTTGGGCCACTGTGTCGCCAAGGGCTGCCGCAACCAGGCCTACCACAGCATCGTCGCCAGCGGCCGCGCCGCCGCTACGCTGCACTACGTCAAGAACGACCAGCCCATGGCCAACAAGCTTAACCTGCTGCTGGACGCCGGCGCCGAGTACAGCTGCTACGCCGCCGACATTACCCGCACGTTCCCCATTTCTGGCCAGTTCTCCACCGAGTCCCGCGCCATCTACGACATTGTCCTGCGCATGCAGCTCGAGTGCATTGATTTGCTCAAAGAAGGCGTCGTCTGGGACGACGTTCACGTCCATGCCCACAAAGTCGCCATCGACGGCCTTCACGCCCTCGGAATTTTAAAGGGAGACAAGGACGCCATCCTCCGCGACCGCACCAGCGTCGCCTTCTTCCCCCACGGCCTCGGCCACTACCTGGGCATGGACACCCACGACACCGGTGGTCACGCCAACTACGCCGACAAGGACACCATGTTCCGCTACCTGCGCGTCCGGGGGCAGCTGCCCGCCGGCAGTGTCATTACCGTCGAGCCCGGTATCTACTTTTGCGAATTCATCATCCGCCCTTACCTCAAGGACCCAGCGCATGCCCAGTACATTGACGAAAAGGTGCTGGACAAGTACTGGGACGTCGGCGGTGTCCGCATCGAGGACAACATTGTCATTACCAAGACCGGCAGCGAGAACCTGACCACGGCGCCCAAGCACCCGGAGGAAATGCTGGCCATTATCAACGGAAACTAGAGATACAAGACAATGGACACGACATCGTGGAAAGAGATGGATGTAGTAGTAGATTCAGTAGCAGCTGCATATGAACAATGAAATCATGTCACAAGATGTTCTTCAAAGACCTTTGCAAGAAGACCTCCACCTTTTCACTGCCGCCCGGAAGAAGTCGATCCTTTTGTCTTCTGGAACGATTCGTTTTGTAAGTAATGTCTGTCGAGACTACCTTATCGCCGGGTAAAGAAGGGTCCTTGGAGTAGTGTTCATTCATCCCTCATTAAGCTTCTTTTTAACCTTTGCCATAAATGTCCCGGTGGGTAAACGCAACTGGCTCTGGAATGGTAAAATCCCCGGCGGAAGAAAAGAAAGACAAGAAAACATCTACCGGTAGTCGACATCGGTAGTCTGTAATTCCGTCTTTCCGTCGTTTTGTTTCGTTTTGTGTGTTCCCCGCGTTTTCCAACTGCCACTTCATACCGAGACCGACAGGAGAGTTATCGATCACACGCCACATATCGACTGATGACTGAGGCTCCTTGGAGTCATCAAATGAGCTGTTCAGTGTCTCATATTTGAATGGTTTGAACCCTACGTTCGAATTTATTTCTACTTATTTTTATCTTTTTTTTTTTTAAAAAAATATATATATATATATCAAAAAAGGAAAAATATGAAAACCAATCGACATTTTGATTTTTAATGAAGAGTAAAAAAGAAAACTTAATGGATCGTACAGTTTTAAATTTGATTTTCTTTTCAGTAAGATCTAGAAAAACTAAAGTCACATTCCCTCCTTTCAAAACAAAACCTTCCAAATCTTTAGATAAACTTTTGAACATGTCACAGCTTTACATTCACCCCAACACCACATCTGCATGTATGGATCTACGGTGCATCTAGACCACCGCCACGTTGTATGGTTTGTATAAATTAGATGGGATGAATACTACGACGGCATGGATATATGGGTTTAGAAGAGGTCGAGGGGTGACCCTTTGGAAAATGTTCCGACCTCCCTTAACCATAAACAGCGATTGAAGAGACAGCAAGAGCTTAGCTGACTGTAAGCTACAAACTGTAAAAGGACGAAGGCAGGCAGATCAAGGCATCAAAGAAAAAAAAAAACATGGGCGAGTCATGGTCTTTGCTGCTATTCCCTCTCTTCATAGGCAATGATCTTTTCTACCGGCATACCTTGTCTTGGCCCGTTCCATTTCTCTACCTCCCTCTTTAACTTGATCATTCCCAGCTCTACTCTCTCATTCCCTACATTGATTCCACTCTCAGGGTAAAGGGCCCGGCCTTGGTGTCCAAGTTACGGCCAAGCAATCGTAAAGTGCATTTAGATTTCGCTTCGTCCCACTGTGTGAAAGATCTCTCTCCACATCTCCTCTCACGAGCCTCCAACTGTCTGCCGGGACACTGCCGTCTGTGTCTCGAGACCTCCATCTTTTCCTTCTCCCCATTTCATCTATCTCGTCTTGTTGAAGCCGAGAGGGCTGTCCATCTGTATATCCTTTTGTGGGGTAGCTCCTCGTCCAACTCCATGTCTCTTGCTCTCGTTTATTCTCTGGCCCTTTTTGTTTTATCCCTTTCCGTGTATTATACCCACCCTCGGCCCCTTCCTTTGATTTCGTTCATGGGGTTTCCTCTTCTTTTTGATTTCATGTTCTCATGCCAACACCTCTTTTCTCGTCTCGCTTCGTCTTCGTCCTCGTCTTATTCACCGCCGCCATGAAATCCTTCTTCGTCTCCCTCGCCGCCGCGATGGCCGCTAGTGTCGGCCACGCAGCACCGGCTGCCCGCTCCACGTTTGCCGCCGGCGAGCTCGAGTTGTTGTCGCCAGACTTTGTTCGCCATCTCCATCTCCACCAAGCGGATGTTTCCCCACCAGCGAATGGAACAGCATGGTCCAACTCAACAACACACGCCGGCACCCACAACAGCAACACCACCACCTGCGGCGCCTTCCAGAGCGCAGCCTCAGACTCGCCCATGTACATTGCCGCCACCGCTGTTTTCGTTGTCCCCAAAGTTGCCGCCCGCCCGGCCTTCAACTGGACCCGCGACCCGGCCGTCACGCCGCGCATTGCCGTCTCCACCGGTGTCGACGGCTTTGCCTGTCCCGAAGCCGTCCGTGCGGGTATCTACGCCACTGTCTTCCAGAACGGCACGCAGCAGCACGTGCCCTTTGTCGAGTTTAGCGGAAAAGTGTATGCCGTGCGGATTGCCACCGTAGCCCCCGGCGAGAGCGTCCGTGTGCGCGTGTCCATTGTCCAGGACGATGTTGTCAACATGTAGGTCTTTTTTTTCTTGTCCTCGCTTCGCTCGCTTCTCCTCCTCCCGTTGCGTGTCTCCTCACAAACTCGCTTCGCTCATTTGCTAGATTGCTGTCTGCATGATCGCTCGCTAACGCTCGCTCACTCACAGCAACTGGTCCAACCTCAACCGCACCGACCAATTCTTCGACAAGGATATCCCCACCGCATCCTCCATGTGCGGCCAGTCCGTCTCCTGGCTCGTCGAGGACTTGGTGCCCTTCAAGGCGGGGCCCGGCGACTACTTTGCTGCCTTTGACCCCGTCCACTTTAGTGTGCTTGAGGGCGACCGCATGGACGGCAACACGACCAAGTTTGATGCGGCGACGGCCAACTTCACGACGGAGCAGGCGCTGTGCAAGGTGGACAATACTGGGGCGGAGATGACTGTGACGTCGACTTGAATGTGAGCCGAGACTCGGCGCCGAAGGCGGCGAGCTGAGGCGAAAGAAATGCTTTTGATTTTATTCTACGTATCTCCTTCCTCTGTATCTATTCGAGAAATATGAAAATTAAGTCGTCCCCGTTCTCTCGCCACCTTTGTGATCCTGTCCAATGTGCATCTACATCTTCTCTTCGACATATTCATCCCTCACAGTGATCTTGACGTTGAGTCCCTGCTGAAAGACAAGCCAATGATTGACGAGCTTCCAGTCGTCGGGTGTTTCAAAGGAGATCTGTCTGTCAGCACGGTAAACATTTGACTTTCATGAGCGCGGTTGTTGAATTTACATCATATTTGGCAAAGAGGGTGGGAATCAGTTTGTAGATTTCGAGGTACGAGATGTTTTTTCCCAGGCATGTGCGGTGGCCGGCGCCAAACTATGCTGTTAGTGATTGTGAGTAAAAAGGGTGTCGTAGAGTAGGACGTACCGTCAAAAGGGACCTCTCCATGGCCGCCCGGGTCTCGTCCTTGGGTCTGAGCCACCTGTCCGGGCTCCACTCTTCGGCATCGTCGCCAAAAATGCGCAGGTCACGGTGGACGACCCACGGAGTGAGGCCGACAACGGTGCCCTGAGGCAAGTGAGTACCACATACTTCGAGGCCTTGAGGAGAGGTGACAACCCGCTCCATGGCCAGGCCCACCGGCGAATGCAGTCGGCCGGCTTCTTTAATGCAGGCATCCAGGTACGGCAGGTCACGGCTCTCTTTCCAGGAGACGATGCCATTGGCCACGCCGAGACGGCCTTCACGGCGTGCAAGACTGAGTTCAGCGCGCAGTTTGGTGAGCGAATCTGGGTTGGTCAACAAAAAATGGACAATCGCCCTCAGCAGAATGGCCGTTGTGTCACTTCCTGCTTGCACATTGGACGTCGTCCAGGCCGTTAAGAACTGTGCCGGGATGCTGGGGTCTTTGCGCCGCGTCTCCAAGAAACGAGACATAAAGTCCCGGCTGTTGTATGAGTCGTCTTCTGCAGTCTTTTCCGCCACAGAAGTCCGCTCGGCGGCTCTCGCCTGCGCAAAGGCCACAACACTCGAGTTCTTGGCCGGCAAGAACCGGTTCACCAGCGGGTTCTTGGCCCACAGCCGGTCCAGCAGCGGCATCTGCCCGACGGCCGACCCATAGGTAAAGAACTGGTAAATGTCGTGGATCATGCTGTCGACGTCGGCACCCGTGTCCAAAAACCCAAAACGGCGACTAAACGTAATCTCTCCCATGACATCAAAAGCAAAGAACTGGAGCCAGGCACCAAGGTCCATGACTTGGCCGGCCCTGGCTTCCAGCTGCCTCAACAAAGCTGCAATGGTGGTGTCCACATACGGCTCAAACGACACGAGGTTGGTCATACTGTAGATTCCGGCAATCGGTCGTTTAAGGGCCCGGTGCAGGGCCTCGTCTTGTGTGTTGAACAGACCCTGAACAACCCGGCCGTGTGCTAGTGGCTGCAGCACTTTGTAAAAGTCGCTCTTGGGTAGGTTGGCGCCCGTACCATAAACGGCCTGTATGGCCCTGGGGTTGCCGATGCTGACACAGCGGGGGCCGAGACGGACGAAGTCGCCGTACTGGCGGTGCAACTGTTGGTGGAACTCATGGATACGGTCGGACCAAGCCCAGCGGAGGCGCGGGTAGTCGGTCAGACGGCACCATGTTGGGCCGGGAATGTGGGCGAGGCGACGGTCGCGGCGGATGAGCCAGACGGCGGCCGCAACAATAATGAGGCCAATTATGACAAGAGGTATGGAGCTTCCAACATTTTGCCGTTGGAGAGATGGTTGCGTGGTGCTCATGATGACGGAGACGATGTAAAAAGGTATGTTGAGATGAATCATAGAAATGTGGATATCAACAGCGGAAGCAGTAAGACGACATGTATTATATAAGAAGAGACTGCCTACTACGTTCTGCTTTACTTGCTACGCTCATTTTCACGTCTAACAGTATTTCTAAGAATAGATACCGTTGGCATGGATAGCAGGAAATCATCACAATGGGATTAATCAAAGAGCACCGGTGCCTGATCCTGCAAAACGTAGTGATACGCTGTGTTGACAATTGCTTGGTTTATCAAAAGGAGAAAACGAGAGATGCACGTCAGATGCTTGGATACGTCTCCTTTTTGACTGGATAGTAAATATTGACGAAAGGGGTAATGAATGATAGGGCTCAGTAAAAGTGATAGGTGCTTACCAAAAGGGGAAATCCAGGGTCGACTGAACGCAAAAGTCAACCGGCCAAGAGAAGCTGACGGCCAAGACCGAATCAGCTTCTAGACGGATTCCAGACGGTCTGGACCGACTCTACTTCATTCCAAATTCTTTGGGTCCTGGGGATACACGAGGAGAAGCTGAACCTGGTGGTTGGGAGGTGTCTTTTGCAATAGGCTCAAAGTCCGTGGAACCTTCTGAAAGGGGAAAGCCAGATAAGGATGACAGCAGTTATCTGTTCTTGTCCAACGACGGTTCTTTTCCGTTGACAATAGACTGCAAACAGTCATCCTATTGTGTCTATTCTTCTTTCCTCTCGTTACTGCTTCTCTGAAACATTATATCGGCAGCTCAGCCCTGTGGATCTCTTTCTTGTTGAGATGCAGACGTCACTTACACGTCGTGGACTGAAATTCCCCGATTGGGAAGTTTAGGCCCGTTTTACAATGAAAGTGGATAAACGTAAATACGGCGAATTCACAGCATCAAAGCGTGCTGAGCCCCTTGAAGGCTCACTGTAGCACAACATTTTTGGTGCATCCCGCCTTATGCTGATTGACTTTCCAGTCTTTTGTCTCTTTTTCTTTTGTTCTGTCGTTCTGTGCCAAGAGCGAGATATGCCGTAGGGCCGACTTGCAGACAGTGCATGCCGTCTCACTGATTTTCTGCCGTCCTCGCACAATGCATCCTTTGTTGACCGTTCTTTTGTTTGTTCTTTTGTGCACTCCTTTGTGTACTCTGCATCAAATCTGCACTGCCGTTGGCAGCACAGCCATCACTGCACAATGCCCAGACAGGCCGTAGCACCGTCCCAAATATCATTTTCTTCCACCATGAGTTTCTGCTCTCAGCCCCTTCTGCTGTTTTATTGTTTTGTCTTCTTCTTTCTGTCATTCTTCCACATCTGACAGATTATCCCCATTGGATACCCCCCCGCGGTTGAACAGCATTATTCTTAACTCCTCGGGCAATGCTGTGTCCCGTTTTCTCTCCTCGAGACGAACGTCTACGCTATGTGCTCTTGTGTTCTTGTGCTCTCGTGTTCTCGTACTCTTGTGACGGCCTGCTCACCGTCTGGACTCGCCGTCTGTTGTGGCCGTGGATGTCATTTTCACATTCTGCAGTAGATGCTCAGTACACAAGTGACGGTGCATGCAGCTCTGTCCGTATCTAAGCCACCAGCCCTACGTATTATTTCTTATTCCCTACTCCTTGTCTTTCTGCACGGCGTTATCACCGATACCCATAGGCGCTCTTCATGGCTTGTCCCTCTCGTCAATATCTCTTGGCATCATTAACCCGAACAAGTATCGGCTCGGCTCAGATCCCGTCTTACCCCGTTTTTGGTTGTGTTATGGTTGTGGCGCCCCTTTTCATGAGGAGAGGATATCATGCTTCGGCCGAGGTCGTCCGCGCATTATTGTTGTGATGGGATTCTTTTCGAATCACCTTTCTTCGGTAGCATATCCCCTTTCATTAGCTTTCCGTTTTCCTCACGGTTTTGTCGTTGAGATATCACCTCTTGTCTCACTAGCACTGATCAGAGTAGAAAACTCCAAAGTACGGCATATGACATTACACTCCAAAGGTTCGTTCATGTTCGAGACATGTCACCATATCGGGCAAGCCGTCAACTTACAGACGCGAAAGCACATGTCGACAATACCTTCCATAACATTGTTTACCCCTTTCAACTTGAACACGTTGTTGATGGTATCATTGTGCGTGATGACGGTAAGGCTTAGCACCGCTCTTTGATTTCCTTTTCTGTCTTGCCACTAGTTGTTCTCACCTCGGAGCCTCGCATGCAGTTTTGCTTCCGTGCTGACATCAATCTCTTGACAGGCGCGTATTCTCTATCAGGACGCTCAACATATCTCGACAACTTTGTCACAGACGAGTCCATATAAATCCTCCATTAGCG
The DNA here is from genome assembly GCA_016097105.2 of Sporothrix variecibatus. Classification (NCBI taxonomy): domain Eukaryota; kingdom Fungi; phylum Ascomycota; class Sordariomycetes; order Ophiostomatales; family Ophiostomataceae; genus Sporothrix; species Sporothrix variecibatus. Next base: position 1,761,267 of record JADMNI010000007.1, on the reverse strand, counting down.
CATCCCATACCTTCTCCTGTTGTTTTTCGTCTCCATCAACAGATCACTCTCCACTCTCACCTTTTAGACAGCCATCATACACACAGCGGCTAAAACATCACCAACAAATAAATCCCATGACTTGAACATATTTTCTGACTTGACGTCGACTACAACGTCTCCCTTCACTTTCTTTCTCTTTGCACATTTCCCTCCAGTTTTAGACCACATATATCTCTCCTCAACACTAACCTCTTTTTCTTCTCCTCCTCATCTCACCATGACTACCGCCCTCCTTTTCGGCGACCAGACCGCCGAGGTCCTGCCGTCCATTGAGTCCCTGAATGCGCACAGTCTGTACAGCCCGGCTTTGCGTCAATTTTTCCGGGACAGCACGGACCGACTTCGGTCCGCCATTGCCCGTCTTCCGGCAGCCGACCGACGCCAGTGCCCGGCCTCGTTTGAGTCGCCGCTGGAGCTGGCCAGGTGGTTGACCAACTCGACCGGAGCTAAAGGCAAGCTCCTCAAAATTAGCCCCGCTCTGTCGGCCGCTCTTCTTTGCATTGCCCAGCTGGGCCATGTGATTGTTGACATTGAGAAGCATCCCCGTCGTTTGTCTTTGTCCGCCAACAACAAAAACACGGCCATCCTGGGGACTTGCACTGGCTTGTTGGCGGCCGTGGCTGTGGCTTGCTCGGACAACCTGACCGACCTGCTGGCTGTGGCCGACGAGGTTGTCGTGCTGGCCTTTTATGTTGGCTACGAAGGTGTCCGCCGCACGGCCCGTCTAGATGACAGTCCTCAGTCGGCCACCACTGCCGCCACGACAACCTCCGCCTGGGCCACGCTTGTGACCAACATTTCGGCGGATCGGGCAGCTGTCGACACAGCACTGGCCGACTTTAACGAAAAACACGTCCTGGCTGCTGACCGGCATGTGTACATTTCGTCCGCCTCCTCCATCTCTCCGGTGATGACCATTAGCGGTCCACCGTCGACGACAGTTGCCCTCTTTGCCACAGAGCCAGCTGTCTTCCAGGGCACCAAGCGAATTCCGCTGCCCATTGCCGCTGCTTTCCATGCCGAGCACTTGCCTCCAGTCTCGGTCGATCACATCTTGGAGAAGGCATTCCACAAGGATACAACGACCTCTTTCTTGGCTCGCACTCTGCGGCCTGATGTCATACTTTTGGCTTCGTCTGCCGATCGCCGGCAGTACACCAGCTCGGTCATCACGGATGTCCTGGCCGACATTGTCCACGACATCTTCCAGGCACCCATCGATCTCGGCGTGGCCATGCAGAGCCTGGCCGAGCTGGCCGGCTCTTCTTCTGATGACAGTCACAAAGTGACACTCGTTTCCTTTGGTCCCATCAACTCGACCAAGGCGATCGCTCGCTACCTCATGGCCCAACATGTCGAGGTCGAGACTCAGGCCGACCCGTCGTCGTCGCTGCCCACCACTTCACCCTCGGGCACTTCTTTGCCTCCTCCACCGGGCGACAACGCCATTGCTATTGTCGGCATGGCCAGCCGTCTGCCGGGAAGTGAAACTCTCGAAGAATTCTGGCAAGTCCTAGAACAGGGCCGCGACCTGCACGAGCCCATCCGTCCCGACCGGTTCGACGTCAACACTCACTGTGACCCTACAGGCCAACGTCGCAACACCACGCTGACGCCCTATGGTGTGTTTATCGACCGCCCGGGCTACTTTGACACCCGGCTGTTCAGCATGTCCCCACGCGAGGCCGCCCAAACCGACCCAGGCCAACGTCTCTTGTTGTTGACCACCTACGAAGCGCTAGAGATGGCCGGTTATGCCCCCGGCCGTACCCCCTCGTCGGCAGCCCGCCGCATCGGTTCGTTTGTTGGCCAGACTGGCGATGACTACCGCGAGGTGAATGCCGGTCAAGATGTCGACACGTATTTCATTACGGGCGGTATTCGTGCGTTTGGTCCGGGCCGCCTGAACTACCACTTCGGGTGGGAAGGCCCGAGCTACTCGGTCGATACGGCGTGCTCGTCGAGTGCGGCATCGATCCAGCTGGCCTGTACTTCGTTACTGGCACGGGACTGCGACACTGCCGTCGCCGGTGGTGCCAACCTGCTGACCACGTCCGACTTTTTTTGCTGGCTTGAGCCGTGGTTCCTTCTTGTCTAAAACCGGCGGCTGCAAGACCTTTGACGCCGAAGCCGACGGTTATGTGCGCGCCGATGGTGTGGCCGTCATCGTGCTCAAGCGTCTGTCCGACGCAATCTCTGACAACGACAACATCTTGGGCGTCATTCGCTCGGCCGTAACCAATCATTCCGCCGAGGCCATCTCCATCACGCACCCGCATGCTGCCACCCAAGAACGCCTGTTCCAGTCGGCTCTCGACCGTGCGGGTCTTCAGCCCAACGACATTGACTATGCCGAGCTGCACGGCACGGGCACCCAGGCCGGCGACGCCACTGAGTCCAAGTCTGTCACAAACGTGCTGGCCCGTAACCGGGGCCCAGCCGAACCGCTGTATGTCGGCACGGTCAAGCCCAACCTGGGCCACGGCGAGGCAGCCAGCGGTGTCACGTCGCTCATGAAAGTGCTGATGATGATGCGCCACAGCGCCATTCCGCCGCACGTGGGCATCAAATCGGGCCGCATGAACCCCAAGCTGTTGCACCTCAAGGACATGAACACGCACATTGCGTTTAAGACGACACCATTTGTGCCTCGTCCTGGAGGTTATGGCAAACGCCGGGTGTTGATCAACAACTTTGACGCAGCGGGCGGCAACACGAGCATCGTCCTCGAAGATGCGCCTCTCCGTCCTGAGGGAGCCACTGCTGCTGCGGCTGATCCACGGTCGCACTATATCATTGCCGTCTCTGGCCGTACTGCAACTGCACTGGCTGGCAACACCAAACGTCTGCTCAACTTCCTGCGTAGCGACGCTGGCTCACAGGTCCGTCTTGAAGACTTGGCATACACCACCACGGCCCGTCGCATGCACCATGGCCTCCGCCAAACACATGTTGTCTCGTCACTTGACGAACTTGTCTCCAGCCTCAAGTCTGCTATTACTGCACCCCCCGCCTCCAAGGCACCCTCCAAGTCGTCCTCGGTCTCGTCTGTCATCTTCTGCTTCACAGGCCAAGGATCACAGTATGCCGGTATGGCCTCCGAGCTGTTTGCCACACAGCCTACGTTCCGCGAGACCATGCTGGACTGTGATCGCATTGCCGTCGGCCACGGTCTTGCCTCTTTTCTGCCTCTTGTTGCTGCTGAAAGCTCCAAGGAAGCCCTCGAAAACGCCTCGCCCGTGCAGGTCCAGCTGGCCATTGTATCCATCGAGCTATCCTTGGCTGCCCTGTGGAAGTCTCTCGGTGTCACCCCGGCTGCCGTCATTGGCCACAGCCTGGGAGAGTATGCTGCACTGTGCACGGCCGGAGTGCTTTCTCTGAGCGACTGCCTGTGCCTTGTCGGCCACCGTGCTCGTCTCATGCTAGCCAACTGCCAGCCCGGCACACAGTCGATGCTTGCTATGGCGTGTGGTGTGGCTGAGGCCAAGTCTTTGTTGAACAGCTCGTCCAGTTTTAGTCACTGCGAGATTGCTTGTGCCAATGGTCCATCGGCCACGGTCGTCAGTGGCCCCGCTGCTGAAGTTGCTCAGCTGCAAAAGTCGGCCTCAGTCAAGACGACGTTGCTGGATGTCCAGTTCGCCTTCCACTCGGCCCAGATGGACGCTGTCGTCGACGAGTTTTCTGCTGTCACGTCCAAGGCATACTACTCGGCACCATCGGTCCCCTTTGCTTCAACTTTGCTGGGAACACTGCTTACTGTTGGTGCAGCCCCCATCGACAGCACCTACCTCGTCCGCCAGATGCGCGAGCGTGTCCGGTACGAAGATGCACTGCACTCGCTGCTGGCCGACACGTTCATAAAGGCCAACCAAGCCGTCTGGATCGAGACCGGACCCAGCCCCATCTGCGTCGGTCTTGCCCGCTCGACTTTGTCGACAGTCGACAACACCAAGTCTTCGGTTCTCCTGCCCTCCCTCAAACGCGGCGAGAGCGACTGGAAGACCTTCTCGCAGGCCGTGGCCCGCACGTACGAGGCCGGTGTCGACATTGAATGGCAAGAGTACCACGCTGCCTTTGAGTCGTCACTCCGTCTTCTAGAGCTGCCGACGTATGCCTTTGATCTCAAGAACTACTGGATCCAGTACCGTGGTGACTGGGCACTCCGAAAGGGCGATCCTGCTCAGGTGGACAGCAAATCTACTGAGGCCCCGTCGAAAGCCGCCTCCGCTATTGCAGCCCCCTCTTATCCCGATTTCAAGGCCACAACGGGCATCCACCGCATCGTGTCCCAGACCGTCAGTGACAGCAGCATTGCCATCACGTTCGCCACGGATGCCATCGAGCCCAAGCTCAACAAGGCTCTTCGCGGCCACCTGGTCAACGGCGCTGGTCTCTGCCCCAGTTCTGTCATGGGCGATATGGCCCTGACTGCTGCCAACTACATCCGCCGCTTGTCCCAGTCGAGCACTTCCGACGGCAAGGCCTCCATCTCCCCCATTGGCCTCGACTTGTGCATGGACGTCCATGGCATGGGCATCCACAAACCGTTGCTGATCCACACTGGCGAGACGAAGCAAATCATCCGTACTGCCGCCACATGGAAACGCCTCCACCAACACTATTTCCGTCAACTTTAGCAGCCAGGATGGCCCTGCTGCCGCCGAGGTTGAGCACGCCCACTGCCAGGTATCGTTTGGCAACGGCTCTGCATGGCAGTCCGTCTGGAAGCGCAACAGCTATCTTGTGCGCTCGCGCATGGACCAGCTCGTCGAAGCGTCCGGTCGTGGTCAGGCCCATAAGCTGCTGCGTCCCATGGTGTACAAGCTGTTTGCGGCCTTTGTCGACTACGCTCCCAAGTACCAGGGTCTTGAGGAGGTGTACATGGATAGCCACGAGCTCGAAGCCGCGGCCAAGGTGCAGTTCGTGACCAACGAGGCTGACGATGGCACATTCACGTGCAGTCCCTACTGGATCGATGGTCTGGCTCACTTGTCCGGTTTTATTCTGAACGGTGCTGACACGACGCCGGCCGACTCCGTCTTTATCTCCCACGGCTGGGGCAGCCTCAAGGTTGTGGGCGAGCTGTCGGCCGACAAGTCGTACCGCAGCTATGTCCGCATGCAAGAGGAAGTTGGCAGCAAGGGTGTCCTGTCGGGTGATGTTTACTTTTTCGAGGGCGATGACGTTGTCGCCATGTGCGAGGATCTCAAGTTCCAGCGTGTCAAGCGCTCGATCTTGCCGTATCTTCTGCCATCGGGTGACAACACCATCGTCCCAGCCCAGCCGATCCTAAAAAACGCGGCTGTGACGGCAACTCCTGTTGGAAAGGCTGCTGCGAAGGCTTCTTCTTCGAAGCCATCTCCTGTCCAGGCTAGATCCAGCGTTTTCACTCGGATTCTCGACATCGTCGCCTCCGAGGTGGGCATCGATGTGTCTGAGCTCACGGATGATGCCTGGTTCGCCGATCTTGGTGTCGATAGCTTGCTGGCCATCAGCATCACCGCCAAACTCAGTGCTCTTCTCGGCCGCCAGCTGCCAGCGACTCTGTTTACTGAGTGCCTTGGCGTGAGCCAACTCCGCGGTTATTTTGCTGAGGACGACAGCTCTGCACCTGCTGTGAATGTCTCACCGCCTTCCGGCAATGAAACATCTTGGGCCACACCGCCTCCTTCAGACCATGGCAGCGACGAGGATGACGACAACGAGAGCGGTGCCAGTAGCAGTGGATTACCCAGCCAGGTGGACACTCCCGTCAGCAGCTTCAGCCAGACGCCCAACCCGGGCGCTGCCAACGGCCACTCCACCGAGCTGTTCCGCAAAATCATTGCCGTCGAGGTCGGTGTTGACCCCTCTGAGATAGAGGACGACACGCCGCTCGCCGATTTGGGTGTTGACAGTCTTTTGTCGCTGTCCATCCTCGGTACCATCAAGGCTCAGACGGGTCGTGTCCTGCCATCCAGCTTCTTGCTCGACCACCCAACGCTCAATGACATCCAGAAGGTGTTGGGTTGCCAGTCACACACTTCCCCGCAAGAGCTTGCCCAGGCTGTGGCAAAAGCTGCTTCGCTGTGTGTGCCTGACGTGAGCAGTGCGCCTGCGCACAGTGCAGAGGCCATATTATTGCAGGGCACTCCATCCTCAAGCACCCCAGCCATGTTCCTGCTCCCAGATGGATCGGGAAGCGCAAGCAGCTATGTAGGACTGCCCCCCATGGGCCTGAAGGGCGCCGTCTACGGCCTCAACAGTCCCTTTCTGAGCAGTCCCAGGGACTTCACCATCTCTCTTCAAGATGCGGCCAGCTCATACATCAGCGAGATCCGCCGTGTGCAGCCCCGTGGCCCTTACCATCTGGGCGGGTGGTCCATTGGCGGCTCGTATGCCTTTGAGGTAGCCTCACAGCTTGCCCTCCGCCACGGCGAAAAGGTGGCCAGTCTGGTTCTGATCGATGCTCCCTGCCCCAAGTCGCTGCCACCAATGTCGGCAGAGACCATTGACCTGTTGGACACCATTGGTGCCTTTGACGGGCTCAAGGGCCGGTCCAACAAGAACAATATTCGAGAGGGTGTTCGAGATCATTTTGCCGGCTCAGTCAACTCGCTCAAGCAATACACACCTTCTCCGATTCCCCGGTGGGCGGTGCCACAGTCAGTCACGGTGCTGTGGGCAGGCGATGGTGTGTGGGAAACTGTTGGCGAGGTGGTACAGAGCCAATATCAAGGAACAAAAGGGACGAAGCAGGGAGGGGCGAACGCAGCCCAGGACTGGATAATGGACCCGCGAAAGGACAAAGGTCCGAACGGCTGGGAAGAGTTACTGCCAGGCGCCAACATTGAGTGCAAAGTGGTGCCTGGCGACCACTTCACCATTATGCGCAGACCGGGCATCACCGATCTCGGTCGGCAGATTGGCTGCAGTGTTTCGGAGTAGAAAAGAAACGTCAATGGGAGGTCGCCGGAAGGCCAAGCCAAGTAAAATGATAGAGCAAGCTGAGGCTGAAAGATCAGAATGACCATTTGTCTCAGCTAAAGTTAGTTAGACTTGCATAGAATATGATTTGTTGATTTTTGCCGAATTACTGAATTAGGATAACTCTGCGCGCGGAGGGATGTCGTGGCAAAGTAATGCGGATACGGAGGAGTTCATCACATCTATCCGCTGCTTTGGTCTGTCCTGCAGGTATGGTCGCTCAACTGTGTAGTACGGCATGTCGTTACAGTTCTTTCGTCGTCGTTGTCGCTTTTATTTTTGGATGTCCCGGTCTCCTTTCTTCTCTGCTTTTTTTTTGGTAGGGGGGGGGGGGGGGGGGGGGACCCATTTTACCAGCTATCCGATGCTCGAGAGCAGAATTCTTGCAGACGCCAAGATGGGCAGACAGCCACGCATAATGCCATCCAGCCAAAGGCCCCAATAATTTATCTGGACTTCATTGCAGAGACCAATCGTGGCTTTGGTATGCTGCAATCTTGGTTGCCAAGTACAAGACAGGCAGAAAGTGAGCGGCGGCGGCGGCTGCAAAGGTACCAATGACATTCTGGCACAACCGTGAGTAGAGTGCTGGTCACTAGATGCTGACCGAAGGTGAGGTGTCGGTGGTCCTCGCATTCGCATGTTGTGTTCAGGCACAGTGATATGTGTACGTATCAAAACAAACACAATGTGTAATGAAGGGAGCACAAAAGGAGATGGTCAGAAATGATAACAGAGAAGCGAGTAAATGTAAATCCGTGATAAATAAGAAAATGAGTGCAGAAGCAAACAAAGCTGTGAGTGGGGAGGATGGAAGAAAAAAGCAAGTCAGCACGGATCAGTTCCAATGTTCCACGGAACGGGGTCCAAGATGCACCGCAGTAGGGCTATCCTGCGCATAAGCGACATCCCGTCAGTCTCCGGTGAGCTTAAGGAGTTGCTCCTGCGGCGATCCTACTCACTACCTAAGGCACTTTCTGAGTTCTCAGATTGTAAACTCGGGATTTGCCTCCGTAGCAAGCATCACCACGATATTGTGAGGGAGTGATGCTCGCCGTTATGTTGTCCCGTCTCTGTGCTTCACGAAGGGTCTTGGATGACCGCAGTTGACGTTCTCCGCGGTTGGACTCGTTTGTCTTCCGTATCATGTAAGTGATAGCCAAGGGCTTGATGACAACTACTATCAAGGACCTCGTACGCCAGGCCAGTCAAATCGCGCTGCAGCCTGCCGGGGTGGTCGTATCTCGTAACAGCAGTCGAGGAATGATGAGATCCTGCGTCACAATGACCCGAGGGGCCACCACGCTTTTCTGTGTATTCTGTGTTTTCTGTCTCTTTCTGTACTTTCTGTGACTCCCATCGGCGTGGCCCTGGAGGACACAAAGATACACAAAGGTGCGTCTGTGCTACCCTTACGCGGGGCTCCATTCGGCCAAAGAGCCAAACAGCGATAGTCCTATCGTTTTGAAAACAATAAAGTGTCAGCAACGTGAGATCCTGTTGTTGTTGTCAACAGCATCGGCCACCGCGGGGCCCTTTCCGCTCTGCCCTTCCAAATACTCGACATCCACTCACTCTCCTTGGGAATGATAGGCAACGACGATTACGACGCGGGGAGCCTCGGTGCCTGTTAGAGACTGGAAGACTGACCTATTTTTTTATTTCTTCATGTGCTTGCCTCCCTCTTCGTTTGTCGATTATGCCGTCGTCCATCTCCGCCGACGATCGTCGTATTCACGAGGACGTCTGAGGGTGTGTGGACATGAGAACAATGGGCCTTCGATCGGCTTCTGGAAGGATATTGGATCATCTCGAAGAATATCGGATCTACTTGCAAAAGCCTGGAAAGGCGGAAGGAATGAGCTTCGTCGGGATGGCGCAACAAGCATATCAAACGGCCCGAGCAGGGGATGCGCGCCTCAGCCCTGCTCGTGCGTGGTGACAATGTCCGTCGACCTGCGTTTTGCAGGGCATCAAAAAGTTCGGCAAAGCAAGGGGGAGAGTCAAAGAGACAAGACAGGCAGGACAAGATGACAAACTTCTCTGTCGTGTCTGAGATCCTTACCTGCACGGCACACCGCCGTTCGCGCCTTCCATCATGGTGGGAAAATCAGAACAATGGGAGAAAAGGAAGGCGCGATGGGCGGGATGCAGGGTTGGAATACTGTGCGAGAAGGCGCGACCCCCTGGCCTTAGCAGCTCCGGTAGGTATCACAGCACTCTTACCCACCAATTCTCAGGTACAGCACATAAAACGATGGTTTTCAAATGTATCTTGCATTTATCGATGCTTCCTGTTTAAGTAATCCACGCCGCTCGTATCCAGGTTGCTTCACACCACCAAAGTCAGCATCTCACTGTCGGTCATCGCTGTAATCCCGCCGCCTAGCACCGAGCTCGTCCCCTGCAGGCGACTAGGTCCACTATTTCTCCAGTGAATATACTCAACATTCGGCCGCTATTTGGCCAACCTAGCGTCGATCTCCCGTGGACGGAGCACTTGCCGTTGCACAAACATCATTCCTTCCTCACGATTTGTTCACTCTTCTCTCATTCCTTCCTCTTTAAACGTTATGGGAAAATCAACCGCTCATTCGTAGTTTCCCGTTCTATGCAAGACATTGCAAAAAGCAAAAAGGTCAGGCAAATTCAGCCCCCAACACGGGCACCAAACATCCCTTTCTTGGCCCTGTCTGTTGGTTGCACCTTCCCATCGTCTTTCTGCAATACAGTCGCTCCTTCCTGACCACACAACATCACCCAACAGCAGGTGCTAAAACCGTTTGCCCCTCGCCGTCCCCTTTCCACTTCCCATGCTCTTTCCTTTAGATACCTCATGAAATTGTCCGATGATATATAGCAATCTGCTCCTTTACATTTTCAGCCGCACGAAAACGAAAACACGTACCTTCCACACATATTCTCATCTACACCACACCATCTCGACCACTTCGGCTACTGGCCACCTCGTCCACATCCTTCCGCTGGTTAAAAGTCGATGACCACGAAACCAGCAGCCATGGCACCCCTCACTTTTAGCCATCTCAGCTCTGATACATTTGAGCAAGAGTCCCAGAAGAAAGCCGGTCGCAAACGACCAAGAATCCGAGAGGCTGTCTCCTGCTGGCAATGCCGTTCAAGAAAGATCCGCTGTGACCGTGAAGTGCCGTGCCGACAGTGTGTTGAGCGTGGCGCCGGATCTCGGTGCGCATACAACCAAAACAAAAACATCGTCTGCTACGACAACGTCAACAAGCAAGCCGGCTTCACTTCGGGACAGGATGCCACGTCGAGCGATGCCCCAACTCAGAGTGTCGGTGGAGAGCAGGCAGTTGACAAGGCCTCGCCCCGGTCTACAGCATCGGCATCGTCCCGGAAATCTGTCGTTGCTCCAAAGTCAGCCTCAGCGAGCTCACCAACTGCCTTACGCACAAGAACACAACACAATACCCAGAGTCTTCCAGACAGAACAACAACAACAACCAGCCAACCTTTTCAGGGCCACATCATCCAAAGGTCCAACCGTAAAACTCGATTTATCGGCGTGAGTCACTGGATGGCCCCATGCAACGAGATGATGGTGATCAACGCTATGGTCAACCGAACACATGGCTTCAAGGAGAGTATGGAAGACTTTTCGGAACTGAAAGAGCAACTACGCCTTGCCAACAACATCTCAGCCATCCTTCCCCTATTCTGTGATACCTGGGCTACTGTCTACATCGGTTCTTCTGTCTGTGCTTCCGGACAGACCATCTTGCGAGCAATGGATTGGACGCTACTTCCAGAGCTATGGCCGTATCTACGACATTGTGGACGCCACGACTCTTGCTTCCGACCTTCACCAAGCCTTCTCCTGTCCCGCAGACGTGAGACGAAGCTATGCCACTGCCTTGGACTCGGTCTATATCCTTCGGATTCTCATGACAGTGACTCTCGGTATGCAGATGTCCGAGCCGCACCGCATACATGGCCGGCGTTTGGGTTGCCTTGTCCGGGACTTTGTCCACAGTGCTGCCCGTGTGCAGAAGCCCTGTACTGGAAGCTTGCAGGTTCTACTACAACTCGTTCTTCTCGGAACGATCATGGGCTCTGATATCGAGGGCGAATACGACAACATGGGTCTCCTAGGTCTGACAACCAATATTGTCTTGAGAATGGGACTCCACCGCGACCCGGAAATTTTCCCAGGTGCGTCGCCATACTTTATGGAACAACGAAAGCGCCTCTGGGCTTGCTTTCTACGGTTGAACCTGGCTTCTTGCATACGCACAGGAGCACAGTTGAACCTGCGTCCGGAAGACAGCGACTGCCCCTTGCCTACACCCAATATCCTCCCTGTGCCTCTCACAACTGAGGCGCTCGATGAGAGCACCAGAACGTGCATCAAAGAATGGACTCTGGATGACAAGAGTGCTCAAAACGACGCCTCGTTCAACTATGCCTGTGCCAAATTGGCCAACGTTGTGGCTCCGGTACACCAAGTCTTGTGCTCGGCCAAGCCACGAGTCACCGTCGAACAACAAAAGGAACTGCAACAAGGCTTCGCCGCCCTTGTGGAAGAGCTCCCACCAGGGCTTCAGTCGGGCACTACGGTAACCGACCCCATTGTCGAGTTGCAACGTGCCTTAATCTCCGTCGGCATGCACAGTTTCCTGCTCGTCGTGTCCATGAGCTTCATCCTACGGAATACAACGGCTGAGCTAGTCGCGTCCGGTGACTTCGCCTTACAACGCCCTCAGCTGCTCGAAATATGGGATCTCACAACATCGATCCTGAGCCAGTTCCAGTCGCTGTCGCAAAAGCAGAGTGAACCAAAGACGCAAAAGACACGATCAAGGTCAAAGTCGAAGCCTCTCCCTCCACCAGAATACCACAATGCCGCAGCCAGCGATACAAGTGCCATGGCCCACCATTTGATGTGGACGGACGCCGGCCGCGCAGCTCTAGGTGGATGTCTTGTAGTTGGCCGCCTGCGCCGCCACGACATTGACAAGACGATGCCGTTTTCTGTTCATCCGCGACAGCAGCACACAGCGTCCATTTTCCAGCACATGCTGACCCAATCACTATCTGCCCTACTCGACTTGTGGCGCAGCAAGTCACACCTGGGACCTGTCACCGCCAAGATCAGCATGGTCATCGCTGTTGCCATTGCAGTCACAAACAGTTTGTACACGGACTTTGACGGCATCTTTGACAAGGGAGTCGAGGCCGCCAAGCAACAGATTGCAGAAATTAAGCTTGCTTTAGAGAAGCAACAAGCAAATCTGCCTACCTCAAGCTCAAGGGCAAGGGACTCAGCGATCAGTATGGAAGATGTCACCGCTGCTACAGCCGCCGTCAACCAATTTGCTATAACTCAAGCTCCTCAGCTGCCAGTCACCATGGCAGGGCTACACATGATGCCAGTCTCAACTGCTTCCATTCCGTTTACTTCTGCGGGTACACTGCCACCACAGATGGTGCCGCTTACATCTCCGCAAACATGGGTGCCAATGCCACTGGCAGGTGGTGGCCCGCCACAGTTGTCAGATTTGTCGGCTGGTGGCTCATCAGCTGGGTCACAAACAACGACACCAGACTTTACCGGTATGGGTGGAAACGCACCAGGAAATGGCAATGAAATGTTTGGACTGGACTTTGGATCAGACATGTCCTTCCCGTACGCCATTTCTAGTAGTTTTGATGCTGGGTGTGCGCTGATGGGTGACTTCGACTCTACGTTTCTGGATTTCTCGACCGACACGGTTATGAACATGTTTTGATTTTTACATACATATAAAATGAATAATGGTTGGAGTTTTAGAGTAAATAAGATTATAGCACTTTTTGAAAAGTTGTTGTAATTAAACTTTATGTAAAATTACAGGCTCTTATGTTAACCCTTTTTTTTTAAAAAAAAAAAAAAAAAAAAAAAAAAAAAAAAAACAATGAATTCCACAATAAAATAAATCACGTAAAACGTTCCAACGAGAAAATTAAATAAAAAACATTTTTTTTTGTCTAGAAAATGAACAAATCTCATCAATTACCAGCCTCATGTAGCACTATCTCGGCCAGTTTGTTTGCCATGAACCATGAACTATATGAAATCGAAGAAAAACAACCAAGCTTCCCGATGAAGTAATAGCACAAACGCCATGGAAATGCAAATGTCGCAAAACAACAAACCTGACCAGAGTCCAGCTCAAACACACTCTTATTCCATCTTATCCCTACTACTCTTCCCCAAGGTCACTTTATGCTTTCACAAGCTTAAATCCCACCTTCATGTACCGCACCACAATGATGAGCAGCGAACCGGCCAGGGTCGTCATACCCGCAAACAAGAACGCGCCCCAGTAGACAGTCGACGCCCCGCCCTTAGTCTGGTGGTCCAGAATAGCACCGGCCACAGGGCTGCCAATCAACATACCTAGACCGGCCGAAAACAGCGTCATGCCCAGGTTTGTGCCAAGCTTGGACAGGTCCGGGCAGAGGAAGGGTACTGTGGCGGGGACGACCGCCTGGATGGAGCCGTTGGTCAAGCCCAAAAAGACCGACACGAAGATCAGGCCGGCCTCGTCGTGGACGGCGATCCAGGCGACGGTAATGACACCCGAGAAGAAGACGGCCGGGATCAGAATGGACATGTTGCCAAACTTGTCGGCAAGCATCGAGGGCACGACGCGGCCCGGGATGGAGGCGGCATTGATGATGATGAGCATGTACGAGGCCGTGGTACCGTCGATACCAATGCTGGTGGCGTACTGCTCAACATAAAAGAAGGGCACGTAGAGGCCGATAAACGAGAACACAATAGCGACGAGCCACATGGCAAAGATGGGATCGCGCAGGGCCTCGTAGTTGATGAGCGGGCCGGACTTGCGCGGCGGCAGGCGGGGCTTCATGACAGCAATGGCAATGATGAGCGTGGCGAGCACCAGGAAGCCCATGACGCGGACGGCCCAGCCGAAGCCAATCGAGATAATCAGGCGGCGCAGGGCAATGGGATAGACAATGCCGCCAATGCAAGAACCCGTGGCAGCGATGCCAATGGCAGTGGCACGGCGTGTCGAAAAGTAGGTGCCGACAATGGCGACACCGGGGATAAAGACCATGCCGGCACCAATGCCCACGACAATACCTTGGGCCAGAAACACCTGCCAGTACTCCTTGCAGATGGACGTCATCATGGTGCCAAAAGACCTCGAGGAAGGTGCCGATGAGAATGTCTGTGTAAAAGTAGCCGGCATCCAACGCCCGACCGCACAGGACGGCAATAACTAGCATCAGGAATGCCTGGATACTGCCAATCCACGAGATGGCCGATTCAGTGGACGAGGCCAGCAGGCCGGTCGAGTAGTAAGACTGAAAGACACCGTAGGAGTTGACGATGCCCCAGGTGTTGAAGTTGAGGAAGAAGGCACCCAGAACCTGGAGCCAAGCACGGGTACCACCGTTGGGCGGCGGCGGCGGTGCAGAAGGAGCAGCAGCAGGGGCATCGACCGGGATGGTGACTGGCTTGTCCTTCTCACCGATACTATCGGTGCCGGACGCGTCAGCACCAGACAGGCGTGCCGGTGAGGGAACGTGCGCCGCGTTGGCCTCCATGTCCCCGTCCTTAGCAAGGAATGATCCGTGAGGAGATGCCATTGTGGTGTTGAAGACTGCGTCTCTGAAAGGTGCTGTTGAGGTTCGAGGTCGGGTTGAGATGGTTGTCGGAAAGAAAGTAGTCGACGATAGACAGAAGAAAAGGAGCTATCTCTCGAGAGTGATTTTCGATGGCCTTGTTGTATGGAGGTCTTGGTGAATATGCAAGGCGTCGGAGATGTGATGTTTGTTGAGTGGATGTGGCGGAAGTAAAGAGATATAAAGATGGGAGGAAGAAGTCAAAGCAGAGTGAAGCTGTCTGGTTTGTGGGAAGAGGAAACAGTCAACTCCGACAGAAGTATCAAATATAAAGGAGATGGAGGTCACAGACAGGGTGCATCGCGAGGAAGCAGACAGAAGGCGCCTTTCTCAGCAAATCATTAGAGGGGAAACAATTTCCCCCAATTCGAACGAGGCGCCGTGCCAGCATGAAGAGTCATGGGAGATTAAGGAAGGCGCGACAAATAGTTTCACGGTTGCACCCTCTCCCCAAGCTTTCAAAGCAGCAATCGACTAGTTTGTCAGTCAGTGACAGGTGCATCTTCGAGGAAGGAGGTGAATGTCGTTCCGTCTAAGCCAATCATGTTACACCACCAGTGGTTGCCCCATTGGGAAGACGGATTTTATGTTCCCAAAAAGGCTTAGCCGGAGTTAGACTGCCCTTTTGGGAGCACCAACAATTGTGAATACTCAGGTCAATGACAGGGACAACGCAAGCAAGATGACAAAACGGCTCCCAAAGGAGGCTGTAGAAGTTTGAGAGAGACAAATTATACAAACAGGGACGTGTTTGCATGATAAAGCTTATTCAATCAATGATTTGTGGACAGTTTTCGTGCTGCGTGAAAACAATTTCCCAGCCAGGACAGTCATCAGAGGACGAGGCGAAGGCCAACACGGCGTAGTAAGATGACTTTTACGGCATTGTGAAGCTCGGCGACTTGTGTTTCTTTTGTCTGACTACCTGTATACACATATTGTTGGTCCAACGTAGAGGCACGTGTATGTGACTGTGTTTGTGCGTTTGCTACCGAGCTTGGGCTTGGTGTTCCATGACACTTTGGACAGGCGCATCAGAGCATAAAATGACAGCAGATCCCATCCAAAGCAAACACCAACGCCAACCTGATAAATGGCCAGATCTAAAATCCATCTGATACCTGATAAGGCTGAGCTGCAGCCAAGATTCCGCGGCTGAAGGAGCGAAGACTATCCCCGATCCTGAATGGTACACCGGCGGCATCACCCGAGGCGGCCTTCTCACTAGATAATGCCCACCATAAGAGATACAATTCCTCATTGATGAAGTCTTTTGCTAAATCCAAGTATATTTACGGCTGTCTGAATAGACTGGAAAGAGACGCAAGAATCCCGTATGGTTTCATGGCCCCCGTATGGATGGCATGTAATCTGAACTTTTTGAGTTTCTTCGATAAGCTCACGATGTACATTGTAGCTGCTGTGCTTTGAGGTCCGCATGCCTTCTATGCGATAAGACAGCTGTTTGGCCAAAGTAAAAGAGTAGCAAAGGGGACATTTTCCCCTGTGTGATGTAAAGATCTGGCGTCGACTGTGGGCTTTGTGCTCTCGCAATTTTGATCAGCTTTACTCACTTTCACATTAAACCTTTTCTCTGAGTAAAGGAAACATTGAAAATATCAGCTTAATCCAAGAAGGAAAAGAGATAGAGATCCGGCCCTCCTCGATACACATCGATACATCGAAAGTATCGAGGCAAGATGCAAGACCTGGGGACTTCCTTTAGCGCTCGGTACATAAAAATTAGCGAACCGATGCCCTGTGCGCCCTGTAGCGAGAGCTGTAGTGGAGTTAGTGAATTCAGCATGCACGTGATCTAGCACGGGAACACGTGCACGGACCAGTTCATGGAGGGGCACCAAAAGTCCAAAAGAGAGGGGGCACACTTGTTGCAGGGCGACGCGCTGTCAAAAATAAATAAATAAAACCAGACTGCACTGGGAAAACAGCCCCTGGCGCTGGTGTCGGCCGCCTGCCGCCGCCCGCTCCAGGGGAAAGAGCGACCACCACCCAAGAGCAAGGGGGGTTCAACCCCACTCTTTGGCTTGAGCTGGCATGTTTTGTTGATTGGATGGGGCCGATGTTGGAAATTCGATTGCCTGGGAAGCAGATGGAAACGGGAAGGAGCAGAACAGAACCTTGACCGGGTGGAATTCTTTCGTTATTACTTTTTCTCGTGCCTGCCTCTTGCCGGGTTGAACATTGCAACTGCCTTCCGAGCATACACACTCAACAACGAGACTATCTCGACATCTTCTTCTACTCTTTTCAACAACTCCCACGAGTCGACGACAGACGATACCCCCCTTTCCTCCGCCCTTCTTCGCGACACATCCTTTCCACCTTTCTACAATACCCCCCTTTTCTTAACGTCACTTGCGTCATCTCCAGCATTTTCGCTTTCGCGCCCTACGACACCACGACATATACCAAATACTTTCTTTTTATTCCTTCTACTTTCTTTTGTCACGCTTCCAGCCGCAAAGATGGGTGAATCAAGGTACGCCAAGCCGCCCGACACTCTCCTCTCCTACACCGCGTTTCGGCGCCAGCCTCCGAAAGTCGAACAGTCACGTTGGATGTCGGACCGTGCACCGGCGCGTCATTTTTCGCGTCCGATGCCGGGCTAGGATCAAGCACAAGATACACACGACGCTTGATGGCGTACACATGGTGTTCATATGGTGGCGTTTGAACAGCCCAGCTGACCACAGACCACATCTCACAGACAGGAACTCGTGCAATGGCTGAACAGCCTCCTGCAGCTCAACATCACAAAGGTCGAGCAGTGCGGTACAGGGTAAGTCTCTCATCACCGACGGCATATATCACGAACCCTCGAACACAGCAAACCATATCTAACGCGTCACAGAGCCGCCCTCTGCCAGGTCTTCGACAGCATCTTCCTCGACATCCCCATGTCCCGCGTCAAGTTTAACGTCAACACGGAATATGCCTACATACAAAATTTCAAGGTCTTACAAAGTGAGTACCGGAACGACAAAGGAGGGATCGGAGGAGCAAAACGGAGACAAGAAACACGACTAACCACAGACGTTTGGTAGGCTGCTTCCAGAAGCACCAGGTCGACCGCCTCATTCCCGTCCAGGCCTCGTCAAGTGCAAGATGCAGGACAACCTCGAATTCCTGCAGTGGTCCAAGCGCTACTGGGACCAGCACTACCCCGGCGGCGACTACGACGCTGTCGCGCGGCGGAAGGGCGCACCTGTGTCCGGCGGTGGCGGCGGTGCTGCGCGCGCACCTGTCTCCACGGGTGCCGTCCGGCGAGGCACGACGCCCACGTCAGGGCCCCGGGTCGGTAAAGCTGCGGGCGTCGGCGGCCCCGGCTCGGCTGCTCTGCAGCAGGAGAACAACACGCTCAAGGAGACGGTCGTCGGTCTCGAGCGCGAGCGCGACTTTTACTTTAGCAAGCTGCGCGACATTGAGCTGCTGATTCAGCAAGCGGTCGAGGAGGACCCGGAGCTCGAGAAGCAGGAGGACGGTCTCGTCAAGCACATCCAGACGATCCTGTACTCGACCGAGGAGGGTTTCGAGATCCCTGCCGAGGAGGCCGGCCTGGACGACCAGGAGACATTTTAGGTGACTCGCGTTGGTGACGGCAAGACCTCGGGAGGAGCTTCGGGAGGGACTGCGGCGATCAAGACATCACCTAGGCCGCGCAAGGCCAGGTCGTTGGTCCGGAAAACGATACAACTCCAGGCGGCGGATTTGGCCGCCAAGCAGCTTGCAACTACAACAGTGGAAGTGGACAACAGTGGATGATTGTGTCAGGTGGTGCAAAAAGGAGCGATGAATTTTATTTTTTACTACTATACCTTGGTGTCTTGTATCACAGATGGTATCTTCTTCTTGGTAGCATTTCCTTGGAGAGTCGGGGGGTGGTGAGAGATGGGAAGGATTTCAGATGGAGGAGGACGGACGTGCACAAGGCTGCCGTCGTCAACATTATGCATGCAGCAGGCAGCGGTATAAAACAATACTGTACTCCGTATGATCCAGTAATGATTGAGGTTATATCCTTACCAAGTCAAGGCAAGTCTGGCACCGGTTTAATTCCAAAGATATTGGCCCCAGGTCCCATTGTTATCGTGATTCCGTGACCAAAAGTCGCATCACGTGATGCACAGTGAATTTGGGTGGTTACTGATGTCATGCACACGGTCTTTCGTTGCTTTGAGAACAGGCTGGACAGCGCCTGTGGCGGATTTCGTCAGCGGCTTCAAGGCGCTTTAGGCGTTTCTCTTTGGGCTGCTTTCGCTGTGTCAGAAGGGTCTCACACGCTAAGACATCCTAACATTTTGGTCCTGGGCCCCGGTCTAGCCGCCTGTTATCCCAGGGCGCTAAGCCTCTTGCAACCAGTGCCAACGCCTAGCCTTAAGAGCCAATATCGATGGGCCCCAGGTCCTGCCTTGGATCTCCACTTTCTACCGTCTTTGGAAACAGAATCGAGGCCCAGGTGACTGGTCATAGGTTCTCCATCACCAACGAAAGGCTGTGGCCAAGGCTCCCATACCTCTTCTTCTCCTCATCAACTCTCGTGAACGTTTCTGGTTCTCTTCACTTGCCAACATTCACACATTCCCTCTACCCTTCCAGATTCCTTCATCCTTTACTTCGACTCGACCAAACGACTCTTTATCAACTTCCATCTATCACCAATCATCAGCCATCGACGTCACATTGCATCCCGGATCGTCCGCTCTCTTTGTTCGTATCGATTCGCTCTTTCGACTGTGCCCGACCATAGCTTGCGGTCTTCCTGATTCGCCCCTTCCCGCACCTCCCGCACACACCCTCTTACCAGAGCTTTGTCATTATCTTTTCTTTTGTCCTCGCTGCGCTCAATTCTCGACATTCTTACAAGACTACATTGTCCGTTGCGCACCCAACAGCTATCTCCCTCTGGCTCTCTCGATATCCGACAACCACCTCTACTTCTCTTCCTGATACAACTTTTCCTCCGACTTATTGCCGCCCGCAATGGCGCCGCCCATCGAGATCTCCATCCCGACTACGTCGCCCGTCGGCGCGTCCGGCGGCGACAAGGCCTACACTCTCTACAACATCACCCTCCGACTTCCTTTGCGGTCGTATGTGTTCCAGAAACGCTACTCGGAGTTTGCGACGCTCCACGCCACTCTCACCAACCTCGTCGGCGAAGCACCACCCGCACCTCTCCCAGGCAAGTCCTGGTTCCGCTCGACCATCGCCTCCCCCGAACTCACCGAGACCCGCCGCATCGGCCTCGAAGCCTACCTGAGAGCCATTGCCGAGAGCCCGGACCGCCGCTGGCGCGATACGTCGGCGTGGCGCGCCTTCCTCAACTTGCCGAGCACGAGCGGGGCAGGGTCGTCGTCGGCGTCGGGGCGCAGCAACCAAGGGATTGCGCCGTTGGCCAAAGCGACAGGAAACGGGAACGGTAATGGTGCGGCAGCAGAAAATCGTCTACCAGCCATCGGCCTGGCATCGGCCAATGCGGCCGCAGCAAGCGACCCAGGCACATGGATCGACCTCCACAAAGAAATGAAGAGCGCGCTGCGGGAAGCACGGATGCAGCTGGCACGGCGGGATGCAGCATTGACGGCCGGCGGTGGCGGGAGCAGTAGTGGTGTTTCGTCGAGCGCGGCAGAAGCGGGTGCCGCGGCCAAGCGCGAGCTCGTCAAGACGGGCAGCCTGTTGACCGCCCTCACAACAGGCCTCAAGGTCATCCAGGAGTCCAAGCGGCTGGGCGAGGGCGAGCTGCGGCGGCGACGGGACCTGTTGGCGGCAGCGCGTGTGGAACGGGACGGGCTCGAGACGCTGAGCGCCAGTCTCGCGAGTGCACGATCCAACTATGGCGGCGAGGGCAGCTCTAGTAGTGCCAGCTCGGTTGCGCCCGTGACAGGTGATAAGGCGGTCCTCTTCGGGTCAGCCGCCACCGCCGGTGGTGGCAGCAATGGTCGCGCCTTTGGTGGCGGCCGTGTGCTGGGCGCCCCGCTCCCCGAGACAGACCAGACGCGCGAGCTGGACAATGGCGGCATTGTCCAGCTCCAGAAACAAAAGATGGCCGATCAGGACCAGGACGTCGCCATGTTGGCCAAGATTGTCGAGCGGCAGCGCATGCTGGGCCTGGCCATCAAGGACGAGGTCGATTCGCAGTCGGATATGCTGACGCAGCTGAGCGAAGACACGGACCGGGTGCACGGCAAGATGAAAGTGGCCAAGGACCGGATCAAGCGGTTGAACTAATCATTGCGTCTGCGTGCCAGGGGGGAGGGAGCTTGAAGATTGTACATCACGAAGCACTTCTGTTTATTTTCATGTCTGGTCATTTATGGTGTTATGCTGGGTTGTTTCCCGTGTTTTCGTTTTATTATCATTGTCTTCGCATCTGTTTCATTTTGGAGGTACTTTTGTTTCTGACCGGCATAGCAAGCAACAACAGCCCATGTGTATTGACGCAGGGTCTATATCAATTCAATTTTTCTGTCTGTACCATTTTATGTCTACCGTCAGTCATTGTGATGGATGCCACCACGTTCAAGTACTGTGCATACGGCACGGGGAAGGATGGACGGTATGGTTTGACCTGCATATGCACGCACTCTATTTCTGCCCTCCGCGACAGAAAAACAAGGCTTTCACCGTTCTGGGAACAGCATCCTTCGACGGTGAGATGCTGAAATGAGGTTACCAACAGAACAGTACCTGCCGACATAACCGTACCGTCTGTGCGAGCCGTCTGTTGGAACGTTTTCAGCCATGCGACGTATCTTACTTTGTACAATATGGCGTTTGCTGCTCAGGATGACAAACATTGAAATTCATGACTGCACACGGTATATTTGTCGTCGACATTATTCGTTATTTTTGACCGTCGACATTATTCGTTATTTTTGACCGTCGACAGATCATATACCCGTTTGTCTATACCACATATTCAAAGGTTAGTTACTATGGACGGATGTCCGTGGTATGCAATTACAAGCCGTTGGTATTTTATCTATTGAATATCTGGGGTAAAGAATGCTTCCATCTTGAGAACAAAGGAAATGCCATCGGTCTAGAACCTGCCGAAGCAAGGGGGTGGAACGGTGTGGTGGTGATGGTGGGCGGCAGAGAAGGACGAACCCGCATCTTGCATGACAACCGAGAAAATTGACAGCCGTTTAAAAGTGTGAGAAAGAAAGCTACGGAACATTCACAACATTGCTCCGAAGTGGGTGTGAATGAGTTCTTGAGACAGTGTCAACAACAAACAAAACATGGCGTCGGCCAAGTATCCGAAACCAAACGAAGTATTATTGACTTGAACGGACCCAAGTGGCGGCCACGGGAAGCGGCCTCGGCACGAGCAAGGAGAAAAAAAAAAGAACAAGTACCGGACGCGTTCTCTCGATCTTTTGTTTCTTGATCAGACGGTTCATCAAATGGTTACTCAAAGAGACAACCGGTTTACCTTGGAAGTGGCTTGCAAAATCATGTCACGTTCTTGTTTCTTTTCTTGCGAATTCTTTTAGTCTGATGTCAAGTTCTTTTGTTTCCAGCTTGCATCCCGGCAGAGTGGATTCTCAAAAGGGGAAAGGAGCGTCCCGCGTGACAGAAGAAAAAGTGTGCTAACCTGCATGAACCCCCAAAAACGTTGCCCCAAAACTACTAAGGAAGTGACCAAAAGCGCGTCCGTTGCCTAGCAACAAGAAATGTTCGCGGTGTGATTTATGGAGTCTGTTCTTTTAGCGTAGACCAGAAAACAATTTCACCCAGGTCATCTGTCTTCCTGGGAGCCTGGTAAATTGCGTGCAGAGAGAGAAGAGGAAGGACAATACTCCGTACTGTGTACTTTGTAGAAAGGACGAACTCTCTTTTCTTTCGAGAAGACAAGCTCCTCCATCGCAACGCTGGCGATGATAGGCGGTTGGCGCGCGTCACCACGTTGTCCCAAAATCCCAGAAGTTCACCAAATCCTGGATAAACCCTTGTTGCAGAGGGATTGATAGGCAAAGAAAACAGGAAACTGAAAACAAGTCCACACAAAACGGAGACTCAAAACAGACAATTGTTGCCCAAGATCCAGTTGACTGGACAGAGTTGCAAAAAGACGAGAAAAGTCTTTTAATTCTGACTTGGCCAAACTGTAACCCCTGCAAAGCGGTTGCAGCAAACCATTGTCTGCTCAATCAACTGGCCGTTTGGTTGCCCGGGCCTGAGCACGGTCGTGTTCATTGAGTGGGCGGTAGCCAATCTCTTTTTCACTCTACGTCGTACTTACCCTCTCCAATCTCTTCAACGGTGTCGTTTTTGGATGCCGCTGGTGGTGTGAAGACGAACAGCCGCCGGTAGAGATTGCATCCAATTTTATGGTCTCTTTGCTCGATTTGGGGGCGGGATAGAAAGAGACAAACGAGATCTACCGTCACCGACAGAAATGGACGGATGGTGTTCACGATGTTGGCACTTTGCTTCATCCTCATCCTCACTCTCGTTTCCCTTCCGACGTTGACCGCTTGTTCTCTTGTTTTGCGCGCTTTTGCCTCTCTTTCTGGTCCGCGGCTCGCCTTGCAGCACTGTTTTGTTGACTTTTCTGCAGACTTTCTGCAGGCGTTTGTTGACTTTTGCCCGCTCCAACCAGTCATATTGACCGCCACGTCTTGTATCGTCGCGACGCGCATTAGTTTCTCTGCAATATGCACAAAGAGAGGGGAAGCACCAAGAGAGCCACCAAAAATGGTCAACTTTGACAGCAAAGACAGGAAACATCACACTGAATCACAACGTATCACAACGTTCTCGTGGCAAATATCACAACGGTGATGCAACTCTACGATCACTTTACGGCCAGGATACGGGCCCTGGTCAGTGCTATTCACAAAGCTCTCCTCCACGCCCTCTATTCCTCTTCTTCGCTTCTTCTGTCTCTTTCCACAACAGCCCGTGCCACAGCAACAAAAACGCCGCTGCCTAAAAACGACCCGTCATAAAAATGGCGCGGCTACGGAATACGGAGACGCATCCGAAGACAAAAAAGATGTTTTAGTTGTGCTTGACAGCGGTCAAAAGAGAGACATTGTCGACATCAAAAAAGTGAAGACAAACAAAGAAGGAATCAAGTCTGCAATATTCGCTCCGTCTTACCTTGCCCATGGTCGTCTAATATGCAAAACTGAATAACAGCCAGAACGTCAACTTAAAGTAATATGCACTTAAACTTCCATTCCTTGCAGAGACAATTACCGGCTTCGAGAAGTTCTTTGAATTCCAGTCATCCAGTTCATAGAAACAAGGGTCCTTGGATGCTTGGATGCCGTCTTTTTGTTGCCCAATTCTCCCACCGTCAGTGGAAGGTCCCGCCTTGACACCCGGCACTAGCCCCGTTTCAGCGCCCCTTTTCTCCCATTTTTTGCGGCCTCTTGCCCAGCCTGACAACGCCCAGCGCACCACCTAAACCGCTCAATACGCCCAGTAGAAGAAAGCGTCCCCTACGCGCAAACCCGCGACTAGCGCGCCCCGCTTTCTCCCATGTGCACTTGCCCCAAAGAGCGCAGACAAGGCAACAGACGCAGCCTATTTGTCGGGAAAGCCCACCATAAAAGTAAACAATACAAAACACACGACAAGAAGAGGAAGGAAACAACGAAGCGACAACGACAGAGCAAAAGCAAGGAAAGGACGAAAGAGCTCCAACTTCCCACGCATTGAGTCGCACCTTCCACTGCATTGTCTTTTGCATTTCGCACCTTCCTCTCGACGACAACAATTGACATCCGTACTTTCACTTTCTGCAAGACAATCACACGGCCCTTTTCGTTCCTTCCCTCGATCGTCGCCAGCAACCCTGGCCCGTCCTTCACTCAATTAATTTTGGCTTTCGTGCCTTTTTGTCCCTCCTCCTCCACTTTCTCTCATCCATTCCATTTTTTTCCCTTCCCTCACCCTCGCAACCGCAATCACAGAAAAAACAGCCCACAAGGTAAGGTGGTCCTCTTTTTTCCTTCCTCGTCCTCCGTCTCGACTCCATTCGCAGGTTTCCACCGTTTCTCGCCCAACGAAGCGACCCAAAAAACGATCCGACCCTCTTTCTTCCTCTCTCGTCGACGTTGCCAGCTTCGTCACCCTCGTCAACCTTCCTCACCGTCCCTATTCGTACCGTCCCTCACGACTCGACCTCGACCGATTCGAACGCACACGCCCCAGAGAACTTACAACGCAGAGTGGCTCACGAACAAACGTACGTCCCACTATGCCAGCGATGCTCCAATAGTAGGTGCAGCCCAAGACCCTCAACCCCCATTCGACAAGACAGGGCCGCTATGTTGTCGACGTCGTGGTCGTGGTCGTGGTCGCTGTCTGTCGTAGGCCGTCACCACAGTCGTCTGCCTTCACTTCACCCCCCGTTGTCCTTGACCCGCTCCTCATCCCCATTGTTTTCTTTTTGCGTCTCCGCTGCCTCCGTGGCTGCCCTTCTCTTTTCTATGGCCTCTTGCTCTCTCCTGAGCCACATCTCTCGAACGTTCTCCGTTCTCCTGGTCTTTCGATACTGACTCCTCGTTTTTCTTTGTTTCCTCTCTCTTCCTAGATCTCGACATACCAAAACATATACTCGTTAGCGGTCTTTTTTTGCTTCTTTTCCTTCGTCCTTTTGATACTCATCTTTTAATCCTTACCCCAGACCAGCCCAGTTTTGTCTTCTTTTTTTGCTACTGCTGCTGCTTGTTGACCTTGTTTGCTTCTTTTTCTTTCTCACATTGTTCTTACTTCTTCTTCTCGCATTTCCATCGGTGCCTGGCGTTCCTACACGTTGTGTGAGTACTCATCCTTCCCTTTTCGCTCTTCGACCTTCGATCTTTGACCTGGCCGAGACTCTCTCGTCCGATCTTGATGCTGTGCGCCGGCGTAGCCAGGATGGCAGAACGAGGCCAGGGCGGACCTGCATCCGCTGCCTTGTTGTTGTGCGACGAAACAAACGCAGAAAGCTAACGCCTCTTTTTGTGCTTCACCAGACTTTTGCATCGCTCTCGATCTCTCTCTCTCACGACCCGTCACGACCTCACGTCGAGCTTCCGCCACCTCTTTGCATGACCAAACCATAGATACCTTTAGATTTGCGTTTTCCAACCTCCTCCGTCCTCTCTCCCCGTCTTCTCGTTTCGCACCCCCTCGACTGCGATCTATTGAGCCTTCACTCGGTCTATATCTTCCTCTCCGATCGACGAACAAACTCTCTTCTCGCAAAAACGACTCGTTCTTGACGAAATTTCACACATCCACCGCCAACTCTCTTGGTGCCATCTTGACCCAGTCAAGAATCTTCTTCACAGCCGAAAAGACCGCCGTCGGGCACCCCGTCCAGCAGCCAACACTCTGGATCGGCTGCACCGTCGAACCCAAAAATGAGCGCTCCGCCCCGCCTCCGCCTCATGGCGAGGCGCCCAAGACAACGGGCGGGAGCAGCGCAGGAGGCGGCAGTGGTGGACTACCCGCCGGCAACTATGACATCTTTGTCATCCAGAACACTCGGCCGGCTCTGGCTTCATATACCTTCCTTCCATGCGGCCCAACATCAACAGCTTTGTTGCCGGCTTTGCAAGTGCCCTTGCTGTCGTCGCGCTCGGCAACAGCATGGCGCCTGCTTTCCGGGCCTGGTGGGCTAACTTCCAAGGCATGGGCAATGTAGGGATGGTAATGCTGGTCATCGCCGTCGGACTGGGGGCATGGTCGTTGGGCCGTACACAACACGACGGCCCCAACTCGAATCGAGGTGGCAATGGTGGTAATAGCGGCACTAGCAGTGCCAATGGCAGCCGAGGCCAGTCTCGAGCTGGCTCGCCCGTGCTGGACCTGGTTCGCCAGGACAAGGCGCTGGTGCGGGCGGCAACGGAGGTGGCCACCAACACAGTCACCAGAGTAGCCACGGAGCTCACGGTGCACATCAACAGAGCTACAACTCTGCACCACCGCCACACCAAGCTCCTCCAACACCACCGCCGCCGCCGCCACAACCACCTCCTCCACCTCCTCAAGAGCCAGAGCCTGAGCAACCCAAACAGGCACCCCCGCCACAACCACCTCCGCAGCCACCACCGCAACAACCACCTCCTCAGCCGCCGCCGCCTCCAACTCCCGATCCGCCTCCTGCACAACCTCAACCGCCACCTCCACGGGCTGCCCCGCAACCACAGTATCAGGAGCAGCCCAAGCCGTCGTGGTCGCAAAGCCAGCAGCAAAACTACCAACGACAGGCCCCGCCACCGAAACCGGCACCGACCACACCCAGAACGGAGTCGGCAAAGGGCGCATGGCAGAAGGCGCGTGAGGAGACCCGGCGAAAAGAGGAAGAGCGAAGAGCGGCTGAGGCCGAGAAGAAACGACGAGAAGAGACCGCCGCCAAACTCCGCGAAATCCGTGAACGAGAAGCACGAGAACGCGAGGCACGAGACCGCCGCGAACGCGAAGAGAAAGAACGACGGGAGCGCGAGCTCAAAGAGAAACGTGAACGAGAGATGCGCGAACGGACCGAACGAGAGAACCGCGAAAAGGAGCTCAAAGAGCAGAGAGAACGCATCGAAAAGGAACTCCGCGAGAAGATTGAAAAGGAACAACGCGAGAAGGAACAGCGTGAAAAGGCACAAAACGAAGCACGCGCAAACGAGATTCGAGAACAGATTGAGCGTGCTGCACGCGAGCTTGCCGAAAAGGAAAAGGTCAGGAAGGCCAAAGAGGAAGAGGAGCGCCAAAAGGAGCTCGACCGCATCAACCGAAAGGGCAGCTCCTACGCCTTCTCTGCTGTGGGCGAGCGCACCAATCCTTGGCCCAATGGCAAGCCACCGGTGCCTCCGTCTGTTGCGCCTACTTCTTCACCTGGTGGGCCGCAGGCTCAGGCACCCCGTTCGGCCCCGCCACCCACGACTGGTGCCCAGTCCTCTTATGGCGGCGGTGCAGGCACATCGCCTCGGAAACCTGCCGCCGCCCCCTCCTCGGCCGGACCCTCCAAGCAAGCTCGTGTGCAGGACGAAGAGGAGACCTATTCGTACCGGCCGTACGACAAGCCCAAGCGGCCACAGCCGGCACGCAAGAAGTCGATTTCTGATCTGTCCGAATCCTCCTGGGCGCCGTCCCATTCCACCGCGCACACGTCCCCGCCGCCCTCGATGCGGCAGCCGTACACGACCAACGATCCAGACAAGATTGTCATCCGTGCCGTGTATGGCTTTTTGAACCAGTTCGCCAAGACACCCTCATCGCAGCTGCTGTCGGGCGTGGGTTCCGTCACCGACGGGCTCATCCTGCGCATCACGACCGAGGGTCTGTTTATTGACGACGATGTCCGCGGCGTCCCCCAGCGCGAATGGGACGTGAAAGCGTGGACCCTGAAGCTGGTAGAGGTATGGTGCCCCGCACATGCGATTGCTCTTGCGAATTCTGCCACCGAAAGTCCTCCTACCAAACCCTCGGCTGCCAATGGCGCCACATTCTTGCCGCGTGCGGCCTGGCGAAAAGCGTTCTCAGGTGCCAGCGGTGTGCGCGGCGAGCCGCGACCGCTGACTGACGACAACGCCGACGCCTATCTCGCCGACATGCTGCGCGAGTGTAAGGCGCTGTGCGGCCTGGGGTTGTGCGAGACTGTTCTTCCTTCTGCTTTTGATGATTCTGCGTCTGCTTCTGGTTCTTCTGCGACTCATTCGACTTCAAACCGAACCGGTACTAAATATGCACAGAACGGCGAGTTCAAGACGAAAGGCTTGCATCTCCTGCGCGCCACCGTGCGCGACCAGGAGGGCAAGCGTTTCCTGTTTGTGCTCGACCAGGAAGAGGCCTGGAAGGTATCCATGGGCCTGCAGCGGCTGCGCAAGGGAACGCAGGTGCGGTCTCTGGGCGTGGCCGCCCTCAGCAACACGGATGTGCGCACGACGCTTGAGATGCTGGGGTGGGCATAAAGTCGTGCGAGGAAGATGTTTTGGAAAATATGTTGCTGAGGTGTGGTGGATGGTGTTGATGTCGTTCTTGTTTCGTGCCTTTTTTTTGTCATTTTGTCAGCCGGTGTTGGAAAGCGTCTCTTGATTTCGATAGTCTTTTTGTTGTTTCTCTGATTTGCATGTATGACAGCGCAGCTTCGTCCCCCATTTGGTTTATTTGTCGAAAGATTTCTGTTTTTTTTTTTATCTTCCCATCTCTCTATCTTCCCCCAGATACCCCCTAGAATGTGTGTCGACAAAAGAAAAGGTGTTGGTTCGTTTTTGCATTGGATCTGGTCTCTTGTCATAGTTTTGCGACGTAATACATACTCCAACCTACTTATATATATCAGTTCTAATCACTCACTTTGTTTACTTGACGTAGGAATGGACGTGTGGAAGGGACGTTGGAATGTGTTAATCCCACCACTTTGACATTCCACATTCCACGGTAAAAGCGACCAAAATACTCCACGTAGCTTAAGTAATAGACTAACGAATTGATGAAAGATATTTCGAGCAAATGTAGACATGAGCGCAGTGTTAAACGAGTGTGAATTGAAATAAATATTGTCAACGATGTCCTTTCTTTGTTTGTAGATGACGGTTAGTTTATGACTTTATGTGTATTTAATGTGATTTATTATACTTTAATTTACTTTTTTAGTTCTATTTTGAAACCCAAACCAAAATTCTCAGAAAATTGATGCCAGTGGAATAAAAAATAAACTAAAGTATGCAAAAGCTTTACTTTATCGAATATTAAAGTTAAGATATTTTATTAATCAAGTCGACAAGAGTGAAAGAAGAGAACAAACATGACCACCGTTGACCTTTGTTGCCATTTTTGGCGCAATTGACGTTGGGCGATAAAATAAGTGGAGCCGATGTACCTGGATTCTGCTGGTTGTCGGCTCTCACCGCCCAATGATTTTGTACGGCAGAAAAAAAAAAGTTTCGAGAGCTTCTTCATCTACTCTGTACACCAATTTTTCTTAGGCTTGTCCGCAAAAGAGAACGACGGTAGACAACACAACGTCGAAGGACAACAACCACACCCTTCTCCCTTCTCGACAACACCGCCCCCCCCCAGATTCTACGACATGCCTTCCAAAAGAAAGGCTGAGCCTTTCTACGGGCGCACGATTGAAGATGACGAAGACATTTCGGACGAGCAGTCGGACAGCGAAGACGAAGGTCTCCCAGCCCACAAGCGGCAGCACATGAACCCGGACTTTGTGTGGGATGGCGACGATTTCGGGTTTGGCGGACTGGGCGGCGGCGCCGCCGAGGAGGAGGACGACGAACAAACAAAGACGGACATGGAGTGGATTGGCGCCGAGCGGATTGTGGACCTGAGCGCGATTATCCAGCGGAAGCGGGCGAAGCGGGAGGCCGAGGCGGGCGAGGGCCAGAAGGACGGCAAGAAGGAGAAGAAGGCCAACGGCAAGAAGTCCAAGGCCGCAGAGAGCGACGAGGAGGATGACGAGGAAGATGAGGAGGAGGAGGTCTTTGGCGACGAAGACGAGGAGAAGGAAGAGGCCGACGAAGGCTCCGGCTCCGGCTTCGAGGACGAGGATATTGACCTCGACGACGACGAGCTGCTGGCTGACGACGGTTTCGGTATGGGCGCCGACTCTGACGAGGAGGAAGAGGCCGATGGCGAGATTGAGGCTGGCAGTGACGACGAGGACGCTGAGAACGACAACGAAGACGCTGATTCGGACGACGAGGCCGCTTCCGATAACGACTCGGTCGCCACGCCCATTGGCCACCCCGACGACCACGACAACGATATCGACAGCGACGCATCCAGCGACGAGGACACGGAGGAGTCGGCACGTCAAAAGGCCTTTTTTGCCGACGGCGAGAAGGAGAAGCTCAAGGCGAAGAAGGGCAAGAAGGGCAAGAAGGGTGGCGCCGACGCAGACTCGGACGAAGAGGGCGAGGACGGCAACTCGCTGGCCTCTGTCCCCACCTTTGAGTCGATGCGCATTTTCTCCCGTCCAATTCTGCGCGCCGTCGCTGCCGCCGGCTTCCACCGCCCGACCAAGATTCAGGCCAAGACGATGCCCTTTGCCGTTGGCGGCAAGGATGTCGTCGGCCAGGCCGTCACTGGTTCGGGTAAGACGGCTGCTTTTTTGCTTCCTATCCTCGAACGTCTGCTGTACCGCCCCAGCAAGATCCCCAAGACCCGTGTCGTGATCCTGACGCCCACGCGCGAGTTGGCCGTGCAGTGTCACACCGTAGCGGTCAAGCTGGCCCAGTTTACGTCCATCACCATGGTCCTGGCTGTTGGTGGTACGTCGTTCAAGGCCACCGAGCCCAAGTTGCGCGCCCGTCCAGATATTGTGATTGGTACGCCCGGTCGTTTTATCGACCATATGCGCAACACGGCTGGTTTTGCCGTCGACGCCACTGAGATTTTGGTGCTGGACGAGGCCGATCGTATGCTTCAGGACGGTTTCGCCGACGAGCTCAACGAGATTGTCAAGTTCTTGCCGCGCTCGCGCCAGACGATGCTGTTTTCGGCCACCATGACGGCGCCCGTTGACCAGCTGATTCGCGTGGGCATGCTGCGGCCCGTGCGTGTTGTAGCCGACGGCAACTCGCGCACCGCCGGCACGCTGACGCAAGAATTTGTGCGTCTGCGCCAGGGCCGTGAAGACTCGCGTCTGGGTTACCTGCTGCACCTGTGCACGACACTCTACCGCGACCACACCATCATTTTCTTCCGCGAGAAACGCTACATCCACGAAGCGCGTGTTGTCTTTGGCTTGCTGGGTTTGACCTGTGAAGAGCTGCACGGTAACATCAAGCAGGCTGAGCGTTCGGCCAGTCTGGAGTCCTTCCGCAAGGGCGCCGTGTCTTTCCTGCTGGCGTCCGACCTCGCCTCGCGTGGTCTCGATATCAAGGGCGTCCAGACCGTTATCAACTACGAAGTGCCCAAGAATCTGGACGACTACATTCACCGTATCGGTCGTACTGCCGTGCGGGCCACCGCGGTGTCGCCGTGACCTTGGTCGCGGAAGCCGACCGCAAGTTTGTGCGCTCCGCCACCAAGGCTATGCGGAAAGGCGAGACCGGCGAGGGCGGCACCAAGTCCTCCACCAAGTTTGTCATCAAGAGCCGGTCCGTCGACCCCGCGGCCGCCGACGCGTGGCAGGCCAAAATTGACGACCTGGAGGACGACATTGCCGACATTATCGAGGAGGAGCGCGAGGCGCGCAAGATTGCCATGGCGGAGATGGAGGTGACGCGCGGCGAGAACCTGCTGAAACACAAGGACGAGATTTCTGGCCCGCCCTAAAAAGACCTGGTTCGAGACGCCCCGTGAAAAGGAGGCCAAGAAGGCGGCGGCGCGGCGCACCGGAAGTGCGGGCGCCAATATTTCGGAAGAGAAGAAGCAGGAGAGTGTGGAGAAGCTGCGCGAGAAGCTCAAGACCAAGCGCATGGGCGGCAAGCTCAGCAACAAGGACATGAAGAAGCTGGACAACAAGGCGGACCGGCTGGCAGGCATGGGCGGCAAGAAGCTGAAGCAGGAGAAGAAGGCGCTGGGCAAGCCCGGTAGCAAGCCGGCGGCTGGTAAGCCGTCAGCAAAACCTGCGGCTAAGCCTGCCGCGGCCGCTAAGCCTGCTGCTGCCCGTGTGGTCAAGCCGGCCATGGGCGCACGCCGTGGCGGTGCATCGGGTGGCCGCGGTGGCGGCCGTGGTGGTGCCCGTGGCGGTCGCGGTGGTCGTGGCGGTGGCCGTGGCGGCCGCGGCGGTAAGCCATAGTCGGGTGGTTGAGGATGTTCCTTAATTTTTGTATTTGCCTATCATATTGCGTGTGTCATTTGCTTGTTTTCATAGATATTGGCGTTCAAAATGTTTCATTTCTGTTAAGTCATCTTACTACTGTCACAAATCATATTGAAGAAGGGTATTTGAGAGGTAACGACGCTTTGCTTTTGTTGCTTGGCTGTTTCTAATAAGAGAAAACGAGGAAAACGAGAGAAAAGAGTAAACAAGAAAAAGAGTGGTAGTGATACATATTGGCTGTCGCGAACGACAACTCCACGATAGACTACAGCCCATGCTCCTTCATGGCCTGCTTGACAATGCCAATGGCCTCGACGGCCACATCCTGGCCACGCCGCCACGTATACAGCGCCACCCCTTGCGGGCCCAGCACGTCTTGTGCATGCGCCAGCCGACGCCGCCACATGTCGACCTTTTTGTTGGGCGGAAGGGACTGCTGCTGTTGCGCGGGGCGGTCGGGGCGATCATAGTGTGGTTCGGTGCTGCGATCGGACGTTTGCACACGTCGTGGCGGCGGCGGCGGCGGCACATCGTCGGCATCCGAGGCCACGCGTGGACTACTACGCCCGCTGTTGTTGGCTGTACTGGACGCCGACCCGACGGCCTTGCGTGGCGGCGGTGGTGGCGGGACAAGACGGGAAGAGGGGGCGCTTGTTGTAGGGGAGGGTGTTTGAGAAGAGGTTGAGGCAGCGGCCGACGCGGACGACGCAGACGCCGCCATGGAGCTCCGCAGAGCCAGTGGCTTGGAGGGCCTTGGTGGCGGCAGCGGTTTTTCTTCCACTGCCACTGCCGCCGCCAGAACCACCACCGGTAGTGTTGACTGAGGCAGAAGAGGAGTTTGTGGAGAGGGGAGGGATAGTAGAGGGGAGACCGCCGCCGGCACCGACATTAATCGACGATGACGAAGGACCGCTGTCGGCAATGTCGTCAAAGTCAATCAGAGTACCATGACGGGGCCTTCCGGTTCGGGTTTCGGCGGTGCCGTGGCCATGCGAGGAGGCAGGGCCGGACGGCGGGCTGCATTCAAACTAGCACTAGAGCTAGAGTTTGTGCCTCCTGGTGTCCTTGTGGCATCGAAGTATCCCGGCTGCTCGGGCGTAGTGACATCCCGAATGAAAATGGCGAGGACACGGCCCGGATGGGCCAAGACCAAATCGGTGTACACTTCAAGATCGGCCTCGCCGCTGTCACCCACCAACAAGAACCGACGGTGTGGGAAGTCTCGCAAAATCTTTTCCAGCGTACCGCGTTTCCGCTCAGCCACGGGCTCAAAGATGCCCTGGAGCATGCCGCTGTACTGCTTGAGATGAAGAGGGCCTCTGGGCAGACCGGCCAGCTTGAAGAATGTCGTCAACATCGGGAACAGCTGCCAGGGACTGTTGGAGCAGTAGTGGAACTGGACACCGAGCTGGTGCAGCGCCGAGTACCACTCGCGGGCGCCCTCAACAGCCATTTCGTCGAGTGCCTTGACAAAGGTATTCCGGAAAATCTCGCGGGTGCCAAGGGCAATGTTGGAGGCCTTGATGGTGTCGTCAATGTCGCTGATGAGGCTGACACCGCGGTCTTCGACGAGGTCAATGGGCGCGACGGCCGACAGAGGCTCTGTCAGGCTGTTGACGAGCGCAGTTTCGCTAATGTTGGCGGGAACGGCGCCTCGGTCGGCACCATTCGACGAGCTGACGCCGTTGCTACTGGACACGAGCACGCGCACGTGGGTCGGGACAAAGTCGAGAGCGGCGCAGGTCGAGAAGTGACCGGCATCGGAGGTGGTGACGGTGCGTGACTGTGACTGTGTTTCGTTGTAGAAGAAGAGGGTGACGGGTTGGTCGACGACTGGGGTTGTCAGAAAGGGACCGAGACGGGCGAGCAGGTTTGTGTTGGCGGCCATCAGCTCGGCCTCGGTCATTTCGAGACCAGCGGCGCCTGTGCCGGTTGTGGACCACGACGATTTGGGCGTCAGCTTGCCTGGACCAGGCGGCGGAGGAAACGTCGACTTTGGTGGCCTCTGCCGGCCTGCCGCATCATCCGAGCTGCTATCGTCGTCGTAGCTGGCAGCCGTCTCCGGGGTTTCGCTGTACTGGCCGCGGTTGGCGAATTCCTTCTCGCCCTGTCCACGGCGCTCAATGGCCTCGGCGGCACGCATAATCTTTTGTGCCTCTCTTGAATCTTCTCCGGCAGCAACACCCGATCCTGGTGATGCCACGGCTACATTTGCCTCGGCACCTCCAGCAACGGGCGCCCACTGGTTGGGTGCGGGTATGCCGCTCAAACGTCGGGCAAGACCGATCAGGATGCGGTTCTTGCGTGTCAAAGGTCCACGGTTCGCCAGGTACAGCCAGCCGTGCACATTGACGTCCACAAGAGCCTTTTCGTCTTCGAGCCGCGCAAACTCTTGGTGCCAGTTAGGCGCCGTGTCGGGGTGTCTCCCCACGTTCATTCGGTTGCTATTGTCATTCGAAGAGTCCGAGTCGTCGTCGCGGTTGTCCCTGTCGTACCCTCCTCCATACCGTTCCCTTTCGTATCGTTGTGCTGCTGCATGGTGCTTCGGCCCATACTTGCGCACATGCCGTTTGGCGTACATGGGGAACAACACCATTTGGGCATCACCCCCTGTAGCAAAAGCCACATCGGGAAACGCACCGGGGATGTTGGGAGGCCGGTCTTCTTCCCAGTCACCGTTCGCCGACCCGCCTTCGCCCCGCGACGTGCTGTACTGGTCGCGGATCTCGCTGGCCGCAGCCACGCCGGCGCGGTAGACATTGTTGGCCAGAGCAGCAAACCGGCGGCGGCGGCTGCCGCGTTCAGCGCCGCTGTCGTTGTACGAGTTGTTTTGCATGGCG
Organism: Sporothrix variecibatus; assembly: GCA_016097105.2. Taxonomy (NCBI): domain Eukaryota; kingdom Fungi; phylum Ascomycota; class Sordariomycetes; order Ophiostomatales; family Ophiostomataceae; genus Sporothrix; species Sporothrix variecibatus. Next base: position 1,725,996 of record JADMNI010000007.1, on the reverse strand, counting down.
AGGGGAAGCAGCCTTAGAGTCAACTGTTGTTCACGTTCTCTTGCGAGACGACCTCTTTTCCTGGCGGCACGATCGACGAGAAACCGGTAGAGGCGGCTGTGGGCGCGCTGGCGGTAGCGAGGAAGTGTTTCGAGACGAAAGCGGATGTAGCGTTCGCGGAGCGGGATGCGCGGAGGCGGGCCAAGAGCGGCCGAGCTGCGGGCGGCGCGGTAGCCGGCAAGGAAGGAGGCTTTGCTGCGGCGGAGGTGGTCGAGAACAGAAGAGGGAGGGGTTTCGGTCGGTGAGGATGTCAAAGAGTTTGAGGAATCTATCGAAGTTGGAACTGAAGAAGTCGGAACTGTCGAGGACGAGGTTGCTGTCGGAGGCCTTCGTCGGGTCAGGGCGTGAGGGTGCTTCCAGGGCACCGGTGCGCGGACGGCTCGAGCACCGCGCTGGAAGAGGCGGGTTCGCCAAAAGGGAGCCACCTTTTCTGTGGGTGTGGAGAGGAGAAAAGGGGTGCGAAGAAAGGATGCTGTGTCGTCTCTCTTCCAGTCGTTGTTGTCGTCAAGTTGGGAAGGAGGAGGACGGGAGGCAGGTGCGACGAGACGGTTACGACATGCAAAAGAGGCAGCTGCAAAGGGACTGCGAAGGAGGGGCGACAGACTGCAACGCACATGGGCAATGACGGTCTCGACAGCGGACACGCCCCACTTATTTGCATCGTTGCAGCCTTGCGGCAAGAACCGCCCAGCGCCCAGCGGTTACGGCCTGTGCCTGCCCTGAGCCAGGCTTTTCACCCAGGACGGCGTCAACGGAGCGTCAGCGGACTGGTTTGCCAGCATGGATAAAGTGTATTAACTCTGAATCTCCGGGGAGTGGTGGAGTAAGATCATTGATAATATTACTCCGTACTTCACAGACATTCTTCTTAGAACAAAACCATTCTCATCGTCAACTTCGACATCGTTTTATGAGCTCAGGCAGGCTGAGTTATACTATATACACAACACTCTACCCCACTTCTATGACAGGGAATATTATGGCCAGCCAATGGAATAAAGACACTAGCAGTGTAAATAACAAATCTATTATCATCGAGCTATGGCCCTTTCTTCTGTTGCATTACTCAACATGGCAATTCGAAGAATCGTGTATTTGCTTTATTCATATCCTTGGCATGCGAGCTTGCAAAGACTCTTTATTCTTACCATCATGTGAGTGAACTTCTCTACAGAATTTCGAGGGGTTTCTCTGGTCTTTACCTCACAACAGGCCTGTCTTTTGCTATCTGATTCTAGTATTTTAGTATCATCATGTTTTCCGTTCGATTTTTGATCTATTTTGGTATACGGGTTTTGGTATATGGTATATGGTATCTAGTTTTTATGATTAAATTGGTTACGTATTAATTATGCTCCTCCCATTGCACTGTCTTCTTCTCTTATTGACGGCTTGACTCGCCAACGACCTCAACGGCCGTGACAGTCTGCTGTGCCTTGCTGCCGGGCTTGCCGGCCGACTCAGAAGTCAACTCGGATGGCTCCTCAGCAGGCAGCTCCGGCTCGACCTGACGACTGTTTCCGCCTGCGCCTCCTCGAGGGACAGCCGAGCTGCCCGAGCAGCCAGACGACGGTTCATCCGTCGGCGCCACGGCTTGTACACCAGCACGGAGCCAAGACCTGCCACGACAAACAGTCCACAGATGCTGCCACCGACAATCTCAAAATTGTCACTAATGGCACCGACACCATCCCAAAAGGGACCAGAAGGCGTCGGGGTCGCGACGTTGCTGATGAGAGTGAAGAGCTGGATGAATCCGATGAAGGCAGCGACGACAATCGTGATGCCAGTCAGGACGATGGAATAGTACAGGATGGCGACAGTATCCCGAGAAAAAGTCTTTGACGTGTACAAGGCCATCATCAAAGCGCCGTCGGTTGTGTCAATCATGCACATGCCGGCCGTGAACAGGGCCGGGAAGATGAGGATGAGCCACAGACTTGTACCCTTGGCGCCCTGGATGCTGGCAATGCCAATGAGCGCAACCTCCGAACTGGTATCAAAGCCCAGACCGAACAGAACACCGAGAGGATACATCTTCCATGGACGATCGATGAGCACAAATAGCCGGCGGAAGATGCGCACGAGGAAGCCACCGCCTTCAAGCTTGAGGTGAGCGGCAGAGTTGTTCATGGCATCGCCTGCAGTAGCTTCCGCAACAGCATGAGGACCGGCCTGCCTCTGTTCGCCGGGCTGGCTGTGGACATGGACGATATCGTCTTCGTGAATATCGGCTTCAGCCACAGCGTCGGCATCATTCTCGACGACATTGTCCCGGTAGGGTTCAAGGTGCTCCCCAGAAGAAGGAGAAGAACGACCACCTGCAGGGCCACTTGCTGGCGCTTCCTCTTCATCGCCACCATCCTGTGTATGACGCACACGGATTGTTTCCTTTTTTAACTCTGCCCGCAGCCCGCGCACCAGCCGCCACAAACCCAGGCATTGCCCGCGCACAGGATCAGCAGCACGGCCGCCGACACGCTCGTGCCGATAATGTTGCCAACGCGCTCAAAGCCGTTGAAACGCTCGCGCAGGGCACCAGATGTGGCAGCCACGACGACACACGTGATGATGACAATCGTCGAGTGACCCAGACTAAAAAAAGTACCGACGGCGACAGGCCGCTGGCCAGATGCGATAAGACGCCGTGTCATGAGATCGATGGCGCTGATGTGGTCGGCATCCAGGGCGTGCCGCAGACCCAGCGTGTAGGCCAAGACAGCCGTTCCTGTCAGTGCTGGATAAAAACGAAGAACGACGCCGACAACGGCCCACACGACGAGGTTGATGAGAATGAGAAGAGTGATGAGAGCGAGGGCCGGCAGTGGGATGGCACGGAGCCGGCGCGGGAGGCGGGGCTCGACCCATGCCTCGAGGGCTTTGAGGCAAGCAGGGGCCATGATGATATGGTGAATGATGCTATGAGATGGGATTTGATGGCAGGTGGTAATATCGCCGGGGTTGCGGTGGTCGCTCTTTCCTGTCACGACTTTTGGTCTTTCCGTTTTTAGTAATTCGCTCTTTCCTTTTTCTGATGCTGGATAGCGACGGGCAATCAGATTAAAGAATTAAGGTTGAAAAGGACAGTAGTTAAAGAATCAGGAAAGAGCGAGAACGGACGTCGATGAGGTCTTGTGATGCGAAAAAACAACATAACCAAGCAAACTCTCATATGAAAACCTTTTCACGTTGTTCTTGGCTTTTTCGTGTTTTTTGTCTCCATTTTCGACTTTTTGTGCCACTTTCGGGATGTTCTTTGACTTCTTTGACTAACAAGTCGTTTTCCCAAGCATTTTCCCCCACCCAAGACGGGCAAAAAGTCACCAAAACTACCATGATAAGCTTATCAGCGGCCGTTCAAACAGTAACAGAAACTCCTACGAAAACCGATTGTCGGCGGCCGTGACAAATCGCACTAGTTAGGCCGGGAGCGCCATCTGAGCGAATCAACGGGCGGCTTTTACGTCTTTAGGTGTTGGGACGTTCCGTGTATTACGTTGTTTAAGGTGGGATAATTCAAAAAGTTGAGAACATTCTTATCAGATCGGCCGCTCGGTCGCAGCTGCCTGCCGTTGCACCGAGAATATGCGGCCCAGAACTGCTGCAAACGGTGCACGGCAGAATGCACCCTGTGCACCTCTGTGGACTCAAGGCCAGTCCCGCCGTCGCAAAGCGGCCCTTTCCGATGGCCTTGGGAGTGAGACTCCTCTTTTGACGAGATGCCTTTTGGGTTTGAAGTAGGTGAATTACAGATGGGAAGTAATAATAACAAAGACGAATTGACAACGGAGAAACAAGTAAACCTCCGTCGGTGTCACTCGATACAATCAACACGAAATTCAGATCGGCTGCAATTGTTGAGCCCGTAAAAGGGCGTCGGTTTTCTTATATACGTCTTTCGAACCTTTGGCACTTGTTGGTCAACCCATCGGCCTGCTTTTATCTCTCTGAGTTGCCGTGTTGATTCTGTCCGTGGCCTTTACGATGTGCATTGTTTACGTTATCAGGCCGAGAGTTGTTGTTTCCCATTACTCGATGCGATTTGGCACCATACGCAGTACGCTGTAATCGTATTGGCTCGTCGCTTTACTCGTCCTTCTCCTTCCTATTCGGGCCGCAACCCTCCACCTGCCCCCAACACAACCAATCACTGATTATGTTGGCTGTCAGTATTGGCACGGCATCCTTCCGCTGTCGAGAAGTTTGTTGGTTTCACGAGCTTTGCACTTTCTTCACCGAGAAATGCAAGAATTCCATCAGCTTCATCCAATCCCCTCTAGAATTGCATCTTCTCCGGCTCTCGGCTGTTGACCGTTGGCTGTTGGCTGTTGGCAGTTGGTGGTTCAGCTGCCTTGCTGTCTCGCCTGTTCTGATTGCATTCTGCGTTAGCGCTCAACGACGTACTTTCTATTCTGTAGTTTGCTTGGAGAAATATTGCACTACTTCAGCCCTTCGTGTCAAAACCAAAATAAAACAGCGCTCAACGAGGCTGTAGTACTTTAAGAATTTTCATCTCTTTATTCTTCTTACCTCCCTCTCGCTCTTCTGTTTCCCTTGAAAACAGAAGGGGATAAAAGGAGAAGAACTCCCTTCAAAGTGGCAACCGGATAATGTCGATGTCGCTGGACTTTCCTAGGAAATGGAGACGATGGCAACGCTGGCCACGATGAAAAAGTATAAGAGAAAATCACGCGTGTCGTTTCACGCGTAGAAGACACAAAGAGATACACGCAAGGTCAAAGATGGTGACAATTTGCGCTGCGGGTGGATAACTCTTAACATCTCCAGACAAAACAGAAGGACTTTGTCGTAATACGTCGTGGAAGTTTCAGCCAACCAGTGTGCATGTGTCCAGCCAGAAACAATCACTCGGCCCATGAATCACTTGGCCTTTGAAATGAGGAATACCCCAGCACCACTCACACACCTCGACTTCATTTGATTTTTGAACTGTCGAGCTAGATGTGTGGAAGCACGAGGCTGGCTTCAGCGTGTACTCTAAACAGATGAGGAAGCTGAAGATGCTCTAAACAGATCATTGAACGCACCCAGAAGAACTACCAGTCACGCGTTGAAGCTGAGACTGTATTTACTGGGAAAAGCGATGCTGATAACTGTATTTGCCTGTATGCCCAACGCGTATTCTAAACAGATGAAATACAGCAAAGGAATAAAGGATTAGAAAATGGCAAAGTTGAACATACTCAGTACAGTATGATCAAAGTGTTCGGTGAAGCTGAGACTGGTGATGGTATAAACGGTGTTGTAAGACACATCTGTGTATGATGCAAGGGAAGGTCGTATAACCTTTGGTAGAATCAGCCAGCCAGCCCAGGCCGCCCGCCTCTGGACCCTTGCGCAGGCAATCCGCTTAGACAACCAGCGACGACGTAAGAAAGGCGACTTAGGCAAACAAGATACTGACATGAAATTAAAAGCAAAAAACAGAAAATAAACAATAGATCAAAGAAACATCTCAACGAAATCCAAGGACATACCTCGGACAGTTCGTCCCTTTGCTCGTTTACGAATACTCCGTACTTGGTTGTTGCTGAAATGGCCCGTGTCGGTTCGCTTGGTGCCGTAGTGCCCAAGACTACAGGACTGGCGTTTGTTCGAAAAGGGGGTAGTTTCGCAAAGTCGTATTACATGGCACAATAAAGCTTGCGAGCTTGGTCTGGCCGCCTCGTCTCTGCACCAATATAGTGAATGCGCTTTTTGTTAACCCAATTTTCTTTGTCCATATGGGAGCATGGTACTCTTTTTCCTCTTTCAATACGGGATAGTGGCATATCTTCTGTGTGTTTTGGAGCACTTTTGTGCGTAGGAAGTCGGTCGGAGCAAGGCTACCCGATTCCCAAAAGGGTAATATTTCGTGTAAATCGAATATACGACGATGTTTAGAAGACGGCAGGGCCAATGCCATCTTTTTCAAAGTATCGAAGAGGAAGAAAAAAAAAGCTTAGGGACCCATACGCCCCAACAAGAAAAGGAGGCTACAAAAGTACGCGGTGTAAATTATCACGAACTATGCACTGAGTGGCCAATAGCGAGACTATACCCCAACATTGCGACGTTCTTCAAGTGGCCCCGTGGGGAAAAAGACACAATCTTGCATGACCATGTGTCTTTTCTGGGGTGCAAGGACGATCAGGGGGGGCAAGAGACAAAAACGAACACGGGAAAAGATGAGCAAGACTGGGTGAAGAACTGTCCCGTCTTCACTCTCTTGGTCGACCGTCCTCGGCCTATAAAGCAGGATTGCCGGATCTGCTTTTTGATTCTCTGAACTTTGTGTCTTCTTCCCTCTTCCTGCTTTACTTTGTGTCTTCTTCTTTTTCTTTTTCCAACAAGTCACAAAGACAGACACGACAACAGGACACGACCAGTCCTGACTGCACAACCACGACCATCAGACCATACCTGCATCGCATACCGCATCATGACCACCTATAAGGAGGACGATCCTCAGGTTTCGGCCTTTGAGACGACTGAGAAGAGTCACTATCCGGAAGTCAGCGCCGGTGTAGGCGAGACGGCGAATATTGAGGGTGCCGAAACCCGCAATGTCCACAATGTAAATTCACGGAGATTCTATACAGCGACCACTTTGTATCTTGGACACCCTCTGACCTTGTGATGTGATATAGGCCGAGCTGTATGCCGCTCTCCAGGAGACCAAGATTAAGACGTGGAGCAAGGAGTCCCGGCACCTGTACTGTGAGTGGTATGGCGTACTCTGTACAAAACATATTCAGTCGAGCACAATAAACAGCTAACAAGAATTAAAAAAAAAAAAAAAAACAGTCGCTATCTTCACTGCTTTCTGCTGCGCCTGTGCCAACGGTTATGACTGTAAGTTATCAGCATGCATGATCTTTGATAGAATATTCGAAAGATACTGACCGTGCCTACAGCCTCGCTTATGACGGCCATCCTGGCCATGCCTCACTTCCAAAAGGAGTTTGGCGTGGGCACCACCGGTCCCAAAATCGCGCTCATCTTCTGTCTGTACTCTGTGTAAGTTGCCACTCACTGTGTATCACCCTTTTGATTTTATGATATGACAAATCCTAACAATATCACAGTGGCGCCATGACCTGCTCTCCACTTGCTGCTATTGTGTCTGACCGCTTCGGCCGTCTCAAGACCATGTTCACTGGTGGCTGGGTTATTATTATCGGCATGATTATCGTCTCGACCGCCAGCACGCTCCCGCAGTTTGTCGTCGGCCGCTTTGTGCTGGGTGCCGGCATCACCACCATGACGGTTTCTGCCCCAGCCTATGCCATGGAGATTTCGCCTCCGCACTGGCGTGGTCGCTGCACGGGTTTGTATAACTGCGGCTGGTTTGGTGGCAGTATCCCTGCGGCGGCTGTGACGTTCGGCACCAACTACATTGACAGCAACTACTCGTGGCGCATCCCCTTGATGCTGCAGGCGTTCGCTTGCTTGATTGTGATTGTCTCTGTGTGGTTCCTGCCCGAGTCCCCGCGCTGGCTCATGGCCAACGGCCGTGACGCCGAGGCGGTCGAGTTCCTCGCCATGTACCACGGCAACGGCGACCCGCACTCGCGTCTTGTGTTGCTTGAGGTCGAGGAGATGCGCGAGAGCATTCGCCAGGACGGCATTGACAAGAGTGCCTTTGACTACCGCCCCTTCCTGATGACCCACTCTGGCCGCTGGCGGTCCGCCCAGGTGCTCATGATGTCCATCTTTGGGCAGTTCTCGGGCAACGGTCTTGGATACTTTAACACGGTAATCTTTCAGAACATTGGCGTCACCAGCGTTTCCAAGCAGCTCGGCTACAACTTGTTAAACTCGGTTATTTCGGCCATCGGTGCGTTGTCGGCCGTGTCCCTGACGGATCGCATGCCCCGCCGCCCTGTCCTGATTTACGGCACCCTGGCCTGCGCCGCCACGCTCGCCTGGAACTCGGGCCTGTCGGCCGTCATTGACAAGCAGACCAAGTCCCCCGAGGGTGTGCAGACGTCGTACGCCCAGGGCGCGCTGGCTGCCTACTTCTTTTTTAATATCATCTTCTCCTTCACCTACTCGCCCCTCCAGGCGGTCGTCCCCTCGGAAGCGCTGGAGACAACCACCCGTGCGAAGGGTCTTGCTGCCTCGGCCGTGATTGGCAACGCCATGAGTTTCATCAACCAGTTTGCCGGTCCCATTGCTCTCGGCAACATTGGTTACAAGTACATTTACATCTTTGTTGGCTGGGATGTCCTCGAGGCTGGCTTCTGGTATTTCTTCTGGTATTTTTTATGTCCTCGCTTCGCTCGTTATCTTTTTTTTTTGTCTCCTCGCTTCACTCGTTTCTAACTCTCCCAGTGTCGAATCCCAGGGCCGTACTCTCGAACAGCTCGAGTGGGTGTACAACCAGCCTAACCCCGTCAAGGCCTCGCTCCATGTCGACAAGGTCATTGTCCAGGTCGACGGCACTGTTACCGAAAAGGTCGTGGAATCGCCGGCTGCCTAAACTTCAAAAGAAAGTTGGACAAAGTTCGATGACGCAATGGGGAGGAAAGGAGGAAGATGTTATGTTTGGAGGACGTTTGTTGCCGAAGGAGATATGAAGAGGGATGGAAGTGGTGGGAGGCTACTTAGTTGTGGAGTATTGACTGTTGTTGGGCTGTGCTGTGTGGTGTGTGCTCTGTGAAAGTAGTCTGCAATACGTCGTACTTTTGTATTTATTGCTTTACCCGCATATTTCTTACTCCTAACTGTACTAGTATTGTCTCTATTGTAGTGGGAAAGTGCAATATGACGGCCATTCATTTGACTGAATTTTATGTCCATCGATGATGTTTGTGACAGACTCTTGACGTTTCTCAATAATCCTTGATCTGTGATCCTTCAGTGTGACCAAAGTTGGTCCAGCTCGGCATTTCGGCAGCACCAGGCACACAGCCGCTAAACGGTAAGGCTGACTGCACTTCCCATTGAAACTTGACATCAATTGACATCAAACTTGCCGTGAATAACATCTCATCGTGCACAACAACATCACTTCACAAAACACATACTGCTGTCTCACACACTCATAATGCCTCCCACAAAACAACGCATCCTCGGCGCTCTCCTCGGCGTCCACGCCGGCGACAGTTTCGGCGCCGCGCACGAGTTTGACTCGTGGCACACCATCCAAAAGAACTTCCCGCCCAACGGCAATATCCGCGAGCCATTACAGGCGGTGGCCCGTTCCACTGGTCACCGGGCCATGCTACGGATGATACAGACAATACGCGGGCTGTCTTACTCGCATACGGTGAGGCCGCAGCCAAAGCGGTTGCCGACAAGGAGCAGCACGGCACGGAGCCGACCGATACATTTTTGAGTGTCAGCCAGACAGCTGGAAAGCATATGCTGCAGTGGTACTCGGGGCCATGGCCTGGACGGCCTGACCGGTCGCGGCCCAAGGACATCGGTGGCGCAACGGCGGCCGGTCTGACCCTCTTTGCCCGAGCTGCCCGTCAGGATCCACGCAAAGCCGGTGCGGGGCCTGGCCGATGTGGCAACGGCAGCTTGATGCGGTGCATTCCGACAGCGCTGTTTGCGCAGGACCATGAGCGGCTCATTCAAGAAACAACACTGATTTCGGCAATTACACACAACGACTGGCGGTGCATTTTGGCGTGTATTGCGTACAATGTCATGGTGCGGGAGCTGGTGTTTAACGATGCAACACCAGACACGGCCGTGTCAAAAGCTCTCGAAGTGCTGGGCGACCCTGAGACATCAGACATTGCCGTGGCTGCTCTGACTGTGGGAAGTGCGGCACCAGACACGTCCACGTACGATGCGAACCGTGCCGAGGTTGAGGCCGCCATCGAAAAGTGTCGTGGACCGGACTTTAACGTGGGTGTCCTGGCCAACATTGGACCACAAAAGGCCAGTCTCAAGGACGGCGAGAAAGCTCTTCCTCTAGCGGGTAATGGCTATGTGCTGGAGTCACTGTCACTAGCGGTAGGGGCAGTTCTCGATACAAAACGGTCCTGGGAAGACTTGATTGTCGACGTCGTCCGTGTTGGTCGTGACACGGACACGAATGGCGCCATTGCCGGTGGACTGGTGGCTGCGCGTGATGGACTCGATGCCATCCCAGCCGAGTGGCGGGCCAAGCTGCAGTTCTGCGACGAGTTTACAAAACTAGTAGGTCAGATTGTAGGCGAGGTGGAAGGTGGTGAACAGTAATTTAACGGGAAATGGGTCGTGTTATATCATGTATCTAACGAATTCTACTCAACGTATGTCTCCTATCATGTCTTTCTTGCCTCTTGTGCCTCTCAAACTTCTCCTACCACGTATCCGTCTGTCCCCTCGTCTGACCGTGTCACTTTGAGATGCTCCAAATGTGCTTGTATCCCATCCAGAATGCGCACATTCACCGGCATCACGTCTAGGTTTTGTCTCACGAGCTCCTGCTTCTCGGGTGAAAGTCGTGCCACCACTTCCGCCGGCGGTCCGTACACATTCATAAATACATGTGCGCCGCATGTCGTGCAAAACGGATGGCCCATGAACCGCCGCGGGCCGAATTTGTAGTCCTGTGTATGCTGGGCGGCGCCGCGCACGACGACCTGCGCTTTCCGTGCGTAGGCGCCCAACCAGGCATTGCGTGTGCAGATGCTGCAGTTGTCTTCTTTGAGAGGCATGTCTGCGAGAGGCGCAAGGAGTTCGACGGCGACGGAACCGCAGAGGCAAGCACCCGTGGATGGCAATGGGTTGTCGGAGGTGTCGTCCGTTGTACTCTTGGCTGAACTATTGTAATCGAATGGATTGATTTCTCGAATGGCTCTCAAGTTGACCAGCTTCTTCCCTACGAGCGACCCCTTGACATGTGTTCCAAAGAGGCCAGTTCCACAGGCACTACAGAACTCGTAAATCAGTAGTCCGGAACGGTAGACAGCGAGTGGCGAGGGGTCGGTCGTCGTTGTCGTTGTCGATAACGTGCCCTCTTCAACGACATGCCAGATGCAGCCCTGCTTCGTGCAGGCGACACAGGTGCACGAGACGGTAGGGATCAGTTTATCGGTAGAGGTCGTGCCGTCGGTCGTAGCATCGCCCTTGCCGCCGACCTGCAGCTCGAACCGATGCCGGCCACAGTGACAATTTCCGTGAAAGGTCATAGTGTGAGGCTTGTCGTGCATACGAGGTACACTTTGTCGAGATGAAAAAGAGAACAAAAGACAACGTTATCGGTATCAGGGGAGACTTGACGACGTTATCGCCATCCGAACGGTGTGTAGATCATCCAGGGATCATCCCACGTTACTGCGATTGCGGGAACCACTGCGCACACCACCGCCGCCCGGCTGCCCGTTCCGTCTTAACCGTGCACGGAAGGTGGTTGATAAAAAATATGCAAAGAGTACAAGAGTACAACTTCAAGTGTTGGTGCTGATTCTAAATTTGTTTGATATACAAAACGAGGACAAAGGTAAAGCTTTTATTCAAATAGCATCAACAAATGACAAAGATCGCAACATCTTTAATACGCTTGTGCGATTACCTATCCTTTTGTTCTTTACGCAGCAAAAAAGACAAGCTATTGTTGGCTCTCGGCTATTTGAAAGGATTCCCAGCAAAGTTTCTCTACGCCAGTCTCGTTATGACATCAAAGTCTTTTTTTTCTTGAAACATCTCCCCTGTACTCCCAAAATAAATACTTGAGCCGGCTACCTGTATTTCTTTTTCTTTTTCCTACAGAGAAACGTTCTCCCGCCGCACTCGTTTTCCCGCTCGTCGGAAGAATGCAAAGTAGGCAATGGCCACCGGGTGATCGTGTCGTGGTAATTTAATCATCTCAACCACTGCACCACCCGTTGGGTTAATATACGGTCGGGCTTGGTATTGTTTCTCCCTCCTCATTTTGCTGTTTGCCCTTCGACCGCCTTACTAAATTCCCAGAAAATATCAGCTCTTCATCGTTCTTCTTCCTCCCGTGTCCGAGCAGATGCACCCACACTTTCACACAGTTTACGCAGCTGACTCTCACGATTCTCCAGACTTCCCATGCAACAACCCGGAGGTGGCGTTTTCGTAGAAATGGGATATTGCGAAAGCTTGTCTATTTCCTCTGCCTTCTATGGGACAAAACAAAAAGGTAAAAGAAGAAGGCAATGTCCACCAAGCTCATAAAGTTACGTAGTCGTGCAGGTATTCTCATTTTACTACAGCCCGACCGGGTCGGCACAAAATGGACTGATCTCGACCTTTAATAAATCGGTCTGATAAGTACACAACAAACGGTAGAAAAACTTTCATTTTATTCATCTCATTTTATTCTGCTTCTCTTTTAACCTTTGCACATTTCGTCATTCTTTCACCATCAGATCTGTGAAGACCACTATTTCCAGCTGAGAGGTCTTACAGCCGCTCTCATATTGTTATGATGAGGTTTTCTCATTTTACCTTGACCATGATGATTTCACCGCAACAATTGGTCGCCATCACGGCTCTGTCACTCTTCGTCACTTCTTCTATCGCCGTCACTTCCGACTGCACTCTTACTGTGACAGCACAATCTGGCGACACTTGCGCCTCTCTCGCCGGGACATGGGGCATCAGTGTCACCGCCTTCCTACAGAACAACCCGGGCATTACGAGTTGTTCAAAGCTCGACGTTGGTGGTAGCTACTGCATCGATGCAGAGGCCCACCCCGTCTCGCCAGTACCGTCTTCTGTGACGCCACCATCGTCCGTCAACACCAGCAAAGGTAGCAGCCCAGCGACAACAAGTAGTGGCAGTGGAGCATCACCACCACCGCCAGCCACCGGAGGCACAGTCAGTCCCGATGGTACCTGTGGAAATGGCATTACTTGCTCCGGCTCTAGATTCGGGACTTGTTGCTCGGCCCATGGCTGGTGCGGCAGCACGGCCGACCATTGCGGCGCTGGATGTCAAGCCGGCTTTGGAAGCTGTGAAGTGCCAGGCAGTGGCGGAAATGGGACAACCACGCCGCCAACACCTCCAACGACAATCCCTACAACCACACCTCCGGTGTCAACACCGCCGACGTCCAAACCCACAACACCAGTGCGCCACCCAGCATTACCGAAGTCACACAAATCCACACAGCCTGGACTACACTAACAACAACACGGACAACGACTACCACAACGACTACCACAACAACAATAACCAACACAGCCTACGCGACCAACACGGCTCTCATTACAAACACGGCCATGGTCACAAGGACAACCCTCCTGCCTGTTGTCACGACAGAAACCCAGACCTGGACACAGTTTGCTACGTCTGTATCTACTGTCCTTACCAGTGTGGCCACCACGCAGACACTCCGCAACACGCAAGTCATCACGCGCACAACGACAACCACCCAGACAAAGATTGATACGTCCATCATCACGACAATTACCACAGTCACTCTCGTCATTTCTATCACCGACAGAAACCGTCCACCACCAGGACCGACATTGTCCTCACTCTCAGACCACGCGACCACCAAGCACCCCAAGTCCGCCTCGAGCCTTGCTGCGGTACCGAGATTGTGCAGTGCGCTGCCACAACCGCCGGTCTGGCTGCTGCCGAGCAAACAGCGGTGGCAGCAATGGCCAGTCGAGCTGCACTTGCCATGCCCGGCATGGATGTTTGCTGTGGCGCGCTTTACAACTGCTTGTAAGTTGTAAGCTTCTTTAAAAGATTGACACCATCGCTGACATTGCATAGACATCGACTACCGTAGCACAAGACACAATTGTTATTTCTGGGACGATGGCACATGATATTGGTGCTCTTTTCTAAATCTCTTTTAACTCATACTTGTATTTCTACTTGCATTAAACCAAACAACTGCAGTCAATAACATTCCGAGTTATGTGAACAAAACAAAAATCAAAGTAAACAAAGGATATCAAAGTATGGGCACAAAAGCAAACCGTCCTCACCATATCCATGCCACATATCTACTCCACACCGCCTATAGAATGATCCTCCATTGAGCCTGCTTGTGACGGATGGCAGCACCGTAGCGCAGCAGCAGCAGAGCACCAATGGCGATAATAGCGACAAAGATGCCCGCCTGTGCACCAAAACAGGCCGCGTAACCGACATCCGTGACCCAGGGCACGATGCCATATAGGAAACCAAACGCCACCACATTCTTGGTGCCATTGACCAGCATCAGAGCATCGGCATTGACCGGCAGCAGACAGTCCGAGACGTAGGCCATGGTGATGGTAGGCACGGCCGTCAACGCAAAAGAAACCATGCCGTAGCCGAAGAACAAGCTGGTCCAGTGCAGCGTCTGCTGGACACCGAAGCCAAACAACAAGCAGCCAGCACCCGTAATGACCGTTGGCAGGGCCAGCAAGTACAGCCGGCTCTCCGGCTCAAAGACACCGCCGTGACGACGCAGCCGCCAGTCACAGAAATGGTCGACCAGACTGCCGCCGGCCCAGCCGCCCAGCAAGTTGCCAATCAGGCCCGGGATATTGATCAGCCCGTTCATAGAGGGTGACCAGTTGTACGGCGGGGCCTGCAGGACAAACGAGTTCAAAATGTTGACGGCGCAGGTCAAGACGAGGGCGACGGCGTAGGCGAAAAAAGCAAAGACGACGCAAGGGTAGGCGAACATTGGAAAGGGGCGGATAAACATGCCAACGAGAGAGGAGCCCGGTGTGAAGCCAGACCACGGGTTGATTTCCTGCAGCCATGTCTTTTTGGGGATCTCTGAGGAAGTCGACGATGTTGAGGTGGTGGGCGCGATGACGGGGTCCGTCGTCTTTTCAGATCCACTTCCGGTGCCGTTACCGTTACCTTCAGCATGGGTTACAGCACCCTCAGCGACGCCCACATTTTGGTCGGCATCTCGTAGGTACCGTGTCTCCGGCACAAAGAACACCACGGCCAAGAAGTTGACAAAGGTCAATATAGCCGCAATCCACTTGTGCCACCGCCAGCTCAGCGATGTCACCAGAAAGCCACACACCAGCGGGCGATTGTGTTGCCGCCCGTGATGCTGTTCATGTAGATGCCCATCTTGGCACCGCGCTCGTGCAAAAAGTAGATATCATTGACAATACTAGCACCCAACGCTTCAGTCGAACTGCCCGCCAGTGCGCCCACAATGTTGGACCACAGCAACGAGTCGAAAGTCGTGGCCTGAGCACCCCAGATGTAGGTGGCACATAGCAAGCCAGAAGCAAAGACAAACACGGGCCGCTTGCCAATGTAGTTGGCAACGGGCACCCAGATATAATTAAAGACGCCCAGCACCAAGATGGGCCACAAACAACAGCGTGCTGGTCTCGGTCATGGTCTTGTTGAACTCGAGCGAGAGATGGTAAAAGGCCGGCGCAAGACCGCCGATGGCGTAGTTGGTCAGGAAGGTAAAGGCACACACGGACCCAAAAGCGACATGCTTCTTCCATGGCGCCCAGCGTAGCGGGTCATTGGGGTCGTTGGGCGATGGACGAGGGATAAAGACCAGGTCGGTGGTCGACGAGGTAGGAGAAGCATCGTGATGGTGAACTTGGCGGAGCTGGACCGTGCCGTCAGTGCGGTCAAGCTCGCGAAGTGTATGGAGGTGCATAATGGGGATGTGAGCTTGTTGAGAAGGATCGTGCACGAACAGAGATTTGTACCCTATTGAAATTAATCAAAAGAGAATTAAACAAAAGAGAAAATAAGAGAAGGGAAAAAGAAAGACCTCCCTGTATCAATCTACAAGGGACAGGCTCGCCTTTTTGACTCTTTCTTTTTGTCACACATCCCGCCATCTTCACTTTTCGTGTTGACGGCATTCTCTTGTAACTTTTTATCCAGTGTTCCAGTATCCCACGCACGGAGAAACGAAGCACGGGCCCGTGGTCTCAGAGGCCAAGAATAGCCGCACGCCACGAGAGCGACGACTATGGCGATACACAGACAAGTTCCATTATCGTGCTCGAAACTTTGTGCCAGCTGTCGAGCAATCATCTCCCCACGTAAGGATAAGAAAATCTGTGTACGACCCACGGAAAACCCCTCTTACCTGGAAAAAAGAGTGCGAACGGAGGTCCGGGAATGATTCAGCCGCGAGGGGAAGGTACTCTATTTTTGACTGCCGGTGTGGAGAGGGCCACTGTCTGTGCTCTACACTCAGCTACTCTCAATTCTCTCGTACAAGGTCATGGCAAGTTCCGTAAAATCATGGGTAGGACTTGTGATGTTGAAAATCCAGAAGTTGCACTGTATCTCCATCGTCCTACACTGGGCGATAACATAACCAAGGAAGAAGCAGCCTTCTTGAGGCATTGCAGGTACAGAGAATCAAAAGTAGAATCTAGAGTTAGACATGAAGATGATCGACAAAGATGATCATATTGTTTTATCTCATCGTTATCTTTACAAAGAGTTGGCCACGGTCCTGGGAGAGCTGCAGAAAGCAAAACTCTGGAGAAAGCAACTGTACTGGTGGGCCAACAAGGTGCAGGTTGTCGAGGTACTACACGGTGTCTTTCCTGCCAAAAAAAACAACACACCCTGGAAACCGGTCTCATTGGTTGGTGCTCTTTGATGAATGATTCCAACATGTCAATGACATACCATTGCTTGTTTGCACGCTCTTGTCTTGCATCGCTGCTGACACCACTGCAGTGTGTCAATCAGCATGAGAATGCTGTGGTTGTTCGTTTTATTTCACCTTCTTGTGCACTTGAACCATTCCTAGTCCAGCCTGCTTAGCTCATATGCCATCATGTACTCCCCTTTGCTCCCGTTCCTGCTGTGCCTGCTGTGCTTGCTATTCCTGCGCCTTCAGCACAGCTACATGTGCCTTTTTCGAGGACGGCTCTTGCGGATGTTGTGCCGTCTGAGATGCTGCCCGAACGAGTGTTCAAAATCGCCGTTTAGCAGGAGATCCCCGTGGGCACATTCGTACAACTTCCATATGTCTTGCCACCGGTAACAGTGACATCCGACCAAGTCCAGTCCGAGCACGCACCCGAGCCACATACAATCACAACGTTGTAGCCCGAACTTTCGACAGCACCACTTCCTGAGATGCTCTTGATGGTAAGATCCGTGATCGGAATCCCCGAGGTAGGCGTTCCTCCATCAAGGTCGCCCCCGTCGTAGTTTTGTTCAATGAGAATACCATAGCTGTGCGCCGGGTTAGCAACAAATTGGTTTGCGTGTTTGCGTGTTTGTGTATGCGTCAGTCTTTTAGACTTACCCAGAAATCTCAGAGAGAGTGATGCCAGAATACGTCACACCAGAGATGGACCCGGTGTCGCCTTCCGTAGCCTTGATGCGAATGCCTAGATCAACAGTCAGCATGGTCGTTTCATCTACCCAAGATATTGGAAGAGGCTTCATGTATATGTACCATTGACCGAGTTTTTGACTTCGTTGTTTGAGAATGTGACCGTTTCCACGGTGTTGTCGCTGCGTCCACCGACGGAGCCAATGGAAAGACCATGACCACCCGAGCACACGGTGTTTTCAACCGTAATCGACTAGAACAAATAAAAAATATTAGTACAACAAGAAGAGCATTCAAGCCAGCGGTTGTCCAGCTGCTCACCGTGCCCGAGTTAATCGCAACACAATCGTCTTGATTGTAGACGTTGGAGCCAGTGATGATGACATTCGAACTATCGCCAATGTCAAACCCGTCCGTGTTCTTTCCGAGGGAGGCGCCAGCCTCGTTGTTGATGGTCATGTTTGTGATGGTCAATCCGCTGGCGCCATCGATGCTGATGGCTTGGATCGGCGTGTTGAGCACATAAAAATTGTTGATGGCCGAGTTGGTCAGGTCGTGCGCGTAGAAAAACTTGGGCTTTGTTTTCCCACCGCTTCCACCTTCGCCGTCCCACCAAAGGGCACCCTGTGCATTAATGTACCCCCGTTGGCGCATTCAATGGTGATGTCGGTGCCTTCAATCTGGAGAAGAGGGCCGGCCCATTCCTCGTAACCAAATGTTGTGACACCCTCGAAGATGACCTAAATTTAAGAGGAAGAAAAAAAAATATTAACAAACGCAACAGACGCCACGAGGACAAAAGGCAGACAGCAACTTACATGCGTGCCAGACTCGAGATCAGAGAGATCGAGTGTTGTGCCAGAGGGCACAGCCACACTCGACAAAACAATGTGGCACAGTCCTTTTGCGAAGCACTGGCCGACGCTGCGCCGTTGGACCCGGAGAACGTGCACGTCGATCGTTTGGCGAGGTTTGCAACAGGGCCGGCGTGATGGCAGGCCCCGCCTCAGCAACAGGCGAGGCTTGGACAGAAGCCGCAAAGGCCGCAAGGAGCAAAAAGGAGCGAGACAACATGGTGAATAATCACGTCTACTGTGTAACTCAAAATATTGGTTGCAGTGTCATGAAACATGGACGTTTTGATAGACACGTCGTGACACTACTTATAGACAAGAGATGTTGTCAAGAGCCGTCGACATTGCTACTCGAATAGTTCTTAAACAAAACAAAAGCACCGCGTCATCCGAGATATTCTCTGGAAATGCGTTATCCCTCCAATCAAACATCCATGTGTTCATGAAGCAATGGATGCAATTAAGGGGCTCCTGGTTGCAAGGATCTACGTCTGAACGTTGACAATGCACGTGCGGATCCGTACATCGACTTCGTACGACGTACGGATTAACTTTTCAAGTGGATGCCAACAAAGAAGCCGCTTGCGTCTCATCGGCAGATAATCGATAGCCATTTCGTAGATGGATTACGGGGCAATTATTTATAAATACGACGTGGCTTCCGTTTATGTACTAGATCCGGGAATCGCAAACAGCGGCGTTATTTTTACATGTTTGGACGATTCAACACCCCCGTTCTAGAAGGACAGGAGTCAATGCTTGTAGATGGGGTTCTCACGCCAGTATCTAATCCCGGGCAAGTTTGTGAAAATGACTTGATCAAAGGATGACACTGATCCCAGCGGTTGTACCAGCCCACCCGACGATACCGAACGCCACGTTGATTAGTACTCCGTACATTAAAACTCCTTTCGGATAACAACATGAAAAGAAACATTTGAATTTTATGTGAAATAAAAAAACGGGCTCACAAAAAGAGTGTACAAAATAACTACGCGGAGTATTTGCACGGGAAAGAGAAGAGCCAGAGGCCTTAACAACACAAGCACTATGCGAAAAGATGAGCATATTGTTGACAGTCTAGGGACCTCGTCTTTCACACGGTAGAATATTGGATCCAGTAGAATTGCATGTGAAACTGGAAACAAAGCGGAGCCTGAAGCGCAGGTCGCTGGCGTATGATGAGAACCTCCTAAGTATGTGTTTTGAGGCCTGATGTTACCGCCTTGCCTGGAGCCAGACTGTATCTCCTGCGGAGCTCACTGTCCCGAAGATTTGCCCAGGAAGCCACGATCTACCCTCGCTTGCGTCCTGAGGAACTTCTCGTAGTCAATAGATCTTCCGTGCCCCGCTCGACCCCGGCCGGCAATCATCGCATAGCAGATCCTGGGGCCGAGGCCCTGATGTATCGAAGTCGATAATTTTCCGTCTCTGATCATCCCCACAAACTCACAACCTCCTCTCCCCGCATCCCCGCGTCCCAGCGTCCCCTCGCCGACGATCACTTGCAGTTTGACGCTGTACAGGCTTCGGCAATATATTTTCCACAAATGCCCAGAGCTGCGCATTGTTTTTTTGGGGAAGATCGTGAAGAGAGAGGACTAGACATTGTTCTTGATGTGGCATAGGGCCTCCGAGGAGTCCACAATTGCTTGACGTGCTTTAGAAACTTTGCATGCGTCTTTACAAGATCTTTAAAAGCTTACACGCCAATAGGTCCGGGCCGTCGCTTAGTGCCGTTGCCTTATAAGCAATTTTCTTGGAAGCTTGGCTATTTGCTTGGCCTCCTCAATGCCGAGTTGGGGAGGGTCTATGGTTATGGCTGAAAGGTACACGCCGTCCCGCAGCCGCTCTGAATAATAGGACAAAAGATCCAGACTATCGTTTTTGAAGAAAGGGGAAGATGAAATGGCAGGTTTTCTTCCTTTCTCCGTTAAGTAACTTGTGCGAGAAAAAAAAACATCTTTTGTTTAGTACGTAGTTCAAACATTGTGCTGTGGCCGTAGGAAACGAATTATTATTTCGAGAGCGCCCTGCGGAGAGATTGGAGATTGTTCTCTTTCCAGTAGGTATATCGGCGATCGTAAGATACTACTATTCTGCAATGGTTGCGATCCGGTATGAAACATTACCACCAATGAAAAGCGCATATTTGTTTATGCTTTATTTATTCCAGTGACTTTATTCATAGTCAAAATTTGTTGATGCCAGTGGTTGAATAGTATATAGTCCAACAGTGGCGGCTCTTACCAGATGTCTCACCTCATGTCGAGCTGCATTATTAGTATATTCAAATCAATCCGCAAGCCTCACAACTTTTCGAAATCTTAAAAATGCTGCCGGTACTTTTCCTGTCCATGTACATTGGGCGTGCCCTTGCTACTGCTCGAACGACTCCGCCAAGTGGGAGCATCACCGTCTGCTCTTCGGGATGTGCTTACTCTACAGTGAGTTGATGTTTGATATTACGTCTACTCTGTTCATTTTCCACCTCGTAAACTGACTGGGTGTACAGATTCAAAAAGCCGTCAGCTCCATCTCGACGACATCGACTTCCACGAGCACAATCTTCATCTATGCCGGCACCTATACTGAGCAAGTCACAATTCCCGTGCTGGCCGGGCCACTTGTCATTTATGGCGAGACGGCAAACACGGCTTCCTATACGAGCAACGTGGTCAACTTGGAGTGGGACTCGAGCCTTGTCAGTGGGGCTGCGGATGATGAGGCCACATCGGCCTTGATCAATACATCGCCCAATGTCAAGGTCTACAACATCAACATCAAAAACACATACGGCGAAGGCAGTCAGGCCATTGCGCTGTCCGCGTACAATACTAAGCAGGGCTATTACGGCGTCGGTCTCTACGGATACCAAGACACACTGTTGGCGGAGACCGGGAACCAGGTCTATGCTGCCTGCTACATTGAGGGTGCTGTCGACTTCATCTTTGGCCAGCACGCGAGCATTTGGATCACCAACAGTGCCATTGCGGTAACTGCAGGTGGCGGGTGCATCACGGCAAACGGACGGTCGAGTGCCACCGATGTCAGCTACTATGTGATCGACAAGTCGACTGTGAGCGTTGCGTCAGGCGCCTCGGTAGCAGAGGAGTCTGTCTACCTCGGCCGGCCATGGAGTGAGTACGCTCGTGTATGTTTCCAGGAAACATCCTTGTCCGACATCATCAACCCGGCTGGATGGTCGGTATGGAGCACAAGCGAACCCAATACCGAAGACGTCACTTTTGAAGAGTACGACAACTCCGGCGCCGGTGCGAGTGGTACTCGAGCAAGCTTTTCAACAAAGTTGACGTCGGCTATTTCGATCAGCACCATTCTAGGCAGCGATTATGCGAGCTGGGTGGATGCCGATTATCTGTAAATAGGAATGTTATCAAAGGCACTATGGATATTCTTGGAGGGCTTTCCAACATCTCTACAACACCACCCGAAAATTCCACTGGAGTTCCCTTTAACATATTTCAATCGAGTAATTTTCCTCAAACACACCGTTGTAAATCGTACCGATTACTAAATTATTCTAGAGCAAACCGTGCATCGTCCTGGATTATTAGGTAATTGTAATCGCTAACTGTGATGTGCGAGAGTCTGGGTAGCCACGTTAAAGTGAAGAGCTCTCACAAACCTGAAGAATCTCTAATCGTAGACAAAAGGTCAGAGCTCGCCCTCGCCTTGACGAGCAGAATCCGACTGTTCCGCAAACAAAAGTTTTCGTATCTAAGACTCTGAAAAATATACTATGAGAGAAACATACATAACACAGGTTCACATAAAGCTTTCTAGGCTGAATAAAAGCTTAGGTGAGTAATCATAAATGTTCGAGTCACACTAAATTTACAAATCAGTCATAAACTTAACTAAACGTCAACCCAAAAGTAGGAGCCATTCATGAAATGTAGAGAAATGTATTTACATTTATATCTCGTTTCCACAGAAATTACCTCTCTGGCAGTATTCTGCAGAATAGAAAGTTAGAAAAACTAACTCACAGCTCTACCCCTATTCTAAGGCAGCCTCTGGCTGCACTGTCACACGACGGCCTCCGTGGCACGGTGTTCTGTCACACCCGCCTTCTCGGAGACCCGAGACAGGATTTTGGGGCATTGTTGTACAAGTACGGCGTGACTGGGGACAGCATTGAAGAGGACAGCATACTGAAGATCATGTCCACAACAGAGACCACGGCATGAGCCACCCTTCACGGCAAATGGGCCGAGCGGAAGGCGGGAACGACTATGCGGTTGGAGAGAAGGTGCAAGAAGCAAAATTTTATATTTAAAGCTAATCTCAAAAATAAAATTGGATAAGGATTGTAGTCTGTAACTCGACTACATGAATAAGTAATTACTAGTAATCGTGAATCACCATGTCACGGTGAATTATGTCTTGGTATGGTACTAACCACTCGTCGCATGCTGAAAAATGTGCTGTACAATAAGTTTATAATCAAGAACAATAATCACAATATTACATAAAATGAAGAGCACTATTTAAGCCTCGGTGACAAACTGGACATGGTTGAAGACGACGTCGTATCGTATCCTCCTCTTAGAGGCCCCACCCGGTGCAGCCTTGCGCAGCCCCTCCTTTCTCTCTCTCTCTCCCTCTTCATCTCCCTCTTTTGATGTGGCTCAAAAAAAGATAATAAAACAAGTACCGTGTCTGCAGGATAAGACGTCGTTAGGAGGAGGGAAAGAAGAAACAAAGCACGTGCCCTCTTTGGGAAGCCTTGACCCGCTTTCAAGGGCATCGAAGCCTCAACGCCCAGAAACTCTAAAATCAAACGCAAGCCAATCAAGCACTGTGAATGGCTTGGCAGGTCTCTTTTTTTTTTCTTTTTTTTTTCTCTCCTGACTTTCTGACTTGTGCTTTTCGTCCCCGTGGACTGCCGCAGGACGCTAACAGAACAAGCATGCATCGTCAAAGTTTGATACTGAAGTTTGTGTGCCCGCAGAGCCTCATTTTTGTTTTGTTTAGGCAGCAGAGGCGGGGCGCGCTCCACTTACATGGCTTACAACTGTGACGGGCAGTGTTGTCTTGCAGCGTCGCGTTGTTGACGATTCCTCCGCCGATCTCTTGTTTTTGGAAACGGGAGAAGCCGCATGAAGAAAACAAATCACGAAAAGAAAAAGGTTCAAGAAACACAGGCGTGCACCCAGGCAGCACACTGCTTACGACGATTGTTCTGACGAGAGCTGTCGCTGGCTGTCAAGCCTGCGCGAGAAGAGGCTGTGCTGATACTTTGCTGCACGTCCAGTAGTAAATCTTGATCAACTGCACAAAACATACAAGCAATACTACCGTATTACTGTAAGCCACGACAATTGCATTGTGCATCACCAATAAGCGGCTGAACATGCTAGCCGAAGTAAAGTAATGGTTTTCTTTTACGACATTCGATATACCGGTCTCTCCACGATCCGAAGGCTGTCCATTGTTGGCCTCAACCTCTTCGCTTGACCCCACGGACTTCTCAGCCTTGCGACAGGGGCCAGCATGAAAGAGGCACCTAACAACGAGCAATCACCTCATTTTAGGAAAGGCGACAAGAGGCATCCTGCGCACACGAGATAAAGTGACGTACGACAGTATCCTCTCAGTTGAGCCTTCGAGCGCCAGTTGAATTGGCCAACAGCCTCGTTCTGCAGCCCTCTTTCTCTTCACATACCTTCGTCATCGCCACAAGGGAATCCCGGGGAACAACAGTGACCACGTTTTATTTTTCTTTTTCTGTCACCATGCAATGTACTTCCGTTGCCGCTGCCGTTAGCCGTTGCCGTGCCTGCAAGTTGCCCGTATCTCTTTATTGCCTGCGCCTCTGGTTCCTGGCGCCGTCGCGCGCAAGCGTCGGAGACTTGTCAAAATCAACGCACAATGGGCAAAGGTAGAGGGTACAAAGACGAGAAAGGCTCACCAAAAGCGTTGAGAATACGGCTCCGACGGTCGGTCCTCTTTGCCTCTTACCTCTTCTCGCCCTTCTCGAAGGCTGTCCGGCGACTCTAGCGGCTGACCGCCAATGTTTCGGGGCCTGTTATTGGCCATTATTGGCCCTTTTAGGCCGTTTTGACCGCTAGACAACGCCTTTCCCTTTTCCTAGCGCGCCACCGATAAACTCTGACCGCGACCGCGATAAGAGCGAGGAGGCAAGGTGTAGAAAGTGAAGGAGAAAGAACGAGAGTCAAGACACCGGCCAGAACCTAGCCAAACCGTTGAGGCACACGACACACAAAGTCCAGAGCCAATCACGTCAACTGGATTGCGCTCTAGAACATTGCAAAATACATCGTCTTTGTATCCTTTTCAGGGTCCTTTTTGAGGCGTTTCTTTCCTTCTCCTATCAATTCCCGGCGCGCTCATCATTGTTCTCCTTTTACCCTTCCCAAACCATCCTTCGTTCCCATCCATTCACCCTCCCACTCACATCAGTTTTCCGGCTTCCCGTACGTTTTTCGCCTCCCAAGGGTCCCTCGAGCCCTTAATATCTGTCGATCGACAGGGCAATGGCCCTTTCTATTTCGTTTTGTCACCCTTTTATCTCTCTCTCTCTCTTTATTTCTTATTACCCTTTCCCTTTTCCTAGTGTCGCTGTGACACAACCATCAGCCGAGGGGAATTAAATAGCAGTTCACGGCGATTTCGGAAGCCAGTGGCCAGGTCGAAGTGAATTGTGCGTAGAGCCGCAGTTCTGTATCTGCATTTGTTGACTGGACTCTTCCAAGTTCTTATTCTCTTTGTTTTGTGTCTCGTGCCCTATGTTTGCGGTCAAAGTAAAGTTGAAAAGTGGACTCTTTCCTGTTTCGGCCCAAACTGGTGACTTGTAAACCAAAAGTGCCAACAGACAGGAACAGGCAGGTGCGACGGGCGCTACCAGCTGACAGAATAACGGTGTTTATTGGGAGGCCGTGTTATTTACGGCGATAGTCACAATGGAACAGGGGAACAACTTAAATCTTGAGGGTGTTGAATATGTTCACGAGCAGACTGGTCACCTGGACAGTGGACACAATCAAGGCACAGCCGCGCTGCAGCGACCTGCGCCTACGTGGGATATGCCTGCATGCAGACAGATTTGCTGGTCGTTCTTTCCTGATTCTGATTTACATCGTTTCTCATTCCCTTCCTCTTTTGCCGCCTCCTGTCCATCGCTCTTTCCTTGCTATCTTACACAGCTTCGTGTTGATCTTGGGGTCGTTCTTTCCTCTTTCTTATCAACACGTTGTGGCCCAGAAAAGGAATAGGGAAAGAGCGGACGACACCCCGTCTCCCCTTCCACCGCTATTCTTGCCTGCTGTTTTGCCCTTGTCTCCCCCATTTTTTCGTCGGTCGGCGGCCCCACCTTCCACCAAAAAACGAAGGAAGCATGGGCCCAGAGACAGCAGACAGGGCCCAGAAGCCAAGCCCAGGCCCACACCTTCCTCCCACTGTGTCCACCGTGCGCGCCTTCCCCATATTCACGACATGCGAAGACGACCTCACGTCCTCACAACTTCCCGACTTTTCTGGGTGCACTCATTCCCAATTGTGAGATGCTCGCCCCATGCCCTTTCTTTCTCCTCCATTGCCATTCCGAACCGACAACACGACGCTCCATTCACTTCACACTTGCAGCAGGATCATATGCATGCAATTGCTGTTCGTCTGCTCTGCTGCCCACGCCGGCTGCACAGATGGCTTGTCCTCGCCTGGGTGGCCGCCCTGTTTTGCAGTTATGGATTTTTGGAAACTTTTGGGTCGGGGACGAGACTGTGGATTGTGAACTGTGGACTCCTAAATCCTGGGTTCTCTGTTGGAACAGCCTCATTTTGGATCAAATGCATGCCCAGCGGTCAACTTGACCCAACCGCTATTCACGCCAATCGACACGGACGAATCGGTGAGTGGTCGGCTTCTGCCTTTTGTTGTCTTTTGCTTTGTATTCTGCACTGCAACCCTCTCTCCTCCGCCCCCAACAGCCCATCCCACATCCCACATTTTCCCGCTCTCTCATCACAATCATAACCTGCACATCTCCGCCATTTTGTTTTTATTTGTTTTGTTTTTCACACTGTCTTTTGCCTTGCGTGCTGCTTCCTACGTGCTTTCTCGTGCTTCCTGCGTATTGTCTCGTCCGTCTGTTGCCAGTGGCCACTCAATGAATCTAGCCCCGGCTGACCCGTCAATCTGTGCTTCTCTTTTCTTACTCTTACTTTGCATCTGTAAACCCGTTGTCTCTTATTCTCTTACTTTTGATAGGAGACTGCAGCCAAACATGCCCTCGTCCGATGATGAAGTAAATTGCCTCGTCTTCGTCAACGTACACGACCACTTCTTTCATCGTCTTGTCTTGTCTTTGGTCTTGCCTGGACTGGCCTGGGCCAAGCCGGCCCCTCCTGGCGCCTATTTTCTTCAGAGAGTCTCGAAACGTACCCTGTACTCCGTATCTTTTAGGGGTCCTCTGCTAGCGCCTCCGGCACACACACAAACGAGACAAACATCCACACAAGCAACGGCAAAAAACGGTCCTGCCACACGACCTGCCACGCTAACGGAGAGCACTAGCAGCGCCTAACTCCAGCGAGACCGGCCGTCGTCCTGTTGTCTGTCCCTGACTCTTCTGTGCACCCGCACGGAAAACGGGGACCCTGAACACGGCTCACAGGTTACGAGTGAGGCGAAAGAATTAAGGGTCCAGTGCAACTACGGAGTACTAGCAGTCTAGTGGACCGTCGTGTTGACTTCCTTGACCTCCTTGTTGAGCCTTGTCGAGCTTGTCTATTTTTGCCCTTACTTTTTGGGTAATACTTTCTTTTTCCTTTCTCGTCCTTGCCGGCCGTGACTTGTGCAGCTGGTCAGCCTGCCCGATAAGCAGCTGGTTGGCCTTTATCTCTCTCTGTTCCTGGACCTGGGGTTGTCTTTCTTTCGTTACTGTCTTCTTTCCTCTGTTCTCTTGACTTCTCTTTTCTTTCTTTTCTTCTCTTTCAATTTACCTTCTCCCCTTTCCCTCTTCTTCCTCTCATCTATTCACTTTCCATATTCCTTCCTGTCTTCCTCCTTCCTTCATCCTTCACTTTCTTCCTCCTTCATCCCATTCTTTCGTTTATTTTCCCCTCCTCATCCTCTTATCCAGTGTTGCTTTTGTTATCTCGATAGCAGCTTCCTTTCTCTCGTGTGCTTTTTCTGTGCTTCTTTTTTTGCTCCTTCTTTGCATTTGTTTAGCACAGCCTCACATCTACTCTCCTTTTGTTTTATCACACCTCACACACCACCCCCACAATGTACACAGGCAACCGCCGTATCTACCGCGACAAAGCGGCGGCGGCCGCCGACTCGTCCTCCGACTCTGACTCGGATAACGATGTCGAGGTCCAAAAGGCCCGCCGCCGCTGGGCCGCTCGCGGTGCTCCAGCTGCCGATACTGCAGCCGCCACCGACAAGAAAAAGAAGAAGAAGAAGCTCCTGCCACAAGAGTCCATTGACAAGATCTGGGAGCGCTTCTCACAGAAACGCTTTAGCAAAGCCATGACTGTGCTGCCATTCGCTCCCGTCGCACCCTCTCCACTGTCCGAACGCGCCAACGAGCTGCTGAGTGTCGGTTATGAAAGAGCCGCCGAAGAGTGCCGCCGCAAAGTCAAGAAGATTATCCAAGAGTGTCGCCGCGTCAACATGCGGTACCGCGACCCCGGTTGGGATATCGACTGGGATCTCAAGATGGCCAAGGGCCACTGTCTCAACAGCCTGGGCAATACGAGCTTTGATGTGTCCCTCAAAAACATGATGAGCATCAACGCCACGGTGCCCAAGGCCATCAAGCGGGTGCACGAAATCTTTGAGAAGCCGACATTTATGTCGACAGTCAGCGGCAGCGACGTCAAGCAGGGCGGCCTAGGCGACTGCTGGTTTATTTCGTGTGTGAGCGGGCTGGCCAATGTCCCTGGTGGACTGCAGCGTGCCTGCGTAGCCTACGATACAAGTAAGACCCACCCACTTATACCGATCCCTCTATCTGACAACAATACTAACAATGCCTGCAGAAATCGGCATCTACGGTTTCGTCTTTTACCGCGACGGCGAGTGGATCTACTCCATCATCGACGACAAGCTCTACCTCACCTCTCCCTCTTGGGACTCGCCCAGCTTCCAGCGCGACCTACTCCAACAAATCGACCAGGACGACATTGAGCGCGTCTACCGCAAGACCTACCAGACGGGCTCCAAGGCTTTGTTCTTTGCCCAAAACAAGGACCAGAACGAGACATGGCTGCCGCTCATGGAAAAGGCCTATGCCAAGGCCCACGGAGACTACGACAGCCTGACGGGCGGCTGGATCGGTGAAGGTCTGGAAGACTTGACGGGCGGCGTCACCACCGAGCTGCTCATGTCCGACATTTTCGATACCGACAGCTTCTGGGACAATGAACTGAGCCGCGTCAACGAGGAGTTCTTGTTTGGCTGCACCACGGGTCTCCTCGATATTGGCTACGGCGACCGCGACGGTATCACCGAGGGCCATGCCTACAACATTATGGAGGCCAAGACGCTCAAGAATGGTACTCGCTTGTTGAAGCTGCGCAACCCATGGGCAAGGTCAAGGCCGGCACCTGGGAGGGTGCCTGGTCTGACGGCTCCAAGGAGTGGACGACCGAGGCCAAGGAAGAAGTCGGCCACACCTTTGGCAGCGACTCGACGTTCTGGATCTCCTATGAAGACTTTATGCTCAAGTTCCAGAATGTCGACCGCACCCGGCTCTTCCGCGATCCGGACTGGCTTTGCTGCCAGCGCTGGATCGGCGTCGATGTGCCCTGGAAGACGAGCTACAATGAAAAGTTCCACATCAAG
The DNA here is from genome assembly GCA_016097105.2 of Sporothrix variecibatus. Lineage (NCBI taxonomy): Eukaryota > Fungi > Ascomycota > Sordariomycetes > Ophiostomatales > Ophiostomataceae > Sporothrix > Sporothrix variecibatus. The sequence continues at coordinate 1,697,048 of JADMNI010000007.1, read as the reverse complement.
CTCACCAAGGAGTCGCCCCTCGTGTTGGTCCTGTCTCAACTCGATTCTCGCTACTTTCACGGTCTGGCCGGCCAGTACTACTTCCGCCTCCACTTCCGCCTCCACGAACAGGACCGCCCCGGTGCCGAAGACTACATTGTCCGCTCCCACGGCAACTACCTCATGGACCGTTCTGTCAGTGTCGAGCTCCCCTGCATGGAGCCCGGCAACTACTCTATTTTCTTGTCCGTCGTCGCCGAACGCGTCACCAAGACTCTCTCAGTCGAGGATGTCGTCAAGCGCGAGCTCCAGAACCGCCGCGAAAACGAGAAGCTCGCCCAGGTCGGCCAGGCCTATGATTTGGCGCACAGCAAGGCCGCTGCTCATCTCGAGGAACTGGCCAAGCTGCGCAAAAAGTCCGACCAGATCAAGGCCTCGGACGAGCGCAAACGTGAGCGGCGCAAGGACTGGGCCAAGCGTCACCTTCTGAAAGACATTCAGAAGCGCCAGCAAAAGAAGAATGCCGAAAAGGCCAAGGCGCGTGCCGAGGCCAAGGAGGAAGAGCGCAAGAAGAAGGAGGCCGAAGAGGCGGCCGAGAAGAAGAAGAAGAACGAGGCCGAGGCTGAGGAGAAGAAGAAGGACGAGTCCGAGGCCGCTGAGAAGAAGAAGGCCGACGAGGTCAAGCCCAAGGACAAGGAGGTCCAGACCGACTCCAAGGACAAGAAGGATGCTGAGACTGTCACCGAGAAGGTCGACAAGGCGGCTGAGAAGTCTGGAGACTCCGAGAAGGAGCCTGTCACTAAGACCGAAAAGAAGGACGCCGAGACTGGGGCCACTACTACGGAAGCTTCTCTCGAGGCCGACCTCGCTACCTCGGCTGCCACTGTCACTTCGGCCACTGCCCCTGCCTCGTCCACCTCCTCTGCTTCTGCCGACCAGGCTGCTGCCGACGAGGTCATCTCCGTCTCCACGTCTGGTGCGAGCACTCCGCAAAAGACACCCCTCGAAACTCCCAACGAGAACATTACTGAGTCGTTGCTGGATGCCGCCGGCAGTGAGCTGGCTGTTGTCCCTTCGGTGACTGAAGAGACGTCTTCGTCCAAGACGGAAGAAAAGTCGGATGACAAGCCCGCCGAGAAGTCGGACGAAAAAACTGAGGTCAAGGCTGGCGAGACCGAAAAGTCTGAGGACAAGCCTGCCGAGAAGACTGACAAATCGGATGAGAAGGCTGAGAAGACTGAAAAGTCCGACGAAAAGTCTAAGGAGGACAATGACGCGACGTCTGAGCGGCCGTCTGACTCGAGCAGCCATGACGACTCCTCATCCTCCAGCGATGCCCAGTCCAAGTCCAAGGATAAGACCAAGGACAAGTTGGACAAGAAGAAGAAGGACAAGCGGGTCTCGCGGCCGCCTCCTCCGCCGCCACCTGCCACCCTGCCAGCTGCGGCCGACGACGATTCCTCCGACTCGCCCCTCGAGGACTGGGAGGAGTGGTACTCATCCGATGACCTGTCAACGAAGGCCACCCGCGCCGCCGCTGCTGCTGCCGGCACTACAGGCACTGCCACTCCGGCCAAGGACGACGACGACTCAGACGACGAAAAGGACCCCGTGCCCTGGAATGCCATCTGTGTTGTCGGCATCCGCGTCTACTCCAAGGACGAGAACCTGGAGCTGCGTGTTGTCATGGAGGGTGGCGACCTGGCCGAGGGCGGCATGGGTGAGCGCGGCGAGCAGGACCTGGACAATGCCCAGGCCAATGCGGGCGGCCAGCGCGTGCGCAAGGACGAGCTGACGTCGTACGAGACGGAGCTTGAGGAGAAGGCGAGCAACAAGGACAAGAAGAAGAAGGGCAAGGAGACGAAGGAGACGAAAGAGTCCAAGAGCGATACGACCGATAAGGGCAACGAGACGGACGTCGCCGAGAAGGCGGCGGTCGAGAAGACTGCTGACAAGGAGACGGTCGTTGAGAAGGAGGTCGCCAAGGGCGACGAGACGGCCACCGAGAAGGAGGAGGAAAAGCCCAGCGAGGACAAGCCTACTGAGTCTACCACTCCCTCTGTCGACGACGAGAAGAAGAAAGACGAGCCTACTCCCGTTCCCGGTCCTACGTCGAAGATGGCATTACCCTCGCCCAGTACAACACCATTGTGCAAAAGGACGATGAGGAGTTCAAGGAGGCCTCGGCCCCCGTCAACGCCAACTCCACCAAGCCCGAGTCGCTGCCTCCTACTACCACCGCCACTGTCACGGTCGACGATACCATGATGTGGGGTTAAACTGCCCTATGAGCAGTGTTTATGATTGTGATGCCGACTCTTGACGAGAAGCACACGACATTTATTTTATGTTCATGTTTTAATGTTTTACAGACCATTGAAGGCGTGTTATATCACTACGAGTTTATGTTTTGTTTTGTGTTTTATTTAACTCACTTGAACACTGGTCGTGGTTTTGGACAATTTTGGCGGGATCGAAGGGCCAAGGCATAGCTTGCTTGTTTGTTTGTATGTTTTGGAGCGAGCGACATCATCTCTCACTTTTCCATTCATGTTTTATGAATGACTTCCGCTATCATAGTCTGGTACTGTCGGATACTGCTTTTCTACTCCGTCTTTTTTGTTTCTAGAGATTCCTCTTTTTGCTACCCAAACAATCTAATTTGAATAAAGTCTGTCTAAATACGGGATTAACCAAACCAATTGACTGTGAACCAGATTATGTAAAGTTTGAATTATCCGTGATGAAAGGGCCCAGAATACAAGCTTCTTTTACGCGAGACCTGGAGGTTTGCCGAGCCGACAAGAAACGGCAGATCCTGCCCTGTTTGTTAAGCTTTTTTATGCTCCGCACTCATCACGCCTTCTTATTAACAACAACAGATTACACCATTTGTGGTTGGTTGACGAGGATGCCAGATATATTGCAACTTTCTACCATTAAGATGTCAATCACCCCTCACATTTAAAACTCAGCCGAAGGTCGAAGAGGCTGTCAAGTAGAATGGGAGGCAAGGGCACGTATATTGCTTTACGTATGCTTCACCGGCAGATGGTTTTAGCTTCACTTTTCACCCAACATATTGTGTCTCCTCATCGTGACCTTCTGGGTTGTGTATTTTGCAGCACACCTGAAGCAGAAAGTAGAACACGGCGAGAATATCTATTTATATCCATATATGGAATGAACATAATGAGAATTGAAAAAGTTGTAGCCCAGCATAAGTCATGGCAGGAGAGAGTTAAAAAAAAAAGGTCGCTGTTCTTTAGGAAGGAGGTAATATTCTCATTGTCTTCCGAATTCAGCTTCTCAGTCAATCGATAGCCATATTTTATCGCCTTTCTACTCGCCTCGTCAAGATGCACACATCACTCCTCTTGGCCGTCGTGGCTGCTGCTCCGTCGGCATTGGCGACACTCAAGATCGCCAGTGCCTTGTCGGTGATCGAGTACACTCCGGAGCTGTGGGCTATCAAGCAAGCATCTGGAGGTGGCTCTGGATCCTCTTCAACCATTGCCACCATCACCAATGGCGGCGTCGCCAACATCGTGTCGGATACCTCTGTCGACCTCGCATCCAATGCCGAGACCCAAGCACTGCGCCAGTTTGCCACCCACAAAAACCTAAGAATCATCTATACCGTCGCCGAAGTCGCCTACCGTCTCGTCGCGCGGTCCGCATCTGCCACATCCGCTGCTGGCCTCAAGGGCAAACGCATCGGCACCATGCCGGGAACGTCGGCCGCCTACTTTGTCGAGCGCATCCTGCAAGATGTTGGTGGACTGGGACCCGGTGACTACACCGTCGTGAGTGGCAATATTTGTATGTCGGCCCCCTGTGGCGCGGGCACGCTGCCGTACATGCTGGCGCACGGGACAATTGATGCGGCGGGGATGTGGGAGCCGACAATGCAGCTGGCGCTGGATGCCTTGGGAACAGCCGGGGTGCCGCACACGGTGTTCCAGAACGGGTCTGTGTACAGCGAGATTTTCAACTTGCACAGCACGGCCGAGAAGCTGGCCGACGCAGCAAAGCGGAAAGAAATTGTTGCCTTTCTTAAATTGCTGGACAAGGCGGAGGCGCAGTTTGCGGCGCCGGCGGGCCCCTCGGATGCGATTGTATCCTTGGTGGCATCGTCGGTGTCCGGTCTAGGGGGCAACACGACACTGGTCAAGGCGGTGTGGCCGGTGCACACGTGGACGGGTGACCTGCACGCAGACAAAGTGTTGGATGTTCTGGTGCAAGAGGATGCATGGGTGGCGCGGGTGGACCGACGGACGGCGATGAGCCGGGACACGCTGTCGACACTGATTGATGCGAGTGTGCTTGCCGAGGCGAGAAAGGGGTGAGCAAAGAGGCGAAATGAGACAGAAGAAGTGTTATTATTACTTAGTAAATCAAAATATCAAAAAGTGCACTGAGCACGTTGCGTCGCTTTTAGTTTCTGGGGAAGGCAAGTTGTTGAAAAAGGCGCCCAGCGCATCAAAAGATTAAAACCCATATATGTCCTGTGACGTCGTCACATATCCAAAACCAAATAAAATGAAAAGTACAGAATAAATATTAAAATAGTATGCAAAACAAATTTGTTCACTTCGTGACAACCCTTACTTCCTCGTGTGCCACAGGCGAAAGTTGCTCCTCGACGAACCGCCATTGACGACAAGACCGTCCTTGCGCACATCCAGTGTGGCCATGCTCCGGCAGACGGCCGAGTAGTCACCAAAAGAAGCGGTGGACACGCACGTCATTGTTGTGGCTGATGACATCGCCGTCTTCGTCGACCTCCTTTTGGGTCAGACCGTGGCCCAGCGTCACAACCCAGACACCCTCAATGTTGATGGCGTGGGAGTCGACGTCCTCATCGGGCTGGAGGAGCACGGAGTAAATAGAACCTGTGTAGCGGACGGTCGTCTTCTTGTTGGCGGCCGGGTCACGGCAGGGGAAGACCCACTTGCTGCCGTTGTGCGACACCGGGTGCCATGCCGTAATCAGCAGACGTCCAATGGTGACCATAGTGGTGCTGCTGACGGGTGTCTTCATGACGGCGGCGACGGTGCGTGGGCCCCTTGGTGTCTGGACATGCATGCCGCCGCGGAGCTTGTTGACACGGATGTGGCGACCGTCAGCCAGTGTCACACGACAAAAACTGGCAAAACAGGGTCCACGGGAGTTGTGGTAGCGGCTCATGTCGATGGACGAATAGCTGGGCGGGGCTTGAGCAGGGGAGCCGGAGTGGTTGCCGCTGAGAATATCGATGAGAGGGCCCGTATGGTGCCGGCCCCGGGGCTTCATGTTGGGTGCGGCCGAGTGGGTGCCAAAGTAGGGATTGGGAGCAGCTTTGCTGGGCTTGGGCGGCGGAATGGTATCAAAGGCGGTGTCGAGCGCATTGCGGCAGGCGATGAAGAGAGGGCTCGAGGCCGCGTACAAAAGCGGACCGGGGTCCTTGAAGGAGTTACACTGCTGAGCGGCATGGGCACACTGCAGACTAGGCAGGTAGTGTTTGCCCCAGCGGGTGTAATAGTCAGCCTTGGACAGGGCCATGCGGACCTGGCCGTTGATGTCGCTCATGAGAGCGGCGCAGGCAGGGTCGGCCGAATGTTCATGGGCGGCGGCCGGGAGAGACTCGATCAGCGAGTCGAGTTGTTCGCCACCAACGCTGACAGTAAACGGCGGGTTGAGATGCTCGTCTGTATCGCTCATGGGGAAGATGGACGAAAGGAAGGCGCAGAGCATGGAACGCGAGATATGGAAGGCAGCTTCACTAGCTGACATTGGCAGGTTATCGATGGTCATGTCGTCACTGTCTGCCTCTTTCTCTCCTTTGAGAAGCTTGCCGTCGGCCACGTTACACCATGTTGACGTCCTGTAGAGCTCTGTGCTCATTTTTCTGTACTCGAGCTCGACATTGACAGTGACATGGGAGCCAGCATCAGGGCCGACCTTGTAGCGAAGGTAGACATCGCGCGACTGGCCGTACTGGATGTTGCCGATGTCGACGGCCAGCTCCTGCTTTTGTTCCCGGACAGCAGGCTGGTGCAGGCCAACTGTAACACCCTGCGTCTGCTCGATGGTGAGCGACTGTGGGTAGGTCAAGCGCAAAACAGCATTGTTGGCGAATGTGGACTGCATGTTGGCAACAGCATGAACGAAGACGGTGCCCTGGAGAGTTAGCGTGTGTTTGAAATAGATTAGTTGATGGCGAAGATGCTTACAATCATGCCCGCATCAGGGATAAAGGCGTAGTTGCCACCGGTAAACTCAGAAATCGACTTGAGCAGACCGGAACGCAGGCTGTAGCCGAAGCCAAAAGTGTGAATGGGTGCCGGGATGCGGCCGATACCGCGCATCTTCGGGATATAGCCTTGGGGCGGCGACATGAAGTTGGGCATGCCATCAGTCAGGACCATAATGGCCGCACACGGCCGGACTTGGTCTTACCGCCGTTGAACAGGCCAATACCGAGACAATGCCCTGCCATAGGTTGGTCGAGTCTTCAGGGACCATGGACTCAATCTTAGCTTTGGTCTTCTTCTTGTTGGCAGCCGTCATGGGAATGAGTTCCTGCAGGACATTGACGTGCGTGGCGAAAGTGACAATGCCGAGACGGTCGCCCTCGTTCAAGGTCTCTAGAATGGTGCGAGAGGCATGCTTGACGAGGTCCAGCACAGAGAGACCATTGCGTTCTGGGCGCTCGCCCTCGACGGTCGGCACAGGAGCATCTTCGGCCATGCTGCCAGAGACATCGATAACGAGGACGATGTCACACGGTACATGCTGAGGTGGAGTAGCAGTAGTCTCGGCGTCATCCATTGCTGATGGCTCTTCGCCGGGAAAGTCGGCCGGCTGTTTTGGCGGCATCACCTTGATAATGATGCCGTCATCGGTCGGCAGACGGTGAATAGCGACAGAGACTGGCAGGTCACTCGGCTTGGGCCGGAGTGGCAGGTTGCTTTGGAAGCATCTTCGTCCTTTTTGGGAGCCTCCTCTTTTGAGGAGGGAAAAAATGGTACGCGAACCTGATGAGTTGTGTTAGTTGGTTTTGATAGCGTAGGAGATGGAGATGATGAGAGTGGGCAATAGCTTACCATTGTGAGATGTGAAAAGGGGTAAAGAGAAAAGGGGTTTAAAGATAAGAGGAGAGAACGAATGGCAGTCCTGGAGGGAAAGGAAGGAGCAAAAGAGGGAAGAGGAGGAAAGAGCGAGTGACTTCTTGGGGTGGTGATATCGTGATATAAGAAAGAACGTGATCGTGGAAAGAGGAAGGAACGAGGGGTAATTGTTGTGCTCCGTATCGTACGGGTCAACCCAAATAAGCTCAAAGGAAATCAATAAAAGGCTGATACGGGGGAGATGGGAATGCCACGAGGTAAAAGAGAGCCTGAGCTTCAGACTACCAAACAAAAGAGTTAAAAGGTGAAAAAGCCAAGGCGCCACCGGAAAGCCAAAAAGATCTAGCCCCCAAGACTGGGCACGTTTGGTCTTGTTTTGGGTCGTTTATGTGCCTTTGTTGGTGTGAGTTGGTGTGAGTTGGTGCGGCAAGGCGGTCGACGAGGTTGTCGAGGTTGAAATTTCGGTGTGAGGTTGAACGAGATTGATGAGGTTATTAAATTGTTTGGCAGTCTGTGTTGAAGACTTCCAGTGAAGAGGTGAGAAGAAGGGGAAGGAGTCGAAAGGAGAGTGTCGCAACTGCAGCTTTGTGATGCAAGCATGGATGGCATGGATGGCACTTTCCCGTTTCAGAGGCGCCCTTTCTATTTCAGTCGCCTCTTGCTGTTCTTGGAAATTTCCAAAGAGAACTGTTCATGGAAGGAACGATGCGATGCAAACGAGGGTAGAAGAGGCTTAAAGGTCTAAGGCGGAGGCACGATGGGTGCACAGCCGGGAAACTCGAACAGCTTACATCGGCAGTCGCTTTCTTTTCCACGTTGCCAGCTTACAACAGAATATGCTATTTTGGTGATACTCTCCTTCCCTCGTGTCTGTTTAAATTTTGCTAGCGTGATGCTACTCTATCTCATTTGCCATGCAAAAATCAAAAATGCGAGAAGGTCCTCGGACTCGCCATTCCGGTCCAGCTGTGCTGGGAACAGACGGTTGGGATGAGAAGTGAAGACGAAAAGACAGAGCAGATCTCAAAGATGCCCGCCAAGCGAATAAGCCTTGCAGAATGCCTCAAAGGAGGCGATCCAATGAGGATCGGGCAGGGGTGGCCCGTAGTGGCCTTCGGGTCTGGGCAAACCCGAGAGAGGGAAGGAGGCTCGGAGGAGAAAGGAAAGAAAGAGGGGCGCAACACCAATAAGAACGCCCCGCAGACAGGGATTGCCCGTTTTGTCAGGGTGCGTCAGTGTGTACCAGCAGCATTCGCTGTGTTAGTGAGGAAATAGCGTGTTTTGCCCTGGTTTTGGGCGGTCTTTCAGCGGCCAATTGTAGCTGGGCGTCCCCTTTTCTCTCAGAGAGCCTCAACGACTCTCAGCTGGCTGTGCACTCAGGCACGGGAGGGAGCATCAACACTGACAGCAATCATTCGTTGGCTCCCGCCGGGCCGGTCTTGGACGGACCTCAACGATTCCAAGACCCGACGGTGACGACGCCCGCCACTGAAGGCCACCCGTGAGGTTGGAATATGTCTAGTTTGCTCGTATTACGGTTAGGTACGCTGAAAGAAAGCCAAGGTGAGCACGAGACAGTCTCGATGAGTCTGGGCAGTTTCCACAGTATTCCAGGTGACGCGCCACAGGTGTGAGGCTGAGGCTTTCGATGGGTACAACTGGCTCAGTCTCATTCAGTCTCACGACACATGCGTCAAAGAGAGTTACGTATTATCGTGGCGGGCCGTCGGGCACAAGGCAGCAGAATAAACAAGTGTACATTGTTGTGATAGAGTGAAAAGCACGAGAAGAAGAACGACAATAAAGAAGAAGAGGCGACTGGACGTCGAACAGCCTGCATAATCGCCCATTCAAGTTCGTAATCTCACAGATTCTGCCCCTCGGGCAACACCTTACCCAAGAAAGCCTCACAGACGGTGTGGTAAACAAAGAGCGGCACATGCAACCCAACGTGGAATGAATCTGTGGAAATAATCATAAAATAAAAATCACAAAAATGCACTGAAAGAAAGGCGATCTTTGCGTCTATCGCCTTGAGTGCAGTCTTTGTCATTATGAGAGAGTCTTTTATGCACATTGTTGTAAATCGTAAGAAGAAGGATCACAGGAAAGGGCCCCCAATAGGCGGAATGGCGATATGGCGGGTTGCCTTTTTGGGGTCTTACTTGGTCTCCCTTCCTGCAGGCGGATTTTGTGGCTTTTTTTTTCTTTTTCTGCTCTCCTACCGAGTACCAGGATTGTATTTACTCAGTATTACTTCTGCGATGTAAGTGTAACCGGCCCGTTGTCGAGGCCCTGGACTGGACAGAGACCCTTGGCTCTAGAGCCATGTGACCTTGTGTGGCCAAAAATAAGCATGTTTTCTTTTCCCTCGGATTGCTGGGATTTCTGGGGTCGCCGGACAGAGCCTCTTTTTCTTCTCTGGTTCTCCTTCGGCATCTCCATTTTCCACGATGCATGCTCCACAGCGGTTGAGCAAGATTTCAACGGTCAACAGCCACGCTGCATTTCCAAGCTTGGCCGGCTACCTCTTGAGGCGAAGGGCATCTAGACTGCGTCCTGAATTGCCGTTGCCTAGCACTGCATCTCGACAAAGTTATGCCACGGCATTTGCTTGCTTCGCCTCAAGGATAGGGCTGGGGCTTTTAAAACTGGGGAAAACGACAGGACTAAATCGAAAAGAATGATGGATCGAAGAACCGAGAGGATCTAGGGATGCAACACGATGGATGCGATGGGAGCTGGGAGCTGGGAGCTATGGATACAACAGGCGCCATGGAGCGATGCGAGCAATACGTCGCAGTTGGCACTACGGAGTATGAACTCGAGGAAGAGGCGCTTGTGAAGTTCTGGCGTCCTTCTTGTTAAGAAAAGTCTCACGATCTTAAGTGCCAACAGAACCAACCGACAGAGCTAAAAAGGAGACGGTGGGCGGCACTGGCCACTGAGTTGCACTGAGCTGTAACCTGCAAGCGACTAAGCGACACTTTACTCGCATCGAACGAGTAATAAATCTCACGATCTTTGCCAGTTAGTCACGCGTTATTGCCTCCGCTTCTTTCCCTCGCCTTTTCACCCACGTCTTCCCTCTCCCAAAAATATCGTCACTTCCGAGTCATACTTACACGACAGGGTTACGGAGTAAGCCCTGCCTCACTCACAAACCAAGGCATGCCCTGGTGTGTCTTTTTGCTTCTGATGCACTCTGCCACAATGAAACCTGAAAACCAGGGCATCGCAAAGTCACGAGACTTTCCCAGGCTTTTTTAGCTCCCCAAAGCCCTCTTGTTACATTTTGGTCCAGACGGTGCGGTGCGCGCACAGGAAAAGTCCATACACAGCCTCAAGAATCTCTGGGCATCGTCATTTTGCATTCGTCGCGGTTCTCTCTCCTCTGACTCGCTAACAGCAGCGCGTCCGTGCAAGCCTATTGGACCTCCCCAGAGTGCGTGGGCGGTGCGTCATACCTTGCGGAAGAGAGATCGCCCAGACACGCCCAAACCCAGATGCGGGGAAGCACAAACACAGCGCCGGCATCATCTCACACAATGGAAACGACGACTCACAATGAACAGCGACATGATGGGTGGTGTCTGACTACGACCCTTCTTACACGCCACGATCTTGATTGCCTTCCTTTTGTTGAAATTGCCCCTTTTTCTTTTTCTCCTCAAGCAGCTCTTTTTAGAGAGATGAAAGAGACGTTTCGTGTGTGTCCTGTTGGTTGTCTCGTTTTCTCGTAGTTTTGCCGTTGGCGCGTTTTCTTTTTCTTAGGGCCCGACGAAATGGTCACCTGGCCCTCCCAACTGTGAGAGTGCTTCGTCGGGGAGCTTGGCTGGGAAAGAAGAGAGAGTTCTTTGGCTGAGGCTCATGCCTCTGCTCACTTGCTCGCATATTTCGTCACTTTCTTGCTCGTCTCTCCGTATTCACCCGGTGCGCTGGGAGTGTTGGACTACGTTTCACATCGTGATGGAGTCTTTGTACTGCTTTCCATGGCTTTCGTCGCCATTCTTTGTTTAACGTTTCGCCTCAATGTAATCTTGGCATCGAACCTTGGCTGCCTTTCTTTATAGAGTATCTACCCTACATCTCACGATGCCGCGATGCAGGCTACTTGGACTGAATACACCGGTGAACCCCAAGTCGAACCAGCTGCCCTATCGCCCGCGCGGTGCCACCCACCGGTCCTGCACATCCCCACGCTTTCTCGTCTGCCGCCAGTGGGGGGTCTGTTGGGGCTATGGAGCTGCTCTTCCAGCTGTTTTCTCGTTTTTGTGTTGGTCCTTGGTCCCCTCAGGGTCCCTCCATTAAATTTGCTATTTGGTTTCGCCTGCAGCCGCTGAGCCGCTGTGCAGATGCAGTCGCCACTCTCCACTCGAGAATACCTCGAAATACCAAGGAAAAGAGGTGAGGAGAAGCAATGTCTATCGCAGGCGACTGTATGGTTTCGCGCCCAGTTTCCTGTGATCATTTCCTTGACTGGCCGTTTCTTGGGCCGTTTGCCATTGAACCCTGCTTTTCGTGCCTTCCCTGTTCGTGGTCGCTTCCTGATCTTCAGACCACCTGGGTGCCTGCCCTATTGGTCCTTCTTTACTCACCCCGGGCAAAACAGGGTCTTTTTGCCTCTCACGATGAACAGGCAGCATTCCGAGTCATCCTCAGAGCTTCCAGATACGTCGTACTCATTTTCCAAGGTGTCTGGAGCCTTTCAAACACCTCCAAGCCTCCTTTCAACTCCGCGCGTCCGTCTAGCGCTGCATCATAATGTGAGATTCAACCCTCCGTAGCTTCGTTTGTTTTCTCTTGCCTTGGTGTTGGTGGCCCTTGCCCCGAACTTTGTGGTGTAAAATCTGGGGAAAGCATCTCCAGTGCATCCACTAGGAGGAAAGCGCGGGCCCCGTGCCCCATTGTCCCTGCCACCAACAGCGACAGAATTAGCGGAGAACCCCCATTTTGGTGTTCCTTTTGGTGCCTTTTGTACATCTTCTGTGCCTTTTTCTGTTGTCTCCAACAGGGACAAGGCTTCGACTCATGCAAGTGGCCGGCGCCGCCCATCCGTAATAGCTTCTTGTAATGCCTTTTTGTCATCTCCTTATTTTTGGTCATACCAACCACACCACCAGTGCACGACTCGACTCGTATGTTCTTCACTGGGCTACACTTTGGGAAAGATCAACGCAGCTTTTCACTGCTCCTGCCTTGAGAGAGCGCTCTTCGAGCGAATGAGCACTTTTTTGTTTCTTGGCGTTTTTGGACCTTCGTTCTTTGCTGGTGCTCTCGCGTCCTTTTGTCCATTTTCGCTCATTCAGTTGTCGTCCATTGTTCCTTCCTCAGACAGTGATTTGGCTCTACGGGAACTATTTGCCACGCCATAATTGCCTGGTGTGGTGATTGACTGCCCATCTGCCCACGTTTTCTGGAGCGAGGCAAGAGCGACCGCAAAAAGTAAAAAGTAATACAGCCAAAACAGCGCGAGTCGCAAGCGCTTGCCAAACCTTGGTCAAGGTTATTATTTTGTTTTTCTCCTTCTTCTCTTTTCCTGCGCTCTCTTTGGCTGGCCTTGTCCCTTTCCCCCAATAGCGCCTCTCCCCAGATACTGAGCCCTGCCAGGCTTGGCTCACATCGATTCGCCAGTTTGTTGTATGAACCATTTCCATTGCCAATATGATCTTGTCGTCGGTTTTCGTTCCCATTTCCTTTTCCAAAGAAACCAGGCCACACCTTCCCGACCGGAGTCAGAGCCCCTTCCCCCGTCCGTTCTTTCTCTTTTTTGTTTCTTTGCGCCCATACTCGCGACTGCCTTGTATTTAACTTCTTTGTTCCCCCATTCTGTCGATGTTTTTTCTTTCCTCTTCCTTTTTCTTCCTCTCCTCTCTTCTTACACTCTTCTACTCTTTTACTCTTTCACACTCTCCATTTATCCTCTTTCGCACTTTGCAAACATCGCCAACCAACCAACCACGACGACCACTTACACAAATAAACCACACTTGACACTCTCGACCACCCCACCACTCCTTACTCAACACCTACCTTTACAATGGGCGACTCCGTTGCTACCACTACGGCTGCCTACGCAAAGCCCCAGCCTACCATGAGCGTCTACGCCGTTCACTGCCACATGTGCGGTGGTGTGTTTGTCATTAGCAACACCTGCACGAGCTGCTCCCACGTTCAGTGCCAGAAGTGCTTGTAAGGCGAAGACCTGGGCTATTGAGTCTGGGGCGTTGACCTGAGCCTGAGGCGTTGGCCTACACGAAAGGCCAGGTTCTGCCCGACTTACACGCCTGCACTGTCTGTCTGCTCAACCCTCGGAACCCACCGGGGGAAAAACGCGCCTCCCACATTCCCACACTTTTTTTTCGACGCCCCCCACGCGCAACCACTCGCAACCACTGCGAAGAACGGCGTCCCAGTTTTTACTGTCATCTGCTACTTTTTTTATCCGCCTATTCTTACGTTCCTGGCTTGCGGTGTTTTCGTCTTTTTTTTTTTTTTTTGCCTGCTCTGACGTCGGGCGAGGCACATGATTTTCAACTCGGACTTTAACGCGTTGCTTTTCTTTTCCCTCTCCTTTTCTCAAGGCGTTTGGCGACACCCATCATGAAGTGAGATGGGCAAAAAGGGCCGGATGACGGCGGACAACCAGGACAAACAGAACGGCGACAACAAAACAGCAACGGCGACAAAACAGGACGGACAAGAATGTGACGGCAACGTCTCGAAGTGCTTTTTTTCTTACATGGCCTTTTCATTTTCTTCTCTTCTTGGAAAATAAGACTGCGGGACGGCGGGACGACAGGACGACGGGCAAGGTCGACGGCGAAACCGGAGCGTTTCATTTTGCTTTACTTCTTTTTTTTTTACTTTTCACGACTGCTTTCCCTTTCACGATCCATTATTTTCAGCGGAATTCTCCTTTCATATACCCCCAAATGCCCCTCCATCTCGTTCATAAGATGTACCATCACGCAGTTATTGCTTAGCTATCTCAGGTAGCCAGTTCGTTTTAACTCTGCTCTCTATTTCTCTCAGACAGAAAATTGATCAAAAATTCCTCCAAAACAATGTGCATCTTATGCTGTCACTTGCTGTACCTGCTGTACCTTGTAGTAACGACCCAGCGGACGCCACACACCTTGTCGCCTGGTGGACAGAAGGTCGGATCGTGCCACCCACTGAAGGCCAGTAGACGGAAAATCTCACGCGATCTCTTACCTTGCTGTGTCTTAAAGTTTTTGCAGTTATTCCTTCCGTCTGAACAAGTTTGGCTTGATTTCCTCATTAGGAAGTAAACCACTGTCGGCAAGAAACGGAGTACCAGCGGTAGAACACAAAGCCGTATGCAGACACCCGAAGAGGCTCGAAAATACGGGCTCGTTGAAAGACAACTGACACAGACAATTACTCGAATGCAGTACACCTCTTCCTGCATCATATCAGCCGCATCAGACGGGAGCTTATGTACAATCGCCACAGTGTAAGGCTGGGACATCACAAGGCTGGCCAGAACTCGAGGTGTGAAGTGGCCAGTCAGTAAACTCGGTGCCTTTTCATGCTGCTCCTGTGCTTTAGACATTTAATATGCACGTCGTCTTATGCCAGATGAAAAAGACGTTTACTAACGGTATCGCTTCACAAGCTTTAAGTTTTAATATTGACAGACTTCAGATGTTTTATTTTGTGTATTTTTATTAAATCAATTTGTTTTATGGAAATAAAAAACTCGATAAAATACATCTTAAAAATATACTGCAGTACACTCAATTTAACAAAAACGATTAAAAAAATAATTAACGACACATTCAGATTATGTTTCGACCTTTTGATGAGATTCGCTCAACTCCAAGTGTTTCGATGGGCATTTGATTTACTGATCGTTCTGGCTGGCTGCCACCGACTACTACATCGTACTTCCGACACCCACCACGCTTTCCTTTTAAGAAACAAGATACAATTAGACAGAATGAGGCCTTTCTATAGACTTCATTAATAACTATTAACGTATTTTAAAATATACAGGTTTTTCAATACTGAAGTGCCTTCGTTCATGCTCGTCGATTTTGTTGATGTTTGCCAAAAGTGACCACGTGATTTTCGATGAAAGTTGAAGTGGGTCAAAACCAAAAGGGGCTAGCGCATTGGCATCCGACAGCCCAAAAAATTGTCGCGGCTGCCAAAAGCTTCAATTGATCGAACGACAGACGGTTCAAGCTGGTCGTGTTTTCCACCCATTGCCGCCTCACAACCACACACCATGCCTGCAAGATTACCAACATCGCTTGCGACGGCTGCAAGCCGCTGCAGCAGCTTCTTTTCCGGCTCGACCGCCCCGCGGGTGGCCGTTGCGTCGCTGCACAGCAGTGCCCGTCTCGCAGCTCCTCGTATGTTCAGACCTCATCTCGCGATTGTACAAGAACCTTGTTAACCCCCTCTCCCCAGCCCGGCATAACCCCTCGAGCGGCGCGTCTTTCCTCGACCTCGATAAGAACGAGTACAGCCGTCCCCGGTCTGCTGCTTCCTCCCAGGCCGGCGGCGGCGCCCCGACCGGCCACGGCCACCACGCGCCCCAGCGCTACGGCCCCCGCAGCGACGCCAACGCCGCCCTCAGCCGTGTGCTCTTCGACAGCGAAACCCGTCGCCGCATGCACGAGCGCCGCGAAGAACAGAAGCGCACGGCTTTGGAAAAAATGACGGAGCGCAAGACCACCGACGACTACGCGCGCCACCTGCACCGCAAGTTTACTGTGGGCGACATTTACTCGCCGCACGACATCAACCCCATGTCGCAGCACGCGTGGTCGCAGCCGTGGTCGCTCCAGATGGACACGGTGGACCTGGTAGGGATCAACCCGGTGGACGAGTACCGCAATTTCAGTATGATCTCCGAGTACGTGACGAGCACGGGCCGGATCCGGCACAGCAAGGACACGAAGCTGCGGCCCGTGAACCAGCGGCGGATGTCGCGGGCGATCCGGCGGGCGGTGGGCATGGGATTCCACCCGAGCACGCACCGGCACCCTGAGATTCTGGCGATGACGATGGCGGCACGGCCGGCGTTTACACCGCCAGGAAGTGGTGGACGGGGAAATAGACGCTAGAACTGTTTGTTTAGAGATGGTGCTGTTGATATTTGATAGCAGGGTAATACCAAAAAAAACCCCTGGTGTGTGTATAGTACAAAAAAAGATCCCAAGATATATGACTTTTTAACATTGTAAAGCCCGCTTTCTCTTTTCTTCCTAATGTGAATGTATTCCTTGTAGCATGCTGCCTCCGTTTTTGCTATATTTTTGGTCTATATACAGTTTTTTCGAACGTCCCACTTTCTATGGTGTGTTTCATGCCTTCATCTCTCGTGTGATCTTGTACCGGCGGAGACCTTCAAGAGTGGCCGTGCATCCGCGCTTCTTCACCTGCGCCCAGAGATCGGGGTATTCGGCGGCCGCCCAGTCGGCAAACGACGCCTGCAGATTCTGGCCGGGCAGAGCGTTGCAAGCAAGGCCAAGTCTATGTTGTTAGCAGTGTTTCTCATGGCGGGATCAAAAATGTTGTGGTAGGGGTTGAGGAACTCACGTTGTCAATGTTGGGCCGTATCCGACGCTCTTCTCCATGCCCGTAATCAGCTTCTGCACCTCCTCAATGTGGCCCTGGCCAGCTATCGAGCTGCTGTACGCATCAAACACATCTGGCGGCACGTCCACCTCCATGCGCTGCATCTTGGCCCACACCGACCGTGCCGTCGCGTCACCAAACGGCAAGCTCTCACAGACATAGAACAGGATCGCCAGACTGGCATACGAGGGGCCCTCGACAGACCCGTCAATCTCCGTCCAGAAGTCCAGTGCCCGTGACCGGTCACCGCTCGACGCATACGCCAACATCAGCGCATTGTACAGCCGCGTGCTCATCTGCACGCGCGTGTCCATTTTGAGCATATTGTGCACCATCTTGAGACCCGTCTCGTCAGGGTACCGTCCAAGACCTTCCAAGCAGCGCACATACAGGTCCGCCGTCGGCCGCAATGCTGGGTCGTTGGCACCCCGCATGTGGCCAAAGACATAGCAGCCCATATCCGGCCGCCGGCGGCGGAAGAACCCATCCATGACGCGCACACGGCTCGCGGGCGGCGTCTCCGCAAAATACTGCCGCAGCAGCGAGTATGCATCCCACGCGCGGGCTGTGCTGCTGCGCCGGCGGTCGGTAATGTAGTCCACAAACGCCTCGCGCACAACCGCACGCTCGTCGACCGAGTACTGCATGGCGTGCACAGAGAGTACGTCAATGACCTCGAACTGCTGGTCACTGCCGAAAAAGGTCATGCACAGCGACACAACGGTGGCCGGCTCGAGCGCCACTTGGCGGTTCTCGGCCGTGTCGAGCACATCGCGGATGCGCTGTGTGCTGTTGCTGGTGTTGCCCGACTTGGCCATGGCGGCGTCGGCCGTGGAGCAGAGTGCGCGGATGTACTTGTTGATGACGGGCGCGTCCTCTTCGTTGGGGCAGTCGATGCTCTGGAGGTGCATAAACGAGGCATAGGCGCCGCTCAGGTCGTTGGCGTCGACGCGGTAGTCGAGCTGCAAAATAAAAGTATGGGCGTCGGGGGCAATATCAAGGCCATCGGCACTCTCGGGCGCGGCACCCAGCTGGACAAATCGCTCGGCCAACAACACGTCACCCTTGGCAGCTGCTACACGAATCAGGCCGTTGACAGTGGTTGCATCGGGCGCCATGTTGGGCCGGTTGCCGTTGTGCTTGACCATCGTGGCAATCATATGACGGATCTCGTCGACGCCCTTGTCTAGCGATACGACGGCCCACTGGAAGATGACGTCCCAGACGTCCTTGGTCGGATTGACATCACACAAGTTCTGGAAGGTAGTCTGGATCCATTTCTGCTTCTCGGCGGGGCTGTCGCCACCGGTGCGCTGTGAGAAAGCCAGCAGTTCAGAATACGTCTGTGCTGTTGCCTGCCCCCGGTTGGCAATGGGCTTCTCGAACCAATCCCTTGTTTTTGAGTAGTTGTTTTGGCGAGCGTAAAATGTGGTCATGATCTCGTGGAAGAGCGGCATGTACTCGAGACCGGCGTCTTCGGCGGTCTTGGCTTCGGCCAGCAACGCCTCTTCGCGGCCTTCACGGGCCAACCCTTGCAGAACCAGCACCCACAGCTCTTTGTCACGTCGTGACCTTTTACTGCTGTCGCTTTGTTGCTGAATTTGTTCACCAGACTCTGTAGATGCTGCTGCAGACTTGGCTGTGAGGGGAGATACGGGCTGGCCTGGAAACCAGTACTTGTTCAGAAGCTCGGCGGCCTCGACGGACGCACCGTACTGGCACAGGATAAAGATGTGCCGCTTGAAGTCGAGTGGTGTATATGCCCGGCGCCGCCGCAGTTCTGTGTAGATATCGCGGCACATCTCGAGGTGGTCGCGCGCCGCGGCCGTATCGGCCGCGCTGCTGGGCGGCTTTGCCAGAGCTTCACGGGCAGCTCGCAGGTCATCCAGATCTAGATCGTGGGCAATGCCATCACTACTGCGTATCTGCTGCTGCTGCTGCTCTTCCAGATCCTGGCCCTCGTTCCGCAGGTACTGGTACAGCCGCCGGAACCATTGTGCCTGTGTCGCATTGACCCGCTTGCCATACTGGTACTTGTACGCAAAGAAGTCGCGGAAGGCCTGGACCAGCTCGTCATGCGGCGGTCGGCGGGTGTCCTCAGCGACACTGGCACGGAACTGCAGCAGGACATCGTAGCCGGGCTCGACATGCTGTTCCTTGAGCTCGCGGGGTGCAGATGTTTTGCGGAGGGCGCCGATGAATGTTCGCCTAGATGTTGTCGAGAAGGTTCGGGTGGTGGGTCTGGATATTGTGTCTGCCGTTGTTAAGCGTCGAGAATATCGTTGCGGATTGTGTGCAGGCTGCGAGCAGCCGGAGGAGGTCGTGGAAGGCGTGTTACGTGACGTCGAGAAGGAGCAGGAAGTCGATGTTGACGTCACAGACGAGACGGCGAGGTGAGCGTCAGAGCGGCCGTGCACGAGGCAGCGCCTGTACGCATTGCGCGCCGCCAAGTGCGACCGCATGACTGCTAGTAGGAGGTGTATTCGAGACCGAGGTGAAGAAGCCCGGGGGTGGGAGACGGAGAGAGACTGAAAAGAAAAGCTATGCGGGTGGACTGCGGGGAGAAAAAGAGTTAGCTCGGCCGGCCGGGAGACATTTCGGTGCGGGCAGGGCTCGGTTCGTCTGCAAAATCTCACCTCTGCATGGCTGCCGGCATCAATTGGTCGTCGTGGTTGTAGACAGTGCTCCTGTAGAGGGGTGGTGGCTCAGAAGAAAGGGCGCCGGTCGTTGGTCGTCGTTTGGTGGATCTTTGAGATGTCGTTCCAAATTGGGGACCTTCTTTTTTGGCCGGGTTTTTCTGCCGCGCCAAACTCCGCCAGCTGGGTCCTTCCTGCCCTGGCGCCAGCCAGTTACAGCGGTTGGAATTGGCTGCATTTGTGTGCATTTACGTTCACCAGTATTAGCACTAAAATCACTGACACTTTTTGGCACTGTAATAATTGGATCATAACATATAAATTTTCGCACTAAAGACACTGCTTTTGCTAACATCGCCGTTTTGTTTTCCGGGCATCTTTCGTCACGATGCAGTGTCTCCTTCCTTTTTCAGACCGTTTTCAAACCACACAAAGAGCATGTGATACGTCTTCGCTTGAAATAAACGACAACCACGGCAAGAACATGAACGTACCCAAGTCGCGCCTTCCATGCTTTTTGTCCCATCTTTCCGCTTTCGCTCTCACATGACCGCAATAGAAAACTGTCAAAAAGAGAAAGAGACACCCGAGTTTCGTCTCAGTGCAATTCCTTTTTTTGATGGCCTAGATCCCCAAACATGAAATGAGACAAATGAAAAGAGGGAAGGTTAAAAAAACACAAGAACGATTAAAAACTATTGAACAAACACCCTAAAAGACAAAAGAGAAAACACGCTTAGGCCCGGACAGCTGCGCCCAGTGCGCCGCCCGTGAACTGCGTGCCACCAGCCTGCCGTTGCGTGTTGCCGCCACCGCCACGGGCACCTCCCCGGCCGCCCCGTGCTCCGCCACCACGGCCACCGCCGCGGCCGCGGCCGCCTTGCCGGTCAAACGCGTTGGCCGAGCCCTGTGTGCGCTGCTCCAGTGTCCGCTCGTTCGACTCCGTGAGCGCGCTGGCCTTGTCGGACAGCGTGAGAGCCAGGCTCTGCAGGCGCGACAGCTCGACGCCCTTGCGGAAGATGACGGTCTGCTTGACCTGGTCGAGGGCGGCTGCCAGCTCCTCGTGGCTGATCATCTTGCTGATGATGGCCGAGATCTTGTGCGACTCCAGCTCAAACATGCTGCTGAGCGTCTCCAGGGCCAGGGTGTCGTAGAAGGGAGCGTAGGTAAACAGGAACGTGCGCACGCCCTCCTCCTGGATCTGCTTGGCCAGCATAGCCTTGATGCTGTCGGCCTGGGGCATCAGCTCCCAGATCTTGATGCTGTGGATGAACTCGATAGCCTTCTTCCACTCGCCCGCAGCCAGCGTCTTGGACGCCTGCATCACGTGGTCGCGCGTGTTCTCCGGCGGGCCCGTGAAGATCTGGCGCTCGTGGTACTCGAGCATGCGGCGGTACGTCTTGCTGATGACACGCTTCTTGATGTCGGGCGACGAGCCGGTCTGAGCCAGCAGCGGGATCTCGAGCAGCATGCTGCAGGTCAGGTACACGCACTCCAGCAGCTCCAGGTTGATGTGCATGTGGAACGGCAGCTGGCGCTGCTTCTCAATGCGCTCCTGCTCGGGCGTGACCTGGCTGTAGCGCTGGATCATGACGCCCTGGGCGAGCAGTTCCTTCTGGCGGCCACTGCCGCAGATCTCCTGCAGTGTGTTCTGCGCATCGTAGACAAGGCCCTTGCGGAACGCGCACAGGCCGACCTGCACCAGCGTGCGGTTGTACAGGATCTGCGACTGCACGTCGAAGCTGTTGATCGTCTCCTGCAGATGTGACATGAGCATCATGTCGCGGGCGCGGTAGTAGTCGTCGTGCAGCGCCAGGAAGTAGATCTGGCACAGCATAGCGCGGGCGCGGATAATGCCCTCGCTGTTGGCGAACAGGTAGCCGCACAGCACGTTGAGCAGGCCCGCGGGCTCGGCAGACTCGGCACGGGGGGCAATGGTCGAGTCGATGCCGCTCGTGACGGCCTTCCAGCTGTTCTCCTCCAGGATCTTGACGACCTGGGAGGGCTTGAAGTAGATGTGCTCGAGTCTCCGCATAACAATGCGGTTCAGGCTCTCCTGGGGGATCTCGAGGGACGAGTCCTTGCGGAGGGTCTCGTAGTAAAGCTGGCCGAGGACAATGGTGTTGTACAGGGCACCCTCGTCTTGCAGGCGGTCAATGTACTCGGAGGTGTGGGGGTCAATGTTCTGCAGCGAGCGGACCAGCTCGTCGTCCAGGCGCTCAATGTACGAGACAATGCTGCCGGGGATCTTGACGTACTTCTGGCCAGCCTCCAGAGTAGGCGGCTTGTCGTCATCGTCCCACTCCTCGGCGTTCTCAATGACAATGTACTCCTTGTTCTTCTCGAGGACACTGAACAGCTGGCCCAGCTCCTTCTCGGCGGCCTTCCAGTGGTCGAGGGGCATGAAGGTGGCAGCGCCCGAGCCCAGATCGAAGCGGGCCGAGACGAGCGTCAGGAGGACGCGGATCTGCTGGTAGGGCGTCACGGCAATCTCGTTGAGCTTCTCCATGATCTTGATCTGCTCTGGCCGGTCGGTGTTCTTCTTACCGCGGGACTCCATGATTGTCCGCAGCTGCTTGAAGATGCCCTCGGGCGTGAACTGAACAACACGGCCACCCTTGCCAACAACAGTCGAGAAGCCCTCGTCGTCGCCCTCCTCGGCGGTGGGCGCGAACGCGACCTGGGCCGGGGTTCTTCTTGGCGCAGGCGCGGCCTCCTCCTCGTCCGACTCCATAAAGTCATCCTTGTCGGCACGGTACTCGTCGATCTGGCTCTGGTACTCCTTGACAACCTTGCGTATGCGCTGCTTGACGGCGTTCAGGCCACGTGCGCTGGTCGCGTTCATCTTCTTGAGGGAGACCTTCTGCATGGAGATGGACTCGTTGAGGAAATCCTCGAGGTCGGCAACGGCCTTGATGTAGAGCTTGGGGGCCTTGGAGCCCTGGCGCAGCTTCTCGGCCTGGCGGTTCAGCTTGTCGAACTCTGTGGTAAAACGCGTTAGTATTGAGTCATCGCGTCTTTTGACCTCCAATCTTCAAATCCCAAACCAGGGGTTTCTGGGAAAACTCACCAGTCGAAATCGAGCCCCAGTCGTTAATCTTCTCGCCGTTCTCAATCGCCGTGATCGTGGCATCGAGCTCGTCGAACCGCTTGTCTTTGGCGCTCTTCACCTTGGCGGTGGTCTCCTCCTCATCGCTGCCCGAGTCGGAGTCGGCATCCAGCAAGAAAGCGTTGGCACCCCGCGGCTTGTCGCCGTCAGAGTCCGAATCCGAGTCCGAATCATCATCATCGTCGTCGTCGTCATCGTCATCGTCGTCGTCATCGTCATCGACCTCGTCGAGCTCCTCCTCCTCTTCGGAGTAGAGTTCCTCCTCGTCGGAGCTGCTCTCGCTCGAGCTGTCGTTTCCGGAACGGAAAAAGCGTGTGGCAGCCATATTTGCGGTTCGTATGTCTGCGATTTTTTGTCGATGCCGTGGGGGTCGGGTGGATGGTTGAGAAAAGGGCCCAGGGGTGATCGAGGGTGGTTGTCTTGTTTCTGCCGGAGGGGTGAAAAAAAAAGGGCTCCTGGCGATGCGTGTGTTTTGCTGGCTAGCCGCACAATGTGGACAATGGCAAATGGAGGGGGAACGAAAACGGAAAAAAAAACTGCCCAGACAGAAAAATTTACTGAATTTAGTGGGGGGTGCTGGGGCTAGAGAGGGCGGACTGGCAAAGCACGTGCCAGCTGGCAGCACTTGTGAGAGAAGAGAGGATGTGCACGTATCGCGTATGAACGTAGGCGGGGTGGGGACCAGTCGATAAGAGACACGTGAAATTACCTAAGCTCATCGCCTCCCCAAATAGGCAACCTACCCAGGCAAAAAAATCTTGCCGCTGGGGGAAGTCCGCCATACTACCGTGTCGCGACTTTTGGAGCTGGCTTGCAAGGGCAAAACAGTGCCTCCAAAACATCACCACCGAGCTCTCAACGACCTCGATCTGTCGCACATTGCCATCCTGCATCATCCAGGGTGAACGA
Organism: Sporothrix variecibatus; assembly: GCA_016097105.2. Lineage (NCBI taxonomy): Eukaryota > Fungi > Ascomycota > Sordariomycetes > Ophiostomatales > Ophiostomataceae > Sporothrix > Sporothrix variecibatus. The sequence goes on along the minus strand of JADMNI010000007.1, from coordinate 1,673,688 downwards.
ATATTTGCTTTGGACGTTCCTACTGAGCAATCGGTCCGGAACTGCACAGTAAAATAGTTTCCTCGCCACGGCGGACGCGAGGCGCGACGCTCGCCAGCCATCTGCAGCCCAGTGCTGCCTCAACATTTTCTGCATCTGCATTTTTCTGTTTTTTCATATCGCATTCATACATCAACACGACCCGGCCTTGCATCGACGGCTTGCATCATATCGCATCGCTCTTTCCTTTTACGACACGCATCTCCTTCTGAAGGGAGCACCCGCGCTCTAGCCGTTCGCTCCTTCCGTCTATCTCCCGATGTCGTCCCTTCCTCCCCCGCCGCCGGGATGGGCCCCTCCGCCGCCGCCGCCGCCGCCGCCCGACTCCTCTATGCTCCCGGCCCCTCCTGCGGTGCCTCCCCCGCCACCACCTCCTCCTCCCTCGGGCTACAAGCCACGTAGCGAACTCGAACTCGCCAAGCTCGAGCAGAAGAAGAACGAATGGCTCCGCACACGACGCAACCGTTTTGCCGAGAAGCGGAGGGGTGGCTTTGTCGAGACACAAAAGGCCGATATGCCGCCTGAGCATCTGCGCAAGATTGTCAAGGACATTGGCGACGTGTCCCAGAAGAAGTACACTAGCGACAAGCGCAGCTACCTCGGTGCGCTCAAGTTCATGCCGCACGCCGTCCTCAAGCTGCTCGAGAACATGCCCATGCCCTGGGAGTCGGCACGTGAAGTCAAGGTGCTGTACCACGTCAACGGTTTGCCTGACGCTCGTCAACGAGATCCCGCGCGTCATTGAGCCTGTGTTCCATGCACAGTGGGCTGCCATGTGGTCGGCCATGCGCAACGAGAAGCGCAAGCGGCGGCTGTTTAAGCGCATGCGTTTCCCGCCTTTTGACGACGAAGAACCGCCTCTGTCCTGGTCTGAGAACATTGAGGACGTCGAGCCGCTCGAGCCGATCCAGATGGAGTTGAACGAGGATGAGGACGATGCCGTGTACGAGTGGTTCTACGACAGCCGGCCGCTGGTGGACACGCCGCATGTCAACGGTCCTAGCTACAAGACGTGGAACTTGAATCTGCAGCAGATGGCGGCTCTCTATCGTCTGAGTGGCCCGCTCTTGAGCGAGAACTACGACGAGAACTACTTTTATCTATTTGAGCCCCAGAGCTTTTTTACGTCCAAGGCCTTGAACGTGGCTCTACCGGTAGCGCCCGCTTCGAGCCGCTGTACAAGGACATTGACCCCAACGACGAGGACTTTGGCGAGTTCAACGCCATCGACCGTATCATTTTCCGCAGCGCGATCCGCACCGAGTCGCGTGTTGCCTATCCCCACCTCTACAACTCGTTCCCGCGCAGTGTGCGGAACTCGTGGTACGCCCACCCGCAGACGGTGTACACACTCACCAAGAACTCAGACCTGCCCGTGTTCCACGTCGTGTCCAACATCAACCCAGTCTCGTCGCGCTCTGATACTAAGTTTACGTCCACGAGCCACGAGAACGAGGTCTTCGGCTACGGCAGCAACGAAGAGCCCGAGGAAAGCCTGTTTGAGCTCCCTGCCGGCCTGGAGCCGTTCATGGCCGACGAGGACCTGACCACGGACGACACTTTCGATGCTATTGATTTGTGGTGGGCACCGTACCCTTTCAACCGCCGCTCTGGCAAGATGGTGCGCGCCCAGGATGTCCCGTTGGTCAAGTGGATGTACCTCGAGCACCCGCCTCGTCCTATGCCGATGAAGGTCGGTGTCTCGTACCAGAAGCTGCTCAAGACCTTTGTTCTTAATGAGTTGCACAAGAAGAAGCCCAAGACGCTCCAGCGGCAGGACCTATTGCGGACACTGAAACAGACCAAGTTCTTCCAGCAGACGACGATCGACTGGGTGGAGGCCGGTCTGCAGGTGTGCCGGCAGGGTTTCAACATGCTGAACCTGCTGATTCACCGCAAAAACCTGACGTACCTGCATCTCGACTACAACTTTAACTTGAAGCCCGTCAAGACGTTGACGACTAAGGAGCGCAAGAAGTCGCGCTTCGGTAACGCATTCCACCTGATGCGTGAGATCCTGCGCCTGACCAAGTTGATCGTCGATGCCCAGGTCCAATACCGCCTCGGCAACATCGACGCCTTCCAGCTGGCAGACGGCATCCTGTACGCATTCAACCACGTCGGCCAGCTGACGGGTATGTACCGCTACAAGTACAAGCTGATGCACCAGATCCGGTCGTGCAAGGATCTCAAGCACTTGATCTACTTCAAGTTCAACGCTGGTGGCATCGGCAAGGGCCCCGGCTGCGGTGTCTGGGCACCGGCCTGGCGCGTCTGGCTATTCTTCATGCGTGGTATCATCCCGCTGCTGGAGCGCTGGTTGGGCAACTTGCTGTCGCGTCAGTTTGAGGGCCGTCACAGCAAGGGTGTGGCCAAGACGGTGACCAAGCAGCGTGTCGAGTCGCACTTTGACCTAGAGCTGCGTGCGTCCGTCATGGCCGATTTGATGGACATGATGCCCGAGGGTATCCGCCAGAGCAAGGTCAACACGGTCCTGCAGCATCTCTCGGAAGCCTGGCGCTGCTGGAAGAGCAACATTCCCTGGAAGGTGCCTGGTCTGCCTGCACCCATTGAGAATGTCATCCTGCGCTACGTCAAGGCTAAGGCCGACTGGTGGATCTCGGTGGCGCACTACAACCGTGAGCGTATCCGGCGCGGTGCCACGGTCGACAAGACGGTCGCCAAGAAGAACGTCGGTCGTCTGACGCGTCTGTGGCTTAAGGCCGAGCAGGAGCGCCAGCACAACCACATGAAGGACGGTCCCTATGTGTCGTCGGAAGAGGCTGTTGCGATCTATACGACAACGGTGCACTGGCTGGAGTCGAGAAAGTTCTCGCCGATTCCCTTCCCCAGTGTCTCCTACAAGCACGACACCAAGATTCTGATTCTGGCTCTCGAGCGCCTGCGCGAGTCGTACTCGACCAAGGGCCGCCTGAACCAGAGCCAGCGCGAGGAGCTTGCCCTTATTGAGCAGGCGTACGACAACCCAGGCACCACCCTCGAGCGCATCAAGCGTTTCTTGTTGACACAGCGCGCGTTCAAGGAGGTGGGCATCGACATGAACGACAACTACAGCACCATCAAACCCCGTCTATGACATTGAGCCCATCGAAAAGATCAGCGACGCCTACCTCGACCAGTACCTGTGGTACCAGGCCGACCAGCGCCACCTGTTCCCTGCCTGGATCAAGCCGTCCGACTCGGAGGTGCCGCCGCTGCTGGTGTACAAGTGGACGCAGGGCATCAACAACCTGCAGAACGTGTGGGAGACGGCCGACGGCGAGTGCGATGTTCTCATTGAGACACAGCTGTCCAAGGTCTACGAGAAGATTGAGCTGACACTGCTCAACTCGCTGCTCCGTCTCATTATGGACCACAATTTGGCCGACTACATTACCGCCAAGAACAACGTCACTCTCGCTTACAAGGACATGAGCCACGTCAACAGCTACGGCATGATTCGTGGTCTGCAGTTTGCGGCCTTTGTCTTCCAGTACTACGGCCTGATTCTCGATCTGCTTCTGCTGGGCCCCCAGCGTGCCAGCGAGATTGCCGGTCCGCCGCACGCCCCCAATGATTTCCTACAGTTCCAGGACCGCGAGACCGAGACCAAGCACCCCATCCGTCTGTACACGCGCTACATTGACAAGATTTGGGTGTTCTTGCGCTTCACGGCCGATGAGTCCCGCGATCTGATTCAACGCTTCTTGACCGAGCAGCCCGACCCCAACTTTGAGAACGTCATTGGCTACAAGACGAAGCGCTGCTGGCCCCGTGATTCACGCATGCGCCTGATGCGCCACGATGTCAACCTGGGCCGTGCCGTCTTCTGGGATCTCAAGAACCGTCTGCCCCGCTCGGTGACCACAATCGAGTGGGAGGATACGTTTGCCAGCGTGTACAGTCGCGACAACCCGAATCTGTTGTTCTCGATGGCCGGCTTTGAAGTGCGCGTGCTGCCCAAGATCCGCAACCAGAACGACGAGTTCCCGGTCAAGGACAGTGTCTGGTCGTTGGTGGACAACACGACCAAGGAGCGGACCGCCCATGCTTTCCTGCAGGTCACCGAGGAAGATGTCGCCAAGTTCAACAACCGCATCCGCCAGATTCTGATGTCGTCCGGCTCGACCACCTTCACCAAGATTGCCAACAAGTGGAACACCGCCCTCATTGCCCTGTTTACCTACTACCGTGAAGCCGCCGTATCGACTGTCAGCCTGCTCGACGCCATTGTCAAGTGCGAGACCAAGATTCAGACCCGTGTCAAGATTGGCCTCAACTCCAAGATGCCCTCGCGTTTCCCGCCCGCCGTCTTCTACACGCCCAAGGAACTGGGTGGTCTCGGCATGATCTCTGGCTCGCACATCTTGATCCCCACAAGCGACAAGCGCTGGTCCAAGCAGACGGACGTCGGCGTCACCCACTACCGCGCCGGTATGACGCACGACGAGGAGACTTTGATCCCCAACATCTTCCGCTACATTATCCCCTGGGAGGCCGAGTTTGTCGACTCGCAGCGTGTGTGGACCGAGTACTCGCAGAAGCGTCTCGAGGCCAACCAGCAGAACCGCCGTCTCACACTCGAAGATCTCGAGGACAGTTGGGACCGCGGTCTGCCGCGTATCAACACGCTCTTCCAAAAGGACCGTTCCACACTGAGCTTCGACAAGGGTTTCCGTGCCCGCGCCGACTTCAAGATTTACCAGCTAATGCGCAGCAACCCCTTCTGGTGGACCAGCCAACGCCACGACGGTCGTCTGTGGTCGCTGCAGAGCTACCGCACCGATGTCATTCAAGCTCTGGGTGGTGTCGAGACCATTCTCGAGCACAGCTTGTTCCGCGCCACCGGATACGCATCCTGGGAGGGTCTCTTCTGGGAAAAGGTATGCACCCCTCAATACCCTCGATATGATGAAAAAAACAACGCAGCAGGACAACTGACCGAGTTCCAAGGCTTCCGGCTTCGAGGAGAGCATGAAATTCAAGAAGCTCACGTCCGCGCAAAGGAGTGGTTTGTCTCAGATTCCGAACCGTCGGTAAGTTGATATCTCATCCCAAGCATCACGAACATTGTTTTTGGTCTCTCATCCTAACTTTTCGTCCTAGCTTTGTCCTCTGGTGGAGTCCAACGATGAACCGAGCCTCCGTGTATGTTGGTTTCCAAGTTCAGCTTGATCTGACTGGTATTTTCCTTCATGGCAAGCTTCCGACTCTCAAGATCTCGTTGATTCAGTAAGTTTTCCCCTTCGTTCTTTCCATCATTTTGTGGGGCCGACCCGCTTCCATCCCGTTCCCGTCTTTTTGTGGGTCACATACATTTTCATCCAACCATATGTCTATGTGGGGCTTTTACATGGGATACCACGTGACTCTTTCATCCCGAGACCTCGAGATCTCAAGATTTCAAAACATTCACTCTCTTCCATCGCATATCTTTCGCGTCTTTTATCTGAACATGCCGCTAACCAACGCAGGATCTTCCGGGCCCATTTGTGGCAGAAAATCCACGAATCCGTGGTCATGGACTTGTGCCAGGTCTTCGACCAAGAGCTCGAATCGCTCGGCATCGAGTCCGTGCAAAAGGAGACGATCCACCCTCGCAAATCGTACAAGATGAACAGTTCGTGTGCCGATATCCAGCTGTTCCCTAATCAGCGATGGAACGTGACGCGCCCCTCGTTGCTGTTTGACTCCAAGGACTCGCTCGAGGCAACGACAACCGACAAGTTCTGGATCGATGTGCAGCTGCGCTACGGTGACTACGACTCGCACGACATTGAGCGCTACGTCCGTGCCAAGTACCTCGACTACACCACGGACAGCATGAGTCTGTACCCTTCGCCTACCGGTCTGATGATTGGCATCGATATGGCCTACAACCTGTACTCGGCGTACGGCCAGTACTTCCCTGGTCTCAAGATTCTCATCCAGCAGGCCATGGCCAAGATCATCAAGGCCAACCCGGCTCTGTACGTTCTGCGCGAGCGTATTCGCAAGGGCCTGCAGCTTTACGCATCAGAGAGCAACCAGGAGTTCTTGAACTCGCAAAACTACTCGGAGCTCTTCAGCAACCAGACGCAGCTGTTTATCGATGACACCAACGTCTACCGTGTGACAATCCACAAGACGTTCGAGGGCAACTTGACAACCAAGCCCATCAACGGTGCCATTTTCATCTTCAACCCGCGTACCGGTCAGCTCTTCCTCAAGATCATCCACACGAGTGTCTGGGCCGGCCAGAAACGTCTGGGTCAGCTCGCCAAGTGGAAGACGGCCGAAGAAGTGGCGGCACTGATTCGTTCGCTGCCCGTCGAGGAGCAGCCGAAGCAGCTGATTGTCACGCGCAAGGGTCTACTGGATCCGCTCGAGGTGAACCTGCTCGATTTCCCCAACATCTCCATTCGCGCTTCCGAGCTGCAGCTGCCGTTCCAGGCCGCAATGAAGGTCGAGAAGCTGGGTGACATGATTCTGCGCGCGACCGAGCCGCAGATGGTCCTCTTCAACCTCTACGACGAGTGGCTCAAGAGCGGTATTTCTTCGTACACGGCCTTCTCGCGTCTTGTCCTGATCCTGCGCGCGCTGCACGTCAACCAAGACAAGACGAAGCTGGTTCTGCGGCCCGACAAGACCATCATCACCCAGGATCACCATATTTGGCCCACGCTGTCGGATGAGGAGTGGATCAAGGTGGAAACACAGCTCCGCGACCTGATTCTCAACGACTACGGCAAAAAGAACAATGTCAACGTGTCGAGTCTGACCAACAGCGAAGTCCGCGACATTATTCTTGGCATGGAGATTTCGGCGCCGTCGATGCAGCGCCAGCAGGCCGCCGAGATTGAAAAGCAGCAGCAGGAGCAGCAGCAGCTGATGGCGACCACGACCAAGACGCACAACATCCACGGTGAGGAGATGATTGTCACGACCACGTCGCAATTTGAAACGCAGACGTTTGCATCCAAGACGGAGTGGCGCACGCGTGCCATTGCCACGTCGAACTTGCGGACGCGCGCCAACAACATTTACGTCTCGCCGGCCGATAGCGACAGCGGTGCCATTACCTTTGTGATGCCCAACAACATTCTCAAGAAATTCATAACGATTTCCGACCTGCGCGTCCAGGTGGCCGGCTACCTGTATGGCTCGTCGCCTCCCGAGACCGACCAAGTCAAGGAGATTCGCTGTATTGTTCTGGTGCCGCAGATTGGCGGTCTTCGGGGTGTCCAGCTGCCGCAGAACCTGCCGCAACACGAGTACCTCAAGGGCCTCGAGCCGCTGGGCATCATCCACACCGTCTCGGGCAACGAGCTGCCCTACATGTCTGCCGCCGACGTCACCGAGATGGCCCGCCTCCAAGAACAACACGAGTCGTGGTCCGTTAACCGCGACAGTAACGTCTCTGTGTCTGTATCTTTCACGCCTGGCAGTGTCTCGCTGTCCGCTTGGGGCCTGTCACCTCAGGGCTTCTCGTGGGGTGTCCAGAACAAGGACACACAGAGCGACCAGCCCCAGGGCTTCACGACCAGCATGGGCGAGAAGCGCAAACTGTTGCTGAGCCCCAAGTACAAGGGCTTCTTCCTGGTGCCCGAGAACGGCCGGTGGAACTACAGCTTCATGGGCTCGGATTTCGCTGGTCTGGCCAAGAAGAGCGTGCACGTCAAGCTCGACACACCGCAGCCATTCTACAGCGACCAGCACCGGCCGCTGCACTTCCAGAACTTTGCAGAGCTCGAGGACATTTGGGTGGACCGCGACGACAGTTTCGCCTAGATGGACGAGCAGATATGAGGAAAAGGCGAAAGGGGCATACGTGCACAAGACACGAGCCAAGAGCAACGGTGGGGGAGAATATCGACAAAAAGGCGCAAGTGGGCAAAAAAAAAAAAGCTTCTTGTATTTTTATTTGCATGTTTGATCTTCATTTTCGGACTTCTAAATGGCACGGCGACGCTGCATCATGAGTTTGTTTCCAGTTTCGATTTTACTAATAGCCTCTGATTTCATTTGCATTTGCGTTTTCACGTTCAGCTTCATAGTCACTTGACCAATTAACATTGTACCCTTTACTTTTTACTTTTTATCTTTTTCGACTTACCTTTAAACATGACGCCGGGCCGAGATGTTTAGCAAAAATGCGCGCGTATAAGTGTGTCAAAATACGAGCAGCTGTCAGATGACCAATACACAACTTCGGCGAACACAGCAGTTCCAGCTTGGCGCCAAAGGACATCACCGCGAAGGTCGCCGTCGTCAGCTGCTCCTTCTCATCATATAAAGGGCTCGTGCCGTTCCTAAGCATCTTTCGTGACAGACGCGGCTTCATTGATCGCGCCTTCCCTCACAAGGCACAGCTTGGTAAGAACTCAACAAGCAGGGCGACTGGCGGCAACTGCCCAGCCGAGGCCGTCAGATCCATCAGGCGCTTTTGTATTATGTTTTTTTTTTCTTGCCAATTCACTTTTCGCTTGCTCGCGGATAGCTCAGACGGTTTCGCGGAATCAGCGCCTCGTAGTGGTGATCAAGTAAATTGCACAGATTCATGCATTAATGCATTGCAAGCAAATCAAAGTGCGCGGCGCTCTGCGGCCAGCAATAGATTTGGCAGATTTGGCGCCAGCCTTGTTCAGGAGGATGGGCGCGGAAGGTGGAGTGGGGTATGCAGAAAACAACAGGGCAGGCACGACGGGGACTCTCTTTCTCTCTCGAAAAAAACAGGGGCGACACGAGGAAGTTATGGGGCAAGCAAATGGGGTGGGAATATATGGAAAATTCGAACAAAAATGGAAGGAACAGAGGGTGCACATGCTTGCATGTAAGAATGTAAGAATGTCAAAAAGTAGGAAGGAGGCTCGGGTAGGGAAAGAGCAATGCGACGCAGCTTCCAAGAAAGGAGAATGGAACAAGAAACAAAACGAATGTGACCAGTCGCACCTGCTGCCACAAATAGGACAAGGCCCTGCAGAAGACGTTCCTGCGTACCTGCATTTCGCTGCATTCTGCTGCAGATACATTTCGGAGGATATGCCCCTCGCGGGCAAGTGACAGGGCCAGGCCCGGCGTGCAAATATTGAACAAACCAAGGAAAAGAACGACCAGGCTGGCTTTGCCTTGTCTGGCCGGCGATGCCAGGCCCAGGGGAGGGGGGCGTGGGAGGGTTTCCGAATCGCCGGGAACACTTGCCTGCTGGTTCATTGTTTCTTCTGTCCGCTCTTTCCTCGTTCGTGTTCCTTCCTGGGCTGTCATAAGCCGCGTAATACTAATACGTCCAATGTTCTTTCCGTTTAATCTTACCAGACAACGTACAACCACAGCACCGGGAGGTACGGAGGATGGGTACAAAGAGGGAAAGAGTGACGGGGTGAAGCGGCGGGTTCGACATTTAAGGAAGGGACGCCTGTGAGGCAACCTGTCACGCTCAATGGCAACTGATGTTCTGCAGATGCATGACCGTGCGTGTCGCTTGGCGCTCCTGGACGAGGACAGCGTGCCTGCACCCGTCGCTATTCTTATTTCTTATTTTTGTGTGAGGGTGCACGTCAAGCGAGCGACAAGGGGATGACGACACAGTGTTCGTATCTAATAAGATCGGAAATGCTCCATAAATTAGAGCAGGAAGGAGAAAATGGAAATCATCAGCAAAAAGCATATCTTTAAGGCAGGAAGGAGCATCTGACATCAGAGGGGGGCATTAAAGCGAATCTTGGCAGGTGCGGAACAGGTTATGAACCGATTCCAGCTTCCCGGAGAAAGCGCTCTTGCCCACAGGACTAAACTGCCTGGGACACAATTACCACTGTATTCGGAAGGAGAAATACGTCTCCGCAAAGTGCTTGTTAGGAAAGCGCGACAGGGAATATCGCAGTTTGGGGCAGGCGCACAAGCACATGTTGGGCGTTCCTTCCGTGTTAGTCGATTCTTCGGCTTTGCACGACAGATATCGTTCGTCTGTAAATTTCGTCTCTTTTTTTCTGGTCATTGCGTCCAGAGTTTTCCCCTGTCTGGTCTGGGTACTGTTGGTTCCTGCTCTCCCGAATTCCTGTTTTCTGCACGCCCAGGCTTTGCTGCAATAGCGAACAGTCCTATGGCGATTATTGTTAAGGGCTCTTCCAAGATATATACGAGGGTATGATTTCGTCTGTAAATGGCGATGCGCGGCAGTACCAACCGGCGGCGACGATGTGCGAGGCAAGAGCGACCGCGCAGGAGAAAGAAGCTCCTTCCTTCGCAGAGTCCAAGAAAGTTTTAAGTCGTAGAGTGCATGCAATCGCGCGATTGCGCGCGGCAGGTGTGACCTGTGTGCAGCTTCCAGCCACGCGTCAGACGGTGCTCAAACGCAAAGGTGGCCGATCAGGAGTCGCAGAGTTTTCAGGATCGGAATCTGCGACCGACAGCTCAAAGCAGATGCTCACAAAAAAACACACAGACTCAGCGCATGCAGCGCACACGACGCACGACATGCGAGCTGAACGACCAATCGCTCCTTCGTGTTTAGGATCCTGCGGCTTTCGCAGTTGTGGCTGAACGTGGCAACGTCGCCAATTGTGCGCTCTTGTATTTCGATTGGTGACTTGCCACAATACACAAAACAAAGGATGCAAGTTCAAGCACACCAAAAGAAGATTCCAAGGAAGAAAAGAACAATTCGAGTCCCGGCCGTGCACCACCCACGTCTCTCCGTCCCGCCCACCTTGTCGACTTTCTGTTGTATTACAGAGAAGGTAATAAAAGACGCCGGTCGAACAGGGTGCCAAAAGGGCTCCAAAAAGGTACGAATGCATTGTCGCGAAAAGAACATCAGAAAAATCATCCAAAATCATGGTAAGAAATGTTCATGTTGACAATCTCAAAATAGGAACCAGCAGATCCAAGCAGCCCCAGCAGCCCCATGGGCCTCGACACGCCGCACACCCTGGCTCTTGGCCGGCTCCATCTACCCATCTTTTCCTGCTTTGGGCATCAGCTCGATTCCTTCGCGACGCGCTAGAAGCTTTGCATCTGGCTTTCTAGAATGCACCGAAATCAATCGTTCAATTCTTCTCATTTCAACCCCCCTGTCGGACAACACACTCTCGACACCAAAGGGCCCAGCACACCCAACAGGGGCCCTGACAAGGGCCTGGCAGCATAATGTTCGTTTTATTGCTGGGTTCCGAGCTTCAGGACTTCTTTATGCATATCCCTGTCCGTCCAGCAGCCGCGCTCCCCCTCCCAGCAGTTGCGACTCCTTTGCGAACGGGAGGATCTTCTTGTATTCGTACATTTATTTGGGCTTTTGCTTGATTGCCTGGACGCTTTGCACTCTATCTGACGAGCTGGCCCCTCTTACCCGCACCCTTTTCTCTCTTTTGGGGGCGTTTCCTCTCTCTCGCCGCCGCCTGCCTGGTCACCAGGTCTACGGGCATTGACGCGAGGGCATCGTGTAATCTTGGAGTGGCCGAAATGGACAGGCCATGCCCAGGTCGAAATCAGGTCCAACCACCGGCGTTGAGCGAAGAGCATCATCGCTGCAAGGACTCTCCTGGCCCATCCAGCACCAGTGATCCAGAAAAGACGATGCGGCGTGTGAAGAGACACAAGGACTGCGAGCACGATGGCAATGCATGAACATGAAGCTGCTTGTGTCGCTCCTCATGTCGCTCTTCATCAGAGCTGCTTTCTCGCATCACACGACGCGCACACCTCTCACCGCAGCACTCCGGACGTCCCCTGCCAGTCTGCTGAATATCTTTACTGCATCCTGTTGGACGCTGTCGAATCTGTCGAGCAAACTCTCCAGCCAGCTCCCGACAGCTTGGTCAACTCCCTCCACGTTCATGTCTGACCCCATGCAGAATACGACGCCCGCACTGTCTGGCTGGCTCTTGATCTGATGTGGCCGTCCAGATCGAGTTACTGCCCGACTTGGCCTTGTCAGCTCATTTTCATACGATTTTTCAACGTCCGGCGCTTTGCACGTCAACTCTGCCCATGGCATGACGCACGCGCTCCGGGCCCTGGCCTGTTTCGAGCAAGTAGCGCACCTGCTAAATCGTTGAAGGAATCGGCCTCGGACGCACGACGCAGAAGTGTGTTGTCTTCCTTCGGAGCATAATGCAGATAGAGCGTGGAGCATCGTACGGAATACTTGCATGTACATTGTTTCTTGCCTGTACGGAGTACTTACATACTAATATGCATCTCACTTTGCATCTCACCATGTACTTTGTACCACACAACAACTTGCATGCCACGACCACAACCACAACCACGCCAGCACAAACTACCGGAGGCTCTCGCTCACCGCTGCAAGCCGTATGGAGCGCTGCACGCCTATCGTTTGGTCTTTGCTCTTCACGCGGCGGCCACGCCAGCAAGCACTAGGCCCGCCACTGCCACCTTGGGTTGCATCATAACAGACGTCTGTTAAGACGACATGCCTGGAAGAGGACGCGGACAGAAACAAAATAGCGGCACTTTTTGCTGGCTCTCGAAACCTGTCGCAACGCGCCGAAGCCTGTGCCCTCCGTACCAGCCTTCTAGTTTTTCTTCTTCCTCTTATTTCTTCTTTTCGTCTTGTCCTTGTCCTGTCGTCTGCCCCGTCCTTGACACTCATCCTTCCGCTGTCTCCTGTCTCTTCCCCCAGTCTGTCGCCTGTTACGGCAAAATCACCACCCGAGATATATACTCAAAAATTGGGCCATGCCAGGTTCGAGAAGACCATCGCCATGGATTACGAATAAACCTTCTCGGGCACTATTTTATGGCGCCAGCAGGAGGGGCAAAACGACAGCGAGAAGGACGGGAAAAGGGACAATAAAAAGAAAGGAAAAGGAAGCCGTGACGTTTCTCTTCTAAGTTCTCTCTGACAGTTATGTGCCGCGTGGTCCCTCGTCTGCCGCCTACGACGTATCTCAGTACACTGGATCTCATGGTTTCTCGCCACTGTTGCCGCTCGTGCCAGCAGTCCATCCCCTCCAGTCGGCTCCTTTCTGTCCGGCAGCGAACCGCACGGAATGTCCCAGATGGGGGCGTGAGTGGGAGGCTTTCCGCATCACCACTCGCCTTTTTTACCTGTTCTTCGCTTGCGGGCTCTCCCTCGTTACTCGTCACTCGTGCATCGTCCCAACTGCAGGGTCGAAAGTGTTTCATGTTGTGATGGCCAATCCGACTGTGTGTGTTTTGCATTCTTCTATGCGTTCTCGATGCTTCTGCCTCAGTGGACTGCCTAGAGCCTGCTAGCCCCATCCTCCCCAGCCCTCCACGATGCTTTTTTTACTTCCTTTTCCCCTCTTTTGACTCTTTTTTTCTCTCTTTTTTCCATCAGCCTTGAGCCTCGACCTTTGTTAGCTGATAATTGCGTATTTGTTGACTGGCTCGTGCTTTTCTAGTTTTTAGTTTTTTTTTCATGCTATCTGATTTTCACGGCGCTGTTTTCTTTCCTGTGTTAGCCCCCCCCCCCCCTTCCTCCCCAAAGCACACCCTGGCACCTTTCCCCAACCCCTGTATTGTTGTCTTCTGGGGCCGGGGCCTGACTGTTTCTATATCCGGCATGCAAGCCATGGCATAAGATCACCAATTTATGCTACCTCATCGGACGCTGGGCAAGGTAAATGCCAACCCCCCTCCCCCTCCACGTCTTCAAGCATCTTCGACGTGTTCTCCGTCCTGCGTGTTGCGTACTCTTGTAGTGCTTGGTTCACATCCCAGTAGCGGCAGACCAGGGGAGGGGGTCAGATTCTTGGGTGCTGCCCCCATGAATTCTCTTTTTTAAAGTTGGCTCTTCCATCCTGTCTTTCTTTGTCCATCCTACACTACTGAGGTACCTTCCCACCATCCGCCACCCACCGTGCGCTCATATATGGGCTCTTATAAGTATAAGATAGTCCCGACACACACTCGCATGTACCACGGCGGTGACAAGTTGCTCACGTTCTTTCCATCCGTACTCGGCCCCTGACTACGTCTTTTTTTGCTTTTTATCCTTTGCCTTGACTACGGAGATCAGACGATAATGCACTCCCGCCCTGCATAGATCATCTTCAGCTACATCTCGCCTCTACCATCGACGGGACTCTTGTACATGAACGCAGCACACGATCAGCCCAACGAGCCAAACCCTACGATCGACCCCGGCACCAGACGCATGGAAAGCACAGCAACTCCCTTTTACCTCCTTCGTCCTTTTTTCACGCGTTTTCCGTTCTTAGCCTTGTAAGGGTATGAGTGTGTGTTATTGAAATACTCGGCCCGCCGCACCACACGCCTCCCTCTGGCCAGAGTCTTCTCTCTTTTATTCTCTCTCCTTCTCCCACTTCGGTACTCTCGCTATTACACTCTTTTTACTGTTCGCCCCATTGCACGAAGTACATACACCGCACTTTTATTTGTCAACCGCACTCGCTCTCGCCACGCTCGCTTTTCTGTTCCATTCTTTCCCAGCATCCAACCTGTTCATCAACACATCTTTAGCCTTCAGCATCGATCAAAAGAAATCAAAATAAGCTCCGTTTGCCCCCGACAGGACCAGAATCAAACAAGACGCATGCGGTCGTTTTCCGATAGCAACTCCAGTCACTCCTTCACGGTCAAGGACGGCGGAAACCAGACGGCCGTGCACCCGCACCGACTTCCGGGTTTAAGCCTCAGCCACGGCAACTGCAACGGTAACAGCAACAAACACAACGGCAACAACGTGTGCCCGGGGTCCAACACGATCCCTCTCCACGCTTTTGACGCAGTCGCCCTCCGGGGCCCGGTCTATCAAATTCTTTCCCTTCAGAGTCCGGCGACCAGCCAGAGCGGCTCGCTCTGGCGGAACCCATGTATAGCAGACACGCTGGCGAGCAACTACAGAGTAGGGCCAGACTACAATGTCGATTACTCTCCCCAGGACTCGCACCCTGGCGAGCAGCAGCAACATAGTCAAACACCACAGTCCTACGAGCCGCAACAACAGCAGCATCACAGTCGGTCCTCGCTGCATCACATCGGCACCGGCGGTTCCTTGCACGACGCAACCGACCAACAGCACCACACGGCGCATCACCACCAACAGCAGCAGCAACAACAGCAGCAACATCAACAATCACACCAACACACGATGGCGCACCACCACGCAGGAGCGGGCCACCACCCTCACCAGGTGCTGATGGACCCGAGCCAGATGGGAGCCCACCATGCAGCCGCGGCGGCGGCCAGGCATCTTGGGCACCACCCAGGGCAGGCACACTACGGTGCACCTATCGCCTCACCGCACGCAGTTGTCACACCGCTCTACCCTGGATTGACAGCATCCGTCGGCACCACAGCCGGAGTCAAGCGGGCGCGGCCTGATGACCTGGATCTCACCGTGTCGGGAATACCGGATCTGGAGCAGAGCGACCTCGACTCTATGGGCGCATATGGACAGCCGACAGGAACACCACAACAATCAACGCCACAGTCTCTACCTCCAACCCATCACCACCACCGACTACCAGATACGGGGCCTCCTTCGAAGATGATGCGGCGCGACGGCGATGGTGGAGGCGGAGGCGGTGGAGGTGCACCGAGTGTAGTTGGCCAAGCCGGCATGCCACCTCCAGCTCCTCGGCCAAGAGGGCCCAAGTTGAAGTTCACACCAGAAGACGACCAGCTTCTGATCGACCTGAAGGAGAACAAGAGCTTGACATGGAAACAAATAGCCGACTTCTTTCCGGGGCGATCCAGCGGTACACTGCAGGTCCGCTACTGCACAAAGTTGAAGGCAAAGACGACACAATGGACAGACGAGACGGTAAGCAACCCCCCTCCAATTTTTTTTTTGTCGTATTTAGGCGCACACTAACGATAGCAGGACCAAAAACTCCGGACGGCTCTCCAGGACTATGAAAACGAAAAGTGGCGCATTGTGGCCAACAAGGTCGGCACGGGATTCACACCGGCGGCCTGTCGTGAGCGCGCAGCACAGATGATGGGTGGGCCCTTATAGCAATCAATGTCTCCGCCAGGAGCCAATCCTGAGTCCGGGGACACCACCATCTACGCTGGCCAGCACCAGCAGCAGCAGCAGCAAGCGCAACAACAGCATCAACAACACCTTCACCAGGCGCAGCAGCAACACCAGCATCACCAGCATCAGCAACACCATGCACATCAACAGCACCCACACCAGTTGCCACATCAGCAGCAACATCCGCAACAATCCCTGGACTACCTGGCAGCATGTTCTCCCAGCAGCTGTAGTCTAGGTACGGACGCCATAACTTCCTGGCATCCTACTTTTGCGACTAACCTTACTCTACCCTGGTCGTGAAAATTTATTACCCATCCTCCCTCTCCCTATCCTGGGATGTTTCTTTTGTCAATTTCTTCTTCAACATTCGATTCTCTTCCATTTGATTGATTATTGCCTGTGTGGTGATTCTCATTTTTGGTCTTCTTCACTACTACTATTTTTTTTCATGTCCCTTTCATTTCCATCTTTTAGACCTTTCCACTGCCGTGCTTTTCTTTCTATCTTTCTCCCACGGCACTTTCATACCCTCTCTCTTTTGATTTTAAGCAACATCATGTATCTTCCTCTTAATCATGTTTTCTTTGCAGGGCCACGTTTATTCTTTCTCTTACCTTCCTTTCATTTGATTGTCTTCCTTCCCGTCTTCGATTTACCAGCTCTCCTGTTTGTGCTCCGTTTGAGATATTATGACCATAGAAAGTGGAATCTTGTGTGTGTGTTTTTAGAGAGACAAAGCGACGCGATCGGTATATGAGCTGGTTGTAATGTTTTTATTTTTTGACTGTATCGCGCTTGGGCTGCCGAGCTTGTCGTTTTGTCGGAGCGAGGGGGGCGTTGGTTGGTTGTGTCTGCTCTTTGGTTTTTGCTAGTTCTTTTTCTTCTTACTACCCTTTTTTTCTCTTCTCTTTTCTTTGTTTACCCAATCCTTCCATTTTGGGCAATTTTTTAATCCATAAATATAAATAAAACAGCATACGCATTAATTTCAATTTAGTACATCAAACAAATAAATATCACATTATCTTTGGGCTCTTGAATCTGTTGGTTTTCTCAATTGTTTTTGTGGAAAATAAAAAAATAAAAATATTGCCAATTTTCGTTGAAATTATATCGTAACTAGAAATATAAACACACTAGTCAACAACAACAACAACAAAAAAAAACGACACAAAAATCCGACACAATAATTTAAGATAAAAGTATAGCAAAAAAGTCATTAGGTTTAATCTCATTACGTTAATTTGCCCTCATAATTGTCATCAGATTTTGCTAAGACGCAGATTGGCAAATGCTAATCACGAAAACTGATTGTTTAGTTCATCCTTGCTCAAAGGAACAGCCTTCTCGACAAGATCGACCATCTTTTGGCTCGCCGTGGTATTGATGGGTTTGCCACCATCCGTGGCACTGACACTTTCCAAGTACCGTGCCATCTCGATAACCCAGCCGTTCATTTCACCCACTTCGGTCTTCTTCCCTGCAACCGCATCCTGGAACATTGAGCTGCTATTGTCCTTTACTAGGTTGCCGACGCGGTAGACCATGGAGCGCATACTCTTGAACGACAGGCGGTCGACCAGTGCGCTCTTGTCAGCGTCCTTGTTCCCTTCCTGTTCAAAAATACTGCCGTTCTCAATCTCATGCAGGACCAGTGCACGCAGAACAGTGCTGGCCTCTTCCAAAAGCTGATCAATGATTTCGGGCACGGCCGAGTCGCCTCCTGGGACAAAGAGTGCGCCATTCTTGCAGCGCAGAATAGCCGTCAAAGGGTTGATGACGGTGTTGACGACGAGTTTCTCGAGCTGCAGCACCCACAGTTCGTGGCGCGGGGCCCAGCGTGCATTCAGTTGGGACGCGGTCATAATCTGCTGGACCAGGTAGGACTCGTTTCCTGGAGCGGCTGGATCATCATCACCCACAGCGCCCAAGACGACATCTGCCGGCGAAGCATGAACGCTGGCAAACGGCCCGATCGAAAACACACCGTGGGTGACAATGCAGGCGAGCCACAATGGGTTTGCTCTTTCAGCGTCGGTAGTGGGATACCGGGCCTCATTGTAGATGGCGCCGTATGGCGGCCACAGCTTGTTCATGCCATTTTGTGCAAAGGCGACTGTCGATTCTGGTCCAAGGTAGCGTCGCAGCCAGTCTGCCGTCTTGAATGCATCCTGGGCTTTGGTGGTGACGACCAGGTTGTGAATGCTGCTGATTTCGGTCGACTCTTTTCCTGACGGTGGTGGCGTCTCAGACCACATCTCGATATCAAAGTTGGTGATTCGTGAGCTGTCATGGTCCGCACCATCTTTTTGGCCTTCCAAATAGCTCTGAGGATTGAGGACCACGCCCGGATTTGCGCGCCACTGCTCCAGAAGGCTCTGCCGGTGGACAATGAGTGTGATGGGTGGCGGATTGGGCAGCTTGGCGAGCGACGCGGCAAATAGTCGGCCCAAGTTGCCCATGCCGAGGACGTAAATGCGCCGCCGTTCGTCTTCTGCGCTGCGGTTGGCGGCGACCGCTTTTGCTGTGCTGGGGCTACCTGGTACATCATCGGCAGTCCACTTATAGATCTTTGGCCCTGGCTTCTTGTCCTGGAGCGTGCGTGACAGCCAATCCGGAATGGCAGCCTCTGCCGGCTTAGCTGCCTTCATCGCGCCGGCCATTGGCGTGGAGCTGAAGCTTCGCTTGAGGAGACGGCGGTGTAATCGTGCCCGATGCTAAGCCAGCATGTGCGACAGGACCGCAATAATGTTGTGAGCTGTGAGGGAACAAAATGACGTCCCAAAGCCATGATGTGAGGCCGAGGTGATGTTTTGTCGCTTCGAAAGTAAACAGTGACTCGATGCCCGATTGGATGTCGAGGAACAGAGTCGGAAATCTTATGTAAGCTGAAGCGAAACGGCTGGCAGCGGCTATAGCGGCATGGTGTCGGTTTTGGGGGCGGAGGGGCCGCTGTAGCCTAGCGAGCCTGGAAGGCAAAAAACCACTTTAAGAGCAAGAAATGTCACGTGCTGTCGCGGAAGCGTCGCGATTGCTCACTAAACTTTTTTCTCACCCCAATGACGTTTGAGAAGGTCGATCGCCACTTGTGACTTTCTCCTACATAATCTTCACAACCCACGCATTTTGCGACGCAGAGCCTGCCACGTTTCTCCCACTCGACATACGGGCAGCAAGGCATCGAATCGAGACCATTGAGAGCATTTTCGCATACACCGTCGACCATTGCAATTCATTTAGACCAACTTTCTCGACCCTCCCTCGCTTCCAGGTCAAGCTCATATCTGGTCTTCTAGAGACGATGTCGTCTCCCACGGAGCACGACGCGATGGCTGGCGCCGGCGACACCTCAATGCTCGACGAAGAGTCGGCCATCAAGGCCTTGACGGAAAACGTCCGTGACCAGGACGACCTCGAACGCGACATCACCTACCAGGCCGAGCTCGCACTCATTGACGCCGAAGACAAGCGCGACGAGAAACGCATTGAGCGGCTCGAAGTGAACAAGACGAAACTCGAGGCGCAGCGGCATACATACCAGCAGCGACTCCGGGCGACATCAACAGCCAACCCGGCACTGCGGCGGCGCTTCGAAACCGAGATTGCCAAACTGACGGTCGAGATTGAAACGGCCGACAATGATCTCTCCGATTTCCGCAAGCGCATTGACCAGCGGCATGTGGCGGCGGAAGCGGGCGAAGGTGGAGCGACTGCAAATACAGAGGATGACAAGGCCGGCAACCACCGGCTTCCCAACGAGACACAGCGCGAGTTCTTGATCCGGACGGGCAAGATCACACCGTTTGCCAAGTTTGGCGGCGCACGACCCGAGGGCGTTGAGGGCAACTTAGCGGATGTCATCTTGGACGCCGAGGAAGAGGCGGTGGCGGAAGAGCTGGCGGGCAGTGAGCGCAATGAGCCACACTCGCACCAGAACCTGCGGCTACCTGGTTTCTCCGAAGGCTTCCAGGCTGTCAAGCTTGGCCGGGCGGATAAAGAGCGGGCGGCAAAAGAAAACAAGGAAGTCCAGGCAGGACCGAGCACAGCAGCCGAAGCATCTGTCGAGTCAGAATTCTCGTTGAGGCCAAGAAAGAAGCGGAAAACACGACCAGTCGACTCTGACGAAGGATCGGATTATGGCGGAGGTGGCGATGAGGACGAATGGAAGCCAGCAGCAGACTCTTCTGAACCGGGGACGGCACCTGTTTCTGGCGACGAGAGCGACGACGACGACACGACCGACTTTACGAAAATCACACAACCGAAAGCGAAGAAGCAAAGAGGGAGGAAAGCACGCGCAATAGCGAGCGAGACGGAGGGTGACTCGGACAGCAAGATCAACTTGAGTGGTGTCGACGATGGAGACGAAGCGGTCTACAAACAAAGATTGGACGATTGGGTCACACGGCGACGAAATGCACGACGTTTGCGGCGACAGGCGGCTGGTCTGCCAGAAGACGACGACGACACGCCCGAGTGGTTCAAGCCGTCACCAGACGAACCCGACCATGTCTTTGAGAACGGCCTTCGGCTTCCCGGCGATATCTACCCCTCCCTCTTTGCCTATCAGAAGACGGCTGTCCGGTGGTTAGCCGAGCTCTACGACATGCGCGTCGGCGGCATCATCGGTGACGAGATGGGTCTGGGCAAGACGGTGCAGCTGATCTCGTTCGTGTCTGCTCTACACTACAGTCAGCGCCTAGACAAGCCGGTGATTGTTGTTGCACCAGCGACGGTCCTGCGGCAATGGGTCAACGAGTTCCACCGCTGGTGGCCAGCTCTGCGTGTTTCTATTCTGCACTCGTCGGGCAGCGGCATGCTGAGCGTCAAGAGCGAGGACCGCATCGAAGAAGAGGAGCTGGCATGGGACAACCGGCCACAAAAGCGTGGCTCGAGTGTAGCAGCCAAAAAGATTGTCGATCGTGTCGTCAAGCACGGTCACGTTCTCGTCACGACCTACGCCGGTCTGCAGACCTACGGCGATGTCCTGATCCCTGTCAACTGGGGTTATGCCGTGCTCGACGAGGGCCACAAGATCCGCAACCCCAACACGGCCATCACCGTCTACTGCAAAGAGCTACGGACACCCAACCGCATCATCCTGTCGGGCACGCCGATGCAGAACAACCTGACGGAGCTGTGGTCTCTCTTTGATTTCATCTACCCGATGCGCCTGGGCACACTCATCAACTTCCGCAACCAGTTTGAGATTCCCATCCGCCTTGGTGGCTACGCCAACGCCACCAACCTCCAGATCATGACGGCGCAAAAGTGTGCCGAGACGCTCAAGGACGCCATCAGCCCGTACCTGCTGCAGCGCCTCAAGGCCGATGTGGCCACGGACCTACCCAAAAAGAGCGAGCAGGTTCTGTTCTGCAAGCTGACCGAGCCCCAACGGCTGGCGTACGAGTTGTTTCTGAAATCTGACGAGATGAACGCGATCCTGCGCAAAGCGCGACAGTCACTGTACGGCATTGACATCCTGCGGAAAACGTGCAACCACCCGGACCTCCTAGAACCCCAGCTCAAGCACAAAGAGGGCTACTACTGGGGCAACCCCAACAAGTCGGGCAAGATGCAGGTCGTCAAAACGCTGCTGCAAATGTGGAAACGGTTCGGCCACAAGACCCTGCTGTTTTGTCAAGGTACACAGATGCTTGATATCTTGGAAGCGTTCGTCCAGCGCCAGGGTGACATCAATTATCTAAGAATGGACGGCAAGACGGCCATCAAGGACCGCCAGACCCTCGTCGACCGTTTCAACAACAACCCAGCATCGACCTGTTTTTACTCACCACAAAAGTCGGCGGTCTCGGCACCAACCTCACAGGTGCCAACCGCGTCATCATTTTCGACCCAGACTGGAACCCGTCGACGGACGTGCAGGCGCGCGAGCGTGCGTGGCGGCTGGGCCAGAAGAAGGAGGTGACCATTTATCGGCTGATGACGGCCGGCACGATCGAAGAAAAGATCTACCACCGCCAAATCTTCAAGCAGTTCTTGACCAACAAAGTCTTGAAAGATCCCAAACAGAGGACAACGTTTGGTCTACACGACCTGCACGACCTGTTCAGTCTGGGCTCGTACGAGGACGGCGTCACAGAGACGAGCGAACTGTTCCAGGGCAGTGAAGTGAAAGTGCCGACGAGTCGCAAACAGATCATCACGCCCGGGCCTGATGCGGTGCCCATCATCACCAATGGCGACAAGGGCAAAGCAAAAGAGACTGCAGGCGCTGCCGGAGAAGGAGACGATGCAGACCAGCTCCGCAGCATGCCCGGTGTGGCCAAGCTCGAAGAGTTCCAGCAGGGCGATGAGGACGGCGGCGATGCCGACAACAATGCGGCCGACACGTCCCCTCAGCCCAAGAGGACCGCATCATGAAGGGCATCTTTGCGCAGTCGGCCCTGCACAGTGCCGTCGAGCACGATATGATTATGAATGGCGGCAACGGCAGCAACGGCAAACGCGCTGTGCAAGCCGACCGTCGTATCCTGGAACAGGAGGCACGGCGTGTGGCGTCTGAAGCTGCTGCCCACCTCAGACAGGCGGGTGAAGAGGCCAGCCGCGTGCCGATTGGTACTGTCACCTGGACGGGTGAAGTCGGTGAGGCCGGCCGGCCACGGAATGTGCGTCGTGGCCGTGCTGGGCCGAGCTCATCAGGTATTCTGGCTGGCATTGCTGATCGACAAGGTCTGCGAGCGCCCGGAGGACCTGGTTCTGCGGCGTCTCGCTCACCATATGGCCGTTCGCCTTCAGGTACACCTGACCGTGGATCTGCATCATCGTCTGGCATGACCATTGACGACTTTGAGAGGATGATTCCCAATTTCATCCGAAGACACGGCGGCAAAGTACCATCCAAGGTGCTCGTCGACCACTTCAACCAGTACTGCACGGGCAAGCAGCAGGCAGCCGATTTCAAAAAGGCGCTGGATACGGTGGCGCAGATGGAGAAGACGGGCTCCAGCATGCGGGCTATTTGGTCGTTGAAGCCAAAGTATGCCGCACCGTAGTGTAGGAGCATATACGTCGTACACGTACATATATCACTGTATATTACACCATGATGATGATTTTTAATTTTACGATTTTTATTGTGTTTCAGAGGCTATTCCTCACAAATAATATCCTTTTTACTACAAGCCATACCAGCACTCGATATAAACCCAAATCAATCCCATCCCATTTCCTGCGGTTGTGCCAGAAGCAACATGCGACGTAGAAGAACTGTCAATGGGGACCAGGCAAATTTGCCGTTCCCCTCGGAAGTGTCAACACCGCGGGAGACATGAAGCAAGACAAAAGAGGACAAAAAGAAAGAAAAAAGGATAAAAGGAAGCGTATAAATTTTCAATGTGCCCTAAACCCCACACGGGGGGTGAGAGTGCATCAGAAAAGTATAGTACTTCTTCTGCTCCTCCATCCACCCCTCCTTTTCCTTTTGTCATTGCTTTTGATGTCCGAGATAAAAAAAAAAAACTAAAAAGGGAGAAAACGAAGCGAGGCAGGTCGTAAGACACTGCCGTCAAACCCGCTGTAATAGCAGGTTGACAACTTTTGTAGGAAGCCAGAGAACCAGACGCCGGTAAAGACCAATCTGCAGCGCGTCGAGACGAGACGACACGTTTACAGACGACGACCACGGCGACCACCCTTGCGGCGGGTCGAGTCGGAGGGCGTGGGGGTGACGTCCTCAATGCGGCCAATCTTCATGCCGGAACGGGCCAGGGCACGCAGAGCCGACTGGGCACCGGGGCCGGGGGTCTTGGTGCCGTTGCCACCAGTGGCACGGATCTTGATGTGCAGAGCAGTGATGCCCAGCTCCTTGCAGCGGGCAGCGACGTCCTGGGCAGCCAGCATGGCGGCGTAGGGCGAGGACTCGTCGCGATCGGCCTTGACCTTCATGCCACCGGTAACACGGCAGATGGTTTCGCGGCCACTGTGTCGTAGGTTAGTATATGTTGCTCCTTATCCAGTCTTTCTTCTGAATCGTCTCATTCCTCTCGTCTGCCTGCTACGCATGAACGCACCTCAGATCAGTAACGTGGACGAAAGTGTCGTTGAAGGAGGCGAAGATGCGGGCAACGCCAAAGACGAGCTCGCCCTCGCGGACCTGGGGGCCCAGGGAGATGTTCTCCTGGGCGGGCTTGACAGTCTTCTTCGGGGGCATGTTGACGGTTTGGGGTGGGTTGGCGGGTTGTTGATGTTTGGAGGTTGGTGATGGATCGTGGGATGTCAAGAGAAAAGGAAGCGAAAATTCTCAAGTAGAAGGGATAGACGAAAATGCCACCAGCAAATTGTTAGCGCGGAAAAAACACCACCCAAATGTTCACAGTGCCGTCTTTTTTGGTGGGGAAGGAGTGTTTGGCTGTACAAAATTTCGGGGCGGTGAGGGGTGGCAGAAAATGGACCAAGCAGAAGCCAGAAATGGGCGGAAAAAAAAGAGAGGGTTAGCGTGCCCTATTCGCATTTTTGCAGCAAACCCGACAAAAAAAGGCAGCTGCTGACTGTGGGGTGGGACCAATTTTTAGCGCCATTCTTCCGACTAGGGCACTCTTTCCCAATTTTCTCTTCTTCTTCGCTGTTTTCCACTGTGGACCCACTCATTTCCCACCCAAAATTTTCTGGTACTCTTCTCCTCTTCGCCTGAAAAGTTTTGTCTCGAAATCTTTCTTCTCTCCTCTCCTTCTCTCCTCGACCATCGACAAATTATCGACAACCACTCGACAATCTCGACAACAATCCTTCGCAATGGCGTCCACTTCCACGTATGCACCCTCCCTCCCTATTTCGTCCTTGTCTTGAACGCCGCCTTTCTCTCTCGTTGCTGTCGCTTCTATAACTTGAATGCGTCGGGAGCGACAAAAGCGAGAGGAAAGGGCGGTCGCTTCACTCAAGCAGCAGATTTTTTTCTTCTAGATTGTCGTGGTCCCCATTGCTGGATGTCATCATGTCTTTCTCCTGTCATCTGACACTAGATCGACAGACAGTCCAGTCTGATATTTCCCGCACGTCTCTCCATCTTGTTGAGTGCAGACTCTTTTGAGGTTGGCTCTCCTCAATTTGAAGAAGACATATGTGCTGGGTGTTGAGTCTGAACGACCCTCGTCTTGCCGAAAGGCACGAGACGTTCTTCTCCAAAACAAGTGCCTATTACAGTGACGAGCAGCCGGCTTCGTTGTCTTCGACTCGAAAGAGTCTTTTCGTCGTCGCCATCCGCTCTTGTCATCTTGTGCAATGAGCAAAATTTTTCTTGGGCGGACTTCTTTCATAAATAAGTCGTCTGCCCGAGGTGTTGTCGGCTTGAGTGGCGCAACGGGACATGCTTGGTTGAGCAAAGGACACATTCACTTGTTGCTTCTTTCTCTTCTTCGTTCCTCCCAACTGCAATCTCACCGATTAAATCCAACAAGCGAGCCAGCCATCGAGAGAATGTCGCACTTGAGCAGCAGTTCTCCACAGGCGCTCCCTCATACCCGTTTGTCGGTATGCTGGACTACGTACTAATCTGATTCAAACAGTTCCGTGCCTACGCACGACCACATTCTGGTCCCCGAGACGCTCCTGAAGAAGCGCAAGAGCCAAGAGAAGGCCCGCGCTGAGCGCTCCGCCGAGGTTGAGAAGAAGAAGGCTGTAAGTACACACTCGTTGTCTCGTCAGAGACTGTTCACTACACAAAGAAAAGAGGAGGAAATCGATATGATGCACAACATACATCTTGCCAACTAGACTATTGTCGATGCTGTTGCAAAATTAACCATCTTTCGGGTCTGATATCGAACTTGGGAAACATATTTGCTGCGAACAAATTCATCAAAATAAAAATGAAAAGCAAAGCTAACGTTCATTCGTTCAGGCCAACAAGGAGAAGCGCACCGTCATCTTCAAGCGTGCTGAGAAGTACGTCAAGGAGTACCGTGACGCAGAGCGCGAGCAGATCCGCCTGGCCCGCCTGGCCAAGCAGAGCAACTCGTTCCACGTCCCGCCGAGAACAACCTGATCTTCGTTGTCCGTATCAAGGGTATCAACAAGATCCCCCCAAGCCCCGCAAGACCCTCCAGGTCCTGCGTCTGCTGCAGATCAACAACGGTGTCTTCATCCGCGTCACCAAGGCCACCCAGGAGATGATCAAGATTGTCGAGCCCTGGGTCGCTTACGGCTACCCCAACCTGAAGAGCGTCAAGGAGCTGGTCTACAAGCGCGGCTACGGCAAGATCAACAAGCAGCGCATTGCCCTGACCGACAACGCCATCATTGAGGAGTCCCTCGGCAAGTACGGCATTGTCTGCGTTGAGGATCTGATCCACGAGATCTACACCGTCGGCCCCAACTTCAAGCAGGCCTCCAACTTCCTGTGGCCCTTCAAGCTGTCCAACCCCACTGGCGGCTTCCACACCCGCAAGTTCAAGCACTTCATCGAGGGTGGTGACCTGGGCAACCGCGAGGAGAACATCAACGCCCTGATCCGCCAGATGAACTAGAGAGTGTCGCACTCTCTTCTTTGTCGGTTGTGTCTAGGTGTATGTCTTCTCTTTCAAAAATGAAAATCTGTTGGCAATGATGATATGGTTGTTTTTAAATTTCTGCGGTAACGGATAACATTTATTTGTCTGTACGCAAACGGCGTTTCTGGGTGGAAAAGCACATGAGCTACGGCTTATTTTTACTCCAAGGTCAATCCTACAAAAAACATCATAAATATGCCACCCGTTCTTTCAATACCTGCAAGTGACGCCGTGACGTGACTGTATGCAATGCAATGTACTCAAGTTGTGATTTTCATTATGCCATGTCTCTAAGTAATGGTTGATAACTTGAATGGTATATGATATGAAGTACCGTTGTTGTTCCTATACGCTATGATAATAATACATGTGTATGCATGAGATGAGTGTTCGTAAATACGCTTGTTGAAGCAAGCCGGATGATATTACGTCGTCGTTCGACTCTGTACCCCTGTGCAGAGCCTGTCAAGCCCTCACTGTCCTCTCCTATACCTTAATGTCAAAGCTTGTGCCACAGCCGCAGCTGCTCGACGCCGCCGGGTTGTCCACAATCTTGAACTGCGACCCAATCAGCTCCATCGTGAAGTCGACCTTGCTGCCGTTCAGCAGCTCGAGTGACGGTGTGTCCAGGATAATCTTGGGCAGCGCCAGCGGGTCGGCCGCGCTCTCGGCGGACAATGCCTCCTCGCCGGCGTACGCAAATATGGTGTCGTCCTCTCGTATCACAGCGCCTTCTTCGGTCTCCGCCAACTCTGCCGGCGCCGGAAGATGTTCAGGCAACGTCACGAGACTCATGACATACTGGAACCCATGGCAGCCGCCGCTCTCGACCTGGATGCGCAGGGCGAGGCGGTTGTTGGCGTCCTTTTCCATGACTTTGCTGAGGCGCTATACCGTTAGTTAGCAGACGTAGCAACACAAGGATAAACGGAAATACAAAGTATACAGAGAGTACACATACCTTGGCCGCCCTTGCGGTAATCTCGAGGCGCATCTCGTTGCCGTCGTCGTCCTTTTGCGGGTTGAGGAGGGTCTGCGTGTTGGCCCGCCGGGAAGTGGAGGAGAAGTTCCGAGCGGGAACAGATGCCGAGCTCCGTACTGTAGTCCATGGGGATTACACTCTGTGTCGACAGAGGGCTTGTCTGTTGACGTCTGTTCGAAAGAGACTTGTGCTGCTGTGTCCGCGAGTGCAAATGTGACTTGGATGTGCTGGGGGCGGTCGTTGCATAGCCTCGACGAGAGGCAAAGAGGCTCGAGGCCGAAGGCGGCAGGAGAAAGTCGAGAATTGGTGACGACGAGCTGGCCGGCACAAGACGCAGAGCCTTGCGGAGGTGCAGGATGCTCTTCGGAGCGGAGGATGCGGCCGCCAGGGCGTGGGAGCACATCGGCACCGACATCGTGATATGGGTGGCGAGATGGTGATGATGCGGTGTGTGTTGCTCGGTTCGGGAAAAGATGAGAATTGCTGTCGGTGACGACAATGCTTTCAATTGTCAGGTGAAAGAAGGCCAGGTGCGGCTCAAGTCAATTTCCAAGGTATGGTCGTGCAGGAGCTCTTCAATATTCAGGTCCGTTCCCTGTTCCGGCTTTGCAGGATTTCCTTTGGGTTTTCGTTCCTGTCAACACCTGACAATTTCTAAGCAAAAAAGTGCTTCAGTCCCTGGTTCGGCCCTTGACCTGAAAAGCGGCGAACGGCTTTTGGCGGGCTGTTTCTGGTGTGGGGGGCAAACCGAGTCATGGCTAGAAATTTTCGCCGTCTATTATGTCATCATCTGATTTTAGCTGGCAAAAGTTATGTGGCAGCTGTCAAGGACAGTCATCAAATGGGCGACTGTGATTGGCTTTCGTCGCGCCACACTTACACGCTGGTTTCTCCAATTTCAACAGCCCTTTTTTCAACGACCCCCTTCTCCTCTTCTCCTCTTCATGCCTTTGTCAACCGCTCATAAGCGTTGCAACTCGGCAGGATCCGTCCGAAACAGGCCATCCAGCCAACAAGCCCCAGCCCGCGCAGCCCAGTACTTGCAGGCTCGGATGCATAGTGGGTAGTGTGGTGAAGTGACAGCTTGTTCTCTTTCAATTTCGCTTGGTTCTTTTGGCTCCTCGTTTCTTGCCTTTTGGCCCAACCCAGCTGCTGACGAAGAGCTGATGCGATGGGAGACGACTGCACAGCCCTGCAAATCAGAGACGAGAAGACCGGGAAACTGCAAAGGTAACGATACCGAGCGGAGAAATTACGCGGGTTGAGACCCTTTGGAATGTGGTTTTGGGACTGACAAAACTGCAGACGCTGTGCTACACCGAACTCGTGCTGAATACTCCGTAGAATGCACCTCATATGTGTAAATATGTGGTCCATTTCCGTTTTCCGTCTGCTATCCGTCTTTCCACTTCTGAGAACCCCGGAAACCCCGACATTTCTCCTTGACTCTCCGTGTGGGGAGAAAAAGGACTGAAAACAGAAGAGACTACTACAAGCCACGATGCAAGAGGGCGCATCTGTTGTATCTTTCCCCACACGATTCTAATGGTCTCTGCTCCCTGGTGTCTGTCGTGTGGGGATACCCCATGTGTCTCGTCTAAAGAAATCCATCTAAAAAACGAGACCATAAGGCTTGGGACATGGGTCGTCTCTGCTGACAGCGATCTGACTGAAGAAGGCGGGCAAGCAAAAAAAAAGCTCTCCTTTCCATTTACGGCAATGACTGTCTCATCGTCTCATGGGAGGCTGCAGTGCGTTTGACTTTGTCAACATTTTGTCAACTCGTTTTTGTGTCCTTTTGGGTGCTTTTGGGTATTTTTGGAGTGCGGAGATGCTTGACCAATCTTTGACCAAGCCAGACCCAAGACACCAAAGAGCACCAAAGAGCACCAAAGAAGACCAAAAAAAACGAACCATCGTTGACCCAAATAATGGACGATGACCAACCCGTGGCCCCATAGCGAGATCTCTTCTGGCTTTTTGTGGATTTTACTACACTTTGACCAGCCGTGGCTGCAGCTTGGATTGCAGAGTTTATATCCGTGACGAGGACGACAGATCCGCTCGTCCACCAGAATAAAATCTTCTCTCGACTTTGTTGTCTCCCTCCAGCATCCAACCCGTCTCAAGGCAGACGTGCTTTATTCCGTACAGCCATACTGCAGCCCCATGTTGCAGCCTTGGCAGACAGCCGCCCGTACACAGTTCACTCCATCTGTTTGATCTTATCTCGTTCCCCTCCTCCTCAAATGGGCTGTTGGAACTTTTCTGACGCTCCAACATTGGATGACCTCCTTTTTGTGACGGGAGTCGGCACTTGTCTGGTTGGCCCGACCTTATCTGACCTCCAGCTGCCAGCTTCCACTTTCAGCCAGTCCTCCTTCTTTTGCCTTCCAGTTGAATAGTTTTGCAGCGTTGTAGCGTCCAGAGTGGAAAAGTTGGGGTAGGCCCACCAACTCCTTTCTTGCCTTCTTGTCCGTGAGACTTTGTGGGTTAGTTCGTTAGTCCGACTTGCTAGCCCAATAACTTACACGGTTCGACACCAAGCCCCCTGTCCATCAAGCCGATGAGTGGTCGGTTCGGGAGCGAAAGGTTGGTGAAGGAGCCGATACACACCAAAGCATGCCTGCACTATTTTGTCACTTTTTCTGGGCAAATAACTAAACACGAGAGGGGACGTCAGAAAAGAAACAAGGGGAAATGAGGAGAAAAAAACAAGAATGAAGGAAAAGAGAAAGAGGGGGTCATGAGGATGGGGGAGGATGGACGGCGGGCTGGCTGGACCTGGCGAAGCGGCTTCTTAAAAGGGAATGCATCGCCATGTCCTGTCATGCAGTCGGCGGTCTCTCGGTTTGTTTTCTTTTCTTCCCTCTTCCTTCGTTGGATTACATTTCTCTCTTGTATAATACGACAGCCAGGCAAAGGCCAGTCGACAACCGTATTCGAGCTTCAACAGCGCACACATCATTTTATTGAGGGCCGACGCCTACATTGTCACCGTCCTCATATATACTCCTTCTATCCTTCTTCTCCCTCACTTCGTATTCTCGTACATACTCACATCGTCCCCTCCTTCTCTTCTCCCAACCGGCACCTCGACGCCCTCAACGACGTCATCCGTCATTCTTTCCTTCCTCTTCCCCTCCCTCTGCCCCAAAATGGCCGTCACGTTCGAAAACCCCGACTCCCAGACCATCTCGCCGGTCCGTGTCGTCATCAGCCAGGTCATCGCCATCTGGTCTGCACACTGGACTGTGCTCTTGCCGCTCCTGTTTGTCACCCGGCTCCTCTACAAACGCTATGCCTCGCCACTCCGCCGGTACCCGGGCCCCTGGCTGGCCTCGGTTTCCCGGCTCTGGAAAGTGATGAGCACCGCCTCGACCAACACGCAATGGCAGCACATCGATCTGCACCGCAAGTACGGCCGTGTCGTCCGTATCGCTCCTGATGAGGTCTCCATTGCCTCGCCCGAGGCTGCGCGTTTGGTGCTGTCTGCGGGAAAGCACTTTTACAAGACGGACTTTTACGGCGTCTTCCCGCCGCCCGAGAACCCCGACATTTTCACCGAAGTCCGCGAGCACGTCCATGCCCAGAAGAAGAAGGTCGCCAATGTTCCCTACAGCATGGCCGCCATGCAGCAGCTCAGTCCCTTTATCAACGACGCCGTCGAGCTGCTCATGTCCAAGCTGGAGACGCTGGCCGGTGGCCAGGCCCGTGACTCTAAGGGCCCGCAGGTCGACCTGGGCGCATGGCTGCACTATTTCGCCTTTGATGTTCTGGGTGAGGTCGCCTTCAGCCGCAGCTTTGGCTTTTTGGAACAGGGCCGCGACGTCGAAAACGCCATCAAGACCATTGACGATTCCCAGCGGTACAATGGTATCGTTGGCCAGGTCCCCGAGCTTGATTACATTCTCCGACGCAACCCGCTTTGGAAGTACATCCCCGCCCTCGACACCAAGAACGCTTTGATTACCCGCATGGCTCTGGAAGAACTCGGCCGCCGCAAGCCTTTTGACAAGGAAAGCGAGGGCAAGTGGCGCGGCGGCGACGGTCGCCAGGACCTGCTGGCCAGTCTGATCAAGGGCCACCTCAAGGACCCCGAAAAGTTTGCCGAGGGCGACGTCTTTGCTGTTGCTCACGGTGCCATCTTTGCCGGTTCTGATTCCACCGCTTCGACCATGCAGTCCTTTTTCTGGCAGGTTCTGCACGACCGCCGCATCTACGAGAAGCTGGTGGCCGAAATTGAGGCTGCCGTCGCCGACGGGACTATTCCGCCCACTGGTAACGTGTCGTGGACCGAGGGCCAGAACCTGCCCTACTTCCAGGCCTGTCTGCGTGAAAGCATGCGTGTCCGCCCGGCCGTCGGCCTCAACATTACCCGTCTCGTCCCGCCCGAGGGTGCTGAGCTCGACGGCATCTTCTTCCCTGGCGGCACCCGCGTCGCTGTCAACGGCTGGGTCATCCACCGCGACCGTGCCACCTTTGGCGAGGACGCCGACGAGTTCCGCCCCGAGCGCTGGACCGAGGACGAAGAGCGCGCCCGCCGCATGGACCGCTACATGGTGCAGTTTGGCGGTGGTGCACACGTCTGCATTGGCCGCAACTTGGCCCTGCTGGAAATCAACAAGGTGCTGCCGCGCCTGCTGCGGGACTTCCGCTTCTCGCTTGTGCACCCGGACCGCACGCTGAATGCGCACGCGACGTTCTTTGTTGTCCAGGAAGGCCTAGACGTGTACATTGAGAAGAAGGCGCAGTAAAGAAACAGAGTGAGGTCTGTTTGTGTGGATGAAAAGTGCGTGGATGTGGGATTACAGCGACTATTACGACATATGTTTGTCATGAATTAGGAAGCTGTTGATCTTTCGTGGTGTTTGGTTTGTGGTGTTTTTCCATTTACTTGAGGCGGCGTTTTTCCACCTTTTATCTTCGGGTGTATTGATAGGAACGCAACGTACATATTGTATGCGTAACCAATTATCCAGTTATGTTAGCCTACCTTTTTATTTTATACGAATTTCACGTTTATTGTTTAAGTCATATTTTGTTTTAAAATGTTATTTATAAATTTGCTTTCAGTATTTATCGTAGAATAAAAGGTGACGATGTCTGATTTGCAACCTTTTTATTTCGACAAGTAGCAGAAGCTTCACCCCAAGTCAAAAGTTGACCTCAAAACTACTTCAAAACAATTGATATTCAATTCCTCACGTGAATCGGCCACGGCGAGATTGACTGTCCGCCACGGGTTGTCTTTGAGACATATTATGAACGATTTTGGCAGTTTGAGCCTCACAAAGATGACAAGCAAGGGGTACAAAAGCCCGTGATAGGGGGAAACCGTCCGGTTGTGGCCAAACAATTAGGTAGGTTCAGGGCTCATGAAACTCTAAAAAAGAAGGCCCCGTGTATCCTGAGTCCCTGTGTCACACCACGTTTCTGACAGAAGAACGTGAGGATAAAGGAGAGGATGAGGGTAACTGACAAAAAGGAAGGTGGTTAAAGAAGATAAATATTAAAGAAAATTATACGTAGATTGTCGAAGAATATTCGTGCTTCTCGAAAGAGAGGGCCGGACAAAAGCATATCTACGAAGTGCGACATGGAAAGTATGGAGTAAAAAAAGGTCCAGTGGACAATCATATGGGCCTCAAAGGAGATTTTTTTCGGGACGAGAATACGACTGCAACACTGCAAATTTGTCGATGCTACTCGACCCTTATTTCCTTGTCTTTGGGCCTTTTATCATGACACTTAACTCTCTCCCCATATTCATAACTCGGGAACTTTTGCGTTTTGCGCATCCTCACGCTACTCGCACATCTTCTTTTGCACATCCCCTCGAAAATCGTTGATCTGCACTGGCTTTTTTCGTTGATGTCCAGCAGGGATCGTGAGCGGCCAAGTACTCTAGGGGCTTGAGGTCACCTTCAAAGCGGCCAGCAGGCCGGGTTACAAAACACTGAAAGAGGGGGCAGGAGGTGAAGCATAAGAGCGTATCTTAAAGATCACCACTGCGGAATAGCGGAAAACAAGAGTAATGCACGATTACTTTATTCCTTCTTTTGGCTTGTTGATTGTTCTTTCCCCTTATTTCTCGGGGCCAGCTGCACTTGATGTCGCATTGGACATATCATGGTTGCAGCGAGGAAGGGGCGCGAAATAACTCTAAATGCTCTCCAAACGTGGACCGTTTCAGGCCCAAAAGGCGCCCCGTTCCCACATCACGCCGACCCCAGCACCTCCTGGTCATCGTCTGAACCCTCAACTCTCAACTGATGTGTATTTTACCTCAAAGATCAGCTGTAAAAGTCTTGTCACTTTTCTTCGTCGTACCTGAATAGTCTCAACCGCTCTGTTGGGCCTTGTTTCCCGTTGTTTCCACTTGCTTGTTTTTGGAAAGGCTTGGAACAACAGCGCCACAAAACGGCCTCTCTGCCTTCAAGTCGGACAAGGACCCTGTAACTCTTAATTCTCACAGACGCACACCTTAATTGGCTGTAACCATGGCCGACCTCGAAGCGCCTGTGCGATCTTAGAGAAATATGGCGAGAAAAAGGAAAGAAACTCTGCAGAAAAGACGGAGTACAACGTCAGAAAATGGATATCGTAGAGTTTCACTGGGTGCCAAGACAAGACCAGATAGGTGAGGGCGTTTACTTGCAGAGTTGTCCGGGGTGCTTTGAGGAGAAGAGGGTAAACACATATAACGAACGACATCGACCCAAAAGGACGTTCACGATGCCTCTCTTGTCTCTTCACCATTACGTTCATTTTTCGTGTGATTTTAACATTCATTTCTTTTCTTAGGGCAAGCCCCCGTTCTTTCTTTCGTTTCTCTTCACCTTTTTTTCTCTTTCTTTTTTGACTGCTCTCTTCTCTTCTTTCTGACTTTTTTCATTCTTGCTCTGAGAGCCTTTTTTTTGTCCATCCCTCACCATGGCACGATCTCTTATTCTTCTGGTGGCAACCGTCTCCTGGAGCACGCTTGCTGCCGCCAAGTACGCCCACCACGTCGCCAACCCTGCCGTCCCGGTCCTCCTCCCACGCACCGTCACCTCCCTCGACGCCGCTGCCGTCGCTGAAGCCCAGCCCCGCGACGACACCGCCACGCGGGCCTTCTCCAACGTCCAAATCACCACTTCTGATGGGCGCTGCCTGTTCGTGGACCCCTTGTCGGGCGATTTCCGCGAGAACCTTACGCCCATCCAGGTCGCCGCCTGCGGGTCTACCAACGGTCAGGGCTGGGACGTTATTACGGCTGGCAAGCACAACAACGTAGCCAACTCGGCACTTGTTGTCAGCACGTTGACCGAAGCCTGTTTCAACTTTGACCCGCGCCGTGCCGCGGGAAACCAGGTCCTGCTGTTCTCGTGTGGTGGCCGGGCTGACGGCGGCGGTCTTGTGACGAACTCGCAACTGTTTTCGTTTAATGGCACACAGTCCAACTCGATCTCCTTCCAGCCCGAGAACCAGCCTGGGTCGTGCTTCACGGTCAAGGGTGATGTCGTCGACATTGCCAACTGTGACACGACGGACCCGAACCAGACGTTTGTGTTTGGCAGTGCCGCTGCTAGTATTGCGGCCTCGGCAGCTGCTTCCACTACCGCAGTAGCAAGTTCGTCATCTGTTGCGGTTGCCGTTGGTGCTGCTGCAGCCAGTTCAACTGCAGCAGTCAACGGTTCTGTCTCATCTGCTGCACTTGCAGCAACATCAAGCATCGCTGGCTCTGTCAGCCTGCCTGCCGCCCTGCAGACGGCATCGGCTTGCAAGGGCCGCACACGGACTGTGATCAAGACTGTCACGGCCTCGGCCTCTGGTGCGGGTAGCAGTGGTGGTGCCGGTGTCGCTCTCGGTGCTGCCAACCCAGACTCCCTCTCGTCT
Organism: Sporothrix variecibatus; assembly: GCA_016097105.2. Taxonomy (NCBI): domain Eukaryota; kingdom Fungi; phylum Ascomycota; class Sordariomycetes; order Ophiostomatales; family Ophiostomataceae; genus Sporothrix; species Sporothrix variecibatus. The sequence goes on along the minus strand of JADMNI010000007.1, from coordinate 1,638,305 downwards.
TCTGCCGTCTCTTCCGTCGCAGCAATCACTACTGGAGGCGGCGCCAAGGCAACCATCACCGGCACTGCCACCGCCATCCCGCAACCTAACTCTGCCGTCCCGGTCTCCCGTGGCGGTGATCTCAGCCCCTCCGCCGCCGCCGAAGCCAACCCCGTCGACAACACCGCCACCCGTAACTTTACGAGCGTCACCATCCGCGCGCCCAACGGCCAGTGTCTCTTTGTCGACCCCACCGCCGGCGATTTCCGTGAAAACTTGATTCCGGTCAGTCTGGTGGATTGCTCCGGCACGCCCAACGAGCTCTGGGATGTTGTCACGGCCGGTGTTCACAATGATGTGCCTGGCACCGCTCTTATTGTCAGCACACTCACCAACGGCTGTATCTCCTTTGACGGCCGCCGCGCCACCAACGACACCGTCAACATGTTTGCGTGCGGTGGTCGCGCTGACGGTACAGGCCAGACGAATGCGGACCAGCTGATGCCGTTTATCGGGGCGTTTAGTTTTGCGTTTGCTCCGTCAGGTGAGAACGGCAATGTCTGTATCCTGCCGGGCGACGACAATACCCGTTTGATATCGGGAGCGTGCCCGACCAATGGTGCACAGCTTTTTGCCGTCTTCCCGTAAGAACGATGGGAGAGGTCCATTCTAGGGCCCGGTCTTGTCGTGATCCTTGGGTCTGGGGTTCTAGGGTTGGGTTGAGGCTGGGATTGCGGTCTAGACGCGTCTTTTCTCGGCAGGTCCTGAATGGTGTGTTGGTGGCTGCTGATGATCGCATCGTGTCTTCCTGTGTATTATTATTATTTTGCGTGCAATCCTGCACGATCACATTACCTTCTTTGTACATATATCATTCAATTTTGGTTTCTTCAATAGTCGTGCTCCCAGTTGTACGTCGTAGTGACTGAAGTATCTCATGTTCTGGCATCGGGTAATTAAGGAGCTTGCCACAGTCAAAGTACCGTGGGGAACAAACAAGCTGTTCAGGGACTTTGTCAACTTAGTAGATAAAACGGGCAAAATGAACAAACATAGCGCTGCATCGCGCCTGCCATTTGACAGCTCTTGCCATTTTCAGGCACAAGATAGTCAAATCGACAGTGGAAAAAGTGGCAGGACCGACCCAAGTGGTGCCTGCCAATTTTTTTACTTTCCTCATCACGCACCAAACACGCCCAAATAAAATACGAAATGCACTCCGTACGTAGTCGCACTGCGGAAACAAAGTCGATTGCGTCTTTATCGTAGCCATTCAAATCGTCGCAGATAAACGGCGCAGTGTTTCAACCCCTCTGCAACCTGGTTCGAGCGTCGGTGGGATCGCTGTAGAAATCAATGTCGTCCACGTTTTAGTGGCTGAAATAAATTTGTTCCTTCTCTTTTTCCACAGCTGCCACATCGCGCACGCGTCGCTCTTTCCCATTTGTGTCGATTCCTATTTTTTGTCTTGGCATCGACCGGGTCCTTCCTCAAACCTCGTGTCTCGTTCAATCTCTCCCCTTTTTTGGACACTTCTTTTCTTCTCTTTTGCATTCATCGTCAACAGCCATCAACTGCATTCCCCGGCACCCATTTCGCGTCTGGCATATTCGCGTCACTAAAATCCATATGTCTTGGCGTACGTCACCCACCAACGTCAACGTCTAAAGTCCAACGTCAAAACGTCAACTTTCGTGCGACAATCATCAGCAACATCGCCGTTTCGGCCTCACGATGTCGTCGAGCGACGATTCCAGCTCAACGGCCGCGATGCCTCCACTCGCGGTCCCTAATGAAGGTGTAGAGGATGCTGCTACCGCTGCTGCATCGTCCTCACAACTGTCGCCAGCGTCGGCAGCAGCGCCTTCGCAACGGCACATCCACTACGCCGAAGAAGGAACAGGACCCAGCACCGTGTCGGCACCGCCTGCGTTGACCATCAATGCGCAACTTGCCAGCAGCCACGGCCAAAGCCATGGTCCCAGTCACAGCAGCGGCAGCCATGGCCAGAGTCGGCCCATGTCCGAGTCGGACCTCCCGGTCCACGGCGCCAACTCCGCCGTCGACGACCCGTACAGCCTCATGTCCCCGACCGTCCCTCCCAGCCTGCGCCGCCGTAGCACAAAACGAGCCGTGACCTTTCGCAATGTGGATAATTTCTCGGATTACGAAGTGCGGCCCGGTTGGCAGCCCGGTGCCGAACCCGGTATCGACACGAGCAAGCCCGACGGCGGCCGCGAGACCTTGGCGAAAATGATGTCCCCGAGCGAGATTACCGTTGTCGACTTCAGCCAAGAAGATATTGTCACAACGCGCCTCGACAATGCTACGCTTGGAGGCTTTTTGGCGGTGCCGCAGGCGGCCCACATGAAGTGCCGCTGGATCAATGTCAACGGCCTGAGTTGGGACGTCATCCAGATGCTGGGCAACTACAAACGCCTGCACAGGCTGGCTATTGAAGACTTGATCAACACGCGCAACCGCACAAAGGCCGACTGGTACCCGACGCATACGTTCATGGTCCTGACACTACAAAAGCTGGTCCACTTCAACTACGCCAAGAACCGCATCAGCCGGTCCGACGACAGCGACAGCGACAGCAGCCACAGTGATGACGAGTACACCAACGACAAGACGAAGACGAGTATCAAGAGCGGGCGGTCTGGCCATTCGCGGATGAGCGGCATCTCACGGCGAGTTACGGGCTTGTTCAGAAGAAAAAGCAGAGATGGCGGTCGTGGCAAGGCGACCGCTTCGGCAGCCCAGTACGGGACAAGAAACTTGGAAACTGGTACGCAACAACTATCAGGGGCGGCCATGATGCCCGAAATTGAGGATCTCACGCACGTCAACGCGTTCCGCACGCTGCAACGGTACCACTCGTCACCCAACGACGCCCGCACCGACTTCATGGAGAGCCATTCCGCTCTCAGTCATCGAAATCTTGCCGTCGCTGCCGAGCAGGTGTCCGTGTTTATCACAGACGACAACACCGTCATTTCCTTCTTTGAACTCTCGGCCCAAGACGTAGAACAGCCGATCCTCAAGCGGTTGCGTCTGCCAGACACCAGCCTGCGGCGGTCCTGCGACGCGTCCATGGTCACGCAGGCCATTCTGGACGCCATCATTGACTTGGCCATTCCTGTGACGGTCTGTTACGGCGACGTGATTGCCGACCTGGAGCTGGACGTCCTGACCAGTCCTAGCGTCAAGCACACTAAGAGTCTGTACATTACCATTACAGAAATGAACAAGGTCATGAGCTTCATCAACCCGGTCATGAACTTGATCAACACCCTGCGCGACCATAAGACGGACGACGTCGGTGTTGAGGATCTCCGCAACCCAGCCAAAGGCGTGACGATATCTCCGTAAGCCCCCGACCCTTGTGTTTAACTTCGTTGCTTCTTCGCTAACCTTTTAGGACCACTTATGTGTACCTTTCTGACGTCCTCGATCACTGCGTCCTCATCACCGAATCTTTGGATCAGATTCGTGGCCAGGCCGAGAATATGATATCTCTTATTTTCAACACCATCTCCGCGAACCAGAACGAGAGCATGAAGCAGCTGACCGTCGTCACCATCATCTTCTTGCCCCTGACCTTCTTGACTGGCTACTTTGGCCAGAACTTTGACGGCTTCTCCGACCTCGAGCTCGGCATACCTTTCTTGTAAGTCACCCTTCCCTCGACATTCGGATTAACTGCCCGCTGACGATACAGCTGGAAAATTGCCGGTCCCGTCATCTTCTTTACCGTCGTCATCATGATGTACGACATGATTTTGCGGTACTTTAGGTCGCTCGGCCAGCGCCGCGACATTCTGCGCATACGGAAACATCGTCGCAAGCACTCAAATTCTAAGAAGTAACACGCACCGTCACTTTCAAACTCTCTTTTTTTTGTCGTGGCTTTTTTGGACTACTTTTGGACCCTTCTTTTCTTTTTTCTTTTTTGGTTACAGCTGCAGCGGGCGTCCTTTTGCATATGGATTAGACGTGCATTCGTTTCTTGTTATTCTCTCTCTCTTATTTCTTGGACGCTCTTTTGGATTCTTTTTTGGATATACTAATTCTCCTATTGATTACCCACTCCGCGTTGCTATCTTTAATAAACATTTCGGTTAACTCTATCTCTGTCATATTTACTGAACTCCAGTTGTCTGCTAACAAACAGATACTGGCAACTGCGAGTTTCTTGCCCGTTATCCAAAAATAGAATCGGAGACGACTGTACGACAATATGTTTCATCTTTAAGTCGACGTAAGATACAAGCTTTACAGCTCCGCTTCGATTAAGCATTAAACATCTCTTGTCCTCTGGGCAATCCTCAGCCGAGCGCGGCACGGTTGAAATGACGGTACCTGCTGCCGCCATATCGATCAAATATGCCGACAAACAAGCATGTCTTGCCGTACCTGCAGGCTAATATGATGTATACATTCATCACTCAATTAGTTAAGGTGAAGTTCCGACTGCAGTATGTTGAATACGCTCATCGCATACTACAGCAGTATCACCTTTCCCAGATGGATCCAATTTGGCCAAATCAACTCCTCTTTACACGAACCGGATACTCGGCACGAACACAGAGTGATGTCGAAATGGAGTTGGGAAAGTGCATAAGCCGCCTAGCCAGGGAAGTGGGCAACATACCGAAGATAGACATGCATCGGGGCTCTTCAGGATTATCTGCAGTATTCTCCTGAGCTTGCTGTTCTACACCTTTACACAACAACAGACAGTTGAAAAGCACCATACACGACATTCATCATGTCCTTTGACGAGTACATCGAGAAGACGGTGGCCAACGGCGACTTGGCCGGTGTTGCCCTCTGGGCCAAGGACAAGAAGGGCAATGTCATTTACGACCGCGCACTGGGCGTGGCCAGCCTCGAGAACCCGGACCCAGCACAGCGGCCACCCATGAGCATGGACACTGTCGTGCGCCTTGCCTCCTCGTCCAAGCTCGTCACTACCATTGCTGCTCTCCAGGCCGTCGAGCAGGGCCTCATCAAACTCGACGACGATGTGGCCCAGTACGTCCCAGAACTAGCGTCTCTTGAAGTGCTGACGGGTTTCACGTGGTACGGCAAACCCTTGACACGCCCTCGCGACCCAAAGCTGTGATTACGCTGCGATCGCTTCTCAACCAGACCTCTGGCGCCGGCTACGACTTTTTGAAATGGCAGCCGCTGTGGCGGGTCCGGTGGTGGCGGTCGGAGAAGGTGGCCGGTGGCAGCAGTCTCGAAGAGCGGCTGGCCCACCCGCTACTGCACGAACCGGGTGATGGATGGACCTATGGGAGTGGCGTGACATGGGCCGGCCGTGTCGTCGAGAAAGTTGCCGGTACTCACTGGAAGAGTGGATGGCACGCCATATTGCCAAGCCGCTCGGTTTGACGAGCCTGACTTTCTTCCCGCAGCGTAACCCGGACCTGGCCGCTCGTCTGTCGGGTATGTCCTCTCGCAGCCCGTGGAGCGGCGCACTGTCTTTTGTTCCGGACATCGTGTACCCAGAAAAGAACGAGGCTGGCGAAGACGTCTGCATGGGCGGCGAGAGCGTCCACTGTACTGTGGCCGACTTTTGCAAGATCATCTACTCGCTGCTGGTTGACGATGGCGCTCTCCTGAAGCCATCCACGACGGCAATGATGTTCTCCAAGCAACTCACACCCAGCCAGCGCCCGCCGCTCGAAGATTGCCTTGACCTACCCGTGTGGATCTGCCGCAGCGTCCTGAACAAGGGCGAGCACGACTGGGGCCTGGGCGGCGTGCTGGTGGACGGACGACCAAGACGGGCCTGCAGGACGGCGCGTTGATGTGGAGTGGGCTGTATCACATTCTGTGGTGGGTGGACCGGAAGGCCGGAGTGTGCGGGTTCTTTGCGACGCAGCTGATGCCGGCGGTCGACAAGGTCGGGGTGCCGAGCATTGTGGCCTTCCAGAAGGAGGTGTACCGGCGGATGGGGTACAGCCCAGCAGAGCCGGCCAAGAGTCTGGAAGTGATCAAGGAGGAAGAGGTGGAAGAAAGCAAAGGTATGTGGCGTTCTTTTTTTTTTCTCTTTTTTTTTTTACGACGTTATCTGATTTCTGTGTGTTGTTCCTTGCTGACCCTGCAACGGTCCAGATGCGAACCCGACCGACGTTGCCGAACCGACTAACACGAAGGCAAACGCCAACAACAATGGCCCTGCATCGCCAACGAAAGCGCTGGCAAACTGGGCATCGAGTTTTTGGGCAAAAGAATCAAACTGAGCGAAGAGTATTTTGGCCTCATTTAATTGACACTTTATTCTGGATGATTATTAATCTGTGTTATTGTCACCTCAAAGAACACAACAGCACCGTAAGAACGGCCCGCATCCACTTTTCAATCGACATCGATCGCGAGTGTTTGGCGCTTCCCAACTAGCGCCCGCATCGCCAGGTCCCGATTGTTGCTGGTCGTGTTGGTCTTTTTCATTGTTTAACAGCTCGGTGCACATTTATGGAGAAAGTGGGAGTCTAGTTGACCTCCCTAGATTCCTTCGAGCTTGGCCAAGACTATTTGCTGCAAAATGTACACAAAACGGCACAAAAGGACGCAAAGAGGTGTCTTGCATGGCGCTTACCTAACAGCCCAGCGGGATTGCAGTTGGAATGTAAAAAGAGCTCCAACGGCATTCCTCAGCTCATGACGTTGTACTGAAGCTTTCTTGAGCTCTTTTCAAGCTCTTTTCAATTAATTTCATCAATTTGGCGAGATTCGACTTGTACTTGTCTTCGTCAATTGATTCTCCATCATATTGTTCACCACCCACCGTGATGAAGAGAGTGTTTACGGCCCCGCGTGGGACGAGGCTGCGGCTGTCGTCTCCTCTGACATCATCGTATGTTTCTCTTCGTCCTCGGACGACGACAACATTGATCGGCAACACCACTCGACCCACGACAGCTTCGCCTCCGATCGTCAACACATTCAAGAACTCCCGACGCTTCTATGCGAACTCGAAAGGCGATGAGCCCCCGCAGCACACCAACAGTGGACTCGTCATTGGTGTTGGTAGGCAGTGCGCGTTCTATTCTACTACATTTATTATTTGCTAACTTTCCTCCAGGCGGCGCCGTCATTGCATTGGTCGCGTACGTGATCGGCCGCCGCACAGCCCGCTCCAAGGAGGGCACCAATGCCGCTGTCCCCTCGGTCGCCGACCAGCTCGCCAGCGCCGACAAGCATGCCAAGGACACCGATCAAAGCGACGAGCCCGTCTTTGTGAGCACCCGCTCGACGCTGCCGCTCAGCAAAGTGGCAGACATCCAGCACGACACGTCGCCCGAAAACATGGCCTATGCCCGCTCCGAGATTGCCGCCATCGTCGGCGACAAGGCGATTACGGACCAACGCGACGAGCTGTCGAGACACACGTCAAGTGCCTGGTCGTCGTATGCCGAGAGCAAAAGCGACAACCCGCACTTTGTTGTCTACCCTACCTCGACGGAAGACGTCAGCGCCATTATGCGCATCTGCCACCGACGGCGTGTTCCCGTGGTGGCTTTCGGTGGCGGTACCAGCTTGGAGGGCCACTTTGCCAACACGTGCCACGGTATTTCCATTGACCTATCGCGCATGGACAAGATCCTGACGGTGCACGGCGCGGACCTTGATGCCGTCGTGCAGCCGGGCGTCGGGTACGAGCAGCTCAACGAAGCCCTGGCGGACCGCAGGCTGTTCTTCCCGCCCGACCCCGGTCCGGGCGCCACGATTGGCGGCATGGTGGGCACCGGTTGTTCCGGTACCAATGCCTACTATTACGGCACGATGCGGGAGTGGGTGCTGGGCTTGACGGTCGTGCTGGCGGACGGCACGATTGTCCAGACACGCCGGCGCCCCCGCAAGTCAAGCGCCGGCTATGACTTGACAAAACTGTTCATCGGCAACGAGGGCACGCTGGGCATTGTCACGGAAGCCACCTTGAAGTTGACAAGCAAGCCAGCCCGTGAACAGGTCACAGTGGCCACGTTCGAGTCGTTCCATGCCGCTTGCGATACCGTCATCAAGCTGGTCTCGGCGGGCATTCACGTCGCCGCCGTTGAGCTCATTGGCTCGCGCGCCATGAAGTGGATAAACGACTCCGCGGGCACCGACCGGTCGTGGCCCGAGAAGCCGACACTGTTCCTCAAGTTTGCCGGCGCGAGCGACGACGCGGTCAATGAGCAGAGCAAAATTGTGGAAGAAATTGCCAAGTCGGCGGGCGCCACTGCTTTGGACACAGCCCGCACGGCCGAAGAGTCGGAGCAATTGTGGGAGGCGCGCAAGCAAGCGCTGTTTACAGCAGCCGGCAGCAAGGCCGACAACGAGAGCTCGTGGATCACGGATGTGGCCGTACCCATTAGCCGGCTGGCGGACATTGTCGATTTGACCTCCAAGGACATTGTAGCCAGTGGTGTCAGTGGCGGTATTATCGGCCATGTGGGCGACGGCAATTTCCACTGTTTCTTGTTTTACACGCCCGAGAACAAGGAGCACGCCGAGGATCTGGTGCACCGCATGGTGGAGCGGGCGATCAACATGGACGGCACGGTGACGGGGGAGCACGGTGTCGGGCTGGTGAAGCGGGACTATCTGGACAAGGAGCTGGGCACGAATGCGGTGGACCTGATGCGGCAGATCAAGAACTCGTTTGACCCGCTGTGCCTTCTCAACTGCGACAAGGTCGTCCGCATGAAGAAGAACAAGGAGGACATAAAGTAGTTGCTGGGATAAGTAATAGGGCTGCATTGCATTTATATATTCATTTACGACGTACAGAAACAAAATCATTCTACATACAAATCAAACATATCAAAATCAAACAAACACATCACTTTCCGTTGACGTCTTTGTCCCACTTGGCCAGCCACGCCTTCAAGTACTTGCCCGCCAGCTGCGCTTCCACCATATCAGGACACGCCGCCAGCGTCGGGCTGTCCCGGCTCGCTTTGGTGATATCAAACCGCAAGTTGGCCGACTCGGCCGTGCCGCCGTAGTTGCGCTCATAGTAGTCGGCCAGCTTGAGGGCAGGCAGACGTCTGGCAAGGGCGTCGCTGTCGGAGCCAAGCTCTTCACCGCGAGCGCGCAGTTTCACCAACCAGTCCTCCAGCGACACAGCCTCAAAGTCCAGACCGGCCTTCTTAAACGCCGGCAACACCTCCTCGTTCCATGACATAATGTGCGGCGTGTTGATGTTGTAGTAGCGGGCCTTGGGCGTGTCGTTGACACCGGTCGGACGCGCGGGCCGTCCGCACTGTTACGTCTGGGCGTAATGTTGCCCGACTCCTTCATGGCCGTGGCAATCTCAATGCACGCCGCGGCCACGACATCCACGGGGATCCATTCGCAGCGGCCCTGCTGGCCATCAAGACGGGGCAGTGCCTTCAACTCCAGGGCACTGCGCACCAGCAGCGGCACAGCCTCACGGTCGTTCCAGATGCCGCGGTCCGTGTCGCCTGTGATCTGGCCAATACGCAGGACGGCAACGTTGGCACCCTCCCGGGCGGCGGCTTCACAGATGCGCTCGCCAATCAGCTTGGAGGCTGCATACCCCAGACCTTCGGACGCATGGCTCAAGGAGGCCAGAGGCGCTTCGGCGACGACGGCTGTCTCGCCGTTTTCGGGGCGCGGCACGTTAAAAGCGGCCGAGATGCTGCTGGCAAAGAGGACACGGGCGGGCTTGCGCGAGGGGACTTGCAAAGAAAGCTGCAGCAGGTTGCGGAGGCCGGCAATGTGTGGCTCAAAGCTTGAGGCCGAGAGACCAAAGTGGACGGGCCAGGCGGCGTGGATAATGGTCGTGGTGTCAGCGACGAGGCCACTGTAGTCAAAAGCATCGAGGCCCAGCAGCGGCTCGCCGAGATTGGGTGCTTCAAGGACGACAAGCTTGCGGGCAATCGTGCGCGACGAGCCCAGATCCAAACCACGCTCACGGAGTGAGCCATGGACACGCTTAAGGCCATGGGGGCCGCGAACAAGACAGGTGACACGCTCAACCTTACTATCATACAACAATTGGTGCAGGATGTGGGCGCCAAGGGCACCCGTGGCACCCGTCAAAACAACAGACTCGCCGCCGTCGGCGTGCTGGGACTCGGTGTCGAACGTCGAGTACTTGTCCACCAAGCTCTGCATGACAGCGAGAGGGTCTTGCTCAGTCTCATGGTGTACACCGTTGCCATTGGTATGGCCGTTGACTCCATTGGTACCATTGACTCCGTTTGTCCCGTTGGTGTCCTGGTTTGGGTTCAGAAGGTTGTAAAAGACAACGGCAAGATTGGCAGCCGTGCGTGCATCGTACACAACATTTGTCGGTAGGCGGTAGCTGCCAAAGTTGAGAGACTCCTGGAACAAACGGCGGGCCTGGATGGCGCGCAGACTGTCGACACCCGAGGCAAAGAAATCAGCATTGGCACTGGGCAGCTCAATCTCTGTCTGCGTCTTGAAGGTGTCGATAATAAATGCTTCGAGGCCGGCCACATCGAGAGACGTGGGCTTCTTTGAGTATGTGCTACTCGAAGCACCGTTGGTGGTACCAGCATCGCCACCTCCGTCCAGCCTGGCGTAGATGGCTTCAATCTGTGTCGAGAACAGCTTCGTGGCACCCGCACGGATAATGTTGCTCTTGTCGGTCACAGGGTACTCAACCCCAAAGGCAATCGACGCAACCATGTCGCGCGTAATGCGCGCAAACTCATCGGCAATGCCGTTTGCCTGCTCGATGGAGGGCCAGATGGCACGGATAAACTCGTCTTCAGTCAGAGCAGCGGCCGCCTGGGCACGGAAGACAAGCATACCGGGAATGGCGCGGTCATTACCAAACATGAGTGCATCTTTGACCAGTGGGTGCTCACGCACAGCACCCTCCATCCCCAAGGGCAAGATCTTCTCGCCCGTGATGAGGGTGAGACGGTCGTCCTGGCGGGCAATGTACTTCCAGGCATTGGGAATGGTCGGGTGCGGCATGAACAGGTCCTTGGCGTAGTACGAGCCGGGCGGGTCGTTGGAGTTGGTCATGAGCAGGGCCGGGTGCGACTGCAAAAAGACGGCCTCGTAGGTGTTGCCCTCGACATGCTTAAACATCATGTGCTCGTTGAGGTTGGGGTAGGGCCGGACATAGGCCCACGAGTCTGCATCCTCGGGCTTGCGGTCGTAAATCGAGTCGCCAACATGGCCGACCTCGGTCATGCCATAGATGACACCGAGGTTGACACCCGAAGCAATCAAACGGTCACCCAGCTCGTCAGGTGTCTTGGCACCAGCCGACGTGACGATGCGGCACTCCTTGAGTACGTCGACACCGGCCTGGTCCTCGGCGATCAAGCTCAGAGCATACGGTACGCAGTGGCAGATTTCGGGCTTGATAAATTTCAGGGCGGCCACAAGGTTGGCGGCCGTCAGCGGCAACAATGGGTTGAACAGATGAGCTGGACGGCGCATCCACATGGCTTGGAGGGATGTGATGAGGCCGTGCACATGGTACCAGGGCAGGGCGTTGAAAGCACGCAGACCTGTGCCGGACAAGAGCGAGTTCTGGAGGCTGCGGTGGGACAGCAGCAGCGGCTTGGGTAGGCCTGTCGAGCCTGACGAGTGGGCCATGAGGGCCACCTCGACATGCTCGGCTTCGGGGTCAGCAATCTCGCGCACAAACGGCGGCTGTGCGGGGGCATCGGGCTTGTCAAACTCTTCGCGAGTCAGCATCGGCAATAGCTGGATTTCGGGCCGCTCAACAACAACCTCGGCCAGCGTCGAGTCGATGCGGGCATTGGAGCTGTGCAGCACCATATCCGATTCGGCCGTCTTGAGCAGGTGTAGACACGCTGGCGGGCCCAGACGGGCCGACATGGTGAGGACCTTGCATCCCAGGCGGAAGAGGGCAAAGAAGGTGACGACAAAGGACAGGTCGGACACGGCGTAGAGGGTAATGGTCTTTTTGGAGTTGACGACGAGGCCCTTCGTCACCAGCACGCGGCAGGCTTCGTCGACCATGCGGTCCAGCTCAACACCCGTAAAGTACTCGTAGTCTGCCGGGTCGTCCTTCCCACGTGGCATTCCCAGGATGGGTGTCTGCTCTTCGTCACGGGCCCGCAGGCGGACGACATCATCAATGGTGTAGCATTTGCCAAACTGCTCGATGCGTTCTGCAGGTGTAGGGGCCATTGTGAGGGAGGATGTATGTGAGGATAGTAAAGGATGTAGTCGACAATGACGAATGAGAGAGTGGATGAGAATAGGAAGTCCTCTGTCGATGCTTATTTCAAACGGGTATGAAGAACAAGACACAGCTCATGCAGACAGGGGTGGAAAGGATGTAGCTGGGACGGGAAGTATCTGACGGAAGTATGCAAAGAAAGAAGGAAAGTAAAATGGAAGGGAAAAAAACATAGAAGGAGGAAAAGATCAGACAAAAAAACAATATCAATGAAGAGCTCTGGTATAAAAAGGAGTGCCGAGTCGACAACAAGCTATGTTGGCAGCAACGGGCATAGTCCGGGAATCCAAACAATCGACAAGATGACAAGACCGACAATCAAGGTCACGATAGGAGCAGCCACCGACCGAATGAAGACGCGAGAGGCCGACGGTGAGGGGAAGGAGTCTGGGCAATATTCTGGGCAGCAGGCAAGACAAGACTGGATAGTCTGGGCACGGCTCTATGACAACGGGGAAGCGATGGTGGTGGGAACGTGTACAGAGTAGGGGCGTGGCCAAGGAGGGAGAGATACTCCGTACGATAAAAGAGTATGGTGGTATTTTTCATCAGGGGGGAAAGGAGAATGAGAAGAAAGAGGAGAAGAACCAAAAGAGAACAGCTCGTTCAGAAGGGAACGGTATCAAACAGGGATGATACGCTCGGTAGGCTAGGAGGAAGAACAAAATTATGTGTTAGGATAGAATGGAAAGACGAAGAAAGGAAAAGGGTCAGAAGTAGCTTGGCCTCCTTCGTTTCTTTTTTATTTTGTTCCTCTTATTTCTCGCCATCTAAGCTCCATGCAAACGTGGCGAGGAAGGCTCCGCCAACTCCTGGGACAGACATACCTCCTCCGAACGGGAGCCGGTCTGCATTTTGCATGGCGAAGGAGGGATGGCAGAAGAAGAGAAGAAGAACGAAGGAGGGGAGATAGGCAGAAACAGAATAGAGAAAGTCTGGAATAGGGGTTGTGGACGAGGCGAGGCGCGTGAAAAAGCTTGGCTGCACTGCAACGCTCCTTGTATTTTTTCGGAGAAGAGACTGGTGAGAGGGAGGGAGACAATATTGCAACTCTGCAAAACAAGATAGAGGGGACGGGCGGTATGATGGGTGGTGGTGGCAGATAGGCAGGAGAGAAAGAAGAGATGTTTTGATATCAACAGAAAATGATTACAGTTGGAACCCGCTGAAAGACTTTTTAGCGCACTGCTAGCAAGCAGGTTTTCTCTCTCTTCAGGGCAATAAGGGCGAAAGACAGCTCTTAGTCAGCTGACAGGTACGCCCATCAATGACAGATACTCTGCTCATAAAAGGCAGGAAGTGAAAAAGATGGGCGAAAAGTGGAAGTAGGCAGGTAGGAGACTACAAGATTTTGTGTTGTGGAGATTGGAGGAAAGAACGACGGTGTACGAGGTATGTTTGGGGCGCAGAAAGCAGCCATGATGGGTAGTCCGCAGAAATACAGAAGGTGCGACCCCGTCGGCACGAGAAAATTGGCAAGAGCAGCCGACAAGACAGATACAGGAAGGAGCAGCACAGTGATGTGAAAAAGATGTAAAGGGAAGGAGCGAAGCAACGGAAAGTGGGCAGAAAAGAAAGACAAACAGCCGATAAATCAGACGCAGTCGCAGAAACGGCACAATGTGCAGAAATCAGTGTGCAGTGCACTCAACAAAGCAGACAGTCTTTCTGGATGACAACGAATGTCTGGACAGTTCAATTATGAAATGCTAGCAGAAAAAGTACAGAGTAGGGTTGCATGCATTCTGCAGTCTGGACGTGTGAGCCCAGGCGAGAAGCTCCGATCCTCTACGGAGTAGGGAGCTGTGTCTGTTGGAACTGTTGGGACTGTTTGAGGCTGTCGGTGGTTGGCCTGTTGGTGTCAAAGGAACAACTGTTTTGTTCTTTCTTGTCTCCAAACTTGTTTTATTTTTATATTCTCGTAAACACTTTATTCAAGAATGCATATATTTTGAGACCCTCTGATTTCTTTGCTCTGGCTGTGCCTTCCTTTTTCACCAAACTTTCACCAAACATTAGTGGGGCATCTCTGGTGCATTTTGACTAAACGCACAGTCTTCCACCCGCGACTTACACCGATGAAAAAACATATCACTGTGAGATGCACAAAATTATGTGCAACCAATAAGGTGTAAAAGCATGGCATATTTGCGAGAGAGTCTTAGCGAAAGCGGCGTATGTAAAATAGACTAATTCTTACACAAATATCCTCGCTTCGACTTTTGATCGTTCTTTAGTATTGCTCTCCCCACAATGAAATCAAACTGCGCAAATGTAGTCCATACTTATGCTAAGTCCAAGACGGGAATCAAAAGCAGCCTCCGTTATGGGAGGTCGCAGGGCTGCCATTAGCTATCAGTATGACCGGAGGGCGGCACGAATACGGGATACAAATAAAGGTATTACTATGGAGTACTCCGTACGTCGTACCTCTTTCCCTTGCAAGGCCGTCGTAAGAGAGGACCCCAGAGCTTTGTGTCTCTGGGGCACAGTCAATCTTCTCCAGGCTGCAGGGCATTGCCTTGTTTGTGTTTGTTTTTTTGTTCCTTTCAACTTCAATGGGGCAAGGCCAGGTTCTTGTCCCACAACTGTCGCAACGGTTTCATCAAAACTTTCTTCTTCCTTTCGAATCGCTCCGAAATCCGTTCTCCATTTTCCACGGCGTATTCTCCGCGACCCGTATCCTCCTTTTTCCTTTTTCCTTTTTGCTCCTTTTGTCCTAGCTTGCTGGGCATCTTACAACGGCCAGGCCAAGAGCCAAGAGGGAATACCTCAGGTGGATTAGGACACTCCTCTCTCAGATGTTGACGGCGCCCACCTCGGGAAGGAGCTGGCTTCCAGGTGCTTGTTTTGGGAGGCTTCGAAGAAGCTTGTAAGTTTAGAGGATGGGGCTGTGGGATAGGGGTCGCCTTGGAGATGCTTGTTTTGCCCAGAGAAAGCACACAAGTACAGCCGTGCGAACTGTCTACAGGTTCATACTGTGCTTCCCGCGTTGAGCTAGAGGCGCATCCCTCCACTTTGCATACGACATCAGACAGCCCAGGCTTGTCCAGGTTGTCTTCCGGCTTCCTTCCCCTTCATCCTTTAGTTTTCTTTGTCTGTTTCTGTTCCGACGAATACTACTCAGGGGCTAAAAAGTGGCAGGACCCGTGTCGTGGGGGCAGGCAAGGGCAGGGCATCTTTTTTGTCGGGGAACAGAGGAGTGGGACCGTCAATACTGAGAAGCTCAAGTGCTTCATCTGTGCGAGGAACGGCATCGTCGTATTGCAGAGCGTCGGGTAACGGAGTGTAGGTTGCAGCAATTGTCGAGGGCTTGTACGAATACGGTGTAGCATGGGGGTCATGTCGTTTTAGCAGGGACACTTGCGCGTCTCTTCCTATCCCTTCCTGTCCCTTTCTCAGCTTCTCAGTTTCTCCGTCTCACTCTCGGGCGAGATATCTTCAGTACCCTGGTCGCGGCCTTGCATGTCCGGTGCAGACGCGGAGATGTGGATACTACTAGAGGAACGCAAAAGAAAAGAAAAGCGTCGTATGCATACAGGGGTTTGTGCGAAGCGGAATTGCAAAACGACTTTTTCTGCGGTTTTGTTTCTCGCAAAAAATACATGGGCCTTTGCAAAAAATACGACACTGCACTTGTATGTCATTCATGACAAAGGTTTGCCATGGGCAAACTGAGACAAATATCTTTCTCTCTTCCCTCGGATACGGCGTAGGGTGCAATGTGAAAGAGACAGTGAGATATTGGAAAAATCAAATGAACATGATCAAAATGAACCGACACAAAGTAAGATAAAGAATGAATATGTTTACTGGAAAGTCTTGGCAAATATAGTAGACCAAAAGGAGAACGTAGAATGGTCGTACATGCCAGCGTGAAGTGCACACGCGTGATCGTGCGAGCAAATGGCGATGAACAGCTCCGCGGCTTACCATGCGTTCGGGATACTTTTCGACGTGCCTGCGTACTCTTCGTGTCATGTGTTACCTCGCTGCCGTTTTGCCACATTTTTTGCTGCCTTTTTGTACGAGTTCATGCACATTTATTGAGATTAGAAGAAGGCATGGACCTTTCTTTTACTGCTTCTGCAGATCTTCGGCGACCCGAACACGGCACACAAAAAAGTCTGGGCCTGCAGAAGATCGATGCCACGTACATTGATCGTGCAGCGGTAAGAACGTGCGCTTTTACTGCTGTTGTTAGGTTTGTGCATCCCGAAAACTTGTTCAATTACACTTTGTTTACACAGACAGCGTCGTGTGATGTTGATTTTGAGTTGCCCAGGTCCATGATCACTTACACGACGGCTATAAGCCGGGGAGAAGCACAACAAAGTTACAAGTGACCAACTTTATCCTGAAACTTTTGCGCTTTCTTTTTCTATCGTAATTGTAACTGACTCAAATGAAATTTCTGATCGTTGACTTATATAGGCGGTCGCTAGATACAATGTGAATACCGCAGAGTGTACCACTGAGAAGAAAGAAAAGAAAAAAGACGAGAACGAAACGGTATCGAACAGTAAAAACAGTTATCAAAACAATGTAGAAAAATATAACCCATCGTTACACGTCGCCAAGAGTCAAGCACAGTTGTGCCCAACTGTTTTTGTTCACCACCTGTAAACCGCTTACACCGGCAGAGCAAACGAGTCGCCGCGCTTCTTGTCCACCGGCTGCGACCACTCGTCCACAGTCATCTGCACCTCCGTCTTGACCCGGATGCCGTTCGCGCCGTAGGCACCGCTGCCCACACCGTGGCTGGCCGTAGCACGCGAAGAAGCCACGCCATGAGGCGTCGTGTTGCTGTCGCTGCCCATACCGTCGCTGCCCGAAGTACCAGGGCGGCCGCCCTTGGTCAGGTTGATCTCGTCGGAGCTGTTGCCCTGCGACATGAGCTCCACGTCCCGGTCGCCGTTCTTGCTGCCCAGCGGCATGCGACCACTGCGGCTGGCGCTGATCTTGCTGTGCATGCCGTATCCCGAAGCGCCATTGCCACCACCACCGTTGCGAGCACCCGAGCCGTAGGCGCCATAGCCAGACTGGCCGGCACTGCTGCCGCCGCCATGGCCGAACCAGCGGGCAAACAGCGGACGAAGGGCGGGCAGGTTGGCGCAAATAAAACCGATTTCAACCTCGACGGTAGACCAGAGACCGCCGCCCACGTTGCTGAAAGTAAAGTCGTTCGGGTCGATTTCCTTGACGGCGAGAATACGGAAGATACTGGCGACACAGACGAAAGCACCCAGCAAAAACAGGAAACTGAGCGAAAACTTCTTGCTGCGGGAGGTGTGGAGGCCCCAGACGACGGGGATGGGCAGAAACAAGACGGCAACATCACCAAGCACATTGATAATGGCCGAGGCAAGATAGAAAGCGTTGCGGTTGATGCAGCTGCCCTTGACGGACTCGTCCCAGAAGAGGGCGACGGGCAGGCACTGCAGAGCAAACGAAAAGAAGTTGCCCAAAAAGATGCCCGTCGACAGGCACGAGACGCCAATGACGCCGATACGGAACGAGCGAGTCGGGAAGACGCGCCAGTAGAAGAGCAGGATGCCGACCTTGACGGCGAAGACACCACAAGCCCACAGGATCATGTACACGTAAAGGTTCTGTTGGTTAGTATGCGTGGCAGGCAGATTCAAAGCGTCGATGCAAACTTACCTTCAAGAAAGACGTAAACTCCTCAACGGGCAGGTCGGCTTGGTGCTGGCCGGAGCCAAACTTGAGTCCCGTGTAGTCGCACGCCGACATGGCAAAGCACAAGACCATGACGAAGCACATCCAGTAGTCATCGTACCAGAGCTTCGCGGCCGACCGTGTGCGTGCAAACAGCCGGAACACAAACGAGAAGACGGACAGGATGAGACATGTTGTCACCACGCCGATCGTGAGGTTGCGGTTGTAGTCTTCGCCGGTTGTTAAGCCCATCTTGACAGTGAGCGGAGCGAGCCCTTATTTATCGAGTGAGATGTCGTGATATTTTCGAGATGGGTGTCGATCGTATACCGGGAGAGAAGAATATATAAATAAGAAAGGAGTAATGAGTGAAGAAAGAAAGACCACGGTCAACCGAGTGATGAAAAGGAAAAAGGAGCGTCGACAAAAGGAGGGAAAGGGGTGAGATGGACGAAGATATTATATGTTCTGGAACGTCTCGATCGAAACCAGAAAGTCAAAGTTGTGTTGATGCAGTCCCAAGGTCCCAATGTCGTTTATGCCTTTGCGTGACTTGAGGTGAACCCCCTTTCTCTGCAACCAGGAGGGAAGGCCGATACGGAAACAGAAAAAGAAACAGAGAACCAGATGAAGAAACCAAAGATGGCCAGAGAAGAGTACAGGACAGGGTACGACGGTAGCACGTAGCCTCGAGTGGTCGTATCGAGTATTTGCTTTTTTTTTCTGGGTACAAGACCTGGCGTACGGGACAAGAAGTGGTAGCAAATGCTTGTCGAGTGTTTAAAATGCTTCTTCAGAGGGGCGTATGCCGCCAACGAGTAAGAGGTCAGTTCTCTGCACGGAGCACTCTATTCGAGAACTTTGGCCCGGTCACAGTTCCAGTCAAACCAGAGAGTTGCAAGAACTGTACGAAGAAAAAGAAATCAACAGCAAAAAAGAAACGAACAAAAAATGACGAGTGTCGTTGTGCCAGATTGAACCCCAGGGCGGAATAGACAACCAGAACGAGAGACTGAAGTTTCTTCGTGGCGGGAGTTTATAAGAAGTGAGGACATATCGACAGATACAGACACAGAACGGCACAGACAGACGCATGCCTTCGAATTCGATATATCCCGATACAAGGGGAGACCGACGCAGGAACCGTGTGATTTTGTGTCTTCGTTTTCCCAGGAACGACCCGGGGAACCTTTCCCGAAGAACGTCTGGTTACCGCGAGTCGCAGAAAACACACCCCCTACCCGTCTTGCTCCAAGGAGATGGACAAAACGGCCGGACCGAAGAAATGCAAAGCGGGGGTCAGGAGAGGATCGAGGACCAAAAAAAAGAGAACATACAGAGAAAGGAAGAGGGAAGGAAAAGAAGAAACAGAAAGACGGCACAGGAGTACGCACAGTCAATACACTCCTACTCGAGGCCACTCAAAGCGAGACCAACAGTTTATCTGCATAGCGCCACAATAATGATGGGAAAATACAGAGTACGGAAGATGTCTATCGATGGGGGCCAGTAGTGGAGTGGTAAGGTGACTTGGCCGACAGTTGACAACCAAGATTGGAGCATATGTGGGAGGGACATTACGAAAGGAGAGGATGGGAGGATGGGAGTACAAAGTATGCCTGCAGGATCAACAGCCCATGGGATAGAATAAGGACCGGTCAGGGGAAAGGAAACAAAGAGAGAGTTTCAACAGGTCACAGAAGTGCAGAGAGACGGGAGGCAGACCCGACAGAAAGCCAAGCAGGGAGCTACCGAGGAAGGGTGGACGGAGGATAGGAAGATGGAGGAGAGGATAGAGAAGGAAGCACATCAGAAGCACATCAGGAGCACATCAATACGCCACCTTCTTGCATCCTGGGTAGGGGCAAGCAGAAAGAGGAACATCAGAAAGAGGGCTCCACCTTTTCATAAAACGTGAGACTCACACTAGAAAAAATGCACCAAAACAGCCATAAGACGTGAGACTCGACACCTAAACTCCTCCAAAAACTCAATCAATTTAAATGTGCAGAACTTGATAAAACGAAACAGAAATAAAGCTTAATATTTGTACATATTTTGCGGTCTTATCTATGCAAAAAAGTCCTATTATTTTTGTAAGTTTTGGCGGTTCAGAAAGACTTTTTATGTGCTCTGATAATTTGTGAGTCTCACGTCTTGTGCAAAGGTGGAGGAGGGATAGGAGGTGGGGGAGAGATACCTGTACGAAGACATGGAAAAAGGAATATCAAAGAGAGAATGAGCAATAAAAAGACGCAGCATGATACTCTATGTGAAGGAAAAGCAACATGGGTATGCTCGGTCACCCCTGGACAAAAATGATAGAAAGAGGCATCGCATCACCGAGCTCACAGAGAAAATACGACTCTGAAGATTGAAGGATAGACCAAAATGGAAGTCAATAAGGGGGCGATGCTGGATATACTGCTGTGCAATGTTGCTATTCACACATGCAAAGTACGACGGACATCCGCAAAGACGAAAAGAGGTCACGGATGCGAGTGGTGGCCTGCTATCTTCCTTCTGCACTCCGTTTTCTTCTCGTGTCGGTCCGTTTTCTGTCTTTTTGTTCTATATTTGTGAGTCCAGAGTGACGCGGTGAACATGTGAAGTTGTGATGGAAAGCAAAAGAAGAAAGCAAAAAGAAGAAAACTCTGCAGCAGGGAAGGTTCAGTCACAGGTGAAGTTTCAAAGAGGTGGCCATGAAGTGGCCACTGAAAAGTCGCATACATGAGCTCGGCTAAATGATGGCTGGGTGATGGGCTTCACAAAATTTTGTGTCAGTGACTGAGTCGTCCACTTTATGTGGGAGTGCCTGTTGGTTCACTGAAGCATCTTCTATTGCTTGCAAGTGTCCTTCCATTTCACTTGGCTGCCTTTGATGATCGACTTTTTTTCTCCTTTGGTGGGTGACTTTCATGATGTGCCGTGTGTGCCGTCTTGTGTGTGTGTGTGCTTGTGTGCACAGAGACATTCGGTTGCGTGTATCCAAGATTCACAAGATCGAGTAGAATATCCTGTCGGGACAGCAAACAAAGGAATGAAAGAAGGGCACAAAGATGGTGTGTACAGAGTACTCATCTGGTAAAAGATTTTGTGCACGGCCTGTCTATTACCCAGAGAGTCGGAAACAGGTGTGCAAAGACGGCAAGAGGGGGCCAAAAGGGTACGGGAAATCTTTGTTGTGTTGGTGAAGAGGGTGTGGTATGTCGGTAGAGAGGAAAGGGGGGGTCAAGAGCAGGAAAAGAATAGATACGAGTGTGATAGAAGCGAAGAGACAAGCGAGATGGACATGAAGGCCCAGTGATGTTCCTTTGATGTACATGTTGGCCCCCATCGACCAGCGAGAAAAGGAGGTGGTTGAGTGATGATCCCATTCGGTGGCAGTGAACCAGGAAAAATAACAAAATATAGTACCAAAAGGACGGAATTGCAATAAATGCTCCGAATTATGAACCGAAATGTTTTCTAGGTGGTGTGTCATGTAGACGGCAACAGTAATGAGTGTTTTGTTGTTTGTTATTTTTAAGCTGGGAAGTATTGATGCTGTTGATTCTACTCCGTATATTTCCTACGTGCAAATGTGCAATACAGAGAAACTATGAAATGGTGGAGGCAGGTTTCTGTGGCGTCAAAATGAGCAAAAAAGATAGAGTGTTGAAGAAAAAGTGAGACGAAAGGGAGGGGGAAATGGGGGAGCATGACAAAAATCAAAAGAAAATAGAAACGAGCTGCAGAAAAAGGGGGCGCAACCAAAAATCCATGAAAAGAAAACAACAAGGGTCCCTTACCTAATTCTCATGCAGAGGCAAATATTGACCAGCGCAAACTGCGACATTCACAAAACCAATAGAGCAGTATCATATCAATCTCCATACTCAGTACAGGCATTTCCAGAAGTTGCAAGCACAGAATATTGCCAATCCCACCCCACTGATCAAAATATATCCACAAAAAGATGTGCACTTGGGGCCACCTTTGATTCGAGCGGGAAGGGACGCACTGGCTCCCGCCCGGGCAGACAAAAGGATACTTCGTAATGTGGGTGAGTGGGCAAAAAAGGCAAAAGTGGGCGGAAATGGAGGTCGCTTGCAGCCCTGCAATAGGAAAGTGAGAACCCAACCACGAAAATGGGTCTATGTACAAGGCCAGACTTAAAAGACCAATATGGAGAAAGACCGAAAAAGACAGTGCGGAAGGCCATGTAGATCGGTGTTTGGTGGAGATGATGCAGTTTGCGACAAGATATGCGCGTCTTCTGGAGAAAATAATGCCAAAATTATGTGCACATGTTTTTGGGCGTGAAAGAGGCAGAATTGTGATGAAAATCGACACTCACAGACTCCTCACCGCTTCTCGTACTCGTTTTGTCGATTTTCAGCTGCTGATGACTTGTCATATAAGAATGTTTAAGTATGTTTGCCTTTTGTTGGACGATAGGACGACACAAAAACGACACAAAACGAGACCGAGGAAAAAGAAAGTTCAAATACAAGCAATACGCGCACTTCCCATCCATAAGAAACGTCGCACGTCGTAGCCATTACTCTCGTTTAAAAGCCTACTAAGTAAAAAATCACCGAAAGTACGGAGGGCGGAACGAAAAGAGGTCCGTCATGCGTCGCAGTGTGAGCGTGGGGGCTTTTGTCTGGCGGAATACGACGTAGAAACTTCCTGTAGCCAGTCGCAATGCAAGACGGAGGGCAGCCGAGCAGAACAAGAGGCTTTCATCTTGCCAGGCTGTCTTGCTGTCACCCAACCGTTGCTCCACGACAGGCCTCGTTGTCGACCTAGTCTGGTCTGTTCCTGGCCCTGTCGATACTAATAGTATCCTGGGATCATCCCAGGGCTCAGCCGTGCCGTAGTCTCGTTTTGCAATTTTTTTTAAACATGTCATTTTTGCGTTCTTCTCTCCGACGACAGTCCTTTCATCACTCCCGTGAATGTACTTCTTTGGATACGCTGCGCGCAAAAAAGGAGGGCCTCTCAAGGGAGCCAGCCAAATATAAAAAGGAACGTCAACATGGGCCCACCCCATGTTCTTTTCAAAAAGTGGGCCGCACTGTGTGAGTACAACGGAGCGGTACCTCCTCCCCTGCTCTTCTCTTTCTCTTTCTTCAGCGAGTCCTGGCAATGCACTCACTCGTCCGTCTGGACCCCCCACACTAAAACATTCTCCCATTGCCCATTTTTTGCTGGGCGGACCAAGCTTTTGACCTTTCCAGTGTGATGTGCTCGAAACCCTCCCATCCCCCATCATCATGATCTGTGCTTCTCCTTCCGGGGCACCTTTCCCCGCGCTAGGGTTTAGGAGGCACTAAAGGACTTACCTTACACCCACAACGCTAGCAATGAACTTACACGACCCAGGCCAAGCAGCTAAAAGAGCAGTCCCGAGGGGCCAACGGCGGCCAAGCTTCTGACAGGACGACACATCTTCAATGACCACTCAAGAAGCAACCACAGCCGAGACACACAACGCCACGGCTGTTGAAGAAGAGAGGAGAATAAAAAGTCTCCTTGAGACACCAGCCTGCAGGCTGTACTCCGTACTCCGTATTTCTACATATACATACATACACGGAACCGAGGAGGACTGAAAGTGAAGAAATTCTGCGCCATTGCATATGCAAGACCAGGCACATAACCCCCGTCCACTGCAACCTGGGCTTGGGACAGAGGTATCCACTGCCGTTTTGTGGTTGTGGCTTGCTCTTTTTTTCTGGTTTTTTGCAAATGTATTTCTTACATGTGCTATTTATTTGCTTTTTCCTCGCGGATTGCGCGTTACCACAGTCGTCTGCTTTTTTATTTTTCTCTGCTGGTGACTGCGGCCTATCCCATTGGCGGAAGGAAAAGTCTACGGAGTCGCATTCAAACATGCCCCTGCCCGTGGAAGGTAGTAGTGAAAGAAGAAAAGAAAGTGAGTAAGAATAGAAAATAACTAGATACAAATAAAATAGATTTTCGAAATGGACCCATAAGCGAACATGTTCGGTGGTGTTTACAGGAACAAAAATCAGAATATCAATACAGCACTTGTCCATTAAAACATCAACAGACGTTGAAAAAAGAACACGCCACAACAGACATTTTCCCACGTTTCTCCTTTCTCAAGTCTGTTGGAACTAGTATTTTGACACCAACAGACCCCCAATCAGGGGCAGATTTATCTCGAAAAACTTCCAACAGACACAATTGTTTCTGCTTGCCTGCCGGATCTTTCAGCGGGGAGTTTTGATTTTGTTTGGCGTACTCTGCACGATCGTACACAATAAACACGGACTTTTTAAATGTACTTCACCGTTACGCCCAGTAATGTGCACCGTTTTTTAAACCCAGCATGTAGTGGTCTAGAAAAAGAAAAGAAAAATACGACGCAATATGAACGACATCCTTGTACACCAAAAACTGTGCATTTAGCAACTCTCTCTAAACAGAACAGACAAACGAAACTGGACAACCAGTGGTTGCACAACAGCAAATAGGATGTGACCCATGCCCTCCTTTTTTCCTACCCCCCTTCGGCTGTCCCATCCTTTATGTTGAAGGGCCCTGGGTCGGTGTCTACGAAGTACTCCGTACAGGACCTACGATTTTGTCTGAAATTCTGGGACCATTTCTCCCCCGTCTATTACTCGTACTCTTTCATTCTTTACTCTCTCTTTACACTTCCAACATCTCATATCAGTCTACCTCATCCCCATATGCCGTACAACATCACATTCTTTGACACCTGTCTATCTGTTTGTACGTTCATGCTGTGCGCCGTAGGACTGTCACTATCACTTTCACTTTCAAATCCTCTGTGGCCTCGCCTCGACTGTCCATATTCGAGGATGAATATAGCAGAGACAAGACTTAAAAATGAACCAGATAAAGACGATTCCCCACTGGCATTGCTTCACTTACAGACTCCTCGAGAACTCTTCACATTTCATCCATAGAAATATGAGAGAGGATGAAAGGCGAAATTGACAACGTTGGCCCTGTCGAAATTTTCTCATGTTCAAAGATGACACATCTCATCCGACAGTCTTTTTGGCGACAATATATGGGGTACAGCCCGCCAAGTGTTCTCGGGATGAAAATAGAAAAGATGCAAAACAAGTCACAGGCAAAGCGAGTGCCAACAAGGAAGGGGGCCAAAAGACGAAACTGCTCACTGCCTCATCACTGCCGTCCTTTTCTTTTTCCACAGCTTGAATATGAACTGTGATGTACAGTACTGGGTACACTATCCGGCCGACTTTCACAATTTTCACACATTCGCATGTGCACGTACAAACGCGTGCACATCACACGGCTTGCACAGGTGGTATGCCGGGGTTGCTTCGTTCGTTCTTGGCCGGCATACTACTTTTTGGCCAGCAGCCGCACGCATTTATTTACTTGGCATTTTCGTTTGCTCGTTACTCTCGTTTACCATTTCTCTTTATATCTTCATCTCTTATTTCTTCCATCTTGAAAGACATGTAGTCCCACGTCGGCGTCGCAGTCTTGGCCTTGGCCGTGCCTCCGTGTAAGTCGCCTAGCTCTGTTCTTGGCTCTCTTCTACCTGAACAGGATTCGCCTTGGCTCCGCCTCCGCCTTTCTCCGCCTCCTCTTTTATTCTCCTTTTTTTATCTTGCCTCTTTCTTGTTCCTACCTTCTCACCTGTTCATACTCTGGCCCATGCGCTCTTCTTTAATGCCCCTCCTTGGCGTTATTCTCCGTTGGCTCCATATTGGACCTTGAGAGATACATCCCATGAAGCTCCTCCGTGCTCCGTGCTCTCTTTCTCCAACGTCAACAAAACTCCGTGTGTACATACAGTACCCTCTTTTATCCTCTTCCCAGACTTCACTTTCACTTCCATCCCCCAGTCGTTCTCCATAGGAACGCAATCTCATCCACAAAGTATGGCCGTTGGCTCTAACCTCTTTTTGTGAGGTCAAGTCCGTGGCATATCTTACCATGTGAGATAAGACCTCGAATTGGGAAATCTCTACGACGTGGAGAGCAACGTAAGTCCAATAAATCAATAAGAATGAAAGAGTCCTTTGCGAGGCTTGCCAACAGCATCTTGTCCTTTTCTTGGCCTCGCTTTCTCTCGTCTTCGGATCCTGGACACCGCTCCGTGATGCCACGCTACCGTGCTGTTTCTGTTACTCTCACTCTTTTTTGGCCTCCTCATAGTCGTCGTTCTTCCCGCGGCCGAGTCTAGTCGCCCAGAACTGCGGTCCAGACGCCCAGGCTTTTCTTGCCATGCTCCTATGTGCCCATTCTGTCCCATGCTCCCATGCTTCCATGCTCCTCTGTTGCAATGTTGCCATGCTCCCCATGTTCCTATCCTCTCTTGGCTCTTCCACATTCGTCCATGGTAATCTTCCTTCTCCTTTTTCACTGCTAGCCCGGTTCTTGGGTTCTTTTCTCTCCTTCTTTCTTTGGGAGAGCCACCCTTTTCTACTGCTGATCGTTTCCTTTTTATTCAGACGAGGATCCCTTCTTCTTTTTTTGTTTTCGTTGTTCCATTCTTCTTTCTTTCTTCTTTATTCCTCTCAACCATTCTTTTCTGGCATCTTCTGTCGTACAAACATTAACAAGACAATCCAACTATCTCTACACTCTTTTTAGTTTACCCATCTTCGACACCACATTCTTCTCATCTTTCTGTAGTTCTTGCTCAACAACTCCCAAAAGTGTAAGTGACACGTCCTTTCAGTCTGTTCTCTTCCTTTCCGTTCTGCAGCTGCAGTACCACATCACAACCCTTCTTTTTGTTTTTGTTCTCGTCTACCTCGCTTCCCCCGTCCACTTCTGGTTTTATTTCTGCATTTTCTGTATCTTCTGCACGTTTTTTCCCCGACATCCGTGCCATTCTCGACCCAGTCGTGCATGGCCTTGCACCCTGCAAACACAAAAACAAATATTGAGCAGTGGTGGAAGGTGGGTTGCATTGCCTCTTCAGAGAAAAACCCACGTTGTGCTCGTCCAATAGCCCGGGTCTATCTCTATTTTGGCTCTTTGACATTTCTTCTCTCCACGGAGCTGGCGATACCTCCTCTTCTTCCAGAGAAAAGGGGTTTGCATAAGAGACCAGGCCCTGCTTCCCCTTCCCCCTCGTTCCCTCGTGGCTTTCTGTTTTTCTTTTTGTTGTGTCTCTCTTCCTTTGCTTTCTTTTTTCCTCAAGATTCTCACATCTCTGATTTCTTCGTCTTCTCTTTCTTTTTTCTCACGATCACCATCTAACATCCCTCCCTTCTCCTCTCCAGCAAAATGTCGCCCTCTACTCCCTCCGTCAGCTCCAAGACGGGCGGCGCCGACCTCGAGGCCCAGGTCACCATCTCGCCCCGTGACCAGCCCGGCTTGCCCTTTGTCCCCCGCAACTTTGCCAACCCGGCGCCGCTTGGTCTCACGGCCTTTGCCACCAGCATCTTCATGATGTCTCTCATGAACTTGCACCCCCGTGGCGTCGCCGAGCCCAACATTATTATCTCGACCATGATCTTCTTTGGTGGTCTCTGCCAGTACATCGCGGGTATCATGGAGTTTGTCGCTGGCAACACTTTTGGTGCCACTGTGTTTTCGGCCTTTGCTGGCTTCAACGTCGCCTATGCTCTCATCTTTATCCCTGGTACCGGCATCCTGGCTGCCTACGCCGACCCCACCACGGGCGAGGCTCTGCCGGACCTCCCGCAGGCCATTGCCATGTTCGTCTGGGCCTGGTTCATTGTCTGTGTCATCTTTACCGTGGCCGCCACGCGTGCCTCGTGGGTGCTGCTGATCCTGCTGGTCTTTGTCGACTTTACGCTGCTCTTCATTGCCATTAGCTACATGATCAACAGCGCAGCTCTCCTGACGGCCTCGTCTGCCACGGGCTTCATCTCTGCCTTCCTCGCCTGTAAGTCTTTTTTTGTTCTCGCCTTCGGCTCGTCATGTTCTCTTGCTAACAACACAGACTACGCCGGCGCTGCTGGCCTTTGGGGCAACGGCGGCACGGCCATCAACCTGCCCGTTGGCTCGCTCATCCCAAGCGGGAGTAATCGACACAACACTGCTGTTATAAATTCAATACTGTCTGGAGTCCTGTGGTCGTTTTGTTTCTGTGAACTTTGTCTCTTCTTTTCTGTAAAGAAGAAATCAAAAGTTTGCTGCGCTTTTTGAACTTACACCTGCTTTTAATTATATACTTTTTTTCTGCCCTTAGCCAATATATATGTCAAATACAATGTCTACTATTTGCTCAGTCTATTCTCCAATGCTTGTCCCAAAAAAAAAAAGCTTTCTTTTTTGTTGTCCCATGCTATGCTCCATGAAAGTCCTACCCGATGTTGTACAGGGTGATATTATCCCCAGAAAATGCAGAGTCATGTTAATCATCTATTTTGTGCTCCCGAGCCTCCCAGCGTCCTGGAACCTGGGTCATGGATGAACCGTTCATCCAGGAAACCGCACGGCCCCTGAGAGTGTCTTTCACGAGTCTCCCGTTCCCGGTTTCTTGTCTCGTATCATTCCACTTTGCGTGTTCATTCTTTCCCCTTTCTTTGATGCAACATCAATTTCATTCAACAAGCCACTCAGCATGGAGATGACCATAATATATATTTGCAGTGATAGCTAAGTATCTGTACGTCGTACTTCGCACTCCGTACCGTACGCCTAACTCAGCAGCTCCTTGATGTCCTCGACGCGCTGCAGCTTCTTCTCTTCGTCCGTCATCATGCCCAGCGACGTGGCAATGAATTTCTTGCGGTCCTGGATCTTGAGCATCTTTTCCTCGACACTTTTCTGGACAATAAAGCGGTACACTTTGACTTCCTCGTCCTGGCCCATGCGGTGGACGCGGTCAATGGCCTGGGCCTCGACGGAAAAACTCCACCAGGGGTCCATCATGTAGACGCGTTTGGCCGTGGTGAGGTTGAGGCCGACGCCGCCGGCCCTGAGACTTAGCAGGAGGACAGTGAATTTGGTGGATTGGCGAAACTCTTCGAGGACGGCGGTGCGGGCTTTCTGGGCCATGGTGCCGTCGAGCCGCAAAAACTTCATGTTGGAGCGTTGGAGGGCAGGTTCGATCAGGGACATGAAGGACGTAAACTGGCTGAAGACGACGGATTTGATGGTGGGCCTCTCCCTCCTCAAATCGCGCAGGTGCTGGATGAGGCGGACGACTTTGGCGGAGGATTCGCTGACATCGACACGCAGCAGAGAGATTCGGGGCGGTTGATCGGGCTTGTTGTCTGGGTCGTCGTCGTGGCGGACGACTTCAAAAAGGTCGCGGCGATTAATGACTTCGCGGCAGTGGAAGCACCTCGGTAAACGGTGATGGTCGGTTTCGTGGTCAATGTATTTGAGAAGACAGGCTTTGCAGGCGGAGTGCCAGCAGCCCGTGACCGTCTGCTGGATCATGGGCTCTTCGCTGCAAATGGGGCACTCGTTGACGGCCTCGTCGCGGATTTGACTGAGGACGTGGGCACCAAAGGCATTGGCGTCCGTGGGGTCGTCGGTGGTGGCCGTGAAGCGCTCGACGAGCGACTGCAAGTCCATATCGTCGGCCAGGCCCGCAGCCGCATCGGCGGCCGCACCAGCCTCGACCTCGTCGGCGACAATGTCCATGTTGCGCACCAGAACAGGGTGGCAGCAGACTTGGCGCAGCCGCAAAACTTGGGCAAAGATGCTGGTAAAGGACTTCATGACGGTGCCGGCCTCGACGTTGGCGGTCAGAGACCGCTTGACACGCATAAAGATGTGATCGTAGATTTCGCGCTCGACTTTAGAGAGCTCGACAGGGACAATCTCCATGTGTTTGGCGGGGAGGACGACCAGGGGTTCGCCGTCGGGGGTCTTCATGTCCTTTGTGCGGCGCATGACCAGCGGCTCCAAAACGGTCTGGACGACATCGAGGGCGCGCATAAAGTCCTTGGACTCAAAGGGGACAGTAATAAAGGTGCGCCAGAACGAAAAGTTGTTCCAGGGCTCGACACGTAGGAAGCGGATCAAGCTGAACAAATCTTCGAGGCGGTTGACAACGGGTGTGCCCGTCAGAACCCAGCGGTGCTCAGCCGAGAGTGCGTAGCAGGCCTTGGCCGTCTTGGACTGGCGGTTCTTGATGGTATGGGCCTCGTCCAGGATAATGCGGAAGAAGTTGAGCGAAAACAGACCGTGGCCCGGATGGCCGTCGTGCCCGCCGCCCTTGGACCACATCTGGGTAAATTCGGACAGAACGGTGCCGTAGCTGGTGATGACGACATCGGGCGCTGTGGCCGCCTGGTCGGGTGCACACAAGGCCTGCAGGTTGGACGACTTCTCCGAGCCGTAGTAGACCATCGACTTGAGTGTGCCCTCGACGGACGCATTGTCACACTCGCTCTGCCATTGGGCCAGCAAGGACATGGGTGCCACCACAAGAGTGGTGCAGGGCGCGTGGACAACATCGGGCAGCCGCGAGCGGATGCGCCGTAAACCTCCAGCCAGGCTGCCTAATTTGCCTTTGCCGTCTGCTGCTTGCAGCTTTTGCTGCTGTGCCTCCATAGCAATGGGCGACTTGTGCGAGTGGATCAGACTCAGCATCTGAATTGTCTTGCCCAGACCCATCTCGTCGGCCAGGATGCCGCCCAGGCAGTGCTGGTCTTGCACGGGGAAATCGAGCGACAGGTCGCCCGAGTAGGGGTTGACATAGAAGCTGGCCTGGTCTTCGATTGCGGGCAGATCTTTGTCATCCATGTCCTTCGTAGGCCAGGCATACTCTTCCCACAGCGGGTGCATGGACTCGCCGCGTGTGTCGTCGCCGCTGCCGCCGCCGCCGCCACTCTCGTCCTTTTCTTTGGAGAGCATCCAGTGCAGGGCTTGCTTCTGGTAGGTTCGCAACGTCAAGGCAAAGGTCTCTGGCGGTTCAGCCTCAGGTGTGTTAAAGTCAAAGGACTGTGCTTTGGCATAGAGGGCATCCAGCTGGTCCTGCTCGAGTTCCTGGCCGTCTTCTGGCTCGTCGGATCCATTTCCGTTCGGCGCCTGGCTAGATGCAACATCTTGTGTTGGTTTAAGACCGCCATCTTTGGCCGCCTCCTTCTCCCGCTTCTCGGCCATCTCGGCGGCCTGCAACAGATCCTGCCTTCCACGCTTGGCGGCTGCTGCATTGACGCGCGTCGGCAGCAGGTTCACTTCCTCGAACAACCGCACAAGCGCCACCTGGCGCAGTCTCAGGTCTCGCTCCTCGGCCGTCTCTTTTTCTTCGAAGAGCCCTGTGTTGCGGTTCTCGGCCGGTTTCAGTGGTTTCTGGTCGAAAGCAGTCCTCAACAGATAGCCCCGTAACTGCAAGACGACCGTGTCGTTGGTCCGTAACCGTTCCGGCGCATAGACGCAGACACCCTCAAACCGGCAGATACGTTGGTCCATCAGCGTCGACACCCAGTTGGCCGCGTCTTTCGACAAACGGCCAATCTCCATGCCCGTGGTGCTCGTGAAGCGCACAATGACGTCAACACGTTTGGCAGCGGCCGAGTTGGCCCTCACCACAACGGCTGCGCCCAGCTTGGAAGCTTTTTGTTTCTGGCCAGCAATGCTCGGGAGCTCGATTTTCTGGCGCTCAATCTTGACGGTGTCGCCGTGTTTCAGCAGGTTGGTGCCGCTGCGGGTGGCCCACCCCTCCACACCGAAACAGCCAATGTAGCGGCGGTCGGGGATGGCGCCCGGGTTTTGGAGGATCGACTTGCGCGGCGATGTCTTGACGGCCGGCTGGTTGGTGATTCCAGGCTTGGACGATATTTCTGTTGTCTTCGCTCGTACAGCGACGCTGCCCTTGCGGTTGGCATTGGCGGCCTTCATCTTCAGTTTGTAGGTCCCGTCAAAGTACATGTTGACGGCCCGCTCCAAGTCGGTGCCGCAGCAATCCCGAATCGTCTGCAGAATTTCCGGGCTGACTTTCTGGCCGACAATGCCCTCAAAAAGCTCGCTGTCAAAGGAGGGTACTTTGCCGACAGGCGAGGTGTGGTAGAGAGCGACGGAGAGGACGGCGTTATTGACGGTCCTGGGCGGGCGGGCGAAGACTGTGCTGTCCGGCGAGCAGCAGGTGTAGGAGAGGAGGGTTGGGCCGGTGCAGAAGAACCGTTCGTCGGTATTGAAGTCTTCGTCGTCCCGTTGGTCGTCGGCAAAGCGGCGGGAGAGGATGTCGGCTGGACGTTAGTCTGTAGTGGAGGGAGGGAGGGAATGGCGACGGCATCGTCAAAGAAGCGGCGTTTCGGCTGGGGTAGTCGTTGTACATTCTCCTTTTCCTTCTCATCAAGAAGAGGCTTGCTGCCGTGTGCGTGTGAAGGTGAAGCGTCCTCTTCGCTTTTGACGTCGACATTTTCGTCTGGCGAAAAGCGTCGCCGCTTGGACGGCGGTTCTTGAAAGTCAACAGCGTCCATGATTGGGCTGTGCATGTCTGTTGTAGACCTGTCTTGTCCCTGGGGTGTCGTCTGATGCTGTCCGGTGCCGTGGTTGTGCGGCAGCGTTGGTTGCTGTCGGCAGACGTTGGAGGTTCACAAACTTCGATTTCGGAGGCAAAAGTGACCTTTTGCTGTATTTGGTGTGGTTGTCTAAAGTGGCACTAGCCGACGCGGTTTCCTTCTTTGACGCGTCTTGGGGATTCAATTAGTGATCGGGGGCGGCGTTAAGTGGCCTGCAGATGCCCCACTATAGCACATCCGCCCACCGTAGTCCGCCATATCCACCAAACATCAAAAGCAAGATTTACAAGGCAGCAATTGCACGGCAAATTATGGTATTCGTTACTACATAATTGTTGTATCTCTTTTTTGGGTAGCTCACAGATCCTCACTCCGCTGTCTGGAAGGCTGTGGCTGCGTCCCTCCTCCCCCTGCAGCACCAGCTGTCATCCGCAGACTCGACAGCAGCCGCCGCTCCAAATCTGCATTCGCATCCTTGCCGTAGATGTGATAGACAATATCGGCCACCTGCGAGGACCCAATCTCCAGCTGGCCGCGCGGACCGACGTGCCAGGTCACCTTGGCGCCGGCAGGGATACCGCCGCCCACAGCACCAGCACCACGGCCACCCACTGGTCCACGCCCCTCGGCCGTCGTAGGCACTTCTACAACTCTTAGTAAATAACCCTGGCGGACCATGTGCTGCAGTGTACCCCCCGCTGTCGGCGTGCCGTCCTCCGAGGGGCCAGCACCAGCACCTCGGCCGTCTTCGTCGTCAATGTGGTCGCCCATGGCCGCCGCCACAGGCTGCAGAAAATCTTCGTCGGCCCGGGCAGGCGCGTTGCGGCCACCGTGCACAAGACTCAGTAGTTTCTCGAGGTCCTCGTTGGACATTTCGCCGCCATTCAGTGTAATGAATGCAACCACCAATGTAACAAAGCCCATGTAGGCCGCGTCGGGTGCCGGCGGGATGGCCGCCTCCAGGTGGGTCGCGTCCGGGTCGGTCATGAGTGGCGTAAAGACACATTCTTGGTACTCGCTGGGCAGCGTCGAGACGAGCAGATAGCGGTCGACGGCGGCTGCTTTGGCGGCGGTGGCTTTGGAGGCTGCGTTGGCGGCTTTTTGTGATTTCAAAGCTTTGCGGCGCTCGCGCATCGTCATGGTCGTCTTTTCGCGGGCGGGCCAGTCGACCATGTTCATCCCAAAGACGCCGCGGAGCTGGTCTTGTGCGATCGGGAACACCTTGCGGAAGTGCTTTCCCTCGTTGAGGAGGACTGTCAGAGTTAGCGAAGTGTTCAAAAACCATTACCACACGCGTGGTTGACCTCGTTGCTACGCGGGCTGGGGACTCACCCTGCTCCTTAACGGCTTGCCGCCGGATCGGCAGCCGCCTCGGCTCGCTCGCCAGTGCATACCGCGTCAGCTTCTTGGCCAACAGCTCGTAGTGCAGCCGCTGGCGGTCCATCTGTTGTGCGGCAGCACCATTGGCCGCGTCTTCTTCGTCCTCTTCCTCGTCTTCGTCGTCATCATCGTCGTCGCCGTTTTGTGTTTGTTGGGTCGCTCTCTGCTGCTGTTGTCTCCGCTCGGCCTCCCGCCGCCTCCGCTGCTTCTCCCTCTGCCGCTGTTCTCTCCGTCGTGCATCCTCATCTTCCTCTTCTTCCTCTTCGCCCTCCTCCTCCTCCATTTCTACCTCACCATCGTCATCTCCCTCAGCATCTTCTTCCTCCTCTTCCTCTTCTTCTTCTTCTTCTTCTTCTTCCTCGACTTGTTGCTGGCGGCGGCGGTGCCGTGGCCGCTCCTCTTCTTCGTCTTCGTACGCCGGGCGTCGTCGTGGTCGTTGTGATAATGTAGGCATTGTGAGTGGTGGGGATTGTGAACGTTGACAGAAATGTTGTTGGTTGTGAAGTGCGAAAGTGAAGCTGTCGTCAATTTGGTTGCGAGAGCGGGGCTCCTCCCAAAACGCGTCTCTGGTCCGCCTGTAAACGCGTTCTGCCAGCCGCTAGCACTTTACCACTTTACAAACCAGCTGCCACTGGCCCAACAGCACTAGTTAGGTAAGTGCGAAAGCCTTGTCCAACTCAAGCGTTAATATCAACCTCATCCTCCATTTGATTCACTTTGATATCTTTTGCAACTCTTTCCAATTGACTAAAAGTACAGCAAGTAAACATACATACAATACGCCGCGTTTTTGACCGTAAGCCTTGCCTTCCGCCGTGAGCCTCTCCGGCAACAGTAAAAATAACAATGAGAAAAGATGAACAAAAAACAGCATTCCAACTCGGAGTGACATTGCCTTCTCTCCTCTTCCCCAACAGCAACACACGGTGACCACAAAGGACCGGATCAATTCTCTCCCTTCTCCCTCCTGGTTGTCATAGCCCTCTCCCGCTTCCTCGCCTTCCGACCTCTCCCTGTCGTCTCCGTCAACCTTGCCCTGCTTACCACATATGGTCCTATAAGTGATCTGCCAGTCGGGTCCTCTCTGGTTGTCGTAGACCGTCTGGCTGTCGTATCCCATCCTCTCGTTGTACTCTGTCTTCTTGTCGTACTCCGTCCTCTTGTCGCATCTCCTCTTTTCGCCGCGTTCCATCTTTTTTTGGTCCGCCTGCGTCTCCCATTCCGTCTGCGTGCCATGGGATTGTTTGCCGCATCTGGTGCGTCCGATATAGGTGTACCGTCTGTGCTCTCTGCGTCTGCGTTTGCGTTTGCGTCCACAACGCTCTCCACGTCCTCGTCACTCTCTGTGTCACCGAACGTCTCTGTGTCCGATGTGCTCTCTGGCTGTGCGGTGACATGCGCCCTCACGCAGTCCCGGTAGTCCCGGCAGTCCCGGCAGTGCCAGCCCACGGCAGCGCCACTTTCACTTTGGTGGTCATCAAGTCCCAGTCTGGGTGCTTCTTCTGGCAGCTCGCCAGCGCCTCGTCGAGCGACAACACGTGCTTGGCAATGTCGGCCGCCGTGTAGGCCACCTTACGAGCACTGCTGTAGGACAGGTCGCCACGGTCGTCGCGCGAGTCGGCGCGCATTTCGCGATTGGGCAGGTGGACTTTTTCGCGGTGGCGCTGGAAGTCGCGGCCGGCACACCGGTCGTTGCAGTAGACGGTCCCGATACTAAAGGACAGCACGCACTCCCGGCAGAAGAAGTACTGCGAATCTGTTTTAGAGGCCGAAGACAATGTTGACGACGACGACTCTTTGGAAGAGTCCTGCTTCCGTGCACACCGGTCACCGGCGGCACAGGCGTGGTTGGCAGCAAGATGCGCGCATAGTCCTTCTTCATGCAGGTGGTCGAGCACCAGACGGTCTGGTTTTCGCGCAGACAGTAGTCGACTTCCAAGAAACAGACCTCGCAAAAGGGGCTCTTTTGGGGTCGGACATTTTGGCGCAGGTCGCACAGGGCGTGTCGTCTTGTAGGAAATACGGCACGTCAACGGGCTTCATCTTTTTTAGTTTCTGTGCCTCGTGTGCCGCCTTGGCGCGCTTCAGTTCGGCAGCCGCTTCTGGTGTTTTTCGATTTTCGCGGCGCGCGCGTCGTCGTCCTCGCCGCCGTGAACGTCGCGCAGCATGTCCGCAAGCCCTTGGTCGAGGCCGACGCTGCCTTTCAAGAGTTTGGACTCAATGGCGCGCACAGCCGGCAGGTCAGACACAACACCGTTGGGGAACAGATTGTCGCGGTAGATGGTGCTCTTTTCGGCGTCGTCGGTGGTGGTTTGCCGCAACTTCTGGGAGGCGGTCTGGACGTCCGCCACAACCCGCTCACGCTCGCCGTTAACCTGACCACCCGCCTGGCCGAGACGGCTCCAACAGATCGGCCAGCTGCACCGCCGGATCCGATAGCTTGGCCTCGAGGGCCGCCTTGTCGTCCTCGGCCTCGAGCGACTTGGCCAGTGTCTGGACGGCCACAGCATCCTGCAGCTGGCTGCGCAGCCACGTCTGCTTTTGGCGTGAGATCCAGTCGTCGACGGCTGTGAGGGTGTCTTGAGATTGCGCACGTCGTCCAGCAAACTGTCGAGCTCGGCCACAAAGGACGTCTGTTGTGATGCGTACCATTGTGGTTGTGCGGGGGATGCGTAGGTCTGGTGGATGAGGGTGAGGAAGTCGTTGTAGCAGGGCCGGCAGAAGTAGCCTTTTGAGGAGGAGTTGGTCGTACTTGATGCTGGTGCATCCGTCATCTCGACGTCTTCGCCATTTGTGGTTTTCTTTTTGTCATTGCCATGCTCGGCATGACACAGGTCGGCTATCCGTTTTGTTTCGGCTGTGAACGTCGTCTTCTGCTCCTGCATCGCCTGCAGGAGCCGGAGTATGTTGCTTTCGAAACTGTCTGTCATTGTCGCATGTCGTGGGGGGTGTGTGATAGGATGTGTGTGTCGGGGAGAGAAAAGTCGTCAAATTCGACGAGGCTGGTCGTTTGGCAAGTCGCCTTTCGAGGTCGCCACCGGGGCAATCGCTATACTATTGGTTGTCGGAGAGCCTTGTTGTGAGGTAGTGATAAAGACAGTGTTGCAATAATTCGGGTGTATGGATATCGCCACGAGTGTGGGTGGTCGTCGTCTGGCGCAAGGGGTGTCTTGTGTTCGAGGTTCGCGGATCGAGGAATTGGAAATCGATGTGGATGCGCGAGGAAAGATGGGGAAGTTTTGCGCACGCGCTTGAACGCTGAAGATTGGTGTACAGGCGGCAAGTCCTCTGAAATTTAGCGTGTGTTTGTGTTATCTAAGCAGGGCTGCAGCACGCATTAGTGCAGGAGGCTGGCCTCCAAGGTTAGTCATCCAACTTTTGCCGTCGCAATCGTTTGCGATCGCCAGCCTAATTTTCGCGACCAGCCTCGCGACGTCCTTCAATATCGTCAACTCAACCTCGACCTCACAACCACCGACCCGACCATCACACACTCACAATGGTAAGTCGCTCTTCTACAAATGCCTTCTCTTCTTACAGTCTGCTAACCCCTCTCCTCTCTAGGCCGACAAGCTACGCGCACAGCAGGAGCTGGAACGGCTCCAGCAGAAATACATTGGCACCGGCCATCCGGACACGACGAGCTGGGAGTGGAAGTCCAACATTATGCGCGACACATACTCAAGTCTAGTCGGCCACCCGCCGATGCTGTCGTTCCTGTCGCTCGCGCAGGGCGAACCCGCGGCCAAGACACGCTTCAAGCTGCTCAAGAACATGGTCCAGCCATGCGGTCCGCCGCCGGCAAGAGACGAGGATGAAGATTAGGATGGAAACCGAGAACAAGGGCGGCCCTATAGGACTTACTGATACTGGGCTACATTATTTGTTTGATCGCATTGGCGTTTTGGGATATCACGAGGGTACATACACTATTTTAAGGGGTGTCGAGGGCGAACTTTGGCACAATCAAATATCATCATTTACCTACAACACTTGCACGTACAGCATTGACTTAACTATGTGCTCCTTATCAATTTGATACTGTACCTGATATGCTTCGTACAGCTTTGTAAATTATGGATTGAATTGCTGCATAAACTGGATTTTTTAGAATCTACTCTTTTTTTTTTTTTTTTTACGTAGCATTTAATACAAATAAACAATCAAATCAAATGAGAGAAATTAAAATTACAATAATTTTATCATAATGACGCAAAGTTGATATAAACACAGCATTAACATATTTTAAAATACAACCAAAAATGATTTGATAAATTGATATAAATACGATATGGCCCAAGCTTTAACCAATATTTCTCCTGCGATATATCATCACACCTCGACACTCTAATGCCGGTCACCGTGGCGGATCTCCGAGATACGCTCAATGGGCTTCACATCGTCCGGTACGCGGCTGATGCACAGCTCGCGACAAAACAGGCCCCAGTCAGAGCTGCCGGTGGCCTCGCGGATGGCCTCCTGCATGTCCTTGTTGTAGCGGCTGCGGTAGGCGGCCTTGATAGCGACCATGTGGTGGCCGTCCCAATGGAAGCGGACGAGGCGGGAAATCAAGAGTTCACGGCGCAGCTCGTCGCGTTTGGAGGTGGTGAGGGCGTGGTGGATCAACAAAGCATCGCGGACGGGTTTGTTGATGACGCCGTTCAAGATGTGCGCAAGCATTTCGCCCTGGTCATGGGTTAGCAGTATTCAAAAAAAAAAAATACACAGAGAAAGGGTGACTTACAACCAGGTTACCACTCTTTTTAAGACAGTCGCGAGCAAAGTTGGTCTGGTACTGCGCGCTGTACACCCGCAAGACCTCTCTTAGGTGCGTATCGCTGCGCTGTACGACGACATTGATCATGGCCGTTTCGCCGCCCTTTTCGGCGCGGACGGCTCTGTGCAGTGTTACGCTGTCTTCCTCGACCAGAGTGCGGTCCAGTGGCAGGGGGCGGCCATCCCGGCCAACCTCCTCCATGCGCTGCTCGTCCAGCACAAAGAGCACGGCTCGCTTGAACTTGTCCTCCTTCAGCTCGGTGCGCATGCACTTGACAATGCTGTCGCCGTACTTTTTGTCGCTAAAGCTCTGCTTGATGTGCCGGATCTCGTCGTTGGTGCGGCCCATCAGCGACTCAATCAGCAGTTCACGCCGTGTCTTGTCGCCGTGGTACCAAAAGTTGGCCCAGTAGGCCTCGCTCTCCCATCGGCCCAAAGCGGTGGCATAGCATGCCTTCATCAACGCTGGGTCCTCGTCCTTGAGGCGTGCGCGGATGTGCTTGGCAATGTTGACTCCCTTGCGCTCGGGACCGGTCTTGACAATGCGCTTGTACTCGGTGCGCAGCTCCATAACCTGATCGTGTGTCAGACCAGGCAAAATCTCGATCAGAGGGCCCGTGTCGGGAGGGTGGCGTTCGCCCTTGAGCGCTTTGGCGAGACGCTGGGCGTCCGTTTCGGGGTCGTAGAACCGGGCACGGCGGCGGATCTTTTCACTGGCCTCGCCTCGGGCGACGGAAGGCGACTCTTCACCGTCCGATTCGGGACCGTTGATGTTCATGACCTGCACATCGCCAGCACCGTGCGGGCCGTGCGAGGCGAGCATCAGCGGCGACGGCATGGGCGACATGGACTGGTAGGTGCCGTGGTACGCTTCCTGCATGGGCGAGCCGGGCGCCGCCGATAGAGATGAGCCAGCGGCCAGTGCGGCACCACCAACAGACAGCGTGTTGACGGACAGGCGCTCCATACCCTTGGTCGGCATCGGCGACCGCGAGCGTTCACGACGGCGTGGGGGCTCGACAGACAAGATGTTGCTGCCGCTGGCGCGAGGGTCGCGTTGGTCACGAGGGTCGGCACGGGGATCGGCACGGGGGTCGCGAGGGTCTCTGGGATCAGCTCGTGGGTCTCTAGGATCACGGGGATCACGAGAATCTCTCGGGTCGGCGTGGTAGTACTTGGGTGCCCGCTCATCTTCATAGCGAGGATCGTCGCGGGGATCGTGCGACTCTCGAGAGCTGCGCGGGTCGCGGGGATCGCGGGGATCTCTAGGGTCACGGCTGTCTCTCGGGTCTCTAGGATCTCTAGGGTCGCGAGGATCGCGAGCACCTCGGCCATCAAAGGACTCTCTCGAGCTGCGAGGATCGCGAGGGTCACCACGCGGGTCTCTCGGATCTCTGGGGTCACGACCACCCGTCCGTCAAAAGACTCTCTGGAGGACCGAGGGTCTCTGGGATCGGCTCGTGGGTCGCGTGGATCGTGCGAGTCGCGGGGGTCTTTGTAGCCTCTGGGATCTCTGGGATCTCTGGGATCTCTCGAATCCCGCGAGTCTGGAGGCTCGGCCGTCACAACGTGAGGGTCACGACCGCCACCACCACCGCCGCGGCCAGCACCGTGCTCTCTCTCGTCACCATACGGAGGGTATCCGTAGGACGGTTTGCCTGACGAAGGAGCCGACTTGCCACCGCTTGGGATAGCACCATGGCCGTACGCAAGACCCTCATCGTCATCATCGTCCGTGTCGTCCGTTTCGCTGCCGCTGTTTCGGCGGCGGCGAGGGTCTTTGCCTGCAGGTGGGCGTGCCGATGCCGACGGGCGCTCGTCGTAGTATCCACGGGGGTCGCGTGGATCCCGGGGGTCACGAGGGTCGTGGCCGCGAGGGTCTCTAGGGTCGCGTGACTCTCGGGGATCCCGCGGGTCATGACCACGTGGATCACGAGAATCGCGAGGATCGTGCGACTCCCGAGAATCTCTGGGGTCTCTCGATTCTCTTGGGTCTCTCGGATCTCTGGGATCCCGCTCTCTCGGGTCACGGCCATGCAGTGGCGACGAAGGCGGCTTGTCCCGTCCACCCGCTCCCCCCGGCGACAGCGGCGGCCCGCCTGCATCCACTTTCTTGGCGTACTTGGCCGGCAAAAAGGCAAACTTGTCGCAGCAATCACGGGTTCGTCTTTTTTGTCGCGGCCCTTCTCCCGCTCCCGCTCCCTCTCTCTCTCATACCGCTCGTAGTCACGGTCACGATCGCCATGGTCTCTCTCCTTCTCGAGTCGGTACTCCTTTTCACGACGGCCGTCGCCGTAGCGCACATCCACTTCGTCGTCGTCGTCATATTTAGACGACCGTGGTGGGGGACCTCCTCCCCGCGGCGGCGCGGCACTGCCCT
The DNA here is from genome assembly GCA_016097105.2 of Sporothrix variecibatus. Lineage (NCBI taxonomy): Eukaryota > Fungi > Ascomycota > Sordariomycetes > Ophiostomatales > Ophiostomataceae > Sporothrix > Sporothrix variecibatus. The sequence goes on along the minus strand of JADMNI010000007.1, from coordinate 1,597,468 downwards.
TGTAGTCGTCATAATCGAGGATGCGCACGGATTTCCGCGGATCGTCGTTGCCGGCGTCGGGGCCGTCGTCGTCGCCGGGGAACGAGCCGGGGTACGGTGCGGCGGTGACAATGTGGGGGTCGTCCTGGGATGGGCGGTCTTTCTCGCGTTCACGATCTCTATCACGCTCCCGTTCGTATTCATAGTCACGATCACGGTCTCTCTCTCTACCTGACGGAGACCGTTCAATCCGCGACGACGAGCGGTCCCGCTCGCGTCCCGAGGGCGACCGGGACCGGCCCCGACGGCCGCTGTCGTTGACCTGGAGGGAGGACATGCTGTGGTCAAGCCGAGTGAAAGCGTAGCGTAGAGTTCAACGGGTATGCTTGTATGTCTTGTGTGTCCCTGCAGTTGTCCGTGTCGTGTGTTTCTGTTTGGAGCGTGGGAGGGGGCTCTCTGACTCTGGTGACGCAGGTGGCACGACCTGTCGCAGAATGACGCTTGATGGGTGGAGGATAGAGCGGCAGACGAGGTTGAGTCGAGGCAACAAAAACAAACAAGACAAAATCAAACCAAACCAAACCAAGCAAAAGGCAGCCAAAGCGGGACGGGGGAGGTGTCTCGCAAGCTTGTCTGTCGTGTTTTTGTTTTACGTTGTTTTAGGAAAAGAGAAAACAGAAACCTTTAAAAACAAGAAACGCTCACAAAAAAAAAAAGCTCTCTTGACTTTGTTACAGAGGAGGCTGGAAAAAGCAACGAAAGGAACAGGGAACAAGAGCCTTAGTTGTGGAGACAAGAAATCATGGCTGGGCTGGGCAGAAGACAAAACGGCAGAAAGGCTGCCTAAGTGTGTTGATTTTCACTGTGAGCTGCCTCTTCTTCTCTCTCTTTTTGCGGCAAAAGAAGAGGCAGCCCCTCCATGATCCTTGCAAGTGTGTTGCTGTGACAGGGGGTTGAGGAGGGTTGGTGGAGGATGGAGGGGGGGTTAAAGCGGGATTGGATGGGGGGCCCGAGGAAGAGGGGTGCATCACCTCCATCACCTCCCATCACTACTGGGCTGGTTGCTAACGCAAGGTTTTTGAGCCCTGCAGCCTTTCTCTTCGTCCCTTGGGGGTCTTTTTTGCACTTTTTTTACTTACGAAGAAGAGGAGGCTCGGGAAGTCTTGCAGAGAAGAGGGTCTTGGGTTCTCGTGCAGGTGCAGGTGCAGGCACAGCCGAGCCAATGGGGGCTCACAAGCTTGGCTGCAGCTTGTGACTCTTTGTGGTTGAGAATATCGAGGCTATGGTATCTTACAGCCTCTTTGGGCCGACGGCGACGTCCGTGAACGGCACTTGACCAGCTGAATCCACTCAATGGGGAGACAAAACGTCATTCGCGATGATGTGGACATTATGTCCAAAGTCGTATTGGAAGTAAACAAAGCTACACTCGTAGTGTCTCCCTTCCTATCGGGTCCGCGGGTAGCTCCGTCGTCTTTTTTCTTCTTCTTTTTTTTTTTCGCCTTCCAAACCCCTCGAACTCTCTTTGCCGCCTTGCCGAAAAATAAAGGGTTTGTCTGTTCATCTCCCAAAGACAGAGCTACGAAAAGACCACCTGCTCCTAAGCTCACCCTGAAGCTTGCAGCTAGCAAGGCGCTGGTTTTTCTTTGGTTTTGTTTTTGATCGGTTTTGTTTCGGGGGCCCGTGGTCCCACATTGGTGCGTTGACTGGAGCTTGTGCTTCGGTGCAAGCTTGATTGTACCCGTTTTAACGGGGCTTCAACGTTCTCTCCCACGAAGCCCCTCTTCTCTCAAACATCGGGGCATGTGGCTGTCTGTGGCAGTTTTGTTCTTTTTGAAACAAATTCAACCTCGAAATGCAACAGCAGGCGGGCATGTTTGCGACGATAGGATAGGTTAGGTAAGGCAGGGCTTTCTCCGCTTGGCATTGCTTGCCACTTACCTTACCCTGCTTTGCTCCGTACCCTGCTTTACTCCGTCCCCTGTCTGCCATATGCCGGCATACACACACAATAGCATGGCGCGGCCCTTTGATGCAACAGCCCGATAACGACATGCCCTGTACGGAGTACGACGTATGGAAGTATGCCACAATGTAAAACTGCCAAGACGTTCCGGAAAAAAAATGGTCAAGAGGAGCCGAACGCAGCGCCGAAGGAGCACGGCAGATGGGCATTGAAAGGATCGATATGTTTGGCAAAAGGGTAAAATGGCATGGTGTTGGTTCGTGGGGTCGTTTCTGGTAGTTGTTTCAAACGTCGTGTCCTGGGTTGCGCAAAAAAAACGAGTCAGCAGGTCTCATTGTGTCTCTCTGCAGCTTGTGTTCAGTGCGAACAACTGCTTGTGCTCTGCCTTTGTGCGAAGACTTGTGCTCCGAGTCTGCCCACCACGTGGGAGACATGGGTGTATACTTTGTAGATTGCGCGGCGGTCGGACTGGATGGCAGGTCCACGCTCAGAGATAAGTGTACTCGGTTGACGAATGCAGAGGCCCGCGATATTCATTACACCAACTGTGCCTCCTGCAAAAAAATACGCTTGCGCGAGCCTTGCGCCAAGTTTGCGCATCCATTTGGCAAGGGCAGCCGTGGAGGAGAAAGGGAAATTTGAAATCAACATATTAAGGAAGAAGTAATTGAGGCATTACAGAGAACGCGATATTGTCTCGTCCCTTGTTCTTGGCACAAGTCAGTCACTTGCAGGTGCTTTCAATATATTCTTATGGCATGCTGGCTTGTAGACTGTCTTCTTTGTCAATGGTTAGCGGTGTGTGCTGGTGGTCAAGTAATGTGCGTTGGCAGTTCATTGCCCGTTCCGGGCTGAAAGGTCTTGATCTGCACCAAAAAATATTGAAGACGGATGAAGATACAGGCCGCCCCGGCGGACCTGACTTTGCAAGGAGGAGGAGAATTAGAAAATTAAATTCAACAAAGTTGGGGCACATCATTATGTTGACACGAGGGCTGTCGATTCAATTTCAATGTTGTGTTCTGTGTCAAAAGGCATCTCTTGGCAGGGCGGATGCTCTCCCCCAAGGGATGAACGTTTCGACAGTACCTTATGATGGCTTGATGGCTCGGCACCGGCCGTCAAGAAACCGTCAAAAATTGCCTTAAACGTGTAAAGTGCATAGAAAGGGTCTCAAAAAAAGGGACGAGAATTTGTCTGTGTACATAAGCGAGGCTATTGATGCGCTCTCTCTCTTTCTCTGGGGCTCTGGGGCTGCCTTTTCTCTTTTTCACTTCTTTTTTTACACATGCCATGATACAACCCGTACCCTTGCTCGTGCCTTTGCCATAAATACGTGTATGTGTGTGCGTGTATGCATCTCGACATTTCAATTGCCTATTTCGGCAGGGACGCGAGTCGCGCCAAGACTTCATACTCTGCACACATACTGTAGCAATTAATTCCTGAGTCGCCTTCTTTCTTTTTGAATTCTTCCTAAGAGGGAGAAACGAGGGCCGCCTCCAAAATGCCCCCAAAGGCGGCCAAGATCGTCAGAAGAACGAAGGGAGAGAGAAGAGAGACGAGGCTTCATGGAGGGCGGGCATGGATAAAGAATGGGGGGAAATGGGTACAAATCGCTTGGCCAAGGGACACCTCTAAACAAGGGCGACGAAACTAAATTAAGGTTGGAGAATTGCAAATAGGCAATACCAAGCCTAAATAAGCATTGAGACTATCGAATGTTGGTGAGACTGTTGGACGTTTAGGCGTGCCGGCTTTCGAGCACTTTGTAGTAAAGATAATAAATGTATGTATGTTTTGAGTATTGCTGTTAAATGTTCTCACTGCTCTCTTCTCCATTTCAGAGACTCTGTTGTACGAAAAGGATAGCGCCTGCCCTGATATCAAACATGCAAACAAAAGTTGACAATAAAGAAATGAATAAAAACCTAAAGGATGGTATTGTAATGCCCAGAAAAAACACCTCTCGTTCCTTGTCGCTCAAATGGAATCCCGAGTAAAAGAACAAATATAACAAAATAGAGAATCAATCAATGTGTATCCAGCCCGTTTTTGCGCCATAACCCCATGCGTTGCGTTGCTACAAAGAAAGTGAAAAGGAAATTGTATCGAAATTGTATCCTGAAACCTGAAGGTTGAGGACGAATGCGTTCATAGTACAGTACAGATGTCGACCAGGTGCCGACTCTGCGAGGCCGCGATTATTGCTGGCCTGACGCCAGGGTCACAGGTGATGCTTGCACTGACAACGGGCGCTTCTCCGAGACCTCGTCGTCGGCCAGCTTGATGGCGCCCACGGGAGCGTCCTGAGCGGTTGGTCTGCTTGCAATGTTAGTGGATGCTTTTCGTTGCGATGAAACGTGAAACGTCACACGACAAGGGACGAGATAAAGGACGAAAAAAAAGGAACGTACTCAGTGCTGCTATCATAGAGCTCGACGGCGACAATCACCAGCAGGAAAATGGCAACCAGGCCAATCACCATCATGTCGTTTTCCCGGCGCAGCTGCGCGTAGTGGCACGGCACGTCGGTGGCAGGACGGCTCTTGTGGTGAGCCGGCTGGGACTCCATCCTAATGGACTCGGGGACGGCGGCGTCGTCGATCTGCTGCAGGGCGGCGTGCTCGGCGGGTTCCAGCGGGTCGACGGCGACGGGCGAGATTATCGGCGTAGATTCAGGCGTGCCGGCAATGGCCTTGGCGGCCTCGAGGGCCTCCTCGACATCGGCGTCGATAATAACGACCTCGATGCCCTCGTGCGTGTTCTGGATGCGAATGGGCACAGGCGAGGCGTCCTTGGGCGAGGAGGCGTCATTGTCATTTGGCGTAACTGGCTTTGCGCCCAGACCCATCAGATACGTCGTCACAATCGGGCGGGGCGTAGACAGAACGGCAGACGGCGCAATGTCGCCAGAGGGCGTGTAGTGGCGGTTGTCAATGACAATGGCGTTGGGTCCGGTCTCGTCGGCGAGTGCGGCCGCAGCCTCGGGCGACAGCGTGTGCAGACGGAGCGACGTACGGCTGGCGACGGCGGCGAGGCGGCGTTCCCACTCGGCAGACAGGCTGCTGCCCGGGATAGGAGCAGCAAAGACGGCAGGTGCGCTGGCGGCGGCAGCCAGCAGAGACAGAAGCGTTGTTGTTGACCGCATGGTGGCTGTGTAAAATGTGTTGTTTGGTGAGAGGGTGAGAATGGAAGAGGCGAGTAGGACGAGAAGAGTGTCCCTGGCGAAAAGAGGGAAGTTGTTTGATAAATACCGATCCAGACTCCAGGCAAAAGGTAAGACGGCAAAAGCGGAACTGTCTTAAGCTCTCGACAACACACACTCTCTCTGCTTTTGAGATCAGCCGCAAATAGAGTTGGACCAGGAGTGTGGCCTGCAACTGGTATATAGACGAGTCTAAAGAGTCCAGGGAAAAGTCCAGAGAGAGTCCAAAGAAGAGTCTGGAGAAGAAATATGCGTTTTCTTGGCAGGCTTTAATATTCCGTATAAATTAAAAAGCCGGGCCACAAATTGGGAGAAGAAGCGTGCCGAAGGGCGGATAGGAAATTGAGGTGCTTGTTTTTGTTCCCTTTATTTCTTTCCTTTCCTTTCTTGAAGAGAGGGGGTGGTGGCAAGGAGAACAGCCGGTTCGAGGTTGCAATGTAGGGTCCAAAGTCCAGACGAAATAAGTGAGCACAAGAGGCGTTGCGAGGGCGAGAAAGAAAGGGAGGACAGAGCAGAGCTGAGAGTTGGGACAGACAGAGAGAGAGAGAGAGGGAGGGAGAAAAGAAGAAGGAAAGACAAAAAGAGTGTTGTTTTTCTGATTTTCCAAAATCAAAATAGAAAATCAACAAATGTGAGAAGGAGGACGAGAGACTTGAGAGAGGAAAAGGAAAGAACAAAGTTTGGAGGAACAATGGGAGCTAAGAGGCAGGAGCGAGGGAGCGTGTGAGAGGAGGAGCGCGGCCGGCCGAGATATATGATCGGCCAGACCTTCTTTGGCCGTCAATGCCAAGAAAATTGCTTTTTGGGCGGTTTTGGGGAGTTTGGGAGTTTTGGGGAGGGGACTCGGGGCGGTTTGCGAGTTTCAGAGGACCCGCATTTTACAATATAGAGCTCGTATCTTGTAGCGGTTTGTAGGAGTGGGAATGTGTGGAAAGTGTGGTTAGGTATGTAGGCTAAAGTGAACGTTTTCGGGGGTAGTAGGGTGTGTTAGGGTGTGCTGGGGTGTATTTTCGACTTCTGGCTTTGTTTTGCTGTTTTAGTGCCTGGTACTTGTCGTTTGGGTCTTTCTGGGTGTGCCTGCCGTTATTCGGGCTTGTACTCCAAGGGGGCGTGTGGAAAGGAAAGAGCGAACAGGGCAAAAGATCATAAAGATGGCAGCTGCTGAGTTACTGGGGTCGAGTGGGGGAAGGAACGACTGCGGCTGCAAAAAAAAGAAAGAGATGCCAAAGTCAGAAAGTCAAAAGGTCAAAAAGCCAAAATTCAAAAGCCAAAAAGCCAGAATAGGAAGAGACGAGGATGACAAGAAGGAAGCGGCGCGGGAGGACGGGCAGCAAATGGCCTGAGATGGCTGAGTTGGCTGAGATTGAGAAGGCTATGGGCTGCACGATGGTGTAAGATTTGTGTGGGGGAGAACGGAAGGAGTGTAAGGGTAATGGAAAAGAAGCATTGACAAGAGAAAAAGAAGCAACAGAAGCAGCAGAAGCTTTTCACGATGAGGCAAATACTACCACAAAAGGAAAGACGCAAATTGCGGCGTTTGGTACGCAAGGACGATCGTGGTCGATCGGTGACGAAACAGCAAGTGTCACCGGCCAAGACTGCCCTGAGGCACGGCTGGGAAAGGCGAGACGAGGAAAGAGCGTCTGGGGGCGGCCAGCAGGAATAGCGTGAGTGCTTGTTCGTGCTGGTTCGTTCCTACCTGTGCCATGTGCCTGTCTTGGGTCGTGCCTGCCTTTGCTTCTTTGTCACTACTACAAAGTGCGAGTACGAAAATGGAAATTCCAACAAATAAAATCACAAAGGGCGACTCGGGCGGCGACGAACAAGGGCAGTGGGAAAAGGGAAAGAGCGGAGAGCAGAAGGTAAAAGGTAGAAGGCGCGATCAGTAAAAAAAACGGGCACGAAGAGAAAGCTGGAAAGAGCGACGGTCCCGAGCCATAAGCAACAAAGAGGCACAGGTTTGGCGCGAGTAATGAACGAGACAATTGTGCTGCTCTTATTCTCGTCCATGGCGGTCTGGCTCTTTGGCTCTGGCTCGTTCTGTGGCACATTTTTTGAAGATTTACATTTTCATTTTCATTTTCATTTTTCTCGAGCCCCTGGTCTGGTTACGGTGGTGTAGGATGGCTCTTCCTGCAAGGCCCAATCTTACTGGTCCTGACGTGTATCTCACAGCGTTCCTTTGTAAGATGCGATATGCGGAGGAAGCAGCACAATGGCACAAGGAGGGACAAGAAGAAAGATGAATAGAGAGGAGCGCGGCAGAGCGCTAGAATGCCGGAGCCAAAATTGCCAAACTTTATGCCATGAGATTTGCGCCGCCTGCGGTGGACAGGTAAGGCAGGTAGAGGGCAGGCAAGAGACAGGGATTGGACGAGGCTTTCTTTCTTCTTTTCGTTCTTTCCTTCTCTAAATGCTGTGCTCTTTCCACTTCTTGTCAGATTGACACAGGGGGAGCAAAGACGCCGACATCACGCCCACGAGGAAAGAGGCATAGGAGAAAAGCCGAAAGTACGAACGGCACGACCACAACCCACAACCACGACAGGTGCATTCAGACGCAGGCACCACCCACACCACCCAGGAATCGAGAGAGGAGACACCAGAAAGCACTGACAGGGGGCGCCAGCGAAGGCCAGTGGAGCATTGCCATGTCTGGGTGTCTGGGGCCCTAGCCCAGACCCAGTCTGTCGAAAACGTGGGCGATCAGCGGTGCGCGAGGGGAAGAGTGGCAGCAACCGTCTTACCTGACTGAGAGAACTGGGAGCAGCTCGTTGAAAGACTAAAAGAGCTTGTCCAAGTTTTGTGGTTTTGTGGCATCTGAATATGCATTCGTCGAGTTTTGGAGATGCAGGCTGAGTTGCTGGCTCTCTTCTCCTCTTTTCCAGCCTCCTCTTTCTGTCGCCTCCTCATTTTCTTCTCGTCTTCCCGAGGCACTGGTTCACGGCTCGGTTCAGATTTAGGATCCAGAGAGTTCGTGAATAACGAGATACAGTTCACAGCCCACAGCTCACAATTCTCATCTCAGACTTTACAGCTTTTGACTCGGGCCCATTCACACCACTGCCCTGTGAGCAGACCTCTATTTTTATGTTTCGGCCCGTATTTCGGTAGGTCTTTGTTGTCGTTGCCCGACACCGTTGTTTTGTCTTTTTCCATTTTGCCTTCTTATTTTCTTTTGTGTCTTTTGCCTCCTGTAACTCCTTCCCTTCTCAGCATGTACCGTTCGTTGTTGAGTCAGTGTCAGTTGTCTACAACTTCAGATATGTCTTTGCTTCTCTTATTTGCTCATATTCCGGCACAATGTTCTGTTGGTTTGAGTGTCTCCAGTCCTCTGTCTCCAGTCCTCGGTCCACCATTTGTCGCCCTACGAACAAATTCCTACACCGAGGCGTGGGATAAACTGAGAAATCGTATAAAAATGCATCTCCGTATGGCCTATTGAGATATTTTTGTTTTTGTCGTTGGCTAGCTGGTTGTCTATTTCTCCGTCTCGAAATTGCTTTCCTGTTGAAATCGCGCCTACTTTGCGCTTTTGCGCCGGCTTCAAAGAACGGCGGGCTGCGACGTTGCGAGGCCAGATCAACACAGGGCCCCAAGTTTTTGAATTGAAAGACCAGTCCAGGTACCAGCCAAGACTTTTTTGGTAGACTTTGCACTGGTGGCACAACATCGCGCGCGGCAGGGAGCCAATGGCACACGGCGGCCGCAGCCCGTGCAGCTCGGTACAAGCCAGGTGGGCGGCGACGGTCTAGACCTTTTCGACTGTCCCATCGAGTTGAAAGAGTCGGGGGAACTCACAAAAAAATATGGGATACGATGGCGTGCGCCAAGCCTCCCGACGAAAAGGGTCAAGCCTGCATTTGGTGCTGGCCCCATTGGGACTTTATTTGTTCATGTCTGTCACCACTTTCACCATTCATCGATTCTTCTTACGCTCTGCTTTGCTTTTCACTGGATTGCATTGGCCCGTCGGCGCTGGCGTTGCATCCGCGCCTTCAACTCCCACGCTTTTTCATGAGAGCTCCCCACACATCCGTCAGTAGCCCAGTTGACGAGCTTTCCTTATTTGCTTTTGTCCTTGCTGGCGTGCGCGGGCTTGCAGAAGTGCGTGTGTCTACTGACGGATGTAAGCTTTTTTGCTGTCTTCTCCATCGTAAAAGGTGTGTCTCATGTCGCTCTCGCCTTCCCGACCGGCAGCGGCGGACGGACAAGCTTAATTTTGATTATGGGTTGACATTGATTCGTTTCTCCATTTGGCAAGGGTCGACCAGCTCCGTCTCGTGAGTAAAATGTCGCCTGCTTGCTTCCAAGCGCAGCTTTTTTTTATCATCCTCTTTTCTTCTTCTTTTTAATTTCAGTGACAAAAGTACGAGTCTTCGTACTGTACAACCATACAGCCAAGCCGGGACGCCGCCACTTTGAGTTAGCGACGGCGAGAAACGAGAAAAAGAGAAAAGAGTCTAGAGCACAGAAGCCCAGATCTCTTTGCTCCGTGATGTAGGCTTTTGGTCTTGGGGTCTTGGCCTTTTGGGGACAGGCCGAAAGCGTTGTAGATTGAATCCTCAAAGTGCTTGCTTGGGCTTGGCCCTGGCCTGTGCATACGATGTGGCTTGACCCCCGAGACGGAAAGGAATGGCGAAGAGCGAATGGCGAGAAAAAAGTAAAAAAGTGACTTTGACAAGCAATGGTTGGCCGCAACTACTCGCCTATCGCAGAGACAGCAGGAAAAACAGAAACATGAAAACGAAAAGCAGAAACATTGAAAACATTAGAGACAGCGATATGACCAGAACACAGACAAACTTCAGACACTGCAGCAGACGGACCTGAAACACGGTTGCTGCGTCAAAGGGGCGCGCAAGGGCCTGGACCTGGCGGCGCGGATCGATCGTCCCCAGTCGCCAGGAACCTTCTTTTTGACAAATTCACATCAAACTGCCTTGTTCCCATCTCGTCAAACTTACTTTTCCTATGCGCGCGTGGTGTAGTTTCTTGGGCCCCCTCGGCCCCCAGGTCCATACAGCCCCCTTCCGTCACAGCCGCCGTGTGATTCGTTGGTCCACATCTCTTCTCTGCAATGTGCTCAGTATTACAGAGTACGAGATCTTCTTTTTTGTCTCCCAGAGGGCCAGGCCTGGCCCCTCTCTCCCCAGACAAATAAGGTAGTAGGTTTGATCTGGATTTGTTTCTTGAATCTTGGCAGTCCAGGGTCTTTTTGGCTCTTTTGGCTCTGTAAGTGCTTCCTTCTGGCACTTTTTACTGCACGTCTCTCTCAGCTGGAACGTTTTGGAATCCTCGACCAATAGTGTATTGAACCCTCGTGTGCCAACAGGGGAAAAAAAATAAACAAAACAGTGACGAAATGTACGGTGACCTCTGTAAGATATGTACCTGCCTGTCTGTCTGTTCTTCCTCGCTCCCTTGTGACTTCCTTGCATCACTGCGATTCGGAATTTGCAAGGGACTTCTGTTCGGTTTTGTACCACCCCTTTCTCGGTGACACCCGTCTCACCGTCAGGAAAAGTACTTCATATCTGTGATCTGTGCGAGGGACAAGTCGGGAGAGAAGAGGAACACTGTTCAAATAAAGTCTGCCAGTCATCTACTTCTCATCCGAGCCTCCCGCCCAGAACAGCAAATGTCTCGGCCGTGGAGGGAGGAAACTCGATGCGACCATGTACGATGTACGAAGTACGAAGTAAGATGTAAGATGCTTGACCTGAGAAGGATGCGGCGGGAAGATTATGATTGCAACTGTATCTGCTGGAGGCCGCCGCCACAGTCTAGGGTCGTCGTCTGTCGTTTTCCCATCGTACAACAAGAGTACGACGTACAAGCATTAAAGTGACAAATTGACAAGAAAAGCTTCGCTTGTTCAGGGTCTGAGAGCAGACAAGGCAAATAAAAACAAAAGACAAGACGGCAGACAATGAGGAGAAGGCAGAGCAAGAGAGAAGTGCCATTGTAGCTCTGTCGCTCCTTCCTCTGACGCCCAGAGAGACAGTGGGACTTTCTTGGGTCTCTTTCCTAATCCAGCAATTTATCTAGTTCGTGGAATTTCGTGAATACGAGAAAAAAAGGATCTCACCCAGCGACTGTAAGTAGAACAAAGGGGTCTTTGTCTACCATCGCGCCTTCCTCAACCTATGAAGTATGATGCCTGTGCTTTTGCCTGTGCCCACGGTCGCGCCTACCCGCGCCACCACAACAATTTTGTCTCTCTTTCCTGTTCGCGGCTTTCCCTTTCTGACTCCTGCCCCCGGCTGGAAAGTACGAAGGACGAAAGTGCACACGCCTTCCTCGTCAAGAGGGCCGACTCCACTCTCACGGCCAAGCAGATTAAGCTTTTTTTTTTCGCGCCGTTTTCGCCCTATCCCACTAAGACCGTAGCGTGCTTATTTTTGGTTCTCTCGCCTCTCGCCTCTGCGTTGCAATATCCACCCCTGGAAGGACCACTTTCTTCCCTTCCTACCAGAGAGCCAGGCCCAGACCAACGCAACTGTGACGCCCACCCCTCCCCTTGCGATATTCACTTTCTCTATTTTACATTTGAGTTTTGAGTTTTTGTTTTTGCTGTATTTTTATTCCGAGAACATCTTATATTTGCTCGCGTGTCCGCCGCCGAGGTTCAAGGTACAAGTATTGGAGTACATTCGACAAACATCTCGAAGTCTTCCCTAACCAGTCAAGGGGGCAAAAGTACAGAGTAAATATCACATTACATTTCTCACTCCCTAAAAGATGACCCGACTCCAACGGATGCCCAGGAACTACAAGAACACCAAGGCCTCCAAGACCACGCCAATCTATACCCAGCAGCATTTAGATTCTCGGGCAAATGTCGACATGTACGTAAATGTACGTAATAGGAGGCCGGTGAGTACGCTCTGTACTCAGTATTCCAATTCGCGTTTTGGTGCTCTCTTTCGAACACGAGCTGGCCAAGACGACGATGGGACGACGAGGGAAATTTGAATAAAGCAGAGTCACGAACGCCGAGACAGTACATTGTAGACGCGAAGCATATGCAAGTACCGTGAACTACTACGAATAGCAAAAAGAAAGCTCGGAAATATGAGAAACAGCAACATAAACCATGAACCAAAAAGGAAGCCAAACATTTGCCGCCAGCGGGTACGAAACTAACGACCGGCCGACTAACCTACCAAGCTGCCGAGATGCACCTTCCATAACGCTGCTAGTCTGTGGCCCAGCTGGGCGCGAATTGGCCTCAAAGCATGGAGACGGGGATTGTTCTATGGAGACTTTGAGAGAAGGAAAAGAGAGAAAACAATAGCAGCTGCCTGGGAGGAACACGTCTGGCAGTACGTCGTGCTGTAATGGATGGCAGCGCTGATCCTTGGGCAACATCGAGCTAAGGTTCTTTTTAGGGTTATTCCTTCATTAAAGGGGAAAAAAAGAAGAAGAAGAAAAGAACTTTAAAAAGGGTGCCGCAAACAATGTCGACATTTAGCATTTTCACACGCTCTTGCTCGTCTCAACGGTGAACGAATGAACGGACTCTGTTCCGGTACTTCTGATACACTTTGAAGAGTGATCACCTTTCTAGAAAAACTCCTGTATCGCACAGGTAGTCCCAGTCGAGCCAGTCTTCCCCCACACCGATAGTGAGCTCCAGTTATTTTCTTCGGGCACTCGGCTCGGGTGCCAAGAAAACCCCTGCTCAATAGCCGTTCGGGGACGAAGAGTGTGAGGGTGTCTGGGTGTGATGGTGGCAGAACCGTTAGAAGAAGAGACAAAAAAAACAAGGAGAGCCAAGCAGGGGAAAGAAGGGGGAGAAAGTACTAACTACCATCCCAGGAACCGGGCGTGGCCTTTGTCATTACTCTAAACTGGGCGCAGGGTGTCGATCATCTGCAAGAAAAGAAGGGGGGTACACTGAGAAAGAGCTTCTACTGTGGTCTGCTACTGGGTAGGAGGACAAAAAACAATGTAGAAAATCCAAAGAAAAAGGGGGTATGCTGCTGCCTACTTTTACGCTTACTAAGTAGTTCAACTCCTTCACCTGTCTTGAATATGCGAGGTTTCTATCTCCCTAATTCTGTGCACATCAATGACGCTTTGACATAGCAGTACAAAAATACTTTCCACTGTAGGTATAGCGATAAGTCTTGTACGTCATGCCATGATGGTGCAAAAACCTCAGCTCATCGAATACGGCCAAAAAGAAGAGTCAGCCGGTGAGATGGAGCCACCACCACCAGGACAAGAACGAACTGCGCATCGTGAGGTCTTTGTCCTTTAGGGCCCCATCGTGCGAAGGCTGAAACGGAACTTCCCACGATGGGCCAAGACGGCCAAGATGCCGAGGAAGGCGACCAAGATCGAGGAGAGGCAAACCGACAACAGAAGACAAAGACGAGATGAAAGTCACAACGAAGCCGCGGAGTACACATCTCAGCTTCATGTGAGGGAGGTCGTGATATGTGGAAACTCGAAGGCTGTCCAGTGATATCCGTCGAGTGTCATTCATTCTCTCATAAATATCCAGCGCACCTCTCCACATCAGTCCATTCTTGTCTTTGGATGTATAAAAATATACCAGTTCCGCCGTACAGTCATGTTTTTTCATAAGGCCGGCCTCACTGGCGCTCCCCTTGTGTTGCCACTTTTTATAATAGTTTATATATTTTCCATTTTAAGGTTACATCGGGGCCACATCGTGGTTGCGTCTGTATCGTGTTCGCGCCTCGCGCAAAGTCCTTTTGAGTAAGTATGGAGTAAGGACTCTAGAAATAAGCTTTCATTCCAAACCCGTAGATTCCATTGTTTGGTCTCCTTTCTCCTGCATTTTTATATTTTACTTCGCAAAGCTATATCTCTTCGCGTTTAGTCTCCGAGAGTTTGCCCAAGTTCTAAAAACATCGAGGAGTAAAAAAGCAAGAAGAAGAATTAGAAGACATAGAAGATCAAAAGATCATATCTGATTACGACAATCTCTAGAGGAAAGGTTTGTCATCGGGCGTAAAGACGCGTGTCGTTACGCCCGAATATTATCATGGAAAAGCGCCGATCTGCGCCTACCAGAGCGGTGATCACGACGTAATGGTAACGATGAAGGTATAGAATACAAGAAGCGTCAAGGGGAACACCCATTACAAGATTCTCAATGGTAGACGGTAACCATCAAGGCGAGTTGGCAGAAAAGGAGACCAGGGAGAAGAATAGGGGTAGTGGTAATAGGAAAATAGGAGCATTAAAAGAGGCACAAGAGTAAGAAACAAGACCAAAACAAAATAGGAATGAGGCATTTGACAAAAGGTACAGACACGAGAAACAACAAGACGATATATCCAAAATAAATTAAGGGGATCCCGGCCTCGTGAAGAAGGAAAGGTCTAGATTCTAATCGACCCAATCCGCTTCGGCAGCCGCTGGAACCTTTGCCGTGATGGCCATGCATTCGAGAAGGTGCTTCTCTGTCAGCTTCTTCTCCTTCAGGGGGCGGCACGGTCGTAAAGGCAAGAAAGAGGAAGCTGCATACGATGTGTCTTTGGCTGCCGAGTGGCACAGACAGCGACGTGGTCTGTGGTCTGTGGCGCGGCGGACATGAACATGCGAGAGGCAACCGGGCAAAAATGAGAGTTAGAATCAAAGCATCAAGTGAAAGAGGATAAAATAACTAAGTTACTAAGAATGAAACAAAAAAAGCAAGTGAACAATCACGCCGAGCCAACAAAATGACCGAGACCAAAAAAAACAAATGACTATAATGAACCAAAATAACCCGGCACCAGAAACCCCGACAAAACACAAGAATCAAACAACTCCGATCAAAAAGGACCCGACGCAAGCTCTTGGATCCCCGAGACGACCGATAGGGCCGACAAGAATGCCTAGATTCCAATACCAGAAACATGTGGACTATGGGAGATGTGTTGGAAAACTATAGCCCCTTTTCTCCTATTGCTTCGCCGCAGTGGATAGTGGATGTGCAGTAAGAATCAAAGGTCATCACAAGGGCCAGTCTATCCATAATCGAAGTCTGCCTTGCGAGCTGAAGGTAAATGGAAACAAAAAGAGAATTGAAAATATAGGAGAAAAAAATAAACCGAACACCAGTTTACCGCTGGTTGCCATGCTACCATTATACCATGATCGTTCTTTCATTAACGCCTTCTCTCTGGTATCATCCATACATCCATACAAACAGCCTTTTTGAGTATCGCTGTCCCCCTTCTATGATCTCCGCTGTTGATCCGTACGAACACATACTAGTACATGGGACGGGAGTCCTGGTCAGGAACATAGTTGGCAGACGACGACATCAAAGGCTCCGTCACAGCGGCAGGGGTCGGCAGAGGCGTCACCATGGGCGAAACGGCCGGCGTGATGTGCACAGGCGGGGAACATGCGACGACGTATTACCGGTGCTGGTGAAGGCACTGTTAGGCGAGTACGGAGCCGAAACGGAGGAGGGACCAATGCTAACGGCCGTCGTGCCGCTGCCGCCCGCGACGGCAGTACCGATGGCCGCACCGCTGCTGTACGGCTCGTACTTTTCGTTGCTGTGGCTGTACTGGTGGCCCAACCGACTCTGACCGGAACCGCCGTCACCGTACGCAGCCGACGACCAGGGCTCCTCGTTGATGTTGTCGTCCGAGTTGTTGTTGCCGCCGCCGTAGGACATGCTGTTGTCGTAGGTACGGCCGTTGAAGCTGCGGCTGCTGCGGGCGTCCTTGTCCTTGGTGTCGAATCCACCAGCGGGTGTCACTTTGCTGTACGACGTGGTAGCCGAGGCCTTCTTGCCGCGACCCAAAACAGAACGGACACCGTTGGCGATGGCGGCAAAGACCCAGAAGAAGAGGGCAAAACTTGAGGCCGGCGAGGACGGCACGGCGTAGCGGGGCTTGCGGTTTTCAGCACGAGCGAGACGGCGCTCTAGATGTGTAGCAAAAAGGTTAGTAGTGCCCCAGGAGCGAAAAAGACCTGCCTGCTACGCGGGGCGAACTCACCATGCAGAGCATTGAAGATGGTCGACAGGACAAAGGCCGCTATGAGAGCGGCGCCAATGCCGACAAGAACCCAGGCCCAGATGGGAACGTGGTGGTCGCTTGTGTCAAAGTCGTCGTTGTTGTTGCCCGTGTTGAACGTCGTACCGGCGCCGTTGCTACTGGCCTTGCTGCCGATGTTGTCGGTGTTGCCGTAATTTTTGGTGCTGTCGTAGGAGCCGAGGCGGCCGGAGATGGCCATGGGGGTAGAGCCGACGGGGAAGAACATGGTGGCGGTTGTCGAGAAGAGTGTCGACAAGTGTTGTTGCGTGGGAAGGAGAGAAACGAGAGCCAAAAAATAAAGAGAGGGAGAAGAACAGAAGTATAAAAGAAAAAGATGGTGAGGGTGTGAGGATGTGGCTTTCAAGTAATACAGAAAAGAGAGAAGATGGACGTGGCGCTCCTTCCGTTCGGAAGGTTCTTGGTCCGGGACGGGGCTGCTGGGATCTAGGTTTGGATATGGGTACTGGACGTGAATAGGTAAGGATGTGGATGAATGGGGCTGGGGCTGAACAAACAAAAAAGAAGGGCTTCTCCTCGGGACAGTGTGTGAGAAACAAAGTGACCAGGGACTTTGGTAGGGTTGGTAAGGCAGTGCCTATTTTTGAATCTTCTCTGAATAATACAGCACGTATGGAGTGTTGTCGTAAGGAAATATGCACCCCAGTCGAACTTCGTGTCCGTATGTGGTAAATGCAGCCCTGGCAATGGGTAGGCAAGGGGAAGAAAACAAATGACTGTTTCTCGTTGGGATGGGCAAAAAAGAGGCGATACTGAAGAATTGAAATTTACAGTGGAAAGAGGAGAGGCAGTCAGAGTAGACAGACAGTTTAAGCTGGGAGTTCAAGAGAAAGAGCACAACACATTGGGGCTGACAGGCGCTGGGCATCACGAAATGCAGACAACAGCACGAGTCTCACTTCTCCGATTTACAAAGTATGCGTACAACATACTCTCTTCTCTGCTTTTCTTTCCTTTCTCTTCTTTCTTATTGTCCTCTTTTCTCGTTTGGGGCAAGCTTTTGTCAGATAAGCTTATTGGCGTGTATTAGAGGTGAGCATCAAAAGTGGATTTTCATGGTCGTCTACCGTCAGCCACACAGGGACGGATTGAGGAAACGACAGAAGCGGCAAGGGCCCAGAGACCAGAGGACCAGCAACCCAAAAGAGATGAATGGACGGTCGAGACGCGGAGAGCGAAAAAGTAGCAAAGCAGAGGACAATGTTTGTGTGAATGTGAATGAATGCACTCTGTGAAAGAAGAGAAACACAGCCACCAGCGGGGGGCAGGATAGGCCAGGCCGTTACGGCCGCGTGCGTTGCGTGCACGCACTTGCAGTTTATTTTTGGATTACTGCAACGGCTCATGGTTGGCCGACGATCCTTTGCGACCCTTTGTTTCGTTTCGTGTGCTGCACACGGGTTGGGTGGTGCTGCAGGGCAGTGCAGGCAGTGCAAACCCGGCCGCCCCCAGTCTGTGTTGGCTAGACCTAGACTCAAAAAAGTGTAAGAGCGAGAAAAGTCTAATTTCATAGGCTGCAAGGATCATTCGTGTATTTGGGAGCGCCCGGTGGGCCATCTTATTATCGCAACCTTATTTCTTACCTGTGCAGAGGCAGACTCTGCCTCCCGGATCGTGGAAGAGCCGGAAAAAGAGGATGAAGACAAGACAAGACTGTTGCCAGCCTCAGTTGGTGTACTCAACCAGGGGGTAATGATTGGTGGTCACTCGCGTGTAAAAAGGGTCCTTGTTAAGGCCTTACCAGGCACTCGGTCTGGAATAAAAAACAAAAGTCAAAGCAGAAATCAAAGTAAAGCAAAATCAAAATCTCACGTCATATTTTTGTCGTTTCGTTTGCATACGAGCCCTGCAGTTTTAGGAGCGGTTTGGTCGAGTTTCTGTGTTTAATTTGCCTTTTTGACGCTCCGTTGGAGATGATTTCATGGTGCGAGCGGAAAGAGTAAATATTCGTACAGCCACACTAACAGGGTTGGACCGTGATTCTCCGTCGTATATTAGATCTATCCGTCTCCGGATGCAATGGCCGTTCTTGTGAAGGTCTTGTTGACTTTTGAAATCACTCCTATCAACACTTTATCGTTTATCACTTTCACTTACTCTTATCAGGGGCATGTTGTTCTAGTAATGATTGTGGATTGCTATTATAGCTATTTAAAGTAAAGATTGTGAATGCCATGATGGCGATGCCCCAGAGGGAAAAAAATATAGAAAGAAAAAAGAAAGATAGAAAGTTAGATCAAATGATCATAGAGCGAGAGTAAACAAATGAATGCTACTCGTTATCTCATCATATTAGTACACGATCTCTTCTTAGAAACCATGCACCTTGACGGTCTGCGCGTCCAGCTCCAGACCCGACTTCTTGTCGGTCAAAAAGGCCTGCATGTGCTTCCGCTGGTCGCCCTGCAGCTGCAAGATATCGCCCAGATCCTCGTCGTGGATGGTGGTGCCGTTGCAGGCAAACTTCTTCTTGACGACGGCCAAGATCTTCTTCTGGGAGAAACGCGGCGGGATGCCCTGGACGGTGGTCAAGGTCTTGCGGCCGTTGCGCTGCTGGATGCGGATATGGATATTGTCCGCGCCGCGGCGTAGATGGTTGGACTTTAGGTCAGGCGAGGTGGAGAGCGTGTCCTCTGCATCGGCAAAGGGATCGATGGTCTTGAGGTTTTCGATCGACATGTGATGTGCCTGCGTGGTGATGGTGAAGGTGGTGGTGGAAGAAGAGAAAGGTATCGTGATATCGCGATGGAAGAGAAAGAGTCCAGAGAAAGAAGACAACAGAAAAAAGAATGTGTTGATGAGAAAATAAAACAGAAGAGAACAGAAGAGAACAGAAAAAAAAAATACGGCTGATGGACAGCTTTATCTCTTTAAATCTGGGGGAAAGATAGGATCGTCATAAAAGAGTCACCCGACCACAAGGCGAGGCTGGGGTCGAGGAGGACTGGGACAACCGATAACGGGTGGCGAGAGTGGCGAAATGACGACCCCGAAAGCATTCGAAAGCACAGAGCAACAAAGAATGCCTGGGCCTTCACTCTAGGCCCAGCCTGCTTGGCGTGTTGGGCGCTGCATTCCAGAAGCGACCATCACCCAGTCGCCCTATTTGTTCCAGGTGAGGCCAGGCCGAGGCTCCAGCGCCTGCCAAGCTGTGAATCATAGCGCATACAGTGGGCTCAGTGGACACAACGACAGTAGAACGGCGGCCACTGTGGCTTGGGTGTCTCGGCAAGAACTTCTCTCTAGAAATCAGGTCCAAGCTTCACAACTCTGAACAGCCCCACGCACTGACACCTTCCTGGCCAATCAACGTCAGCTTTGTGTGTTAACGCCGATGTCATCAATTGGCAGCAGCAGTTGAAGCTCCAAGGTCGCAGCTTCCCCGCGAAAACAGCTCGACATTAACACCGATGATGCGCGATGGCATGCAAGTTTGTCCACAACAGCTGCCATACGTTGGAAAGACTCCGACGGCATTTCTTCTCAGACGCTCTTCGAGAGGGCTGCCTTTTAATCGAACGGACGATTTACAGCGGAAACTATGGCAATGCCCGGCCTGAACACCGGCTTATGCCGGACTTACCTTGTGAACGACCACTATCACCGGTCAGCCATGAAAGGAAGGCGCGATGGGCAACGCGATGCAGAATATCTGGATGTAGACCAAATCGGCATAAATGGCAGTCGCTCCTGCCTCGACTGCTCGATTGCAAGCAGGAAATAGGCAAACGTTCTTTCCATTTAAACAACTTACAGGACATCTTCACATCTCCACATCTTCCACCACGACAACATGGCTACACCGGCCCCGCACCAGTTTACAGCCCCCGATCGCCCCTTGACCTGGCTCATCACCGGCTGCTCGTCGGGCATTGGACTCGCCCTTGCCCGCCATGTCCTCGCCAATGGGCACCGCCTCATTGCCACGTCGAGAAACCCGGCAAAGACGCCCGACCTCGTCAAGGAGGTGGAGTCTTACGGTGACGGCAGCAACCGCTGGCTGGCTCTGGATGTTGACGACCCGGCGGCCGCCGACGTCGTTTGCAACTTGGGCGAGACCGTCGACATCCTCGTCAACAACGCCGGTCATGCCGTCCTCCAGACCGTCGAGCACGCCCGCGAAGAAGATGCCCGCGCGCTCATGGAGACCATGTACTTTGGTCCGCTGCGGTTGGTGCAGGCTGTTCTCCCGCAGATGCGTCGGCAGAGATACGGTGTTGTGGTGTACGTTAGTTCCGGTGCAGGACTCGAAGCAAGGCCCAGCATGGCCATGTACGGCGCCGCTAAAGCCGCGGGGGATGCCATGACCAAGACACTGGCCAGGGAGGTGGCGCCGTTTAACGTCAGGGCCATGTATGCGTCGCTCGGGTCGTTTCAGACGAATATGCCAAATGTGACGGAGGTGCGGTCTACGAGCTCTCCGCAGGCGAAGCCGGAGGAGAGCAAGGCGTCAGCCGCGGCAGCGACAACGCAGGATGGCACATCACCTGACGGCGATGGCCGCGCGGATGACTACACCGGCACCACCGCCCACCAAATAATGTCATTCATGTCCAGCGGTGGCCAGGCGGCCTACGCGCAAGGCGATCCTGCCAAAGCGGCGCGGGCCATCTTTGAGGTAGCGACAGCGACCGGCATTGGTCGCGGCCGCGAGTCGGAAGTGCTGTTGCCATTGGGCGCGGACGCGGCGGTGCGTGTCGAGGAAGTGCGGGATACGTTGGCGCATGCACTGGAGGTGTTTGGCGATGTGAGCAGACACGTGGGTGTTGATGATGAGTGGGTGGGCAGCGAGTGATCGAAGCGAACGAGAAAAAGATCAGAAAAAGAGAGCAGATATGAGTGCGTGAGTGAGTTTCAAAAGACGAATGTTGACTGTCTGCTGTCTCTCAATTTCTTGTTTCTGCTGTCTTTCCTCCTTGTCACCGCCCTGCTGTTCCCTGTCCTGGCATCCCGGCTGTCTTTTGTCTCGCGAGTGTTCCAGTGTTGCAGGCGTCGTGTCGGGGGTGGCGTGGTCTCTGGCGTGGCCTGTTTAAAAAGGGCTGGCCTCATTGCAAGAGTCGTCACCGAAGTTTCGTGCTGCCTGTCTATATCTCGAGCATCGTTTTTTGTGGCGTTTTAATGGCGTTTTTCAATGGTGTCCTCATGGCGTATTTTGGTGAAGATGAGGGCTCAAATGGGATAGTTGTGTTGTAGGCCAATTCGGCGAGGGAGAATGACGGAGAAAGTCGAGCTCAAGAATGAATGCAATAAGGTTTGAGAAACGAGGAAACAACTGAAAATGAAAGATAGAAACTGCCATAAAATGTTTTTTTTTTACGATTATCCTCTCAGATAAGCCTTCGGCAGTGACACGGGCATCATCATTGTGCGCCTTTTGCTTCTTACATCCCTTTCCCTTTCGCCAAGAGATATTGGGACGCGCCGTTGGGCCTATCGGCGGGTGGCTTGGCGGAAGCTCTGTGGCAGTTCTGGGCGAGCTGTCTTCTTCTGTGTGCCCGGTTTGCTTGCAATATTTCTCCAATCTAAGGGGCACGGGAGTCCTCCCTTAGAGACACGTTGATCAGAACGTGAACACCACCATCGTACCTGAACATCACCTGTAAAAAACTGCGTTCGATATTTGACAAACTTCGAGATCGTCATTCTGTTCCTTGGTCGTGAAACACGCCAAAAAATGGGGATCTGGCCAAGACGGAGAGCGCCGCTGGGAAGCGGTACAAAGTAGGATCAATGGTACTTTGAATGTAATATCGACAGGAACAGGAGCATCTAGGAACCGGGTCTGCTTGCAGGGGAGCGATTCTCTCACTGCATGGCATCCACTGAAAGATTCTGATTCCACAACATTTTCACGTCTGTATGACAGCTTTGCTTCCTCCGTTCCTCCTTTGTTCATGCTTCGAGCTCCCTCTCCCCACAGCATCCTTTGGCGCTCACGCGTTTAATTTCGAGAATTCCTTCGCGATCAGAAAGACAGTGAGATACTCCGTAATACGGAGTAAAACGACAGAGAGCAAGGAGGTGAATGCTCCGTTTTCCCAAGCCACCGTTTTGCTCCTTGCATTCTCTTGTCCCTGCACCTTCCATCCCTTTTCACCTGCAGATATCCAAGTGCCAGTCACGGTGGTAGTCGACTTGCCCATTTATCTCTTTCCACCAAAACTATCGACATATTGGCGCGTCAGAGCGCCGTCGCGGTAGCGCTTTGTGGGCTCCTTTTTCGAAGTGTCTTCAATCTCTCATATCGTTCTCTCTCCCTTTCGTGGTGTATAAAAAAAACGTGCTCCCTGGAGACCGACTTCCCGTCCGTTGGTGACAAAAGTGCACCAACGTGCACCAACCACCACTGGCGGCACTGCAAGGCACCAGAAAAACCTTACTTGAAATCTCGAAAGACATATCCTGCTGCGGTTTAGCGTAATGTGGCGTGCGTGGGTGGCCCGTCTTTGGAAGAGAAACTTGTACCCTTTTTGTACTCCTATATTTTCCACCCTTTTTTCGAGGGCCCGTATATTTCGATAGAGCGACTTTCGAGTTTCTCGATTTTACCCTTTCTCAGGCTACTAGATTTGCGCGTTTCCTATCAAAACGGACAGTTTTGTCGTTCTTTGTATCAAAGTCACCCAACGCCAGACACTGACCAGACAAGGGTGACATCCCACTGGGCACGTTCTCACCCCCGAGCCCACCTGTTTCCAGCTGCCAGTGTTGCATCGCTATCCGGGTTTCATTGGGAGCAGCGGCCCTAGGGCGCGAACCTTTTTGAACAAAAGTAGAGTCGCATTGGACCGTTCTCGACATCTTCAATATTTGTCTCCATTGGGATGGATACGAAACTTCCATGCAATGTTCCGTAAGGCGGGAGAATGGTTAACGAGAGAAGCGAGCAGCACGAACAAAAAAGAAGGATGGAATGGAAATTCGAAAATATTGGAAAAGGCTTGTCGCCTTGCAAAAGGATGCACCCCCCACTCATCAGCCCTGGGAGAGATGAAATAATGACGGGCGCAGAAAGCAAAAGGAAAAACGGAGCATCAAGGCAGCTAGGGAGGAGACGCCCAAAAAGGAGACGCCCAAAAACATGCCCATATCTCACACTGCTGACGGCATTTGCGCCTCCTATTTGCAATTCGCGAAATCGCTGGGAGCTACATTTCCAGCTGCAAAGTAAAAACGGAGAGGCCAAGAAAGGGGCACATCTTCGCTTAATGACCTGAAGATAGCCAGCACTCGCTTCAGCAGTTGCTGAACTCAAAGATGTTCCCCAGATAGGAAACAACACACCTTGGCCTTCCTGACCCTTGCCCTGCCATCTTAGCACGAACGTCCCTTTTCTTTGCTTCTTTTTCTTCTGTCATATCGTAATTGCCAGCGTCAATATTGGCGAAGCGCACAGCTGTCAGGCCCACAAGGGGAATCCACCACGTTCCAAAGGCTTAACTCAAAATCGCCAGCTACCGAGCTCGCTTCGCACTGGCATCGCATTGCTCCGTTATCTTTCGTCGGCTCCGTTTTTGAGGTCCGCTGTGTATTGACGCGATGCCCGTGTTCAATCCGCTGGACAGGAACATGGCATGCAGCAGCATGTCATCCTCGCCAGGGGATTTGTTGCAGTAAAGATGTTTGTGCTCTGTATTTAGACGTCTTCGAACACCTGGCACTCGCCTCTGTTTGTTGGCTGGAAGCCAAACGGTTGACTGCAGACGGACTGATAGACCAGGGGCTCGAATTGGAAGGAGTAACTGCCAGAAACAGGGGACCTCTGCGATAAACGGTTGCGATAGGGTGATGAGAAATTCAATTCGTGTTCTGTCACAGTCATCTGTCACAGTCATCACAGCCATCACAGCCCTGTTCGGGGCTGAGAAAGACTTGTTGTACGACGCAGTGCCAGTCGACCGCAAAGATTCGCCCTGAACTGACCTGCCAGTCCTTTGCCCGAATTTCTGTTGGAACAAGTACGTCGTATTTTGGCAAGTATTACGACGTATCTCACCTGTATTTCCATCTGAATGCCAGCGCCGAAAAGAACCAAAGGAACGCAAAGAAACTTACGTATCTTTCGCTTCTCCTAGATCCTTCAACGCCTCCCACCGTTTGCTGCGCTAGACATGGCCAACAACTGTAGCACGCGGCGAGAGACAAGTACCTCACTATTTTGAATAAAAGCGACTGTCAGGTTTTGGGGTGTTCAATCGGGGCAAAATCTGTCCTGGTTCTTCAAATTTTGGATACTGTCTCTCTTCAGGAACCGTTAATTGTCTCGATTGTCCCGATTGTCTTGTGCCTGTGTCAGTGATGGCGAATGGTGAATGGCAGAAATCGAACTGACGGACTGACCTAGCCCCCTGTCCTGGCTCCGTTTGATAGCCCCCGTTCTTTACGCCCGGCGGCGTAAGCACGTTCGTAAGACATTTTTTCTGTGGGCTCCACGCTCCACCAACACAAAGTTTCTTCAACTTTGTCCCTCTTTGTCTCTTTCTTTCATTTTCTGGGTACCCAGCCAGCAAGGCTGGGTGGAGAGGATACTTATCTTCCCATCCACGCACCAGAGCCAGAACTGCCAAATAC
Organism: Sporothrix variecibatus; assembly: GCA_016097105.2. Taxonomy (NCBI): domain Eukaryota; kingdom Fungi; phylum Ascomycota; class Sordariomycetes; order Ophiostomatales; family Ophiostomataceae; genus Sporothrix; species Sporothrix variecibatus. The sequence continues at coordinate 1,572,708 of JADMNI010000007.1, read as the reverse complement.
TTGGCACTCTCTCTTCCTAGCAGCAGGGCCTTGATCCTCTTCCTCCACCGTTCTCATCGTATTAGTTCTTTTCTGTCCGTCTTGGTCTCCCTCACCAAGGCGAGTTGCCCTGGCTCCGCCCTGCCGCCGCCGCATTTCTTTCATCCCGTCAATAGTCTCTCTTTTCTTTTTTCCAAGACGCTGCCCGATAAGGTACTATTTTTTTTATTCTTGATGACCGTATTCCCTTGGACCAGGCCCAGACCACACGCCATCGACATAAAAATCAATAATGTGAAGTCTTGGCTCGTAGAATGGTGGAATTGGGCTTGGGCGCGTTGATTTGTTTGTTCTCTCCTCCCTTCCAGGACAGGAAGTATCATTCTTCACTCTCATCTCCTGTCCATCAGCCGCACTGCACAACACTTGCTGAGGCCGTTGATCCTTTTCCATTCTCCCCCCAGCCAGGCACATCATTTTCCTTCCTTTTGTACTCTGTATCTTCCTGTCTGTCACCTTTTGGCCATCTGTCTCTCATCCATCCTCTTGTCTCTTCCTTGTACTCCCCACACCGTCATCCTTCGACCTTGTTGTCTCTCTCTCTCTCTATCCCACTCTCTTTCTTGTCCTTCGTCTTAACTTCTTGTCTAGTCGATCACATCAAGTCCACTCTTTTTCTCCTTTTTTTTTTTCAGAGCTTTTCTTCACCAAAAAGGACGCTCAGTACTACGGGTCCGTCCCCCGCCCTCCTTCATTGGCACCCGAGGAACCGTCCACTGGACCTCTCTCCACTACCCCGTACTTTCGGACTTGTTCCTTCGTTCGTTTGGTGCCTTCTTTTCTGGTGGCAAGCCGATCATTCTTGGTTCTTTTGGGGCTGCGTGTTTTCTTGGCCGTCATCCTGACGCAGTTCTCTCTTTCTTCTCCTATTCACCCTCTATCTCAACCATACAGCACACTCGAGCACTACCTACTCTTGTCACCCTCCAACCCAAGCTCAACCCGCCCGGGGTTCACTTGTTCCCCTCCTCCGACCTCGACAACCCCTGCTCTTCTTTTTTTATCGTCGTCATCGTCATCTCCCTCACATACACACACACGCATCCCGCCATGTCGTCAGGCACCGACTTCCCCTCGCTGATGCTACGACATGTCCAGCAGGCCTACCGTGCCGGCATGGCATCCATCGGCGGCGGCGGTAGCGGGAAGTCATACACATACCAGCCACTCGACCCGGAAGCATCACCATCATCACCATCCGCACCAGCCACCGCCACTCGGCGAGGACCACGAACACTCTTGCAGACACGATGGGGCAAACTTGTGCTGGGCGGCAGCCTGCTCGTCTTCTTGATCTTGATTGCATCGACGACGGATGTGCCATCGACGGTCAGCAGCCACTTTGCTACCGATCAAGGCGGCAAAGTCACCAACCCGGACGTCCCACCGACATCAGATACCTCCTCCGACAAGCCACCAGCCGATGCTGGACCAGCCGATGCTGGATCCGCATGGCCCGACAAGCCGCCAGCCGACGTGGCGCCGACGACAGACACGCCGCCGACACCAGAGACCGACAAGACCCCCGAAACCCCCGAGATGCCCGCCGACGCCGCTCCCGACAACAGCACGCCCCCACCCCAGGCGCTGACACTCGAGTCCGCCCGCGCCTCCATCTCGAAGCAGGAGTACATTGACGCCGTCATGCGCAACCCCATTGAGGGACTGCTGGATGCCCGGCCGATCCGCAAGATGTGCGACGCCATCAAGTTCCAGGAGGGACTGGTGTGGCACTGCGAGATGGTCAATGGCGGTATTGGTAACGTCGGCAACATGTGGCTCAACTGTGTTAGGTATGCCATGGAGGCCGGCGCCACGACCATCATCATCCCGCGCATCGGCGCCCGTGCCGAAGACAACCTGGGCGACCTGGGCGACTCGGAGCACAGCGTCGAGATGGACACGCTGTACGATGTCGACTATTTCATTGCTGCGTGGAAAGAAGCGTGCCCAAAGATGCGTGCTGTGCGCAGCGATGCCGAAGTGCCCGGTCTGCCACCCGTCGCCAAGTCCCCCGCCATGCGCGCCAACGATGTCGGCAAGTTCCCGCGAATGAAGGAGCTCGTTATCGACCCGACGGGCTGGCGTGCTGCTTTTGACGCCTGGATGGACACCAAGGTGCCCGCGAGCAAGACCATGTCGGCCAAGACACCACTGCGCATCCGCCAGCGTCTCGCGCTGTCCAACTGGAACCGCGACTCGCAGCCGCACGAATTTGCAATTGCCTTCCCCCGCCTGTTCCAGTTCCCCGAACCGATCCGCCGGTTGGCCGCCGCGACGCTCTGGGCCATGGAGAAGCAGGCCGGCGTGCCCATGGTCAGCGACGCTGTCCTCTTCCCCGAACTCACCATGGCTGACGACGACGCCTCTCTCGTGACCTCGCTCGGCCGCAACCGTTTGGCGCCTCAGGGCTTCCTGGGCGCTCACTTGCGTGTCGCCGAAGACGCCGCCAAGGTCGGCTGGCCCGGATACGAAGCCCAAGCTCCCGCCTACCTCGACGAAGCCCAGCGCAGCAACTTGAAGACGGTCTACCTGGCCACGGGCTCCGAACAGCACCGCAAAATGTTCATTGCCGATGCCGCCAAACGCGACATTCATGTCGTCACCAAGGAAGCACTCCTGGACAAGTCTGAGTTGGCGGAGCTGCACAAGCTGTCGTGGGACCAGCAGGCGATTGTGGATTTTGAGGTGCTGGTGCACAGCAGCCAGTTTGCCGGGTTTGTGCGGAGCAGTTTCAGCTGGGTGGTGGCGATTCGGCGGAGCATCTTGCCGGAGGCGGGCAAGCCGGTGATTACGAACCCGCTGAACCTGCGGAGTGTTGAGGGGGTTGAGGAGGTCGTTGCTCGGAAGGAAGGCCACGCGCGGCGTGCTGAGGCGGTCAAGAACAAGGCCGCGGCAGCAGACAAGGCGGCAGCAGACAAGGCGGCGGCCGTAGCATCGACATCGGCAGCGACAGAACCGGCCATTGCCATTGCGACCGCCCCGGCAACACCGCCAAAGAAGCCTGCACCAGCAGCCGCCCCTGCCAAAGCGGCCAAGCCAGCCGTACCCGCTGCACCCGCGACGCCGGCCAAGCCGCAGCCTGTCGTCGAAAAGTATCGGGACTTCTTGAGCGTGGTCATTGGCCGCTTCGACGCCATGACGATCAATGGCATTTGGCCGTGAGAAAATTTGGGAGAACGAAGGAGAGCGAGCGCAGCGAGGAAGAAGTCAGCGAGAAAGAAGAGAGCAAAGGGAGCGCATCTCTTTTTGCATGTTCTCAGCCGAGCTCGAAAGGAGAACGAGGGAAAGCGAAAACGCGTGTGACCATAATTGCAAGCCGGAGGCGTTTTTTGGCTTTTGTTGGTCGTTTTTGGCCATTCTTTCCGGGGTCCTTTCTTCTTTCTCTTTTTTGTCTTTTCACCTTCTATTGTCTTCCCCCACCCCCTTTCCAGTTTCCCAGCTTGTCCGGGTTGCTTGCCTCTTGTCTCTTCTTGGCTTTTTCCTATTTTCGTTACGTTTCTTTTTTTCTTGTTGTCTCTTGTCGTCTCGCTTTGGGAAGGAGTTTGTGGCGTTTAATGGGTGTATACTATCCTCTCAAGAGGTCCTTTCCCTTTTTCTTGTTCTTGGCATTGTTTGTCTTCCATAGCACCCTCTTTCTTTCTTAATTCGGCCGGCGTTCTGTCTGGGGGGCTCTTGCCCATCTTTCCCAATTTATTAGCATTTTCACATGCCTCACGATGGGTTCTGGTCTGGTCGCTCCTGCCCCAATTTGCTTGCTCTCTTGCTGTCGTGACTGTTGGTCTGTTATGTTGGTCTGTCGCTCCTTACCTTTGTGAACTACAAGAAGAGTGCGGGATATTGAACATTTAAGGAAAGAGCTTCTACGACAATTGGGAAACTGCCCTTGTCCATGGGACACAAAACTAAGCGTGCAAAAAGGTAAATTACGTCGTACGTAAAAACTTAATGGAACGTTTAATGGCCAAGCCTCTCTACCCCCTGGATGCCAAGAGATTGGGGTGATGAAATAGAGGGAAAGAACGGCCAGCTAAAGAAGCCCATCGGGGAAACAGAGAAGGTGCGAGCGTAAAGTCGGAAACTCTTCGGAAGGGACGATCGGGACAAGATTCTAGAATTAGAAGGTGTGCCAGTCTCGTGGTGCACAATGAGCAATTGCACGACGTCAGACGAAAATGGAAAGAGAGAGGTCTCTCATCAGAGAAGGGAAAGGGGAAGAAGGAATGGGAAAGGGGGCCAACGCGACTGTCACATCGTGGGGTCGTGTTTCCCGCAGAAATAATTAATACTAAAACCTGGGAAGGGCATGAGGAAAAAAGAAGGAGAAAGGGGGAAAGCGGAATGAAAATGAACCCTGGCTTGAATTGATCGGAGATTTCCCCACAATCGTCAGTTGGAAGGTAAGAAGGTGCGCGGAGAGTGGTCGCGTGACTGGCTCGGCCCAGCTTCCGGTCGAATCTAGACAAGCTTTGACCGTTGTGCACAAGAAGAAAAAGTAAGATAATTCGGTGATACAAAGTAGCCTGTATGTGTTTGAACAGCTGAAGAAGTTGTAATATAAATATCAAAATGAAATGGGTATTTGTAGTCAAAAGCTGTAAATGCTGCAAAGGTCATCCACAAATATCTCCCAACTTAGTCCAGCCTCGCCTCTCCTCCTATTTTTATTTAATTCCACCAAAAGCTTACACTGAAACTCACACTCAGACTGCGGACGTAGTGCCACCAGCCCAGTGGGATGTACAGCGTGTCGCCGGGCTCTAGGATGCAGTCCACGTAGGGAATGTCGCGGAAGCGTTTTCTCTCGTTATCTTCGATTTCGTCTCCCCCCTCAACAACATCCCACCCTTCCATGACGCCCACATCCACTTTGCTTGTATTTCCCATGTCGACGCAGCCCGCCTCCCAGCCACGAGGCTGGAGTGCCACCGTATGCTCAGGCGCGTAGAGGCGGACATACTTACGGCCCACGACTTGGGCCAGCAGGTTGTGGTGCGGGTCCGTGTGCAACGGCGTGATGGTGCCGGCAGGTCCGAGCCAGGCGTTAACGGGAACCTCGGGGATGCCAACGTCGTCGTCACTATTATAGTCGTTGTCATCGCCCTCCATCCAGGTAGAAGTATAGCAGGCGTCAGGGATGGCCAGGTCGGCCTGGAGCTGGGGTATTTGGGTAAAGAGGGCGTGCTGGGCGAGGTACATGGTCTGGGACCGTGCCTGTTCTTTGGGGTCTTTCTTGACCTTTTCCTTGGACCACCCAGCCAAGGGAGCTAGGACCTCCTCAAAGGGCACAATGGTCTGCGACCAGCCTTCGTCGACGTAGCTTCTGCCCACTTCGACAGGAACCAGCCTTCTCCCCGCAACGTACGATGCTTCAGATAGAGTGGTGACGACCATAACCGCTGGCCTTTCTTGTCAAACGCTGGCCAGTGCTTGAGCATGTCCTTGAGGACAAGAGGTAAGCGAGACCGGCCTTTATCGCGGTCCAGGTACTCTTGGAACTCTTCGAAGCCAAGCGGGCCAGAAACGGGGATGGGTCGATGGACGGGTGGAACAAGTATGGCCTCGTTCTCCTCAACGCCGCCTTCGTCCTCGTTGAACTGTTGGCCACTAGCAAAATCGTGGCGTTGAATTCCACGGTGCTCACGAAGACTCGGCAGGTCCGAAATGTCAAGCCGCTGCCGCTTTTTTGGACTGTTGCCGTCGCCTTCTGCCAAACGCTCATCCTCCTCCAAAACCCAGTGCAACAGATCCAGAGTCTCATGGATCCAGGCCCGTCCGCGGGATGGGGGCCCTGCTCCCCGGCCAGAATCAGTGCCAGGTCGAGCGGCCGGATCAAGCTGTCGAGCTCGGCCGTTGTCAGGTTTTCCTTTTTCTCAGGGTACCGGTGTTGGCGAGTCCTGTGTCGGTCTCCGTTGCTGTTGCGCCGGTTGCAGTAGCCAGACCATCGCGCGGCAAACAACAAGATACTGGCATCCGTATACAGATGCCGCCAGCAGGCGGGCACATCGCTGGGTGCGTAGGCGTAAAAGCGGGCATGAGCAATCTCAATGAGGTCGTCGAGGCGGCGGCTGATGAGCGGTGGTGCTTCTGGAAGCCCATCAGTATCGACACGCACAATCTGTGTGGCCTGCCGTTGGAGCAGGTCGATGAGTGGTACGTCACAGCCTTGGAGACCGGCAAGCGTTGCGTTTGTTTCTGAGGTTGCGTTTTGTTGCGGGTCAACATCAGAGTTGGTCGTCCCTGCAATCTGGCGTGCTGCCAGAAGACAGTGGTCCCATATGGCTGCGTGCAGAGTGGCCATGCCGGGCACCTGAGAGGGGGGTGACAAACGATATGGGTTTGCTGTTGTTGGGTGTGTCAGATGTCGTCTGTCGTTGTAAGTGAAAGGAGGACGAGCTAAAAGTTGATACGACCAAAATTAGTAAAGTCCTGCTGCCCAGCGAAATTGTTATGTGGCGACGCGTTTTAGTATATATGAGCCTAAACCCTCCTATGGCCCTCGGTGTTCTTTGTCATTCACTTACAACCATTTCTATCTGCAAAATGATATAAAAAAAAAAGAGTTAAATAATTCAGCGAGTTTAAAATAAAAAGCGTGCACATCATTGGATATTAACTAAAAAACCCCCAAATAAAAGCAGACATCATGGAAACGACATAAATCAAACAGAAAGCGGCCAGCGCCGGGAACCGCCTCGCAGACGTCGCAGCCCTCCAAGTAACAACCAGGGAATCAAACAGCAGTCATAAAAGCACAAAAGTCAAGATACCACCGATCTCATGCCTTCTCCTTCGACGCCCCCTCGACCCGCGTAATCTTCACAAACAGGTCCGACTGGATTAAAAATGCCAGCATTGATCGAGTGCCACGGCTTTGACGGATTCACCAGTGTGAAATCGTATCGCCGCAGCAGCTCCACAAAGACCTTGTTGAGCTCAATCAGGGCCACCTCTTTTCCCAGGCACTGCCACTTGCCGTACTTGAAAATCAGGTTCCACGTATTGTTCATCTGCTTGATGCGCTCCCCGCCATCTTTCATGTCGGCCTTCTCTGCCTCTATCCACCGCTCCGGCCGGAACACGTCGGCGTCTGCTCCAAAAATGGTCGACAGGCTCTGCGCGCCAAACTCGGAGCAGCCTACTTCGGTGCCAGCAGGAACAGTGTAGCCACAGATGACGTCGCCGCCCTCGGGCACGACGACGTCCATGGTGCCGGCCACGGGCGGGTTGATGCGCAGGCCCTCCTTGATGACGGCCTGCAAATAGGGAAGTGTACGAGCTTCGGCGTCGGTGACGACGGGCGACGAGATGCGGTTCTGGGCGGACGCGCCACGCACTTCGTCGGCAAGCTTTCGGTACGAGTGCGGTGACGACATGAGATACAACATGGTGGTGCGGAGGGCGGTGGCCGTCGTGTCGGACCCCGCAATGATTTGCAGCAGCGTCTCGCCCTCGGCCTCTTCGCGCGTCAGGCCGTGGGCCAGAAACGAGCCGAGCATGTCGCGGCGGTGCGGCTGGTCCGATGCCAGGCGGTCACCGACGATCTGTTTGGCGACGGCAATGAACCGGCCAAAGCCTACATGGTCGTGCTCTGACGGCAGGAGACGACGGAACAGACGCGACTGCAGCACTTGAGCGAGCCCCGGGAAGATGGACAGGAACATCATGACGGGCATGCTGTCCTCGGTGATTTTGATGTACGAGTACAGGTCGGTGTCCTGCTCGGTGTAGCCGAACCGTTTGCTGAACGCGAGCGCCGTGATCACGTCCAAGGTCAGGTACTGCACTTTGCGTGCGAGGTCGACGGGGCGGTAGTCGGTGTCGGTCGAGATGTACTTGCGCTCGAGGAGGTCGCAGAACACCAGAATCTCCTTGTCCATGGCGGCCTCGAGGCTCTCGTTGTCTTTGCCACCATACCCAGGTGCCATCTTGGCACGGAGCTCGGTGTGAAGCGCATCGTTGCGCATGGAAATCAGGTTGTCGCGTTCTGGATTGAAGCGGACGGCCTCGTAAAAGGGTCCCTTCTTGTACGGCGAGCGTACGGCCAGAGCCGGCGGAGCACCTCTGGGTCATTGGTGACCAGCTGGTTAGGGCCGAGGCGGACAAGGGGCCTGTCAAAAGTTAGTACCGAGTACCTGTAAAAGTAAAGTGTCGAAAAAGAAAGCAACGGGAGTAAACGAGATCCAACGAAAACCGCCTGCAACGTCACACATCTTGAGCTGTCAGATGCTGCCCCGGTCCCGTTCTTTTCATCTTCAGGCAAATGCCGTTTTGACAATTTCTCACAGAGTAAAGAGAGACTCGCTTGTGCACCTCGACTTACCATACTCTCGGCACGCGGCCTTGGTCGCCAGATGCATGTTTCCACCCAAGGTGTTACGCAGCATCCACCACTTGCTGAACCCAGCACCCGGTGGACCCGGGATGTGTCTCAGGCGATGCCACGATTTGAAGGTCGATGCGGCGATGTAGGCGAACAGGACGAGGCCCAAACCCAGGCCGGCCGATGTCCAGGCCGAGGCGCCTGTCCACAAGAAATTGTCCAGGATCATGGTGTTTTTGTGTGAGTGCTGTCGCTATTGATGAGCTGTCGAGTGTTGACTGCCTGCCAGCGGTTGAAAAGGGGAGGCGAAGCGTTGTGGAAGCCGAAAAAGATGTATGGAGCACGGAGTAATACAGCTATACCGTTACCGTACGGTATGCTGAAAGGATTGCTGCGACCTTTTCGGCTCTCTGTGTGCGCGTGTGCGAGTCTGCGTGTGTCGTGTTGAGTTGCGAGGTGTGTGGTATGTGGCCGTGTCACACTAAAGATCGGAAACAAAGAAACGAGAAATAAGAAGCAGAAAAACAAGAAGTTGCCAACGAAACGCAAAGGCAAAAGCCAACAGGAAAGAGGGGAACAAGGAGAGAAAGAAGAGAAAAAGGAAAGAAAAGGAAACACAAGGTGTAAAGTGGGCGTTGGACAGCTATCTTTTTCCCAAGAGAAGGGGGGGCGTGAAGCACTGAAGTGGAGGAGGAGCATGCGCAACCTTAATACCTGCTCTGTCTGTCTCTCTTTTCTTTCCTGGGAAGCTGATAATCAGTGCGTTGGGGACAAGCACAAAAAAAAAAAAAAGGACGGACCAAAACTACCGGAACACTTTGTGGGAACGCAGGGTGTGATGAAGGGTGGCAGACAGACTTGTTTGAGTACTTTGAGTGAGCGAGTTAAAGTGACCGGAAAGTGAGACGCAGGTGAAAATTGCATGTCGAGGAAGATGGATCAAAGTTCAAAGTGGCGGAAGAGTGAAGACGGGATATCGGATGGCAAAATAAACTTGCGAGTGTCCCAACCTGGCCGCAAAGTAGGTCGTCCGATTCAATCCACTTGTGTTTTAACTACTGTCTGTCCTCTTTTAACCCTGTTGCGTTTTTGCGTGGTTTTGCGTTTGCGGACTTGACGACCTGCGTGCGTCCCTTTTTGCCCTTTCTCTGCATTGCTGTCTCTCTTGATGTGGCCTAGATGGATGCATCGGCAAGCTGCAAAGGGCAGGCGGGCCCCGGCAGCGTCGTAAGAAGACTGCGGGGAGATAGCAAGGGAGCATCTTTGCGAACCGGGCCACACAATGCGGAAGAGGACATGAGGGTAGGGTAGAGACTATGGTGTCCCGTCACTCATCACGTCCTTTCTTCGACGCACTTGCTCTTCACTTGCACACCGCACATTACCTGAATGATGACGAGCATGCTCAAGTCCTTTGCATCACCCGTCGTCACAACTTATTGCCTTCTTTGTGGTGATTGTCGGGCATTGCCCTCGAGCCTATCGAGGGCTTGGGCTGTCACTCTACCCTCCCTCAGCAGCCGTCACGCACTTCCCTCGTCTTCGGTGGCTGGCTCATCCGGTCCATCTTTGTTTGTTCTTGTCTGTCTGTCTGGTCTTTGATTCGGCCAATTCGGCCAAGCACTTTCCACAAGATCACCGCCCAGATGTGACAGGGCTTGCTGGGCTCAAAAGCGGATGTGATCGGCGACAAAGCATACACACAAAAGGAGCTGGAAAGAGGAAAGTGAGGAGAGGGAGAGAGCTGTCCACCCTTTCTTTACTTTGGGCGTTGAGGGTGTTTCTTTCGGTCTGGAGACGCCGTTGCATTCGTGGCGGTTGGTGTTGTGGGGGCCGACCTCCAGAACAAGCCCAGGCTGCCAGACATTGCCTTCTTTTGGCCCCATATTGTTCTTATTGTCTGTTAAAAATGGAGTTACAACGGCGACCAACGAGCGGCAAGCAGACGTTAAAAAGGGAGACGGTCGAAAAGAAAAAGAAAGAAGAGGAAAAAAAGAAATATGGTCCCCGCTCGCGGCCCGCAAGCCTGCAGACAGGATGGCTCAACCTGTTCTTAGTGTGTCTTTTTGTCATGCACACCTGGTGGAGAGGAGGATATTTTCTCTTCTAAAAGACTTGCAAACATGTGCTCAAGTGCAACGACAACCGCATTCCTTTCTGTCTTGTGTAGTTTTCTGCGATGTTGTGCGGATGTTTGTGTTGCAAAGTCGGAAGGCAACCCTCGAGCTGGGGCCCTTTTTTTTTTTTGCCGATTCTTCAGTCGCAATGTCAAAGTTGACAGATATGTGCCATCTGCTTTGCATACCAACAGCCGTCTTGCCATTCGCACTCGCAATTATGCTAGATCCAGTTTCCGGTGCTTTGGTTATTTGGGTATTGGGTGGTGCCAGTAGGCCGGAAGATGGGTAATGGGCGGAACACCACAGTAACACCACGATGACACCGCCAGAATAGGACAGTGTTTTGCTGCCAGCAGGTTGGTCTCGGCCACGACTCAAGAGCTGGGAGGGAGCGGCACAGGATTGGAACAAAGATTGCACACGTTCTTCGGGTCCACTCGATGTCCACAATGATAACTGAGAGCCCATAATCCAGGTAACGGGGACTGGGAACTGGGCGATGGAAGATGGGAGATGGGAAATGGGTAGCCCACCATAGGCCCGCTGCCGACTGCTCCTCCCGCCCTCCTACCGCAACCACGCACTCTGTACGTCGTACAGTAGCAGTGCAAAGGACAATACGACGCACCGTGCGTGATGATCCCTCACTTTTTTGTGAAAGCAGGCAGAGATTCATTCAAGCACAAGTCCCGAGCCCTTGAATCGATTCCGCTGGCCTTGGCCACCTCTCGGAGCGGAGACGACAGGATTCATATGCCCATTCCGTTGTCTGCTCTTGTTTGTGAGTTTTCTCTTGCGCATTTTTTTCAGGCTCTCTTTTTTTCTCGTTTTGCTCTCGGCTCAAGGTTCATCTCCACACCCTCTTTGTGTCGTCGTATTCTGCAGCGATATATGGCGCAAAAGTAGACAACTTTGCTCGCACAAGCATATTCAATGTGCATGGCTTCTTGGTCGTTAGGCTGGGCTTGCACTTTGACTTGGTGCAGGCTGTACCAATGACAGGTGGCCGAGACCTGCCATGAGCAAGGGACAGCGTGGGTGGGAGGGGATCTTCGAATAGAGAAGGCCCCCAAAAGGACCCAATAGGGTCCCGTTCCGCCCCCCTTGCCGGTGGACATCATCATTGTTAGCTGGGCGGGCAAGAGCGCAAGTGGCAGAGCTAGAGCTGCATATTGAATGGCGTTCCATTGCTTGGCTCAACGGGGCGGGAAGGCGAAGATCAAAGGAAGAGGATGAGGAGAGGGTCCCGAGGGAGAGAAGAACGGCCACGAGAAGATGGACAGACAACAAGGGGAGTGACCGCCTCCTGCCAGCCGCAAATTTCCATTTAGAGGAGCCGACAAGCCCAAAACGATTGAAAACGACTTGATAGACGTGGGCTGTCATATTCTTGTCGCTTTCTGTGGTTTCCTATCATTCTTCTTCTTTTTCGTCCTTTGAAGGCCTGTGTCTTCGAGTCTCCGTCGTGTTTCTTATTTGTCCTCTTTCTTTTGTCATAGGTCTCTGCTTTCGCTGGCTCACCCCCACATGCTCTTGCTTGTTGCATGCTTTTCTGCATCTTCTGCTGCATAACTCGTGTTGTCGTCACCAACACAAAAAATGTGTGCTGGCGTTCTGCCCAAAAGAAGCCGTCGAACATAGCGTATGCAGTATGTTTTGTCTTCTTAAGACAGAAGGCCAAACATATCTTTGACTCGATGGCGGCGTCAAGACATTGTGGCTGCCGCATAGCCAATCTCTTTCCCTCTGTGCAGAAGGCAGGGCCATGTGAATCGGCTTGTCTTTGCCGTTATTCACCTTCGTGTTGAGCAACAATTTGCTGGCCGTAGCTTGGTCGCAGATGGTGCTTGCTCACGATTTTCCTTGTCGCTGTCTGTGTCTTTTGTTTCACGGACATTGACGCCCGGGCTCTGGAAAACAAATCCAGCCCGGAGACATCAAGGTGAAATCGAGACTGGAGGAAATTAGAGTATCAGCCAAGGGTTCACAAAAACGTGTCGGAGCACCCGAGGAGGTTTCTAGAAGCATGTTCAGAAGCGATGTTCCTCCCGCGAGACAAGAAACACAAACCTTGCGGTGTCCGAATACCTACAGAAAAGGGTCTCAAGTGTCGAAACAGTCCGGAGTGCTGAGCCTGGGATGTGTGATACGAAGGGAGGGCTGCCGTGTTTTGTACGCCGTGATGAGGATTTGCATGGCATGGCGGTCTGATGTCTTCTGGTCACCTTGACGATAATAGGAATGACAGAAAGGGTTAACGAGAAGCAAGGTGACCAAGCACGCCAGGCCACAGAAATAGCATTGTTGGGATGATCGCTCCTTCTTAAAGAGGAGTTTGTTGCTTTGACCATGATCGCTCTTTCCTCACCATTGCTCCTTTTCTCTGCCAACATAATATCCCTTCCCCCAACACAACAGTACCTACGAGGGTTGACGGAATTGGAAAGAGTGCTCCCCGTGCCTTCCTTGCCTTATTATCCCTGCCTTCAAGACACAGTTTTTGCTGCGCGCTGCGCTTTCGGCCGACCTTTATATTTCGCATTCTGTCTTTTTCTCGCGGCCTGGCCGGGCTTGTGATCTGTGGGGCTCTCACTTCGTAGCTGTTTCTTTTTATTTTCTTTTTCTGTCTCTCGTAGTGCTCTTTTTTATTCCGTTTCCCATACCGCCTCGGCCTCCCTTCTCCTCTTTGTTTTCTCTCCTCTTTCCCTCCTTCCATTTTGCAACCGCCGGCCCCCATCGTCACCCCCGCTCCTTCCTGAACGACTGCAGGCATCTCGTGCAGCGGGCGCGAACTGGGAAGCAGCGAATGGCTGCCGGTCGTGCCTGCACCTGTTACGGAGCATGCACTCTCGTATACGCAGAAACTGCGAACGCCATGTCCTGCAACGCTTTTTCGTCCAAGTAACTGTTTCTGGCCGTGTCGCGCGTTGTTTCGCTGGGCGTGCGTAGTTAAGAAGGCAGTTGGATGCTAGCTCCTTCCCGGCCAGCCAGCCGGCATACGAGTACATCGAACGGAAAGTGCAACCCAAAGCCTTTCCTGCCCTTTTTTACTTTGCCATGTCCGTTTCCTTATGTTTTCCCATCTTGCCCCTTTCTCGAGACATTCCCATGTTTCTACAATCCTATCATGGTCGTCACCTTTCTTATTTTTGTTTTCATCCCTTGACCTCGGTGGACTGCGTCGCCGGCTCACCATTTCCTGGCAAGGACAACACGCCAACGGCAGCTTACTCCAGTCTTACCCCGCAGCTCGTACTCGCTTCAAGCGTTTCTCGCTTTAATGCTGGGCATTTTGCCCTCATTTTCTCTCTTTTTCTTGCCATTCTTGCTGGCTCTTCTTCCCACGCCTATTTCTCCCATTTTTCATCCTTTGTTCGCTTGCCCCCTCCGTATTCCGCGTCTCGCTCTTCAACCCTTGTCGCCAACTGCGTCTGTCGCAAGAGAAATCTCTGTGGCCAGCCGCACATCTGTGTTCAAAGGCTGCATAATGGGGTGACTATTGCATTCGTCTATTCTGCGCTGCGTACAGAGTTCCCTCCACTCTTATTACTGTTTTCTCTTGCCAGGTCACTTATCATATTTGCTACCTTTGTTGCTTCAGTCTCATACTTTCATCATATTTTTATCATATTTTCCCTTTTTCGCATTCAAACAGCCCCATTCATCATCGCCGACGAGCTCCACGTTTTCTTCTTGGCCCAAAACACTTTATTATACTTTTTATTTCCTTCCTCATCCCGTCTGCTGTGCATTTTATTCCTTATCCAGGAATGTTTTGAGAACTCCATGCCGGTATCTTGCTTTCTTCCCCCTCTCCCATCTTAGTCAAATGTGTCACACGGGGCGTTGATATGCTCGATCAAAATTCCCGTGCTCGCATTCGCTGCACACCGTACGCAAACCCCGAATAAAGCATCAGAGCTCAAAGTAACCAAAGATTAAACCCACAAGCAAGGCAGATCTGGTGAGCCAACCAGCAACATACCACAACATACTCCGTTCTTGTCACGAAGACGCCCCCCGCGAAATAAACGGCGCACACAAGCAAGCAGAAAGAAGGGGCAACAGTGCCCGCTGATGGACACTTTCAGCACCTGGTTGTCTGTGCTACTCGAATCGCTATTGACTTCTTGTTGGCCTATCGCTTATATGCACCTCCACTGTTGGTCCCGCCGGTGTTGCTGAAGAAATCTGAGCACTCAATTTTTCGGCCTACTTTTTGTACTTTTCTGTGGTTCTGTGTGTCTTTTTTGTGGTTGTTGTCTTCGTCTAAATTTCCTGTTTCGTATCGATCCTTTTCTTCTTGCGCTTCGTTCGTTCCGTGGATTCTGGCTGTCCTCTTTTTCCTCGTTTTTTCTTCGCTTTGCCCTTTCCCTCCCACTTGTTTTTCTTTTTTTTCGTCTTCTCTCGCCCAGGCTCATCCGCCGCCGATACCTCAGCGTTGCGTTGGCCACCCCCATCAACCCGCCGAAACCCGCCCGAGCCTCATCTTGTGACCTCTTTTTGTCTTCTTTTCTTTTGCCGTGTTGATTTTGTTCTTTTCTACCTCTTCTTTGAAAAGCCCATTTTGCTGCTGTCCGTTCTCGCCGCTGCTGCTCCCCGGCGACCATGGTTTCACCCGAACCGAGCCAACCACTGTCTCTCGTTTCTCTGATCAACGCAGACTTCGGGCATCTTGTTTTCTGTCGTTTGTGCAGGCAGTGTTGTCCTGAACCCCCTGGCTGCGTACGCCCCCTTCACCTACCTTAACCAAAGAAGTGCTCCTGCTCGTCTGTTCTTGTGGGTAGCTCTCATTTTATTCATTTATTTGCTCAACGAAGCGAGAGATTGCGATAGGACAAGAAAAAGAGAGAAAGAAAAGAAGATATATAAGAGTATGGGACCCCTCTCGGACAACCTCTACACGGGCTGTTTTGAATCCTTCTTTTCTCCTCACAGTCAACATCATTACGATCCATACTCTCCCCATCTCGCAACCACGCGTTATCGGGATTCAGGGGACCTGGAGAATCCACGGTTACCGACCTTGCTTGGAGGCGTCCATCCAAGGCATAGCAGCCGCTGCTGCTTCGTTCATACCGACACCATAGCGAATCATCACAACCACCATTGTCCAGCATCTTTTCGTACCTTCCTGATACCCAAGGGTTTCTCTGTCCATTCATAATTTTCTTCAGCAGCGACTTTCCATCAGCAAGCAGCAACCATGACTCAGGACTACGAGTATGATGATGGCTTCCTCCTGGAGGCCGACAGTGATGTAAGTGAGGCTCCTGTGAGAGTATCTCTGTTTTTTTGGTGGTGGCCAGTAGCTAATAGCCCCATAGATGTCTGGTGACAACGCTGACGTGGACTCTGCTCTGGGCGATGTAAGTTGATCTGAAAAGAAAAAAATGACTGCCCCCGCGGATACCCCTCCTCGTGGGTGGCTTAATTCGCCAGCGCATGGGACAGGATAAACACGAGCTTCCAACTTGTGGTTTGTCCTGTATCAGCAATTTGTGTAGTGAAACATTCGGCCAGTGTTGTTAACCATCATATGTGTGTTCGCTTTAGGGCATGTCGATGTTCTCATCGACTGCATCTATTAGCTCCAGCCTCATCAACCATCGTGATGAGAATGGCCGCAAGTACCATGCCTTCAAGGATGGCAAATATCTTTTGCCAACCGACGAAGTAAATAAAAGAGCTCCCAAAATATAATCAAAGTAAACATTACAGCTAACATTTTTACAGAAGAACTTGATCGTCAGGAGTACCAGTATGCCCTGTGTCTTAATACTTTTGGGGCGCATTCTTTCGCTCCCCTCACCAAGGCTGACCGAGTCCTTGATGTGGGCTGCGGCCCTGGCTTCTGGGTAATTGATTTTGGTAGGTCAATGGCTCTTGTTTGAAGTCCCGAGCGCAAGCATGTTGCTAACACTTTCTCCTCCAGCCGAATATCATCCCGAATCGCATGTCCTTGGAGTCGACTTGGCCCCTGTCCAGCGATAGTAAGTCGCCATTTCTCCTCAAATATTCATGTTCCCGTCACTAACACATATACAGCACTCCACCCAATGTATCTTTTGAGCTTGACGACCTTGAGGAGCCGTGGACCTTTTCCTACAACTTTGACTACATCCACGCCATGATGATGACCGGTGCCTTCCGCAACTGGCCCGTGTTCTACAAACAGGCGTTTGAGTTTCTGAACCAGGACGGCTGGGTCGAAATCCAAGACATTGATTTCCCTCTCCGTTGCGCCGACGGTCCTTGCCCGCCAACAGCGCCCTTCAGAGGTGGTCTGACGTCATGATGGAGGCCAGCGAAAAGGCCGGCTTCTTGCTGAATACCTGCGGTAAAGCCGCCGACTTCATGAAAGAGGCCGGGTTTGTCGACATTGTGCGCGTGCCGTACAAGTGGCCGATTGGCCGGTGGCCCAAGAACGAGCGGATGAAGGAGCTCGGCGGGCTTGTGCGGGAGAATTTCCTGGGCGGCGTCGAGTCAATGAGCCTGGCGCTGTGCACACGATTCCTAGGCTGGAGCCTGGACGATGTCAAGAAGTTTACGACAGAGGTGCGGTACGACATGAGCAACTCGAGTTACCACACGTACTTTGACTTGTACGTGACCTATGGGCGGAAGCCGTAAAGCAGTCACGGCAGCCCCTTGAGGACGGTGATAGCCGTCTATGAATACGCTGGAATACTTCCTGTATTTGTCATTATGAGACTTTGAAATGTTTTGGATATTTATTGGCTTTCAATTTTACATCTTTGCTGGATTTTGATCAGTTTTGTTGTACTGCTTTCTTTTTGCTGAAGAGACATCCTGGCCGGCCCGTCTTTTTTGCGTGCGATCTGATGCGACTGGCTCTTCAGAGTCAATTTTTATGGGCAGCTGCACCACTACCTCGTGACCCTCCAGTGGCAATGGGAAACAAGCATACGAACTTCTGTCATAATCGACAGAAACCAAACAAAAAATGACAGAAAACAGGGCCAATACTTGATGAAGACTCTCTCGCAGCAGCTTGTGCAGCGGCTTGGCCAGTCCGCCGTCCGTCGTGATGCAGCAACACACAGTAGCTCCAAAAGTGCTCAGTAGCTTCCTGCTGTGCAACACCCATTGGTGTTTTTTCTCGCCCTTTTTCGACTTGGCCCCCCATTTTCCTTCCCCTCACTCAGTCTTGCGATTTCTTGGAGGGGAAGAAACAGCCTGCCCCGACGGCGTTCTCAAGCAGTCCAGAATGAGTTTGAGGCAATAGCTATTTTTTGACTGCAACCGTACTTCTTTAGAGTGCAGCACCAGCCTAACCAATAGGATGTGGTGAAGAGAAGGGATCAGGGAGGGGGGTGATGCCAGATGTCTGGATGTGTGTCTGGACATTTTGGAGTCTTATGTGTGGCCCAAGCCCACGGTTTGACTTTTTGACTCTCAGTCTTTTTTCTCAGTCTGTGGCGCATAAGTGATCCACGTGGATAAATCAAGGTCTTGGAGGCGCTTTGCCGAGTTTCGCAGTGTTGTTATTTGGTTTTCGATGTCGATGCCTTCGACACAACAGTTGTGCTTTCGTTCCGGCTTTCTCGACGGCCTCCCTCCCTTCAAGCCGGCGCCCGCTCCGGCTTCTGGGCCCAGATAAAGTGGAAGGGAATGTAGGCGTGGACGTGCTTGTCGCGCAGTGCCGCACGGACTTCGTCGCAGAGAGCATCGACCTCGTCGGCCGTCATCACGATCCGTTGTCCGTCTTCGTCGCCCTCGCCTTCGCCCTCGACATCAATCCCGCCACTGAACGGTTTCGCCTGCATCGCCGCCAAGAACTCTGTGAGTGTCTCCTCAAACAAAAAGGCGTACTGCATCCGCCGCGGGTCTTTCGGCCAGTAGCCAATGGGGACGTGGCAGACGCGGCGCTGCACATTGACGAACCCCAACTGCTCCAGCTGCCGCGGCAGGTGCTCTGCCGCATACAGGTCCCAGCCGTACTGGCCGCGCAGCACACGGGCGGCCAGCCGGTAGAAGCGGGTGATGACATAGCTGTCTGGGTCTTTGAGGTATCGTCGTTGCAGCCGATGCGCGGGTAGACTTCTTGGAACTCGACCCAGCCGCCCGGCCTCAAGTTTTCAAAGGCCGTACGGGCCGCTGTCGCCGGGTCTTTGAGGACAACGGCCACCATCCGGAAATGGATCAGATCGAAATCGCTACCGTGGATCCAGGTATTGTCCTCTACGTCGTCGACGACGAACTCGACATTGGGCGGGATCCAGACGGACTGGATGGGCGATAAGTCCAAACCGACGACGCGGGCGCTAGGATAGCGGTCACCCATGTCAATGGCCCAGTCCCGAAGCCCGTGCCGACGTCCATAATGTGCTGTGGGTTGTCGCCAATGGGAGCGAGGTGCAGCTGCCCGCCGAGCAGCTCGCTAAACAAGGCATTACGCACGTTTTTCGCGGCTGGCCTCCATGTCGTCATTCGGTATAGGGTAGCGCCCGGATTTGTAGCGGTGGTAGCGGCGGCCGTTTTCGTAAATGTGTTGGTTGACGCTGTCGGTGACGGAGCCAACAAGGGATGCGGTGGTAGTCGGGTCGTAGTCGGACGTGATGGCGAGGCGGTCGGTGGTAAAGACGGAAGCATTGTCGTTGTCGTCCGACGCCGACGCCGACGCGGAAGCCGATGCCGGCTCGATAAAGTCGGCCGAGTCGTCCATGTCGTCCATGGTGGGTTGTGGTAGGAAATGAAGAAAATGAAGAAAAGAGTAGAGAACAGAAAATGGGATGTGAAATAAAGTGAATAACGAAAGACACAACGAAAAGAAAAGGAAAAAAAAGAGAAAAAATGAATGGGAGTCGCCGATGGAATATCCCAGGAACAGTCCAGTCCCAAATTGAACCTGGTCCCGACAGAGTGGATAGACGAGGGGGATTGATGTGATGCAGGGCAGGGGGTAGAGGGGGGGGGGGGAGTACGACGTGCTATGAGACGAGCGACGAAGGACGAGGGGAATATCAAGAGGGATGCAGATCACTTATTCTCTGGGGCCAACGGGAAGGAGCGACAACTACTAGGAGAGAACAACTAAGAGCATTAGGCATCAAACTAAAGAGAAGGACTAACAAGACGACCGACAAACGAGTTTAGACGATCGACTAGACGTTTGGCACTTGAACGGTTCACACTAAGAAGCAGTTTTAAACGAGCGCGGACCGATGGGGATCCCGGGGAAGGGACGAGCTTTGAGGTGAAAGCGGTGCCATCGTAAAAGTGGCCGAGCAGTCCATCCCAAGATTGTGTAAGCGGGAAGAAGTAGAAGCTCGGCCGAATGTTTTTGTTGTGATGTGTGTGTGCGCTTATTCTTGTGCTTGTTTATTTTGACATTTCATCTTGATTACTGGCTCGAATGGGCCCGGATTTTGTTGGCCAGCACGGGGCAAAATAAAGGAAAAAACAGAACGTGCAAGTGTAAAAAACGACGTCGAAAAGAAGGCGACAAAGTAAGAGAGTGGCCGCCATCTAGCAGACCCGCATAAGACACGACATGTTACTTGGAGGGAAGAAAAGAAAAGAAAGGACAAAAAAAAAGAAGGAATACTTGTGCTAATGCACGTACTCGAATGCATCCGCAAAAAGAAGGAAGGAAAAGCGAGTGAGACAGAAAAGAAGGAGGCCGTCGAGAAAGAGACATTCTCGGTGTAATCACGACGTGGATTGCTGTGCTTTCGTATTTTTAAAAGTTAAAAGGGCACCGGCCACGGAGGACTCGGTCCTGCTCCGACGTTTTGGGAACTTTCGTGCCAGCTACCAGCTACCAGCTACCAGTTACCAGAACACAGGGACAGACAGGATGGTGTGCATAAGAAAATGGCCACGTCGGCGGCAGTTGCGCTTCGTTTTTTTCTGGGTGAGTGTGTCTCTCTCTTAATGCGGGCGGTCCAGTACGGCGGGTCGCCTCGTTTTTTGCCTGTCGTGTGCTTGCATACTTTTTATGCGAGGCGCAGGCACTTTTATTGCTGCATGTCCGTCTACTGTTGTATTGAAGAGGATTCGAGCACCGCAGTCGGTTTCATTTTGTGAGAAACTCAAGAGAAGAGAAAACGAACTTAAAGTCGATGTGGTCCAGACTTGATGACCTAGGATGACGGAAGAACGGCAGAAGAGAACTGGGAATTAAAACAAAGTGACAGTATGACTTGGGGGCCAAAAGTGACAAAAAATGGAAGAAGCGAGAGACAAGGATGTGCACGTAATACGGAACGGATGGCTGGGAACCAAAGAAAGAGGAAAGGAAACAGAGCGGGGAGATGAAGCGAGCAAACTGGCGAGGATCTACGCTTCTGTGAAGATCAACTTTCTGTCTGTTGTCACAAAAATGACGAGTCGTACAGCTACTTGTCTGTTTCCCAGTACTCCGGTTTAGGTTGTCTCTACTCGACTTTTCTGGGACAGCAGAAATAAGCAGCATAGTAAAATAGATGGGAAAATACGAGTTACCTTTTGCCACCTCGACCATTTAAACAATGTCCGGAGAGTTCCGTAACGTAGCAGATCTAATTACCGGGCCGTGAGAAATATAGTTTGAAACAAGAAGGCAATTTACAAAAAGCGATCGAAACAAGACCAGACATTGTCTTCTTTTCCCGGGTCGCGGCCACCTTTTATTACTTTTAATATGCAGTAACGATCTTCTTACCTTTTGCCATGCCGTCTTTACCACGAGCAGGTGGTCCAAGAAAAGATCGATAAACATGAGCAGGGGGCAGTTTGTCGTACAGTTCTCATGGCAAAGAATCCCAAGGGCGTGGAGCGATATGTGTCACCTTAGCGATGGAGAGAAGCATGGGAAATGAGGACGGTATTGTTCGAGAATAAGGAAAATAAGACGAACGCCATGTTCCTCATCAAAGCCATT
This sequence comes from Sporothrix variecibatus, assembly GCA_016097105.2. NCBI lineage: Eukaryota > Fungi > Ascomycota > Sordariomycetes > Ophiostomatales > Ophiostomataceae > Sporothrix > Sporothrix variecibatus. The sequence goes on along the minus strand of JADMNI010000007.1, from coordinate 1,551,338 downwards.
GTCCTTTGGAGAAGCCCTTGTCCCAGCAATAAGATCTATCCGGCTGAAGATAGATTTCATGGTGTATTTTGCGCCTGTTTGTGAAAATACAGTCACTATCATGAGCCCCTCTGCTACTTTCTTCTTTTTCATTCTACTCCACCACAGCTGAAGCTCAAAGTGACCACAACTTCTGTCAACAACTGCCACGTAGCCAGCATGACAGCATGACAATGTGGGTGTGCAGTGCATGCCCCTGCATATTGATTTTATTTGGTAGACGCACGTCCAACTCCGGATCTGCCGGTCTGCCGGTTGTCATCGAGGCCAGTGTCAACATAGTGATTAGAACCACCGGCGAAAAATCATTATCCACTTGACTGGTTCCGTGGTGCAGTTGGTTAGCGCATCGTACTAATATCCTCCGTTCTTCCTGAGAATACCATGCGAAAGTCGAGGGTTCGAGCCCCTCCGGGACCATCAACTACTACTAGTTGGTCTTTTCCAGTCTTTTTGCGAGTCGCCTTGTCGGTCTTGTTCTTTTTGTCAGAAAAGTAAACTTGATTTGGGTATTTAATGCGACTATCTCTCTATCATAATCTATCCCCTCCACGCTACTGCTGCTACGAAAAGACAAAGATGACGCCCATGCGGTCGACTGACACAGTGGCCGTGTAGGGACTTTCGAGCAGGGGCGACGTCCGTGATGGCATCCAGGTGGCTGCGCAACAGCTGCTGCTGCTGGGCGGCAATGACGGTGGAGCGTGACGGGCGAGGTGTGTCAGAAGGAGCTGCGCTTCCACCTCCACTCCTACCTTTCGACGAGTTGCTGGGCGTCATGGCAGTACCACCCTTTTTGCCGCTCGCATCACCGGCCGACCGCGGCGGCCGTTCTGTATTGACGGCCATGGCGGTGGTGACTTGTGTGGCGGTGAACGTGGAGCGGCCGACGTTGCGTTTGTTGCCGCAGCAGCTGTCGGATCGTCCTGTCCGCTGTAGACGGTCGAGTTTTCGATCCGTGCCAGGTCCCAAAATCTTAGTTTCTTGTCACTGCCACCTGTGACAATAAAGGCATGCCGAACATCGCGCTGCTCGTCGACGGGGCTGGAACCGACGACCATGGCGCGGACACCCTTGTCACCCGACGTGCCGGGCGTTGTCGTGGTTGTGGCCGACGTTTGTCCATTGGCCACGTTGGCCGGGTCGATGCTCGTAGCAAACCGGCCCAGCATCCCCTCGGGGCGGTCTTCATCGACGTCCCATGGCTCGTAGGTGTTTTTTGTGGGTGTCGTCCCCGAAAAGCTGCCGGCCGCGCCTGTCCGGTACACCTCCCGACACAAGGTCTTTTCGAGGTCCACACCGTCACTTCCCGCCCTGGCCTGTCCCGCCGGCGACACAAAGCCACTTGCCGCGCCCCTTGCTCGGGTGGATGGCCAGGCGGTAGATGGGGGAGGATGCTCTGTCGGTTGTACCGCTTCCACCGCTGGAGATCCCCCATCCCTTGAGCCGCATCTTGAAGCGCAGGTCCCACAGGTCCAGCACACCGTGGACGTCGCCACGACGAGCCAGTTGCGCTTGCGGTCGACGGCGAAGCAGGTCGGGGTGCCGTGGTGGACCGGGTTGGCGAGGGCGAACAGGAGCGTCATCGTCCTCAGGTCAATGCCAAGACACGCGAGCGGTTGGTCGCCAAGACCAAGACGGAACTGGCCTCCTGCTTAAAGTGGTCGCACCAGACGGCCCACTCGTCGCGGGGCAGCTGGTATTCTCTCAAAAGCCTCAAACGGCTGTAGCGCGGCATGCCGCCGCCGCCTGAGGACCCGGGCGGGACAGAGTACTCGACTTTGACGACGTGCACACTACCATCACTGGCACAGCTGATGAAGCAGTGCGTATTCTCAATAAAGCAGAGAGCCAGGACACGTGCACCAGGCGTCGTGTGCCGGTGCACTTGGCGCGAGCGGTGGGCAATGTTGCGTTCGAGGCGCTGGGTGTCCCAGACGCGGACGGTGCCGTCGTCGCCGCCCGTCAAGAAAAAAGCGTGGTCGGGCGAGACAACAACGCGGTTGATGGCGCCCGTGTGTTCGGAAAAGGTGGCCACCATCTGGCCCGCCGGGCGCCACACGTCGGGGCCGCGCTTGTTGGTGTTGCTGTTGTTGCTGTTACTCCCCGAGTTGGTGGCTGTCGTCGGCGAGGACGAGCTGGCCTTCTTCCGTGAAATGGGCGTCACCATGGGACTAAACTCGGCCACGTCGTGCGGGTAGTTGTCGACAAACATGGCGTCGAGCATCCTCAAAACATTGGGGTCGTTGCCGCTGTACGTGTGGTGGGCGCGGTAGCGACTGCCCGAGGCGCCGCCACCACCGCCAGCGAGACCGGACGAGGCCGCCGGCGACGAAATCTCGTCCTGCTCACTGATACTCTGGTCGTCCGACGGCACGGGCGACCGCGAGGGGACACTCCCACTGAACGCAGACCGGCCCTCGACCTGACCAAAGGCATTGGCTTCTGTCATGGTCGTCTCGGCCGCCCCGCTCTTGCTTTTCAGGGTGGCACTGTCTTTGCGGTTCAGCAAGGAAATGGCGCTGGGACGGTGACGGAGCGACGCAGGTGTGCTAGTCCCACCAGTAGCTGTGCTACCCGCCCTCACTAACGGGCGGCGACAGTGCTACTTGAAGTGACCGCAGCGAGGCCGTATCGTCGCCGCCACCTACACCGACACCGCCACTGCCTCCGGTGGGTGATCCAGCGATATCGCGCTCGCCTCGTGGACTGTTATTGCGGCTGCCCGTCGATGTCGTTTGTCAAGTTAACCATCACGTACGGCCGGCGACGGCGACGCACCCCCACGGCGTCCTAACCGGTTGCGGTGGACATTGAGGGCGGCACGCCGGCGCTTGGCCACAGGATCGTCAATCGTCATGGATGCATCGTGCAGGGCATCCTCAATCGAGCGGGGCGCATTGGCACCAACGTCAAAGTCCATGGCGGCGGCGGCGGCCATACTACGGTTGGGCGGTGGCGGGACGGGCAGGTGGGTTTGCTTTTGTGGTTCTTCATCAAACAGCACGGTCTGCGGCGTGATGCCGAGGCTGCGCAACGAACAATATTGTTGAGGTTGGGTCACCACTGCCGTGTGCATGCGCGTCTGCGTTTGTGGTCATGAATCTTGAGCCGACTGAGACGCCAGATGAACTCGCGCAGGGCCAACAGTTTGAACTCGTCGTCGGTCGACAAGCCCAAATTGCGCAGACGGTTGATCCACTGCTCGTCTTCTTCGGTACGCTCGACTCGTTTGAGCAGGCGCGGGATGGCGCGGCCAGCACTTGAAGATGTGCCACTTCCACTACCGCCACTACCGCCCTGACCTGCTGCGGGCGATGGGAACGACGACGACGCGGACATGCCAAAGGGGAATCCCCGCAGTTTTTGGACGGGCTTCCAAAACGCGCCGCGGTCGGCCTTCATGGCCCAGTTCAGGGCCTGGTCGAACACGGCACGCGACAGCGGCTTCTGGAGGTGGTCCAACAACAAAAGTTCAGGAGAGGAGGAGCCTGCACTCGAAAAGGCCGGCAGCAGCAGCCCAGGCGGCTTGAGGTAGGGCGCGACGAGCGGCAAAAAGAGGCAGCGCACTTGGGCGGGCGACAAGAACTTGGTGGCGGCCGCCAAAAAACCGGGCAGCAGCTTCGCGAATCCATATGTTGGGGTGGACGGCGAAACGGGCCACGACTTCGACCAGTTCCCAGACCATTTGCTTGGAAAACAGACCGACGTCGGCCAGTTCCGCCAGCGATTGGAGCACGGCCTGCACGACGTGTTCTTCCGGGTCGGTGAGGGCCTGGATCATGAGCGGCAGGATAAACTCTTCCAGAGAAACACTGCCCAAGAAAGTGGCCACGCCGACAATGGTATCGAAAAACGCACACTTGAGCATCCAGTCGCGGTCGTTGAGGTAGGTGTTTGAGGTGGGTGACGATAATGTCGTTGGCGTCAGCGGCGCCGAAGAACAGACACAGATCGGGCACAGAGGTAAGGAACGCGCGCCGCACATAGGGGTCGGCGTCTTCAATGAGAGCCTTGGTGTGGAGTTCAAACAGGTCAACCAATTCACGCTGGCGGCGTCAAACAGGCCGTCCATGAGAATGTCGTTGTCGTTGTCTGCTGCAGCAAAGGCAGACACAGAGGTAGCAGCCGCTGCAGACTTGGGATCTTCGAGGTCGGCATCGTCGTCGGTGACGCCGCCCACCATGCGGTCGACGCGCGCTGCCATCTCCAAGAAGCGGTTGGCCGTCGTCGCCAGCGTACCCAAGCAGGCAGCATAGGTCGCGCGCACGACGGGACTGGCTTCGCGGCCGTTGGATGATGTGCCCAAGAGGGCGGCCTGCATGCGCGGAAGGATGTACTCCAAAAAGACGTGCGCATTCACGGGCTGACGGTACGCACGAGAGCCAGCAGTTGTGTAATGGACCGCACGGCCGCTACAACGACCATCTCGGCCTTGTCGTTGAGCAGTGCCATCAAATAAGGCAGCACACGGTCCAGCTTGGCCTCGTCCGTCAGCCGCTCGGCAAACGCCAGCAGCACATCACATGCGCGGATCTTGGATGCAGAGCGTGCTGTGTTGCGGATCGACGCCACGATAAGCGTCAAGAAGATGAGGGCACCGTTGTCGGCTGTCGGTTGTGCACCAGCGCGCACGCTGTGCTCCTTGGTCGGGATACTGAGGTGCACAGGGAAGAGGCCGAGACCGAGCCGCGGTGGTGGAGGCACTTTTTCAGAGGCGCGGGCCACCAGACTGTTCTCTTTGCTGCTTTTTGTCTCGCTCGTCTTTTCTGTGTTCGGGGTACCATCATCCTGGAACCCCAGAAAGTACGAAATCTTGTCAAAGTCGTAAAACACCCGGTCGATCCGCTCGTCGGCCTCACCGAGGTTGCGTGTTGCGCCTGATGCCGGGTAGTGCGCCGAAACAGGGTCGGTGATGACCTCCATGTACTGGTGCAGGAACGAGTAAAAGTAGTCGGGAAAGACTTTGCCGCGGTAAAAGTCGAGATACTCTTCAGCGGCGTAGCGTTTTTGCGGGTCGAGCTGGATCATGTGGGCAATCATATCGGCGAGATCGCGGTCGGCGATACGGCTGAGGTGCGCAACGGACGGGTCGTACTCGCCGCGGCGGTAGCGGAAGAGCTGGCTCAAACTGAAGATGGGCGACTCGAGGACGAGCTCGGCAATGACGCAACCGGCGCTGAAGACGTCCATGGCCCAGGTGATGTGGTTGGGCGGCGTGCCAGGTGGAGCTCCGCGACGGCGGCCACCGCCACGTCGTGTGTGAGCCTTTCCTGACCGTCCTGCTGGTGCATTGTCATCATCTAGATCGTCGAGTTCTGGCTGTCATCATCATCGTCGTCGTCATCATCGTCTCCAGCGGCCGCTGCTGCTGCCGTCGCTGTCGCCGACGGCACGAACCGTTCCGGTGCCAGATAGCACGTCCGCCGCCCCGATGTATCAAAGAAGTACGAAAAGTCGGCCGGGTTGTCGTCGGGCAGCAGCACAGGCTTGAACGCCGACGAAAAGTCGGTCAGGTACAGCCAGTTCCACGACGTCACGAGCACGTTTTCCGTCTTGATGTCACCATGATAGACGTCGCGGGCGTGGCAGTCGCGGAGGCGCACAGCAGCTGGAAGGCGAGCCACTTCTTTTCGATGTCCTCCAGAAACGGGCGCGTGCTCATGCGGTCATAGAGCGAGTTATAGAGAAACTGTCTGACGAGAAAACCGTTTGTGTCGGTCTCGACGATGCGCTGGTAGGCGAGGGCGTTGGGGACGTCGGCCAGGATACGGCGTTCGCGGACGAGACGGTCGCGGTAGATGGCCAGGGTCATGGGTGTGTATGGCTTCACCAGTACTTTCACAAGAACAACACCGTCGTGATGGCGCGCGCGAATGCTCTTCATGAAGCGGGCGATGCCGATGGATTTCTCGTAGACGACGTCGCCGAGTTCGGGGACGTCGATGCCGGCGGACCCCGCCGACGGGGTCGTCAGCGAGTAGCCCTGTCCCATGTTGGCGGAAGAGTGGTATAAAGATGCGTGTGAGGTGTCGTGGTGATGGAGAAGAGGCAAAAATAGGTAGAGGAGGGGGTTGTCGAGAGCTTCAGGAGCTCGCTATCGTCGCTCGATCGAGGTCTGTCGAAGAATCATGGCAGGGCGGTGCGATAATGAAGAGCTGTTTCGTGGTATGTCGATATATGTGCGACGGTGGCTGCTCCGATCATTCCGCGCCGGCCGGTGATGGAGTGAAAAGGCGATGTCGTGGGAGAGAGAGTTGTTGTTGTCCGCTGTTGGAAGCTTCGATGGAGGTTGCTTGGAGCTGCCTGACGTCTTTGGGGCGGTCTCCACTGTGGTCCAGTCTGATTACAGCAGGCAGGAGAGGCAGGTGCCCGCCACCAAGACCGGACGCTAGTGTGGTGGGTGCGGTACGATAAGGCACCACGTGATGCACGTGACCAAGTCGAGCGAACATGTGAGACATTGATAGCCTTGTCGCCTTTCTAAAATTAATGTTACAGATGAATTCAATACAATGAAGATAAACAATGAGTAATATATTTTCTTTTAAAGCTACTATTTTATGGAAATCAGCTGTATCGTCTCTGGGACTCGTCAAAGCCATCCCGTCGACGACTAAAATATACTGGTCAGCTTCTCCCTTTCCTTGCTCTTGAATGCTCCTATCTCCTCCTGACTCTCCCAAATAAGAGGACAAATAATAATGAAAATGGTTCAGAAAATGACCGAAAAGTACAGGGTAAGTGTTTTCCTTGGAGAGAAATACCGAAACAAAAACGAACAAGAAATAAAGATGAAAAAAGTCCGCCCCAGAGAAACACCACGCGTCCGTTTGCTGTCCATTTGCTTCGGAGATTGTTGGGTATCGTGGTTAAGGATGGTTCGAGAACAAGAAAATAAAAGATATCAAAGTGGCGATCGAGCTCGAGGAAGCGTGTGTCCACCAGTTGACCAGTAGACACAAGCTCCCAATGATTAAGAGGTCGTCAAAGAGAAAGATGGCAAGGATTGAGACATTAAGCTGTACCGTAGCGTGGCGAGATGGCAAGAAAACAAGATAAAGGCAAGAAGATGAAGTGAATGTATTGTGGAATCAAGGAGAGTGGGTAGCAAAATAGCTGCGGATCGTGTCTATGCGCCGTAGCCGGTCGGCCGAAAATGGTAAAAAAAGAAAAAGAGGCCAGATATCGAAAGGAGAGTCGTGAAGCGAAAATATGAACAAAATCGATCAAAGCGCTGCGTAGAAAATAGAAAAGATGCTGAAGACAACAGTAGACGAGTGTATTGTCAGAGAGGTGACCGAAGTCGTGAATAGTTGATAGTGTCGGTATTCGATGGACAAGTCCAACGATGTGTCGGCAAAGTAAAAAACAAAGGAAACAATGGGTAGTCGAGGTAAATAAGTAGTAGAAGGCTGGTGTGGTTTTGTTTGATGGTCGGGTGTACGGGCGAAAAGCGCCAAACTCCAAGGCTGATATGTTGTATATGTTGATGAGGATGAGGAGGACGTCGTTTCATAAGACATTATTCAAGATGCGAAAGAGAAATGCAGATTAATGGGTTTGTAGCAGTTGTCATAGAGACAATTGTTATAACCCGTGCATGGGGTGTGCGCTTGATGCCGTCTCGGTCGAGCTGTCGCCTTCAATCGTCTTGCGCCAGTGCTCCGGTAGACAGACACAGACAAGCGGGAAGGCCTTAATCTCCCCGCTAACTGCAGGCGAGATGTCGCGGCCGCGGCCGGATGTGTTAGACACGCCGCTGTCCCGCTGTGCCTGGCGCCGTGCCTCCCACTCATCAGCACGCTCGTCCATCATCACACCTGTCGCCCAACCGTCGTCCCAGATACCGACGACCTTGAGCATGTCGCCACGCTCCAGAGTGAACTCGTCGGCAGCACGCGGCTGGTAGGCCCAGAGAACGGCCACACGGTCGCCAGGGTGGATGTCATCCTGCGAGTAGTAGTCCTTGAAGAAGGGCAGCTGTTCCGACTGTTGGCTGGTAATGGCCTGTGGCGAAGACATACCCGCGCTCGAGGGCGACTGAGGGTCCTCACCAGCCAGAACAGAGCCACTCGAAAGCGAGCCATTGCGGCGCATCGTCGTCGGTGGTGGCCGCAGAATACCGGTGCGGTTCTCGGAGTCGGGGCTGTCGTTGTAGCCATCGGACGAAGAGTGGTCGTCACCGCGCCGTCTGCCAACGGCGTAGCCAGCAACAGCACCAGCAACGGCACCTGCACCAGCAGAAGCACCCCGGCCGGGCGGGCTCGGGGACTCACCACCATCCGCACCAGGGCCCTCCAATGCCGACATGCGCGCAATGCGGCCACCAGGGAGAACCTCGAAGGGCTGGTTGCCGTGGGAAGACGGCAGTGCCTGGTGCGAGTGAGACATCTGCGGGATGACCCCCTTGCGAGCTGGAGACGGCTGGTTGAAGATGCTGCCGTTCTGGCTGCCGGTGCGCCTCCGGCGAAGGGCAACAATGGCGAGGAAAATTAGGCCAGCCAGCAGAGCAACACCGGCAAGTGCGCCAACGACAATACCAGCAATGGCACCACCAGACAGGCCATGGTGAGTGCCAGCGGCAGCAGCGGCAGAAGAGGATGCTGCGGGCGCTGTTGGTGAGGCAGATGCGGTGAACGTCACGGTCGGAGTGATAGTCGGCAAAACAACACCAACGCACCGGCTCTCGGCATTGGAGTTGTAGCAGCAGGTGTCCGTCGAGTTGACACTGCCAGACGCGCAGTAGGAGCATAGGCCAATGGTGCTGTTGCCGTAGCCACAGTTATCGGGCTCGTTGGTGCTGCCAGCGACGCAATCGCTTGACAGCGCGCTATCGGGTGACGAACAGACGGCGAAGTCGGATCTTATCAACTTAACGGCATCTGAACTGGCATTGGCGCAAAGAGCGCTGTCGTCGACAATGTAGAGCTCGCTCTCGGCATACTCTGCGCACGTGTCCGCGCATAGCGGTTGTGAGTCCGCTGCTGAAAGGTTGCATGTTGAGATGGAAGACTGCACAATGGCACTGCAGATGGTGCTTGTGAGGTAGCGCGGGTAGATTTCGCTCGTGTTGGCAAGATTTATGCCCTGGCATCCTATGCGGGCTTGGAATCTGATTTAAGGTGTTAGCTACCACGAGGGGAGACGGGAAGACTGGAATGGGAGAGGTGCGGCCTTTACTGTTCTTGAATAAACGTTGTTGAGATGTAAGCGGCGAGCTCCGAGTCGAACGTCGCCCGGTCGGAAACAAACTTCAGAAAGTCACTGCACACATGGTTAGTAGCCAAAAACTAAATAACAGACTACATCGACTCCGGAAATTCAAGAGGGCAACGCACTATTGACCGCTGGCTGCTGATGGTGAAATGGAGGCCGACTGGAAAGCCGGGCACCTCGTTGAGCCCTGCAAAGAAATGCAGTCCGACGACATGATGGCTAGATGTGTCGATCAGTGAATGTGTAACAGTCGTCGCAGTTTCGTGAGAAGCTGGTGGGCAAGCTCTCAGTTCGTAGAGATGCCCGCGTGTTCTGGTTTCTGGCGTTCGAACGGTCGGTGTTTCCGTCTTCCGAGGAATGGATGGGCGAAAAGAGAGCGGCGCGAGTCGAAGGCGGTCCAGGCGTGTAGCGAAAAGGGAATATTTACTGCGCACACACCGACATATTGCACAATTTGACGGAAAGAAGAAGAAGATTTCGAGATCGACTTTGTTGGTCGGTGCCGTTGAGTCGTCGACGCGTCGGGCTGAGAAGAGAAACGTTGCTGGCTGTCTTGTTGTGTCTTGTCTTGTCGGTTGGTCCGGGTCCAATTGGTCGACGATTCAGGTACCAGGTACTGCACGGTTCGTTGAAAATTGGCTGGCGACTGACGAATGAGTGAAAAAATCGGGAGCTGAAGCAACTTCGAGAGACGATGTCAGTGATTTTGTGTCGACGCTGGTGAGACCTTTGGCGATTTTTCGCGAGAATCCGAAAATCCAAGAGGAATACAGAAGCAGAAAGAAAGAGGAAAATCAGGAGGCAGAGCGAAGAAAGAGAAAAGGTGAGAGTGGAAAGGGGAGAGAAGCAGAAGGAGAGTGAGGAAGAGGAGTCGACCGGGGGGTACAGGGTAGTAGAAAAAGAAATTGGCGAGGTAGCAATAGGCGCAGGAGCAGGGCCACAGTGCAGACCAGGCCAGAGCCAGGTCGGTTTTCAGACCAACTCAGAAATAAGCGGCCGCCGCAACAGAAAAAAGGAGCCCAAGAACGAGCCCAAGCAAAACGGGGCACCCAAAAAGGACCAGCGCACACCGTTGTCGAAGCGAAAAAACAGGTGGGTGTGGAGGCAATGACGGCGTCAAAGACGGACGGGACAGACGGCCGTCCACTTCGCTCGCTCTTCAGATCATTGGGGCTTGGAGCTTGGGGGACGGGAGAAGATGGGTGTACGAACGGGTAGATAAGAGGTGTGGAGGGTATGGAGACCGATGGGCTGGATTTACACAGCACAAAACTTACCGAAATCGAGTTGATTCCTGTGTTGTTTGCGAGTTTGTATTCTTGTTGTGTTCTCACGAATTCGTGCTTGTTGCTTGTTGACGTTTCCCTGGTCACTCGTCGTATTACCGGACAGGAGGACAGTGCTTGCTGGTGTGCGTCTGGGCCAATACAAGGCGTGCTGCAGGCTGGCGGGCTGTGGGTTTGCTGCAGGGTGTGGTGTGCGTGTACGTCTGCTGCAGTGATTTTCCTTGCAGCTTTTGTGGGCGAAGACGGCGTGCTCGTTTGGGTTTGCGGGCTCCGGTTCTTTGGCAGAGGAAAAAGGAATGTGGGCAGAAGAAAAAGGACGAAAAGAAAGTGATGGCTGGGCTGCTCAATTTCGAATTTCGGTATGCAATTTCTTGCTGGTGAAAGCAAAGGTACTTTGAGGTCCGAAAAGGGGTTTTGTCGTATGCTCGAAATGCCGACGGAAGAAAGAAGAAAAGGCAAAATAGGGCCACAGAATATGCACAAAACGAAGGTATTAAATTGGACGGCAGTGAAGAAGAAAGTCGAACAGTCAGAAGCTGAAGAACAAGATGCGCCTCCACACGCGCGAAAGAAAGTGGAAAGTGGGAAAGGAAATTGGAGAAAGACGAAGTAGAAAGAGATGCCAGCGGAAAGGAACGAGATAATAGCGAGTGGGAAAGGTCTTTCCGAATACTGTGGTAGGTGTGAGGTGAAGACTCAAGAGAAAACGGAAGGCGCAAAGAGACACACAGGAAGGAGGCAGGAAGACACAGAGACACAATGCGCTGGACGGGCAACAATAGAGCTTGTTTTGGTGCAGAAAGAGGTAAATACAGAAGGAGCGAACAGATGCTGTTTCGTCGTCAGAGGGCAGGAGCGACCGAGGAACACAACACAGACAACAGCAAGAGCGATGCGACGGAGCGCGGGAGTGCCTGGACAGCACGAAAGTCCCCTGACAAGCCCTGGCCGACGAGACCGACAAAGAAAGACACAAACACGAGCAGCCCAGGATCCCCCTCTCCCCTCCCCCGTCTCTCTGACTGCCTCACTGTTCTCGCAGTCTGTCCCCCATGCAAGGGTCGACGTTGTTGCAGCACGGGTACTAGCCCAATGAGGAAAGGGCCAATTGGGACGGACAGGGGTAGAAACGCGGCCAAAATAGCAAGAGCGGATCCAGTCCAGGCCAGGAACAATTTAGCAGCTTTGGGAAAGAGCTGTGGATGGAGCTAGCGCCACGCGCTGGCGTTGCGGGCGGGCCTTTTGATGGAAGGCAGGAAAGGGCAAAGGAACAATCGCAGACGGCGCGGAAGGCACTGTTCAGAAAGATACTACGGAGTATTCAGAAGGCAAGAGCGACCGTGATCTCTGTACGGAGTATCTCTCAAGGAATCAATAGATTTCTACACTCTGCATATCAGCCGGGCAAAAGAAATGATGCCAACGAAAGGACTGCAAAAACAAACAACTTTCTTCTGAAAAGGCCTTCATCCGAACTCCCAACACGCGTTTGCTTGCTTCTGCGTGTTGTGGGACGTAATACAGCATCTCTTTTCTTATTTCTTCTCTCGCTGAGCTCACAGCGCTGCTCCTTCCCTAAAACGCGATCTCTGTGGACCCAGTCCAGGCTCTCTCTGCCGACAAAAGTTTCCATCTCCCGTCTCTCTTTGAGTCTCTCTCATCTTTCTGATTTCATATCTCAATTTACACTCCGCCACGCCGTTGGCACGCGCCGCCTCAACGGGCAGCCGTGTTCGTGTCGTGTCGTGTGCCGTTTTGTGTCGTGTCCCTCATTCTTGTGTTCTTGTGCTCTTGTGTTTCTGGTCCTGTGAGGTTTGTCTGGTTTCCTACATATTGGATAATTTCAAAACATCTGCACACGGTTGCGCTGCCGGGATATGGGCTTGTTGGTTTGTTGGCTGGCGCCGGCGGAGGATTCTTCCGTGATATCGATCCCATCTCTCCATTCTGTGCTGCATTCATATCCCAAAATACGATATAACGATACGATATATATTCATCGGCGCGGTCAGACAGTGGAACACTGGAAACACGGCCCACGAAACAAGAAAAAAGAAACAAAAGAGTCTCCAGAAGGGATCGGCAGATGGGCTTCGGGCGCGAGCGCTGTCCCTCTTCTTCCCTCCCTTGAGAGGGTCGCGCCGGACGCTAGGTTTGCTCACTGCCTTTGTTCATGTTCGAGAACTCGATGAGAGAGCGAGAAGAACGAGAAAAAAACTGGGAAATCGAAACGGCGTGTTTCCCTCTTGAGAGTGAAAACAAGAGGGGAAACGGTCGTGGGCCACGACGGACTGAGACACCAAAGAGACGAAACGTGAAAGCGGCGCGTGCTGGCGCAATGCTAGCTGGCGACGAGAGCTTCTTCCCGACAGCGCTATGCATCATAGACAAGGCGCAAAGACAGTGCAAAGACAGTTTAAAACAGTTGGAAGCCAGCGGACAACGCGCCGTCGCAAAAGCAAAAGGCCAAAAAGACTGAAAACCGGATCCCAAGACTATGGTTTTCCAGAAAACAAGATCCAAGACTCTGCACTATTGCACTATCGAGCACTGGTAAGACAACGCCGCACGTTCCGATGCAAACAAGATGCCCGCCAGGCCGCCCAGTCCGTCGTATGCAAGGAGGAGATGTCGTGCGTGTGAGTGTGTCCGCGTGCAAGTTTTATCTCTTGTTTCCAGAGCTGCAGAAACAGCGCACGGCGGTGGCAAGACGGGTTGCGTGTCCAACATGTCCAGCGTGCACATCATCCGGTCGCCGTATCATCGCTTCCTTTTCCTCGCAGGCAATAGTCGCGAACGGACCCGGTATTCATCGTGGGCGATATGCAAGCTCGCAAGTTTGTGCAGTCGCAAACTTGCCCTCTTTGAGTAGTTGCTGTGCAATCGCGGCCGTTTTGAGAGAGAAAGAGCAATCTCACGGTGAAAGCCACATCTTGAAAAATACGGAGCCTTCTATCTCAGTATCATCAAAATAGAACAGTGACAGACACCGCGGACAGGCCCGGCCAGCCTGGTTCCTTGAGAAGAGCTGGGGTCGCAGTGTTTTTTCCCTCCTCGGGAGCAGGGGTCTACCCCTGCACCGACAGACTGAAGCGAAGCTTTGGGCTCACTTTTTGGGGGCTCCTCTTCGTCCTGACGCACTGAAAATAAAATGATATGTGGTCCCGTCGAGGGTTCCGGCCCACGGTGATTGGTCCGCGCGGAAATTAGGTTGCTGTCGGGCCCATGTTGACCATGTTGACGATGTCTCTCACTCTGCTTCTTTCTCGGTCTTTTGCAGTCTTTTTACACTGATCAGTCTTTTCAGTGTGTTCCTCACCTCTCGATCTGTACACCCCCGTTGAAACGAAACGATACCCTGGGCAACCGCGATGGTACTCTGTTTTATTAAAGAGAATCCACTTTCATCAACGTATCTACAAAGTATTTTTGTTCTTCCGTGTGCGTTTGTTTGTGTACAAAATACAAACGAGTACGACGTACGAGACCAAGAAACACACAAACAGCACTCTCATGGTCTTTACGACGTACTGTGTACACCGAGTGCAACAGCAAAAAGCAAGAGACTCACACACAATTTTTGCTGCTCCATAAAAAGAACAGAAGGCCAAGACACATCCCTTCCATCTCTCCATCCAGATGTTCTGCGAGCTAGCATCAAGGGCCGTTCACCGTCCCATTCCAGTCCGCCCTCGTTGACGTGCTCGTCCGTCCCGTGTCTCCAGTGCAAGGTGAAGGATGCGCCGTTGAGAAAAATAGGTGAGACACATTCCAACCTTATCACGGGAGGGTTTTGGTGTCGATGGAATTGGAAGCTCTCATTCCTTGGTCCATGGGAACGTTGAATTGGATGTCCAAACGGTTCTGAAAATAACTATTCCGTACCTCTCGCGCGGCTGGAGATTGGAAATTGGCTGGAGAGAGAAATTTGATATTGCACTGCAGATGCAATATGCCATTACACAGGACAGAGGCACGAATGCGGCCCTGATTCGTGAGCCTCAAATGCACGGCGGAAGCAGGCAATATGAATAAGCGCTGGATGCTGCTCAACAGCACCTCTCAAGAGCATTTACTGGCCAGCGTTTGTTTCTGCCTTTCCGCACGTGCAGGTCTGCCGTAAAGTGTGTTAAATTTAGCGAGTGCAGCCGTTCAAAAATACAGTCTGGAGTGCGTTTGAACAGCCGCCCGTGGGAAGGCTGCAGGTGCGGCTGGCTCTTCGTGTAAGTCAAAACACACGTATCCCGTTCTGATACTTTTTTGCTATAATTCTGGGGAACACGGCATCGACTCGTCTAGTTCGTCGAGCACTTTACAGGTTGACAGACAGGACAAGTGTCTTGTATCTTGCGGAGTACCGTAAATCGTATCCAGTTGCTTGCAGGCTTGCAGTGCGATGTTGTGCCGCACTCCCCAACCGGAACCAGATATTTACAAATCGTGAACCATCTCCACACTTCGCCACAGAAGACGCAAAGCACGGGCAGGCAAACAGAAACTGAGCAAAAGCCAAGAAAAGAAAGAACGGGAGGGAGATTCAAAAACAATAGGCCGTACAGCAGATAAATAAGCCGGCTGGCGGGCCACCAAGATGACATCCACAGTCGAAGCAATCCGGGTTGAATGAGCTGTTCGTCCCGGCGAGCAATACCAATGGATGGGACGGTGGAAATTCATTGCTGTGCCGGTTTCCATGGCGGCCAGACGATCTTGCTATTGGGATAACGACAAACAGATGAACAGTGTCGGCAACACTAGCAGCAAACAAGAAAAGTTCAACCCAGAAGACGAACACATCGTGACCGCTCGGGTGCGTCATAGGGCCCGAGTTTTTTACACGTACAAGCATTTTAACCCACTTCGGCGCCGGAGTCTAGAGATGCACAAGCGATCACCGGCGGCCAGCCCCCCTCGCCTCCGCGGTAAGGGATACAGAAAATGCAAAATACAAGAAAATGAAAAATATGATTGATATTTGTCAAGACAAAATATTTAAAAGCCTAGTACGGAGTAAATCGAGTGGAAACCTCAAAAAGGCATGTTCCCGCTCGAACCGTGTTAGCCCACCGGTTGACGTAAAAGGAGGGGTTGTCAAGTCTAAAAGTCGTGCACATCAACAACTAAAATATTCAAAGAACCTGTAAAAATCGACAAAAATCAAAGAGAACTAAAAACTCAAGATGCATCCTTGGATCGACCTTTTTGCTGGCGTGCCCGGGTTGCGCTACTGCTGTGCGCTTTGTGGCCAGCGTGATCATAGACACGCATCCCGTCGAGCCCGTTCTTGTCGCTATGTTCTCCCTTGCGTCCTGCCATCTGCAAATGCGCCCAGCAAAAACGAGGGGTCTTGTTATGCATGTTGTCACCGGTCGCAAACAAGATAATAGACGACTGTGCACCCGTAAACGGGACGTCACACTTTTTTGAGGATCTGCCTTCTTGCCTGCCTTAACCTCCCGTCTGTCTTGTGGCGCATTTGTGTTGTCTTTTAGCCGTCTTTGGCGATCTACACTGCAGTCATGATGCCCTCCGTGAGAAAGACAAAAAAAACCTACGACGCATGTCTCAAAACACGGCCGCAGTATCTCGCACAACAAGAACAGGATACTTAAAAAAATCCGATTTGAGCGTGAAAGAAAAAGGGCCCTCGTGGCAGTGGAGAACCAGACTGATGCGAGTCCAGGTTCGACACGGCGCAGATCAGTGATGCTCGTTGTGCCAGGACATCCAAAATGCATTTTCTCTTTCTACAAAGTATGTGTGTGTGCATCATCCCGTCAGAATCAATGCCGTCAGAGGCATAGCGCACAAGCCTCTTTTTCTTTTTCTTTCTGTCTTTTTTTATTTTATTTTGCGTTTACATGCTTTCAGTCTTTGCCACGTTTTGTCCTTTTGGGTTTTTGCTGTCGTGTTTCGTGGTCTGTGTGCCACACACACATCCCCGCCTCCTGTCTTTTAGACGCAGATGCGCTTTGAATATGCGGGAGTGCAGCATCTGTGCACATCGCATCCAGACAAACAAAGGTTTTAAGATGCGACGTTGCGTGATGGAAAAACCAAGTGCTTGCATCCGACAACGGACATTGTGGGCGGGCAGTGGACATCAAAAAGTATTATTCACTAGTTGAATATAAATAAATTTGCCATCTTAGATTTGAGACTTCGCGGACGCCGCTCGAGACTATTTGTGGCCGGTCAAGACGCCCGCTCGACATCCAAGGTGGCCCTCCAATCCACCAAACCAGCAAAATCCATATCCGATATGGTGTAATGGTCAACATCCGACGCTCTCACCGTCGAGCTCGGGGTTCGATTCCCCGTATCGGAGCTTATCAAGTTCATTTTTTGTCCCCTGCGGTCACTTCGTTCTTTTTTATCTTCTGTGCTCTTTTTCTTTGATTTTTTCTGTATTTTTGGATTTTGTATCTTTATTTGTGTGGGCCGCCTATCATTAGCACCTCAATTTTTTGCCAGTCCGTCGTACTAGCGTGCCTCTGTATATAGTCTTAGAATACACACCATGTCATTATAACCAGTTAAGTCCGATATGGTGTAATGGTTAACATCTGACGTTTTCACCGTCGAGCTCGGGGTTCGATTCCCCGTATCGGAGATTCAATTTTTGTATATCTATTTTTTGCATCTGAATTTTTTTTTTCTTTCATCCCCAAATATTATGGGTAATGCCCGGTTATTCTACATTAAATTTTATTCATTCGGTTCTATTTTTTATTTTTTTTACCAATATTACACGAGGCATTAACCGTGGCGATCTGGTAAGCCATTGGAGAACCGGGTTGGCAGACACAGCTCATAGTGAAGCCTCACTGTGATAGATTTGTGCTGCCCTGAATTTGCATTGATTTGAAGATCGATAAAGATGATTGTTTTTGAAATAAAATGAAATAAAATCAATGCCGAGGAGGATCTCACTCACTTTAATACGTTGCACGCACAGAATTTAAAGCTCAGGCCACTTAATGATCTACGATAAACGATGGATGTGCGGGCGATGAAATGAGCGAGCCCGGCAGTGGCGATGCAAAGCGAGAGACAGGTATGGAAGATGAAAGGGGAAGAAAAAAAAGGGGAGGGGACAGAAAGCAAAAGACTGTCGGCGCTGTACGTCGTAGGAGGCACATGATCTGGACACAACACAGTGACAATTCGATAGGATTACGACACCCCGTACGTGTCGCAAACTTTACCGCATGGCACATCGTGAGACGTCAATGAGAAATAAATTAAGAAGTGGGAAGCTTCCACGACAAAGTGCCGGGACAGGGCTGCGTGCCAGGTCATGCCAGGTCGTGGAGAAATTGACAGGGAATACACCATCGAAGACTGCAAGATAAAGAGCTTTTTCTTTGAGATCTCATCCATCCCACGCATCCTTCATCTGGACGCTCCCGGAGAGGGGGGTTGTCTCCAAGCGTTTAAAGCATAAGGGTCGGTAGATCTTTCATGCGACACACACCAGACACAGGGTCCACGTCAAGCAATCCAGAAAGATCGATTGTTTGGGTGAGCATAGCATTTTAGGAAGGGCAGCGTGGTATTCAATTGAAAAAAAAAGTTTGGGAGGCACAAGAGTATGCACATTCTCGAAACAATGAGAATGGTGTAAGCCACCAAATTCAAAATGCATTTCCAGCGTTCGTCAAGGTTAGAGTGCACACAAAATGCACAAATCAAAATATGTCGAGTATAGTAAAGCTTAATTTGAGGAATAGAAGAAAAACAAAACAGAAAACAGAAAACACAAGATAGAATACAATGGAAATACAGAGAGAATCAGAAATCAAACAAAAAAAAAATACGTGCATTAAAATCATATAAACAAATATTTTGAAAAATAAATATTTTTCTAACGGAACAAATGAAGTCCACACCAGAAAATAAAATTCAAAGAAATATACTTTTGGAAATACACATGGCTTCTTCGTTGATTGGTTGTGGCGGGGTTGTGCCACAAGGCTGTGATATTCAACTGTCTTGATGAGATTAGCAACGGCGTGACTGGCCAGCCTCGTGATCCTAAACGGCGTAGGAGAAAGATAGAGTGCAACACCTACCTGCAAAACTTGCTTCTACTGGTAAGAAAGAAAACATTATCCAACTAGATGTAAACTGGATCCTTAGGTAACAAGCAGCACACATCTATGATCTATGTGTCATCGAGCTAGCCGCCACGTAGTTCGTCACTATTTGTTCTCAACTGCGTACACCCTCTATTGCTTATTTAATAGACGAAGTAGACTCCAGTACATTTTACACCGGATTATTTACGCTCGTCGCCCACCCAACGACACAACAACAGTGCACACACAGTTTGAAGAAGATGACTCCTACAAGCTCGATATTTCTCTTATTTATGGCCCTTCCTCCTCATGGCTTCACAGATCTTCATCTTCCCCTTGAAAGCAACCTAACATTATGCCTTTTCTTTTGATCTCTTGATATATCTGAATTATCTTCTATCAAAACCATCATTACCATGACCATACAACCATTGTGACAACAGAAAAAATGACAAGCCGCCTGTATTGGGGGCGACTTCCCCCAGAGCTGCGGCTCATAGTCTTGAAGCTTGTAGCTGGCCCTGATCCACAACCAGACAGAGAGCCGAGATATGGCTCAGGACAAGAGACTCTGGAGACACAAGAAGCAGAAGATACAGACGAAACGGAAGCGCTCGCGTACGTCTGGGCGCCCTATGCGGCCGTCTCTCGTGAGTGGCAGGCATTTTTCGAGCAGCAAACGTTTGCGTCGCTGGCACTGTTCAACGACGACGTGGAGCCGTTTTGCGTTTCCATCAAGCGACGCGCTGCCCGTCTGGCGTGCGTGGGCCGGCTGCGGTTGGTTATTGACCTGCCCGCGTACACATGCAAGGAGTGCGACAAGGACGAGAATGCGGCCACCATGAAGCGCAACAACAGGGTCTTTACAGACGTTTTATGGCGTCTGCTGCAGCAAGATGGCCTAACAGTTCCGAATCCTCCTGTTTGTCCCCAGGGGACCTTGCAGCTTGAGCTGGGCGTGCACTCCATAAGCGATGGGCAGCACGCCTTGCGCGACTGCCGCAACCGGCATCCGTTTGTGACAATGAGCAGCCGGCGGAAATTCTGGAAGTATATACACGGGGAGCGCACTGGGATTCGATACGAGCCACCATCCTGCAGCAAAGAAGGAAGGTGGGATATTAACTACCTAATCCCCGTGCCGGATGCGTCCCGCCGCCGGATCTTTGGTACCCGGCCCCTTGCACTGGACTTTGACGGAGACCGCCATCTGCGTCATCAAATGCACCGTGACCCACCGGTTGCGGCTGTCGTGCAAACGCTCGTGCTAAGCCGCCGGTTCTATCGTACCGTGCAGCCAGACACGCTGTTCTACTTGCTCCAAAATTGCTTGCCAGGCGTGCAGCAGCTGCATCTCGAGCCGTGGCGGCCCGTCGAGGCAGGCAGCCTGGGCCGCCTAGAACACGGTTATGGCCGGCTGCTCGCTAACCTTCAACGTTCTGCGCCGTCACTACGGCAGTTGCATATCTTCTTGGAAAACAGCTGTCGCATTCACCGCAACTTTCGCACCGATGGTTTCGTATCACCCCGATGGGCAAGGATTATCAGCAATTCAGAGAGAGATCGCAGCTCGCACGCCGGCTCGTCGAGGTTAGCAAGCATTTAAGAAATCTAGAGTTGATTAACATGGCTTTTTTTGTCGAGGCCGACGCTTTTTTCACAGCAATGGCAAGTCTGCTTATCACCACCTCTGCCACCGAAACGGGGACGATGAAAAAGGTGCCGTGCGCGATTTGGCCGAAGCTCACCACCCTTATCATCACATATTCCACGCTCTCTCCCAAGCCCTCGCTGGAAAACATCGAACGGCTACTGCTGGCGGCGGCCGACGTGACGGAGCGGATGCCGCAATTGGAGGCGATGGACATTTGGAATGTGGTCCGCAAAGACTCATGCCGATTCACGGTCACGGCGATACGGGAAGAGTGTGGACAACCCGGACAATCCAGACAGCCGCCAGCAGCGCGGCTGCAATTATCCGCCACATGGCCGTGTTTCTCGGCGCTCACAGACAATGTGCTGTGCGCGTGGGAAAGCGTGACGCAAAAATGGCTTAAAAAGACACATCCATGGACCGACGAGGAGGGTCGCCTTGTCGTCGAGCGTGAGTTCTTGGAGCGCGCAGCTCGATTTGAGATGGATGGGCGTGTGGGCGTGCTCGAAAGCAAGTCACTGATCGGAGCCAACATGCTCAAGCAATCCTTCCAGGACATGTAAGCCGAGCGAAGTCGTTTGTGGCTAATTCAGTAGCATTGCGTTTATTAAAGCCAGTCGGTGCGAAGGAATGCACAAAGTGCCTTGGGACGTCTTGCGCACCTCGCGCACTTGCCTTCTACTTCTGACACCAGAGGTGAGCCTTCCTGTTTCGATATTGTTTTGACAGCGCCGGGTGGCACCTGCCTGTATTGCAAGATGGACGTAGTATGTAGTGGTCTGGCTAACAGTGTTGTTTGCAATGCTCCTTCCCAATCTTTTCATAACAGTAGCGAGCGTAAACAAAGGGATAAATAAACAAATGTGGGAAACGAAAGATGGGCTCAAGATGATTCCCCCATCATCCATCATCCACCACCACAACCACAACCACAATTACAATTACAACTACAGTCACAGCCATCACTACTACAATAACAACAACAGCAAGAGCAAAGACAACAATAGAAGCAGAAGCAGGAGCAAGAAGAAGAGCAACAAAAGCAGCAGCAGAATGGACTCTGTAAGTTTCCTTTGATTTGACATGCAAATCACATTGCTGTGAACCTGGCTGACGTACGATGTGGTAGGCTACAGATGAGCGTATGCAGCGCCATGCGCGCACAGCGCCGTGCGCGCAGGAGCGTGGCCCGTAGGACCCAAGCGGCCTCCATATAGAGGACCGCTCGCCGCTCGCCACATGCGGCGGGAGACGCGGAGAGAATGGGCCGCGGAGAGGACGCCAGCGGCGGATGCGGCGGAGCAGCGGGAGTCGGTGCTGCTTGGGCTGGCTCTTCGCGAAGCCAGAAGGCATGGGGTGGAGACCCGGGAGTTGCGGGCGAGCGCTCTGGACGAAGACGACCCATACCGCGCCTAGATCGACGCCAATGCCGCCCGCGTTGCGGCAGAAGAAGCCCGATGGGCCAGCGAGTTGGCACGGGCGGCAGCAGACTTTGCTGCAGAATTGTCGGCCGAAGCCGACGAGATGGCTGACGCCGAGGGTGGGGCAGAAGCTGCAGAGGAGGCAGCGGGAGAGGTGGAGGAGGCAGCGGGAGGCGGATGCGGCGGTGGAGAGGCTTCTCCAGTGGGCTCTGGAGGGAGCCAGATTTTTTGGCGTGGAGGCCCAGGAGGGGCGTGATTTGGCCCGAGAGTCGAGGCGGGAGGCGGAGGAGGATATAGCCGGTGACTTTCTTCACCAAGCCTCCTTGTCCGTGAATGCCACCTGTGCCACGGCGGAGGAGGCCCGTTGGGCCAGCGAGCTGGCTTGGTCAGCGGTAGACGTTGACATTTGTTCGCCGTTGTTTTGTACAGATGTTCATCCCCGTCGATCACCACATACTACCGTCAAACCAAACAAACTACGAGTCAATCATCCAAACAATCAGACGACTAAAACGAATAACCAAGCAGATACAGAATCGAGCACCAGCCTTCATCGGGCTCTACTGCGGCAGCAGTATCGAGTTCAATCTGATCCAAGCCGCTGGGTGTGTCGTGCCTGTACTGTTATTAGAGTCTTAGCATTCGATAGCCTCTGTGCACTTACATCTAATCATGCTCAAAATGCTCAAAAAAGAGGAGATTTTCATCTCATTATTTGCCCTTTCCATCTTACCACTTGCCACGTAAACAATCCGTGTTTCCATGGACGATAAAAGTTTACAGATGGGATATCAGTACAACTGTTTGCATATCGGACTGAAGCCAACGCAGACAAAGTGCTAGCCACTATCTCTAATCACCCGTGCAGATGACTCGGAAGAAAGGCAAACGACACGAGGCAAAAACAAAAGAAAGAAAAAAGTTTAAGAAAAAGAAAGGACTAAAACAGAACGAAACAAAACTAGACAAAATTTGATACATCCGGATTCGAACAGGAGACCATTCCGAATGGAAAATCATACCCCTAGAAAATGCACCCCGTATTTGTGAAAGCTTGTTAATTTTGTGGATTTCTCGCCATTCCGTGGGGACCGGAAGCCAAGCCGGAGCGTTGGTGATGTTTCGGTCCATGTCCAATCAAAAGTAAACAACACGTGACTACACATGTGAGCATTCTTGCTGGCGACACTCCTAGCTTCCGTCGCACCAGCATCAGCATCAGCAAAAACGGCTGGACCCACTTGTTAGCGTCAGCAGAAAACAGCAAAAACAGCATCTCTCACTGGTTTTCTGATTCGACCAACAGCTCGCCTTGCTCCACGCACGTTTGTTTGACCGCTCTCATTGGCCAGCTGGCCGTCAGCACTTTCAACGGCAACTGGATGACACGGAGACAAGGTGCTGATGCCCGTTCCCCGGATAGCCTCAAAACATCCCCCGCGATATTTGCCGATTCCCCTGGCTGACGCCATGGCTGCCGTCCTTCAGCCTCACAGTATGCAAATAGAGTTGAGCCTATGCAGTGTCTTTTGCTGTCCAGTCCTTTAGCCATGAAGTCATGGCGTTCTTTTCCTTTTGGCGTCCGTTTTGCATCAGCAAGTGCTGTGTGGGCAGACCTTGGGGCTGGGCTGGTAAGGCTGGCCCTCGGTACTCCGTACGGGTATCATCGTCAGTGTCCAAACCCGCTTTACCGCACCCCGTCGTCGTCAACGCCATCAATTCTTCTTTGGCCCTCCATCATCAAATTCAATGTCATCAACCATCACAGCAGTCGGAGGTAAGACGATGTGTGGCCGGGGAAGGAGCGTCGATTGTGTATATAAGAGGAAGGAACGATCGAGGTTTGTTGATATTGAGCTTTTTGATCATCACTCACAACAACAACATCAAACAACACTCTCAACATTCTCCCACCTCTCAACTCTTCAAGACTTCTTTGTCAACCCAACTCTTCAGCACTCCTCCACCACTCTCAATCGTCTCTTGACATCCCTGCATTCACATCATTGATCTCTTGATCGACCATCTTCTCTTTCTTTACCACTTTCTTCACCAACACCACCAAGCCCCACCTTCCCACCATTAACAATGTCTGCCCTTGTCGACAAGCCCGAGCTGACCCAGTTCAAGGCTGCGGTTGACGCCACCTCCACCTCGGACGAGCTCGCTGCCCAGTTCCACGACAACATGGTCGGCAAGTCTGTCCTGATCACGGGTGTCTCGCCCTCTGGTCTTGGTGCCGAAGCCGCCCGCGTTGTCGCCGCCCATTTGCCCAAGCTTCTCATCCTGGCCTCGCGCTCGCCCGTCGCCATCGAGCAGGTCATTGCCGACCTCAAGGCCGACGCCAGCTTCGACGCGGCCAAGACCACCATTGAGCCCCTCAAGCTCGACCTGGCCAGCCAAGAGTCGGTCCGCGCCGCTGCCGCTTCGCTCACGGCCAGCCATCCAGACCTGGTTCTTGACGTCGTCATCAACAACGCCGGCATCATGATGCTGCCCACCTACGAGGGCGTCCCCGACTCCTCTGGCAAGAACATTGAGAAGCAATTTGCCACCAACCACATTGGTCATTTCCTGTTCACCAACCTGCTGGTTCCTGCCCTGCGCCGGTCTACTGCTGAGGGCGGTGCTCGTGTTGTCTCGGTTACTTCGCGTGGCTATATGGGCTCGCCCGTCAAGGCTCTGGATGACGCTTCGCTGCTCGACGACAGCGAGGCCAACAAAAAGGCCTACGACTCGTTTACTGCCTACGCCCAGTCCAAGACGGCCAACCTGCTGTTCACGGTCGGTCTCTCTAAAAAACTGGCCGGCAAGGGCGTCGTTGCCTACTCGGTCGACCCGGGCGCAGTCGGCACCACCAGCTTGGGCCGCAACGTGCCCGTGGAGGTGCAGAAGTCGCTGGGCTGGCTGCTCGAGGACGGTACGCTGAACCCGGCGGCACCCTTCATCTCGGCCCAGCAGAGCGTGGCCAGCTACATCAAGGCGGCCTACGACCCGGCGCTGGCCAGCCAGAGCGGTGCGACCATCACCTCGGCGGTTGTGGACACGGGCATCGTGGACTACGCCAAGGACCCCGAGCTGGCGGCTAAGCTGTGGACTCTCAGCGAGAAGCTGGTCGGCGAGAAGTTTGAGTACTAAGTGCAAGTACCCGGACGCCACAACAAAACTTGAGGCCGTTGAGCTTATGGCTGACAAACCGAAGCTGACGAGCTGAGGTTCATGATACGATGACCGATCTTTGATCTTTGATCTGATTTCATTTTTCCTTTTTTTTCTTTTGTCGACTGCATGCGATTGTTCATAGAATGTTCTGATTTACTTGACTCTAATATATCTGCGTGTTTGATATCAAGACCCAATCTCCACAAAACATTGTGAACCGTGTCCGTGATCATGCCTTGACAGCCTCCAGTGCAGCCTTGCATGCAATGTAGAGATACATTAAAGCTACGGTCGAGCACAAGCAAAAAGCATACGCGGTTGTACCGGTACTTTGGCGCGTGTAAGTCGAGTATGTATCGGTACCCAGGATATTCAAACTGATAACTATTGTAGATATGTACCTCTACATGGCACCTTCTCCGCTAGCGCGCTTTCCAACCACTCCAGGAGCTTCCATTGCTTTCCATCGGCGGGGCTGAGGCGCCACTTTTATTCACGCTGCATGGGAAGCACTTTTCCATTCCCATCTGGCGCCTCCCTTGGGACGGGTTTAGGGCCTCGTTTCCAATGTTTTAGCGCTTTCAGGGACTTCTGGGGCGCCGTCGCCCCTGTCGCAATACCGCTTTGGTGGCATTTTGGAGTTTTTGGTTGTCTTTTGGTCTCCGTCGACTATTCCTTTTTCAGTCCAGATTCGACCTTTTTATCTTTTCCAACCATTCGGAATCGATCGCTGCCTCTCTCTGGTCTCTGTTCTAGTTTTTCTTTGCCTCTCTTTGGCTCGTCTTTGCCCCTGGCAGCATCATATCGACAAAGAGATTTTGGCGGCTTTCTCTACTGTAGAGCGGAAGAAAGCGAAAAGCGTAGAGTTTAGAATTACAGGCGTCTCCTCTAGTAAGAGAAAGCTGCTTTATAGTGACCCGCGACTTCCTAGTTAGTGTATGTTCCAACGGCGCAACGATAACGGAAAGAACGTCCTGGAAAGTTCAGCCGTTCCTGCTGTTCCAGCCTCCCCCAACCGCCAGCCTGCTCCTTCCTGCTGCAGCCTGCACCTTGCCTTGCACTTGCCTGCGACCCTCCCGCGCACTACCAGCACCACCAAAACCCAACCAACTACTTCCAACTTCCCAGCCAAGCCCTCGGACAAGTGACAAAAAAAGAAAAACGAAGAAGAAAAGCGAACACGCCGGTTCTTCGTCCCTCCGTCTTCCTCCTCCACCTCCTAGACCAGGCTCCTTTTTCTTTCCGTTGCTTCGTTTTCTACGTTCTTCGTTTTCTTCGTTACTCTCCGCCTTCTGCGACCTTTGCACATTATCTCGAGCTTCACCTCGTCACTCTTGTCGTCGCAAAAACATCACAAACTATCACCAAATGTGAGTCTTTCTCCTCGACGTGCCTCTCGTTGTCTTCAGTCTCTTCTCTACCCTCAACCTGCCCCCTTCACCCTCTGGGAGTCTGGCGGCATCGCATTCCAGACCCCTCATCCTCCGGGACTTCCAAAACACCCCACAAACTCTTCCTGGCTTGCGTCGTCTTGCTAGCACATTCTCTACCTTTCTGTCATCTGTCTTGTCATATCGCCTGCATTCACTCCGGCCTGGACCACCTCCTTGCTCTCTCTCTCTTCGTTGTCTCCCTCCTGCCCGGGCCGCCTACGTAGTCATATTTCTGTATGGCAGCCCTGACACCCAACCTCACTCTTTCTCTCTTTCCCACGCTCACTTTTGCTTGGATAAGCCTCGCTCAACACGTTTGCCTCTTTCTCCCGCTTTCCTTTCTGCTACCCTTTGCGTCGCCTCGCCTCGCCTCTTCTACATCTTTGCATTCTCCCCTCTGTCTCCTTATCTCCTCTTCTTATACCATACCTCGCTATCTTGATCTCTTCCTTGGCCCTTTCCAAGTTCCAAAATCAGAACTTAACCCCGGACAAAACTAACTCGTCGAATCAGACCTTCCACTCTTTGAAGCATACAAGCGAATAGACAACGACAAAAGCGAAACGACACTCTCCTCTCTTTTCTTAACGATACCCTCCTTTTCCCTTTTACCGTAATAATATACCCTTCGGCTTCCGAATACCACCACAACCGCCACCATGGTTCGCGAGACGAAACTCTACGACGTCCTTGGCGTAAGTGCTGGCCCAGACATCCAACAAGATCGTATGCGCCTGCGGTCGGGAAGCCTTTGGAGGGACGAGAGAACTCGTCGTCTTGAGAAAGCTGCCTTGGCCGTGGCTGCAGATCTTTCCTCTTTTATACCCATCTTTACCTCTGTGATCACAAACTAACGTCAATATCAGGTTGCGCCAACAGCCACCGAGCAGGAGCTGAGAAAGGCATACCGGGTCGGCGCCCTTAAGCACCATCCTGGTAGGTTTCCAGTCAACATACTGTCTTTACTATGAACATTGAATCCCCACTAACCATCCCCCAGACAAGAACGCACACAACCCAGATGCCGAGGAGAAGTTCAAGGAAATCTCCCACGCCTACGAGATCCTGTCCGATGCGAATAAGCGCCAGGTCTACGACCAGTACGGCGAGGCCGGCCTCGAGGGCGGTGCTGGCGGCGGCGGCGGCATGGCCGCTGAGGACCTGTTCGCCCAGTTCTTTGGCGGCCAGGGCTTCGGCGGTGGCCTCGGCGGCATGTTCGGCGGCGGCGGTGGCGGCATGCAGTCCCGCGGCCCGCCAAAGGCCCGCACCATCCACCACACCCACAAGGTCTCTCTCGAGGACATTTACCGCGGCAAGGTCTCTAAGCTCGCCCTGCAGCGCTCCGTTATCTGCCCCAAGTGCGACGGCCGCGGCGGCAAGGAGGGTGCCGTGCGCGTCTGCCCTGGCTGTGACGGCCACGGTATGAAGACCATGATGCGCCAGATGGGTCCCATGATCCAGCGCTTCCAGACTGCCTGCCCCGACTGCAACGGCGAGGGCGAGATCATCAAGGATAAGGACCGGTGCAAGAACTGCAACGGCAAGAAGACTGTCGTCGACCGCAAGGTCCTGCACGTTCACGTCGACCGTGGTGTTAAGAGCGGTACCCGCGTCGACTTCCGCGGTGAGGGCGACCAGGCGCCCGGCATCCAGGCCGGTGACGTCGTCTTTGAGATTGAGCAGAAGCCCCATGCACGCTTCACGCGCCGTGACGACGACCTGCTGTACAACTGCGACATTGAGCTCGTCACCGCTCTGGCTGGTGGCACCATTTACATTGAGCACCTTGACGACCGGTGGCTGTCCGTCGACATCCTCCCTGGCGAGGCCATTTCACAAAGTGAGTACCCATCCCATGAAGGCAGACAAAATATGAACACTACTAACACTCCCCTAGACGCCATCCGCATGGTCCGTGGCCAGGGTATGCCCACGTACCGCCACCACGATTTCGGCAACCTCTACATCAAGTTCAACGTCAAGTTCCCGAGAAGAACTGGACCGAGGACCCGGCCGCCTTCGAGGCCCTGCGCGCTCTCCTGCCCTCACCCGCCGTCGAGAACGTTCCGCCGACCGACGCTATGACCGAGGCCGCCGATCTCGAGGAGGTCGACCCGACTGCCAACGGCGGCGCCCGCGGCTTTGCCGGTGCTAACCCCAACGCCATGTCGGATGACGAGGATGATGGCCACCCGCAGGCTGAGCGCGTGCAGTGCGCGTCGCAGTAAGCGAGCAACGAGGCGGCGCAAACGAGAACGCACAGCGCTCGAATTAAGCGATCGCGAGCGAGCGAACGACCGACCTACACTACACAGACAGCAAAAAATATATGCACAACATTCAAAAGAAGACCCAACGAAAAACGAAAAGAACATATTTGCGTGGCGTAGGGACTGCATGGCGACGGTGAAATGAGGGGATGATGATGATTTGAAAGACAACGACAAAAGGGTCAAAGCATTTTTATTTTGGAGCGTTGGGCAGGGCTTGGGGTGGGACAGAATGGGCGGTGTAAAGAGGAGGGTGAATTCGTTGTCACCTCACGATGTGGGAAATGGGAGAAGAGATTGAGACAGGAAACAGAGACAGGGGGCGAGACAACACACGACAGTTGCGGTTCGCGGACCAGTGCGACTGTCGAGCATCGAGGCTGTCTCGTCTTACCCCCGCTTCTCGGTCCTGACCTGTTTCTTTTCTCCTTTTTCCTTTTGTTATTGCCGTTCTATTCCGTTCTGTTGTTTTTTTCTTTCCTTCTTTTTATACTTTGCTTCTTTTCTCACCCTTTGTTGCAACTTCTTGGCGTTTAAGAGGATTCCATAGACGGCATTTGTTTTCATTTTTATAATTTTTTTTTTTCATTACCTTTGTTTAACTGAAAAACATTTACTCTTTACGTTGTGTCCCTGACGATATTAGTGCTTGAGTGGGTGTTGACGTAGATGTCTATTATGTAATCAAATGCTAGATGGATGCTTTTATATGATATCACAGTACGGCCGTCCCTTTTCTACTCCTCGCTCTCGTTGTCCTTGCGCAGGCTCTCGTTGCTCTGTAGCAGCAGCTTCCGTAGCGTAGCACGGTCAAGGCTTGCCGTCGCCGGATCGTCTTCGGCCGTAGCTTGCGGCAGCGAGACAAACGACGGCGCCTTCTCGGCCACCGTCCAGCCCTCCTTTGTGCTCGTCAGAGCCAGCAGAGACGTCGACGTCGGTGCGTCGGCCACAACCTCCTCTTCGGCAGATGCCGTCGCCACCAGCAGCCGGCGGGCCTCACCCTCGCCGACCTCGGCGACATCCAGCGGCAGCTGTCCTTCTGGCAGCCGTAACGTCTGTGTGTGAGAAAGCGTGGCACCGTCGGCCGCCAACCGGAAGAAAAAGAGTGCGGGGATCCTATTGTAGTTAGTAAATGAAACCAAACACGTTTCAGGTACATGGTGGTGGTCTTCTTACCTCTCGCAAATGACCACGATAAAGGCGTCCGAGACGGCCTCGTCCGTCATGGCATCTGGATCGCTGGCTGCTTTGGAGCCAAACGCGTACAGGCCGGACAGGGCCACCTTGGTCTCGGCACCGCCCGACGGTGACACACCGGCCACTAGCGATGCCAGATCGGCCGTGCCCACCAGGCGGCCCTCGGGCCAGAAGTTCCACACCCGCAGCTCGCCGTCGCCGCCACCAGACACAAGACGGTCGGGCCGGCTGGCGGGGATACACAGCCGGCTCACAAAGGACGTGTGGCCGAGACAGAACGTCTCAATGACATGCGTTTGGGACTTGGCTGCTGTGGGACCGACAACACCGCGAGTAACACGAATGTGCTCATCGCGGTCGGCCGTCAGGATCAGTGGGCGGCGTGTCTTTTTGCCGCCCTTTTGGTATTCACCCTCCAAGTAACCCTCAGCCACCGCCACGGCCGTCAGCATCGAGACGTGGCCCAACAACAGCTGGTACTCGCTGCTGCTGGCCTCGAGATCCTTCTTTTGCGGGTCGAGCCCCTGCTGCAGGAGCAGCTCCTTTTGGCGGCGCTGGTTCTCGAGCGCTTGCCGGTTGCCCTTGGTGTGGACGGTAAACTTGTTGGCCTCGAGGCGGAGTGGCGCGACAATGGCTTCTTCTTGTGCCTTCTTGTCGGCCGCCTCCTTTTCGGCAGTTGCAGCAGCCTCTTTGGCTGCCTTTTCTGCGGCCTTTTCCTCCTCCGTCTTCTCAACTTCAATAAGTGGCAAAGCATAGACGTCGCCAAACTTGTCGCCGGACAAGATCGTCTTCTCGTCGGCGGTAAAGGCCACAGCACAGGGACGCTTGGGCATAACCGCGCGCTCAACTGGGTCAAGTGGCCCTGCAGGTCATGGGACAGCACACGCAGCGTCTTGTCGTGGCCCATCATGACCACGAGATGGCGGCCGTCGGTTGTAGCCTCGAGGATGCTGACGACTGGCAAGTCGGCCGTCCGCAGAGCAACAGGCTTATTCGAGGGTGCCTGCTTCGGCTTCGGCTTGGCCTTGGACTTGTGCTTCTTCTTCTTTTTGTCGGGGTTCGAGTTTCCGTTGGCGTTGCCGTTGGCATTGTTTTCTTGTTGTGGTTGTTGTTCTTGTTGTTGGCCGTCTGTGTTGTCCTTGTCCTCCTCCGTCTCATCGGTCCGTCTCCGTTTTGAAGGGGGCTCATCGTCACCACCTTCTGCTTCAGCAGTCTCTTCAGCTGGTGGTGGCACAGCCTCATCCTCCTGCTTCTCTTCTGGCTTCTCCTCCTCCTTTTCTGCTGGCTGTGGCACTTGCCATGCAGCAATATGTGACCCGTCCGTGATGTTAAATGTGTGGATGCTGGCACCCCGGGCGGCGACCAGGATGCTGCCGCACACCTTGAGGCGGTGGAATGGAACGGCCATGTTGCCAAATTTCAGTCGACTGTCAATAATGAAATTGGAGTGAAATTCAGTGAGATCTGGTGAAGTTTTGCAGTCGTCGTCGTGTGTAAGTGGCTCTCGTGAAAATTGCGAGCCTTGCGAGCTAACGTCTAAAGTGGCCCACTTTTACTATTTACACGTGAACTACCATGTGACTGCCACTTCTTGATGACATAATATGAGTTCTGAGCTAACCCTATCTGGAAAGCCAACAAGCCCTATGCAGAAATCCCACAGGAAAAATATTACTAGCGTCTTCCGACAATTTTTTCCGCGCGCAGCTCTGGCAGGCAGGAACGGGCTGGGGGTGCATCTCAAACTGGCGCGGCTGGCGTCCGAAAAAAAAAAGTTTGAAGCTTCTCTCAACATCACCACTTTCCCACCACCCACGACCACCCACCCCCTTCAAACGAACATCACAATTCATTTGCCCTTAAACATCCTGCCTTCGTAACAAAAAGAAGATATTGGGGGCAAATCGGCAAACAAGGCTGGCTACTTCGACAAGCTCAAGAGCTTGCTCGAGAGCTACCAGTCCATCTTCATCGTCAGCGTTGACAATGTCAGCTCGCAGCAGATGCACGAGATCCGCCAGTCGCTCCGCGGCGAGGGCGTGGTCCTGATGGGCAAGAACACCATGGTTCGCCGTGCCCTCAAGACCTTCATCAACGACACCCCCGAGTACGAGCGCCTGCTGCCCTTTGTCAAGGGCAACATTGGCTTCGTCTTCACCAACGGTGACCTGAAGAACATCCGCGACAAGATCCTGGTCAACAAGGTCGCCGCCCCCGCCCGTGCTGGTGCCATTGCTCCCATTGACGTGTGGATCCCCGCCGGCAACACCGGCATGGAGCCCGGCAAGACCTCCTTCTTCCAGGCCCTCGGTGTCCCCACCAAGATTGCCCGTGGTACCATTGAGATCACCACGGACCTCAAGCTGGTCGAGGGTGGCAACAAGGTCGGTCCCTCCGAGGCCACCCTGCTGAACATGCTCAACATCTCGCCCTTCACCTACGGTATGGGCATTGCCCAGGTCTACGACCAGGGCAACACCTTCCCCCCCGAGGTCCTGGACATTGGTGAGGAGCAGCTGCTGGGCGCTTTCTCGTCGGCCGTCACCACGATTGCCTGCGTCTCGCTCGCCATCAACTTCCCCACCCTGCCCTCCGTCATGCACTCGCTGGTCAACACCTACAAGAAGGTCCTGGCCGTCGCCATCGAGACTGAGATCTCGTGGCCCGAGATTGAGGAGCTCAAGGACCGCATTGCCAACCCTGACGCCTACGCTGCCGCTGCCCCTGTCGCCGCTGCCGAGGAGACCAAGGCTGAGGCTGCTGAGGAGAAGGCCGAGGAGGAGGACGAGGAGTCCGGCTCCGACGGCGGTTTCGGTGGTCTTTTGTATGTCCCACCACCCCACTTTCTGACCGGTTTTGTTGAAGCACCTGCTAACAGTTTACAGCGACTAAATGCCAAACCACCATCGACCCTGATACTCGCCCCCCCGAGGGACAGTGTTTTTCGGCGTTGGCCTTGTTCTCCAACAGAAACAACAAAAAGCAACTTTATATCTCCGAATATAAAAAATCCGAAAATATTGAAACCTCAACCAAACGTCCCAACAACTGCTTTGCGACTCGTGCATGTGACTTGTGTGTATGTCTTAACAACAGCAAAGACTTCACTTCCTCTACTTAAATGGTAAGCTCAACATTTTTCTTCCCTTCTCAAAAAAAACACTGCCATTGCCACACCGGGGGAGCTTGTCGAAGATTAGAACCAAAACAACATTCAACGAGCTTTTTAACCCTGAAGTCTTACTTCTGAAGACACCAAACATTATTTATGAGACATCATTACACTCCCACCGGGTGCTTTGGCAGATGGATATTCTTTTATATCAATCATAATTACTATCATACACTTATCATGGTATCAAATGACTAACATCTGCAAAAAGAATAGGACTTTTCTTCCAAACCTCCCAACAAGCTTTGCCATCCAACACGTATAAATGCTCAAATGCAAATGCCCAACGAAACATGCCGTAGTAAATGCATGTTCCTATGTTGTCTTTCCCTTTTTTCCTATCCGTAGTTTCTGTCACGTCCCTTACACGCCTTCCTTCCCCTCGGCATGTACACCACTTTTGGCTAGCACGCGCTGCGCAATCTGGATGGCCTGTTCCGGCAGCCCAGCCAGTCGTGCCACCTTGAGTGCGTGGCTGTGCC
Organism: Sporothrix variecibatus; assembly: GCA_016097105.2. Lineage (NCBI taxonomy): Eukaryota > Fungi > Ascomycota > Sordariomycetes > Ophiostomatales > Ophiostomataceae > Sporothrix > Sporothrix variecibatus. The sequence goes on along the minus strand of JADMNI010000007.1, from coordinate 1,517,922 downwards.
GGTTGATGCCCTTGCGCAGCCGGTGCACATACACGAACCCGCCCGCGCCGTCCTCTTCCACGTCGGTGCAATACAACTCGACGGGGAAGGAAGTCGTGCCAGAGTCAACCCCATCCGGCGCTGCTATTCCGTCTTCGGCAGCCAAGTCGGCAAGCCCGTGGAAATGCGTCGCAAACAGTCCGCGACATTTGTTGACGTGCACGAGATGGTGCAGCGCCGCATAAGCCACGGCCGTGCCGTCCTCGGGTGTTGTCCCGCGGCCAATCTCGTCCATAATAACGAAACTGCGCGGCGTGGCCTGCCGTAAGATGTGCGCCGTCTCGAGCATTTCAACCATAAACGTGCTCTGGTCGCGGAACAGGTTGTCGGCCGAGCCAACGCGGCTAAACAGGGCATCGACAAGACCCAAATCGGCATAGTCGGCGGGGATGTAGCAGCCGACTTGGGCGAGGATCGTGATGAGGGCGTTCTGTCGCAAAAAAGTCGACTTGCCGGCCATGTTGGGGCCCGTAATGAGCCAAATGCGGGCGCCATCGTTGTTGTTGTTGTCGCCCAGCATGAGGTCGTTTCGTGTGAAAGTGCGGCCCTGCTCCGTCAAACCACCCTCGACCGTGGCGTGGCGGCCACCAACGATAGATGTAGACGTGCCGCGGTGCAAACGCGGGCGGCACAGGTTCTGCTCGAGGGCGAGACGGGCAAAGGACGTTGGCAATGTCAAGCTCGTCCAAAACGGCGGCGTTGCGGCGCAGAGGGACAAGACTCTTGACAACAGTGGCGCGGAGGTTACGGAACACGCGCTGCTCTTCGGTGCGGATTTGGAAGCGGACTTGGTCGAGTTTCTGGCCAAGCGACGTCCACTCAGGCACATGCAGTGACCGTGTCGTACGGCTCGAAGAAATGGTTGTGGGCGCCGGTGGTGCACTATCGCCGTCACTGGAGGTCTCGTTGCCCTCCTCCTTCTCCTTCTTGGACCGGCCGCGTTTGACATCTTTGGCATCCCGGCCGCGAACATGGCAAATGTGGCCCAGACCGGGCGTCCATTTTAGGGTGAGACTCGGCGCTCCCAGACGTACACGCAACTCTTCCGTCAAGGCCTCACGGTCGCGTGTAAAGTCGGCGAGCTGGGCATGGAGCAGCTTGAGGCTCCTGTTGGCGACGGCTTCATGACCCAGGCCTCGTTGTCTTCGCCATAGTAGTCGCGGAACGAAGCGTCCCGTTTGCGCTTGGTTGTTGTGGCCGAAACCGTCTTTGTCCCATTTGCGAGTGCCGCCGCCGTCGCCGCCGCCGCTGCTTTGGCATCTTTGCCCTTGCGCCGCAGCACCGACCCATCTTCTTCGAGTGATCCTTGCTCTTGCACAACCTTTTCGGCCAACGACATCATGGCGTCGGCCTCATTCTCTTCCATCTCGTGCTGATGAATGAGCCCCTCCTCATCGACCGAATCGCGGATCCGTTTGGCAATCGCCAGCGGCTTCTCGAGCTGGATACGACTAGCAATAGACTCGAGGCTTGTATCTTTCTCCTCTTCTGGGGTGTCCTTGTGGATGGGCTGGGCATGCTTCAACAGGCCGACAATGTCATCGGTAGCCGCAATGGTTCTGGCCAGGTCCAGCAGGTCATCTGGATCGCCGCGGCCGAGAGCAAACTTTTGGACAAGACGATGCGAGTCATGGCTGCGGCGAAGCAGCTGGGTGATGCCATCACGGAGGTCTTCGTCTTGGACAAAACGTGACACCAAGTTCTGTCGGGCCACAATGACATCGAGGGAAGTAGACGGCGCGCTCAACCACTCATTGAGGAGCCGAGCACCACTCTTGGTGACGGTCCGGCGGATCGCATGCAACAAGCTGCCCCGGAAGGCGCCATCTCGCACGGTCTGCTTGATCTCGAGGGACCGCATACTGTTCTTGTCAATAGTCATGACCTGCATACCCTCGTAGCGTACAGGCGGCTGTAGTTTCATGGATAAGCCTTGCAGGCGTCTTTAACATAGTGTAACAACAGACTGCCGGCCGCAATCTCATCATCTGTCAAGTCCTTGACCGTCTGTGCTGGAATATCTGACTCCAGCACCGGCTCCCAGTCCGACAGCAGCGCGGTCCTGTCCAGGCCGGGCTCGGCAGCCGTGCCTTGCGGTGCAGAGGCATACGTAATCAGCTGCTGCTGCTGTTGTGTACGATCCTCATCCAAAATAGAGAACAAGGGATGGGCCGCATGCCCACTATCGACATGCTGCTGCAACAACTGCAGTCGTTCGTCCAAAACGACCTCACGGGTGCTACACGTGACAGAGCCGCGCTCAGGGCAGCCAGGTTGGTGGGCTGCGTGTAAAAGTGGCCCGTGGATAAGTCCAGCCACGCCAGGCCGAGGGCCACAGATGAAAGACTGGGCGAGGCAGACGCGAGGGGCGCGGACGTGAGGGTGGCCGGCGCCAGGAGGGGAGATGGCAAAGGTGGAGATTGGCCTGCAGATGGGGCCGACAAAAGTGGCATCACCGTCGTACGGGCCACTGTCACAGTCCCTGTCAATGACAGAGGCAGTAGTATCAACGTGAATGGCCATCACATAATTATTTGTGTAGGGATCCATAAAATTCTCATCAATGAGCGTGCCGGGCGTCACGATACGAGCCACACGGCGGTCGTGCATCAGGCCGCCCGACTTGACTTGTCGGCGGCTGAGTTGGGAAACTCTTCTGCAATGGCTACATAGCGATTGAGGTCGTGGACAAGGATCTTGAGGAAGCGGTCGATCTGAAAGAAAGGAAACCCGCCTATACACAAAAAATACGGATATGATTAGAGCCGAGATTACAAAGGAGAACGCCATGGAAGCAATGGAAACAAACAGACGATCAAAGTGAAAAACAAGGAGGAGACATTGGGTGGATTCAAGATCAAAATCAAATGAAGGAAGAGCATTGATGACAAAGAGACATGGATAAAAAGGGAAAAGGCAAAGACGGAGAGTACGGGACGGGGAGGAATGGGTGTGACAGAAATCGGCGGTGATGAGATCAGGAAAACGAACGACACGGATGGGAAAATGCTACGAGAAAATCAGCGAGAGGGGTGCGGAACAAAATCATAGGGAAGGCAAGAGAGGTGCAGGACACGGAGTATGGAGGATAGGACAACAGGGCATCAATGACATCCAAGATGTTGGCCGGCTGAATATACTGAGCACTTCGTAAAGCACAGAGACTTGCCCGAGTGAGACGGCTATCTGCTGCTGGGGTTGGCAAGATAGGAAGTAGGACAGGGCGGAATGAGATGATGGATGATACGAGATGGCCGAAGGTGTGGGGGAGGATATGACAAAAGAAGAAGGACAAGTGGGACAATATGCATAAGAGCAGAAAGAGAAAGCAAAGAGGAGAGGCGAGATAGAAAGAGATAGAAAGGAATGACATTACCATGGCACAGGGCCGGCGTTGGTCTTCTTGGAGGCCACCTTGATGTTCAGCAGCGGGCCGTACTCTTGTGCATGCTCAAAGTACAGCTCGTAGAAACCGCCCACGCGGGTCAGCAGCACGCAGTTGGCAAATTTGTGCATGTTTTGGCGGCCTGAAGAACGACAGTCGGGTAGGCAGGGCCTCCCGTGTCTTCTTCACCTGCATGAGAGGAGCTCACACTAGACTGGCTGGACTGGCCGGTCTGGCTGTCACTGTTGGCACTGCTGCTGACACTGGCGCCACTTTCGTCTGCCTTCCCGTCCGATGCATCTGTAGCGGCAGGCAGAGGCAGAACGATGCCCTGGGGCAGATCCTCAAAGTTGACGACGGTCCTGGTTTTCTTGCCTCGCGTCTGCGTCTGGCATCGCGGCGAATAAGTGAAAGTAAAAGCGAGATCGGACGATGAGGGCCATCTGCGGAGAGGGGATACAGCTATCCGAGCCGCTGGCCACGCCAAATGTCGTGTGTGCGACCATGATGGTCGTGCTGTTGTTGTCGTCATAGACGTAGATATCCTGGCTGTTGAGAAGTTCTTTGATTTGCATGAAAACCCATATGAGGGCATGCTAACAGAGACTGTTCCTCTTTGAGCACATATTTGGCGTGCATTTTTCTGGTGTTGACACCGGTGAAGCTGCCATGGCCGCTGGTGAAGAGAAGACAGCCGCATGCCTTGTGTATTTCATGTGACCTATTCTACCTCTCTCACGATTTTGTCCAACGTCTCCAGATCTGTCTTTATGGAAATGAGCCACAAAATCAAGATCAGCACAAAGACAAAGCTGAAAAGCCGGGACAGAACGGAACGAAAATCTGGGCTGAAGAGACAAAGCAGGAGATGCAAGGGGCAGGAAAAAAATCAAAAAATAGGTAAACGTGTGAGAAAGTCAACAAATGCCCAAAACACGGCTTCGTCGACACACGACCTCAGATGTCCACAAGCGCCCCTATCAGGGCAGCCCTGGCGTTTGTGGCAACAAATCTCTGTGCACGAATATCGTGTTGGCCGGTTCTCACGATGTGGGGACAGGGTATGTTGTCCGCAGCCTGGTCTCGCGATGTTTCGATGTCTCAAAGTCGGATCGCAAAAGGTGATGCTCTGGCCCGGTTGGCCAATGCTGGCAGAGCTAACCACAGCTTGGGGACAAGAAAGAGGAAACAAAACGATGCGTTCTGGCACCAACGGACGATCCGTCTGGTGTTGTGCTCGTTGTGAGCGGGTTTGCGGGTGTAATTGGAGCCGGAGGTGTGCCGTTTTTACCTCGTTACCATTGTTTGTCGTCGTTTTGGTGGTTCTTGGAGCTTCCTGGTCTGGAGCTATCGAGGCTGAAAGTTGGCGTATGCGTGCCCCTGGCGCCTTCCCACTCTGGCAGATTTCTACAGTGCCGGAGACCGTGCATATTTGGCGCCGGCACCGGATGGAAAGTGCGCCGATGACCACTTAAAAAGTCGCTCCTTCCCCAATTGGTCGTCGCGTTTCCTGTAACAAGCCAGCGCGAAGAGGGAAAGAGCACGCCACTCTTCGACAGTGGCCTGTTCACAGAGTTCTGAACCCTGCAAATAACACGTCAAGACAATCCCAGACTCCGCAAAAAAGAGCATACTTGTATTGCAAATCGTAAACACAAAACTTGGACAATGGCGAGCCTCTGCTACCCGCTATCTTAAGATGCACTGGCTATCGTAAAGTCTAAAATGGTTTGAAGAGGCACGATCTCCAGATGCTCGGAACGGGGTATTACGGAGCACGGAGAAGGCAGGCGCGATGGGCTGGCTCCTGGGAAAACTTGGGAAACTTGGGAAGTTGGGATGGAGCCCTTGCAGGTTGCAGTTTCCCTGCTCCGTGGATTTGTGTGCTCAGTACTTGTATGCTCATGGTGCTTGGTGCCGGTCGCGCTTGCCGCATCAACAGCGTCTCGTTATCGCGTCACCGAGAACAGACGTTTTTTTACCCTTTTAGGCAAGAGTTGGTCACAACGGGCACATTCTTTCGGGAAAGCAAAAAAACCTCGACATCGTGACTTTTCCTTACGAGCGATCTTTTCCAGCATCACAACATGCAGCACATGCGGTGCTCCTCCAGTACTCAATAACACACGCGCAAAACGTCAGACGGCAACACAAGCACATGCACCACGCTCACGGCGCAACAGACAGCCCGCTTCGGCCCTGCAGCAATCTGGGGATTTTGGCGACGTGCAAAATCCAGGGACAAAAGAAGACAAAAAACAGGCGAGACGACAGTCGATAAACGAGAAGAAACGGAGGATGGCATGGCTTCTTAAAATAAAGAACGTCAACGATCTTGGAGGGGCGTGTCCTTCACATGGCAACTTCTAAGCTAGCAACTACTAACACGCCCCTTAGAACTCGACCGATTCGCCGCCAGGATTGCCGTTTTTACGATATTTCGTCGACACGACATTTCTGGAAATCCGCTTTCTGGGTGTCTGCAGCCAACGTCCCACCACAAGATTCGCAGGATCTGGCTTTCTCTTCGACTCTTGTGCTTCCTGCATCCGGTTTTGACCCAGCCGCCCCGTTCCCACGCCCCCTAGTTGGGCTGGGCTCGGGCTCGTTGGATTTGCTGGATTTGGCTGGATTTGGCTGAACATTGCTTTCGCTCTGGCCATTGACCCCAAACCCTGGCATGACCCGGGCCAAAAGTGGCACCATTTTCTTCGCCGCCTAGCTCCCGTCGAACCGCACATTGGCCCAGCGCCCCCAACCGCACCCCTTCCCTTTTCGTACCTTTCTCTCCCTTTTTGCATTCTTTGCTATTTTGCTACCTGTCTTGTCTTTTCTTTCCTCCCTCTTGAAGAAGACAACAGGCGGAAGAGGCCACAGGAACCACAAAGAAAACGCCGGAGGCTGTTGGTGAGATAGAGTACATGCAAAACAGAGCCAACACGACGGCATGGCAGCATGGCAGCATCCACCGTGGCAAGATGACAAGCGTTATGGAGCGCGGAGAAAGTCGTCAAAGTATCTTAAGATACGAAATACATTGGCACGCGGCCGTCAGAGGCTGCGAGGCGTGCATTTTGTGTGCCATGCGTGCCATGTGTGCACAATATGGAGTATGGGCAAAGTATCTGACTGTCACTGCAAGGCAGCGCCGCCCCATACTTTTCTTTCTCCCTCGCTATCCTCCAATCCCTCTATCCCCGGCATCGACCGATTCTGGCCCGCTGGCTAACCCAACGGCGGCTCAGGCCATTTCACTCGTCTCGTCGTCTGTCGTCCGTCTCGTTATTCGCCTGCGCCCCTCCTCGCCAGCCTGGCCTCGCGCCAGTATCGACAGATGCCCAACAAGGAGCTTGCAGAAGTATATGTGTGCTCTAATACTGTGGAAAAGATACATCTTGACCAAGTGGTGGCAGAGGAACCTTTCACACCGCAACCGCTGACGAGTTACAGCTGTTGTCGGCCTGTTCCTTGCTTCCCCTGCGTCGTCTTTCTCTCCGTCTTTATCGGGCTATACTCAGTACGAGGCAGTGCTTGTCCACCGTCAGAAAAATAAACCACACCTGGCCATCATGGAGCCATCCAATATACCAGAGGCCCGGTGCTGATCCCACCGCATAATGCAATCCCCCCAAGCCGCTGATGGCCACAAAGAAGACCACCAGATAGTAAAGAGAGGAGAGAGATGTACACACAGAACACAGGCGCAGAAAGTAGACGCACAGAAACACAGGAAACACACGGATACACAGATAGTATAAGACCGTTTCTGTCCAACCCTCATACTTCCCCACCCACGCTGTTCTATCTCTTCTCTTCTTTTTCCCTCCCCCCTTGCTACTTTCCCCCCTACTCACTCTTCTCCTATATTCTGCTTTCCCGTTTTTCACTCTCCTGATATTCGCTCATACACCTTGCTCGATACTCACATACTCTTCTCTCCTACAACAACAATCACCATCCGACCATCACCTCTTGACAGCTACACCAGCACCATCACCAGCAACAAAAGTACCACCGACGACAAGACCATAGCGGCAACTATTTCTGTTATCTCATCAAACTCTCCCGTAACAATATCGACGAAACTGCACTAGATTAGTGCAGCCCAAGAACACAGGCCACAAAACCAGACCACCCAGCAAAAATCAAAACTTACTATCAGCCAGGGGTCACAACAAAAACATCCGACACCCATCTAAGCAGCGGTGAAGATTCTATATCCAACCCCCATCCCTCACCTCGCTCAAATTGAATTTCTTTCCTCGCGAGGAACAACAATCGTCAAATCAACATAGGAACGCTTTCTTTGAAATCAAAGTCATGGCTGCGTCCATGCCGTGGCTGCCATTTCCTTTCGGTCCCCAGATTCCCGTCACGCCGCCTCCCGATCACCAGTCCTTCTCGCTCGCCCAGGGACCTCCGCCACTCTCACCAAACTTGCTCAAATCGTTCACTCAGGAAATCTACGGACACGGCAACAGCCTGCTCGGTAACAGCCTCAGCGGCGGGCTCAGCGGTCTCGGCGGTGGCCTCAAGGGATCAGGCCTGCAAGGACGAAACATGATGATGGCGAACCAACAACGACCGATGCCTGGTACCGTGGCAGCCGGTGTGAACGGTGGTGCAAAGCATGTCTTCCCGCCGCCGCCGCCACCATTGCAGCGGCAACAGCAATACCAGCAGCAACAAATCAAGACGGAGCCAAAAAGACACACTAGCACCGGCAACAACAACAGCACCTCCATCAACGACGACGGCACCATCCGCATCCGACAAGACGGCCGCAGACGGCTCAATCTCGACCGGAGTTGCCACTGCAGAGACGAAGGCGACAACTGCAACGGCAGCAACCGCCGAAGGTGGCCCTTATCGGCATCCGATCCGCGCTACCTGGCCATGGCCTCGCGGATTGCCGCCTACTACCACCAGCGCTGCCAGGCCGTCGCCAACTTCCAGCAGCAGCGGTGCCAGGCCTGGGCCAACATGCAGCGCCAAAAGAGCCAGGAGATGACGCAGGCGGCCATGCTTGTCGTCGCTTGGTACATCCGCGATCGCATCCAGCGGCGGCGGCGACGGGAGAAGCGGCAGTTCCGCCGTGGTCTGGCGGCCAAAGCAGCAGGCAACAACAACGGTGTGACGAAGAGTAAGGGGGCTCGCCGTGCAGGGGCCACTGCCACTGCAAACGGCGGCCGCGTCACCAAGGGCGAGGCTGTCCGCAAATGGGTGCTCCAAATCCCTGAGGGCAGTGCTGCACTGTCGCCCAACACACCCGGCGCCCGCGACCGCCCGGCCGACCCGGACGAGGTGTCCTTTGACATTGACCGCGACACCGTCTCCGACAAGGACATGCGCTTGTACAATGTGGCCGACAACCTCATCAAGAGCCAGCTGGCCCGTATCGACGTGCCCATGATGGGTGCCCTGTCCTTTGATGCCAGCGAGAGCGAAAGTGACAGTGAAGAGGAGGAGGAAGGCGACGAGGACGAGGTGATGAAGATGCCGGAAACGAAGACGACGACGAGCCTATTGGCCCCGGCGCCCATAACGACGAGGACGACATCATGGTCAACTACGAGGAGCGCGGGGCGCCGATCGAAGCCGTGGCGGTCGGGGTAGAGGCGATGATTACAGATGCCACAGCGACGGCCGCGCGGGCTGGACTGGGTGCGGGTGCGGGTGCCGCCCCAGCTTGTAAGCATGCCGCTGCCTGTCGCCACGACGACAACGACGATGAAGAGTATTACATGGAGGATGACGACGACTACGACTTTGAAGACGATGATGACGAGGAGTTTGAAGAAGAAGACTACGAGGACGAAGAGGAGTACGACGACGACGGCCAACAGGTGTCCGAGCTGGTGCACCACGGCACGGGTGCAGGCAGCGGCGGCAGTGGCAGTCGGCAGCAGACGAGCTCGTTCTCGTGAAAAGGAAGAAGATACTTGATTCGTGCGGGGCACATCGCCGGGAGTAGAGAAGGCGTTTCAGGGATGGTCGGGCGTTTATTGATGCGTTTGGCGCTGTCCTTTTTACTTCTCTTCTTCTCACTCCATTTTTTCCCCTTTCTTTCTCTTCTCTTTCTTCTTCTTTCTATGGATCAGTTGCCAGGCACAAGACGGAGAGCAACATCCTTATTATATTCCATCTTTTCTTTTCCTTTGTTTCTGCTTTTACTCTTCATTCTTTCGACTTTCTTGCATGGCGGCGGGTAATTCTAGGTACGACCATCTACGATATATCTTTCACTTTGTCTCTTTCATTTGTCTGTTTAGCATTCGTTTCCATATTTTCTCCTTTTCAAGCAACCCACAACAACGGAGTCTCGTTGCTTTCTACCGTTTATTTTACGAAATCATTACTACTTATCTTCATACTTCTTCATGCATCGTTGTCCTTGTGTCGACTCAACTCGTCTACTGTACTCGTACTCTTAAGTTTAAAAATTGAATGACACAAATCAATAGTGTTTATTCACACATCTCAAAGACGTGACGTTCATGCGGCTGAGAATGGCACTTACATGCAAGGCCAGCTCCATATGGTTAGTCCCTAGCTTTCCGAGAAGTGACAACGGTAGTTTTGGATACTGAAGTAGGAGAAATATGACAACCAACAAAGGTCAAATCTAACGGGTCGCCAACGGCAACAGCCCGCTGGGCAGGTACAGGTACGGGGTATTGCCCCGACCGATACGGCCCCTTCTTGACTAATGCCCACATAATACGACGTATATGTTCAGTCTTGCAATGATCCATAAGATACCGATTGAGTCAACTCCCGTCATCATTTTTTTTTTTTTGAAAGCTATCCAACTCAAGCTTTCTCCGGATCGTCGTCTTCAACATCGCCGTCAGCCTTTTGGAATTGGATAAAAGTTAACGGCGGTCACCAATCTTGCACGCCGTTCAAAGAGAAGCTCCAATTCGTCAGGAGCTTCGAAATCTGTCTTTCCTTTTATTTATTTCACTCTTCTTTGAAATACTTTTCCTGCTTAATTCTCACGTCTCTTGCAAGCGCCCGACATTTTTTCCTGTGCATCGTCTCTTTTCTGTCGGGTTTTATGTCGGGAATTCATCTCGTGCCACCTCAGAGAGACGCCGTACTCTGTGAACACGCCGTACTCTGTGAACATACAAGTTCGACGGGCTACTCTCTCCAGCGACTTTTTCAAGACCAAAGACGGCAGAAACTCGGGCAGAGAGCTGCCGAGTCACACTCTCCTGTTACTGTATCTGCTTCCCCTCATCTGCGAGTTTGGTTATCACTCTCACGGGACGCAGGAGGGGGCAGGACCTGCGCTAGTCTATATTCGGCAGTATCTGAACCTGGAGAGAGGGGCTCCAGCGGGCCCACCCAATTACGTAGTGCGGCGGTCGGGGCACTGTCAGAGGGACAGATGAGAAGAGGTTGGAGTTTCTGTGGAGACGGCCAACCCAGCCTGCGAGCCTGCCTCGAGCCTGCGCTTCAGTGGTTGCAGCTGGTCGTCCTTTCTGTTTCAAAGAAGGAAGCTGCGGCGCCTTTGTGCAGGAAAATACGGGGTAAATCTGCTCTTTCCTTGTAACCACAGGAAACCAAGAGCTTGCTCTTTCCCTTTCCCATGCTAGTTTGCTAGTGCTGTGTGAGCTCACACACCGCAGGTGGCAGGCGCAACGTGCAAAGCAAACGTGCCTTCCATCCGGACTCTTGGTCAATTCCTCCTTCCTCTTTTGAGATTTAATAAGGTGGTCCCTTCCCCAACACGGCATTCCTCACATTCCTCATTCTATTACTCCCTACATCGCTTTGTTTTTCTTCTCGCAAATATTCTCTTTCTCGTCATCCTCCATCCTCCATCCTCCCGTCTTTCCCTTCGTTACGCTGCACTCGATCCCCAACATCGTGTGCTGCTACCCTCTGCCTTCCCAGTCGTTTCTCTTCTCGAGCTTGTTCGAAGCCCGCATTTAGCCGGACCGCCGACCGAGCTCACAAGACCCGGTTTCGCTGCAGCAGAGCTTCACCGTATTTATCGAGCTCCAGAGCATTTACACGACTGCTCTTGTCGCAATCGTCGACTCGTCAATTCCCCAAACAAAACAACCTCTACACAATACAATCATGGGCGGCGGCGAAAGAGCTCCGCACGTGTGCGGCCACCACAGCTACCCGCAGCTGGCCCACCGGCCTGTTGGCCAAAAGATCTCCAAGATCTACCGGGAGCGCATCGGCCAGTTTTACTCCAAGGGACAATGGGACAAGGTCAACCTGTTATCGTATGTATAGCACCGAGAGCAGAATGAGGATGGTGGCAGTGGAGGTACTGGTGTACTAACTTTTTGCAGCATGATGGATGACGGCGTCGCAGCCGGCAAGCCCCATGTTAAGCTCTGGAAGTGGTCTGTGCCGGGCCTCGACCGCCCTACCTTTGCCGAGGCCGTTAAGCAGGACTTTGTCGAAGCCTCCGTCGGCGACTCGTTCGGCCCCTCATGGTCCACTCACTGGTTCCGCGTCGAGATCACCGTGCCCGAAGAGCTGCAGAAGAAGGAGCTTCTCGAGTTCCACTGGGACGGCAACAATGAGGGCCTCATTTGGTCTGAGAAGGGCGAGCCCCTGCAGGGCCTGACTGGTGGCGGAGAGCGCATTGAGTGGAAGATCCCCGAGGACTACCGCGATGGCAAGCCGCACACCATCTACGTCGAAATGGCCTGCAACGGTATGTTTGGCAACGGCAGCAACGGCGACAGCATCCAGCCCCCGACCCGAACCGTTTCTTCCAACTCAGCAAGGCCGACATCGTGGCGGTCAACTACCCGGCCCGCCAGCTCTGGATTGACATCTGGATCATTGGCGACGCCGCCGCGAGTTCCCCGAGGACTCGTGGGAGCAGCACAAGGCCCTTGATGTGGCCACCCGTATGATCGACACCTTTGAGCGCGGCAGCCAGGAGTCCATTCTGCGTGCCCGCAAGATTGCCGAGGAGTACATTGGCTCCAAGGTCGATGACTCGTCTGTTTTTGAGACCAAGCCCGGCAAGGAGCCCATTGTCTTTGGCATCGGCCACTGCCACATTGACACATGTTGGCTGTGGCCCTGGGCCGAGACCAAGCGCAAGGTCGCCCGCTCGTGGACCAACCAGTGCAACCTGATGGAGGAGTTCCCCGAGCTCAACTTTGCCTGCTCGCAGGCCCAGCAGTACAAGTGGCTCAAGCAGTTCTACCCCTCTGTCTTTGAGCGTGTCAGTGCCAAGGTCAAGAGCGGCCAGTTCCACCCCATCGGTGGCAGCTGGGTCGAGCACGACACCAACATGCCCAGCGGCGAGGCCCTCGTCCGCCAGTTTGTCTACGGCCAGCGCTTCTTCGAGGGCCACTTTGGCGAGCGCTGCCAGACCTTCTGGCTGCCCGACACCTTTGGCTACTCCAGCCAGCTGCCCCAGCTGTGCCGTCTGTCCGGTATGACACGCTTCCTGACCCAGAAGCTGAGCTGGAACAACATCAACAAGTTCCCGCACACCACCTTCAACTGGATTGCCCTCGACGGCAGTCAGGTTCTCTGCCACATGCCGCCCTCCGAGACGTACACGGCCGAGGCCCACTTTGGCGACGTCCGCCGCAGTATCACTCAGCACAAGTCCATGGACCAAGACCACACGTCTCTGCTCGTCTTTGGCAAGGGTGACGGTGGCGGTGGCCCGACCTGGCAGCACGTCGAGAAGCTGCGCCGTTGCCGTGGTATTGCTGACACCACGGGCCTGCTGCCTCGTGTCCACCTGGGCAAGTCCGTCGACGACTTTTTTGACCATCTCCAGGCCAATGCCGATAAGCTCGTGACTTGGTACGGCGAGCTGTACTTTGAGCTGCACCGTGGTACCTACACCACGCAGGCCAACAACAAGCGCAACAACCGTCGCGCCGAGTTCATCCTGCGCGACATTGAGTACCTGGCTACCCTGGCCTCGCTCAAGTCCGACTCCGACTACCCCTACCCCAAGGCCGACATTGACGATATGTGGGAGGCCACGCTGCTCTGCCAGTTCCACGACTGTCTGCCCGGCAGCTCCATTGAGATGTGCTACGACGACTCGGATGAGCTCTACGCCAAGTTGTTTGACACCGCCGACCGCGTCCTCAAGGACATCTACGACGTGCTGGGCTTCACGCCTATCGAGTTCGGCGCCGCCCGGCAGGGTCCTGCCGCAGTCGTCAACACGCTGCCCTGGCCGCGCAAGGAGCTGGTTGAGATTTCGGACACCGAGTGCGCCATTGCTGACGGTGCTGGCTCGCTGGTTCCCCTTCGTCCCCTTTCTTCGTACGTTGCGACGAACAAGGCGGCCGTCACTGTTAATGAGGTAGCCAAGGGTGTGTTCGTGATGCAGAACGCCGACCTGCGTGTCACCATCCAGAACGGTGTCATTACCTCGCTGTACGACGACGTCAACAAGCGTGAGGTGATCTCACCGGGCGGGAAGGCCAACCAGTTTGTCATCTTTGATGACAAGCCGCTGTATTGGCAGGCGTGGGATGTCGAGGTGTACCACCTGGACACCCGCAAGGAGCTGGAGACGACAGCTGTCTACATTGGCGAGAAGAAGGCACACCGCGTCAGCGTGATCACAGAGACGCGCATCAGCGACAAGAGCAGCATCCGCACGATCATCAGCCTGGCTGCCGCGCTGCCCGGCGAGACGTCGGTTGTTGAGGTGACCAGCGATGTGGAGTGGCACGAGACCATGCAGTTCCTCAAGGTCGAGTTCCCCGTGACGGTGCGCAACACGGAGGCCACGTACGAGACTCAATTCGGTCTGGTGCGCCGCCCGACACACTACAACACCAGCTGGGACATGGCCAAGTTCGAGGTGTGCTGCCACAAGTTTGCGGATTTGTCTGAGAACGGCTACGGTGTGTCGATCCTGAATGATAACAAGTACAGTTTCGCCACCGTGGGCAACCTCATGCGCCTTTCGCTGCTTCGCTCGCCCAAGGCGCCCGATGCTCATGCCGATATGGGTCACCACCAGATCCGCTGGGCCATTATGCCGCACAAGGGCTCGCTCGGCGCGGCGACGATCCGCAAGGGTTACGAGTTCAACAACCCGCTCAAGTCGGTGGTCACAGCTCCCAAGGCGCTTGGTCCCGCCGGCACCACGGCCAAGACCAACCCCGTACAGCTTGTCGGCGACTCGTCGCTGGTTCTTGATACTGTCAAGCGTGCCGAGGACGACGCGGATGTGCGGTCGGAAACGGCCAAGGATGCGGATGGCCCTCACCTGCCGACTCCTCGCAAGAGCCGCAGCGTGGTGCTGCGTGTGTACGAGAGTCTGGGTGGCCAGTCGCGCGGCGCGATTGTGGTGGACCAGGCGTCGTGGCCAGTGAAGGCGGTTTACAAGACCAACCTGCTAGAGGACGACCAGGAGACGATTGTATTCCGCACGGCGGCAGACCAGAACGGCGACGATAAAACTTCATTCGACATTGAGCTGCGGCCGTTTGAGGTTGCCACCTTCCGGGTTGAGCTGAAGTAGAGGCGGAGTGTTGACAATGGAAATTGGACGACGACGATGATGACATGACGATGATGGATGAGGAACGACGAATGGGATAACAGAACGGGGATCCATGAGGGTTTACAAAGAAGACTGGAAGATGTCTTTATTCCTTTTCTTTTTTGGCCGTAGCATTAGTTTTTCGGTTTGTAGTTTTGGTCTCTTTGGACCTATTTTTGGCTTATATCTTTTGGGCTGCTTCACGACCCCCAAATTGGAATGAAGCATTCACTGGCATATAATATTCAAGTGCGGTGTGAAAAAGTGAATCATTTTAATAGACAGACCAACAAAAAAGAAATGCTCATTAAAACTCGCTCATAACAATACTACGACAATATGTGCCGTCTGGTAAAAGACAAAATCTGTGCGTGTAAAAAGTGATATCCTGACAAACGCATGGCCATTCCAATGTACAATCGTATCGTACACTTGCTCTTTTCCAAGCCGTAGTCTCCGCTGCCTACTCCAGCTGCTCCAATGTGTCCTCGACCAGGTGGATCAGCTCGTCGATGTCCGGCCGCTCCGCCGGCTCGACACGCAAACACCGGCGGACAACTTCGCGCACAGGCTCACTGATAGACGGTTCCTCAGCAGCAGCCGCAGCGGCTGCACCAGCTGCGCCGCTCGCGCTCATTCCTGTGCCCGTCCGCTTCGGTGGCTTCGCCTTGCCGCCGGGGCCCTCGTCGGGAAACCGCCAGTCACCGCTCAGCACACAAATCGCCAGCGAGCCACCAGTCTCGTCGGACCGCATCTCAAAGGGCGACTTGCCCACGAGACAGGCAAAGAGCGTGGCGCCCATGGACCAAATGTCGACCTTGGTGTCGATGATGCCGCCGGTCTTAACGTCAAACAGTTCAGGGGCGCGGTAGGGCATGGTGGAGTGTTCGGCGGCGACGTCCTGGGTGGCGATGGCGAGGGAGCGGGAGGTGATGGCCAGGGGGCTGTCGGCGATGGAGCCAAGGTCCATGAGGATGGGGGTCGTACCGTCGTCGGCGATCATAATGTTTCCTAGGCGTAGCAGCGAGGTTAGTCTACGGGGTGCACAATCAAGTTAGAATACGGGGGTGTACACACCTGGCTTGATATCGCGGTGAGCGTAGCTCCGACCAGAGCCAGAGCCAACACGCGGTTCTTCTTCGCCCATGAGCGGACGCTGCTGCTCAGCCTCGAACTCGTCGTCGGCGCCTGCTGTACGGCCATCGCCGCCGTTGCGGGTGGAGGCACCACCAGGTCCACTTGTGGAGGTAGCAGCTCCGCCCGCCGCGCCGCCTGGCACCGTCATGTGCTCGTCGTTTGTGCTGCCGCCGCCGGCCGCTGTGGCCGCACTGCCGCGGTACTTGTGCATCTCCCGCAGTGCATGGCAGATGCCCAAAAACAACTGCATCAGCTGCTTCTCGGGAAACTGTGTGTGGTTCACCAGGTTCGCATTGATCAGGTCTTGCAGGTTGCCCCGGCGGTAGTATGGCAGCACAATGTACACCGTCTTGGCCGGTCCACCGCCGCTGTCGCCAATGTTGCCGCCGCCGCCGCCGCGCCCCGTTCGGTCGCAACAGAATAGTCAATGCTGTGGATGATGCCTTCCGACCGTGCAAACAGCCGGTACGCTTCAACCTCGCGCATGGCCTGCGCGACCGACTCGGCGCCAAAGGGACACCGAATCTTTTTCAGGGCAAACAGCTCGGCCGTGGCATTGTCCTGGACGAGGTAGACGTACGAGAAGCCACCCTCGCCGAGCAGGCGCAAGATCTTGAAGCTGCGGCCATTGACTTTGAGGGTGGGTGTGCTAGGGAAACAGCTGAGGCAGCTGCCCATGGAGTAAACGAGGTCGAGTATCGTGCTGGCCATGGTGATGTGTGTGGAGAAGTGAGGTGGAGGAGGAGGTGTGTCGAAGCGGTAGAGGAGGTTGGAACGGAGGATGTCGATATCGATTCGAGATGCGATGGATGCGTTTGTTGATGATGATGATGTTCGTCTCGCCTTCAATGTCAATTCTCGTGATCCTTTCGATATGTGTTCTTTTGTTTTAAGAGATGTTTTGTTCTGTGGACTCTTCCTTCACACAAAAACACACGTCAGCTTCAACTTTTTTTGGCCGTTGCGCTCGATCCCTCAGCCACGATTTAAGAGCTGCCACAAGGTCCGCAGCAACAGAACAGCGCGATCACCCCCTGCTCTGTCGGAAAGCTGCCTCGTTGCTTGCGTTAGCGTTAACGGGCCAACCCCCCAAAACTGCCCTGCCATGTCTCGGTATTCTGACTAATCGCTGGTCATCACCTGATTCATCACGTGAGTGAACCGCGAGCTGTAACAAGCTGCTGGCAACACGCCGAAGGCCGCATACTCCGGTACAAACTCCACTGAAGCTACAGAAGTACAGGGCCCGAGCTTCTCTTCACGATCTTTTTCAAGAGTTCAACTTCACATCAACTACCACATCCAAGGATTTGTTGACGAAACTACGGTTCAATTCGAGTCTGCGAAGAGCCCTAGATTATATGCTGACATTACGTTCTGCCGCGACCGACGTATCCGGCCCATGGGTGAAAGCACATTGGAAGCCATGATTCTCGAGCACCATCCACAGAAAGTTGAATGAGCTTCCAGTTTTGATAAGTGAAGCTGTCGTCCAGTATTAGTCGACCTCTGTGGTCAGTCGAACTCAGCAGCTCCTTGGGTCGGCAAGAATTGTGGCTTGCATTCCTTGCCCCAAGCCGCGTTGTTCCAGGCCGTCTTCGTCTCTCTCGACACCCACTGTGAGACAACCTTACGGGCACGGCAATCCTCCTGATAGACTGACGATCTCTTCTCTCCCTTTCTTCTATCACGCTCTCTTTCATCCCTCCAGCATCTAGACTTTCCATATGTGTAGATCGCAGCAGGGCAAAGTCACCAAGGCACAGCGTGTTGTCAGCCTTTTATTGTCTTGGCATTTTCGAAAAGCGATATACGGTGTAGAAAAGGGAGTTTGACAACTCGCAAGTCTCAAGCCTCACTCGTATTCAAACGCATTCAACGATTTGACTTTGTCACCCAATCAGAGTTGTATCTCGTCAGATGATGTTATCGGTTTGTGAATGCCGATGACTATGTATCATGGATGTCTGCATTAGTAGCTGCAGACGGACTTTAAATAAGTCTCCTTCAGTTCATGGTGGGTGGCCATTTTCATATAAATAGTATCAAACCTCCCAAGTCGTCAGCAAAGAGCCCACTGGACAAAGCTGTCTTACGACGTGTTAGTTGTTCGCTTGTTGCAACCGTTCCTGGATTGCCCCGTGGAAACTCTTGTGAACTTGTCCCTTGCTTCACTTTTTTTCCTTCTTTCTATTTTACACTGCCCCGTCACATTCAATCAAAACCTTTCGTCCTACTTTGCCTTTCCCCCTCTCCCCTTTTCCCTACTTTGAACCTGTTGCAACGGTTCCTCTTAGTGCTGCGACCGCGAAATGAAGGGGAAACGTTCAACTGCAAATCAGAGGAGACACGTTCGAATGAATGTATTCCATTCTGCACGTGAAAATTAGCCTCCGAGCGAGCTACACACACATATTAATTAACCTCCCACTTTCTCCTTTTTTTTCTCTTAACTCCAACCTGGGGCACGCTTCTAGCACACTTGGCATCCGAGACATCCTCAGCACATGCAAAAGAAGTACGTCGTAGAGACAGTACTTTCTGAATCTCGCCGTTGAAAACGCTTCAGGCCTTCTTTGAGGAAACATCCAGAAAACTGGAGCCCGTTCCCACAATAAGAATCTCGCCAGCATTCATATCCCCTCCCCCCTTTTCCACCCATCTCGTTCGCCTCGACGCTAACAGCAGGTTTTTTTTTTTCTAAATGTAAATCTTGTTGGGTCGATGCCCGCAAACCTTGCACAAAGTGCGAGTGCGAGCCAAAGGCACAGAGTGAGACTCGGTAAGAATGAGCAGACAGCGGCCCGTTGTCTTTTTCGAGGACTTTTTTTCAATTAAAATGCAACACTGCAACGCTGCATCGTCCCATCATACTGTGTACATTTGCCATTGATGCACAACAAAATTGATGGAGGGCACGCATGCACATCTCTAAACTTAATCGCAAGCCTATGCTCCATTGAGAAGGCGTGTGGGAAAGAACGGGAAGTTAGCGGCACCCCGAGTCTTTTGGTGGCGCCGAGAGGGAGGCACTTACATCCCGCTCACATCTTTTTTTTGTTTCGACCTTTTCAATCGGTGGCTTCGTTGATGTAATGACCTTTCATGAGTCTTCACTCCATCCTGTCTGCTAATCTTTGGACGTCTTCGTCAATGCGGCCTCCCTTTGAGGCGTTTCTCATGTCTCAGACCTTTTTTAAAGAGAGACAAGTTCAAAGTCGCCTCCCATTTACATACACTCTTACATCAAAAAATGTACCAAGGACAATTCGTAAACGTACGTCCTTTGTCCTTGGTCTACAAAACTCGTACAGAATCGTACAACATCTTTGTCAGGGCCAGTTGCAAAAAGCCACAGCACAGAATTAATTGCTCCATAGTCTTGCACTCATGGTTTTTTTTTTCTCTACAAACACACCCCCATCACCATTTTGTACACGTACCCTGGGCGATGATCGTCACAAAACGCTATGGGTCCCTAGGGCGCAGCAAAGGTGAACATCTCTCTCAGATACTTTGTTGGCTATGACGAAAGTACATGGAAAAGAGCGTGCGTGTTGCGCTCACACCAGAGCCGAGAGTTTGCGCCCCTGCTAGTACTGCAGAAATAGAGCGAGCGTAATTAACATGTGTGAGTGAGGAGTTTGTCTACCATTGACTTTGTACACTCCGGAGCAATTTCTTGGGAATTATGAGCACGAAGAAACCAGTCCAAAATGCATTACACAACGAATACTCCATACTCCATACTTGCGTTCTCGGGAGATGAGAAAAGAGGAGAAAAAAAGAAATAGAAATAAGGTATCCAGAAGGCGAAAAGGTCCAGACCTTATTTTTGCTTTTGTCTATTCATACACCCTCTCCTCCTGCCCCGGCTTGAACATCGACAACAGGTCTTGGCAGGCCGCGACATCACCTCCTTCACCACATGTTGATCTCCCAAATCTCTTTTTTCTTCCTTACAACGTACAACATTGTTGCTTCCTATACACAAGACGGATTGACAATTCAAACCCGACAACTCAACATAACTGAAATCACATCAGCGAGAATATCACGACACTTGACACACCACATCTTCAACAGTTGGCAGTCTCCATTTCTTTTCCTTCAAACACAGAACAACGACAACATTTACGGGGCGGCCGAGACGACGAGTTCCACTCAACGACACCGTACAAATATATCAGCCACCTGGCCCCCTCTGGGCGCATCTCTCAATACGTACGACGACCTATTCCCCGAGATACCAGCCACTGACGCCCGCGACCGCACCGATGTCATGACGAAGAGATACGGATATATCGTTACGTTTTTGTACTGCAACGGCGCAGGCACAGCGGCTCTTTCTCTACCATTGAATATCACTTCCAGCAGCAGACGGCAAGGCTGAGTGACGGCAACTTCTCACCGCATTTTACCGTCGAAGGCCCTCGGCCGTGGAGAAGGCTTGAAGATATCACGAAAGCCGGTCTCGACTGCATCGCCACATTCATCTACATCCCTTCTTATCATTTTCATCATTCTCCACGATTGTTCATATCACACTTACACGACGTCACGATGCACATCAACAAATACCCACCACGAAAGATGCTTTATCTTTTTCGAAAGCATCGGCCACTAGCATTTTACGCCCGTTACTGATTTCGACCGTCCTCGGTCTGTACCTCGTCGGCCACCTGGCCGTCGGCCTGGCCCGCCTGGTCCTCATCCCATCCACACCCACAATACATGTCACCAGCAGCAAATTCTGGAGGGAAGCACGACAAGACCATCACACTATGGCCTGCAACGACCACCACCAAAGGGTGGCGTCCCGCCCTCAAAAGACATGCTCCGCTACTGGAAGCAACTCCTGCAGGCTATGATGGACCACGGACCGAAAACCATGCAGCAGGTCGTCGTCTGGGAAAGCGTGAGTGACGATGACATCCAGCCAAACCACAAACTCGACGGCTACCGCGAGCGGGTCGACAAAAATCCACCTGCCCGACGACCTCAAGGACGCCATCAGGCGGGCCATACCGGCTTTGTACGGGCGGCACGTAGTCTAGGACAACAGCTTCCATACGCCGGCAAGACGTTTACCAGCAGGGTCGAAGATGCCGAGGCGGAGGCCCAAGCGCGCGGCGAAAGAAGAACAGCGGAAGTTTAGTGGCCGGGACAGTTGCAGCACAAAAGTGTTGGGCGGCAAGGTGCAGGCCACGGGCTCCTGACAGTGACAAAATCGAGCTCCAAAGCCACAGCGACAAAGGCAGCAGCGGCAAACAAACCACAAGGCAAACAAGCAGGAAAGCTGGTAAGCCTACTTCCATCCGATGCTGCGGCCCCTACCCGCGGCATCGTCATGACGGCCGGTGGGCAATACGTCGGCATTGCCGTCACCTCCATTCTTATGCTGCGCCGCAACGGCTCCCAGCTGCCTGTCCAGCTGTTTCTGGACAGCGACAGCGACTACGATGCCGCATTGTGCGAAAGTGTGCTGCCAGCACTCGGCACCGAGTGTCACATCATGCAGCGCTTCTGGGAGACGACGCCCTGGATGCCGCAGCTGGCCAGGTTCCAGTTCAAAGTGTTTTCCATTCTTTTATCCTCCTTCCAGGAGGTCTTGTTCTTCGACGCCGACTGCTGGCCCATCCACAACCCGACACTTTGTTTGAGGCGGCGCCCTTTACTACCCACGGCTCGTCACTTGGCCCGACTTTTGGCTGTCGACGACGGCCCCCGTACTCTACGATATCCTAGATATCGCTCCGCCCCTACTTACAGAGCGCCGCAGCTCCGAGTCTGGCGTCCTGCTATACGACAAGGCCCGCCACGGCACGAGCCTTATCATGGCCGCCTACTACAACTTTTACGGCCCAGCCATTATTATCCTTTGTTGTCACAAGGTGCCATTGGGCAGGGCGACAAGGAAACTTTCTTACACGGGCCATGGTCATGGGCAACCCCTTTTATGCCGTGCACACCCAAATCGGCATCTTGGGCCGGTGGATCAACGGGACCTATATCGGTGCCGCCATGCGCCAGGCCGATCCTACCGAAGACTACCGGCTCGTGGCGGATGGTGAGCGCGGTACGCTCCCTTCACACCAAAATCGTCCATCGCAGCTCATGCCACGCTCCGACAAAATGCAGCACTTGAACGCCCTGCAAGACCGCAACGACAACTCGGGCGTCCACGCCCGCTGGATGTTTGTCCACCACAATCTGTTCAAAATCGACCTGCGCCACTTGGCCAAATCGATGCGCGGCGTCTACGCCTACAACGAAGACGGCGCCCTGTCGCGGCTGTGGCAGGTCGACGACGACTTCAACCGGGACGCCGGCTACGATGTCGAGCGGGCCATGTGGGACGAGGTGCGCGGCGCGCTGTGTACGCACACGTTCATGACGAGCCGGGAGTGTGCTGACCTACAGGCATACTACAAAGTGTTTTTCCAGTAGATGGCTGTTTGGGCGGGCGTATCATATTTCTTTTCATTACTGTTCTTTATGGGTTATTTGGGTATACAGGTTTACACGGGCTTACACGGGTTTGGAGTCTTGGTGTTTATTGTTTTCAGGAGTATGTTCTTGTCAAATACACGGCTGCTATTACTTTATGGCCGTTGGTTCAGCGATAGATTTTGAGTCGAGCCATTCTCTTGATATATATATTTGACTGCTGCTCGGGTCTCGACGATGAGTTTTTATGACAGTTGGTGTGCAATAGATATTGTACATCGGTGTACGATACCGGCTTTCAATGGACATATGTGGGTATTCTGTATCATCATATCATGTTATTACACGTGCACATACTTTTGTAGGACGTCCAGATATCAAACAGTTCAATGTAATACTAACATCACGGTCTTTCCCTCGACATGTCGAACGCCCTTTCAAAAACATTTGCAACGTCCGTATATTATCGAATCTCCTCCCTGATCCATATACAATACGGCGTCGCCTTGTACGACCATGCTCCAATATCAAGTGACCATAATGGCTTCGTCGGCCCAGATGACATGGGAATTGACTGAAAACCACTTTTACAAAAGTACGGGGAAGAACGGTCACACAGAAACACGCCACGGCGGTAACAGCGTGTCTGTACGCCGAGCAACTGTCATATTTATTGCCTGTCGTCTATATATTGTCTTTTACAGTTGACCTTGTGATACGTGGTTGTGTTAAAACTTCTTAGACAAAATGTTAGACATTGTCTTCACAAGTTTTCACGATTGGACACTTAGATGAATTAAAACGTGAAAACATTCAAAACTTAAAAAAAAAAATACACAGAAAAAATACAGATGACATAGAACTACACTAAAATAGTAAATAGAAATATAAGATGACATTTTCAATCCTACTTCCATTATTTTTGTTTGTACATGCTGAAGTTTCTGTCGAGATGAGGTCGGATGTGAGTATGAGAGTGAAGCTCACGTGAGCAGTGTCTCAGCAGGTAACGTGACCACGCGTAGCGTTGTTCCCCCCCACCACTTGTTTTTGTTTGGTTCAGTGCTCCAAAACGCGCTGCGCGACTTTTGGAGGGTGTCGCACTGTACGTCATTTGTTTACTTTTCTGCACTTGCTACAAAACACAACAAAAATTGGGATGATTATGCCTTTGCATTCAACCACCGAAATCCAAAACGTCACGACACACAATAACCACGATGAAAACATTGAAAACAGGGAACCAATACGATGCATCGGCAAAGCTAAAAGGGTCGCATCGAGATTGGGAGGTTTTAGAGCAAGGAAAGACAAAAGAAGCGGTGAGGGGTAGTGAGAAGAAAGTCGGCTGAGCAAAAAAAGATAGCGCAGAAAGTAAACAAAATGGAAAGACGAAAATCGAAAAACGAAAAGCCGAAAGACCGGCGCTACGCCGCGAGTTTGCATCAGCGCATAGCAAGAGCACCACTCACACTTCTTCTTGACCCTTTTTTTGAGTTTGACGCCCTGATACCATCCCTTGCAATTACGTCGTAGGTCTCTTTTCTCTTTTGCTTTCCCCTCTTTCTCCGTTGCGATGCGAAAAGCCGAAAGAAAAAGAAGAGGAAGAGAAGGAATCGATGGAGAGAGAATCAGAAAAACAACGCATCCGGCAGCTCGCAGGAACAGCCTTCCAGACGCACCAGACGCACGGTTGTTTCCAACTTGTCAATAGCCTCTCTTTCTCTGTTCCATTGAAATAAATAGATCACTTACGGGATCATGTGTTTGTTTGAGATGGCTGTTTCGGGTACACAAGGGAAGGATGCATCAAAGAGGGGCGATGGGCTGCAAGGAAGAGAAGAAGGATGCAAGGCAAGGCAAGCTCGGCGAAGAGAGAAGGAGGGAGAGGGAGATAGAGGCTTTGCCTGTTTTTGTCAGCTCTTTGTTGCCATCGTCGAGAGATCCTTCGACTGCCCATCCCGGGCGGGGTTGATGTGCATTGAGGCACTGTGCCTTGTCTTGTGGTGGTGTGGTGGTGTGTGCCTGTCAGAAATAAGTGCGCGCCAGAAATCAACAAATCCGGCGATGTACGTGTAGGCTCGGAAGGGTACACACCAACAGGAGTCAACAACGTAATGAGCGCGGGACCATCCTTTACCATTGAGACTGTCTAATGACTGTTCAGTGACCATCGACCATCCATGATTTCTATTTTCAAAACACACTTCACACCACCCTTTGAGCTGCCCCTGTCACTGACAAACCATGCGCTTCATATCCCCCGCCCGTGGCTCAGCCCGTCCACCGTCGTTTGGGACGTTTTTAGCAGGACAAGGCAAGGCAGGAACGAAGGACAAGGGCAAGGAAGCAAGTTTCGCACGAACGCATGTGAGCATTGAAAGTCGGGCAGCGTTTTCCTGAAAGGACAGGCATCCTGCTATGCTCAAAACTACGGACAGTTTTTATTTCTATGAAGTCCGGCTCAAGGACAGTTTCTACGAACAGTTTATCCTGGGAGCCGCATCTCCCGAAACATGGCAATACCTGGCCGGGGCCTTGTAGAGGCCCTTGCGGGTGTTCCTTGAGAGCGTTCCTTGTACTTCTCGTAAAGCTGTTCATATGCATGCATTTTGCAAAGAACCGGGGACGGCCAACAACAGGTTCGTAACGATGGGCTAAAACAAGAGGGCGGGCGGTCGAGCGAAAAGAAGAAAAGAAGAAGCGAACAAGCGGGAGAAGGGATAAAGAAGACGATCATGCATGCACATGTGCATGCATGCAATATGCAAAGTCAGAGATAGAGAGAGAACGTGAAGAAAAGACGCAAGGGATACAGCGAGGAGAAAGAGAAAAACGAGGAGGACAGGCTCCGTCGCCCCGTGCGCACGCGTTTTGGCAAGTATTCCGAGTGTTTTTTTTTTTTGTTGCAATGGTGTGGCACGCAGAGACAGAGAACGCGGGCCACGCCGGCACAGGAATGTAGACACGGGCGGCAAAGCAACACGTCGGGGAGGGACGACAGAAAAGCAAGACACGATAGACATACAATACTTCGTAGACATCTCGACCGACAGGACACCTCCTTGATCGGGCAAGCTGGTCGCGCGCTTGCCGCCTGTTGTATCTGTCGTCTGTCGATATCTGTCTGGGGAAGAATGTGTCTGAATGGGCTCCAAAGCTCCGACGTGAAATATGCCCTGTATCGCGGGTATGTCTCGATGTCTGTTTTTCATCTCGTCCCCGCGCCTACAAAAGTCCCCTTATTTCTCGTGGCTGTCGATTCGGCCTCCAACATTGCGGCCATTCCAGAATCCTTGTCTTGTTTGACCTCGGCCTTGCCCGTTCGGTCCCTATTTTTACGAAGACGGCAAATTTTTAGATTTCTCAGATTCTCAGCCTTCTGCCAAAAAAAAGTACAATAGTGAGCGAGGTAAGCTCCGAGGAACGCCTCCCTAGAGTCGAGGAAGGATCAATATCGGCCAAGAAAATAGACAGTACGACGTATTGGTCTCAAGGCTCGGAGCTTTTGCAATAGCAATTGAGACACGGCGAGATATGGAAAAGGCCTTGAGGTACGGATCTCAGTGTACCTGACAATGAGAGGACCAAGTCACGGAAGTCTATGAAGTCACTGCAAGTACTCCGTAGATCAAAAGTCACTCGAGTCGAATCCAAGTTCCCGAGTCGCAATAACTTTCTTGTTTTGCATTGGGAGCATCGAACAACAGAACAGGGACAGGGCATTGCCCCTCTTTCTGACAGCTTCAGCTTTGATGTTCCCTGTTCATGTTGGGTGCTCGCTGCTAGGATTCTTGTCCCTGAGTAGAAAAAAAGAAAACATACGACCAAAAGCGGAAACCGAGGTCGAGACAGAGCGAGAACGACGAAAAGTGTGTGCGGGAAGTGTGTGCGTGAGAAAGTGTCCGCTTTCCAAAATCCTTCTTGCACAGCCCGCCTTATGGAGGCGGCAGGGATACTTTTCAAGTGACGAAAGGACACTTCTGGGCTCTGGTTCGCCCGCCATACGACGGTGAATTTTACGGTGCACTGAAAGGAGGATAGTGGTGGTGAGGGAAGACCGCAAAGAAAAAGAGAGAAAAGAGTGAAAAGAAAGAAAAACCCCACCACCCCCATAGCTGCCGGGGCGACGAAGAGCAAGAAAGGGAGGGGAAGGTCACAAAGGAGGGGGAGTTTACCAGGGGAGCTCCATCCTTTCTCCTGCAAACCCTGCAACGCGTCCTTTTTTCTCTTTTCTTTTCCCGGTCCGAGCTGCACCAACAGGGGAGACTCTTGACGGAAGGGGAAGAAGGGGGGGAGAGCATGCAGGAGAAGTGGACGAGAACAAGAAAGACAAGACTTTACGAGACGCAGGATACTGGAGACAACATGCAGGTACTTTAGATACTTTTTGTCTCCCATCTGGTCCCTCAACTTTGTATGTGTACGGAGTACACAGTAGATGTTGACTTGACTGGTGGGGAGTCGATGGAGATATCTCCACTGCAATCGTTTTGATGCATGCCAGAAATGTTCGTCCACGTTACGACTTGGAGAGGGCAACTGAAAGAAGAAAGAAGCTTCATTTTGGCTGCGTGTCTGGCAAAGACAGATTGGCGAAAACGAGCGTTGAATGGAGTACCTTTGTATTGAGTACCGTGTAAGATATCTTCTCTCCACGGCAGTCGTAGAAAAAAAACAAGGCTCTGGCCGACATTCCACGGCCGACAATTGACGCCGCAGCGAACCGGAATGGCGTTCCTCGTGCATTCTCTTTCCAGTGCCTTTTTTCTAGCACTGTCCGACAGCCTTTTTGCCGTAGGCCTTTTTGTGGTAATGTGCCTGTCAATCGAATTCGAATCGAGTTTGTATCACACAATATCTCGCTGCATCGAGCATCCCGTCATCTGCTCACCGCCCATCGAGATTGCAGCCGTGCTGATCCCTACAGTTTACAGTTTGGTGAAATTTTCAGACGGGCGGCTTGCCTGTACCTTTTTTGACTTGCTTGTTTGCTTTTTCCCGCGCGACTGGAGCTGAATGACATGAAGACTTGAGAGAAAGAAAAAGAAAAAAAGAAAGAAGAAAAGCATGGATGGGATCCTCTTGGAGTGCCCGGCGCTACGACGGACTGGGAAGGCTGGCCTTGCTGAAAAAGGGAAGAGGAATTGAGCAAAATGGACAATAGATTCAGCAGAAAAACTCCGATCCAGGTAAAAGCCAACAATGGAGATGAGCAGAGCAAAGGAAAAGGTGGAAATGCTTATCTTGTTCGAGTCGAGCTGACATCACTGGCTGGCAAGAGCGTGTGAGTGGACAGAGTACGGCGCTAGGGGCGTTCAGGTGGCTCCAGCGGGCCACAGCAACCGACCAAGCCCACACAGTACAGCAGCTACACCTTGGACGGAGGAATACGCTGGGATTCCTGGGGAGCCGTCCCTGTAATAAAGTTACTGGAGACACCTGGCAACCACGTTTCGCCGCTTATTGCTGGGCTACTACTCAGTACAGGTGGTGTGCTACGGCACACAAGGCGCACGACCACTGTATCTCAGTGGCACACGCTTTTTTCAGTGTTCTCGTATTATCGACACACACTGGCGGACTGGCTTAGCTCGGCGCGACGGACGCGCCGCCCCTCTTTTACACCAAAACAGCTTTATTTACTTTCGCGTCGCACGCGAGCCAACCAGAGTGCAGGAAATCAAGGTCACGTCAACTCCGAGCCTAGGAGAGCAACAAGAGAAAAAAGCGTGAAAAAGAGCGACGAAGCAAAATCAGAAAGGACAGCGCCAAAAAACAGGGCAGTAAACAGCAAATGGGATCTCGCAAACGGCCATCATCGACAAATTGTCAAAAAGGACAAGAATATCAACTTACTAAAAGGACACACACACACACACACACACACACACACAACTCAAAAAGAACCACGGCGCGTCCATGCTGGTCTTGGTCTTGGTCTCGGCCCCTTCTCATCTGCCCATCTGCCCCGTCTGCCGTATCCGGCACTCTTATCCTGAATGAAAGACATTTCGTCTCCATTGTCCCCATCGAATGTCCGTTGGTTTCTTTGGGTTCTTTGGTTTCGTGGGTTTCTTCACCTCCCTTGCATCTTCGTTTATTACATGCCCATTTTTGGAGAGCTCTGGTCCTCTTTCTCTTCGGCCCCGTCTTTTTGCCCCTCTTGTCTCATAGCTATTGGCCGTGTTGGGTCTGCTTCTGGCTTTTCTTGGAGACCTTTTCATTTGGAGACTCTTTTCTTTCTGTGACTTCATCTCGGCCGTCATCTGCCCGGGGGGCGGCACACCTGGCCCAAGCTCCTTTTGTTACCTTCTTCTCCCTTTTCAAGACACTGCGTTGCAACTGGCTGCAACAGATTGCAACAGATTGCAACAGACAGAGTGCGTGAAGCTTGTGCACACGGCACGTTCCTTGTCCTTCTCCATTCCTCAAAAGAGATGAGAGATGAAGGGGCCCCTTTTTTGCCTCATACCGTTCAACGACCTTGCAAGACCTTGTCCTCCGTGGTCGCATGAGAAAAAGCTCTCCGTGTTTGGTTGGCACTCTTTTGGCTTGCAATTGCAACGTGAGCGGTCGTGCAGTCTCCAGTTTCTACGACGTACAATACGGAGGAATACTCCGTACTATGTCTCTTCTCTTCTTTATTCCATACGAGTGCAATGTGCTCCGTCGTATTGACTTTTTCTCTTCTGTTTGATTTTCATACTTAGTCGTAGGTCAAGCGGAGTACTGTATCGTGCAGCATGCAGCACATCGAGTGGCTCTGAGTCCCTGTGCTCGTTTCTATTTCGTCGTTTTCGTTTCGTGCAACGCTCTCTCCTTTCCTTGCACCCGCTATTTTACTGAGTACATCATGTTATCGTGTGTGCCGTTACGTTTGTTCGGATCGGAATTTGACCCTCTTCTTGCGAACGTACGTTGACCCTCTTTGCATTTGCAGACCCTCTCTCGATTCATTGCACATCGTATCGTGCTTCCATCGTGCATGCATTGGTGTACATATCTACTTCTGGCATACGATACGGTATCGTTCTTGATCGGTCAAGGCCGTTGCGCGATTCGCTGCTATTGAGGCATGCTGTTTCGACAAAATTCAATAGATTCAATAGCGCTTCGCACCAAGTCCCAAGGGAGGCTCCTTCGCAAGTCGAGTCCAGCTTGGTCCACTCCGGTCTGGCCAAGCCATGTCCGCTATGTCCACCAAAAAAAGTGACGGCACCCGGGAAATGGCGTCGTAGTCATTCATATCTTCTCATCTTTTTCTGTCATTTCTATTTTTCTCACGGCCAGGCCTGGAAGGATCAAGATTTCGAAACAAGGGCGACCGGGGTCGACTCTCCGATGAGGAGACGGAGTGAAATCTGAGAGACTCACTTGAGATGGACACGGACCAGCTTTTCGACTTTTACGTGTCTTTGCCAGTTGGCAGGTCCACATTTGCCGCCAGGGAGAGAGACGAGAAATTGGCCTGCCGACGACTGGCGCGAGCAAACCCATGAAAAAAAAAAGACCAGGGCAGCCGGTTGTGGTTAGAGTGGCATGTCTACGGCGGCTGAAGTTTTCTCAGCTCGTGGAAAAGGACTCCAAGAAACGAGAGCAAGAAAATGCCGTAAGATAAGGACAGGCGGGCGCGTGAGTTTTTTGGGGAGAAATTGTTAGCACAAGAGAGGAGAGATGACGACAAGCGCCATCGCCGGCGCTGTTTGTTGGATTGCGACCGGCAAGAAAAAAGGTGGAAGAAGAGAAGTTGGCTGGGTCTTTTCCCCATTTCCGTGGACTTTTGTCGTCTCTCTCATCGTGTCTTGGGTCTCGCATGTGTCTTCAGCTGGCTATTGAAGACTGATGTGCACCACAAACCCTATATCGGGGTTGGTCGTTGGGCCTTTCGTCTTATGTCTTGGTATTTTCTGGATATTTTCTCTGGGTCTTGTTTGACGGTCTTGATCTTGACACTGCATATTGACATACGAAAAGTGACTGTCATTGAATTCTCGCTTACCATTCCCACTCTCCTTTCTCACCATATCCTCTTTTTCGTCTTCTTTTTTCTTTTCTTTCTGCTGTAGCGTCTTTCTTCGTCAGTGATCGTCTCTCCCCATCCAAGACCTGTACCTCTCGCCTGGCATTTGGCTCCAGCACGACATCGCGTGCTTCCGCGCAACAATGCCAGCTCACGTTCACATTTCATGACAAGAGCTGATCGATTTTTGGGGCGTTTTTGCGTATCTGGGAGGATCTTGGCTTGGTCTTGACTTGGTCTTGAGCTTGGGCTCCATTCTACAGTGGAGTCGCCCTGGAGTCGCGCGATACAGCGCTACTTACAGTACGTACCTCTGTTGCTATGGGGTCGCCCTGCCGCCCGCCCTACCGTTTCTCCGCCGCAGCGCTTACGGGCCCCCAGGAGACGGCGCTAGGAAACGAGAAAACCTTGTTGGCGTTGTTGCATCTGTCTCTTACGAAAGTATTTCAGTTCTCCATATCGTCCTCTGACCTCTCAGAGGGTCAGACCCCGCCAAGAATCAGGAAGCGGGCTGGCTGTGTCGAATGTTGGAAGGCTGTATCACGCTGCATCTTCCCTGTATTTTCCTTGTAATACATCCCGTAGTGTGCCGTAGTGCGCCGTAGTCAGGTACCCAACTATCCTAACAACCCTGCCAGGGGGCGGCCAATCCGCTGTCAGCTGCTGTCTGGTTCGCCAAACTGACCGAAGGTGGCCTCCACGACCTCCACTGCCACTGGGTGGCTCTTCCCGCCCTGTTGGCTGGTCGCGGTTGCCGTCTTCGGTCGTCGTGGTTGCTCGTCGCTCATCGCTCGTCGCCATGGTCGCTCCTTCCCTCTCAGCCTCTGTCCCCTGTACTTCTGATCTCCACCATTTTAGGCCTGAACGCAGGTGCGACTTGCAGTCCCCCGAACCGCTGCTGCATTGCATATGCAGCCTGTTTTTTTGGGGACTGTCTTTTTTTTGCTCACTGACTTTCAAAAGTTCTTCTGTGACTCCGTACTTGCACGATCTCCCCTGACAACCTACTCCTCTTTTTTCTCTTCCCTCTTCTTTTCTCACCAACGACCGCAAGGTGTGTGACACTTTTGCGAAAAAGAAAAGGAAAGAGCGCAGAGACAAAACCACAGAGAATCCGGAACGGGAAGCTACGACGGTACAAAGTACTTCGTTTGCCATACTTCTTGCATGTCATAGCACGCCCGCCGACCATCCGCCGACTAGAGAGGGAAGCAGCGACACGCCCGCCTGCCGAAACGAGACGGTACAGATACTGAACTTCGTGTCATACTGAAAACCAAGTTCCACACCGAACAGACGTGCAGATCTTCGCTGCTTCGTGCCTTCCCTTTGTCTGTCTCTCTGCCTCTTTCCTCTTTCCTTGTCGTTTGCCTCCTGCCTCTTTTTCCTCTTTTGTCCTTCTTTCCTTCCTGTTTTCTTTTCTTTTGTTCTTCACCTCACCCACCTTTTCTTTCTTTTCTCCCCCTCCCCACTCCGCCTCTCGCTTCTCTCTTCTTTTTCTTCCATCGTCGGCCCCATCTGGTCTCCTCTCTCGCCGCCCTTGCTTGACGTCCTCTCTCTCTTCCCACTATCACATCCCCTCTTCCGCCCTTTGGTCTACGGTTGCTCGGTGCAACAGCTCCAACCAATTGTTCCACCATTTGGCTTCACCTTCACCTTCTTCTACCCACTACCTCCCCTCCACACTTCTTCTTTTCTCTCGGGTGTTCCTTCCTCACATATCGACGACTTCATATCTCGACATCCTCGACACTCGACACCTCGCCGTCGACTACTTCGCCAACCCGTCCCTCGATATCACGACATCGACGACGGTCCTCGACACTCTCGACACTCTCGACACTTTTTGATATCACATCTTTCCCACGGCCGTCTCCTCACCGACGACCTCACACGACATCCGACTTTGTCACTGGTCCTTGTCCATGATATTTGATTCTACGTCTCTCCTACCGCCACGATTCCGACTTCACACGACCATCTCAATGTCGACAGGTACAACGGCTCTTTAACACTCTCCGTCCCATCCCCCTCCTCCGCCCGCCTTCCTCTCTCGCATACGTGTTCGCAGGACCGACCACGAGGATATCTTTGAACGACGACGCAGAAAACGAACGACGACTAATATCACCCCTCCTCATCCATATCCTCGACTCGCCTTTGTCCAAAAGGCGCCGACTCTTTCACGCTGCATTAATCCAGTAGTCGACGTTGGTCAGGCTTTCAACGGCCTGATCAACTCTCTCTTTTTTCACATTTCTCCATCCTCACTTCATCATGGAGACCTCCTCGCCTCTGGCCGCTATGCACCGGCCAGCGGCACCCTTTGGCAAGCGGGACCTCTTCACCAACCTGCGAGTCCGTCTGTCCCCCGGCAAGCCTCGCAGCAATGGCCGTGGCCTCAATGGTTCCGGCAACGGTGGTGCGTTTAGCATCCGCGACCAATTGAACCAGGAGTGCTTCGGTCCCGTCCACGGCTCATCGCCTGCCGGCTCTCTGGCGGCTGACCTGTGCCAGAACTTCTCCATTGGCGAAGAAAACAGCCCTCGCTTTCCCACGCCCCGCCGTGCTCTCTTCACAACCACCTGCCACTCCCTCAAGGCACCGCCATTGGTCTCCTCGTCCCCTCTCCCCGTCGAAGCCCTCATGGACATGACGCCCGTGCCCAAGAAGGTCGTCGCTGCCTTTGTGGCTGCCGAGACCGGAATGATGTCTTCCATGTCCTCTCCGGCCTCTCCCTGCCCGACGAACAACAACGACCAGAACGACGACCAGATGATGCTTGAGTCGCCCTGCCCACCACAGCCTGCCGCAGCTGCACCTGCACAGGCACCCGTTGCTTCTTCAGTACCAATAGCCTTGGAGCCGTCGAGAACCCTGGCCAGTGCTCTTGAGTATGTTTGGAGTCCCACCTGTCGTAGTGTATGCCAAGTTCTCACCCACTAACAAATACAGACGTAGAAAGTTGCCGCGGAGAGCTTCGCTCACCCGTGCCAAGGGTTACTCCTTTGCTGGACCGACCCGCATGCACTCTGACAACCAGCTGCCCTTCTTCCGCTTTGGGGAGAGCCGTCCGCCACCACCCGCTCCCAGTGCCTCATCATCCTCCCTCTCCCTGTCCGAATGCTTTCAGGAATCTCCGCCGCAACCCGCGGCGTCACAACCTCTTTGCTGAGCGTCGGCCCCAGTCCTCTCACAGCCCCTGTGCCAATGCCAGTGCCGTTTCTGGCTCTGGTGTCGGTGGCCCGATCCGCTCGCGGCCGTCTTTCGTCTCGATGAGCAGTGCCGGCTCTGCGTCTAGCTCGCGTACCGCCTCGCCCATCAACGGCCACATTCGCCGCCAGTCGAGCTCCTTTGTTCGCCCCCGGAGACAGTACCGTCGCTCACTGAGCATGTTCGAGAACCCCATTGACATGATGAAGCCCAAGCGTGATGAGGGCGCGGGTGCCGGTGCCACTGCACCGTCTGGCCTGCAGCCCTCTCTGCTGACTTCCGTCATGGACACTGATGAGGTCGCCAACGCTCCTCAGATGCCTGCTCTGCCCCACTTCTTCCCCGAGGGCCAGAACGACTCCATCCCCCGCATCGACCGTGCTACTCTGCTGCGTGTTCTCGACGGCCAGTTTAACGACTCCTTTGACAACAAGCTCATCATTGACTGCCGCTTCGAGTACGAGTACGAGGGTGGCCATATCAACGAGGCCATCAACTACAACGACAAGGATCTGCTGGCTACGCACCTGTTTCGTGCCTCCAACCCGACTGACGGCTCGGCGGCGCCGCTTGAGTGCCGCGGTCGCACTCTCATCGTGCTGCACTGCGAGTACTCGGCCCACCGTGCACCTCTCATGGCGCGCCACATTCGCGCCGAGGACCGTGCTGTGAACGCCGAGCACTACCCTCGCCTGTCTTTCCCCGAGCTGTACATTCTGGATGGTGGCTACAGCGGCTTCTTTGGCGAGCACCCCTGCCGCTGCTACCCCCAGGCCTACGTCGAGATGGATGCCGCCGAGCACGCTTTCGCCTGCGAGCGTGGCATGGGCCGTCTGAAGCAGAACCGCAAGGGTCTGCACCGCGCCCAGACTTTCGCCTTTGGCCAGCACGATGCTAGCCCGACTGCCGCAGCTGGTCGTGGCGCTTCTCTTCTCGGCCAAAAGTCCTTCCAATTCAACGACGTCTCCTCGCCCACCGCGCCTGGTCGCAGTGCGAACTCGTCCAGCCTGCTGTCGCTGGACTCATCGCCTGTGCCTGCCATGGCCCTCGGCTTTGGCTCGCCCATTCTGGGCACTGACCGTGGCCACGCTCGTCGCATGGCATCGTACTAGTCATGACGATGACCTGCACACGCCCCCACGCACTTCTCATGATAACCACAACCACCTTCTCTGTTTTTGTCCTTTCTTGTCCCATGATTCCCATGAACTTTTTATCCTTTTTGTTTTGTTATGGAACATGCGGTGTACAATAATGTCCGATCTTTTCTTTCCTTTTTTGTCTCTTTTTCTTTCTTCTTTTTTGGTCCTTTCTTGACCCTTTCTTTTGATCCTTTTTGATCCTCTTTTACTACTACTACCACTTTCCTTTTTCTTCATTGGCGTTTTCAAAGCCTGCATCATTACATTTTTGACTTTTGAGGTATTTCTTGTTTGTTTTTCATTATCATCTTTTTTGAAAACCTTTCTTGCTTCTTGCCACGGAGTTTGGCTCTCGGCCTGTGTATTATCATCTTTTTTTACTCCTTCTACCCCTGCATTCTGTCTGCATTTTCGGGGAGAGCACCACTACATTGAGATTCATCATCAGCATCATCAATTCATTTTTACCTACCACCACTGCGTTCCAGCCTAGCCTTTGCTTTATGCTTTTGCCAGCCTTGTTTGCGTTTCTTGCCTGCCTGCATGCATGTGCCCTCTCTTGCTTCGTCTTTCTTTTGCGGCTCGACCACATTTTACACTCCTTTAATACTTAATCCCACCACCGTTGACATCGAGTCGCCGACGACGATCCACCATCGACACGCACGAACAAAAAGCTCAAGAGCAATTAATACAACACGCGAATCTCGCAACATCCCACGCCCATACAAGAAAAAGCATCCTCGAGCGTTTCTCAGCATTTTCAACCACCACCAGACTTATCAACGTCTCTTAATACATTCCTTTCATGATATAGCCCTGCCTTTTGCATTGTTATTACATTCCCTTGCATCGCATTACAAGTTGTCAAACTCAAACTCCTTGCTCTTCCATCCCGTTGACACCCATACAAAGTCGACACTAATAGAGGAGGAGCAAGGAGACATCTATTTGGCACGACTATACCCGAGCATTGTTTCGCTTTCTTTACCCTTACATCGCCATTACTCCTTTTCCTTGTTTTCGCATTGTACATATTTACAACTTTTGCAAAGCATACATCACTGCCCATTGTTTTAATCACAAAAAAGCATTCGTGGGAGGAAGAGAAAGGGGAGGCCTTTGAAGCGAAAGAGACTAATGTTGCGGAAGACCAATTGCTTGGGGGTGGATATGTTGGAGGGAAAAATAAGCTCCAGTAGTTGTGATCTGGTTGTTGAAAAAGATGGAAGACTTTTTGCGGATACCTTTTTCTTGTTTGCTGTTTCTTTACTTTTTTACTTCTATTCTTTTTTTGGGAGCCTCTTTTCTTTCTGGAAGGATGCTTCATTGATACCTTTTGACTTTCTTTTCTTGTTCTTTCTTCTCTTGTTCTTTTTCTTCTTGTTTGCGCTTTCTGGCTCCTTGAAACTCATTTGTTTACTTTTTTCAAAGGCTGTTGTACGAGTGCGCTGGTGGGTAAAGAAATCCAAACCAAAAAAAATCATTCAATCAAAGTTGGCATCGTGAGCGTCGTAGAACTGACGATGATATTGATTGTAAACGTAGTCTTTGTCAGTGTAAGTGATGAGAATTTCTTGCAGACGTCAAGAAAGGAATGCGCACGGCTGGTTGCTGTCCCGTTGCCCATGACATGACGTTCGGATATATGCATACTATGCACGTAAGAGTAGCACCTTGCATGACTAAGCGACCATACTTGACGCTAGTAATTTGCGACCTTTGTGAGAAAAGGCTGCAAGGCTGGATGGAGCTGCGACGCGACATGGAAACCTTTTGTGAAAGCTTTGAACGTGTAGAGAACAACTCATCGTCCTGACTCGACAACTCATCGATATATTTGACAGCTCATCGAGACTCATAAATCAAGGACATGATAAGGCATCGATGACACCAACACACCGACCTTTTATCCCGGTACCCCTTATTGCATCACATCTTTGATTTTCTTGTCATCCTCCGAACATCTCGACACAGCTTCCGATCATGAATGCGACAGTTTAAACATCCATCATCTTCATTCTCGTATTTCCTAGGAAGCCAACTCATTTATCAGCCGACTCAGAGGTCAGCATATTACTCCTAAATTGAGAGAACAACACGTTGCCCATACGTATTCTCAACCAGCTTCGTCTCGACTTGACAAGCTCACTCTCACATACTCACAATGTCGTCTAAACTGTAAGGAACAGTGTCTCTTCTTTATTTCTGTTTACTAACCTCCTTATTCTCCTCTCATTTTACCTTGCGCACCCAGACCCAAATATCTTTATCGCATACCCCGCTCCTCTCTCACTTCACAGCTCTCCCTCTCTCTCTCTCTCTCTATCTCTTGCACCCTCTCGTCTCATCATTCCTCGACACCAACGCTCTTTTAGAGCTTCACCTTCTACACTTCACATCCTTATTTCACATTTAGCCATCATCACACGTCGCATCATATTCATTTGACCCCGCTGCCTACATTTTATCATGTATCCCTCACATTG
The DNA here is from genome assembly GCA_016097105.2 of Sporothrix variecibatus. NCBI lineage: Eukaryota > Fungi > Ascomycota > Sordariomycetes > Ophiostomatales > Ophiostomataceae > Sporothrix > Sporothrix variecibatus. The sequence continues at coordinate 1,480,529 of JADMNI010000007.1, read as the reverse complement.
GTCACCTCCGCGGTGCCGTGCTCGTCGCTCCCGCTCTCGTCGTGCTCGTCAAGTTGAGATCAAGACGTGAGGCTTACCTGACGTCACTTTGCACTTATTCTTCTATCTAATGCTTCACACTCCTATTGTGACATCTTGCTAACATTTCCCTAGAATCGTCCTCGGATCGGTCAACGGTCAATTCGCCGCCGCGTTTAAGAAGCTCGGCGCGCTCCACGCCAAGAACCAGTTTGCCTGCTGCATCGCCACGGGCAATCTTTTCAACGAAGACGACGACGATGACGAGCTTGCAAAGTTGTTGGCGGGCGAAATCGAAGTGCCCGTGACGACTTATTTTACTGTCGGCACACGCCCCTTCCCTGCACGCATTACCAAGCAGCTCGAAGAGGCCGCGCAGAGTGAGGACGGCGAGGGCAACGAGATTTGCCCGAATCTGCACTACCTCGGCAAGCGCAGTGTGACCAAGACGGCTGAGGGCCTGCGGATTGTGGCACTGGGTGGACTGCTGGTGGAAAATGACGGTGAGGCGTCGGCCGATGGCATTGTGCGTGCGGGTCCTTCGACGGATGCGTGTTTGCCGTTCCACTCGGTTGCTGATGAGGCATCTCTGCGGGGTGCACACGGGGCCGACATTTTGTTGACGGCTATCTGGCCGCGCGGTATTCTGAAGGGCTCAGCTCAAACAGTGTTCCCCGAGGGTTCGGGTCTCGATCCATCCGAGTGATCCCTTCGAGCGAGGGTCTTGCTGATCTGGTGGCTGCATTGCGCCCGCGGTACCACTTGACGGCATCCCCAGACGTGTTCCAGGGGACGAGAAGTCGACCTTCTTTTACGAGCGCGAGGCTTTTTTCCACCCGGAGCGGCCCGACTCGTCGCACTCGCTCGCTATTGATGTGACCCGATTCCTTTCCTTGGCCACGTGGGGCAACACCACCAAGGCCAAGGCTCTCTACGCTTTCGCCCTGTCCAAGGAGGTATCTACGCTCGTCCCCGCAGGCTGCACTCCTTCCCCGTTCCTGGGCCGCTCCAATGGCCAGAAGAAGCGCCGGGCACCACAGGAGGCAGAGTTTTCGCGGTTCTCGCAGGATCATCATGGTGGAGGCGGCCGCCACGGCAAACGCTCTCGCCGCGACAACCAGCCGCCACCGGGCCCGGACCGCTGCTTCTTTTGTCTGTCCAACCCCAACCTGCCCACACACATGCTCGCCAGCATTGGTGACGACGCTTACTTGGCTACAGCCAAGGGCCCGCTGCCGCTGCCCACTACTTTTGCAGAGCAAGGCCTGACGGCGCCTGATGCCAATGAACCAACCCACCGCGAAGAAGACAAGGGCACCGAGGGCAAGAGTTTTCCCGGTCATTTGATCATTGTCCCGCTGAGCCATGCGGCGACCATTACGGCCGGCGCTATGCACTCCAACGATCCCGGTGCCGAAGCCGACAATGGCCAGGTTACGGCGGCCAAGACGTTCCGCGAGATGACGCGGTTCCGCGAAAGCCTGCAGGCCATGGTGGCGAGCCGCACAAAACAGAAGCTGGGCACGGTGACATGGGAGATTAGCCGGGCACGGAATGTACATGTGCACTGGCAGCTGGTGCCCGTGCCGGCCAAACTGGTGGTGGGTGGGCTAGTCGAGGCGGCGTTCCGGGTGGAGGCGGCGAACTTGAAGTTGCCTGCGTTGGTGGAGGATTCTTCACCCGCGAGCCTCAAGGCCGATGAGCCCTTCACTCCCATTCAGGGCGACTATTTCCGTGTGTGGATCTGGGGCGAGGAGGTGGGCGCGGACGGCGAAGAGAAGATTGTGGGCAAGACGCTGGTGATGCACTTGGACGAGGGTGCGCGGTTTGACTTGCAGTACGGCCGCCGTGTGGTGGCGAAGCTGTTGGGACTGGAGTCGACGCGGGCGGTGTGGCAGGAGTGTTCACAGACGGAGGCCGAGGAGGAGGCGGATGTGGCTGCGTTCCGGGCGGCCTATGCGCCGTGGGACTTTACTTTGGAAGGTTAGGCGTCTGACGTTTGGGGGCGAGACAACGTGGAATATGAGAAGAATTGAGCTGAAGGCGAAGACAGAAAAGAGGGCAGAAAAAAGTGACTGCATTTTGGGACTTTTACCATAAAATAGATACCCTATTTATATGCTGGGTTTAGGAGTTATCTACGTTGATTTAAAATATAATACTACTAAAGTTTTAGTTTATACGAGCCATCTCACGATGCATTGTAGTCTGGTAGAGCAGATTGTAAAGTGTTGTTATTGTTATTGTTATTGATAAAATCAAATGCTATCAAATGGTATTTGGTATATGTTCCGTCCCCGAGACCTCGTCCTTCGCGTGTAATATGGAACCTTCTCTGTTCCGGTTGTGCAATTGGGGGTATTTGATTAAAAAAAGCGAGCGCAAAAAGCAGCATGAGAAACAAAAAAGAAAGAAATAGGAAAGATGACTCGAGTGAGTGAGAAAAGCAGAAAAGTGTACCCCGTGATGCCCGTTAATATGAAAATGAAAGACCGTTCCGTTGTCCCGTCATGCTGTGTGTGAGCTTTGCACCTTTCGTGAAAATGAATTGCAGTAATAAAATGGATATGTACAGATCTGGATGATCGTCGAATGACAAAGGAAATGTGAGAGTGAAAGTAGAAAGTAGGAAATAGTGAAAGAATGTGATGTGGTTGGTTGGTGCTAACGACTTAGGCAGCCTTCACACCGAGGAAGCGCGACTGGCGCAGGGTGCAGGCGGTGCCGACACCGGGGAAGCCACCGGCAGCTAGCACGTCCTGAACATCGGGCAGGGCACGCTGCGTGTCCAGATGGGCCTGGCGCTGCTGCTGCATGTGCACGTCCAGGATCTTGCCAACAAGGGCCTCGACGTCGCGGTAGAGAGCCTCGAGATCGTCCTTCTCCTGGCGACGGGCACGCTCATCGACAACCTCCTTGCGGCGGTAGGCGACAAAGACGATACCGCTGTTGTTGGTGTTGGAAGAGCTGGCAGACGAGGTAGAGGCCTTGCGGCGGGGGCGCGACACGGCAGCACGGGCGTCCTGCTCAGTGTCGGCGTCGCAGTCGTCCGTCGACGGGCGGCGCTGGAAGCGCTGGCGAGACACGGGAGTGGTGGCGCCACTAGAAAGCAACAGTGCTATTCACAGGGGCACGGCCAGGGTAAAAGGCACAGCCGTAGCCGCGCGAGAACTCGTCGGGCTGAGCATCAGGCTCGCTGAACTCGAGCCAGCGCTCGGCGTTGAGGATCTTGGCGTGCGTAGGCGCCGACAGGCTGTAAGGAGCACGGACAGTAGCCAGGCCATAGGCGGCAAGGAACTGGGCCTCAAGCTTGGACTGACGCATGCCGACGGGCGAGAAGACACCGCTGTGCTGCTTGGTGTTGCTGGCACTGGTGCTGCTGGACTGGCTCACAAAGCTGTTCTGGCTGCCGTGGCTGACATGGCTGGCACGGTTGGCGCCGCGGCCACTGAGAGGCGGGCGGCTGCTGGTCTGGCTGTTGTTGCGAGACATCTTTTGGCACCCGAGGGAGATGTCGGCGACGAGGGCCAGCCAATGGACTGAGGCCGGGTGGTCGTCGTCGACGTTGTAGTGGAGGCAGTCGAGACGGGGAAGGCCATGTTCTTGGGCCAGATGGTAGCAATATAGGCCAGGTCGAACTTGTACTGGGAGGCGATGCGAGCAATCTCAAAGGCAGCAGCCATGCGAGCCTCACCAGCCGGGGTGCGAGGGCGGCCAGCCGCCGAGGCGGAGGGAGTGACCGACATGGGCGAGGGAAGAAGAGGCATGCCGGGCAGCAGAGAGAGGAAAGCAGGAGGAGGAGCCTGGAAGGCAGGAGGCAAAGAAGGGGCAGTGGCAGCCAGAGCACGTCTGCGAGCCAGAGAGTTGGGTGAGACAGGCGACGACGAGGTAGTGGGGGGTGTAGCCTCAGTCGGTGCAGGCGGCAGCGGCTTCTGGAGGGCCAGAGCGCTCTTGACCTGTTGCGGCGTCTTGGGCGGTGTAGTAGGAGGAACATCTTCAGTGGCAGCGGCAGGGGTCTCGGCAGGGAGGGGGACCATCGAGGCACGGGGCGTGCTGGTCACAGAGACCTCCTCCTTCTTCACCTCAACGACCTCGACCACCGGGGCAGTAGAGGTAGAAGTAGTGGCCTCAACAGTGGCAGCGGTCGCAGCAGCGGCGGCAGCGGCAGCAGCCACGTCCTCGGCGATATCGTCGTCACTCAGGGACAGGAACTCGCCCAAGTTGGGCTCCATAAGCACCGAGCTCGGCGAAGACGGCTTCGGCTCAATGGGCAGATGGCGCTGGTAGCGGAGCGACATTGGGCGGCGGGCAAGACGGGACCGGCGACGAGCCGAGACCGCAGACACAGAGGGAGAAGTAGGACGGCTCTGGGGCAGGACGATGGGAGCAAAGACAGAGTCACGGCGGAGCAGTGGCGTCTCAGTGAAGATGGGAGGCTCCAACTGCTTGGGAGACGCCGAAGAGGACACCTCTTCCACCTTGTTCTCAGTCTCGATGGTCTCAACGAAAAAGAGCGGCTGCTGGAGGTCCTTGAGAGGCGGTGTGTGCTGCAGATCGTCCGAAAGACCCTGCATCTCACGCAGCTCGTGCAGCTCGTCGCCCTGGATCTTGAGCTCCGGCTGCTGGTCCTGCTGGTCCTGCTGGTTCTCCTTGGGAGAGGCAAGTGAGGAAGAGGGGATAATGGGCGTGGCCTGGACAGTGGCCGGGCTGATCTCACCAGAGCTGATCGTGATGGCCACAGAGTCACGGCGGCCTGTGTTGGAGATCTGGTAGGTGTCCAGGTTGGCCAAAGGCGAGACAAAGACGTCGCGACGCTGCAGGAGCGAAGACGACCGCTTGGGCAGACGCTGGACGTTGACACTTGCCAGAATACGGCCGTTGTTGGTAGGGACGGCACGGGCGGCGGCGTCGCTGAGCTCACAGGGTGTCTCAATGTATGAGGAGCGCCGGTTGGGGTGATTGCTGCTGCCGTTGCTGGTGTGTGTGCTGGCGCTCATGGTGCTGCTGCCACTGCTGCTCAGAGTGGCGGATGTGCTGCAGTAGTTGTAGTTGATCGAGCCACTGCTGCGACGGCTGTCAAACGTGCGGCGATTCGGCGACGTAACAGACATGGACCGCGGCTGGTAGGCAACTGGAGGGCCATGCGGGCTGCGGGCTGTTGTTGCCGTTGTTGTTGTCGTTGTGAGACCACCAGCACTCCGCGGCGGTGCAACAACTCGTGTGGGTGATGTGGGAGAAACCAGAACAGTCGCGGTCAACGGCGGCAGGGTAGGCGGGCCTTCAGGAACGCTCATGCTGCGGTTGGCCGTGCCAGGGCGCGAGGGCGAGGTTGGAGCGTAGGCATGGTCGTCGCGGGGAATCATCCTTGCGGCCTTGGGGCGGAATAAACGATGGCTGCGGGAAGTGCATGTCGTTCAGAGGTGAGGAGCGGGTAGGTGAAGAGGGCGAAGCGGCAGCAGCAGAGCCTTTGCGGAGAGCGAAGCGAGACGAGTAGGAGGTTGGTGGTGGTGCGTAGTCGGCAGCCTGCTGCTGCTCACGGGATGCTGCAGCATACTTCTTCTTGGAGAACAGGCGTTCGAGCCTGTCGATTCCGTTGGCCATGGTGATCGAGAGAGCTCGGGGTATGAGATCTGAAGGTGCCATGGTCAGTTCTGGTTCTGGAGAGAAGCCTCTGGGATAAAAGAAGAAGAAAAAAAACAAAGTTGTTGGGAGTGAAAGTGATAATAGAAAAATTAAGGCGAGGAGGAAAGTTTGAGAAAGCGAGAGCCTGAAACTGGAAAACCTCGAACTGTGCTCTTTAAAACAAAGAACACAAAGCAGGTAGCCGGCCGCTTCTTCTCTTCCCGCATCTGCTCATGTCTCTCAGATGCCGTGCTGTCTTGTGTTCTGTGCTCGTTGTACACGCCTTCCACGACACCTCGTCACACGCAGTCTTTGGTTTCGGTCGTGCACCAGCAGATCCGTAGAGACAAAAGGCAGCAAGCGAGCACAGACATAGTGGACTACGTGTGTACACGATGTACAGAACACACGATGCACAGAGCAATAACTCATGAAAAAGGCGGGAAAGAAGAGAGTGATATCTTACATTATGTGACCGGTTAGAGGGAAGGGAAGGCCGGTGCCAGACTGTCCGTCGACTGTAACACGCAAGAAGCGGTTCACGGCAGCGAGGTCCGTTCCCAGGTCGTGAGAGGCGGGATGTTCGGTAGTGAGTGGCAGCCGGTATGATTTAGTTCTTTGGTGTTTGGTGGACTGAGTGTGTTGTATGTATACGTTCTGTCTTTTTGTCTTTGGCTGTAGTTTGTGACGAGTTTATAACGACGTGAAGGTTGGAAAAAGAGTGAACGAAGTAAGAGTTGGAAAGAAGACGAGTCGATGAGATATTCAAGATGGGGAGAGGGGAGGTGATAAATGTTTGAGAGGGGGTGTAAGAACGAGAAAAAGGAAGTAAGAGAACAAAAATAACGAACAAAAAAGGATAAGAATAAAAGAAGGAAAAATGCTCGTAGAGGGGGAGGGCGTGTGGTTAAGAAAAAATGTCAATAAACAAATGAGACAATCCAAGGTTCTGTCCAGCAAGAATGCTAAAAAAGGCGGGCAGGGGCTGGAAATAGTGTGCGGTGGTGGGAGGGTTTTACACTAATTGCAGAGGCATGGGCGTGCGAGTAATGCAAGTAGAGTCGATAGGGTGTAAAGAAGTGTAAATGGTGTAAATGTGTGTTCTGGGTATTGAGAGAGCAATCCGTATTCGCTACTCTCTTGTTCTCGGTTTTTTGTTGTTCTGTTCTGAAAATCTTCCATGAAAGACAGAAGGATCCGGAAATAAAATCGACACGAGGCCGTGTCAACGTGGGCGCTCGGGCAGTAAAGTTGGTCTAGGAGCAGTCAGAAGGATGCGAGAAAAGAGAGTGAGAATAAGGTAATAAGAGAGAATGAGGCGAGAATGAGGGAGACAGCGCGAGATTCTCCGGACCGTTAATTGTCGAGTCCCTGGGATCTGGGATCGTGGTTTTTGTGTGGTTCTGTGATTCTGGGCTCTGAAAAGTCTGAGAAGGAAGTTGGGCAAGAGAGCCAACCAGAGAGCATGGCACAACGGTTCTCGGCCGCAGGACGAACGCGAGAGAGTCCTCAGTACGGAATAAAGTAAAATGCTACACTGGACGGGTTGGACGAATCGAAATCGGGTGGTGGTTGGAGTGACGACGTGATGACGAGGTGACGAAAGTTTGACGGATTTGACGGGAGGCACACAGGTATGTCGTGTAAATGTGAAAGAGCTGGATAATGGATAAAATGTGAAGAAGAGAAAAAAGAGAGGGAAATGTGAGAAGGAAACGAAAAGAGGAGAACGGCACTTCACTTTGTAAACTCAACACGAAAAAAGCAAGGACCGAAGCAAGGACGGCAAAGCGACTCCCAAGCAAGGAAGAAAGGAGAGGATGGAAGAGGATCCAGACAAAAAAAGTGACAAAATAAACGCTTTGCCCAAAAGACTGAGTTGATACCCAGTTTGGTTGTGACGGTCTGGGGTGTGCGGTGAATGGATGTGGGCGTGGGATTTGTGTGGCAAGCTTGGGGTGCTTTGGGAGGTGCAAGGGTACGAGGGCAGCTAGGCTCTAGGGTGTTCTAATACTAAGATGCGAGGATGGCTTGCTAGGATAGAGAGGGGGACCGTGACGTGGTGAACCCTGCAGTAGCACGCGGTCAAGCGAGATGGATTGCTTTTTGGCCTTGCGGCTATGGCCTCGCAGTGGTGTTTAGAGCTTCGTTTTTGTGGTTTTGGTTTTGTGTTTTACTGAGTAGCATGTGTGGGAGGACAGAGTACTTTGATAATTGCAATTGTGGTGGCTTGTCGTTCTGCGTGGGAGTGGAGTTAAGGGGTAGGCAAGAGGGGACTGAGAGCAAAAGGCAAAGGGAGAGTGCAGATATCAAGGGAGAAAGGTGGAGGGGAATAGAGGAGACACTGAAGCAGGTAGAAAGGAGGATAAAAAAAGAAAAGAAACGAAAGCAAAAAACAAACAAAAGAAAACAAAGTATCGAGGAAAAAGAAACGACAAAGCGTGCGTTGCAAGGATAATACAAACGCGGCAGGTTAAGACAAAACAAGATGAAGAACGGAGGCTGGCGGGCGAGATTTAGAAAGAAGGCGAGAAGGCAGAACTCAGAACAGAGAATCACAGAAAAGAACAGAACAGCACAGAAGAAACAAAACGATGCAGGCCCAAAACAAAAAAGCAAGTTCATGCATGAGTTTGCCCTGCAGCTAGGCTCCTGGGAACAGGAGATAGAGAACGATTGAGTTTGTACTCCGTTTGGGGCGGACGGGATGGAAGGGACAGCCAAAAAGTGAGGAGAAATCGACAGGGTTATTTTGCGATATATCTTGAAAGAGGAGCCTCGTGCGAGAGGGAGGGTGTTCGTTCGAGACAGGAAGAAACAACGGAGGGATCGAAAGACGAGGGGATCGGGGATGTGCGTTTGCGTTCTGCGTAGTGGTTGACGCTTTCTCTTTTTTGTGTGTCTTGAGTGTCTTTCGTTTTTGGTGTCGTTCGTGTTCGGCCCACTTACACTAGATACACAGTAGAAGTAGATCGGAGGGTGGAGAGCAAAGCGTAAAGCGCAACGCGTAGGGTAAAGCAAAAAACACAGCCAGCTAGAGCCAAGAACGGGGCCAGAGATCAGAGACAGGAGTGTGGGCGCCGGCGTTGGATCAGAGGCAAAGAGGAAAGGCCAGAACCAGCAGAGTCAAAGTCGAGAAAGAAAGGTATTTGGTAGCCCGACAGGATGGTGAGGAGGGGGCGTGCGCGAGCGACCGGATGCAACCCGAGGCCCTGTGTGTATTATTCTCGACTGCGATTGAAAAGGAGGAGCAGTTTGAGCAAGAGTGCGTTTGTTTGTGTTTTGTATTTTGTGTTACTTATGCTTGTTCTCCTTCTCGGTTGCTCTTGCTTGTCTTCTTGTTGCCCCTGTTTATAAAATCGAAGTTTTGAATATGCAGAGTACGGCATTTCCAAATAACATCGGAGGATTATTTCGATTGCATCGAGGAAGCATTACTTGAAACGATCTTGCTCAGAGGATCGTTTGTGTTTGTTTGGCGCTCGGACGGGGTACACAGGGCAATCCGTAGATCGTAGCTCGTCAGCAGCTTCACGAGAAGCCTGCGTGAGGCTTGCAACGGCTTGTCAAGGGCTTGTAATGACTTGGAAAAGGCTTGGGACGGAGGTATTCGAGGACATCAAGGACCGAAAGGGATACTCGCCGGCCAGATAGGGCAGTGATGAGGGGTCTTGGGCGCACCAAAAGGGCAGGCCGTAGAGGTGCAGCGAGTTCCGTCTCCATAAAACAGCATAAAACAGTTCAGAGATCCAGAAAGAGGGGCCGCAAGGAGCGGCGGAGGGGAGCAAATGTAAGCTGAGAAAAGATGAGAAGAGGCTCAGAAACTCCGACTGGGAAGATGCTCAAAATGGCAAAGATGCACAGGGTTGAGAGACCGAGGCAGTCAAGACAATGCAAGAGGATACGGAGTACTTGGTACTGCAGTGCTGAGCGGGACTCGAACAAGCGAGGGCAGTGAACCAGATGAAAAAGCAAAAGACGGCCGATCTGGAGAGGCCAGAGGGCGGGAGATCGTCGTCAGGGGGGCGATTTGCACGCCTGGAGGGGGAGCTGAAGCAACTGAATTGCGTGCGATACGCTGGCTGAACCACTGAAGCGATAGGGTGGCTCAGTGTGGAGAGTGTATCTGAGAAGGGAGGGGAAGTGCCGATCGATGCTGTTTTGCTTGTACAGAGTAGTTTTTGTTCTTATTCAGTTTTCGAGGACGAAAGAGGTGGATGTCGAGATAGGCCAAAGCCGTAAGGGCTACTGGGCGGCTTGTCTGCTCTTGGAATGCAGCTGTAAGGCAGAAGGGCGGACAGCGAAATGTGGGCTGAAAGTGGGATGAAAGCAAAGTGAGGAAGCGGGTATCAAGACATAGTGACGACACGACTCACGATGGGACGACTGGGGAGAAGCGAAGACGAAAAAAAAAAGCGAATTGAAAGTGACAGAGAAGCCAAGAGAAACTGCGAATAAAGGGATGTCCAAAAAGGAGCTCCAAAACGACCAAAACAAGAACAAAAAGGGAGCAGTTCATGCATCGTTCCTTCCCTCTCGGTGACGTCTTTCTTTGCTCACTTTTTTCGTCAGTTTTGTCCTTTGCTCTTTCCTAATTTTTCTGTTTACATAGTGATAGCTCACCTGCAGAGGCAGGCGCGGATGTGTTGCCATTGCCCAATCACAGGAAGGAGCGATGTGCAAGTCAAATGCACTACAAAAGTACTCCGTATTACACAAGACAAAAATACATGTCACTTGTATTTCGTACACCATCCACCGTAATATGACAAAAAACACCAAAAGCGGTCATTTACTACATCCATGGCACATCCATCGCGCCTCACTCCACATTGCCTCCGTTGGTCGGCCACCGCGCCAGCTATCTTCCGTATGATGGATATAACGGATACCTAATATTACTGTGCACTCAATACACGCATGAAGCAAAAAATAGCAACGACGAAACAGAAATGATTCACGGGCGCACAAACGGTAAACGCGGGCGGCTTGAACTGCATCAGACAAAAACACACAGACACTTGAGTACGGAGAAATAAAAAAGCAAAGCCACCTCGGACGCAAAACAGACGCGTGCAACGACCTGCACCGTGCACCAGCACAGACTTTGGGCGGATGAAGAACGGGAGTGAGGCGAGAACTACAACCTTCAACGGCAACGACGGCAACAAGGACCTCGAAAACGACAATGACAACGACAACTCGATTTTGACGGTGAACGACAGGACGACAATTGAAGTGTTGACCACGACGCTCCGACCTTGCGCCTCGACCTCACCTGTCGACGCTATCCATTGTCGTGGCTTTTTCTCTAACACGCCGGCTTCTGCAAGCACGAAGATCGGCTCTTGTAAAAAAGCTCAAACTCTCCCGAAAAAAAAGAGGTCGAAGCTCAGAGTAGCTCATCGTAGCCCAGAAAATCTCACGAAAAGCCACAAAGCCCACAAAGCCTCATGGCGGACGGGGAAAGGAGCGGCGCGCAACGGCGGCTGCTCGACGATTTAAACTTGATATGTATGTAGTGCCGTTGGGCACGGACGTATTAGTGCTGTCGCGACGGCCAGATCACGGCAAATTTGTGAAAGGATGATACGATGGAGGCATAAGGGCCATTTTTGGAGGCGCTTGACAAGGAACCGACATTTTCGTTGCGAGGACGCCGACAAGGCGCCAAACAAAGAAGTTCGGCAATTTATTACGGATCGCGGCGACGTACGGCAAATTCTGATATTTTTTGTGCCTTGTGCGGACAAATGCAAAGTACGAAGAAGGGTGCGCATTGTGGCATCTGCGCGGTACTTGAATGTTCCTGACTAGGAGCCACCCGGATTGTCCCTTTGTCCTCTGCATTTTGCCTCCTTTGTTGGCTGTCAACCTTGTTGTAACTTTGAGATTGTTGGCATGTGTCTGTTGGCGGGAGGCATCCCTTCGACCCTGCCGTGCCTGTTTGCCTGTGTACTTTTGCAAGGACAGCATATGAAGACAATCAACGACGTCAGGAGACCCTGAATACCCTGCAAGTTGGAATATCACTGCAACGTCAAAACTGCAATCATTAGGTTGCTGAAGAGATGCGAACAGACGTTTTCTTTTACAGCACAAGGACACATCCCGGAGTAATTATCACTTCCTCTCCTTCCTCCTCCACCTCGCCTCGTTTTTGATATGAAGGAACGACGTTGAAAAAAAGTCTGAAATTAGTAGATTGGGACACCATTTCGAATAATGCAACCGTTTGAAAGTAGACCAGGCCAAACGAGGCCTGGCCCAGGCGAGCCAGGCCTCGTTTGGCCACCAAACCCCTGGACTCTTTGACTGTTTTGGCCCACTGTCAGGCCTTTATCCCTGGTCACTAACAGGGGAGGCCTGCCCCAACAGGGCTCTCCAGTGATGAGAGTGATGAGAATGATGAGAATGATGAAAATGCAACGGGCAATACGACATCGGGGACTGATTGAGCACGACCCAAAACCTTTTTGACAGTCAAAAGAGGACCCAAAAAGATCCAGGGAAATAAAGGTCAAGATTGAGGACAAAGCATGGGGACAGAGAAGCGCGGCGAGTGGGCCTCAGCTTTGCTCTTTGGGCGACTCTTTTAACGCTTTGGACAGCACACTCTATGTGTGCTGGAAATCGTCTCCCTTTTGGCTGACTTAAGAAATCTAAGAAAGCAGAAGAACCAAAAGAGAAGGTCTGAGTGCACTGAGCGTCCCCCGAACCCGAAAGAGCCTCTATGATTCGCAGAGTAGCGAGAGAAAGAGCAAAGAGAGGTAGATCGGATCGACACTCTCGCAGGGCAGAAGAAGGGGTGGCTCGGTGGGTTGCCGTGAGATAAAGTAGAGATACAGGCATTGTATCTCGGTACATCGAGTACAGGCAGCAGAGTGGCCCAGGCCTCCCAGCTAGCAGGCTGTGAGAATACTGTGTAAGAGATAACAAGCCCCTCTGAACGGGATCGACAACTGTATTACGACTGCATTACGGGATGAATATACGGAGTATTAGAGGACAGAAGAGCCTCAAGAAGAGTGTGAGGCAGAGAGCGACAGAGCGACACCGAGAAGGAGGGCCTGTTCAGCGCAGGTGAGACAATGCGTTGGGGCTGGATCGACTGGAGGTAGAAGAGAGAGTAGAGAAGACTGAGAGAAAAGAGAACACAAAATGAAACAGAAAGAGAGGGCACGACCGGAGAGGACACCATTGAAAATTTTACGGAGACACACGAGCGAAGACGAGAGAGAAAGAGGCAGTCCACCGGTCCGGTGAGACATATCGAATGCACACCACTGAAAGGCTTGCAGGCTGGTTCCTCTTTTTAGATGCTCTTTTGGATGTGCTCTTTGCTTTTTTGCTTTGCTTTTTTACAAAGTAGAGCGAGTCTTGATCCTCGGGTGGAGCGAGGATCCGGGGTGGGCGGCGGCCAGGATTTTATGTGTGTTGAGGTGCGTGGATGTGCCGATCTGGAGGACTGAGAGACGGGTGGTTGGCCAATCGCCACGGCGATTGGTGGCCGGTGAGAAGAGAGAGACTCAGAGAGAGCTGTCCCAAAAGAAAGCAAATATCAATGCAAGGGAGTGGGGCATGTCTTGGATGGCGATGTCTAGTGGGAGACTTGGGAAGCACTTGTGGGAGAGACTTGATGTGAAAAAGAAAGGAAAGAGCAAAAAGTCCAAGGCAAGAGAGAAGAAAGGACAGATACTCGTAAAGAGGCAGAGAGTGTGGAAAGAGGGGAGGGCGAATGAGAGAAAAGAAAAGAAAAGAATACTGACTTGCCCACTCCCACGCGAGGTAATATCGATTTTTCTTTCTCGAAAGAGAAGGCGACGCGGAGAGAATAAGAAGGTGATAGACGAATAAGAGAATACGCTTTCAATCAAAGTCGTGGAGAAAAGGAAAAGGAATAAGAAATCAAAAGAAATTGGTAAACGATTAAGAGAAATCAAAGAAATCAGACAGGTAGAATAGAAGAGGACAAGCCGCCGTTGCAGTCGAGGACCTTGATGATACAAGTATCCGACAAGATACTTGATATATGCTGTAATGCTTCATGGTTTTGTGTCGTCTTGTATTGTTGTCGTTGTATCTCAAAGTCCACACGACCGTTTGCCCTTGCTTCACTGCTTGCCTTCTGTGTTGAAGCAAGGGGATGAAGGGAGAAGTTTTGAGGGACGAATCAGAACAACCTGTGAGCACAAGCACGAGCCCAAGACTCCAAGGTCGACAGGGGTAGGGACGAAATCCGGCTTCCGGGGAAACTGTGGGAATGTCGAAGTGTGGCACAGGGACTCCTCTCGGGTAGCTCGTTTTGATTGTGCCTCTTTTTCTTTGTCTACCGGTCCGCGCCGCACAGCGCGATTCTGGCCGTTCCTCCCGCTATATCAACTACTTTTCTAGCACTCTCGCGTGCGCTGTACGAAGTAGTTTTCTATGGGAAGACTTGCCAAAGAAAAGAGGAAAAAAGGCCAGACGACAAGACTACAAAAGCGGACAGCGCGAGAGACGACGTTTATTTTGGTGCAGTGGGTCGAGTGGACTCTCTGGCTCTGTTTTTGTGGCCTCCAAAGTTGGTGTGCACACCAAGTCCAGCGCATCCGCAGCTTGGTTGGTCGTAGCTCAGCCAGAGTCAAGCTGTAGCGTCCGCTCAATGCCTTGACAAACATCCTCGGGAGTGGAAAAAAGCGATCTGCAACTATCGGTTTCTCGTACGAAAGTTAGTGAAGTAATGAAGCGGGGAGGCGAATGAGCGGAAGCCTGTGTGTATATACGGAGTTTGTGAGTGAAAAGAGAGGAGAAAGCGAGCCAGGAGGGAATTGCATCGCGGAGATGGGGGAAGTGGATGGCATAGTTAGAGTAGTGTGAGCGACTAAAGATGGGGCAGACGGCCGTAAAAGGTGGTGATTTAGCCAAGCCACAAATAGAGTATTGATTTCTGACTGTGTTTGGCTGTTCGAGAGAATATCTCATGAGGGAAATGTGCGAAAGATTTGTGAGAATTGGGAGGGAAATGGGAGATGAGCATCGGAGAACGGAGCGAAGTTTGCAAAGACGATATCGTTTGGATGGGAACAGTGGAGGAGAAAGAAGGGAAACCCTCCTCTTTAGAGTATGGTGTACCCGGGGTGGATAGGACTTGCAATATTTGAAAAGCCGTCATCTGTCACAAGAAATATAGGATAATAGTGTCGACGGAGAATTTAAACAAAAGAATGGACAAAGTGAAGTGGGCTATGAGCAGAGAGTGGCGGAAGCGATTCAAGATACCGGAGTAAGATACGTCTGGACAGTCTGAGATGGTGTTTGCCTTCGTTCAGCGTCCGACAGTGAGTTTGTCCATTGCGAAAAAGAGCCGACAGTTACCAGGTAAAAGATACGCTGTGCGGTGCCTGTGATGCTTGGTTTGTAGGCTGCATGGCGCTTCCGCTCGGCCATCGACCCCAGGTTTGCATTGCAGTAAGATGGCAGCTCTTTCTCAGTGTGTGTTGGGCGCCGGCAGAGGCCGACCGACGCGGGATGGTGTGGTAACGCTCCGTATCGTGCAGGAACACTTATGCACGGCGATGGACGCTTGGAAGTGCAACATATAAGTCAGAAAATATTTATGGCAATTCCCTAAGAAAGAATGCACTTTGAAAATGGCACAAGTAGAAAAAGCATAATTAATGAAGCAAACCAGAGCAGACGACAGCAAGAACAAGTCATGGGATGCTGTGCACAAAAGGCTGGCATAGACCAATGCATGGGTTGTAACGCTTTTGTCTACACACTGCATGGAGCATATGCAGGCGATGGAAAAGATGGGACAACTGGGAAAGGAAGAGGCAAGAAGGCAAGATGTGCACTGCAACATGCTGGATTTGTTGCGACTTCTGTCTCTTTTTTGTCCTCTTCCTGTCCATTTTTCTGTCTCTTTTTCTTGTCCGTTTGTGCGCTGGCCAACAGGACTACAGCATATGTCGGTGTAAGCCCAGAAATGCAGATGCAGGCAGAGAGATGTGCATAAACAGGGAAGACGACAAAACGACACTGAAAGAGGAGACGGCAAAAGGGAGATAGATGTGCACCGAATTATCCATATGCAGGGCAAAAATAATGCAAGGACAACAGTGATGGAGAGCATCATATGATAGAAGAGATGGAAAGAGGCAAGGCAAAGTTCAAGGGACCAAACTACAGGCACCCTCCAGGCACCCTCCAGGCAAGGGGAGTGCATATGTGAAGATTATGAAGCGAAAAAAAAAAGACGAGACGAGACAGAGTCCAGAGCAGATGAATTCGAAAGAAAAAACAGAGTCACTGTGACATCAGAAAGTAACCAAACAACCACACTGCAGAGGCCTGTATCTCGTAGTCTTCCGTCCTACCGGGTCTGGAACTGGCCTGGCCTCCCCGGCGCTCCGGCTCTGAGTTCTGAAGGGGAAGAGAGGGGATGCACCTACGATGTGCAACGTAGGGAGGTGTAGGGAGATCAAAGCATATGGAAATACACGTCCGGTGGTACAGCAGGTGGGAAATACATCGGACAATATCCGTCTCAAGGACTTTTTGTGCCTGAATCGTCGTATGAGTACCTTTTTATCAAGCTCCTTATGCTTGTCAGAATTAAGCCGAATTATGTCAGTTTGCCATCTGTTGATTGTTCAGAAGCTTATCCTGAGTCCACTTGCTGTTGTCTAGTCGCAATTTAATAAACCAAAAAAGGTGGCTGGGAAACCGCTACTTGGTTGGATGGGCATTCGCTCTCGCTCGAACAAAGAAAGTACCGTCTAGTGTACCAACAGGAACCCGACGCGCCCCCAAACCACCAAACCAGCGCTACTGCACAGCTAAAAACGGGCACTGGAAGAACTTCATCCATAATTTGCACACACCAGTTCGAAAAGGAGGGTTGCATTGCGTCGCTTTAGGGCCGTTGCCGTCTCCCGGGATGCGTCCCGGGCGACAGAAGTGGACGACCTTGTGCGCGAACGACAAGATGAAAAACGCAGGACCGAACCAGACGACCGGAAAACAGGTTCTGAGCCAAGTGTGTGACACAGATTTGGGATTGAAATCAAGTCAAGAGTCAGCCAAGTCATTGTCGAGACAATGCTCCGGAATGACTTTGAATACCTCTCACAGGCTCAGTATATGAACGCTCCGAAAAACCTCCGTGTTTGACGCAGTCTTGTGCTGCTATCCCTAGGTGGACGTTGAAAAGAAGACATCGTATGGCTTGATACCGAAACAGAAGTGAAAAAGAAAGAGGCCGGTCAAGGGAGACACCACGACGTTTAGAAGCCAAGTCTCTGACAAAGCTGACAGCAAAGGGAGAGCTGTAGGGACCACGACGGCCAGTCGATACCAAGGGATACAACGAATCGCCCGGCTAGACGCGAGGGAGCCTCGTCCCGTCCTCCCCGGGCGCCGCTAAAGATGGCCGGTCGACTTTACGAGTGTCGATGCGAGACAGGCAAAACAGGCGAGAAGACAGATTAGCAGTAAAAGAGACAACGACACGGGTATCAACGTCAATGACCAACGGTTCGAAACGGCTGACAAAAAAGCAAAATCAGGGAGAGCATGTGTCGAGGTGGCGGAGGTGGGGGACGATGGAAGAGTGGACGAGAAAAGGATATCGTGGTTTGTTATTGGTGGTCTTTGTAAGACATGCAGATGCTCTGACAAGAGGGAAGCAAACAGTGAAAAGTTGGAGGGAGGTACTTTAGGCGAGCTACTTCGTATAAGAAATATGACTGCCACATGTACCTCTCCTTCCAAAAAGGCAAAAAGGCTCCCCCTTGCCTCAAAAGCCTCCCTCGCGGTGTTTGTCTGACAGAAACAAACAGTAAAATGATTTACAGAGTGCCCACTGTTTCCCGCAATCCAGAGAGGGAGGTGGAAACGAGGGTAAGGGAGAGAACGAAAAGAAGAGTTTCAAGCGACGACCGTGGAAGCCCACAGACAGACGACTACAAAAGACCCTTGTATATATACTTGTACATGTACACACAGGAGGAAGGTGCTGGCTTTCTTTTTTAGAGTCGACTTTGCTTCTTTGTAAATGTGATCTATCGTGTGGCGATTCAATATTGTGCCATGCTCGTAAAGTAGTTCTCATTACTTTTTGCTTCCTTTTCTTTCTGGGTTGCTTCCTTTCCAGCTTCCATCCTTCTCTCCCTGTCCTGGTTGGAACACTCGAACCTGGACCTAGACATTGCCTTCACCTTGGTCGTTTAGAAATGTCTTACACCACGAGAAAATTTTGTTCGCGATGCGGCGCTTGCCAAGACAGAGAACACGCGAGAACGAGAGAGAACGAGAGGAGGGAGGCGAGGAGACGGAAAGACAACGACAAAAGGAAAGGTGGGAAAAGGGGGCACACACACACAGAAAAAAAAGAAAGCAAGTAAAAAGAAAAACCAGTCGAGCCATTTCAGAAGAAAAAAAACGTGGTAATGACGATGTCGTGACAAGATTGCAAAAGGACCGCTACCGCTGTCAACGAAAAAGAAAGGAAGAAATTATCGTGGCAGCCACTGACTCTGAGGCCGCTCCCCCTGCAGTACCTTGCTCCCTTCACTGGAACACTCACATACAAACGTAACAAGTATGGCAGCCAACAGATGGCAGCCAACGGGAGGACACGATGCGAGGAGGATGGGACGGTCGAGAACAGTGACTGTTATACAATTATGCTGTCCTCAAGTTGTGTACACAATGCAAAGCAACTGTCAAGCAGTGGTGATCCGTCACACAGGGAAACCTTCAGGACTGGAATGCTCACTGCTGCTTCGGATGCCGGCAGTTGCAGGAGTCGCATTCAGTCACAGTGGTTGCAGGGTAGATCAAGGAGAAAATACAAAGCAGGGTCACGTTTTTGTCCTTGCTTCTCTTGTTTTACTACGAACATCGTGTAAGAACAGCGTCACCAGGGTCGGTAAAACGGAGTCATGTTGACAACCGACGATACAACCCAAGATATTATTACCAAGGTGTCCAAACATGCAAGATACGCGTAATATCGACCTTCCAAAAGAAGCCGATCTATCTTTGTTGTCTTGCTTGGAAACGGCGGGGCTCATGTAGGTCTAGGAGAAGGGGAAGGAGAAGGGGAAGGAGAAGGGGGCACCACCGGAAGCCGGAAGAGAGTAACATCGTGGGTCCCAACAATAAGATGACAGAAATAGCCGAGACAGTCTAGACGACCCAGAAGTGAAGCCATAGAAACATTTTGTACATGAAGGAAACACGTCAAAACACGTCGAGACAGGGACACCGGAAGATAATGCACGTTCAAGGGGAGGAAACATCCCAAGTCCAATGGGATAACTTTTCTAAATTTGCGTGTTGACATTTTGCTTACTTAGCAGAGACATTTTGAGATGATGGTCAGGGACGATGGAGACCAAACGAGGCGAGGTGGGCTTTTCATAACAGCCTACATGCAGTATACAGGACCACGAAATGCAAGCCGTAAGATGCACACTGCACACTAGAAAAAAATGCAGGACCACAAACGATGCATGCAAATGCACGGCGCGAACTCCCCTCCCCGTATGAGACATACAGGTCGAGGAGTTAGCTGTTGCCTAAGGACTTCGAGTCTAGAGTCTAGGCCGTTGATGCAGCTAGCTGGGGGCAAAACCGAGCAACACATGCATACTCAGTAGTAAACACACTTATAAGGCGGAGCATGTAATAAAGGAGCTCGAGAGACAGAATGTAAGAAAAGAACTGTACAGCTTACAAAAGAAAACACTGAGACGAATGGGTAGCCTGGAGCCCGGGGAACGGCCGGATGGCTGAGCTACTGTCGCGATGGCAGATGTCGTCGTTTCATGAGGTTAGGGGGAACAAACAAAGACGAGTGCCCCCCTTCAAAAATCAGGAAACAAAAGAAGAGAAATCGTTTCCACGAAGCCGAGATATCCTTAGAAGGCATCCCAGCCGAAGGACCAGTTTGCCTCGTTCTCGTCCGAGAATATCAACAGATGACCAGAGCTGTCAGGTCTTCGGATGGTGCTGATCTCGGAGAGAAAAAAAAGGACGACGCAGGAAGCAGAAAGATAAACACGGGGTTCCCTCCTCAAATGCGGCCGATCTCTCCGTTCGATCCCTCTCTTCTCTCTCTAGACGTTGTATCCCCGTTTCTCGAATCGTAGTGTATTAGGTCCTCGTCTATCTGGCTCGTATCTTGGCCGCTACTGGCTGCGCCTTCCTTTGCCCTCCCTTTCCAGTGTCTCTCCTTTTTTTTGGATGAAAAAGGAGGCCTTTTCCGATCGATCGACAGTGTAGCATAAACGGGTGCGAGCTGCTGTGAGCATAATTAATTTCCCGAGTTCAGACATGCATGTATCCAGAACAGTGGGATAGAATGGGCACACAAACAGGAGACGCAGAAAGCATTGCTGATCTTTCAGAGAAAAGTACTGTCAAAGGGCAGAAAAGGGTCTCGCCTTGCCCGTGAGGCTCTGTTTGTTGTCTCTGGTTCAGCTGGCATTGCATTTGTAGAGTGGAATAGAGTCCGTTTAGAAGGGTCGATCTCTTGTTTGCAACGTACGCCGCAGGGTTGTGAGGTCGCATTCTCAGGGATGAAGCATCACGATCGAGCACGTTGTGGCTGTTGTAGAAAATCTATCAAGGGCCTCTCTGACGTAAAGCACGCAAGCACATAAGGACTATTGAAAGCACCACGGATAGAGTCATCAGAATATGCTCTACAAGAGGCATAGATGATGCGAGTGGCTGACAAAATGCCATGGGCATCTCCCTGACCTTCACACATTGCTTCCTATTGCAGTAGATACTGACGATCACCGCCAATTGCTTTTACGGCTAATATTTCTCGTAGAGGAGAGAAACTCGGCTATATTGCGTGCTGGTGCAACAAAGGCAAGGACATGGGGATGTCTGTTCTTGGGTCATCCTTGGTTCTGGGTGACTCCTGTGCTACAAGACAAAATGCAAAGACAATGTTGCCTGGTGAAAGGAGGGATAAGAAAAACGGAAAAGGAGATCTCATGTTGCACGGCTGTGGCGTCCCGGACCTTGATGCGATCGGATGATGCCACAATCTCGAAAACCATAGGGTCTTGAAGCCAGTTGAATTGCCCTCCGTGACAAGTCAAGCCACCTCCGTAAGTGACGTGGAATTCACGCTCATTATCTCTCTTTGTCGTCATTGACATAACAGTGGCCGGCATCTATGCTCACGATATGTCAAAATGAACCGTGTGATGGGAAGAGCTGGATGTCGTATATCGTCAGTCCTCGGAGCATAACGATAGAATAATACTGGCCCTACCATCCCCATGATCCCGGATTCCGGACATATTCAGAGTCTAACCTGACTTTCCACCAGACATTCTAGAAGTATTCCGTGTGGCGTTTCTCTTTCTTGTCCTCGCATCTTTATGCTTGTTCCCTTTGGCTGTTGTCAACCAAGACATTGAAATTCGGCGCCACCTCTCCCAGCCTCATTCTGTCGACTCGCCTGCTCTTCAGGTTTATGCTACGTTGATTCGCTTCAAGAAGCGAGTTTGTTCCTCTCACCGTAGTATCAGTCATGGGTATCCTAGACACCGTCTAGGATATAATGTCTCTGCCGACAGCAACGGGTAAAGCGTGGAAGCCCATGTATCCTCCGTGTCTGCATGCGAGATGCAAAGCATTACCGACCGACCGAACATCCATGCAGTAGCTGACCGCCATTCATGATAGAAATAGCCCATAAAGAATGATACTTATTATTGCAATCTATGCAATGTTCGGTGAAAGGGTCTCCCATGCCTGCGGCCACGTTCCTCGAGCCACGATGTCCGGGCACACACCCTGCGCTGCCAATACGTGGTAGAGGAAGGGGTCTGCTTCACGAGGTTTTGTTTATTTGAAACGAGGGCTAGGTGCACAAACTTGCATACCAAAGAGCAGTCCGGGGTAGAAAAAAATAAAGAGAAGGATGTCACGAGGGGCGTGTACGAACTGTTCTCGTGTAAGGTGTGGTTGGTGATGGTGCAGAGAATGTAAACAATCGTGGAAGCATATAACATTTAACAGCAAGAAATTGATGGGAATTTGCATATAACTTATTTACCAAGAGTATTTTGTATTCGTGTTGTGATTTATCAAAATAAATAAACAGAAGTGTAACGTAGACTATTGACTTTGTGGTTGCATACCGCATTCCAACATCGAAAAGAAAGCTAACTCCAATGCCACCCGCCACAAGGCTATTAGTCACCAATACAAATGGAGACATGTCGTTTTGATGTGTTAAATATACTTATTTCTTGGGTTGCAATGTGCTCCAAACACATTCTTGCATGCGCAGTTGAAGAAACATGAAGTCCGAAAACTGACATCAGATGCAGATGTTATGATATCATCACGATACTTGATTGCTTACGGATGGCGTAGCCCGGATTACAGTCAATTTGACTGCGATTGTTCGTCATTCTTTTAAAATCATCCTAATATTCGCAGGTCGTTGACCGCGAAGGCTCCCTTCTGGGGATCGATCACAACTTCGATGCACCCTCGGCTTCCGCATCCTCATCTTCGTCTACACCAAACAAGTTTATGAAGGACGTGTGCACTTCCTCTGTGAGATCACTTGCCTGCAAGCTGCGGCCGCGCTTCACGAATGCCAACCGAGAGGATTCCTGTGATGTTAGTACGTAGAAACAAGATTGTCGTCGCCTGGAAGGTGGACCTACCCTTGTAATGGCACTGCCGGCAAACGCCGCGAGGAGCACCGTCTCCCGCTCGTCGAGCGGCTTGCCCGGCTTCTTTGTATCCCACAGCCCGTCATGGTAAGCTTTGCGCCATCCGAGGAACGTCGCAATAGATCCCGTCAGCGTGTCGCCCTGTCCGCCTGACCGCTTGCGGCCGCCCGTCAGGTCCGACTCGTAAGGACCGTAGGCATTATCGTCTGTGTATGCCGCCACTGTGTCCACGGCGCCCTTTTCAACAATTGTGACGCCTCCGAGCGCCTTGGAGAGCCGTAGCGCCTTGCCTCCAGCATCCTTGTTGTCCTTGTCCTTGTCGTCACCCAAGAACGCCTTCTCGAGCCGGCCAAACTCCACCACGTTGGGTGTCAGCACTGCCAGCGTGTAACCCTTGACCAGATCGGGTTGGTTCTGCACAAGGAGCAGCGCGTCTGCGTCTAGGACCAAGGGAATGTTGGCCTTCCGCGCTGCTGCCACAACGTGGCCGACCGTCTGTTGCATGAGCGGGTCGCGCCCGAGACCGGGGCCGACCACAAGCACGTGCAACCGGGGCAGCAGCTCCTCGATGACACGCTTGCTAATGGCCTTGGGGTCGGTCTCGTCACCCTCAGAGCCGGGCTTGCTGCCCTCGCGCATCAGCGGATGCACCATGAGGTTGGGCGAGTACGTCTTGATGACAGCTGCGGCTGCTGGTGTGCAGATGACGTGGGACATGTCACAGCCGAGCCGCGCGCTGGCCATGGCGGAGAAGTAGGGTGCACCCGTGTAGTTTTCGCTGCCGCCGATGACGCCGATGCGTCCGAGCTGGCCTTGTCCGTGTTAGCTATTGTCATCGTTTCTCTCCTCTCTTCTCTCATTTGTAGCTTTAGTCAAAACCCTCGCTCTGCTCGAGCTCTTCAGTCCATACATACCCTTGTGGAAGCTCGACAACATTGGCGGCACCATCTGGCGCGCACGCGCCAGGATCTTTTTAGTGGCCGACGACATCTCGGGGACGGGCGAATCGGCCAGGGACATTGTAGGGATCTTCAAGTAGTAGGTGTGGTTGTCGTTTATGTTTGGTTTCGATGCGCCCCGCGCTCTCGTGTCAATTGACGTCGGCAGGAGCTGTCTGGGGAAGGCACAGCTCTGTGAAAAGTGGTGGAAATTGAATTGGAAGGATTGAAGGCTGAGAGAAGAAAGAACGACTGTCGGCTTGCTCGCTCCTTCTGCTTTTGTTATGTTGCGTCGAACGTAGCTTCCCTTTCTTGCGCATCCATGATGTCACGCTCTTTCCCTCTTTGTGGTACGTTTTATGGCGGTTTCGCACGGCTATTAACACCGGAGGAGCCGATGTAGGCCTGCGCCGTGGCGGGTGGCCCTTTGTCAGCAGATTCAACTCGGAAAAGAGGAAGGTGCGCACAACGACATGTCATGGATCACGAATACAACTAAAAGACAAAATCACATTTGAACATTTATTTGGATGTAAAGTACACAGGAAATTAAGTGCAATTGAGCTTTTTTAATGCTTATAATTTACAGTGGAATTTGCTGAGACTACTGGTAAGACCGTCGTTTGCATCACCAAATGCTCAGGTCACTTTTGCTTCATTCTTCTCTCCTTCGCACCTTTCCAGTTTGTTCTCGTCAACATGATTGAGTCACGAATGAAGAGAAACAAATGAAAAAAGATGGGTAAAAAAGAGAGCAATTAAAAGAACAAAAGAAAGCCAATTCAGATGGGAAGCAAAAGACTGAAATACCAAAATATAAAGCAGACCTCAGGCAGTCGCCCCAACAAAAAAGACAATACACACACAAAGGCACAACGAGCCGCCTTTCTTCTTCCTCCTTCAAGGTTTATAAAAATGCTTTCTACAAGTTTCTCGCTCCTTGTCAACAGCCCTCCTCCATTTCTTTCCCCCCGTTTTTGTAAATCTTGCCAAATCCTTTTGTACGGCAGGCAGAAAACCTTTTTTTATTTTACACCACACCCATTAACAAGTCCATGTCCATATATGTTTGTCCATTTGCATTGTGTCCGGACGGGAAGAGCGGCGGGGAGAAAATTATCCGCCCCAAGAGTTCACCGAGTTAAAGAGGTGATTTAACCCAGGAAGCTCTTGGTGAAGGAGCTGGTGATGTCGCGCAGCTTGGCCTCGGTGTCCTTGCTGAGAGCACCCTCCTTCTCGATGGTGGCGAGGATCTCGGACTCGTTGGTCTTCAGGTGAGCCAGGAAGTCGGCCTCCCAGGTCAGGATCTTGGCAACGGGGACGTTGTCGAGGAAACCGTTGACACCAGCGAAGATCAGGGGAACCATCTCGTTGACGGCGTAGGGGCTGTACTGCTTCTGCTTCAGGAGCTCAGTCAGACGCTCACCACGGTTGAGGGTCTGCTTAGTGGAAGCATCCAGATCGGAACCGAACTGGGCGAAGGCGGCGACCTCACGGTACTGGGCCAGGAAAAGCTTCAGCGAACCGGCGACCTGCTTCATGGCCTTGAGCTGGGCAGCGGAACCGACACGGGACACGGACAGACCGACGTTGATAGCCGGGCGGATACCCTTGTAGAACAGCTCAGCCTCCAGGAAGATCTGGCCGTCGGTAATGGAAATGACGTTGGTGGGAATGTAAGCAGACACATCACCGCCCTGGGTCTCAATGACGGGCAGGGCAGTCATGGAACCACCGCCAAGCTTGTCGTTCATCTTGGCAGCACGCTCCAGCAGACGGGAGTGCAGGTAGAAAACGTCACCGGGGTAGGCCTCACGACCAGGGGGACGACGGAGCAGCAGAGACATCTGGCGGTAAGCGACGGCCTGCTTGGAAAGATCGTCGAAGATGACCAGAGCGTGCTTGCCGGAATCACGGAAATATTCGCTGATGGTCTGCGTACAAAATTAGCATATTTACAATTTACAGGTTTCTAGAGGGTTAGAGGGGATCAAGAACATACGGCACCTGCGAAATAGTTAGTAAATGAAGCTCAGATTGAATTTGACGATATTTTGGAAAAGGCGGGTCTTCCATTTGATATCGGACTTAAGACACCAGTCTTTTCGAATGAAAGGAGCCAGCGCCTATGCAAAGGGAAGGTGCGCAGGTGGAGGAAGGTGCGAATGGCATCTTCAACGACCGCAACAAAATGGAATGAAATTCACGAATTCACAACTTACCAGTGAAGGGAGCAAGGTACTGCAGGGGAGCAGCCTCAGAGGCAGTAGCTGCAACCACGATGCTGTACTTCATCGCATCGTTCTCCTCAAGCGTCTTGACGAGCTGAGCGACGGTGGAACGCTTCTGGCCGACGGCGACGTAGACACAGTACAGCTTCTTGGACTCGTCCGAGCCGTTGTTCCAGCGCTTCTGGTTCAGGATGGCGTCAAGAGCGACGGCAGTCTTACCGGTCTGACGATCACCGATAATCAGCTCACGCTGACCACGGCCAATGGGGACCATGGCGTCGATGGACTTCAGACCAGTCTGGACGGGCTCGCGGACGGACTGGCGGGGCAGAATGCCGGGGGCCTTGAGCTGGGCACGACGGCGCTCCTTGGTGTTCAGGGGGCCCTTGCCGTCAATGGGGTTACCGAGAGCGTCGACGACACGGCCGAGCAGCTCAGGGCCGACGGGGACGTCGACAATCTGGCCGGTACGCTTGACGGTCTCACCCTCAGCGACGAGACGATCGGAACCGAACAGCACGACACCGACCTGGCCGGCCTCGAGGTTCATGCACATGCCCTTGACGCCAGAGGCGAACTCGACAAGCTCCTCGGCCTGGACGTTGGCCATACCGTGAACACGGGCGATACCATCACTGAGGTTGTCAGTACAATGTCATTTGGTTGAACATAAATTGATGCGCGATTTGTCGACATCGACCTGACAGAAACTTACCCGACCGACAGGACACGGCCGGTCTCGGCGAGACCAGCCTCCTCCTGGACACCGCGGATGCGCTGCTCAAGGATGGTCGAGACCTCAGTGGGCGAGGCCTTGGCATCGGCGTAGGTGCGGGCCTGGATGAAGGCAGGGGCGACGACGCGGGCCTGTTGGGGAGAATGATTGTTAGTGTGTGATGCATTGATGTGAAGAAGCAATGAACCGATGAAGCAATGACTGCTTTGGACTATGAGCGAGACGCGACATTGGAAGACGGAAGAGGCGCGGCTGTGGATAATGTTGGAATCGCGACACCTGAAGCTCTCCCCCCAAGCTTCGACCCGAAGCTCGACGAATCAGAAGCGCCAGCTAGACAAAAATGCCGCTGTCGCCATTTTTTTTTGCTGGTCAACCCGGCGCCGACAGGCCATCAAAACGTCGGCTCTCAATTGAATGGAAGCTGTCGCTGATGGATTTGCCTGTCCGGGTTGTCCGATTCCATCGAGTCTTGTTTGTTGTTTCGGGTTGTGTGAATCTTGGGGGGCTGCGGTGTTTGTCGGCTTCGGGTGGTTTCGTGTCCGTTCGATTTTTCTGACACTTTGTTCGATGGCAACCTCAGGCTGTCCTGCCGTTTCGTCCTGCGTCTTCCTTGGGGATGTCCGATCCCAGTAATGCCTTTCGTCTTCCATGTCTTCCGTCGTCGCCGTCGTCGGTTGTCCAGGTTTTGTTGCTTCGTCAAAATTTTTCATTCGCCTCGGGAAAACGTACCCCAGCCACTCTGCTGGCAGAGATGGCGCCGACGGCGCGCGTCGACTGTCTGAGAGCGTTCCGGAACATGGTCGTGACCGTTTTGATGTGAAGAAAGGAAAAAGGAAGAAGGGTGACGAAAAAGAAGGAACTCGAGAAAACAATTGCAAGACCAATTGCAATTGAGCAGCGCGGGAAGGGGAGGGAAAAGAGGGCGAGATATTGGGGAGGGAAAAAAGAGGAGAGAAAGAGAGGAGGTGTTTTGGGAGGGTAAGGGAGGATGAGAGAGGAGGAGAGAGACGAGGAAAGCCGGAAAAGCAAGGAGAAAAATGCGAGACTTTTTTTTTCCCGCTGGGCAGGACGAAGAAAAGCGGCCGGGGGCTGTTTGGCGCAGTGCGCTATGGGGACGAGATGGGCCAAATGGGCCAAAATGGGCGCCAGAAGGGGGAACAGGGCGGGCGAGAGAGAGGGAAAGAAGAGGAGACCAGCAAAGAGGAGCCAAGGAAAGTGGGTACGCTGGTCGCTATGGGTGCAGAGGGAAAGAGCGAAAAAAAGTGAACCAGCAGGACACAAAAGGGAAGAAAACGAGCAGGTAGTGGGTCAGGCGAGCGGGTTGGGCCAATCACAGCGGGCTGGCAGGTTTTTCCGCCCTAAAAATTCCGGTAATAGGCCCCAGCTCCTGAGATTGGAGAGGGAAGGTCCAGGGGGACAATGGGGACAACAAAATGGCAGGAGCGACCAAGCGACACAAGAAAAACAGGCGTGGCCGCTGGTCCGGCACGGCGGCAATAGGGACCTTGCGGCATGCCCCGTATGCAATAAGTATGCAATTAAGCCATATGCGGCTTTTTCCTGCTGGCTTACCCGCGACTGTTTTCGGTTCCTGATGGGACGAGCAAACTGTAGATGGCCGCTGTGAGGAGCTGTGAGGGAGCTTCGAACAACAAACAAACGACACGACACATCAACAATTGCTTCAAAAAACCGACCAAACAAGCACAATACAACATACACGTCGTCGCTGCCCGCCTGCACCGGCGAGCCTCGTCTGTATGCGGCCTTCTGGTTGGCCTCGCCCGTAAAATCCTCGGTAATTCGGAAAGTGGAGAGGCGCCAGATCCTGATTACCGAAACGCGACAATGGTAATTTCAGAGGCAATTTCAACTACAACGTGCGATGGAGACAGGACGACGTGGTGAGAGAACGAGACAGCAGCAAAAGGACAGAGCAACATCGTAGAGACGGTCGACAAACATCGACATCGACATCGACATCTCGTCGACATGCTGTGTTGTTCAACGGACCGGACGTTCGCAACCGGCATGTGCCGGAGCTGGACTCCACTTGGCCATGCACAAAAAGTATCATGCCTGTAGTTTGAGGTACGAGCTGCGCGTTTGACGAGTCTGGAGTGCATACAGAAAGAACAAGCTACCGTGAAGAAGCGTGAACGAGGCAGAAAAGGGACGAAAATCAGATCCCGTGACTTGTAGCCTCAGGCTTGTGTCCAAAAAGGGAAAGACCAGTCTCGAATTGTTTTCGGACCTCGTCCAAGATCCACAAGTTTGACCACACCACATGGGTAGGAAAGCGAGCTCTCTAGGAAAGTAAATATGCGGCCGTTGAAAGGGCAGAAGGAACAAAAAAGAAGAAAAGAGCAAAAAATTGTAGTCTTTGGAAGGCCTCTTTGGAAGAGGCACATCAGGATTTGAGCCCGATGCGGGGGTCGAACCTTTGGTTGAGTGTTAACAGGATTGTTCGAATATTTGATATGTTGGAAACTCGACTGGGCTCGAATGCTCGTCGTTGAAGAATCACTTACCCGCAACCTTGAGATTAAGAGTCTCACGCTCTACCGATTGAGCTAACCGGGCTTTTGTATGAGCATTATTTGTTGAAGCCAGCGGCCGCATACTCGGGTACAAGTTGCAGGAACAGAGGAGCACAGAACCCGAACGGGTTGAGCAAGTGGATCACGAAAGACGCGAATCTGCGTGGGCTCCAAAAAAATTTCACGATGCGCTTGTTGAAAATTTGCTACGAGCGAGAATGGAGACGCGCTGTGGGATTATGTAAGTAGGCCGCTGAGGGCAAATGGGTACATCTTGACAAGACGAAACGAGATGGAAAGTAAACAACATCTTGGCTCTGTATTTATTTTCTACTCTGTCCTTGTCTCGTCTGTTGTTTTTCTTCTCCTCATTTTCATATCGACCCCCTTTTCGACCCCCTTCATGTGTGCAGGTACAGCTGGCTTAGTGCCGTTTTCAAGGTCTTGTACCTGACGTTCCTGGCTACTGATCTGTTGGCCATTGGATATTGGCCACGCTTACAGCGAGATACAACCGTTGGCACTGTCCTCGATGAAAATACCACCATAAATCTGGCCCTCATTCAGACCAGACTCCTGGAAGCCGCTGTTGACAACATCACTCGTGCCCGTGGGCTTCTTGAGGATACCAATCTGGTACTCGCCGGCACCCGTGAGGTCGTCGGCCGTGGCCTTGAGGACCGAGGCCAGAGGGTCGGTGCCCTTGGAGTAGTAAACTTGGACGGTGCTGATACACGTTAGGACGGAACGAAAAAATTGCATACAGGCAGGGCAGCTCACTTCTTGTTGAAATCCAGGGTAAAGGCAAAGTTCTGCCAGTCGGACGTCTCCATGGGGGTCGACCACAGCAGCTTGTTCTGCCGGCTCAGCACCTTGAAGGTGTTCTTGGGCAGCCCGGACTGGTCAATCAGTGTGCCCGTCTGGAACATGATCTGGTCGGCCGAGTAGTCGCTGGACTCGTGCCAGACGTTGAGGTACTCGTGGCTCAGGTTGAGCGGGCGCTGGGCGTCCTGCTTGACGCTGAAATGCAGCGTCTTGGTGCCCGTGTAGCCGGGGCTGCCCGTGTTGGTGTCGCCGTTGAACTGGAGACCGGCACGGCGGAAACCGTTCTGCTTCTGGAAAATGGACTTATCACTCAGAGTCACCTCGAGGGCCTTGAAGGGTGTGGGCGAGGAGCTGTTGACAGCGCCATCGAAGCGGCTGGTGGGCACGCTGGGCAGCAGCAAAATGTCGCTCCACTTGAGGTCGTTGCCCTTGACATACTCGGCGCCGTAGGGGTTGCCGCCGCCGTACGAGTCGAAGCTGCTCAGCGTCAGGGTCGAGGGGATGCGGCCGTCGAAGATGATTGGGCACTTAATGGCGGCGGCAGGAGCGTCGGCCTCGGCGGCCAGGCTCGTGGGCACAGCGGCAGCCACGCCGGCGAAAAGCAGCGAAGAAACAGCCTTCATTGTGGGGAGGTTGTAGGCGAATCGGTCTCGAAGGGTTGGATGTGATTCTTTTCCTGTGCTTGTCAATCGTCCTCTAAAGAAAAGGCAACACTCGTTGTTTTAAAGATTTCCAGACTTCACTTGAGGCCATCTTGTCTTCCTCTTCGAGCCTTTTATTCTCCCATTCTTGCCATCCCCAGCTCTTCCTTTGTCACCATATCCCATATATTGAGCCCAATTTGGCTTTTCTTCGCTGTCTGGTTCCGCACAGCTTTGCTGTCTTTTGTTCGGGTCGTCGTCTTTACGGCTGAATAGATCGAGTCCACCGTGCGGCCCATGGAAGCGTAAAGAGCGCAAAATGTGTTGACGGGAGAGGGCCAGGCTCATCCCGTGTTTGGCTGTGGCTCTATTAAGCTCATATGCTGATATATGAGCGTCCCGGGGCTCTTTTCGTTCTCTTCGTTTCTTATTGTTCTTTTCGCTTGCTGTACCGCATTTCGACATCGCTCATCATCCGGCAAATAAACGGCCAGCGGCAACGTCTTCCAGATTGCGGCCCATGAGTTTGGGTGATGTGTGGAGGTAGTGTGTATTCAGTAGTTGAGAATACACTGTCAAGGTGTGTTATCTGTAAATGCATTTGGTTTTTCTTTTCTTCTCGTGGATGTTGTCAACAACAGCTTCGATTCTTCTTCAACTCCATCGATGGCCGACTTCGCCGTTGTCGTGCAGTAGCGTCGCAGTGTAATGCCTCTTTCGGCACTTCCTGGAGCGGTGTCCCAATGGACAGCTCGAACATCGAAAATGGGGGAAGCCTTGTGGGCAGAGCTCCATGGCCAGAAGTTTA
Organism: Sporothrix variecibatus; assembly: GCA_016097105.2. NCBI lineage: Eukaryota > Fungi > Ascomycota > Sordariomycetes > Ophiostomatales > Ophiostomataceae > Sporothrix > Sporothrix variecibatus. The sequence continues at coordinate 1,449,464 of JADMNI010000007.1, read as the reverse complement.
GATCAGACGACCTTACTTTCTGGCATAACAAAATGAATACAACGAACCCCCCAAGCAGCTCTCGCCGATTTGAGGAACAAGGGGTAGCATGACGTCAAGCAATGAAGGACAGAAATGAGGAGGAGGACGCAAAACGGATGAGCCAATAAACTACAGCCGAGATCGTCTAAAGGAAAGAAGAAAAGGACTCGCCGATATCCTGGCCAGAGAAATATGGCTGCCTGGAAAGAAGCACATCAAAAGCGCGCCGTCCCTTGAGGCAGGCACGCGTGATCCGATCGGGAAAGAGCGACCAGAAGCGCGTCAGAAGAAAAGAACGCGGGACTTGAGGACTCTGCATCCAATACAAGGTATGATTTTGCCGGAGTCAATCGGAGAAGCAAGTTCGAAAAAGAGACAACGGCAATGTCCGATTCGCGATCCGTGATTGACGTCTGACATCCTGAATCCCTCAGCCTTCTTGTCCAGAAGGCAGATTGATGCCAATGCTTCTCAAGTCTTGGGTCGAGTTCTTGGGTCATTTTCGCATTTGGGCGCTGCTTCCAGCATAACTTTGCGGGGTTTTTAGTGGCACACTTGGCACACTTGGCTAGCGCCTGTCTGTCGTTTGGGCATTGCAGCCCGGCGCATGGCTGTGTGCAGGTCGCTTGGGGCGAAACGGTCTCGTTTTTTCGTATCGGACAGAGTGGATCCCCTCTTTCCAGGTACAGACTCGTCGCCGCCGGCTGCCACAAGAAAGGAACCAACAGCATCGAGCCGCACGACAAGAAACAGGAAGGAACTACCGACTTGGGTTGTAAATGATGGAATAAGAAAGTGCCAAAATGGAGGAAGGGCAGGCTGCACAGCTACAGTTAGCCTTGACGCGGGTCTTGGAGACTAAAGCTTTGAGCTTCGCTAAGGTACATGATCGTCATGGTTCCTTTTGCGTGTTTGTGTGTAGTCGAGCTTCCCAACCGTCGTTCAATGTAGATATAAAAACGTGTCTGCTCGCTCTTTCTTTGGTCTCTTCTGTCTTGCTCCTTCCTTCTTCATATCATCCTCATCTCGCTCTTTCCTCTTTCTCCTTCTATTTCTTCCACTCCACCAGTCGTCCCAGAAACGCAACTACCAAATCGGGCAAGCCACATGCCAACCACAAACTCCAGCACCACCACTTGAACCTTTTCGAACCTCAACCCCTCCTTCGTCCAAAATGCCTCGCGGTAGTGAGATGCCCCCAGAGCTCAGTGATCTGCACTGCTTCACCGAGACCAATGGCGTCATCACATCCACCATGATCGATATCCCCGGCTACCGCGTCGTCCGCGTCCTCGGCGCCGTCTACGGCCTGACCGTCCGCTCGCGCAACTGGGCCGCCGGCCTCGGCATGGTCCTCAAGAGCATGGCCGGCGGTGAGCTGAGGTGGTTCACCAATCTGGTAGGTGCCCAACACCATATATGATTTTGTTGTCAGTGACTAACACGTGCAGCTCTACTCCGCCCGTAACGACGCGATTGCGCGCGTGGTCAATGAGTGCCAGAGCCGTGGCGGCAACGCCGTCATTGCTCTGCGTTTCGACGCCGGCGACATGGGCGGTTTCGCACAGGTGTGCGCGTACGGCACGGCCTGCATTGTCGAGAAGATTGACGAGCAGCTGCCCGAGTACCCGCAGCTGATCCGCCAGCAGCTGGCGAACCAGGTGTAGAGAGAATTGCGTGGAGGAGGAAAGAAGGTGGCATACGATATGATACCAGTTTGATTTTGCAGAGATTTTTATTTTTATTTATATATATATCGAGACTATTGTGTTGAATTTAATATCATAATAACAGAATACTTGGCAATTGGTGTCTTATTGTAATTTTGTCAATTTTTTTTGACAAATTTTAAAAGAAAAGAAAAACCCTGACAACTTTTTTACTTCATTAAAAAATGGAAGAAAAAAAAAGTTGTAAATATATATATTTTATCAAGAAGTTGAAAAGAAATGTGACCCAAGAATATAAAACATGTATAAAAAGCTATCATAAATACAAAAAAAGTTGATATAAACGCCTTGCCATGCCTAACGCCTGTTTACACAAAGTATCCCAAGGCTACGCTATCAGCTTATACAGCCGGCTCGCTGACTGTCTGCCGCTTCTCCTTGTTGTCATTCGGCACTGCATTGGCGACCTTGAGCCACTCGCCATTGAATGCATTGATGAGCCAGTTTTCGAGTTCTAAAAGGTTAGCATACGAACAATTAAAAATAGAATGGAGAGAGGGAGGCCTACTGTCATAAACAATCTTGTTGCCGTTGTGGAAGTAGATGGAGTGGTCACTGTCCGGGAAGACGTGGACATCGTAGTTGCTGACCCCGCCAGATCAAGCCGGTCAAGCAGAGCAAGCGAGTTCTGGAAGTGGACATTGTCGTCGGCGACGCCGTGCATGATGAGGAACCGCTTGTTCTGGGCGAGGGCCGTAGCATTCTGGACAGCACTGGCGTCGTAGCCCGCGGCGTTGTTCTGCGGAGTGTCCATGTAGCGCTCTGTATAAATCGAATCATAAAACCGCCAGTCCGTCACGGGCGCGACGGCCATGCCGTACGAGAACGTGCGGCCGGCGTCTTGTTCGAGTGTTTTGAGGGTCGTGAAGCCGCCGTAGGACCAGCCCCAGATGGCGAGGCGTTTGGCGTCAATGTACGGCAGACCGGCCCAGTGCTGTGCGGCGGCAATGTGGTCGTGAGACTCGACCACACCGATCCGGCCCCGCACAAGGACACGGTTCTTGCGGCCCATGTAGCCTGTACCGCGGGGGTCGACCGTTACGACAATGTAGCCCAGGCTGGCGGCCACATAGCTCTGGAAGTCGACGCGGAACTCGTGTTTCACTTCTTGCGAACCGGGGCCACTGTACTGCTGGAAGAGGACAGGGTACTTCTTGTTGGGGTTAAAATGCGGCGGGCGACGCTCGACATAGTTGAGTTGGACAGGCGGGTCGCCGGCCTCGTAGCCGGGCACTTCTAAAGTGCCATAGACGCGCAGCGGGAGAGCGTGCTTGCGGGCACGGTCGGCAAGCTCGGCGTTGTCCTCCAAAGTGTGCGCAAAGGCGGGGATGGAGCCTGCACCGGATTGCGCGGCGGGCGTGGTAATCACTTTCTGCCATGGAATACCGGGTCCGCGGTACTCGAGCAGCAGGTAGCCGGCGCCGTTGGAGAAGGACGCGGCGTAGAAGCCTTCGGAGGTTGTGTTGGAGATGGCCGTGAGGCCACTGCCGTCGTGCAGGTTGACGCTGTAGACGTGGCGCTGCGTGGAGCCTTCCTTTGTGGCGATAAAATAGACCAAGTTGCGTTCCAAGTCGACACCCGACGGCGCGTCCACGACCTCCCAGTCAGGACCTTTTGTAAGCATGATCGGGTTGGGGTTCTCCGGAGGTGTAAAGTAGGCCAGGTGGTCGCCATTGTTGTAGACAATGGTGTCAATGTAGCCGTCGTCGGGACGCTGGCGCGCCGCGTCGGCCGGGACGTAGCGTGTCGTGGTCGAGATCTCGAACCAGCCGCCGTCAATATGGCCGACGTCGACGGTACGGACAGCCTGGCCGCTGCGTGCACTGACATCGACAACAACCACGCGCATGATGTCGCTGATCCGGTTGGTCTCCTTGACGAGCACCTTTTGGGGACCGGCCCAGAGCACGGTCGTGATGAGGCGGTTGTCGTCGGCAAAGTCGCCCGAGACGGGCACCGTAAAGACATCGCCCTTGGTCATGTCGTAAAACTGCAGGTTGACGACCGGGTTGTGGGCACCGGCTTTGGGGTACTTGATCTGGCGGACTTCGGGGTAGTTCTCCTCGCCCGGTGCCGGATCGGTCATGCTGGGCCGCTCGATAAAGTACTGGACGGGATACTCGGGCACGCCGGTCTCGTTGGTCCGCAAGAATGCCAGGTAGTGGCCGTCGGGCGACCACCAGGTGGCACTGGCACCCGACAGCACCTCTTCTTCGTAGACCCAGTCGGGCACACCGTAAAACAGCTCGGCGCCGCCGTCGGTCGTGATCTGCTTGACAGGACTGGCGGCGAGCTGAGCAGCATCGGCGGGCACAGGCCGCAGGTACAGGTTGTTGTCGCGCGTAAAGGAGATGGCATCGCTCGTGGGCGCCCACTGCGCCAGCTGGATGCGCGCATCGGGCTCACCGGGCACCAGCGGCTCGACGGACTGCGAGGCCACATCCAGAACAAAGTAGGAGGCTGTCTTGGAGTGCCGCCAGTTGGATTTGGTGTTGACGCCGAGCAGGACCTTGGCCATGTTGTCGCTGGGCGCTGTGGTGCTGATGACGTAGCGCGTTGAGCCGTACGTGAAGGCGGCGTCCTTGATGAGCGTGCGGCTGTTGGTGCCGTCGACGGCACGGATGGCAGGCTGCGGACGTCTTTAGCGGCCAAAAACACTTTGCCCGGAACGTCACGGCTCATTTCAAGCAGCAGACCGTCTTCGCCGTTGGGCCCGCCCACCCACTTGATGCTCGCGCGTTTGGGCGCAAAGTAGGCCTCAGACAGCTGGCTGCGCGTTATCTTGCGCAGGTTGCCGTGCGAAGTTGTGGCTAGGGGATCGTGCTCAAACGACGAGCCGTGCAGGTAGGAGCGGTGTGTCACGTAGATGACGAGTCCGCCGAGCCATGCGAGACCGACGACGACCGTAAAGATGAGGACCCAGCGTCGCAGTTTGGGGTCCATCTTGGTGTAACGGCTAGACGAAGAATAGGAGGGGTCTGCGTCAGTGGCATCCCGGTCTCTGATCTCCCGCCGATTCGAGTCCGCGTTGGCACTCCGGCTGGCACCTCCCAAAAAGGGTCCCGTCTCGAGATCGTAGTCAGCACTGTTCTCGTCCTTGAGCGGGTCGTCGTCGTCAAAGTCGGACAGCCGGTCGCGACGAACACCGCCGAGATCGCCATTATTTCCAAGAGCATCTCTTCCCGGTGGACTGTTGCTGCTCTTCCGTGACGAACCGGAGGCATTGGCTGTCGACGACTCGATATCAGCGCGCTCGCTGATGCGCTCAAGGATGAGGCTGGTTGTGGAGACAGACGACTGGGACTCGTGCGACATGCGGCGGCTGGCGTCGTTGCCGTTTGTATCATTGTCGTCGTCGTCGGCGAAGAAGGGGGTGTGAGGGAGGAAGCATCGGCCGGCGGCGGCGGAGAGAGCGGTCGTGTGGCCATGTTGAGGGTTGTGAGGGAGGAGGAGGAAGTGTCGTAATTGTCGCCAGAGACGAGAAACGGACCTGTGTGGCCGGTATCAAGGGTTCAAGGTCGAAAGGAGCTCGAGGTTCGTGAGCGTTGGAGTCGTCGTTCGTGTCACCGTGTCAGACAAGACATGGCTTGTTCGCTGGCCGGCGATGTCTGACTCTCACAGGATTAGGGACAGAGTATCTATCACTCTAGACCACAGGGACAGCTTGGGCGTCTTTCTAGAAGCAACAGAAGAAAAGAAAAAGGACGGAACAAATCAAGGGAGAGAAAAAATAAAGGACAGGGCAATTGAAAACGATTGACCGAAAGCAGGCGTCAAAGTTGAAATTCATAAGAAAAAGAGGCCAGCCTCTTGGTTGTCTGCGGGCGGATTGGGGTGTGGTGTCGCAAGGAGGTGTCCGTGTGTAAGGCGTAGAGTGAAAACTGTTCGTTCTATCGTCTATCAACGCTGTCGTCTGTTGTCGTTTGGGGATGCACTTTTTCGAGAGCTATTGAGCACCGATTGGGAAGGTTCAGCTCGAGTTGGAAATGAGTTGAAAGGAAAGAGCGTTGTTGGCTGCCAAACTGTCAAAGGAAGGAGAAGGGAGGGCTTGGGAAGGGAAAGAGCGATCGCTGACACGAGTCGCGACATATGGCTGTTGGTGGCACGCCTTACTCCGTACGATTATTTTGGCGGGCGATACGACCTTCTCTCAAAAGGCCCCTGGAACCGTTTCCGGCCGCCCAACTACCCGTTTCGTCATCTGCCGCCAAGACCATCTTCTGTCTCTCTTCGGCCTAGACCTATCAAAAACGCGCCTGTAGGGGGGAGATTGAGAGGCTAATTCGGCACAGGGGTAATTACAGTGGAAATGTGAGCTTTCACGCTTCACGTGCAACTCCCAATACTAAGCCAATTGTGGCACAGGCGAAATGTCCGCCGGAGTTGAATCATCTACAGTTCAAGCGGTGCACTTTCAATTTACATCTCACGATCACCACAGCTGGCACGAATGTTTATGAAGTGTGATTAAAATTTCTGAACTTAGCTATGGTACATGGAAAACGAAACGCAGTAAAAAGCAAATAGAAATAGAACAAAGAAATGGGTAGAAGTTTTGAGGTCGCGTGTTTTTTTTGTTGATGATCGAGACAGGAAATGTTTCCACCACCACACGCCGTAGTTTGTGTAAAGTAGACACATAGAAATAAGAAGAAAATAAGAAGAAACAAATAAACTCGCAACGCAAAAAGCAACAGAAAGACAAAAAAGAAAAACAGTAGCACAGAAACACTCCTCTCGTTCTTTCGAAATTACACAAACCGTTTTATTTCGTCCTTCTTTTTCTTTTTTTGCTCCAGCCAGCCAAATGTCAGCCAGCTACTGCGTCGCCACCGGTTGGTGTTGGCACGATGCACATGGTTGTTGTCGGTGAATTGCCGACAGGGCTGCCGCATACTGATATGGAGAGTACCACGTCTGTGGTACGACAGCGCCGCCGTACGGCTGGAAATAAGAAGAAGCAGGATGAGGGGCGGAAGCGATGGTGGGAATGGGAGAGATGGTGGGAGTGGGAGTGGAAGTGGTCGTCGTCATGGGGGGTGTCATTATTGGTGTGAACATGGGGCCAGCCGAAGTCTGCCTCTAGAACCGAATCCGGTGGGCTGCGGCGCAAAGCCATTAGCACCTGCAAACGGTGCCGGCGACGCGCGGCCGACACTGCCACCAGCGCCCGTAGGCCCGGCCGTGATCATAAGACGGTTGCCACCCAGAATCGGCGTGTTGTCCTCCACCTTCTCCTGCTCCTTCTCCTTCGTCTTGCGCTCCTCGTTGTCCGCCTTGAGCACCGCCAGCTCCTTGGTCTGCTGCGCCAGCAGGTTGATCAGGTACGGCATCGTGAAGTCCGTCAGGCCGTGGCGCCACGAGAGCTCGAGCACAACGTCGGGGCGGATCAGCTCGTGGCAACGCGTACAGCATGCCCACGTAGCACTCGCGGTTGCCGGTATCGACAAAGTAGCGGAGCAGCTCCTCGACGACCTCGCTCTTGCTAGAGATGGCCGCCGTCTCAACAGCATCCTTCCACAGCTTGTCCTGCTTCGAGAGGGCAATCGACTTCTCCACCGCTTGTTCTTGCGGTAGATGTTAGCGGCAATCTGGCGGAAGAAGACCAGGTCGTGCTTCTCGAGACGCGACGCCAGGTCGACAGGGTCGTAGTTGTCGTAGTTCTCGACCGAGTCGCGAAGAGTCTTATAATCCTCCTCCTCAATCAACAGGTCGTTGATCGCATCGTTGACCGCCCGCTTGTTCTGCGACTGCACGTTGAGCAGGAACGGCTTGATCAGCGGCAGGTTGTCCGACTTCTGGAACATCCGCACAACACGGTTGACGTCAATGCGCGGCGTCAGCACCTGCAACAGGTCCGTAATCAGAGACGGGTGCTGCTCCAGGTAGAAGTTGATGGCCTTGTAGTAGATCTCCAGGTTGGCGACCTTGACCACAATCTCCTTGAACTGCTGGTGCTCCCACGAGTTCTCCGGGCGCTCAATCACAGCCAGAGCCGCGTTGTCAAACTCGTCGTAGTGGTAGTAGCAGAAAATCAGCTCGGGCCACAGGTTGGCCTCCTCGCAGGCACGGATCATCTTGGGCAGGTTCATACGGCTCCAGAACAGCTTCAGGTGCTCCATCAGGCGGTCGGGCGTGTATCTCGACAGGGCATGCCCAGCTCCGTGAACATGGCCATGTGCGCGCGCTCCAGACCCAGGCCCTGCTCGAGCAGGTTGATCAGCTCGTCAAAGTAGCCGTTACGCTCGTACTGCTTGACAAGCTGCTGCAGCTGGTCTGCATCGATAATCAGGTTCAGACCGCAGATTAGCGCAAGACGGAACTCCTTCTTGTCCACGCAGGCCTCGTGCACCTCGCGCCACACCTTGATGTTGTTGGCCTTGCGGGCGGCCTCGACGGCAGCCTGGTAGTCACCGAGGTGCACCAGCGTCGTCGCGAGCTTGGCCCAGTTAGAGATGCTCGAGAAGAAAATCTTGGCAGCCTCAAAGAGACCCTCGCCGTAGGCCTTGTCACCAGACTCCTCAATGTTGGCCACGTTCGTGCCGCGCAGGAAGTCCTCGAGCTCGGGCAGGTTGTCCAGGCGAGCGTAGCAGAAGGCAAGGGCAGTGTCAATGGCAGGCTCGCGCAGAGTCTTGCGCGACATCAGCAAGTACTTGACCAGCTCCTCGTTCTTGCCGGCGTGGGTGGCTGTCTCAATGACTCCTCGTAGTTCTTGGGGTCCTGAGCCTTGATGTACGACTCAATCGAGTCGCTAACCCGCAGACCGTCAAGCTGGGCCTTGGCGACACGGCTCCAGACCTCGGGGGTGTCGACTCCTCGGCGTAGGCCTGGGCACGATCGATGCTGACAACGTGCTCGACAAGGACGTTGACTGCGCTGGCGCTGTCGTTAATCTTCTTGAAGATCTCGAAGGCCTCCTCGTACAGGCCAACGTTGATACAGGCTGCCGAGATCTCCTGAGGGTCAAAGGCATCCAGCTTGTGGATGTAGTCCATGACACGGGCCTTGTCGGCCGTGGTGGCAGTGAACAGCAGCAGGTTCTGTAGGCTCTGGTTGTCGCTGAAGGGGGACGGCTCCAGCACAATCTTCTCGAGGAGCTCGATAAGCTCGGCAGGCAGATCGGCCTTGAGGAAGCAGGCAACCGCCTCCGACACCTTGGTGGGGTCGGTGCACTCGGGAACGGCCGTGGAGATAACCTGGTCGATGACCGAGCGGCGGTGGATGTTGTTCTCGCTCAGGACAAAGCCCCACAGCTCGCGGTCGGCACGCTCAAGCAGGTAGCGGGCCTGGGCGCGGTACATGGAGTTCTCGTTGGTGACGTTGACGAGCTCGAGGTCGTTCTGGCCCTTGCTGTAGGCAATGTAGGCCAGGTTGGGATCACGCTTCTCACAGTACTTGCCGACAGACAGGGTGTCGTAGTTGTCGTTCTCCTTGAGGAACTTCTCTGGGTTGTTGTTGGAGTCGATGTAGATCTTGGCAAGCGCGTTGTAGATGGCCTGATCGTGGTTGCCAGCAGCCAGAGCAGACTCAAGGAAGGGAAGCAGCAGCTTCAGACGGTTGCGCGACTCAACCTCGGACACTAGCTGGTCGATGGGGATCGGGCCAGCCTGAACGGAAGCAAGCAGGTTCTTGATAATGTTCTCGTCGCAGTCAACGTCGAGCAGACCGCCGATGACGGCAGGCGTCCGCGAGGGGTTGATGCGCTGAACATAGGCCTCAATAGACTGGAACTGCTGGTTCTGGTACAGGAAGAGGATCAGGTCGTGAACCAGGTTGAAGCGGTCGCAGACAATGATCAGCGGAAGCTGGTCCTGTAGCTTAGCCTCCTTGAGGAAGTTCTTGACCTTCTCGGCGTTGTAGTGGTTGCTCTCACGGCAAATGCGCTCAACCTCCTGGAACTGGCCCATCTTGGTGGAGCCTCAATGTACTTGAAGTGCACCTCCGAGTCCTCCGACAGGTTGACAATGCTGCCCAGGTAGTAGTACAGACCTCGGCGGTCTTGTACTTCTCGAACAGGTCCACCAGGTTCTGGGGACCCAGGAGATCCGAGTACTTGGTGGCAATCTGGACGACCGACTGCAGGTTCTGGCGGATGTTGTGCTTCATCATGGCGTCGAGGCAGTCCAGGGACTGCTCAACAGAGAGCTTGCCGAAGAAGGTGGTAAGCCACTCGGGGTCGAAGTCGGCGGTGCCGGGGACGTTGATAACGACACGCTTGACGGCAGCGGGGTCCTCGTACAGGTCCAGAGCCCAGCGGAACAGACCAGCCTGCTCGCACAGCTTGGCAATGTGTGCCTTGTCAAAGTGCGTGAACATCTGGTTGCTCAGGATGGCATCGGCGACCTGGGGAGCGTTCAGAAGGTTCATCTCCAGCAGACGGGTCTGGAGGTGGGCCTGCTCGGGGCGGTTCTCCTTCAGGGCGTCAATCAGGAAAGCAGTGACCTGCGGCAGCAGGCTCTGCGATTGGAAGACGTCGACAGCGCGCTCGAGATCAATCAGGGGACCACCTTCGTTATTGGCCAGCATGGTAGCGAACTCGACGGCCTTGTCGGGGTTGGCACGGGCGACGTGCTGCAGGAGCTGCATGTAGTCGGGGGTGTAGCCGGCCTTGGTGGCGTAGGGAATGATCTCATTAAACGGTTAGCCTGAGCCAGAGAGGCGACGACCTTGTGGGGCACGTTGGCCTTGAGGTAGATACGCAGAGCCAGGGCCAGATCCAGAGGCCGGACCATGTCACCGAGCTGCTCCGAGGCGAACAGCTTGTCCTCCTTGGCCCACTTCTCGAGAAGCTCCGTGCGCTTCTGGGCGACAACGGGCTGAGCCAGCTCCAGAGTCTCGGTCATGTTCAGGCCTCCTTGTCAAGAAGCAGACCAAAGTACTGGAGGATGTATGACATCTGGCCGGGCTGCTGAGGAAGACGCTTGAATTTCTCAATGGTCTCGGAGGTGCGCAGGAAGCCCTGCGGCGAGTTGGCGGCGACGCGGGCAGCCTCAACATAGTTGCCCGCGTTGAAGAGCTGCTCGAACTGGCGGCCGTACAGCTGTTCGGCGCCGGGAAGATCACCCCGGGAGGCAATCTTAATTGCCAATTCGGTGTTGGCAGGGTTCTGCAGGAGGTAGGGGATGATGGTGGTCTCATCCACCTTGACAGACAGGGTCTGACCCTTGCGGTTGATACCGACAACACCAGTTGACTCGCTGTCGATGCAGGACACGAAGATGGTCTCGCTCGACATGCGGTTCATGAAGATGCAAGTACCCGTCTCAATGTCATACAGGTGAATGAAGCCGTATTTGGTGATGAGGTAGATGATGCCGTACTTTTGCGACACCTGGACGGCAACGGGGAAATCGTTGACGGCCTCGGCGGGGAAGTAGACATCGACGGCCTTCTTGGGGAAGGCAGGGTTGGCGTCGGGCTTGTCAATCTCGACAATGTGCAGCTTCGCGGCGGACGCAGTGCGAACGGCGAAGACGAACAGCTTCGAGATCTGGGGGGCACCGTCCATTTGGTATGTGGCGAATGAAGCGGCGTGGCCCTCAATGGCCTGGCTGACACCACGCTCCTTGGAGTAGAGCTGGATGGAGCCAACGACACGGCCCTGCTGCTGGGAAATGCCGACGACGGCCATCCATTTGCTGTCGGCGTCGATGCGGTAGTTGATAATCTGGCAGGCCTGTGGGAGAGGGCAAAAACAGTGGGGTTAGTTTATTGTGGGCTCCATTTCAGACCACGGTAGCCGAGACCAAGCTTGGGCTACGAGCCACCAGACGTCGAATGTCACGGCAAAGTATCGAGAAAAGAGGGGAAAGCTTACGCTCATCGCGGCATTCCGCTTTGAAGACCTCCACGGGGGCCTTGTTCGACTCGAAGACGTCCCAGTGGTGCACGCCAGTCTCGGTGACGAGACCAATGGTGCTCTCGCTGATCCACTTCCAGTAGACGACGTCCTCGCTTGTGGTTGCCGAGTTCAACTTGGCCTTCTTCTCGAGGTCGAAGATCTGGAGTGTCCGGGACTGGGCCCGCAGGGCAATGACGGGACGCGACCAGTGCATGATGGCACTGTCGGCCTTGATGCCACGGCGCATGACATTGCTGAGGTTCTGGAGGTCGACGATGACGACTTCGGGGGAAGCGGCCTCGTTCTTCTTCTCGCGGACGCAGACATACCGATCGGACTCTAATGTCTATGGGAGGAGCAAACAGGTTAGCAGGGTTGTGTCTTGAGCTGAAAACGAGACGAAAGCGAGACGGAAACGAGCTGAAGAGGAGATGGAATAAAGAGGCCAGATAAGATTGGGCCACCCCTCTCCAAGCTCGCCAGACACCAGGTTTTGATGTCAAAAACGCGTCGCAATATCAGGAGGACGCACGCAAGAGTTGAAGCCGATGGCCTGGCTGTCGATACCGATCGAAGTGAGCTGGACGATCTCGCCCAGCTTGATGGGTAGCGGTGCCATGGTTGGTGGCTGTGTGAGGGAGACAAGCTCTCGATCAAGCTAGCGAAAACAAGAGGGCGCGGTGATGCGCTGGCTAGGGCGATGTGAGCTCGCCGTCAATGGATGTTCGAAGGAAGAGAGGCGTTCGAGTCGACGACGGAGGGATTGGGGGATCGCGAGATCGACAGGAACCGGTTGCGTCGTGAAAGCAGGCAAGCTTCAGGGACGAAAGCAAAAAGGAGAGAAAGGGGAGAAGGAGTCCACGAAACCGTTAGCTTCCCGCTTGGCGGGAAATGGGCGGCAGGGGGAGATACAAATGAAAAAGGAGAGAAGTGAAGCAATAAAGCAAATTAAAGACACAGTCAAAGAAGTGAAGAATGATGAAGATGCAGGAAGCAAAGAGAAGATGGGCCTCGAAATGGGGGGTGGTAGAAAAGAGGCTCGGATGCGATGGGATGTGAGGAGGGAAGAAGAGAGAAGGAGGGAAATTTGGGGCCTGGAGAGGGAAAGGGCGAAATTAGGTTGCTACAGTGTCTAGAGTGTACGGTATCCTCTTCTGATCGCTCTGATTCCAAGGAGGAAGGAGCGACCTAGGGCGTTCTAGGGGGGCGACGCGCTGTGTTCTCCTGGGTTCCTTCCCTGTGCCTGTTGGCCGTTGGCGTTTGGTGTTTTTGGTGCCTTTTTGGGCTCTTTTGGTGCTGGTTGCAGCTTGGTTGGCCTGTGCACGGGCCATTCAGGGGTGAATAAGCGGGAGCTGAGCTGTCACGTGCAAGGAGTAAGATTAGGTTTCTTCAGGAGAACGGGGAAGGAACGCGCAGAAGAATGCGCCGAACAAAGCAGGAACGAACGCGCACACCCCAATTGAGGCCAGATAGCTCCTGAGCTTCCCTGTCTTACAGCGCACGTATTGAGTGGCTTTGAGCTTGGATGTTTGACATCCTTCACTTTGACATTGGCAAACATTATTCACTACTCTTCTTGTTCAATTCACTACTTTTATTTCCTTCTGTGCGCTTCTCTGCCCAGCGCATCCCAAACATTTTGCGGCAAACCGGGAGTTTAGGCAGCGACAAACCGGGAAGGGGCAGTTCTCAGGCGCGGCTTCCTGCAGGAAGTGACGCAACAGCTGTTTCCAATTCGAGTGGAAAGGTCACGTGACACAAAGGCGGTCGTGGGTGGCAGAAAGAGGTTGTTATCAAGGGGGAAAAGCGAAGAAAATAGAAATGTTGCGTGCTACGCGTATGCAAGGCATGAATCCGCGGCGCAAACGAGTTTTGACGTTTGGTTGTTCAGGGAATTAATTTATGACGGTTCCCGAAGTGCAAGCTACGATGCAGGGTGTTGTTGCAGGCTGTATTAAACTACGAGCGTGTTGTCGAGACGAGCTGCCACAGTGTCCAAGTGAAAGCTCTTGGACCAGACCGGAGCATGACACGCCCTGGAAGCAAAGTTGGAAGGGGCCGTCGTTGCAGCTGGCCGTGGTATGTCGTCTTGGAGAAGACAGGCATGAAGTTGTGCTTCGGCTGCCGCCGTCTGGACTTTGTCGTCTGGATCGATATCGTCAAGCCGATGTCGTTTGCTATTCGATCGCATTCGTCGATGCAGCTGTCAAACAGTCGTCTCGTCCCCCGTACATGTCACGTCGTTGCTATTCCACATGGGCAAGTAAAGGAATGTTTGCTCAATCATTGCGACCCTTCCCACCGCCCAAAAGAGGACAGGGAAGCGCCGCACCCAAGATTGTTCAAATTGTGTTTTGTTCTCCGTTTTTTGAAAAAGAGATAGGAAAATGTCCTGGGAGCAACTAGGGGCCTCCCGAAGAAAGCCCAAAGGTCCTCGTTCCCCCAATAAGTCATCGATTTCGTGAACGTGATATAATTGCGTTGTTCATGAAGAAAAAAAAGAAGAAAAAGAAGGAAGAGAAAATTTGGGCCAGCCCCAAACGAAATATATGCGTTCCCGCCAAAAAAATAAAAGCGGGGCGGAAGCTGGCGAGTGCTGTGCGCGAGTGCCTCAGGCCAACACTTATTTCTGGAAAGAGCTACCGACCACTGCCAGAGCTGGCCGAGCCCACCCTCCTGTAATACCACGCCAGGACCTCCTTAAAAAGGGAAAGTGGGGCGTCTGCAAGTGACGCGGGCATCAACGGCTTTCCCTCAAACCGGCACTTTCCCAACCTGTCAGTCACAAGCTACTACAAAGACCCAAGCTTCGCGTGAAACCAAACCACAACAAGAATCTCCCCTTTTACATCGTCAAGCAACAACGACGTTCCCTTTAACGTCAAAGTTGTTCCCTACGTCACAACAATGGCTCTCCAACAATCCCTACCGCGCTTTCTGCTGCCGCAGCTGAGCTGGACCACACCCCTGCGCCAGGCCCACGCAAAGCCGATGCTTTTCCGTCTGGCCGCGACCACAGCCGCCTTTTCGACGACGACGACGACAGCCTCACCTAGCTGTCGCCCGGCATCACCAAGAAGGCAGTCTGCCAAGTCGGCACCTTCAACCCCGACCTCCCTCCTCGCCCGCCGCGCATTCCATGCCTCGGCTGTCCGCCGCCGCGACCACCACTTTGACACTCTCAAGTTTGTGCAGCGCCTGCAGGACGACGGCTTCACGGAAGACCAGTCCGTGGCCATGATGAAGGTGCTCAACGATGTTATCGAGGAAAGCATTCAGAACTTGACGCGGACGATGGTGCTGCGGGAAGACGCGGCCAAGGCGACGTACACCCAGAAAGTGGACTTTGCCAAGCTGCGGAGCGAGCTGCTGTCGGCGGACAGCACCGAGACAAACGCGACACGGGCCGCGCACGAGCGGCTGGCAAACGACCTGGCCAAGTTCAACAGCCGGCTGCGGGACGAGGTGGGACGGACACAGGCGAGTGTGCGGCTGGACCTGAACCTGGAAAAGGGCCGGATCCGGGAGGAGGCCGTGGGCCAAGAGCTGAAGGTCAAGGAGACGGAGACCAAGATTGAGCAGGAAGTTGCGGCGATGCGGCAGCAGCTGGAGCAGGTCAAATTCCAGACGCTGCAGTGGCTGATGGGTGTGTGCACGGGCTTTGCGGCACTGTTGTTGGGTGCGTGGCGTTTGTTGATGTAAGGGATGGGTGTTGGGAGGCGGTTTATACGACGTACATCGACGGCCGTACAAGGGAATTAAACATTGGAAGGCCATTTGACATGGCAAAGTACAAAACAACAACGGGCATGGCGTTTGATTTTATCACTTGAAATATGCAATTTATATCTGGGTCCTTGGAGACCAAAATTGTACATAGACATCCAAAAGCTGCAAAGATTATGAATAAGACAAGGGATCACAAGACAGAGAGGAATTAAATGTGACTACAGCGGACAGTAATGTAAGCGAACCTTGATATGTTGGTTTGTCGCTATCTGAAAGTAAGCAGTTGCCTGCTCCTATGTAAGAATGTGGGAGGGGAATATGTAAAAAAGAGTGCGCATTGCTATCTAGCAAAAGAAGCAGACGCCTGGGATATATAAGAAAACAGATGGCAAAGAAAGACACAAAGGTTGCTCCCAGGTGACTAGCCCTTGGCTCTTTGGCACGAGAAGAAGATGTTGAAAAAACCGAAGAGTAGAAAGAACGGAAAGAGAAAACAAGAAGGAAAATGAGTCAAGCCCGTAAGACAGAGGCAATATCAAAAAAAAAGGAGAAGAAGAAAAAAAAAATCAAACGGTGAAAAGGACAGGAAAAGCCCCCTTAATATCCAAGCGAAGAGCGAAATATGCAAAACCCCTGAATAGGTCGTCACCGTCTGCCGAAGCCCCTTTCTCTCCACGACCCTGGCCTCCAAGCTTAGTCACCACCTCTTGCTCTCTTCCACTCTCTGTTTCTCCTTCAGTGCTGAGGATTTTTATATTTTGTTGAAACAAGTGCGAGAACAGAAGGGAAAGATATGTCGTCATGTGGTTTTTCGTCATGTTTGTTGGTACAGAGAGAACACCGACCCGAGACACAATAAAAGATTTACTGCGGCAGGCTGTCGATGACCGTGCGGGCGGCGTTGTACATGGCGTGCAGGTCGCGGGAAGCGGTGGCGCAAGCGCCGCCGGGGGCGTAGCAGCGGCTCTCGACGGTCTCAGCGGAGCGCTTCGAGCAGCTCTGGCCGAAGAACTTGCAGAACTGGGCTTCGGCATCGGGCTCAGCGGAGCGCTTCCAGCAGCTCTGGCCGAAAAACTTGCAGAACTGGGGTGCGGCCTCGGCCTCAGCATCGCGCTTCTCAACGTCACCGAAGCCCTCAACGGTGGAGATAACGGCCTCGGCGGCGCGCTTGACCTTCCAGCACGACTGGCCGAAGAACTTGCAGAACTGGGCATCGGCCTCAGCATCGCGCTTGGTGACGGCATCCTCAGCGGGAGTGGGAGCGGGGAAGTGGGAAGCGAGGAGCAGGTCCGAGTAGAAGGAGCGGGGGTTCTGCTGGGTGGAGGCAACAATGGTGGCCAGGCCGTCCAGCGAGCGCAGGGCGTTGCTGGTGGTCTCGCCGAAGGAGCGCTTGGAGACGTCGCCGGAGGGGCTGGAGGAAATGGCGTCGGCGAAGGCCTCAGCAGTGCGCTTGACCTTCCAGCACGACTGGCCGAAGAACTTGCAGAACTGAGCCTCGGCGTCAGCGACGGCAGCAGCAGAGACGCTGGTGGCACCGATGGCCAGGATGGAGAGGATGGTGGCGGTCTTCATGATGAAGGATGACGGGGTTTTTTGAAATTTTTTGGGAAAAAAAGAAGTTGTGAAAAAAAGGGGGTGAAGAAGAAGAAAGATGATCTCTTGATGCAAGGAGTTGACTGTTGAGAGAGGATGAGGAGAGAAGAGGGGGAAAAAGTCGAGATGAAGAGAGAGGATGAGGTGGATCTTTATACTTGATGAAGAGGCCTTGTCGATGGAAGGTCTATAGACAAAAGTCAACTGTGAAGGTGGATCTCTATTGAGGCCGGATCAAGACGTCCACAAGGACGTCCAAGACGACAGAGAAAGAACTCCGTCAAAAGAAGAAAAAAACATCAAGGACGGCCAAGTAAACACATCTGTACAAAGAGGCAGCTGGACAGGAGGCAGCTGGACAGGAGGCGCGGAGTCGACAAGCGAGAAGTGACAGTTCAAAGGAAGTTTGCTCCGGTATGACTCGAGATATCTCCATGCCTCCTTTTTTTTTCTTCCTCGGTGACCAACCTCTTTCACCTTGACGTTCAAGCGAGACGTAGCCTTGCATGTTGGAGCTGTAGCCGCATCCGACTTTGCTTTACTTTTTTCGAATTCTTTTGTTGTCTTTTCTTTTTTATTCACCTCGCTTCCGCTCTCTTTTGTCGTCTTTCTGACTTCCGGCGGCCGGTTTCCTGTTTTCGACCTTCCTTGGATCACACGATGTCCGGGCTGAAGTCCATGGAGGACCATGTAGGTGGAGCCTGCACAGGGTTCATTGTTGAAGACCTTGCCCCTGGTGCCTGCCTTACACGGATGAGTTCTTATTGAGACCCCAAACGGGTATGGACGAGGACCTGTCAGGTGTTCCGATTGGGAAAGAGCCTCGCAAGGCTGCGCTGCGCCAAAGCGGAAGCGGCTTTTGTCGGCCACGGAGGTAGATCCAGGGCCTGGGCAGGGGCACAGGAGTAAAAGGGTAAAAAAAAAGTGAGGCTGGTCAGGTGAGAGTGCACTACAAAGAGAGGCCCGAAGTGTGAAGGAGGATGCTGGAGTGGGCGCTGAGGCGAGAGACCGGAGCCTGGGCCACGGTGGAATACGCAAAACGGGCAAGGAGAGCAGGCCAATTTCCCAGTTCGTTTATTGACCGTTTGGGTGCCAAGTCCATCTTTTTTTAGCCTGTTCACTGCTGCACAGATCTGTTTGTTCCTGGATGCGTCCAAGAGGGTGTGGTGGCGAGAAAAAGCTGGGAATTGGGAGGTATCGGGTTTTGGTGTGGTTTGGGTGGTGGTTCTGGCACTTGCCGCGATGAAGCTCTATTGAGACCCCAAAACGGCAATTGAGCGCCCCACACCTCGATGCCACTAACACGCCTCACACACCAGGGCCACCCACTACGCACCAGCTCTATTCACGCAGGAACGGCTTGTGCTACCTTAATTGACAATTCAATTGAGGAGGGAAAGGTGATCACCAACAGGGGGAAATATCAGGAAAAAACGGGGAAACAACGAAAAGAGGAAATGACCGCCACTTGGCCGTGCGTCTCGGCATTTGGCGCCAACATTTGATAATTAGATGCCCCGGACGGTTGATTTGTGTCGTCCTCTGCGTGCGGCCAAAGGTTGCTTCAGGTAATCGTCCATGGCAACCACACTGGCCTCAAAAACCAGGGCCACCAGGGCTATCAGGGAGATCATGCATCTGCGCCAAAGATCGATATGTCCGGGGCTGCGTTGAGAGTCGTGGGAGATGGGGAAAAGATAGCTGCGGTGGATTTCCATTTTTAAGTCTTGCCCGGTTCTTCCGGCCGGATTAAACGTCGTACGGCGCTGAGCCTCCTGCCAAGTGTCAGACGGTTGCATGTTTGATGGTGAGTTATGTACCGCCAGGGAGGACGGACTTGGATAGTTTTTAAACGGTCTAGGATGTTAATAGATGGCAAGCGGAGATGTTGAGCGCTTCAAGGGACGGACGAGAGACTAGACAAGAATGTGATGAGAAATGATCAGGGAAGACGAGAAAAATGAAAATATTGAAAACGCTTTTCGCCTAGCTAAAAATGCAAGAGAACTGTTGCAGAACTGCTGAACAGTTTGCAGCCAGATCGTGTCTATCCCGGTCCCACCTTTCCTTTCTTCCAAAGACGGCGTTGGCAAAGCGCTTTCTGTATATGCTTGGTATGCTCCTATAACATGGTGTCGTAAATCGTCCGGCCCATTTCCTTAATGAGCGCTGTCCGGTGCCCCGCTGTCAGTTGTCCGTTGCCTTCTCCGTTATCCCCTCACTTTCCTGCCTCTTTCTTTTTGGGCTTCTCTTTCTTCTCCTCTTTCTTTGCTGTCTTCTCCTCCTCCTCCTCTTCCTCGCCTTCGCCCTCCCTCAGCTTCTTGGCTGCCTGAGCGACCATGGCCTCGATTTGTCGCCACCGCAGAGCCAACAGGTTGCGCTGACTCTCGGTCCCGACATTCGACTTGCCCAGCCGTTCAATCTTATTGAGTGTCTTGTGGGCCAGCTCGGCCATGTCATCCAGACACTCGAGCAGTAGTTCCTGTCTGTCTTCGTTTCCTTCGTCTTCATCCTCGTCGTCACCGCCGCCCTCGACAAACTGCAGCCAGGCCGTCCGCTTGGCCGCGCCAGTGCCGCCGCACAGAAGCCGTCTGAGGGCTACTTGTGTACGGTAGCAGCCGCCGGGGGTGGCGCCGTCAATCATGTAGTTGCCCCAGAAGCCGGCGGTCTCGAGATCTTCGCGGATGATGTCTTGTGGGGACGACGACAGTTTAGGTACCAAAACGGCGTCCAGGCTAACCTCATCCCAGCGGTTGTTGTCGGCCAAAACGAAACCGTACTCCACAAGCAAAGCGTCGTTGGCGTGTGCACCGTAGCTGATGGGCACTTCGTCGCCCTCTTTGTAGAGACGGTCGGCCACAAATGAAAACCCCTGGGCGGCATAGGCGGCCTTGCAGCCACGGTCGGCGGCATGGTTAAAGAGATCGGCCACAGGCTGCATGGCGATGCGGTCGTCGTGGCTTGGTAGCGTGGCCTCAGAGCGCGGTGTTGTGTAGTAGAATGTACGCGAGTTGACCAGCAGCCAGGCGCGGACATACTTGCTTTTGGTCAGTCTCTCCTTATCCCCAGCCTCTTTTCCGTCTGCAGCGGCTTCCTTGCCGCCCTCTCCTTCGCCGCCAAACGCCGCTTTGACAGCCTCCCAGTCGGAATTCAGCTTCGTCTGCTGGCGTTGCAGTGCGTTGCGTGCCGGCGTGGGCAGCAGCTCGCGCAGTTTTGTGGGCCACAGCAGCGGCATGCCGGCCTCGAGGTCGTCGGGTGTCGGCAGCACGGCGTCCCAGGCGGCGTAGTCGCCCGTGTCGTCGAGCACGAGGTGGGCGGCCAGGATGCCGTGGACGGACACATCTCTATCAAGAGTGCGCGAGATGGCTTTAGGAACCGTGGCCAGCGTGCGGAGGGCGCGTGTGGGCACGGCCAAGACGGTCTCGCCCTCGAGGACATCGCGGGTTGCGACCATACCGTAACCGCGACCGGGCAGCCGGCGAGGCGTGATGCCGGTCAGCTGGACGCCCTGCTTGGCAGCATAGCGCAGCAAGTCTTGTAATGTTTCGTCCTGCATTGTGGTGTGTAGAGACAGAGGCAGGGAGACGGGGTATCAAAAGAGTGACAAGAGTGACAAAAAAGCCGAAAGAACTTTCAATGCGGCAATGAAGCTAAAGAGCTAAAATATTGGTCGGGATGGACCGCCTATTTTTGCAATTGCAAAAGCATTGTAAAAATGGAAAGAAGAAGTGCAAAAATCCAATTGAAAATGAATATGGGGTATTCACGGTCTGTAAGACGTGATACTGTTGCAAATGCACGTCGATTGTGTTGACTCACAATGAGATGCCGCTTGACATTGGCCGAAACAGGGCTGAAAAGTGGTGAACGCCGCCAAGGTCACGGGAACTGGGGTTCGTTCGGGGATTATTCTGGAAGGCGCGCCGCCGGTGAAGATTGGAAGGAGCGACTTCACGTGCAGAAAGCTGCATGTCGCCATACGAGACACGAATCTACGAGACGTGAATCCAATGTTAAAATAAAACAGAAGTTAGAAACGAGTTCACAACAAAAACTATACAAAGAAAGAAGACAAGAGAAAAAAAAAGACCGAAGAGAATCAAGTTCAGATTTCAAAATCCAAAGTCACGCTAGTGAGACCGTCAACCAATGGATCGTGACTGCACTTTTTGTCAAAGTCAATTGCTCCTGCCTCTGCTGCTGTTGGTAAAATTCGTGGCTTCCTATTCGAGTACACGAGCTGGTCCTACCCCCGGCGCAGATAGTATTCTATTCGGGAAGGAGCATTCGATACATTGAAGAGCCTCAAAACATCGTTGCAGGATCACAAGTCAGCCTCCCGGTAAAATACACGTAAAGATGGTTGTACAAAGTAATAAAAGAGACAAGCTTCTTATTTTCGTCCTTTTCTTTTCTCAAATTTGGATTCTGCAATCTCTGACAGGGCTTGTTGACCTCCTTATCTGATGCTTTTAAGATTCTTTATGATGCTTGATCTTTTTTTATTTTCCGTAATTTGGTCATTTCCGTCTTGGCCCAACCAAAAGTCGGGCCTTCCCCGTTGCGCCTCCACCGCCACTTACACGCTTGAGACGCTCTTTCCTGTCCTTTGCTGCCAGTTCTTTCCTTCCACAGTCTCTCAATGCAGCCCCTTTCTAGATAAATTGTCACTATCACGGAAAGCCTCCCAATCTGTTTCTCCTTTTCGTCTTTGACGATATTCTCCAATCGTTGCGATGAACACCGCATGCCCTGCCAGGTTTTACTTTTCTCCTCCCGGTCCTTCTTGTCCCGGCCCGGGTCTCTTTTGCATGTCGCAGTTCCCCTCCCTTCTTCTTCTTTTACTGTTTTTGGCTTGACCGAGGCGAAAATGATCGACAGCGCGATGACATCCACAACCTGGGAACGAACTGCAGGTGCACGTGAAGAGGGGAGAGGCTTTTGACGTGTCGTTGAGAACGAGTGACAAGACGGGAAAGACAATGAAAAATGACAAGCTCGACAAGCTTTATGCATGCACCCGTTGGAGTCGACCAAGATGCACCCTTGCCTGTCCTTGCTACTGCTGGCCTGCTGGACCTGGTTTTGTCAGTATGGCTCGTGGTGGCTGCCGCTCGGCGCATCGCCCCCCTTTTCGGTCGCCCGATCCGCGATCAATGTAGGATTACGACCAGGGGGTCCTGGCGGGAGGGGGAAGATGCATTTGCAGGTGACCCCGCCCTGCTTTTGCGAGTTTATGACTTTTTGGGAGAACATCGATCAAGACTGCGACCTTGACAGGACCCGACTGCCTTTAATTTTCAACTTCTTTGCGAGAGAAAACTCCAACTTCATTGACCGTTCCCCATAGGGACGGCCCTATGTCACTATATGTGCTCCGCGCGTCATATACCGTCGCAGAACGACCGGGCGCTTGGACAACATAACAAATGATGTGAAGGCCGGCAAAGTCGGCCTCGACGAGATGGGGCGGTGATGGACGAGAGAACGAAAAGCACATGCAAACAAATGGCTGAACAGCATGAGTTTTGTGGCTGCACATTGGGCAAATTGCCAGGCACGGGCACGAGGGGATTCGTCGACAGATGTCCTGGGGGAAATGGGCTGAGAGAGCAGAACGAAGAAATGAGCAGGACGTCCTCGTAAGGGTGTCCAGGTCCGCAATGTGACCCGGCCGGCAATCGCTAAGATGTAACCTTGTTTCTTAATTCTTTTACGTCTTTTTCTTGCTCCTGGCTAGCTCTTTGGCCCTCTTTCCGCTTTCTGTATGCACCTTTGTGTATGCACCCTTTTTATTTGCAGCTTGGAGCTCCATCTTCACGAGCTTTTTTTGTGTCTTTTCATCGTCTTTTTCCAACTACATTTTTGCTGCTCTATTATCCCACATAGCCTTTTTCTCGGGAGGAGGCACTTTTTATATTGATAATTGTCAGGTCCCCTGAAAAGCCACGATCCTACGGAGGGTTTTGTTTCTTGTATCTTTCTTGTCTCTTCCCGCTTTCCGCTCAGAAAGTAAACAAGCCTACACCTTAAAGACGGGACGAAGACAAAAATATAAATATACACACGGCAAGCCCCGTCTTTCATCCCATTTCTCTTCTTTCCTTCCCAGGATCGGCCTATTCCTCGAGCCTCCCCATACATTTTGTCTTTTAATATTTAACTATTAGCTTTGATACCCCTTCCGGTCCACCATCATGCCCTCCATCCGCCAATTGGCCGGCGTTCTCGCCGTTGCCGCTGTCACCAATGCCGCCCCAGCTCCTGCTTCCTCTTCTGCCAACAACAAGCGCCAGACTACACCTCTGCCCGCCTATGCCCTCACCTACGCACCCATTTCGTATCTGTACAGCGGCGAGAGCTGGTGGCCCTCGGACGTCGCCACCCATCTCGCCAACGTGATCCCCGAGGTCGACTATGTCGCCGTCCCCGGGTTCACGACCGCCGGCTCTGTCACGCTCGCCACGCTCAACGACCAGAGTAGCAGCGTCTACCTGACCTCCAAGGACAATGTCGACACCAGCCCGGCCTGGCTGGTCTCGGCCTACGGCAAGCCCACCACGACGACGGGCGGCTACAGTGCCGCACCTGGTACGATCATTGCCGTGCAAAAGAACTCGACCTGGGTTGATGTCTTTTACTTTTACTTTTACTCGTACAACTATGGTGGAAAGTAAGTTTTTTGGGTCCTCGCTTCGCTCGATGTTATTCGTACTGACTGCGCCTAGGGTCCTCGGCATCAACTTTGACGACCACGTTGGTGACTGGGAACACACCATGGTAAGCTACTGCTTCCTATCCCTTTTGATTTGATACCTTCGTCTAACACTTGTAGATCCGCTTCGTCGACGGTGCCCCTACTGGCATGTACTTTTCCCAACACGGTGCCGGCTCGGCCTACACGTGGGCCGCCCTCTCCAAGGGCACGGGCGCCAATGCCGGTCGCCCGCTCACTTACATTGGCACCGGCGGCCACGCCAACTATGCCAAGCCCGGCACAGAAGACTACACGATTGCCCTGGGCATTGTGAGCGACACGACGGATGCGGGTTTTGCGTGGGACATGGCCCAGAACTACCGCGGTTACTGGTTTGATTCTGCTTCGTCCACCTTTACGGAGGCGGGCGGCGTCAATGTCGGTGGCAGCGAGGAGAGCAGCACGTCGCCTGTCGAAGGTTCGACGTGGTTGCAGTGGGGCGGGCGCGTGGGGTGACGAGCAGTATGCGACGAGCCGGTCGGGCCAGTACTGCATCTTTGGGGAGTGCCACTACACGTCGGGTCCCACGGGTCCTGTGGCCAAGAACCTGGGCCGGACGGCCCTATGCCAGGACGAGTCGGACTGCACTGTCTTCACGAGCGTGGACGACCTGACGCACCAGTCGAAGCGTAATGAACGCAAGTAAAAGCGGCCAGTGTCTGAAACAAGAGGTGGTTACTTGGTGTGATGTATATACGGTTGGATATCATGAGTGTTGGATATTAATGTTGGACGACAGATGACACACATGTAAATAATGAGATTGTTTGAAAATTTATTTATATTTTTCATAAAGTAAGTGGTATATGTTGTATATAGCCAGAGGTATCATTCATCTTCCATCTTCTTCCCCATGAATTTCTGTGACGACAGGGAGATCCATTATTGTTGTTTCAAATGATGCAAATTATTGAGCTGTGTAGTAGCCAATTTTCACAGAAGAAATGTGGCAAGGCTGCATAGCCGTGTAAAAGTCGACTTCGTCAACCTTTACAGCTCCTGAATGGGAGATGACTGGACAGGTGCAGCGGCAGGAGCCACCTCCTCGTTGGAGTGGTGCGTGGCCGTGCCCGTGATGGGACCGTCGATGCCGGCAGCACGGGCCTTATCTTCCATGCTGATGGCAGCCAGCTTCTCCGGATCGAGGTTGCCACGCTCGGCCTCGGCGGCCTTGCTGTACTGGACGCGGGTCTTCCAGGCGGGGGTACCGAGGTACTTGAAGCCGTTGGGGTCCTCGAACATGTAGGTGGTCTCCTCGAGAGACTTGCCCGCGGTCTCGGGGAACAAAAAGAAGACGTGGATCAACATGGACGTGCAGAAGACGCCAAACAGGATATAGGTCTTCCACATGATGTTCTGGAAGGCAATGGGCGTGAACAGACCCAGAGCAGTGTTGAAGGCCCAGTTGCCCGAGGTGGCCAGCGAAACACCGAGACCACGGAGGCGCAGGGGGAACAGCTCGGGCGGGTAGATCCAGGAGGCCGGGCCCCAGGTGGGTGCGTAGGACGCGACAAACAGGTAGGTCGAGGCAATGAGCGCCTTACCGGCCGGGCCGGAGACAAGCATAGACTCGGCCGCGACACCGTCGATGCCGCCGGGACGACGACACCGTAGGACTTCATGATGGCACCGTTGGCGTACATCCAAATCATCATGAAGAAGGCACCGACCAGCATGGCATTGCGGCGGCCGTAGCGGTCGATCCATAGCAGGGCGGGGACGGTCATGAGGACGTTGATAATGTACTGAATGGACGAAGCCAACAGGTTGGCGTTGCCGGTGTAGCCAGTCATGGCGAAGATGTAGCCAATGTAGTACATCATGCAGTTCATGCCCGTCAGCTGCGACCAGATCTGGGTGAAGAGCGCGACCATGGTGCGGTGGATCATGTTGGGCTTGAACAGCTCCCAGTAGGTGGCGTCGGAGTTGACGGCCTCGAACTCGACAACTTCCCGGATATCAGCCAGCTCAGCGCGGGCAAAGACAGAGTTGGGGTCGCCCTTGCCGTGGACAAGCGTCAGGACTTCCCTGCACTCCTCCCAGCGGTCGTGCTTGGCGAGCCAGCGGGGGGACTCGGGCAGGAACATCATGCCAATGAAGAGGCCGATGGCGGGATCATCTGGAGAGCCCAGGGGACGCGGAAGGCGGCAGGGTCGGTGGCGGTCGACGGGTCGCCGCCAATGAAGGAGCACCCATAGGATATGTAGAACATAATCAGGATACCCCAGGTGATGGCCCACTGCTGGGCAGCGACGACACGACCACGCAGCGAAGGCTGGGACAGCTCCGACACATAAACGGGCACCTGGGACGACTCGATACCGACGGCCAGGCCGTTGATAATGCGGCCGACAATGAGCATGGCGACGTTCTGGGAAGCGGTGGTGAGGATACAACCGATAACCCAAATGACGGAGCCGATCATTATGGACTTCTTGCGGCCGAGCTTGTCCGTCAGGATACCAGAAACCAGAGAGCCGAGCCAAGAGCCGGCGGACATGGAGGCAGTGACACCGCCCTGGCGGAGTGACGTTAAACCGGTGCACTTTGGATTGCCGTTGAGGCTGGGGCCGTCAGGGCCATCGTTGAAGTAGCATCTGTACTGGTTGGTGGACAGCACAGCGGACAGGGACGCAATATCGAAGCCGAAGAGGGCGCCACCTGTCACGGCAATGGCCGTGATGATGTAGATGTTGCCGATCGTCATGGCGACTGGTAGGGGGAGGATGAAGCTGTGATCAAGGAAGATAAGGGGGATGAAGGTTGGTGTCTAGACCAACATCGATGATCGTTGAGAGGGACAGGATAAGGGAAAATAAAAAAAAGAAGGGGGTGGTCGGGTGCTCATATATAGACGACGGGGTCAACACTCAAGCAAGGGGCCAAGGGTGAGCTGTTTAGTTTGACAGAGACCAGAACTCATGGGTGACCAAGCTCAAAGGAGCCGTGGTCCGACATCAAGCTGGGCGTGGACTGGCTCGACTGGCTCGACTGGCTCGACTGGCTTTGGGAGTGACTCGGATGCACTACCCCGTTTGGTGATGTGACGAGCGTGACACGACGTTTGCCTCCCTCCACATTGTGTTGATCCTTTCTTGTTTTGTTTGAATGTGCCCTTTATTCTTCTCACATTTTTTTTTCTCTCGTCCTTTTTTGCACCGGGTTGTCAAGAAAAAGACCTCCGTTCTCGCTCATGATGAGTTATGCCCCTCTGTCTGTCGTGTTGGTACAAAGCTACAAAGGTACCCGAGAATACGTCGAATGGGCTCGACTTCTGTCCGTTGGATGTCGACCTATGTTCCCGTGTTTTGTCCCAATTCTTTTGTCGTTTCTTTTGCCTCTTGCCCCGTGGGTTCAATCCCCGGGTCCATTGTACTGAACAGCCTGATAGCGTTGGAAGTGTCTTTTTTTTTCTTGCTCGCGAACAACGTGGTGTCTCATTGGCTTGTGTGTTTGTGGGAGTGAAGGGTGCGAACATATCAATGACGTTGATCTCGAGCCGATGGAGGATGGCTCGATGGGTCCACCGAGTGCGTGTAAGTCGGGCCTTGTCTCTTGCCAAAGACCTTCAGGGTAAGCCCACTCCGGCCCAGCGGGCTCAACTATCGCCTCCCCCTGGAAGTTGGCGAGCTCAGACGGGTTGGGCGCCGTTTCCCCACGCCTGCACCCCAAGGCTCCGTAGTAACACCGACTAGTGGGACGGTCGAACTGACACCGGAGGCGAGGCAAATCGGGTGCGGCCAAGCGGCCGTGGATCAAGAAGGCCGTTCATCGTGGTGGACAATTCGTAAAGTGGTTTGTGTGTGAGGAAAGAAGAGTGGGATTTGCAAATTTTACGAGAGCCAGAAAAGGGGTACTGTAATTCAGCAAGCAAATACACACAACGCAGGAAGGATCCTTCTCACGAGAAAGTGGAAAGAGCGACAGAGGGCTGTCAATGTCCATCTACGTCAGGAAAGTGCGGTCCACTGTTTTTGACATTTTCTGTCCTGAAAATCTTGTAGATACAACTGAATTTGCACGTTTTGGTATTAGACGAAGCCTAAAAGAAAACCGGGAAGCTGGCTTCAGTAGTGAACGGGATGCTTTCTACGGGGGGTTAGCGTGGCGGTCTTCAGTTTGTGTTAACGAGCAGCTTTGTCTTTGGCCTGTCAGCCATGTTTTCTATTTTATTACATCTACTGTACAATAGACGGTGTATCGTGCCTGCCTTTGTTAGTTCGGCCGAGAACCGGCGCTTGTCGACAAAGAAGTGTCGTAGTCCAGCGGCCTGGCAGTTGCTTTGTTGCCGGTCGGCATCTCAGCCCGCGATGTTACTGATGAACCTGCCTGATATGGCAGTTACAGCGATATGCTCGGACATTTCAGTGGGTTTGTGGGCATTTCTGTGGACTTTCAGTGGGCATTATTGAGTGGGCATTCTGATGAGACAACTGGAGACAATCTCCAGACTTTTCTTTTTCTTTTTGTTCGTTTTCTCTGTGTGTGTTTCACGCAGGTTGCTCCTTCCCCATGGGTAAAACGTGCACATGTTCCCCAAAAGGCAGGAACAATGGAGCATAAAATCCTTCTTTTTTATGAAACGTGGACAGGACACGCGTAGCACAAAGAAAAGTGCACTGAGAATGCCCTCTCGAGCCACTACAAACTTGATAAATAGAGGCAAAGTTTGAACGATGTGGGCAGAAATCCGGGCAGAATTGTGGGCTGGCGCATCCATATGGTGAACGTTACATGGGATGAAAGAAAGCGGCGACAAATACAGTCAAAATCGAGATGGAAAAGACGTTCATGTGCGTTCTAAAACAAAGACATGGAAATAGAAATCAAATGACCGAATGAGAGGACAAAAAAGGCGTCCAACTTCGAGAGAATATGCACCGAGAGACATCTTCCTCGCGGCGGTTGTGTCGTCGAAACAAGAAAAAGTACGGCGCACTTACGGGCGCTAAACAGTGCTTACCCGCTCCTTCCCCACAGGGGTTTGCCAGGGTTTGGTTGGAGCTTGTGCCCAAAGGAGAAAGAGGAAGGAAGAAATCGCGAGACAAGAAGGAAGGAAGGAAAGAAGGAAAGCGCGTGTTGGTAGCGACTTCCGCCGTCGTGTTCCTTGGAAAAATATACTTCTAAAGGCTCCGGCACTACACCGATTTCAGGTGACATTACGTCGTTGGGGCAAGTACCGGCAGTTAACTAGCCGAGACAAATCGATGTCATTTCTTGAGAGCAAAGAGAACCATGGCCTTATGGAAAGCCGTGAAAAAAAAGAAAAGTATCAGATGAAAAAAAAAAACAAAAAAAACAGAACAAAGCTGGGAGTGAGTTGTCAGAGAAGAAAAGGTCATGAGAAAGTGCAGTTTGTACTTGAGTATTTTTTCTCATTCTGTCTTCGTTTCTAGACCCAGGATATGGTGGGTAAGAAGCTTGTTTTTTGGAGAGGAAAGGACGATCGTTGGGTACATTGAGAAAGTACACACGTTCCGCGTATTTTCACGAGTACAAGCAGAACACGAAAAATGCATTGACAAGATACAAGTGATACTGTATTTGCAGGCAGACCTCACGCGACTGTGGAGATACTGTGCACATCAGAACACGAAAATCGAGAGAGCGTCGTCCGTCGCAAAGCGAATGCGAAGTCGAGAGAGTCTTGTAAATCACACTGTCGCATCCAAGTGTCGTCGCAGAAAATGGAGAACGGAAAACGGCCGTGCTTGCCTAACCCATGGAATGGAACATACAAACCCAGGCGTGCCAGGCTTTACCAAAAGAGCCGCCTTCTCTCGGCACAGGGACAGAAGAACAAAACCATACTTCGTAAAGGCGCCACCGTCGTCATTTGGTACTGAGTGAAAGTTTGGGTGAAAAGGTCCGGCGAGGACGTGCCGAGAAAGGATGCATACACTTACCTCCTTTGGGTGAAGCTTTCAGCAAAAAAAAACCTGGCCGTTGCATGCCGGAGACTTTTTGGTGGCCGTTCAGCCGTCCTTCTTTTCTGTCGACGTCACAGAGTCGCAGTGCCTTCCCGCCTTGCCAAGAAAAGCATCTCATGCTGAAGCGAACGGGAAATCGGCGATGCAGCTTTGGAGCTTGGCCTACGAGGTACTCCGTCTCGTCCCAACACTGCAGCTGTCAGACTTACGGAGTACAAGAACCTGGTAACAGTGTCGATCACTCTAGCAGGACGCGCCTGCATCGGGCGTTGGCGCAGAAGAACAACGGCCGGGATGGTACTCTGGGATTTTGGCCGGCCTGTTCGAAATTTTATTTTGTATTTATTTTTCGATTTACAAAAATTCTCCAACCGGGCCGTTTGGAGGTGATCGACGACAATGTTGTACTCCCATAGTTGCACCACAGAGAAAGATGTGTGCGCCTTGTTGTTTGGGTCTCCTCATATTTTTTTCTCTCTCTTTTTTGCCTCTCTCCACACTGTACTTCTCCGCTCGTCCTTGATGCACGTTTTGGACATCAGTCGAGCACCAGTTCATCCGTCTCACGTCGGGGTTTTGTATCGTGCAGTTCACCCATGTCCGTATGTAACGGTGGCGCCTCGTCGGCGTATTGTATTCGATGCATATGACCCGTTTTATGTCGTTCGTATGGACGTTCGCTCTCGACCTCTCATTATGATTCATACTACGGCTTCATTTTCTGCTCAGATACATCTCGTGAGAAAAGAATACAACTGTGCAGTTGGTACTTCATGAGAAGGGGGCGAGACTTTTCTCAGGATGACAGAGTTTTCTGTTTTCTCCACGTGTGCGTGCTAGGATAGGGTGACTAAAGATACAAATGCGATGTACATTGACAAATATGGCGATCTCAAAACTTCAAGGATGAAGCTCTAGGCATAGCAGGGTCTTTCCAGCACCCCAACGGTATCAGCTGTGCTGCACCCTGTTTTGATACGAGTATCCTGCTTTGGTACTTACATAGAAAGCTCACCTCGGTCCTTATTCACACGAGCTGGTGAAACAGCGAATACATCCCCGATCTGTACTTGCACATTGTATTACCCATATAGATACAAAGTACGTTACGAAAATTTTCAGATTTGGTCTTATTAAAGCTCTTTTACGACACGAGCCGCGCAAGCTTTTTGATGATATTTAATCATCAATTTTTACCTCAGCAAGGCACTGATTTACTGTAGATTGGCCGATTTTCTGGGTCGAGCAGAATGCTGTGGCTGTGACTGCAGCGCGTAATCGTGGCCATCTATTTCGAAGAACTTCCGGCCACTCTCGATGCAACAGCGTGACTAAAACGATGCCGATTAGATGCGGTATATGGTTTGTATGAATCCGGCATCCCACTTTGATGCCATGATGCCGCATTCCTGGACCTTGTTTTGCTTGACTACCACATTTCCAGCAAAGAAGCTTTGCCCGGCATTATGCGTTGGCAATCCCTGGAGACTTTCGGACGTTTAAGACTGCTCACAAGATCGCATGAGGTTCTGGCGATGCACCTTGTCACATATCATGGGGTATGCTCTGTATACGCCACGACGACCACGCCGCCCGCATCTCGACTTCCGGGCGGCCCGTGAGATAGCAGGGGTGGTGGCACTCAGCCTAGCTTCAGGCCAGGGCAGGGGCAGTCCACATCCGATCTTCTTCCAGGTTACCATATACAACGACTATGAGCGAGGTGTTCCTATCCGGGCATCTTTCCACATCGAATGCCTGAAAGTACAGTGACTATGTGAGTATAAAAAAAAGCTGCACTTTTCTCCACGGCACACAACCACGCGTGTTTTGACGGGGTAACGGGGAAACGCACGGCTCCGGATGTCGGCCATCTTTGTTTTTGACATCTGTTGGGCCGCCCCTTCCTTCGGTGCTGATCGGCACTGCATGTAAGATGTGGGGGAAGGGGCGACCTTTCAAAAGAGGCTTTCGCCGGGAAAGGGCCGTTTGAGAGTATGGAAGGAGGGATGCACTTGGAAGGACTGTTGACCACCGGAGGGAATACGGAGGTAAAACTGCTGGTTGTCAAGGGGGGAGGGGGGGGGGGGGTGGGGCTGAGAACAGTCTGCAGACCCGATACCGAGGATGGAAAGAAGACAATACGATACACTTACACGTACTATAGTGGGCATCATCTATTGTTATTGAGGTTGATTTTGATTTGAGTAGAATTTTCGCTCTACCTGAAATAATAAAACCATATATACAAATTCCCCAATATGGTCCTGCAAAAGCGTCATTGACATCCCCTTGTCCCTAAACGCCGTGGCCTGCAATGCGTGATATGATATGTGTGATAGTAAATAAAGAAAGTCCAATCAGTCCGAACGCCAAACGCGGAGAACATAAAAAAGACAAAAAGAAATAGACAGCTTTTGTGCTCACCAGCACTCTCCCTCGACGCATGCGCTCGCTCCGCTCACTCTTGACGGTGCACACTCGCCCGCTTCGCTCGCCGCCTATGCAACATACCGGTACGGCCGGCGGATCCGAATCCTCAATCCGCTCCAGGTACTCGCGCGAAATCAAGTCCTCAATCCGCTTCTTGACCATGGCGACTTCCGGGCGGAAACGGCTGGCCAACTGGGTCACCACTTCCGTCACGAGCTGGGTGTGCGTCAGCTCTTTGCGCTGCTTCATGGTGCGGACGACGGCGGCGTCAATGGTATGGGAGCGGGTCTGGTTGTTCTTTTCTTCGGTGGCTTTGCGTTCGTCGTCGCCCTCTACCTTCGAAAGGGCTTGGATGACAGGCACTTTGATCTTGAGGATTTGCTGACAAACTGGGCGTTAAAGGCAAAGGTGTCGGTCGGCTTGATTGATTTGGTGAGCGGCGCCTTGAGCAAGACCCGACACTTGGGCGGGATGGAGAGCGAGGCGAGGGCGCGCGTGAGGTCGGCGGCGGGTATATTGGTGCGGCCCTGGATTTCCTGGAAGGAGAGGGCGGCCGTCGAGCCGTCTTCGTTGGCCGACAGTTCATTGAACAGCTGCAGAACAATCATGCCGTGGGTGGGCACATTGATCTCGTAGCGGCGCTCGCGGCTGAGGGGACCCTTGTCGTGACCGGGAATGCGCGGGAAGACACAGCGGATGTCGGCGTTGCCGGCTGACCCAACCCACGAGAGCACACGACCGCTGCGGTTGCGTAGGTAGAACTTCAAAAAGCTGGCCTGGAGGCGCTTGATCTCGGGCGGGTAGTTGCATCCTGCGGGGGCACTCGACAGGCCAGCCTCGAGCTGCGACGAGCGGCCCATGACTTCGGGCGGCCAGTTGTTGCTGGTCAGAACATTGACGGCGAGGTCGATGCGTGCGGCGGAATCGGCACCGACGCCGTCGTCGTTTCCGGCATTACCATCCTCTGCATCGATGCCAATGACGTCGTCCGCCGTCGAGCCTAGATTCCGGACGTAGCTGGCATAGTCGCGAGTCAACTCTTCGGAGGTGGCCATGTCCTTGAACATGCCCTCGAATTTGCCGGTAAAGGCTTTACCGAGCTCGGACTGCATGCGCGAGATCATGAGCTTCTCGGCCTCGGGGTTCTCGCTCTTGTTGTGCAGCAGACGGCGGGCCAGATGCTTCTGGTAGTAGCGCTCGAGCATGTCCTTTTCGGTAACGTGCTGGACCATGACAGTGGCTTTGTCGAGGGCGGCATCGATCTCGGCGTCACTCTTGCCACGCAGACCACGTTTGAAGTTGTCATCAATAAAGAGCGAGACGTACTCGGCACTGCGCGTGCAGAGGCGGAACAGCTCCGTAAAGCTGCTAGCAATGGCGGACTGGATGGCCAGGTCTTTTTGGAAGCACTCCTTCCACAAGCGGTCAAACTTCTCCTTGAGGTCCAGGATGTCGTTGACCCACTTGATGGCCGCTGCCGTTTGTTGTGCGGATGCCGAGAGTGGCGCTTCGCCCTGGACCTGGAAATCGGTCTCACGCAGGGCCTTTTCAATGTCGACACCCAGCTCGATGATGCGGGCCTGGAGTGGCCGACCGCAGGACACCGTGCTTGCTCTCGACGCGGCTGACCAGCTCATACAGAATCTCGAGATCGTCGAAGCGGTCGTTGTCAATCATGGTCTTGAGGCCGCTGCCGTCCATTGCCAAGAAGTCTTCGAGATGGGCAGCAATCAATTGCTGCTCGAGCACGCGCGCTGTCTTGGCCATGGTCTCTTGCGACACGGTATGACCGCACCGGTCGTGCTCTCGTGCAGACGCTGGCGGGTTTGGCGCAGCCAGACGCGGGTGTCGCCGTCGCGCAGTAACCGCTCGCACTCGGCCCTGTAGAAATCGGTAGTGGCCTGCAGGAACTGCGGCTCAAAGAGTGTGAGATACAGCTTCTCGTCTTCTTGTTCTTCGTCCGTCTCATACAGGGCCTCAAGCATGGCGACACAGCTGCGCAGCAGCGGGCGGTCGACAATTTCGCCGTCGCGGTCCATGTTGATCTGGTCTAGCAAGACAGCCGACACTGTGGTGTAGATGGTCGGGTGGTGCAGCACGACATGGCCGTTGCCGTTGCTGCTGCTACCGTTGCTGGCTTTCGTGTTAGGTGCACTGCTGCTGCTGCCAACAAATTGGTCCGACTGGCTGTTCCATATCGATGGCGGGAGGGGTGCTTTCAGAATGTGGTCACGATACAAGCCGATGGTCGTCGCGTAGATAAAGGGCCGGTTCGAGTCCTGGGCGTCGCGGTCCAAGTACATGAGCACATCGGCCACCATGTTCATTGACATGTTGTGCCGCTCCCATGTATCCCGCAGACCGCGCAGCAGCCTCTCGCCCATTTCGCGGCGGCTGTGTGTTGCTGTGCTGGCGGTGTTGTGCAGGCTGACGGACACAAGCCCCTGGGAGACGAGCGGCCAGATGCGCGAGATGACCTTTTCGGCAAAGTATTGTTCTTCAAAACCCTTGACGCGGTTGTAGAGGTCTTCGCCGCGCTTCTTAAGCACGCTCTTGTACGAGGCGCGGTAGAGCTGCTCGAAGGACAGCTTGCCAGCGTTTTGGTTGTGAATATCATTGAGGGCATCGCGGATCAGGCCCCAGTTCTCCTCAAAGTCGTCGACGCCGCCCACGGACCGAGCAACGCCGCCGACCCGTCGCGGGGCGCGGATTTTGCCCTTGTACATGGCGGTGTAGTTTGGTGAGGGGTATCAATGGGAGGAGTGGTGGGAAGTATGCGTGGTAGACGTATCGGAAACTGTCGAGAAACGAGAAGAGTCGTCGGAACAGGGAATTTGTAGCTATGGTCGAGATGCGATGGGAAGCAAAAGATGTAGTTGGAGATGAAAAGCAGGCGAAAAGGTCGAGTGATCCATAAAGGTCGTTTCCGTGTGATGTCGACTATGAGTGACGAGGACAACCAGTGCGAACGTAGGTACTCCGTGGGCCGTAGATGCGTTGTCGGTCGATGACGAGAAAGTGAGGTGGAAAGGACTGAGCTTCACTGACAGCTGTCGATGTTGGGTCAGTTTTGGGCGGAGTCGATGTTTTCGTCGTTTGCCGGCGTTAATGGGGAAGGAACGACAGAGCGACGAGAAGGGGCGAGAGTAGAAGAGGAACAGGAAGTCGCGAGTCGGAAGACGTAAATCGTTTGTCGCCAAATAGGGGCATCCCAAGATCCACAAGCCGTCGTCCTGTGTCGTTC
The DNA here is from genome assembly GCA_016097105.2 of Sporothrix variecibatus. Lineage (NCBI taxonomy): Eukaryota > Fungi > Ascomycota > Sordariomycetes > Ophiostomatales > Ophiostomataceae > Sporothrix > Sporothrix variecibatus. The sequence goes on along the minus strand of JADMNI010000007.1, from coordinate 1,414,186 downwards.
CTGCCGGCTTCGTTCCTTGAGGTGTTGTTTGTTCAAAGGGGAGGAAGGCTCGAAACTGGCAAGATGGGAAAGAACCCCGCGGCGCACCTGCCCCCTGTGAGCCCTGCGTCTCGCCTGCTGTCTTCCTTCCTTTTTTGCTGTCCAATCGCAGCTTTGCCCCCGAACGTTGACTCCCGCCACTGAGGGTGAAAGACCCACTATTTTTAACCAACTCTAGCAAGAGCCAAAAAGAAAAGCTTATCGATAGGCGGAGAGAACGTCCAGAAGCACAATCGAAGCACAGTGGCAGAAAAACGGCCGTCACCTCGCAGCCGTTGGAAAACAGTTCAAGGTTCCTGATCCTCTCAAACAATTCACTGTCAACGAACCGTTTCTTTGTCACTTCACGTCGACAACAATTGAAAGTGACTCAATAAATATCAAATACTCCTAAGTCATCCATCTCGACGACAAAATAAAAGCAAAACCAACAAACCCTTTACAAACGTCATCATGGCATCTCGACAGGCCTGGTCGCGTCTTGCGACGCAGCCTCTCTCGACCGTTGCGCAGCGCACTGCTGCTTCGACCTCTTCTTCTTTTGCGCTCCGCTGCCTCACTCGCCGGCCAGCAACTGTCCCGACTGCAGCAGCAGCAACTGCACCATCATCTTCACCTACTCCCATTACCTTTATCCGCCTCGCTCACAACATTCCGCGACCCAACCGGCCTGCTCCGTCCCAAGACTCTTCTTCTGAATCGTCTACACCCACCACGTCGCAAAAAGCCCAGCTTGCCGGCGGCGGCCAGAACAACAACGCCGCCCACAACGTCGGCCTCGCTCCCCACTACGAACTCACCTTTACCTGTTTGCCCTGCGGAACGCGCTCAGCGCACCACGTCTCCAAGCAGGGGTACCACCACGGCGCTGTGCTCATCACCTGTCCGACCTGCCGCAACCGGCACGTCATTAGCGACCACCTGGGCATCTTTGGAAACGTGACCAAAGAGGGCGGCGGACGTACAATCGAGGACATTCTGCGCGAAAAGGGCCAGCTCGTCAAGAAGGGCACGCTGGGCGAGGACGGCGACATTGAGTTTTGGGAGGACGGCACGCAGAGCGAGCGGCAGACGCGGCTGGCCGCGGAGGATGTGATGCTTCCGCCGGCCAAGGACAAGAAGGCAAAGGCGGCTGAGGCGGCTGAGGCTGCTCCTGGCTCGACGTTCAAGACAGCGGGGAAGGAGTAAAAAGTATTGGAGTAACGTTGATGAAGATACTAGAGAGGGGATGCCAGAAGGGGACCTGGATATTTGTTGCATGGCGTTTTATTTTGAATCACATTTGGGGACGGGGCGTTTTAGATATCATTTTTCGCATATTCAACTGCTGCGGCAGTCTGTTGTATTTCTCCCTTCTCACTTACATTGGCGACAGCCGCCAGAAATCGCTGTGCATAGCTCACACAGAGCACAAAAGGCACATTGCCCAATAGAACTCATGACAAAGACGCAAAACATTCACCATAATTATGTGCACACTCTGTAAGACTCAAGAAAATGTAAATTAAGCTGAAAATGAAGTGTGAAAGCAAAGCAACTATGCTGATGCAAGTACGTAAACAAGTCTATGCAAAACAAAAGAAATTCCCTATATGCTTTTTAACCCTTTTTGGTATCCCAACGCCGTGAAAGCAAACATCTCTATCTTTTATATCCCCTCACTAGATCTAGTATCCCCACCGGGCACCGCGGTGCTCCAGTCCGCGCACCTTGCGCCGCTCCTTCTTCTTGTCCAGCTTCTTGCGCTTGTCGCGGCCGTACTTTTCCGGTTGCGCCACGGCCTCGATCTTGCGCTTCGTGGCACGGTGCTGGCGACGGTCGCGTGTTGCCGCACCGACAGCCATCAGATTTTGCGTATACTCGGCCGTGCCCAGACGGGTCTGTAAAGCGTCCATGAGCGACTGCGCGCGCAGTTTGAGGTCGTCGTAGCGGGGGGCAAACTGCGGGTCGGCCGAGAAGGGCGGCGGAATAGAAGTATCGGTCAAGTTGCGCAGGGGCCGCAGAATGGCGCGGACAGCCACAGACGACAGAGACGTGAAGTGGGCCGGGTGGGTCGCCTTGCGGCCTGGCACACTACAGAACGCTTCCAAAACAGCCATGGCGGCAGCCTTGGGCACGAGCGAGGCGAGCTTGGGTGGCGTCTCGCGGCGGACGATGCGCGCGAGGCGCAAGAGCACGTAGCGGCCGTCAATGGGACGCTTCTTTTGGGTGACAGTGGCCTGCTCTTCCTTGTCGTCGACCTCGTCCTCACCGACAACCTCACCCTCATCGTCGTCGGTATCCTCCTCAACCTCTTCCTCACCTTCCTCCTCCTCGTCGTCCTCATCATCACTATCCTCGTCCTCGTCATCCTCGGGCTCAGGGCGGAGGTATTGGCCGAGACGCACAATCATCTTGGCCGCCTCTTCGGCCTCCACCGGGTCGACATCGTCGCCGCTGCTGCCCGACAGAACACTCAGAGAGCCGCGCACAAGACGCGACACCGTCTCGTCGTCCAGCGTCATGCCGTACGAGCCAGCAAAGGCAGTGCCTTCCTCAACATCCGCGTCCTTGTTGTCGGCACGCGCAAAGTCGGCTAGGTACAGGCCGACCAAACGCATCGCCGCCATGCGCACAGCGTGCGTGCCGTGCCACAGGCACTGCTCGATGCCGTTCCACATATCCTCAGCCAGCGTCTGGTCCAGGGCAAGAACAGGGAACTTGATCACCATGGTCTGCACCGTCTCGAGCGATGTGGTGATCAGCTTGCTGTACACCTCGCTGCGGCGCACCTTGTCGGACGACAACAGGTCGGTGACGCGGGCAATGACCGACTGGATGTCCTCGACCTGGGTCGTCGAGAGAGCCGGCGAGGGCAGAGAAGTGACAGGGATGCCCGACTCCTCATCGTCCTCATCCTGGCCAAACGACGCAAAGTACACGCCAAACAGCTCCAGACCCATCTTGAGCGAGCCCAGGTCGGCACGCGCGTCGGCCGACAGCCACGTGCGGAACATCTTGAGGAACTCATTGACATAGTCGCGCTTGGCCATGGACAGCATAGCTGTTAGTTGGGCACTGGCCACGCGGCGACACTTGGCACTCTCGTCGTTGGCAAGCACCATGACGAGCGGCAGGAAGCTGGCGCCCACAATGTCCTGAACAAAGGGGTCGCTGGCCGCCGCGGCGGGGGTATCGAGCGCCGATGTCGCCTTGAGCAGCAGCATGTACACAATCTCCATAGCCGACAGACGACCGCCCTCGCGGTCGTACTTGAAGTTGGCCACGATAAACTCGAGCTGGCGCTCCCAGCGCTTGCGCCGCTGCGGGTACTCGCGCAGAAACTGGAAGAAGGCGCGCCGAGCCAGGTCACGCGTGTCCTGGTCGTCGTTCGTGATCATGACGGTGCCAATGTAGTCGAGCGTGTCGTAGACAACAGCCGACTCAATCTTGCGGTCGAGTACGGCACGCACAAAGTTGAACGTAACGTGGCGGTACAGTGGGTTGGTCAGGTCGTCCTTGAGTTTGGTAAGAAGGGCATCGATCGAGATGCTGCGCACGGGGACATCGTCGTGCCGGCTGCGCAACACCACCGAAACAAGCTTGAGTGCTGACTGCGCCAGGTCGCCCGAGGTGGTGGTTGCGGTACTAATAGTCTTGATGGCTTCCTTGGTGCACACCTGGTACAGGCCCGAAAAGGCCGTCATGTCGGGGAAAGGCACCTTGACAAGCACCACGAGCAGCTTGTACGCCGCAATCTTGACTTCTTCTTCGCCCACAAGCACGGCATCACCCAGGACAGGGATGAACCCGGCAATGTTCTCGGGTGTGCGCAGAGAATCAAACTTGCGCAGAACCGTCCGCAAAACGTCCAGCGCAAAAATGGATCAGCTTGTACGTGAACTTGCCGGCCTTGCGCTGGCCCGCGTTGTTGCGCTCCGTCTTCTGGAACAAGAACTTTTTGATGCGTGGGTCAATCTTCTGGGCTTGGGCGGCGGGCGTGCGGCTGCGGTACACGTCCTGGATGATCTCGTAGCAGAACACGAGCGTATCGCGTGTCTCAGCCACAGCCGGGTTCTGGGCGAGACCGGCGGCAATGCGCGCCAGCAGCGTATCGATCTTGGTGGCGACGTGCTTGGTGATGCGCTCCAGCATGAGCATGTGCAGCGGCTGCACCAGCACGCCGAGCTGGCTGACGGACGTGTTCTTGGCAATGAGCTCGAGAGAGTCCTGGCTCTTGCTCTTCTTGACCTCCTTCATCTTGCTAACGTACTCGTCGGCGTCCTTCTCCTCGCCGACCGCACCAAAGACATCGTCCATGATGACAGTCATGAGCGGCTCAATGCAGTAGTCGAGGTCGCCCTGGCCGAACAGCGGAATGACCGTCAGCAGCAGCGTGTGCACCGTGTAGGAAAGCACGTGCAGCTGGTAACCACGGGTCAGGGCACCACGCAGTTCCTTGAGCACGAAGCCAAAGGCCGGGGCGCCCAGGATCGTGGCAATGCGCGACAGCGTCTCGCGGGCCATCTCGCGCGAGTCCCAGTTCTTACTGCGCAAAATGTGACAGACATCTGTCAGCACACCGGCCAGGCGCTGGTCGCGGGTCTCCTCGGGGAGAAGGTTGAGCAGCTTGACGAGGATGATGGCAGCAGGCACACGTGCACTGACCGTCTCCTCGTCTTTGTCGTGCAAGTGGTCTACCAGCGATGGCGTCAGGTTGTTGAGGATTTCGTCCGAAAGTTTCTGGCCGTCGGGGAGAGTAACTGCCAGGCGGCACTTGACGGCCGGGATGGCGGGAGTGACGGAAGCGGCCGCAGCCGCGGCGGTATCGTCCATGGCGGTGTCCTCGCTCTTCCTCTCGGCAGACAGGGCGACAGCATCCACCACCTTGTCAAGCAAACGCACGACTTGCTTCTGCAGCTCGGGCTTGGTCTCAATGAACGTGATAAAGCGACGCAGCATGGCGCGGTACTGGTTCCACTCCAGTGAGTAGGCCAGCATCGCGATCGTGTTGGTCGCCTGCGCGCCCAGACCACGGTCGTCGACACCGTCTTCACGGTCAAAGATAAAGTGCTCCAAGAAGGGGATAAAGAACTGGCTGACGTTCTTGCTGCCCAGCGGGAGTCTGGCGTTGATGCCCTCGAGCACCTGCATGGCCTGGATCTGCTTGGCAATGGTGGGGTTCAGGATGTTGCTGAAGAAGGCGCGGTTGACCTCGCGGTCGTGCTCGGCGTCACCGGCGTCGTCCATGTTGGCGTCGTCGCCGTCACCCTCTGCTCCCTCCAGCTCCTCGCTGTCCGAGTCGCGCGGCACCAGCGGGGACAGGTCCGAGACCGGCGGCCAGGCACGTAGCGTTGCAATAATGAAACCAAAGGTGCGGGCGATCTCGCGGCGGACCGTCTCGGAGGTATCGCGGGCACCTGAATAGATGGCTGGCAGGACAAGCGACGTCAAGTAGCCGGTGAGAGTCTTGGCATCCTCCGTGTCCTCCTTGGGCAGGTGCGTCTTGATATCGGTGGTGTCCGAGACCAGCTTGCAGAGACCGTCGGCCGCATTGGACGCCAGGATACCGTATTCCTCGTCGGTGCGAACAAAGAAGAGCATATTGTGCAGGAGCGGCAGCCACTGTTGTGCGGTAAAAGGTGTAGCATCCTCAGCAGGGCGGTTGATTGTACCAAACGCGGCCAGACGGCGCTCGTAGTCGGGTTCGTCCAACTGGCCCTCCGCGTACGAGTTGAGATCGAAGCACAGGTTGGCCACGGTCTGCAGCTGCTTGCGGTAGGCGACGGCCGCTTTACCCTTGCTATTTTGGGCAGCGGCAAAGACGGACAGCACACGGCACAGCGTCTGGCGGTTCTCGCGGTCCTTGAAGAAGGAGAAGAGTGACGAGATGGTCGTGTAGACCTTGTCCTGGAGGGCCTTGTCGGGCTCGGCGTCGTTCTCGCTGTCGAGCTGGATGAAGCGCTCCAGCAGGAGCAGCAGCGAACCCTTGACACGTGGGTTGACACGGCGCGAGGGCTGGTTGAGGAGCCAAGTGGCAATGTCGACGAGGCTGCGGACGTGCGTGGTAGCCTGGACCAGCGGGGCGAGAGCAACAACCGTGTCAACGCAGGCCTCCAACAAGCCGCGGCTAATCTCGCTGCCGCCCGTAGTGCTGCCGTCGGCGGTCGACCGGAGCACGGCGCTGAGGCGCATGAGCGCTGTATCCATGTTGGGCATGAGCAGGTCGGTAGAGACGGCCTCGATGGTGGCAGACAGCTGCACGAGGCTGTTGATGATGCTGAGGGCGTGGATCTTGACGACATCCTTGGCCTTGGCCGCTAGACTCTCAAGGATCTTGGGGAGGACGCGGGCGTCGACCGACAGGAACTGCACGAGCTGAGGCAGCTGGGCCCAGATGGACAGCAGCTTCCAGGTCCACGAGACACCCTGGGTAGTCTCCTGGGGCAGGCGGTCGATGACGGGGCTGATGACCTCGGCCACGATGGTATCGCGGTAGGGAGCCCAGTTGTAGTCGGGTGCATTGCGGAAGAGAGCACACAGACAGCGAAGGGCGGCGGTCTTGGCAGTGCGCATGAGAGAGGTGTTGGCCGACGACTTGGAGTCCTCGTCCTCGTCAGCCTCCTCAGCGTTGTTACCATTTTGCTCGGCGGCGGCCAGGGTAGCGTTTTGCAGACCACGAGAGGCACAAATCAAGCAGTACAGCGTGGCATTAACGAGAGCGTCCAGGAAGGGCGTGACATTGCTGCCCAGCTCGTTGATGATTGGCTCGAGCATGTTGAGCACACCGACCTGCTTGCGAGCCGACAGCAGGGCATCGTCTTCGCCATCAAAGGCAGAGACACCGCCAGCGCTGGGGAAGATGCTTTCGCGGAGGCTGGCCTCCTCCCCCTCGCCCTCCAGAATGCGGATACCCTGGAGGCTGCCGAGGGCAACCTGCAGGAAGCCACCAACACCAGCGACATCAAGATGACGGATGACGAATAGACGCGTGGCGTGCAGACCCTGGCGACCACTGGCAGCACCCTTCTTGGAGATGGTGCGGCCGTAGAGCAGACGCAGCAGAACGGGCATGAGATCGGCGCGGTGTTCGGGCTGGATGCCATTGGCGCTGTTCTCGTCGTCGGATTGCATCAGGAGAGTCAGCTCGTTCTTGAATTTGCTCTCGTCCAGCAGGTTGTCGAGCTGCTCCTTGTACTTGACGACGCTGTCCTGGCGCCAGGCGAGGAGGGCCTTGAGGGCGAGACGCTGGATCTCAATGTCACCGTTGGCCAACAGCTTGAGCAGCGCATCGTAAGCCTTTTCGTGCTGGTAGAGGACCTGGGAGTTTGTGAAGAGAGAGAAAACGACAACGAGAGCCTTCTTGTCGGGAAATGACCAGCTGCCGAGCTCGTCGTTGGCAGCATCAGCTTCGGCATCTGCGTCGTCGGCATCCTCCATTTCCTCGTCGTTGGCAGCCTCCTGGCCCTCCTCTTCTTCTGCCTCGGCCTCCTCAACTGCATCGTCTTCCTCCTCGTCTTGGTCTTCGTCGGTAGTCGCCTCAATGCGAGGTCCGACGTCTTCGGTCCAGGACAGCAGGTGCGGCACCAGCTTGCGAGACCGCTTCTCAGCAACACCGGGCATGGCGGCAAGGACCTTGAGGGCCTTGCCGCGCTCGTAGCCTGCGTATGAGGGAACAGCCTCCTGCTTGACCTGGAATGCCTGCAGCATGACGGCCGACGGGTCGGCAACGAGCGTCTCGGTCTGCTGCGCCATGTCGTTGAACTTGTCAAGCTTGAAGCACTCAAAGTCCGTGGGAGGGAGACGTGGGGCGTTGCCCTTGCGGGTGCCGTGGTTGTTGTGGGTGCTGCTGCTGCTCTCGGCCTGGCCGTTGTAGGTAGACCGGCGCGACGAAGACGAGGCGACCTCGAGCCAGTCAAAAGAGAGCGTGGCAATGGCCTCCTCACCCGTCTTGTTGGTCTCGGCAACCTGCTTCATGGCCTTGATCGCGTCGTCCCAGACGGGTGCCAGTGGGACGGACAGCATACCGAAGAGGAAGGCAGGGATAGCGGCCTGAATCCAGGAGCCGGGGGAGACATGCGAGTAGACCTGGGCGAGCTTGCGCAGATGGGCTGCGATGTTTCGGACATTGTGCGGGGCGAAGCCAATATCCTCCGTCTGGAGCATAATGGCGAGCGCATTGTTGTGATCCTGGAAGGTAGCGAGGTCGGTGGTGGTGTTGCTATCGCCAATGCGCTCGAGGATCTTGAGCGAGACGAGGCGCAGAGGGTGCGAGGGTGCAGACAGGTTGGCAACTAGGACCTTGACAAATGGGTCTTCATCGTCTTGGTCTTCGTCGGTAATCTGCTTTTTCTTGTCGTCCTTCTTCTCATCTTGGGAGGTAGGCTCTTCGGGAACCTGCTGCTCGTACTGCAGGAGCGCCTCTAGGAAGCCGGTCCGGCGAGCAAAGCGCGGTGCAGCTGCCCGCAGAAGTGGCCGCAGACCAGCATCAGGCTTTCCGGCAAGAGACTTAGTCATGCGCAGGTAGGCACGGAACCCTTGCGTGACGATAAACGTGGTCTCGTCGTTGTTAGCGAGTTGTGGCGAGGTAGGGCGCAGTGCGAGCTTGAGCTTGCGCAGCAGTAGCTCGGCAATGCGTGCGGGTGTCGAGGGATGGACAATGGTTGTGTCGAGTACGCCAAGCAGTGCAGCATACTTGGGCAAGCAGTGGTCGCGCCAGGTGGCTGGGTCTTTGCCGTAGACACCACGTTCGGGGAACGGCGTAGCCTCGAGCTGCTCAAACTTGCGCACGATGCTATCCTGCCAAGACTGGGGCAAACGAAGACGCTCGCGGTCAACGGGGAAAGCACCGACGTTGACCATATCGGCCAAGACGGCGCACAGAACGTCCTCGTTGCCATCGTGCGCCCAGTGTACCGAAACGAAAGCCTGGAATGGTGCTTGCAGTGTGCTGTGAAACTTGGCTGCGTTCAGTTCGGCGGCGTATGCGCAGAATGGGACGAACCAGCGGGAGAGCGGCTCGCGTTCAAGTGACTTTGTGAGAGAAGCCAGCTGGGGGCGGAGGTCGGAGGGAGGTGCATTGTTCCAGACGATGGCGACGTTGGAGACAATCTGGCGCCAGACAGGTGACGCGGGCTCGTCGGCTGTGGGAGGTGTGAATGGCGGCCATTGTGGCTCGGGAGCTGCGGCCATAGCCTCGAGGGTCTCGGCCACCGCGGGTACCAGGGCTGTCCAGTCGCGGATCTTATAACCAGCACGCACACCGGCAAGAATGCCAAAGAGGCGAATAAAGATGGACAATCTCCACGGGCCCGCGGCGGCGGCGGCGGATGCCTTTTTGGACTTTGTTGCTGCCACAACCTTCTTTGTTGCCGAAGCAGCGTCGGCTAGGATAGCTTCGACCACGGGCTTCAAAGCATCGTGGTTCGCGTGGTGGATGATGCTTGTGAGAACGCCGCAGCACACGTCGCTCCACGGCGTTTCGCGCGAGGCCTGTTGGGGATCCAACTCATTCTCTGGGACAGCGCGCAGCATGCCGATAAACAGCTCCGCTGAGGACAAGCGCAGGGTCTGACTAGGACCCTTGGTCGACTCGGCGAAGAGGGTCATGATACCCTGTGTGTAAAGCTGGACGGTGTTGACCTTCTTGTTGCTGTTCTTGGTCTTCTGGGCGGCAACCTCAATCGCCCGCAGCAGGTCGTCGCGGATGTGGCCGACGATCTTCGGCAACGCCGAGTCTCTCCGGGAAGGGTTTGCCGTCATGCGAACGAGGAAACTCAGGGCTTCGGCCGTAAACCGGGCAATGTGGCCAGGTACTCGTGGGAAAGAAGGAGTCGATTTGGGAGCGGGAGTAGGATCGGCAGTAAGGTCAGAAGGAGTCGTCGAGGAGGCTGTGTCGGTTTCCGGCGCAGCATTGGTCGGTGTGAGGAGATCGGGCCGTCCGAGGAGGGGAGCAAGAATATCGTAGGTCGGCCGCAGGTCTGAGACAAGCAGCTTCGAGAGGTACTTGAACAGGAAAGTAAGGCAGGTAAACGTCCACTCGATGACGGCAGCGTCGAGCTCGTGGTTCTGCTGGTGGTGCGAACGGGAAATGCCAGCGCCAGTATTATGCCGAGCCACACCAACAAGCAGAGCGAAAGCGCGGACATCGTAGCCGCGAGCGACAAAGCGGCTGCCCAAATCGTGAGCGAACGCCGTCAGGAGGTCAAGCAGCGGCTCCAGCGCCTCGCGGCCGTCGTCCTGGCCCTGGCTCTCCTGGATAGACTTTGCGAGGTGGTCCATAATCCGATCCTCAAAATGGAGAATCTGGGCAAGACTGTCGCAAAGAGGCGAGACGGCACGGCGGAAGGCCGTGAAGCCACGCGAGAGGTTGAGGTCGGTCCATCGCTCGAGACCGTTGCGGAAGTAGGATGTGGTCGCGGAAAGGTCGCCGGCGGCGTCGGCTTCGAGGTCATGGCGACGAACTTTGTGAAGAGGATCGAGCGAATGCAGTTGAGCAATCTTGCTGCTAAAGGACTCCCATCGGTGGTTCTTCTGGTGTTGTTGGCCGGGCGCTTTTTTTCGTCCGCTGCGCCTTCGCGATGCGGCCCGCCGTTTTGGACGGCATGATGGCGATGAGGTCGGCGAATCCCCTTGTCTGTGGTGAAGTAGGGAGGTAAATTGAGAAATTGAGAAAAAAAGGGGTATTAGGTTATTCAGGGGTAGTTGCTGCCGCCGTGTTGCTTCAGCTTCTTGTGAAGGCAGGCATGGCAGGTGCAGTTGGTGATAAACGGGCAGGAACGATTGCCTCTGTTGCGGTTGGTTCCTGCTACTTTTTTTTCTTAGTGCCTGCCGTTGAAGCTTTTTTTCTGCCGTCCAAAAATTTTGGGCACGATAAGCGATAAGAAACGACCCACTTTTATTTTGACATCTGGTATGCATATATCGAGGTCCACTTATATGCGACTATCCGAGCATCACCACTCTGTCTGTCACGCGCTTGTGTTCCAGGTGAAGGGTTTCAGCAATGATGCAGCCAGCTCGGGCTCCTCGAGGGGGACTGTTGCTGGGTTGATTCTTTACTGTCGGAGGAGAAATACAGCCAAAAGAAAAAAAAATGCCCACATTGCTCCAGTGTAGTCTGGTACTGCGCCCGTCTAGTCTGACGACATACACAGCCCACCAACCACTGACCTCCATCCCATTCACATCTGACATTACTGAGTCAGACAGCAGACACCATCTAGGGGTACAACTCGGCAAAAACATACACGCAAGCTGGTGAATCATTGTAATGCAATCAATTGCAGGGTAAAACACTACGCAAAGCCAATAAATACATGCAGAAAAATGACAAACTAAAGTAAATGCGTAGCCCGCGGGCGCCCTCCAGTGGCCTTTCCTCCGTTGCTGATGGCCTCTACCCGGTTTGCCTTACTTAAGTGTTTGCTGCAGCCCATGTGCAGAACAGCGCCATATGCTATAAAAGAGACTTTTCCTCCCAGATTGACATTTGACTCAAGTCGCCCCATCAAGCCAAGACTAAATTTAGACTAAATTTATGCCTTGGTTATCCGGCAGACGAGGTCGGAGCCATCGACGGAGTCGCCCTCCTTGACGACCAGGCCAGAAACGGCACCGTTGTGCGGCGCAGAGATGACCATCTCCATCTTCATGGCGCTGAGAACGGCGAGCGGGTCGCCCTTCTTGACCTCGGAGCCCTCCTTGACGCGGAGCTCGACGAGCACACCAGCCATGGGGGCACCGACCTGGCTCGAGTCGGTAGGGTCGGCCTTGGGCCGGCTGACGTTCTCGACCGAGGCCTGCTTGTCGTCAATGGTGACCTGGCGGACCTCACCGTTCATCTCGTAGAAGACCTCACGCTGGCCGGTGTTCTCGGACAGGGGACCGATGGCAAGAAGCTTCAGGATCAGGACCTTGCCGCGCTCCAGCTCGACGTGGAACTCTTCGCCAATGCTGGGCTTGGACAAGAAGTACTTGGTCGGCAGCACGGACAGGTCTCCGTACTTGTCGGTGAACTTCTTGTAGTCCTCAAAGACCTTGGGGTACATGACCCACGAAGCGACATCGGTCTCGGTGACGGGGCCGTACTTCTTGCCCAGGTCCTTGCGCACCTTGGCAAAGTCAATGGGCTCGAGGAACAGACCGGGCGCTTGTCGAGCTTGCGGCGGCCGCGCAGGGCGTCGGTGCGCAGCGGCTCAGGGAAACCGCCGTAGGGCTGGCCCATGAGACCCTCGAAGAACTCAAGGACAGAGCCAGGGAAGTCGAGCTCCGAGGCACGGGCCTTGACGTCCTCAGGGCCGAGCTTGTTGGAGACCATGAACTGGGCCAGGTCACCAACGACCTTGGAGGTGGGGGTAACCTTGACAATGTCGCCGAGCAGCTCGTTGGCGTGCTCGTAGGCCTTCTTGGTCTCGGCCCACTGGGAGCCAAGGCCGAGCTGAGAGGCCTGGAACATCATGTTGGTCAGCTGACCACCGGGAATCTCGTGCTCGTAGACCTCCGGGTCGGGACCAGCCAGGTGAGCCTCGAAGGGCGAGTACAGCAGACGGAGCTGGGCCCAGTAAGTGTCGAGAGCGCGCACGTGGTGCACGTTCAGGCCGGGCTCGAGGCCAGTGCCCTCAAGCGACGCCAGGATGGCGTTGATGCTGGGCTGCGAGGTCATACCCGACAGGGAGTCGGTGGCAGCATCGACGGCGTCAGCACCAGACTCGGCGCAGGCAACCATGGAGGCAACACCGGTACCGGCAGAGTCGTGGGTGTGGACGTGGATCGGCAGGTCGGGGTAGTTCTTGCGGATCGAGCCAATCAGCTGGCGGGCAGCCTGGGGCTTGAGCACACCAGCCATGTCCTTGATGCCCAGGACGTGGATGTCGAGCTTGACGAGCTTGTCGACGAGCTCAAGGTAGTACTGCAGGTTGTACTTCTTCTTGGGGTTGAGCAGGTCACCCGAGATACAGACGGTACCCTCAACGACACCACCGGCCTTGTGGACGGCCTTGATACCGACCTCGAGCTGGTCAACATCGTTCAGGGCGTCAAAGACACGGAAAATATCGACACCGTTCTTCTTGGCGTGCTCGACAAAGTGCTCAATGGCGTTGTCGGGCAGCGACGAGTAGGCGACACCGTTGGCACCGCGCAGCAGCATCTGGAAGGGGATGTTGGGGATCAGTTTGCGCATGGCGCGGAGACGGTCCCAAGGATCCTCGTACAGGAAGCGCATGGCAACGTCGAAAGTAGCGCCACCCAGCACTCCAGCGAGTACAGGTTGTGCAGGGCGTGGCTGGTCTCCTTGGCAATGTTGAGCAGGTCAACCGTGCGCACACGCGTGGCCAGGAGCGACTGGTGGGCGTCACGCCAGGTGGTGTCCATAAGCAGAGTGCCCTTGTTCTCGCGAACGGCCTTGGCGAAAGCCTTGGGGCCCTGCTCGACAATGATCTGGCGCCAACCCTTGGTGCAGGGCTGCGAGACATCAATGACGTTGCCGGCCTCGTCGAGCAGCGACGGGTGGATGATGTCGGACTTGAGCTTGGGCTCGCCGACCTGGCCCTTGATGCTGCTGCCGTTGACGGCAAGGTCACCCAGGTACTGCAGAAGCTTCTGGGCACGGTTCTGGCTGCCGACAAGGTCGAACAGAGCCGGGGTATCATCGATGAACGTGGTCCAGCAGTTGCCGTCAATGAACATGGGGTGGGTCAGGAGCGAAGCCAGGAAGGGGATGTTGGTCTTGACACCGCGGATGCGGAACTCAACAAGGGCACGCAGCACCTTGCGACGCGCAATCTCGTACGTAGAGCCGTGACACACCACCTTTGTGAGCAGTGAGTCGTAAAAAGCTGATTTCTTCGTGTTAGCAGCTTCACGATGTGAAAAAGAACAAAAAACGATCAAGATATCGCAACCTTGATGCCGTTGTGCGTCGTGTAAGAGCGCACTAGCATCACGGCTTTAAAGTGGGGCATTTTAAAAGTGGGTCCCGGGACGGGTGCACCCAGAGAGCAGAGGGAAGGAGCGACGAAAGGACAACAAAAAGGAAGGAGCCACCCAGCATAAATACAAACGGGGGAAGGTGCGATCGTGCAACGGCAGACAAAGCTGGGACAGTGTGCACATGGGACGGAACTGGAAACTTACGCGTAATAACGGCACCGGCAAAGCCGTTGCCACCATCAAGACGAACACCGTTACCACCAGCCGAGCGGTAGACCTCAATCTTGCCGGTATCGGGCTGGAAGCCCTTGGCGGGTCCTCAGTGGTAAGACGGCACTGGATGGCGAAACCGCGGGTGGAGATGCGGTCCTGGGTGAGGCCGAGCTGCTGGAGCGTGGCGCCAGCGGCGATCTGGATCTGGGCGGCGACAATGTCGATGCCAGTAATCTCCTCGGTGATGGTGTGCTCGACCTGGATACGGGGGTTGATCTCGATGAAGTAGTAGCGGTTCTGCTGGTCGACCAGGAACTCGGCGGTACCGGCGTTGCGGTAGTTGACGGACTTGGCGAGGCGGACAGCGTCAGCCAGGATGGCGTCGCGGGTCTCGGCGGGCAGGTCCTTGGCGGGGGCGATCTCGACGACCTTCTGGTGACGGCGCTGGACGGAGCAGTCACGCTCGTACAGGTGGACCATGTTGCCGTGGTTGTCACCGAGCAGCTGGACCTCAATGTGCTTGGGTTTGTCGAGGAAGCGCTCGACAAAGACGGTGCCGTTGCCGAAAGCAGACTTGGCCTCGGAGGTGGCACGCTCGAAGCTCTCCTTGAGATCGCCCTGCTCGCGGACGACACGCATACCGCGGCCACCACCACCGTAGGCGGCCTTGATGATGATGGGGAAGCCGTACTCGTCGGTGAAGGTCTTGGCCTCCTCGAAGGTCTCGATGGCACCCTTAGTACCGGGGACGACGGGGACGTTGGCGGCGATGGCCAGCTTACGGGCGGAGACCTTGTCACCGAGAGCGTCGATGACGTCGGGGCTCGGGCCGACAAACTAAGAGTGTTAGGAAGGTGCGACACACAAAACAAGCAAAAACAGCCCAAATGGGCAAGAGCGAGTCAAGTCAGAAAACTTACGATGAGACCGGCCTTCTCGACGTTGCGGGCGAACTCGGCGTTCTCGGACAGGAAACCGTAGCCGGGGTGGATCATCTGGACGTCGTGCTCGACGGCGATCTTGATGATCTCGTCGCCGGCCAAGTAGGCGCCGACGGGGGTGTACTGGCCGCGCTTGCCAATGACGTAAGCCTCATCGGCCTCTGTTCTTGTTAGTGAATGTAGTTTCGATAAAGAAATTAGGCGAGGACAACGTACTCTGTCTGTGCATGCTCAGGCGATCCTCGTAACTACATAATTAGCATGCTGAAGAAATACGGGACGCGGTGCACGCGCATAGCGTGGGGTTGGCGGAGCGGTACGTTACCTGAAGACGGCCACGGTGTGGAGGGACAGCTCGTGGGCCTGTGAAATTGTTAGCTACATCATGAACGGTGGACAATGAGGAGGGGAGAGTAACTCACGGTTCTGAAAATCTGTAAAGAAGGACATGATGTCAGTATATTCGCTCGTGCCAAATGGCCTGATCTTTTTCACATCGTGAAGCTGATAACACGAAGGAATCGCATAGAAGACTGTCACGCGGGGTTCGCACATACACGAATAGCTAGAATCTGGTTAGCAAGCCATTGACCTCAATTGTCACCCAGTCACTTCTCAGAACGGGGTGCTACTCACGAATCTCGCCACGGTTGGCGACCAGGAGCTTCCGCAGCTTCATGATGCTGGAGTTGGCGCGGATGCGCTGGATAGAGGCTCCCTCCTTGGGCGGGGCATCATCGTCAAAGACCTCCTCAAAGGTCTCCTTGTTGGCGCCATCGAGAAGCGGTGCGGCGGCCATATTTGCGGTATTTGGCTGTACTGAAGGGGAGAAAAGAGAGGTCGAGAGGGCGGGGTTTCGAGCTGGACGAAGCTCCAAGCTCAGCGGGAACAGAGGAGCTTGCTCAAGCGGATGAGACGCTCTGTTTTGAGAGTTTTGTAAGTAAAACGAAAGGTGGGGTGATGGTCAAAATAGAAGCTGGAAAACAAAAAGACAAAAAAAAGGAGAAAAGGAAGAAAGGAAAAGAAAAGAGAAAAAAGAGAGGAGAAAAAGAGAAGGGAGAAAGGGAAAGGGAAGTAGGACGAGTGAAAACTAAAAAGCAAAGTTCGAAAGAGGGGGAGCTAATAAGACAAGCAGAAAAGGCCCAGATAAGCTCTCATCTGGGACAAGCTCCCCAAGAATGCAGATAGTCGCGGTGGTGAGAGGAGGAGAGGGGAAAGAGTCACGTCAACCAACAAAAAAAACGGCAGACAACAAAAAAAAAAAGACAAAAAAGAAGCCAATTGATTCACTGGCACCGGCTCCAAAAAAAGCCCAGCAAAAGCCAGAAAATAACGGTTCCAAATGCCAAAAACGGGCCAAGACATCGGTGACGGGCGAGAGCGAACGAGGGAATTGTGGACAAATGAACTATGGGCGTGAGGTAATATGCTTTGTGTGGCGAAACAAGAGGAGCAGCAAAAGCGCACGAGATAGTGGAGATGGGGTGGGAGAGACAAAAAGCCAGAAGCAGCAGCGACAGCAGAAAAAAAGCGGCCGAGCAACAAAGAAACGGCGGGCAGGCTGTGACAAGACCACCACCACATCCACAGCTGCGCGAATCACCACCAAAGAACGCAGAACACCACAATCTCGACAAATTGAGGGTATGGCGGCTAGCGTCTTAGTGCTGTGTCCTGTCGTCGTGTCTATTCTGTAGTGACGGGACGCGGGATTTTTCTGTAAATCGACTTTTCTGGAGCTCTGCTTGGTGTCGCGTTTAATTCTTTTTTTTGGTTCTTTTTTGCCTTTTTTTTTTGTCTGGCCTTGTCTGGTCCTCCTTTTTCGGCGCGCTCTCATTGATGGGATTGGCTTCTGACTTTTTGGCCTCGCTCGTAGTCTCGGGGGCGCGGGATGCGACGCAAGTGCACATGTACTCCGTGCAGTAGACGGTAGACGGTAGACGGGAGAACTGGGGAATAATACCAAATAACAAATAAAAATGACCGCATAGCTGAAATAGCTTGTGACTGACCTTTGGGTTTGGGAGAGAAAAACAGCGAAGCAAAGGCCGGTGCACACGCAAGAGGATCGGGTTTGGTGACAGGATGCACCTTGTCAATGCAGACTTGTATGTAAGGTGTAAGAGGGGAGAGGCGGCAGGCCAGAAAGGAGAGGGAAAAGAAGGGGAGAGGAAAATAAAAGAAAACGTTTAAAAGGACGAGCAAGTGGAGGAAGCAGCTGTTGATGTAATGGGCGGCAGAGCGCTTTGCGGCGGCAATACTACAAATACCGGCGGGATGGATCGGGGCAGGCGGCTCAAGAACAAGCAGCAAAGGCCAATCGGGAACGTAATGAATCAATGGAAGGGGAAGTGAACAGACGAAGACGAAAAGCACGAAAAGGAAAAGGAAGACAACAAAAAGGAAGCTCGGAAAACAAGACTCTGGTCATGAAACGCCAGGCCGGGCGAGAGCGCGCATCAGCGGACCTGGAAAAGAAGGCCGAGCAAGAGCAACACAAGACAGACACGGACTACGGAGCAGGCGTGCAGCGTGCAGCAAAGAATGGCGGCGTGTCAGACGTCTTTCTTCGTTTCTCTCTCGCGCAGAGCTTCAGCGCATGTGGGCAGCTCAAACTTTTGGTGGGGTCGACTAGCTCTTTTGGGCGCGTCGCATGTTCTTTTATCGCTTTTTTTCCCCGTATGGCTTTT
The DNA here is from genome assembly GCA_016097105.2 of Sporothrix variecibatus. Taxonomy (NCBI): domain Eukaryota; kingdom Fungi; phylum Ascomycota; class Sordariomycetes; order Ophiostomatales; family Ophiostomataceae; genus Sporothrix; species Sporothrix variecibatus. Next base: position 1,396,392 of record JADMNI010000007.1, on the reverse strand, counting down.
TATTTTGTATTTCATTTTATTTTCTCTCAATGGACATCTCTCGGCCTCGTTTGACACATATTTTATTTGTTCTGCTGGTTTCTTTTTTTGCCGTGAGATTTGAGATTGAATTGCTCTTGCCTCGTCTGATATAAGACGTGGGAGACGTCGTCCTGATCGCTCTTTCCTTCACCGTTTGCAGCTGTCGATCGGAGGGCAGGACCGACCGAGGCCATCACTCATGCGCACCTGCCAATCTTTCCAATCTGCTAATCCAATTGGCAATCCAATTGCCTGGTGTGCAGCGGTTACCTTCTAGGCTTTACCCCACGAAAGTTCGGCTACAGAGCGAACTGAAAGTTAGGCTGGGCGTTGTTTGCCGTGGAAAAAGGTACCACTCGCCTCGGGAAGCGATGAGCGAGAGGGCCATTGAAAGAAAGGCGAACAAAAGAGAGAGAAAAAGAGAGGGGCGGTGTCAGAAGGTGAGGGGCAGGCAAAATGGCAGGAGCCAGCGGATTACGGTTCCCACTGGCGGGGCAGCATGTGCCTGCAGAGAGACACTAGGGACAAGTGCGAACGAGAGCTCTCTCACAGGCCCAGGCCAGGCCTGGGCAGGTACCTCGCCCAAGGTACTTTCCCAAAGGAGCAGCAACAGAGCCCACGAGGTCACGAATGGCCAATTGACGAAGAAGGCGCGTCCATGATGCCTTCCCTCCAGAGAACCTCTGGGGGTAGGCGGGATGCCCAACCAGGAAGGAACAACCAGCCATACACATTTCCTGCAAACGGCAGTATGACCAGCCAACCAAACTATGGCTGGGCGCATCCCGCGGTGCAGGTCAAGAACAGGATATCTCGCGCACGGGAGCAATGTGCAACGATAGGCAGATTACGATGTAAGTGTAGATACGTCGAAGATACGTACGTGCCGGTGGCGCCAGGGAAAGTGACCAACCAGCGTGCGAGGCATTCCTGCCTGTGTAATCGTCTCCAACAGGAAACAGAAAGAGCGACCGTCACCAACAGTCGTGCCTGCCGTTTGCTGTGGAAGCCCTATGGGTGGCGGACCATCTTCGGGGAGCCCCTGAAGCCTAGAGCATGATCCCGAGGAGAGAACAATCTTTCCTCCAACAAGTTAACAAGCAGCAACCAACAACCAACAACCAACAATGCATGATGTACCCTCGAAGCTCGTGTCCTCCTTGCGACGAAAAGCACCTTATCGCCATGCCAGCTGCCCCTTCTGTCGTCATCGCTTCGTTTTCGTTGTTCTCGTTCTTTTCGTTCAGCCGAGGATAACGACGGCCAAGCAACAAGATGCCTTGCCAGCACCAAAACAACCCCAGACTTCGCTTTCTTGCACCAAGAGATCGAGGATCGCCCTTGCGGCAAGGCAGCATACGAAAGCAGCCATAGTGCTATGATAGCGGCTGGGTTGGCTCGATAGGGCCCTCGTCCTTTAGGGGCCGACTGACACGGGCCCAGGAAAATCGATATGCTCGGCACAAAGGAAGACGAGAGAGGCAAAGTCGCCCCTCTATCAAGAGACGATAACATCAGTCAACAACGTATTGCAAGTTGCCAGCGCTCTCCAGCACAAGAGAACCCCCACCGGCGGGGTCAGTGTTAGAGGAGTGTACCACAGCACGAGCCAGGCCAAGGCTAGGGCCGGCCGTGACGACCGCCAGAAGCTGGCTCGAGCTTTTGGAGAAAGAGAGAAAGAGGAGGAGAAAGACGCGACACGAAGCCTCAGCACTCACGCTCACCGTTCTTTTGCAGGTCAACCTCACTGCAAAGACATATGGCATCTCGGCCGTTCTGAGCAGATTTTGGCTTGGCCGTCATCTTGTGAAATGTGCATCGACTGCCAAGGACAAATACCGCCTATCTACCGAGCACAATTGTGTAGCAAAAAGCAAGCAGAGGCAACGATCATACCAGTTCGAGATGCATATCTTACATTCTGACAGTGCACAGCACAGAGGCACAGCGCCGCCAAGCAGCTGTATGTCTCTGATCGTCTCGTCTCGCCTTGAACTCGCCCTGGCCCGGGCGCTTGGATAAGGACATCACGGGTTCCTCAGCAATCTCCGTTCTCATATCTCTTAGCGACTTTACGACCGTTTCGAAGCAATATGCCCTTCGGACGTATTTTTTGTGAAGTCGGCTATTCGATACTTCTCTTGACTCAGGCCCCGGACAACCGCTCCCCCATTGGTGTGTATTTTGGCAGTTGGAGACACCAATGGCAAAGCCTAGGCCCAGTCCAAAGGGACAAGCACTGACAACCCAAAACAAAAGAAGAAGACCAAAAAAAGAAAACGACGCCAATAAAAACTAACCTATTTGGGCCGTCGACCTACCGCCCGTGTCTTGCGACGGAGTGCACCACGATCACAAGAAATTTCAAAAAAAAAAAAGTCTCCAGTTCCAGGCTGTCTAAATCGTTTCTTTGGCGGTGGTGGGTGGTCCCTCCGACCTCGGCTGACACCGGTGAAATTACCCGTGGGAAAAGGCAGCGAAAAAAGCGACGAGGACCCCCATGGACTGGAAAAGAAAAAAAGACCGAGAAATCGAGATGTCCAAAGCATGGCATTCTGACAGAATGCGCTTTTTTTCTTGTCGAGATTGCTCGATATTTTTGGTCCGTTCCGCCCACATGGTCATCTTTTTAGGAAGGCCTTGTCCCTCGCTAGCCATTTTCTTACGTCCTTCTCTGATCACCTGCACTGAGTCATATATGGGAAATGTAACTCATGGGACATGGACAAGATCACCAGATTCTCAAGGAATTTTTGCGTGCCGCCCAGATGCTCAGATATCCCAAGATGCCCCCATCCTGGGCCCCAGCCCTGGCTGGCTCCTCTGCCGGCAGCTGGACCCCCAACCTCCAATTCCCCCATCCCTCCTTGTCTCGATGTGTCGCCCTTCCTTTTCTCCAAATTGAAACAAATATGAATTGATCATGAAAAATATCCTGGACGTGAGCGTCCAAAGCGGACAACGGCATTCATTCGGCCTTGTTCTTCGGCCTTGTTCTTCGGCCTTGTCTCGCCATGTTCCTCTTTGGCTTGGCTGGCTGGGACCGGCCAATTTTTTTTATTTTTATTTTTTTGGATCGCCCATCTTGTGCTTCCTTTTTCTTGTTGTTCCCTCTTCTCTTTCTATTTCTATTAGTCGTTCCTGGGACATCACCAAAGAGCTCTTGCCCTGCTTCAACTCTGGTTGGATGGCGGCTGGCTCGCATCCAAGTGCCGCTTTCAGAGAGTTTCAGCACGCCGTATATTTTGAACAAATCACCACGTTTGCCGCAGCCACCCCCAAAGATCTCCTCCTCTTCCTCTTGGACCCCCGCGTTTACCTACCGTCTTGGTCGATGCTCATCAGCATTTGAATCCATTTTGTTTTCTACCATTGGCCACTGGCAAAGCTGTATTTCCAACGCGCTTCTCGCGTCGCGCTGAGGGAGCTGTTATTTGTAAACTCTTGGCCAAGGCTTCACATTGAATCACCTGATACTATCTGCATCCTTCTTTGTAGGTGCAGAAAACAATGCAGATGCAGATGCACACGAGATCCTGCACCCCCTTTTGCACAGATCAACACCCACCAAGTGCCCGAGAGTACAGTACGTATATACGAAAGAGCTGGAGACCCTTCGCATCGTATTTCCTTTGCTGGAATCATAGGGCAACAATGAGGTAAACACAACCGAGAGTTGCTGTACAAACACCAAAGAACCTCTGCCTCTCGCGGCTGTCCACTTTTTTTACGTTCTGTTACGGTTTGCCGAGCCTTCTTGGTCTCAACCGGCCGAGCTTCAACTTGTGAACAGCTGGACACACCATAAAAGGAAAGCATTAAAGTCCTAGATGGACTACATCAGACTGCCGGCTTCTCCCGAGCACCAAGGAAAACCAGCACAACCCCATATGTCCATATGCTCATGTGGTTTGCAGGATTATTGAGCAAGTCTATTGAAAGTACGGTCAGGCCAAAAAGAAGCTACAAGAAAAAAAAAAGAAGACGGCGTGTTCGAGAGACGGGGTACGGGGTAAGGATAAGCTATGCCACCACACACAAAAGACACAGGAGACGCATGAAGCATGCATCCATCACGTCTTTCCAAGCTTTCTCCGAGTGAAGGGAGAGGGGAAATGGCAAGTCCAAGCAGTACTCATATATATTCACGGAGAACTGGACAAGACAACTGGACAAACGGATCTCAAAGTACTGCCCAGAAGTAAAAGCAATGAAACACGAAAGAACAAATAACAAGAAGCAGCCACTGATCCAGCCCAGGTGCTGGTGAGGCTCGTCACATCTTGATACGAGGATAAGAGCTCCCCTCCTTTCTCCAACAATTATCTTTAAATTTAAGAGCCGAGCAAAAACAGTTAAGAGGAAAAGCTGATGAGCTTGCCCCGTGCTCCCGCACTTTAATCCCAAGGCTAGGCTTGGTGCGTGCCCTTCTCCCGCTTTTCTCTTTAGGAGCGAGGTGGACTCCTACGGAGAACACTTCCTCTTCGTTCTCGTGCCTTCCCCGCAAAACCTTCTCCAGGTCTGGACCTACTCTCCGTACGTTCCTTCTTTTTCGTTAATATCTACAACGTACGGAGTACTACCGCAGCGGATACCAGAGTAGCCCGTTCCTGGGGGACGTTGGCTTGAACCCCTGGCTACCTGGGGCCCTTCTTCCGTGCGTTCGTCCGGGTTGTCTCGGGATCCCGGGAATCTTCGGGACGAAGAAGAAGAGAAAACGAAGAAACCGGGGAAAGAGGGGACCGTACACACCCCTCCCCCCAAAAAGCGAAAGGTCATGGGAAGCCATGTGCTTTTTATGGAAAATGGGACATGTGGGAACAAAAAGAGGAGCCCAATGGATGGGTATTGGATATGGAGAGGATGTCGTTTTCTATTTCGATATTTTTGGTATTTTCGGTGTAGGCTCGGTAAGGCTGCTTGGCCCCGGAAGCCAGCCTCCCGATTGGTCGATGAGACCTCACAGGTAAGGAAAGTAAACAGCTACCGTCCGTCAACCGGACTTCACAGTAGAGTGTGGGGAGATATCATAATCCGTGTACGTCGTAGGGAAGTAGTACTCTAAAAGATTTTGTGACTGTCTCTTTCATTTCAAAAGTCTAGATTTGGTCGCACTTTTGTTATGGATTGATAGTTAAAGTAGACAATATTTATTTTATTCTAAAATCGATGTTCTTTTTGGGGGTTTATATTTTCAAATAAATTAAAATCATACTACCAAAAAAAGTAGAAGCACTTAAAAAATTTATTCGAAAATAAATAAACTAAGAAGCTTCTCACACACATATAAAATAAAAAAATAACATGCATATATCATGGCTTGGAAGTCTCTACACATCACGAGATAGCCAAACGGCGTTGCTTTGCAACACGGAATGATTCCCAGCCGGAAGCAGCACTATGACCGCCAGGGCCTTCTAAATTACTTATTCTAACCACAGCTCAAGCACGCCACTGTCGTGCATGTCTCATGATGCTATTATGCTCTTCATGTAGATGCCCAATGTTTATGTCGTAGTCCAATGACTACCTCCACGTGTGTCGGCACTTTCCACTTCTACCTCTATCTCGACCACGACGTCTCGTGTAACCATTCAAATGCCTCAAGTTGCCGGAGTGCAAAAACAGATGTGAAGATGCCTAGAGGTTACCTATTTGACCCTGCCCAGCCTCGGTGGTTTGACAAGATGACCGAAAAAGACGAGATCGACAGATGTGAGCAAGCTGTATGTGAGATGTCCATAGATGACCCTCGAGACGAGGCACAACTGTGACCTGGACGAAACATCAACGAGACCTGCAGCATCACCATCGGCGCGTGGCGTACGGCAAAGAAGTACAGTGCGCAACACAGCGGCTCTTGGCATAGGATGCTCCCAATATCACTGTCGGTGGTCGTTACGGCTGCCTTATCTGTTGCTCGTATATGTACAGAGCTGCTTTGTTCGCACCGTTATGTGACACGCCGTTGTACACTTGTCTCTCTTGGCCATATATACCTGAAATATGCAATCACACAGCCGTTCTTGACCGTGATCCAAGCATCCTTGGCTCTCGCTTCAGACTTGACGGTCGTCGAGATATCGATAAGAAGATAGGAGGCTATAACAAAAAAGTAAATGGTAACGTAAATGACGATCCCCCACTGTTGCCGGTGACAAATACGTTGAGCGTCACTTCCCAAATATCTTGGCCATGATTCCAAGACGAAAAAAGCAATGTTGATGTGCGGTGCAAATGGTCAACCCGGACATGCTATCCTTCCTCATATTCGGCCCCATGTCCTCTCCTCAATCTCTTTCTTGGCCGTCCATTGTTGTAACATAAAAATAGAACATTTGTATTCGTTTTGTTTTTGGTAGCTTTCGCCAACCGGGTAGGTTGTGCCGATTAGATTGGCCTGATAGATGTGCGCTCTGTATATAAGGGCCTCCGCCATCACCCTCCACTTCTTCTTGGACATATTCCATATCCCATTCCATATCCGTATCCCAAGATATCTTCCCGACGTCTCCCTCTACTTGCTCTTTTTCCATTCGCGTCTCGACATTTCGTTTACTTCTTCACGGCAGCCTCGACCTTGGCCTCGGCGGCCTTGGCCTGAGTCTTGGCCGCCTCCAGGACGCCCGTTACGCTCGACGTGGCGGCGGACGCAGCGTCCTTACCGCCCAGTGGTGGTAGTTCATGTAGCGGTAGCCCTGGGTGAGCTGGGAAGCCTCGTTGACAAAGTGGCAGAGGAAGAGGAGATAGTTCTTGGGGGTGACGGCCATCGAGTAGCGCATGAAGGTGGCCGAGTAGATGACGAGGGCGAAGGTCATCTTGCCGGAGATCCTACAAAGGTGTGGGGGTTAGAAGATGTTGCTTTAGCGATGATGACAGCCTATGGCAGGGGAAAGGACTCACAGATCCGGGCTCTTCTGGGTGTCCATGACGGCGGCGACCGGGATACCAAAGTTGGAGACGGGGCCCCAGAAATCTGAAAGTGGGAAACAATGTTAGCAAGACTGTCTTATAGACGACAAGGCATATATGACTCCTTCCGCACGCCGGGTCCGACACTTCGTTGTCTGTTGGCAATATAGCTGAAGAGGGATAGATGCGCCCGGTGATGTGGTGCAAATCGTCTTGCTAAGTCTCCGGTATGTGCATCGCGATGTCCTGACATCACATGGACGAAGATATCCCGCTCGGTGCTCCGGCCCCGGACGGCGACACGAAGAAAAGCGCAATTGCATGGCATAGGGACCGTCGACACAGCCGCATAAACGTGGATGCCCTCCTCATATGCCCATAGACATATTAAGACAAGCCGTGACCTTATCGTCGTAGACTTGGGCTTGAAAGGGGCCAGGGCCGGTCATCGGCGGGCGGCAGGCGTCACGGTGCGACATCGCCGACGCCCTGTTTTGACCTCCATGCGCCCCCAAGACCCTTTCTCCTTGTATGTCCTCCTCTTGCGCATGTCTGTGTCCCATGTTTTGTCGTCATCGAGGCGCAGGCGGTGGTTGAGGGCGTCTTGGGTGGTCGTCCGGACATTGCGGACAAGGGCGGTCCGGCGAGCGGAGGAGTCATATTTTTAGTAGGTTCAAGTTCAAGAAATACGTACGCGTTGAGCAAATGTAGTCGGTCACCGGGTTGGACCGGATCTTGGCGTTCGCCGCCTTTATGAAAGCCGCCATTGTGTGTGGTTGTGGGTGTGTGGTGAGGAAGAGGGGAGATGTCGAGATATCGTCGATGCGAGTTGTCGTTGTTGAATTGAGGTTTCGATTTCGCCGGGATGCAAAGTTGATGGCAAATGGCAAAAAAAAGCGGAGTGGTTGGTTGGCTGAATTGGTTGGGAAAAAGTCCACAGGGGGGGAACTTTCGAGCTTTCCAGGGGGGCTTCAGGGAGGCAAGGACGCAGAGTCATAGCTATTTGCCCCGAAAATAGGCGATAACTTCGGACTTGCCCCTCTACGTCCGGGCGGACCTGGCCCTGCTTGTTTTGGAAGCTTTCTCGCGCTGAATCGCACCGAGCGAAACCGCGCGATAACGGTCACGTGCGCATATGAAGGGGATACAGAGCACATAGCAAAGGGTGCAATAAGAGGCTGTATTTTGATACAAGAATTTGTACAAGTATGGCCATTTTCAAGCTGGCATATTACAGAGCTTTGATATAAAAAGCTGACAACCAATTGGTATCATTTGGGTCGGCCTTACCCCTGACCAACGGTCGATCAGCAAAAACCGTTGATGGATCTGACTGACACAATAAACTAGCTATAAAAAAGACCTGTATCCCGTCATGTTTTTGTGTATCGCCTTTAAATTGATTTAAATTGAAATGTTTTGCCCCGTTTTGAAATGTGGTGCCGTATCTCAGAAACGCCGTATGTAGAAAGAAAGATGGAAAAATAACAAACAAGATGAAACCGACAATCCTCAACCTTCTCGCAGAGAATATAAAAACACTAAATGCTGTCACATTATGGCCGACACAATGCTGACTGGCACTACCAGGCAGCAGCTTGTGGCTTGAACACATAGCCCATTCGACTATTACCGCCGCGGGGGTGCGTTGAAGCCGGGCGGCGGTCCGCCACCACCGGGGAAACCAGGTGGCGCAAAACCACCGGGAGCGCCGGGGAAACCTGCCGGCGGGAAGCCAGCAGGGCCACCAGGGAAGCCGGGGGTGCTGTGCTGTTAGTAACAAGATCCTGATTAGAATGCGTGGGGAGGAGGGACTCACGTCCACCACGGCCGAAACCGGGGGCGCCTGGGAAGCCAGGCGGGAAGGGCTGGCCGGGACCACCGCCAACACCCGCTGCCGGTCCTGCCAGCGAGATGGGTGCGGGTGCACCACGACCAGCAGGACGCGCAACGCCAGGACCAGCCGCCAGACCGGATGCTACACCGGCCGTGGGAGCTTTGCCGAGACGGGCGCTGGGGTCGGCAGGCGGCGGAGACTCGACAGACAGCGAAACGATGTGGGCGCCGCGGACAATCGTCAGACCGAGGGTGCGCTTCTCTTCGCGCTCGATGGTCGTCGTGGAAGCCTGACCCGAGCCGGACGCGGCAGCGGGCTTGGTCTCTTTGCGGCGGATGCGGCGGAACTCTTCAGTGTCGGCAAGGACGAGGTTCATGTGCTTGTCAAAGGCGAGCATCTGGCCGGTCATTTGGCGGCCGTCGTTGAGTGTGATGCGCATACGGTAGTTGATCTAAGCTGTTAGTCAGTATTCGTAGACGCAGGGGAGGAAGGGGAAAGGAGTATCGCGATATCGGGGAACGTACGTAGCCGGCCTAAAATGAGTTTGATTGTTAGCATGGACGCGACAAATGGAGCTTGCGCAAGAGAATTGGGGGCACTAACCATCTTGCCCTGCTTGTTGGACGCCATCTTGGACAACTTCTGGTGCTGCTGGGCAGCAAGAGAGCTTCCTGTTGAAGATGTGTTCTTGTTTGGGGGGTTTCAAAAATTGAGCCAAAGCTTCTCGCCAAAATCGTGATCCCGTTGGGGGGTTCTTCAAAGCTCTCTTGGTGAGGAGAAGCTTCGGCGCAGTTTCGTCTTGGGAAGATGGTTCGTCTTGACAAGAGTGGACCGCTGTGGGATGTGCTTGGGGATGCTTGAGGAGGAAGAGGGGGGGGGGAAGGGAGGAGGTCGTAACAAGAGGTATCGCGAAACCGCCATCAACAAAACGCCAGGCGCCAATGCCAAAGTTTCTGCCGTCGCGCGCGGTGAAGGAAGGTGCCCCACTAAAGCTTATGTAAATTTTTATGGAGCTCTCCCTCTAAACGTCTCATCGGACTTAAGGTCGTCGCCAACCCAAACTTTGGTTCCTCTTCAGAGACAGGCGGTCCGCCGTCCCCGCACGTGACCGAGCTAATAGGGTTTTTCTTGCGTTGGTGCTCTTTAATTGGCAGTTTCACCGCCCGCACAAAAAAATTGTAGACCCGTTTCCCATTTTCACCCATTTTCGCGCCCAGAAAATTGTCCACTTTATTTCCCCCTCTCGAAATTTTGTCTCGATCTTTTCTCCTTTCCTCTCGACAACCACCAACCAACGACAACATCACCAATTTCCTCAACAACCCCCGAGGCAACAATCAAAATGGTAGGCACACTTCTTCAATGTCCGCTATCATGGCGAACTCAATTCTAACTCTCTTTTCCAGTCCGAGAAGGCCGCCAACCCCATGCGGGAGCTCCGCATCCAGAAGCTCGTCCTCAACATCTCCGTGGGCGAGTCTGGTGACAGACTGACCCGTGCCGCCAAGGTGCTCGAGCAGCTGTCTGGTCAGACCCCCGTCTACTCCAAGGCCCGCTACACCGTCCGCACGTTCGGTATCCGCCGTAACGAGAAGATCTCGGTCCACGTCACCATCCGCGGCCCCAAGGCCGAGGAGATTCTCGAGCGTGGCCTCAAGGTCAAGGAGTACGAGCTGCGCAAGCGCAACTTCTCCGAGACTGGCAACTTCGGCTTCGGTATCTCCGAGCACATCGACCTGGGTATCAAGTACGACCCCGGTATCGGCATTTACGGCATGGACTTCTACTGCTGCATGACCCGCCCCGGTGAGCGTGTCTCGCGCCGTCGCCGTGCCAAGGCCCGGGTTGGCTCCAGCCACAAGATCAACCGCGACGAGACCGTCAAGTGGTTCAAGCAGCGCTTCGACGGCATTGTCCGTTAAAGTGTCTGTCGCGATCACAGAACAACCAAAAGGCTTCACGGCCACAACAAAATTGGGTTAGGAAAATGAATGATTATTTCACGGCATGGGTCTTTCGGTACGACAAAGGAGTTTGTGTGTTTTTATTTGCTTGTTACCCCATCCTCGCAAAAGCAGGATATGTCAATTTAAAAAAGACAACATTTCGCTTCGATTTGAATAAACTCAATCGAGCAACGGCCTCAGAGACCGACCGGCGCCCCTTGCCGGCTTTCCCATTTCCCTATCTACTGTCCAAATGCTGGTGTGATATGCATGTTGTATTCTTCTTAAACTATTGTAGAACTACTCCGTAGACTTTGTCGGTGGCAGCGTAGCCTCTGCCGACACTTGGATGACCACTTTGCCAAAGTGCTGGCCGCCAAACAAGTATTGAATGGCCTCCCGGCTCTCCTGAAAAGAGAACACCCGATGCACCACGGGCCGTATCTTCTTCTCGTTGTAGAATGTCAGCATCTCCTCGTACCGGTCCCGCGGACCATTCAGGATGCCCCTCAGCGTCATGTTGCGGCGTAGTGCCAGCACGTTGATGCCCGTCAAGTCATCACCTTCTTCAACTTTGTTGTTCTTCCCGCCCAAGTAGCCGATGCAGGCAATGATGCCACCAAAGGCCACGGCGTCAAACGACTGCCGCAGTGTCGATGCACCGCCGTTCTCAAAGATAATGTCGGCACCGTGCCCTCCCGTCTTTTCCACAACAGCATCGGCCCATCGCGGCGTCGTCTTGTAGTTGATCAAGTGGTCGCCACCCATGCTCTTGGCAATCTCGAGTTTGTCGTCCGACGAGGATGTCACCACAGCCGTGGCACCACTGGCTTTCGCAATCTGCAGACCGGCCACACTGACACCGCCTGTTCCCTGTAGCAGAACCACTTCGCCCTCGCCACCGGGCTGGCCCAGTGGCCGCATGCCGTTGATGGCCATCCAGGCCGTCAGAGACGCAATGGGCAGACAGCAGGCCTCTGCGTCGCTCAAATAGTCTGGTGCAGGCATCAAACCGATGCTGGGAAAGACACGGTAGGTCTGCAAGACGCCTGGCAAGGGAAGTCCTAGTCCGACACCCATGTCTTTTTGCTGAACATGCCCCGTGCGATGCGTGTAGTTGAAGACGGAAATGACGCGGTCGCTCACTCCCCAAGAAACCTCGAGGTTTTCGCCGACCGCGACGACGGTGCCGCACATGTCGGAGCAGGGCACAAGCGGCTTTGGTCCGCCCGTTTCAATGGCCTTGTGGTGATTGTAGAGGCCCATGCAGACTTCCGTGTCGCGGAAGTTGAGTGAGACGGCGTGGATTTTGACGAGGACTTCATCGGGTCCCGGAGTCGGCATCGGCGCCGTGGCCTGGGCAAGGTGCTCGAGGCCGTCCTGGAGGGTTGTCCATTGCTGTACAGATTTTGTCGTCATTTTGGTGATAGTGTTGGTGACAGATAGAAAGAAAGAAGAAGGTCAAGCTGCCGAGAGCTTGGTTTATGTAGCTGTGTGGCGACCTGCGGTAGCTCCGATAAGAGGAGCGCAGTACGCCGATGGGCCACTTTTATTAGGACAACACCGACGCTGCGTAAGTAAAGACTAATAGCAAATCATGAATATCCATCAACGTAACTGTTTTAATTATTTGTAACAGAACTTCACACATTTATCAAAGTATCATTAAGACGACCCGGTGTGAAAACAACAATTGGTGTTTCTTTGCTTCTAAAGCTAGTATTAGGTGGGATGGACACCGGGACCATCCCGAAAAGGTAACGAGAATGTCGTAAAAAGAAAAAGATCAAATAAATCAGTGCTTGCTTCGTCCTTCCTCCTGGTCAGGCCTTTTCTGGATATTCTTTCCCCCTATTTTGTTCGTTCCCCTGGCCTGACCTGCTCATTCTGGGTATTTCTCTACTATCGTCTCATGCTGTCAAAGCATCACCACTCGCAATCGTTCGTCCTAGATATCGTGCTCTCAAACACATTAAGCCTTCGTCTCCTTGCTCTCGGCAGCCTCAGTGGCGGGCTCGGCGGCGGCGGTCTCCACAGGGGCAGCAGCGGCAACCGGGTCAGCAGCAGCAGCGGCAGCGGCCTCCTCAGTAGGCTTAGCAGGCTCCTCAGTGGCAGCAGTGGCAGCGGCCGGGGTCTCCTCCTTGGCAGCCTCCTTAGGGGCCTCTTCGACGGGGGCAGCCTCCAGCTTGGTCTCCTTGCCCACAGACTTGAGGTCGGCAGCCTTACCACCGTACTCCTTGGGCAGACGCTGGCCCAGGTCGGGGATGGCGCTGCTGCCAAACTCGGCAGCCAGACCACCACCGTTGGACATCGGGTGGAATTTCTTAATGGTCTTGGCGGCCACAAAGAGCTTCATGAAGGAGTAAACGAAACCCATGATGGCGGGCACGTTGACGAAGAACTTCTCTTTGAGGAGCTCAGGGTAGTTCTGCGCAAAGACCTTGATGGTCTCCGCGCTCGCAGCCTTGACGCTCTGCGACTGGCGCAGGAAGCTAATCGACTTGTAGTCGTGCACCTGGAAGATCTTGTAGGGGTCGAACTCCGCCGTGATCTGCTTCGTGGCCGCGGAGAGGTTGAGGTCCTGGAGAGCGAGCTCCATGAGTGCAACGCGCCAGTGGAGGAATCTGCACACGTAGTTAGTAAAAATGTCAATGGGGCATGGAGAGTGTGTTTACGGCAGCTGCTTCGCAGCTGCTACTGTCTAGGGAAGGCACCTACTCCTGCAAATCACCGAACGTCTTGTCAATGCTCTTCGTGTTGCCGTACACGTTCCACGTAAACACCTCCTTCGTCTCCGGCTCCTCCGTGTTGTACGCGCCCGTCGCGTCCTTGTGGTACGACGTCACGTAGCCCAGGCCGGCAAACTTGTCGCGGTTGTAGGCCTGTTCGAGCAGCTCGAGCGGCTTCGTGGTCTGGCGCCATGCCAGCGTCTTGAGCAGTTGGTCCTTGGCCTTGGCAAGGTCGCCGTCGTTGGCGTTCAGGTACTTTTGGAAGACAATCTGGCTGGGAACGTGCGTGGCCGGGTCGGCGAGTGTGACGCCCCAGATCTCGGGGTGGCCGTGCTCCTGCTGGGCGGCATACAGAGCCTGGATGGGCGTGACGGTGGGCTTCTCGGGGACGGCCGGCTTGTCCTCCTCAGCGGCGGCGGCAGTCTCCGTAGGAGCGGCAGGAGTCTCAGTCGTCTCGGCAGGCTTTGTCTCCTCGGCAGCAGTCGTGGGAGCAGTCTCGGCGGGCTTGGTCTCCTCGGCAGCAGCAGTAGGAGCAGTCTCGGCGGGTTTGGTCTCCTCGGTGGCGGCGGCGGCGGAAGGAGTAGCCTCAACAGCAGCCGGAGCCTCGACGGCCTCAGCCGGCTTGGTCTCAGCGGCCGGAGTTTCGAGGGGCTTGTCGCTCATTGTGGATGTTGGAATGCGAGTGCGTTGTAGATGAAGATTCACAAGTGGTATGCTGAAGGAAAAAAAAGAAAAAGAAAACGTTGAGGAATGGAAAGAAAAAAGAAGGAAGGAAGAAAAGAGAAACAAAATCAGAAGACCTGTGAAAAAAAAAGAGAAACACGAGCGTGCGCCAAGAGGACAGGTTTTGCGTACGTAGTCGAGCCAGTGACTCGACAAAAGAGGACAAGGGACAAGGGTGGTAGCGGTGACAGACGTCGAAGAAATCGGAAACGTGCAGCTAGAAAGCGGTAGAAGAAATACGAACAGTGATCTCGTTGGCCAAGCAGCAAAAACACAGCTGTTTGCTCTTTCCCTTTTCAGTGTTTTCACCCTCTTTCCTTTCCCGTGAACAAACGTCCTGCCGAGATTATTGGCCTCTTTCTGTTCTTTTTTTGTGAGACAGCAGCTGTCCCAGAGTGGGCAGCTCCCCTGAAGCTCCCCTGTCCGCCCTGGCAAACAGGCCAGTGACAGAGGGGCACGGGGCCCGCCATCGGCAGTTTAGCGTGCTGGTTGGTCCGTGCGCGGATGTTAGGGGGTGATTGATAAAAAAGGAAAGAGGGCGACAGGGAAAGATAAGATCCCAGCGCAGGAAGGCGCCACTGTCTGTCCTTTCTCCGTGGAACGGCGCCGTCACCAACAAGCTCCTTCCGTGACGAGGCAGACGCAAGAGAGTGAAGACAGTCGTTCTTTCCGTTATCTTTCGATGGTCTTCACATGATCACATTTTATACGCTGTACAAAATTTTTTGGTATCGACCTTTGGAACGCTTTATTTGTTCTTGACAATCTGTCTAGTCAGGGGCTGCTTTCAGCCGGACTGTTTCGCATCCCATCTTCAACTACCTTTACTCCCGTTTTCAATTCAACCCGTCTTTTCCGACACAGTGATGGGGACGGCCTTGCTACTATCGACGGCCGCCACCTCCGACTCGCCGCTTGTGCCCTCACTGTGCTCCTCGATGCCGCCGCCGACAGCTGCCTCCTGGTCACCGCCTGCACTCGGTTGCTCGCGCGCCTTCTTTTGAATCTCCCGCCGGTGCAGGAACCGGATGACAAAGGCTGTGATGATGAGACCCACACTGATAAAGATCTCCGTGACAAAGCCCTTGTGGTAGTTGGGCGCGTCGACCGTCTGCCAGACAATGAGCGGCAGCCAGGCCTGCACGACATAGGCCATTTCGTTCATGGCGCCCGTCACGAGCGCGCGCTCCTCGTTGTCATCCTTGCAAATCTCGTGGGCCCAGGCAAACGTGAGACCCGAGATGCCGCCGCCGAGATACGCCAAGATGTAGCAGGCAAACTTCCAGCCAAAGGGGATGTGCCAGACCGACAGGCTGATGTAGACGACGAAGTTGGCGGCGCCGGCAAAGACAATGGGGGGCCAGCGGGCGCCTTTGAAGATGGTGTCGGACGTCCATGCATAGATGAACGTGGAAACGACCTGGACGACGGACCCAAACGTCGGGTAGACGTTGTACTGGGACAACGAATAGCCCTCGGATTTGAGCCAGAGCGCAAACGCAGGCTGGCCACCGAACCCGGCCGCATTGTTGAACAGAATGTACAGCAAGACCAGCAGGTACAGGTGCCAGCTGCTAAAGATGCGCTTAATCTTCTGGCGGGTGTAGGGCGCGCGGTTGGCCCGGCCCTCGAGCTGCATGCGGCGCTTGGCAATAGCGATTTCGTCGGGCGAAAAGTACCAGGCGCGTGTAATCTCGGGCAGGTCGGGCATCATAAAGAAGCCAGCAAAGGCAATGGGCAGCGAGATGGTGGCATCGATAATAAACAGCCACTGCCAGCCACGGAAGCCATTGGTGCCGTCCAGGTGGTAGACGGCGGCCATCAAGTAACCAGAGAACATGGTGCCAATGGCGCCAGCCGCGTGGAAGATGCACGACCGTTTGGCGAGCTCTTCACGGCGATACCAGGACCCGATAATGTACTGCATACCCGGGTAAAAGGTACTCTCGGCGAGGCCGACAAAGAACCGGAGGACGTACAGCTGGGTGGCGTTGTTGACTTTGCAGGTGAGGATGGTCAGGACCGACCAGAGGACCTCGCAGGCGGGGATCCAAATTGAAGGGCGGACGCGGGTAAGAATGAGGTTGCTATTTTGTCAGCTGGCGTAGCAGGTAGATGGTAGATGTGGGAGTATGGTGACAAAGAACTTACGAAGGGACCTCGCCGATAACGTAGCCGACGGTCCAGCAGGTAATCATGTAGTTGAGCTGGTTGCCATACAGGCCGAGATCTTCCTCCATGCCCGACACAAAGGCGTTGTTGATGTTGACTTGGTCGAGGTACTTCATAAAGTAGCCGAGCGAAGCAAACGTCAAGACAACAGCGTCGAGCTTGAACAGGAACTTGCGCTCCTCGGGGCTCTTGTCAAACGTATCCCAAAAGTTGGAGCGCCATGTCTGTTTGGGTGTCTGTGCCACGATCCGCTCAGCGGCGGCACGGTTGGCTGCCGTCAAGCCGTCCTTGTCGATATCATCGTCCGAAGGGGAAGAGTGAAGACCGCCGTCGTGGTCATGTGGAGTGTTGTCCTCGCCAGACGGTGTTAGCGAGGCAGTCCGGCCAACAGCCGTCTTCTCGCCGGAGTCGGCCATTGTGTGGGCGTGTTGATAAGGTGAAAAAACAATAAAAAGGAAGGCCAGAGGATATGCAAAAAGAAAGGCCCAACAAATCACCTGGGGAATGAGGGATGTGCAAGAATGAACGTGGCACACGGCCGAGTAATATATATATATGTACCTTCTGGTGGACAGTGACGATCTCTTGTCTAGTTGCATGGGCCTGCACGGGGAGCACGGATGATATAGAAGAAGTTCTCTCTGCAATTAATCTGCGCATCGGTCTCGCTCTGCCCATGCTTGCTACTACTTTCTATCCACGCTGCTGGATCTGACCATGCCCGGTCTTGTTGTCTTGCCATGTTCTACGAGGACGTGTTGCTGACCACTGTGTGACAAAGGGTGGGCACCAAGCTTTTCTGTCTGTGTAGTATTTTTATTTCATTTTTCATTTTGGTGCACTTCTCTCCTGGCCTTACCTTCTCCCGTGTAAGTCAGTCTGCCTTGGTAATCTAGAACCCGCAATCCATGCAGCCACAGCCCACGCAATACCGGCTGCACATGGCAGCTGGTGTATGAGTAGTATTTTTCTTCCTTTTCTTTTTCGAAACTCACTATTTGCTCCCAAAAATATGTCTCCGTGTATATCGTAGTTCATCCATCTGTGATGAACCCACTTTCTAGGTGCAGTCAATCCTCTCGTCTTTTCTTTCTTCCTTTTTTTCTGCTTCATTTTGCACCCCCGCTGATCATCTCCCCTTCTCGCCCACCCCCCATGTCAGTTCTCAACGGTTGCGTGCTTGCAAAAATATCGCCTCTTGTCTCGTTGTCCCTAGTATTGAGTATCTTTTACCATCTCCGCGAGCTTCTCCCGAGATGGCTCCACATACAAATCATTGAGAGGTCCCTTTTCATGCATGCGGCTCCATCTTGACAGTCGCATCGTGGCCTCTGGTTGGATAGATGCTGAATGAGGACGACGACGACCGTGATGATGAGATCTCGGCCCCCGTTGAAGCCATAGCCTCCCAAGCTCCAAGTAGCATATCCCCGGCCTGGCCGTGAGGTAAACGGATGAAGGATGGGTAGAGATGGCCCGATGGGATAGGAAAAGAGCGTTGTTGCGTCGCAGTCACCCCCATTCGGCATCCACTCGGGACGTCTCGTTTTTCTGTTGGAAGGGTGTTATTCGGCAGGCAGGCCAAGAAGACTAACCTCACATCAAGCAACATCACACTTGCACCAAGGAATGCACAAGTTAGCACTTCTTACTTCCCCGGCCCCAATATAGATGACGTTTAAGGTACTGAAGATGGCTCGTTTGTAGAGCTGAGAAGTTATGGATCCTCGCCAGTTTTGAAGGGACTACAAAATTATACCGCATCATACGACAGGTTCGAGTCCTACATCTCCGAAAAGTAGATAAACATAAAACAGAATAAGATAAATGTTTAGGCCTTCATTAACGCAGATAGGAGCCAAGCAAGACCGAATAAAGACAAGGTAAGAAAATACGTGCCCGTTACTGGAAGAGTTGACGTGGGGGCAAACGGAGTATCGTGAAGTCGAGAAGAACTGAAACATAATAATACGACCGCGCTCGGGATACGACAGAACCAGGTAAATCGCCGTGTTGAGAAGGCGCACACAAGCTCATGGGCGCTTTCCTGTTCATGGGATAGACAAATCGGGAGTTGGCTGTATCTATCGGCCGGAGCTGAGTTGAGTCATCTTTGGGGACCTTTGAATGTTGCTCCTTACTTGGTCGTATCTTACATGACATGTAGTCCCTCTTCCTTTATCCGGTTGTGAAAACCGCGTCTCGCAGTATTCATCCGCCCCTGTTCCGTCTTGCGAGGCCTCTTTTTTCTGTGTTTCTCCCCTTTCCCTTTTCACTTACACGGAAATACGCCCTAAAACGAGTCGTGGAAATGTGCCGTAGCGTTGAGGGCACCCCGGCCTCTGCCCAATAATAGACGGGTTCGACGGGGTTGGCACTCATAAAAGTGCTCCGCAGTTGGAGATTTTTGAGATTTGCGGAGGCCCGGGCCCAGATCACACAATCGACCGCCCACGCATTGCGTCACTCCCGTGCCGATGGTGTTAGTGAGGAGTCGAGCCAGGAAAGAGAGAAAAACAACGACATAGAAAATCAAGGGTCCGAAGAAATACGCGAGCATGCAAGAGGGAGGAAAAGAAGACTTTTTTTTTAAGAAAAAAAAAGAGAAAGAGACCTACAGAAAGGTATCACTTTATTTCTTCCCGCGGCTAGTTTTCTTTATTTTTACGACCTACCTCCGCCGTCCTTTGCCTCCGTTCCCCGTCCCCTTTTGCGTCCTGTCCATCCTTCCCATCCCTCTTCTTCCCCAAAACAAACGCCATCGCCTTGCATCCCTCAGGCTCGGAGCCGATCTACATGCACCAGCCAGGCTGCGTGAACCGTATGAAATGTGTGGACTGTCCTTCTTTCTCTCCACCTGATCGCACTCCCCCGTCTAAAGTGGACTGGCTTCACAGGGCTGGCGTCATTTGGTCCGCGGATTTGTTCATAACACCCAGAAAAACGATCGGCTGTATCTCCTTGTTTGATTTCATTGGCTGCTTGTTTCGTCTGTTCGTCTTATTCGACTTGATCGTCTTTGGATGCACGTTTCATCGCACTTGTTCCTGTCCTTTCCTATCCCATTTTCCCGTTTTAGTTGCTCTTGCCTTGCCTTGTTTCTCTACGTCAACGCCACGACATCTGTTGTGGTTGTTCTTTTTCTCCGCCGTCCTCATGTACTTTCGATCTTCTGGCCCTTGCATCTCTGTCCCTCGTCCCCAACTTCGCAAGCTTGGTTTATAAGCAAAGAGGAGGATCTCACTCTGACAACATACGACAGAACTTACGAATTGAGGGGTTCGACAACGTACTCCGCGAACCATGCGAGCCATTGACAATCTTGCCTCGTCACGGGATGGCCTTCTCCAACGGCCTTCGGGCCATTTTTTATCGAGAAGCTTGATTTGTCTACTTTTCTACCTGATACGACGGATGCACAACATTCACACGCGACGTACACGCGATGTAGCCGAGTGCTTTTGTCTTTTGTAGGCGTTCTCCAGCTCTTGTGTGATCAAGGGTGTGGCACGCCTTCGTTGCTTTATTGGAGCTAGCAAGTTCGATACTCTAATTCCAATCGAAACGGACCAACGACAGAATTGGCAAAAGACGACACCCTTGTGTAAGTAGTTATCTCTCGATACACAGTAATAGGACAAGACTGGATAGGTCGGGGCAGTCGGGTCATCCTAGTGTGAGGGGCAGTGCTGGGTGTGTGCTGTCTTTGGCTGACATATTGCGTCGATGTCTATGGACTTGTGTGTGTGATGTGAATGTGAATGTAGATGGGGATGTGTTATGCCTGCTGTTTTATAAAAGCAAAGTATCGCCTCTTGTTGTTGGTGTTGTAGATGCTGCTCGTAGATCCAACCGTCCTGTACAGTATACCCAAACAGCATACGTCTGCCATTTATTCATCATATCATCTATACGTAACTTACCTGCCTTATCACAACATATCTTCCTCTCACACACACAATGGCTCCTGCTCCTATTGATCCGTCGATTGTCGACGTCGCCGAGCCCCGCAAGGACACGCTCGGCCTCCCTAAGACGGCCGTCGACCGCCTCACCAAGGCCGGCATCGACCTGTCCAACGGCTACCCCTACCGCCCTGCCCGTCCTTTGTACTTGGACGACGTCTACAAGATCCGCGGCGAGGACCGCGCCTACGAGGATGCCGGTGCCCGTGCTGACAAGAGCAAGAAGGCACTGTTCTCGGCCGCCACCAAGGTGACCGACCTGACGGCGCACATTGGCACCGAGATTGAGGGTCTCCAACTCAAGGACCTGACGGACCAGCAGCGCGACGAGCTGGCTCTTCTGATTGCCGAGCGCAGTGTCGTCTTCTTCCGCAACCAGGATCTGACCCCCCAGCAGCAGCGCAGCCTCGGCCAGCACTACGGCGAGGTCGAAGTGCACCCACAAGTGCCCCAGGTCCCCGGTGTCGAGGGCGTCACGGTCATTTGGCCCGACCTTCAGGCCACGGAGCGCACTGCCGACTTCCGCCACCCGGGTGGCGCATCCCGCTGGCACACGGACTTGGTTCACGAGCACCAGCCCGCCGGCATTACTCATCTGCACAACGACACCGTCCCGCCCATTGGCGGCGACACGCTTTGGGCCAGCGGCTACGCCGCCTACGAGAAGCTGAGCCCCGAGTTCCGCAAGATTATCGACGGCCGCCAGGCGGTCTACCGCTCGGCCCACCCGTACCTCGACCGCAACAAGCCCGAGGCGGGCCCGAAGTACGTCGAGCGTGTGCACCCGCTTGTTCGCGTGCACCCGGCCACGGGCTGGAAGGCGCTGTGGGTCAACCGCGCGATGACGGACCGCATTGTCGGGCTGGACAAGGCCGAGTCGGATGTCATCCTCAACTATCTGTACGACGTCTTCGAGAAGAACGTCGACATCCAGGTGCGCTTCAAGTGGACGGCCAACACGAGTGCGCTGTGGGACAACCGTATTACGATCCACAATGCGAGCTGGGATTATGGCGGACGGCACCCGCGCCACGGTACGCGGGTGACGTCGTTGGCCGAGAAGCCCTTCTTCAAGGCGGATGCGCCGACACGCCGTGAGGCACTGGGACTGCTGGACGCGTCTGAGAAGAAGGAGCTGGGCCTGACCAAGGCCATCAAGGATTTTTCCATTTAAAGAGGACGAAGTCCGAGCCCCAATATGATAGCCATGAATGAACAAGCTATGCCATTGTATATCCCGTCTCTTCAAGTGATACGTCTATTTGTGTATTTCATGAACCATCATTTATAGATATTGTAGAGCCTGTCGACGTCATTTGTCGAAGGCGCAGTCGATTCGAATGTCAAGACGCCGAACGTCGGTTCGATTCCGTCAAGGGGAGGTCATGTCTTTTGTCTCGTAGAATCGTAGGTAAATATCGCACTTGGCGTCGCTTTTCGTCGGCTGCCGTGATCGGAGCGGCATGTCGCGGCTGTAGTTGACTCTTCTTTGTTTTTCGTTTCGGTGAGGCTGTGATGCGGAAGGGGGCGATGCAAGTTGAGTCGCACGGTCGCGCCTGCCATATTGAAGCTCACCACAATCGACGCACCATTCCATTTTCGGCGAGCTGAATCTTGCCGTGAACAGGAAAGTGCGGGGCGAAGTTCCAGCGCCTTTTGGCCCTCTGCGCCTTCCTTATCTCTTATCGCAGCCAAAAAAGCTTCAGGCATTTTAGTGTTTCAGTGAGGGGAGGGGCGCGGGACCTGAAAGAGAGAGCCAAAAGCCAAAAGCCAAAAGCCAAAAGCGACGAAACACGGAAAATTGAGTCACTCGACCACAACGGCAAGGCAATTGATAGACGCTCCGGTCAACACACACGACACACGGCCGTCATTCGAGCTGATAAGGACAAGAGCCAGAATATAAAACGGCAAACACGACTGCTCGTCAATTCAGCCGTTGACTCTTTTAT
Source organism: Sporothrix variecibatus (assembly GCA_016097105.2). NCBI lineage: Eukaryota > Fungi > Ascomycota > Sordariomycetes > Ophiostomatales > Ophiostomataceae > Sporothrix > Sporothrix variecibatus. Next base: position 1,374,135 of record JADMNI010000007.1, on the reverse strand, counting down.
CTTCAATCTTCACCCCACCATCGAACGAGCATCGCATCACGACTTTGACGTCTCGACCTGATTTCTCGACATTCTTCCCTCCCACGATACGATAACAAATTACTTCAAACTGAACATCCGACACACTTAAAATAACACACCCCACCAACCCACCCACCATGGCCGACCTCGTGGAAAGCACGGCCAAGCTCCAGCTCGACGAGGAGACGGGCGAGATGGTCTCCAAGGGCGAGCTCAAGAAGCGCATGAAGAAGCGCGAGAAGGCCGCCGCCACAGCCAAAGCGAAAGAGGCCAAGGCCGCTGCGGGTCCTGTGGCGCCCAAGCCCAAGGCGGCACCCGTGGCCAAGGCCGAAGAGCCCTCGATTGACCCCCAGAACATGTTCAAGGTCGGCTTCCTCGAAGAAGTGTTCAAGATCCGGCCCATGACCCCCGTGCGCACACGGTTCCCGCCCGAGCCCAACGGCTTCCTGCACATTGGCCACGCCAAGGCCATTGCCGTCAACTTTGGTTTCGCCAAGTACCACGGCGGCTCGTGCAACCTGCGCTACGACGACACGAACCCCGAGTCCGAGGAGCAAGTGTATTTCGATGCGATCCTCGAGATGATTGAGTGGCTGGGCTTCAAGCCGCGCGAGATTACCTATTCGTCCGACAACTTTGAGACGCTGTACGCGCACGCCGAGAAGTTGATTGAGTGTGGGCGCGCGTACGTGTGCCAATGCACCGATGCGGAAATCAAGGATCAGCGCGGCGGCGGCGAGGGCCGTCCGCGGTACCGGTGCAAGCACGCCGAGCAGAGCATCGAGTACAACCTGACGGAGTTCCGGGCGATGCGCGACGGCAAGTACAAGCCCCAAGAGGCGTTTCTGCGAATGAAGCAGGACATTACGGACGGCAACCCGCAAATGTGGGATTTGGCCGCATACCGCGTGTTGGAGACGCCGCATTTTCGCACGGGCGACAAGTGGAAGATTTACCCGACCTACGACTTCACGCACTGCTTGTGTGATTCCTACGAGGGCATCACGCACTCGCTGTGCACAACCGAGTTTGTGCTGAGCCGTGTCAGCTACGAGTGGCTGAACCACACGCTGGGCGTCTACGAGCCCATGCAGCGCGAGTACGGCCGCCTTTCCATTAGCGGGACGGTGCTGTCGAAGCGCAAGATTTTGAAGCTGGTGGAGACGGGCATCGTGCGTGGCTGGAACGACCCCCGGCTGTACACGTTGATCGGCATCAAGCGCCGTGGTGTGCCGCCCGGTGCCATTCTCGAGTTTGTCAACGAACTTGGTGTCACGACGACCAACTCCGTCATTGACATTAAGCGCTTCGAGCAGGCCGTGCGCAAGTACCTAGAGCGTACCGTGCCGCGCCTGATGCTTGTCTTGGACCCTGTGCCCGTCGTCATTGAGGGCGTCGAGGGCGGTGAGGAGGGCGATGCCGAGACGCTCGCGGGTCTTGACGGCAAGCCCCTGTCTATCCCGTTCAACCCCAAGGACCCCAAGGTCGGCGTCCACGATGTCACTTTTGCGCGCACCATCTACATTGACCGTGCCGACTTCCGCGAAGAGGCTGACCCCTCCTTTTTCCGTCTTGCGCCCGGCAAGTCTGTCGGCCTGCTCCAAGTGCCGTACCCCATCAAGGCCACCAGCTACACAAAGGACGACAAGACTGGCAAGGTCACCGAGATCCGCGCCGTTCTCGACCTCTCTGCCGGCACCAAGAAGCAAAAGACCTACATCCAGTGGGTGCCTCCCGTCGACAAGGGCTCCCGCCGCGCCGAGGTCCGCGTCTACAACCCGCTCTTCAAGTCTGACAACCCCAACGACGCCCCGGGTGGCTTCCTGGAGGACATTAACCCCGAGAGCGAGGTCGTTTACCCTGACGCACTCATTGAGTCGGGCTTTGACGAGGTCAAGCGGCGCGCGCCCTGGCCCGAGGCGGCCGGCGAGAGCGAGCTGGGCAAGGGTGGCCCCGAGAGTGTGCGTTTCCAGGCATCCGGGTGGCCTACTTTGCCGAGGACTCGGACTCGACGGACGAGAAGGTGGTGCTCAACCGGATTGTCGCCCTCAAGGAGGACATTGGTAAGAAGTAGGGCACGTTATGGGAAACAAACTATGGAGTACGATTGGGAAGGACGGATGGGACACAGCATTTGGTAGGAAGGACCGGAGTGACAGGCAGGATATGTGATTATTTTACTGGGAGTAGACTTTGTAGCCATTACAATTGAAGCATTTGAACATGACAATGGCAGTCGAAGCGTGGCGAGCCATGTGGTATTTACTTTCGATCTCCCCTTTAGCCGCCGTGTATATTTCCGCGAAGTCTTGCCTCCCCAACAACTGCCGGCAATTGTTTCTTCCCTTTCCCAAATTTATATTGATTTCGTCTCTTATACTGCCGACGCACAAAATGGCTCATGGGAAAGTTTGTCACTGTGTGAATCGTCTTGTATGTATTCGAGTATTATGTAGAATATGCTATGGACAGAGAAGTGGGAGACGATGATGCTGTAGACAACGACAACGCGTGACGATATTTGCTTAGTGCATCGGCATCGTCATCTTGCTACTGGCAATGCCCGAAGCTCGGTGAGCCCTAGTTTGTTAGTATGCGAGCGTAAATCAAGTTGAAAAGTAGAGAATACTCACATCCATCAATGTCCTCCTTGACAATGTCGGGCACGGAGCACTTGTTCTGCTCCTCAATTGTCTGTGTCTTGAGCGTCGGGCAATTCACATAGCACGGGTCGTCCATCGCCCGCTGCAGTGCATCGCCCTTCCACCCAAACATGTAGTCGCCATGAGTTGCGTAGCCTGTCCGGTCACCCATCGACCACACAAACGGCTGGCCTTCGCTCGAGTTTGCTGGCGGCCACAGCTCTGGGTCGTTGAATCCGGAAGTATCCCACACCGTCTCGTACATAAGCTGCGGGATGCGCACCGGGTGCGTGTCTGGGCACGCGCCACCCGATTCAAAGGTGCCCTCGGCCGGGTAGCTGACATGGTCCTGGTGCGTGGGCGAGTCGAGGTTGACGCCGTCCCAGCAGGTCGGGAACCGGATATTGGCCATGATGCCTGCCGGGCAGGGCTTGGTTGGAAAATTTAAGGTTTCGGGTGAGCGTGTTGACCGTTCTTGCAGACACGTGTACGTCAGCTGGCGGAACTTGTTGGTCTGCTGCCGGGTCCGGAAGCTGGCGTCGCCCACGAGCATGCGGAACCCCGGCTTAAACGCCGTGACTTTGGACGTCTGACCGTAGTCAAACAAGGCATCCTGCATGTAGTACACGGTCATGCCGCCCCTGGTGCCCTCGAAGCCCAGGTTGGGCACTTGCGGCACTCGCTTGTAGGTGCCATTGCGCGCGCGGAAGAAGAGGACGGCGGTCCAGTAATTCGAGAAATCCTCGGAGAACTGGCACGTGGTGCACGTCGACAGACTCGGCAGGTCATGTTCGACGGGTGTCATGGTCTCGTTGAACGAGTTGCCGCCGATGATCTGATGAAGATGCGCCGAAGGGATTTCGCCTGGGTTGACGAGAGGATCGAGGCGCTGGACGACCAGTTGAGCACAGCCAAAACGGAGGAGGGCATGGGCGGGAGAAGAGAGAGCAAGGGCCGCCACAAGCGTGGTAAAGCCACGGGCAGTGTTGGACAGCATCATGGTGGGGATGGATGATGATCGTTATGGTGTTGGGAGAGAAAGAAGTCGAGCAAGGAAACACAAGCAAAACGAAAGAGAGAAAAAGAAAAGCCTTAGATTGTGGTTCCCTGTATCATTTCCCAGTAGAAACCGAGTAGAGACTTAGGAAACAATATTTAGCCCTTTCCCCGGGTGGACCATTGCCATGTGCCTTTCTTGTTTGTGTTCATCTCCTCCTTCCACAAGTCGGCTAATTTGAAGCCAAATAAATTGCCCTGGCCCGGAAGTATTGGAGATGGGAGCGATAGTCGCAAATTGTGGCGGATTATTGGAGGGAAAGAAAAAGAAAGAAAAAGAAAAAGAATTTAGCAAGTTGAATAAGGGAGATCGAGTTCTGCGTCCTCTTTTATGTTGTTGCAGTTCTTGATGGTTCTATTGTGTGTTGTTTCACTGGCCAATCAGGGACTGAGAATCCACTTACACTTCTGTTTAGTGGAATCTCACGATGTCAAGAAATGCTTGCATTGCATAGCTAGGTCAACTTGTGTTTACATTTTATTTCACATTTTCTTTATTTGTGACATTATTAAAATATATTGTTTGAGTTTAATGAGAATATAAATGGACACCATTCCCCGTAAAACAAAAGACGGCCTAAAAGTGTACCTTTTGCTACGGTGAGAGTATCACAGATATAAAATAGCAGGTCCGTGTAGCTTAACTAAAAAAAAAAAAAAAAAAAAAAAAGATAAATAAAAATAAAAAACCTAGGATCCAAATACAGAAGAAAAAATAATAGGAAGAAAATAACAAGGAAGAAAAAATAACAAGGAAGAAAAAATAACAAGGAAAAATCAAACCAACGCGGTAAGAATAACGTAACGACCGACTTTTGTAAAGGGATAAAATAGAGGTAAAAATGAACAAAAAACGAACCAAGAAAAGAAAAAAAAACCTCAGCCTTGCCGGTTGTGGGCATGCGCTTGCCGCTCTCTTCTGCGGCGCCGCTGTCTTGCTTCAAAGGCAATCACTTCACATATAAGAAACAGGAAAGCAGAAAAAAAATATGTCAAAATCCACACCCCCGACCGATTATCATCTGCACTTGTTGACGGGTAGCCCCATATGTTTATGCGAATGATATACGACGTACACAGGGCCGCAGTGATCATGAAGGCCAGGATGAAGCGGTACTCAGCATGGACAAGGCAGCAAAGGTAGCTTGTAACAAATTGCCAGCCACTTCTTGCCATTGAGCTCAACAGAGTCGCCATGGAGTCAAGGTGGGAGGGTATCTGACGAGCCAACTCATACAGCCCCCTATTCACCTCAAAAGCTGTAGCCAAAGCACTGACCATGGCTTGGCCGATTATATGAACGAGATTTTCGTGGATGGAAACGAAAATGGGCTGGAGATGGGTGAACAGCTGCGTGCAAATCTCAGACACAAACACTTCAGAGTTGTCCAGAGCCACCTCCAGCTCGTGGTGCCGAAGGAACACCCAGTCGGTCAATCTGTTATGAATTGCGGCAATCCGGTCAGCCGGAAGGTTGGACTGACAGTAGTCGACGACGAGGAAAAGCAGGCCAAATAGAAGCATATTAAAAGCGAGAAGTGCTCCCGCCGCCATGGTTGCCAAAACGTGCTTCAAAATAAGACGCAGGCCATAGCCAAGCAGCCAAGAGATGCAACAGGAGAATAAAAAGACCGACCCAAAGGTATAAAGAAGAGTGATGTCGTAGTTCAAGATGGTATCGAGTATGTCATGGGCTGATTCAGTGGGCGTTGTCGGTGGAGTTAAAGCGTCAACCGAGGTGGTGGAGGTAGAGTCGGCCGACTGTGTACCATCATTCTCAGCAGGAGAGGTTGAGCCCGGACGATGCCATGGGTTGTTTGGTGCAAGCTCGCTAGTCGAAAGAGTAAGAACGGAAACCGTAGAAGAATCTGTGCTGACCGCGTTCTTGTACGGGTTGTTGGAGCTGAGTGGGAGTACCCGGCGTTGTGTGATCACTCCCACAAGCTCTCCAGCGGGCCTGGTGGCGGCCTTACTGGAGCCAGGCCTGCATGTGGAGGCAGTGTCAGCTTCAACTCCAGCCTGATCTTCCTCTTCTTCCGCATCTTCTTCTTCTTCGTCATCCTCGTCTTCCTCATCTCCAGACTCTCCACTCACCGAAATGACGCCATAATGGACATGGGGGATTCTGGTCGCAGGCTGGGGCGGCAGCTGCGGGAACGTGTTGTATTCGGAATGGCTGGGATCCAGCTCCGACACATGGGCCGGCAGTTCCCCCGTGGACGGCGGGGTAGGCGCCACCGCATTAGTCGAGACAGACCGGCGGACCGCAGGGCGCGGCTGCATTGCCAGGAGATTGTTTGCCCACTGCCGAAGCCAGTTGCTGTAGGCCGGGGTGAACAAAGGCCGAGCCCGCGAGCCTCGCTGAGGGCGGCCCCGCCCGCGGCGCTGCTGTCCGCGCTGCCGGAGGCCTTGAAGTTCCTGTGCAATCTGACGGTTGCCCTCCTCGGGGTAGAGGTAGGAAAAGACCTCGAGCGGCGTGGACGGGCGCACGGGGGTGCCCGTTTCACTCCCACCAGGAGCATCCGGAAGGGGAGTGTCTTGAAGGGGAACGTGAACAGAAGCAAGAAGGGCATCATCCGCGTCGATTGCGTTTTGACGTGCAATGTTTGCGTTCGCTTGGTCCGTGACCACACGGGCTTCGCCCTCCTGACGACGCAAGTAGCGGGTCATACGATTGCTGGAACCGACACCGGAGACGTCACCAGGGGTAAAGGTGACATCAGGCACCGAGTCGGAACCAGCATCGTCGGCGTGTTCCACGTGGACTACGGTGGGCACTTTGTCCGTGTCCGGCTGAGGGTGAAAAGGCAGAGGCAGGTCAGTGGCCGGAGCCGGGAACACGAATTCGAAGCCCTCAACCGTGTGAGGAGACTCAGAGGAATCCGGTCTAGCTGACACAGTGTGCGGCGAGCTGGCCACGGACGATGCGGGGAATGCGGCAGGGGCGGCAGGGGCGGCAGGCACCCCATCAATCATGTGGGTGGAATGGGCCAACGGTGCGAGGCCCAGGGAGTTGGGGTTCTGCGGGGGCGCGGCTTGGATCGTCTCGGGATGCTGCTCCGACGACTGCGCCGGGAACTGCGAGCCTAAGGACCGCCAAAGTTTATCACAGCGTCGGGTATCCATTTGAGTCGCGATATTGACTTTTATGTGTAATCACATAAGGATAAAGGATAACGTGTAATGTAAAGGGATAGAAATGCAGTTGAGATGACTGAAAAGATAAGAATGAGTGAGGTGACGTAAAATTTGGGGAGATGGAGTGGAACGTAGGAAAGGGAAGATGGAGGAGAGAGGAGAGAATTGAAATATGGAAGAGGAAGAGGGAAAATAGGTAGGAAAAGGAGACAGAGATAGAGATAAGACTTTAGAGGAAGAAGAAGAGTAGGGAGGCATTAGTTATCACTGCCGATCACACCTGCCAGCGCTCAAAAAACAAAACTTTCAACCAGGAAGAAAGGAGCTGCTCGGGCTACGTGGCTTCGATCTTGTGTCGACGCTGACAAGACCGGAAAGAAAGGAACAAGGCAGCCGACTTTTGGCTTCTGCTTCCTTTTTTTTTTTCTTTTTTTTTTTTCTTCTTTTTTTTGCCTTTTCTTGTGAATTATTTTGCAGTTCGACAGGACAAACCCGAGATCCCTGCTGCGAGGGACACAAATAAAAAGGGTATAGCTTCCGAGATCATGACGTTGAGACACCCGAGGAGCACACGTACGGGCAACAGTAAAAGAGATTGTACAAAACAAAAGTGAAGGTATAAAAGACACTGAAATGTATGAGTGTAATTATGACAAGAGCGAATGGAGAAAGACGAATACAATGTGAATCACATGCACGGATAAGTGACTAAAAAGTGACTGTTGGATCTTTATGCCGCACTTCGCAAGGTGAAATATACATGGATCTCATGTAAGTTATGTCATTGATGATCATAAGCATATTCTGATATGGTGCACAAGATTTTTAAGATGAAATGTTGTTAGATAATCGTGATGGTATAAAGTGCCCCAATTTTTTGAATTCACGTAAGACTGTAAGGAGACGATGTTTACTAATTACCACTTTGGGCTAATTCCCCACTTTTTGGGTTATTTCTTGTACCTCTCTATTCATGTCTGCCATACACTCAAAGTATCTTTTTCTTTTCCAAATTTTTCTCCGCATCTCTTCTCCAACTATCAGAAAACGTTACTGCAAGACCTTAGGGTTTTATTCGTCACCAGTCATGCATGGTGCTGTTGGTCTTACTGAGCTAGGCTGAGGGCTAGAAGGTTTCTAATGGCCGTTGCAGTACTTTCTTCAATTTGCAAGTGCGCACTGTGTATAGCCACTCTGGTGGGATTTGGGTTTTTTTTCTGGCTTTTTTTCTCCAATAAGTTCTCCAACTCAAAAGTTTATATTTCTACATATCTTTTTCTGTTTTTTACCCGTCGTTTTTGAGCTTTGGAGACCGAAAAAAGACGCAGAAAAAAGACAGGAAGTAAAATATTTTGGACTCTTCTTGAAGTTCGGGTTCTCTTTGAGAGTTGTACAGATACCAAAAAAGCATTTGGAGATAATGACGATGAAGAGGCAAATACCTATGGATGACTACGATGACGAGAGCACTTCTTTTATTTAACTTTTAAAATGCTTGTTTACCCATTTCTGATTTGTTCTATCAGCTTTTTGGCCCAAGCGCAATTGGCACGGAGTAATCAATCTTCCGTATGATGAAATTTGAAAACATGTGGCACTGCTTTTGCTTCAAACACACGCCTCTTTAGATCATGTTTCAAACCAGACCCCATGATTAGCATTGAAGTCCACGTCGTTGATTCATTCGTCTCATTGATACGAGATGTTCCGCTGATTGACATACTTAGGTATTTCAATATCATTGACACTTTTGCTGTTCCCCATCTGCCTATCGGTATGTCGGTATGTCCCTCCGCTTTATATTCCCGCTTCTATCCATACTCTTGTCAGCGAGACGGGTGCAGATTGGGGGCTGGGATGATGGCAGAGCTCGACAATGCGGTTACGGTCGGGCTCCGGGGGTGGGGGGTGGGAGGTGTGAAAGAACAAAATGGTAGAGAGTAATGAGTAGATGAGTATAGTGTTAGAGTGCGCCACGGACAGCAGAGAGTCTCCGCTTTCTCCCAGCTGATTTGCTCGCTCGCCTGTCTCGGCCTGCATGAAATGATCGGTCACGAGTCTGGGGAAAATTCTCCGAGGGTAAAGGGCAGTAGTGGACAGAGGAAAATGCAGTTGTCCACTTTCCAGATGAGAAATGAAAGAGAGAGGCAACAGCCAAGACGAGGAGAAAAGGAGAATACTTACAGTTCAAAACAACGCAGAAGATTAACATGCCAAGACAATAATCTTCCTAGTGACACGACGTTGGGCTATGCTTCCGAGATCTCTACCGGCGATTTGCTCTCCCCAGACTTCAACTGCCTATCTTTCCTCCCATCGATTGCGTTTCTTCGTCTCTACTTCTCCCATACTACTCGTCTTACCATTTCTTGGCAATAAGACAAGACGCCCAAGAAATGTCAAGAAAATAACCCTCTAGAAGTGGAGATAAGACACCACGAGTACGATAAGTCTCATTTGCATGTGTGTCTCATGCGACTCTTAGTCCCACGCCAATTGTTGATTTCTCCCCCCCCCCAAAAGGGGGGGGGGATGACGCGTATGTCTGCCAACGTACACATTTCTTCATTTTCTTATTGTCTTGCCTCGCGTGGTGAATAATGCCAGTGGTGCTCGCAGAGGAATCTGGCCACGTACAATACCCTATGTCCAAAGACCAGCTGAAACGGAGTCCTTCCCAGTAACCAGAGTCTTCTTGTCTGTGCCACTGCCGTTATCCATATTTTTTCACTCCTCTCGCTACTCGCTTTTTATTGTCTTCCCACGATCACTAGTTTGGTTGCAGTCCACTCTTGATTGTCGGCCCTTTCGAAGCCGTTGATGAATGTATTCCCCATACGGGGGCTGTTCGTCCCGTGGACCAGCCGTTATTTTCATATTGCCTTGACAGAGGTTGTATTATTGCACATATTATTGTCATATCAGATCTGGTACAGCAGCCTCGCTCCCTTTATTCCGGAAGCTTGGTCCCTTCTATGCAAGGCACTTGCAACCTCTTTAGCCGCAAGTCGAAGCAGGAGAGCGATAAGAGGGAACTTATTGCACTACAGACAAAATGTAAAAGGAAGAAAAGAGAGGGAAAAAGAAACGTCCGCCAAGAAGACACGCAAGATGCCAAGACATTCAAGGAGAATAAAAGCAGAAACAAGCAATGGAACAAGCAATGGAAGGAATAGACGAACTACCGGCAGATTTTCCAAATGTTGTTTCGATCTTTTTAGCTCGTCTTGGCGTTTCGTTTTCTGTTTCCACGTCCTCGATTCTGTATCCTGCAGCTTGCATCGTGACTTGCAGCTTGCAACTTGCATCTTGCCTGCATCTTTATTTTGCTTATCTGGATGGGTCGGCACTTTTGATGCACGGACACGAAGTCAGCTCGAAGTAGATGTAAATACGATGGCAAGGATTCCGACAACAATCAATACAGGAATTCCTTCCACACGGACCCCGGGCCATTTTGCCTACAGTGGGTGTGTAAAGCAATTGCGATGAGTGGTCGATTGTGCTGTCTATCAACGGTTTACATCCTTGCTCATCGTTCCTTTCCGCTGCATCCACCGCCGCAGCACCCACCTCCGCATTTTCCTTCCCGCTCTCCACCCCAACTCCCCTTGCCCACGACATTTCTTGATTGTCACAGAATCTCTCAGGATTTCCTCGTATTTTGTACACATCTACTCATACCACAGTGTATTTTCTTGCCGTAATCATTTTACAGCCGTTCCCAGCCACTGTCGCGTGCACAATTGACGACTCCTTCTGCCGTGTTGCGTAATACGATGTCCCCTGTTCTTCATTCTGTATTTTGTATTGCATACGTGACCATGAACATAAACACTCCATATTCTTATCTACCTGTCTTGCATCCGCAATTTTCATTTACACAATTGAACTTGGCATGACTCGATGTATTGAGACATTTTGGTGATACTCTTTTTCTTCTTCTTGATACTGGAGTGTTCTCGCCAAAATCTTCCCGCTTTCCATAATATCCTTACCACTATTGCTATTACCCACAAGCTGTCCAATCGGCAGCCCTTCTTTTTTTAGGCATATTCCCTTAGCTCTCACTTTCCTCATCTCTCCCCCAAGCTCAGCATTCTCCCTCCGCTCTTTACCGTCTGCTCGAGCAAACATCTACTCTCCCTTTCAGCCTTTCTCTTCAGCCAACTCTCGTCAATTTTGGTATTTTTTTGACCTTCTGTCTTTCCATATTCCCACAAGAGGGGTTTGCGGCTCGGCATTTCTGGGCCATGATATGCTCCTTCTGATATCCAAGGACACCCAAGAGCAAGCCGCGCGTCGTTCTTTGTGTCGTGTCTCCTAGATATTAGTTTTTCATTTCTTCATTTCTTCTTGTCCACATCTTCCCTCATCTCCTTCCTCTGGAGATTAATATCGCCAGACATGAACGAGAGGCGGAACCGGTCCTGGAGAGAACGGAGGCTGGAAAGGCTGGAAACGAAATTGAAGTCGTATATGAACATATGAAGATGGAGACGAACTTTGTGGGGAAGTGGAAGAAAGAAAAAAAAAGTATTAAAGCGTAGAGACATCTCGTGAACATTGACGTCGAAGAGAGGCAACAGGATCAAGATCACAGATTTTCTTTTCTTTCTCTTTTCATTTACTTCATTTTTTATTTCGCCCAACATGGGCGTACACGAGATCAGCGGGTCGCCCGATGGGCTGACCAAGTGCTCCACGACTGGCTCACCGCCGTCCTCGTCGTTGACCGACCTGACGGAGAAGAAGACAGCACACGCCACGACGACCGAAGTGGATGCCGACGAGGCTGTCTTTGAGCATCTGGAGAATGAGCTGTGAGTTCTCCCTTGCGCAGCAATAAAAGAAATACGAGAAACGTGGAGTCGCTAACGCCGCGCAGAGCACAGTACGGGGTCAATGAGGACCAGTACGAAGAGGTCAAGCGGCTGGCTGACTCGTACTCGCTTGAAGACACGCGCGAACGCATTGTCAAGATTGTGCAGATCCACGAGCACGATCCCAACTTCCAGCACGCGTTGATTGAAAAGTTTAAGCATTTCTTGACCAACGCTGACAGCATTGACGCGCACCCGGAGGAACATGCTGTTCTCATCAGGGAAGTCAAGATTGAAGTCGCACTCATCACATACAACAGTCCCTATGCCCAAGTGCGGGCCGTGGTGGCCAATGTGGACGACCCCAACATGCCGTCTTCGACCATCCGCGCATGGTTTATCGGGCTGTCGTTTGCGGTACTGCTGGCATTTGTGAACCAACTCTTCTCGATCCGACAGCCTGCGATTATTATTGGAGCAAACATTGTGCAGATTTTGGCGTACCCTTTAGGCACGGCCGCCGCACGTATCCTCCCTGACTGGGGCGTGACGATCCGAGGTTCACGGGTCAGCCTGAATCCCGGCCCATTCTCACGGAAAGAGCACATGTTGATTACAATCATGGCGAGTGTGGGTGGTGCGGCACCGTATACGAGTCTGATTATCTGGATACAATATCTGCCGCAATTCTTCAACCAGAGCTATGCCGGACGTTTCGCTTACCAAATCTTGATCGGCCTTGGCACAAACTTTATCGGATACGGCCTCGCGGGTGTCTGTCGGCGATTCTTGGTGTACCCAAGTTATTGTGTGTGGCCGACGAGTCTGGTCACGATTGCGCTGAATACGGCTTTTCACAGCAACAAGCCCGTACGGCATCGCGGACCTTTCGGGAAGCTGGTGACCATGTCAAGGCTGCGCTTCTTCTTCTTGGCCTTTTGCTGCATGTTTGCCTACTTTTGGCTGCCCAACGTCATTTTCCAGGCACTGTCCATCTTCAACTGGATCTCCTGGATTTCGCCCAACAACGTTCATCTCAACAGCGTCGTCGGGTTCAACAACGGTCTCGGACTGAATCCTTGGCCGACCTTTGACTGGAACAACATTCTGCACTTTGGCAGCGATCCGTTGATGCTTCCCTTCTTCACGACACTCAACAAGTTCGCCGGCAGCTTCTTTTCGCTCTTTATTATTCTGGGATTATGGTACAGCAATGCCTTCAACTCAAGCTACCTGCCGCTCAACTCGAACCGCGTCTTTGATCATTTTGGCAAACTGTACAATGTTTCGAAGGCTGTCGACGCCGACGGTCTCTTTGATGCCACCAAGTACGAAGCCTACAGTCCCGCGTTTCTGTCGGCTGGCAACATCAACATTTACATTTTTTCTTTCGCCATTTACACCGCCACATTGGCCTACGCTATCTTGTACCAGTGGCACGAAATTAAGCTGGGCTTCGCCGAGTTTTACAACAGCTTGTTCCACCCGCGCCGCTCGCGGGACAAGGGCCGCTACGAAGACGTCCACAACCGGCTCATGGGCGCCTACAAAGAAGTCCCCGAGTGGTGGTTTGCTGCTGTGCTGGCGCTGGCCATCATTCTGTGGCATCGCCGGTGTCGCGTTTTGGCCCACACATACCTCGCCCGGTGTTGTCTTTTATGGTATTGCTTTGTGCGTTATTTTCATTGTCCCCATTGGTGTCATCCGCGCGATGACTGGTATTGAAGTCAGCCTCGGTATTCTGGCTGAGTTTATCGGCGGATCTCTCGTTCCTGGTAACCAGCTCGCCATGAACTACTTGAAAGCCTATGGTATGGTCACCGCCTCGCATGCGCTGTCCTTCACCAACGACCTCAAACTCGCCCACTACGTCAAGATCCCGCCGCGGCAGACGTTTGCCGTGCAAATGACGGCCACGCTCGTCTCGACTTTTGTCTGCACGGCTGTCTTGAACTTTCAGGTATGTTTTCGTCCTCGGATTTTTCTTGTCCTCGCTTTGCTTGAATATTTTCTCTCCTCTCTTCGCTCGCATCCCATGCTATTGCTCGCTCGCTCGTTTCGCTCCGCTCACCCGCTAACTCGCCTAGATGAACAACATCCCTGGCGTCTGCACCATGGACGCCCCCAACCGCTTCACCTGCCCCCACGTCAACTCGTTTTTCACCGCCTCCGTCCTCTGGGGCACCATTGGCCCCCGCAAAATCTTTGGTATCGCCGGCCAGTACACCATGCTGCTGCTCGGCTTTCCTCTCGGATTGGCCATTGCCCTCGCCTTTTGGGCCATCAAGAGGCGCTTCACGCACCACTCGTGGCTTCGCCAAGTCCACCCCGTCGTTTTGTTGAGTGGCGCCATCCACTGGGCCCCTACAACCTCAGCTACATCTGGCCCGCCGTGCCCGTTGCCTACCTGTCGTGGCAGCATTTCAAGAAGAAGTGGCCCGGCCTGTGGTCCGAGTACAACTTCGTGCTGTCTTCCGCCCTCTCAAGCGGCATTGCTGTCGCCGGTCTGGTGATTTTCTTTGCCATCCAGTGGCCCGGGATTCAGATCAAGTGGTGGGGCAACACCGTCTCGTACCAGGGCTGTGAGGACAAGCTGGATACGTGCCGGCTGCAGTACCTGGAGAAGGGGGAGTACTTTGGGCCCAGGATTGGGGAGTTCCACTGAGACCCTTGCTGCGAGATTTGTTTTGTGCTGGCACTACGATTATGACGATATGTTTCTGCATTGTTCTGGTGTGATTCGGTCTCTACTTCGTTTCTTTGGATTTTTTTTTTGGCTCGGATATCTTTGGTCTCATCTTGTTTGATCTCGTCTGGTGTTCTCATGATCTATTAGAGCTTTCTCATATCCTGTCTTTATCTGTACATGTCTTCATGGTCTCGTATATATATACATACAACATACTGTCGTTTCCTTTTATCCATTGACTTACGTCAATACGATCGCCCCGTACGAAGGCATCATGGCTTTGACATCCGCCCTTTGTCCAGTCCTCTCTTGCAAGGCGACTGCATCCGACAACAGCTGATGTGCCCTTTGTAGATGCCCACCCAGCACGGACATACCAGCAAAGCGTTCCAAGATCCACTGCCGGTGCAGTAGGTCAGTCGTTTCGAGAGCAGCCACAAACAACGGCCACGCAATCCGTGTTAGTGCTGCATCACCACCTTGCCGGTGCTTCTGGAAAGCGAGACGCAATATTTCGCCGAGGGCCGTCGTCACTTTTGCAGCAGCACCGCCACCTCCAGCCACCCTCGCATACTCAATCTCCACGGCGTAGAATGTCGGCACCACAATCCTCAAGTTGGCCACCAACCCTCGAGGCTGGCCAGCATCTCCATCTCCATCACCGTTACCGTCCATCGACAACGCCCGCGCCACATCCAACACTTCCCCGAAAGCAGACCGGACTTTGGCGATAGCCTTGCCGATTCGTTCTTTCTCGCAGTGAAAGTCGTCCCCACTCGGGTCGAGACTGCTCAGATTGGCAATCATCCTCCGCAATGGCCCACAGCATGTAAACAAGTGAAAGACACTGCGGTTCGCCAGGTCGTCGAGCAGTTCCGCTTGCGGGTAGGCCGATGCCCACGTCACGCGATACAGTGGGTTGGAGTAGCGGTGCATTTTTACGAGCAGGTCGAGGGCGTTGTCGTCGTCGCCAACAAACTCGGGAGCGGTGGCGGCAGACGCACTGCCCTCGTCATTGTCTGTGAGTCTCTGCGTGGCGGCCAGCAGATCACCAATCAACGATCGGTCAAAGAACCCGCCGAGTCCTACCGCCGCGGCCGCTGCGTCAATGTGTGCTATCCAGATGAGCATTCTGACCGTGTAGAGGGACAGTGGTGCCGATGTCGCGACGACTTTGTGTTGGGCCAGGAGAGCGGCTCCCCTCAGGTGGTGTGCCAGTCCGCGGCCGTGTGGGTCGCCAAAACTGCTGTTCGTACAGGAGCATCAGCCAGAGGGTCGACAAACAAGCATCGAGGTCCGTCTCGGATGTGATTGAGGAGACTGGTGAGCTTGCTATTGGTGAAGGTGATGTTGTGTCGCCAACAACGGATGCCAGGATTCGCAGGGCGGCTGCATAGTGTTGGGTCGGTCGGCTGTCGCTCACTGCTGTTGTTGTCAATCCTTCAGAAGTGCTCGCTGCTTCGATGGCTTCCAAACGTAAAAGGTGCCGCCGCTTCTTTCTTTCGCTGCCGTCTGACATCCATTTCGTGGAACCCCAGGGCCAACGCCATGTGCATCACCATTGCACTGTCCCGTGCCAGTCCGAACATGATGCTGATGCAGCCGTATTGAGGATGCTTTGTGTGGTGGTACTGGGCAAACGTCGTTCGAAAGTAGCGCAGGGCTTCGTGGTCCGAGGAGGTGAGCGTCAAAGAACTGTTGGAGGTCGCGATAAGAGGAAGGTCGAAGATATCGGGGGTCGTCATTGACAATGGTGATGCTGATGTTGTGGGTGACGACGACGAAGACGCCGCCATCCGCTGTCGTGCTGCTGGCCGTTGCTTCGGCCGCGGGGCATAGTCACACACCAGTCCGCCCCGCTGGCACCGGCCGCAGACGGGCCGCTGTTCATCGCATCGTTTCTTGGCCGCCTTGCCACGGCACGTCCAGCACCCGTTGCGCGAGCGGGGTGCACTGCGGCCGCGGTGGACTTGACCGGGGACGGTGACCGTAGAAGCGGCAGAGCCGGCCGACGGGGTCGTCGCTGTCATCGAGGCTGAGGGGGAAGTCGTCGTGAACATGGTTAAAGTCAATGACGATCGTGGATGATGATGAGTCGTGCGTAGCAGAAAAGCCGACGTCGGCTATTTTGTTGTAGTCGACATATCTCTCCTAATGGCATTTCCTTATCTCCCCTCATACGACGACATCCGAAGCATCTGCCGGCCGAGGCGCTAGTCGGCTTCTAGATCCGCCCAGCGGCCCCACCTGCACCACCCTACGAGATCCTGGTGTTAGTCGACTGAAATGGCAGGAGCAATACTGTGTACGAGCAGGGAAGGTACGAGGCGACGAATTGACGATTCTACGATTGTCATTCTTCAAACGTCGTTCTCCAGTTTTTAACATGGACTGGACAGTTTCGTTACGTATTTGCAAGCAAAATTGGCATTTGTCGACGCGGGGAAAGTGGGACTCAAATGTACGTCTCCATGCGGAGATTTAGTCCAAGTATGGGGAAATAATGAAAGAGATGTCCTTCCAAGGAAGACAAGGCAACATAGGACAAGCATTGCGGTTTTAACTCTTATTCGTGGCATTTATTGTGTGGTCCAAGTGGGCAATGCTGCTGATATTTCTGACAAAAATCCCCTCTATCCTGTTGCTCGCAGTCTCCTTCCCCTTTCTTGTGTCTCCTCTTTCCCCACCCCCACAGATGACACACTAGTAGACATACCGGAACTGCTTCAGCTCAAAGTCTGTCTGGTCCGACAGACCCAGGGCCACGTCCACTTCGTCCGTGTTCTCGTTTACGACAGGGCCATACACACGGTCCCGCCGCTTGTTCTCCCACACGAGGTACACTCTCAAGATGGCAGAAAGGGCCACAGACACTGATAGACACGCAAGACATGCTTTGAAGCCGCTCGGATAGGTGGGCTTCTCGCGGGCCAGGAACAACTGAGGAGACGCCACATTGGCCGCGCAGTAGCCGACAAACAGCGCCGCATTGGCTGTCGTCTTTTTCGTAAAGCCGGCAATGTTGGCCGTGCCCATGGCGAACAGCAAGGGGTAGTTGGCTGAAAAGGCAATACAACAGCAGTACCCAAAGAAACGGGCCCAGACGCGGTCTGCCTCCAGACTGTAGACCATGGCGGCACCGGCGACGCCCATGGTGTAGTTGAAGATCATGAAATAGGTGCGGGTGTTGGGAATGTAGTAGAACCAATTGTGGCGATGAGGACAAATGTGGCCTGGAAGGCGGTCGAGATCATTTGCACAAGATAAGTGTGGACAGTCGAGAAGCCGAAGCCCTGGATGATGATGCTTTGGAACTATACCACGGGGGTGGAGTTAGCAGATGAACTGTGCGAGGAGGGGACAGAATCGTGAGATGTATGGACACTCACACTGGCCAGCCCGTTGGCGAGGGACGACGACACCATGATCCAGAAGAGTAGCCACAGCTTAATGTCCTTCAAGCCCTCCAAGAGTTGGTACAATTTGAAGTGCTCGTCCTTGATGCTCGTCAAGTTGGCCGCCACACGCACGACGGCCTGCTGCCGCTGGTGGGGGTTCAGAAAACGCGCTGTGGCCGGGTGGTCCGGCAGTAGATATAGCAAGCCCAGACCCCAGACGACGGTGACACCGCCAAACAGCAAGAACAGCACCTGCCATGGCTGCAGGACAGGACTCTTGACAAAACTGATGCCGTACGCCAACAGCGACGCGAAGAACCCGGCAATCACGTTGCCCATGAACCACACACCGTGCCGCAGCGGCTGCTCCGAACGGGTGTACCACATTGAGACCAGCACGGTAAGACCGGGTGCAATGGCGGCTTCCGTGACGCCCAAGAAGAAGCGGGCGACCAGCAAACCAACCGCATTAGTTGTACCCGTGGTGCACAGCAGCACCGAGCCCCAGGCCACACAAGCGCCGCCAATCAGCTTGCCCACTGGAAAACGGACAATCAGATAGGACGCCGGGTAGGAGAAGACCAGGTAGCCCAGGTAGTAGATACTGCTGGCCCACGAGTACGTGAGGCCTGTGAGGTGCAGGTCCGTCTGCAGGCCCATGATGCTCGAGTAACTGAGTGCGGACTTGTCGAGTGTCTGGAACAAATAGGAAAACAGCATAACAGGAACGAGGTACAGGTCGATGCGTTTGAGAAGACGTTTGTTTTCTTCCGGTGTGAGAACAGGCACGGCCGTGGCGTCTTCAAAGTCCTTTTCGACATTGTGCAGGACAGCCTCTGTGATCGCACCGGCAGCAATACTGTGCACCTTTGTGGCGTCTGCTGTTGTGGTGTCCATGGCTGTGTCTTTTTTTGTCTTCGGGTGACATGGTGAAAGTAGGTAGAATGAAAGATATCAGTAGTGATGCTGTTGAGAGGCAGCTTGGGAACATAATTCTGGATTTCTGTTGCCGGTGGACATGCCCTTGATATATGTCAACATCTGGCCATAGTCCACGGTATCTTTGGCAATGTGATCTCGTGGTGTTGGTCAGCTCCCATCCCTATCAATTGAGCAGGGGCGTAAGATCGAAAGGACTCAGGTCGAGGTCGAGGAAGTCAGTTCCGATAATGTCGCTCAATCTCCTCCACAATTCTCCCATGAGGAGAAGAAGAGGGCCAACAAGTCGAAGAACACTCACAGGGCAATCATCAAACCAGGGGCCATTTCACGCCAAACCGTTATCAACCACGAGCGGCTACAGAGATAGTCGGCTAGCGGCTATCTCGATTGCCGCTCACTAGCACCAAAGAAGTGCATAGCGTGGCATGGTGCTGCATGGCGTTGGGCTAGATTTCCGCTTCGAGACGACAGTGTGGGGACGACTTCTCCACAGTCTTGACATTGCTGTTACCTGTGGTATCTTTTGTTAGTTCGAATTGAGGAGGTTAGAGTAAGTAGTCGAATAGTGGACGGAGAGGACGTCATCCGAAGGGATGGAGAACCTGGGCAGTCAAAAACAGCGAGCAGGAGCTATCTCTTCCTTTTGTCTTCTCGTCTTTCCAATACCGCTGATTGGAAATTGAGATCAATCGCTTGATTCCTATCTCCTTTGTGCCCCCCCAAAAAACGCGGTACTCTTCACACGAATTTCCAATTTTCATTCAATATCCCCAATCATACACTCTATCGTTCTCAGAATAATATAGCCCGCCCAAGAAGAACACATTGCCATCCGCCCACAACATGACTGCCACAGAACTACTTGACCACCGGACCCCGTCTACATCTGGCGGCGAGTCCGACGCAGTCCTGGACAAAGCTCGCGAGACTATCGCATCGACTGTCAAAGACCTCGAACCAGACTTGACTACCCTCAACAAGGCCATCCACAGCCACCCGGAGCTGGGCTATGAAGAAGTATTTGCCCACAAGACCATCACCGAGTTTCTAGACAAGCAGGGCGGTTTTAAAGTCACGCGACACGCGCACAACCTTGACACTGCTTTTGTTGCAGAGTTTGGTGAAGGCGGTAATCTTGTCGTGTTCTGTGCCGAGTACGATGCACTCCCGGGTATCGGGCACGGATGCGGCCACAACTTGATTGCTACAGCGTCTGTAACGGCCTTTATTTCTGCAGCACGTGCTCTCAAAGAGAGCGGCAAGCCGGGTCGTCTTCGGTTGCTTGGCACACCAGCCGAAGAAGGCGGTGGCGGCAAAATTAAGCTGTTAGAGGCGGGCGCATTTGTCGACCACGACGGTTCCAGTGCCAGTGACGGAAACGGAGGAAAACTGGCCGCCGCAGCCATCATGGCCCACGCTATGAATGCTGTCCCTGGCTCAAAAGGTACCGCCGGCTTCCGCACTCTGGCCTCGCGCCGCTTCCGTGTTTCGTTCCACGGCAAGAACGCCCATGCCGGCGTCCAGCCCTGGGCCGGCCACAATGCACTAGATGCCGCCGTTGCTGCCTACTCGACCATGTCGATGCTCCGCCAGCAGATCCACCCCGACGAGCGGGTTAGTGCCGTTATCGAGGATGGCGGCGTTGTGCCCAACGTGATCCCCGACCACTCTCGCATGGCCTGGGTTGTCCGGAGTCCTATGGCCGATGCAGCGGATGCACTGTACGCACGCGTCAAAAATTGCATCGAGGGCGCCGCGCTGGCGAGTGGTTGCAAAGTCGAGTGGGAGGACCCGATGCTGGCCTACATGGACTTGAAGGTCAACACGCCGCTGTGTGACGAGTACGTTGAGGAAATGGCAAAGATTGGTGAGCACATTCTGCACAGAGACCCGGCAATCTCGTCGGCCGGTACGGACATGGGCAATGTGTCGCAGTCGCTGCCCGGCTTTCACGGCATTTTTGGCATCCCGGCACCGCCGAATGTGCCGCCGCACCACCGTGACTTTGCGGATGCGTCGGCGAAGCCCGAAGCGCAGAAGGCGGCTCTCCTGGCGGCGCGGGGTATGGCGATGCTGGCGCTGCGGGTGTTGCTGGTGCCTGGATTTGCCGAAAAGGTGCAGAAGGATTTTGATGAGAACAAGTCGGAGAAGGGCAGTGACAGTGAAGAAAGTGACGCTTGATGGTAGCCTGTTAGCTTCTAGTAGATAGATGCCATGAATAAGAAACTTTGCAGGCAAGGCTCTGACTAACACGTAACGCGTACTCGTGCTTACACCAACACCATCTGACTCGAATGATCACGGGGCCGCCACCAACACAAACAACACAAATAAGGAAGGAACGATACAAATGAGGAAAGAACGATGTACAAGACCGCCAAATTTGATTTTCCGCGACAGAACTTTATTTGCGGCAAAAAGCAAAAAATTTTGACACCCTTCTTCTTTTTCTACACACCACAACAGCTTGCCTCGATCACCGGTTCTTTCCCATCAAATCGCCTACTTCAAGAAGGCCCAAGATGACAACTCATCTTTTTTCACACGAACCGCCGACAGCTGGAAAGACAGCGGACGTCAATCCACCTTCAGGTTCACGGATTAAGCGAATAATCGACGCTCCCTTCAGCCTTCGCGACGACTTCTCTGCCCTCTCCGAGAAGGAGAACTTGGCATTCTTCAACAAAACCTTCCCCGGCAACAAGGGTTATGATTTCAACGGCCTTTTCCTTCATATCTACCTTGATCCTCCTCATTCATCGTTCCAGATGTTTGCAGGTGTCCCCATCATCTTCGTGCCACCTCACAACCTCGCACACACCCACCGCCGGGCAATACCGCCAGGTTTTTTTTGGGGTTCCCAAGCAAGGACCCATCGCCCACAATCTTGACTATCGCGGCAGGCTCAGTCAAGACGGCGACTGGCAGCCCCTTTTTGAAGCGATCGTTGCCTATTTCAAGATAATCGAAGTACCTATCACAGAGGTGATCTACTGGGGCTACTTCATCCAGATCGTTCTCCGAGACTCCAGCACCGATCGAGCGATCCTGCCCTTCCGGGCAGCCAGGCTGGGTTGCAGGTACCTCTACGAGTCAGAAATGGGCAGGCCGGTGACGTTGCAGTCGCCGACGCGCCACAAATATCCCAGCGATGGCAAGCCCGACGACACAGCTTACAATACTTTGCGCCCTGGTGTCCGCGTATCGTCCGACTTCATCCCCCGGACAGAGATTTACCGCTCCTCGACGCTTGGAACACGCGTTCACGACGCGAACGGCAACGCCTTTATCACCGTCGCCGCGCACACGTTCCTCTCCCGAAATGCACTTGTCTTTCACCCTTTGCGCCCAGGTGGACGCACCATCGGGCAACTCGCCGGACGTATTGGACAACAGATGTCGGATTGTTGTCCCTTGCTCCGCATGAGAGGTTCTCAAACGAAGTATTCCTCAGCGCTGCCTACGAGGATGCAGATGCCTCACCTCAAATCCGAGGCCTGCGCAAAGCCAAACAATTTGACACGGTGACCCTGGACTCGCCCGACACGGGCGTGATCTATGGTCAGGTAATGGGATTTTCCAAGCGCTCCCTGTCGGATAAGGAAGGCGAGGAGACGGAATGGGTTGACATCGAGTATATTTTTGTGGGCAAGAATAACGACGAACTCCTCCCAGATAGCATGTGCGGAGCCGTCGTGCGGTCAGATGACCAGGATATCCTGTCGTTCTTTCAGTACCAGATCATTAGAGGAGACTGGAAAGGGTGGTGTACCGGAACCTCTTCCAAAGAGCTGCTCGATAGAGGATACTCGTGAGTACGGGAGAGGCTAGGAAGGCACTGCAGTCAGTGAAGGCAGCATTTTACCAGCTGTATTTGATGAGCATTTTTAAGCGATGGGCGAAGCAAGAATAAAAGTTCATGCTTTTCTTACCTTCTATAATCTACTGTGATGTGGTCTGAGCATTGTCTGTGTGGTAGCTACCTCGTTAACAAAGTCTAGGTTGAAAGTGCCTTGCGATGCTCTTACACGGTTGATACTACTTCGTATCATCAATTTAGTATAAACACAGCGACGTATTGGCTTGAGATTGAAAAAAGCGCCTTACCCTTAATTTTCACTTTATGCACCTTTCCGTTTGCTCTTTCCCGTTCTTTGTGATAATACCACGTGATTGTTGTTGAGGGGTCCGGTCGATGTTGCCTTTTTGTATGCATTGCCCCTCGCTCTTTCCCTTCTCGTAATTGACCTTCTTTCTCCTCTTTTCGGTACTCTCACACACTTGCAATATTTCCATCGTTTACATCTTTTGTCCAAGTTTCGCGTTACAACAATCCCATCACCGTTACGATCGACCCGTCTAAATCGCATCGACGCCATGGCATCTTGGTCTTGGATCTACATCTACCCAGTGGTAAGCACATCGATCGGCGCGCTACCATGGAGATCAAGCTAACTGACCTTGCAGCTTCTCATTCTTCTCTTAGGCGTCGCCATGTAAGTCTCTAATCTTCTTCTCAAAAAATCATTCTCTTCTCTTTTCTCCTTCTCGCCAGCTAACACAACACCTGTAGCTACGAACATGTCTCGGCGACCTCTCTCTCGCTCCCACTCTCCCCGGTCCTAACCGTCCTCGCCATCGTCCTCCCGATCCTCAGCTTTGCCAACACGATTGCTCTGCCAGCAGCATTGACTGCCACCGATAACAGTGACAATCCAACCCTTGCCCTCACTCGCCGCCGTCCGCTCCTCGTTGCCAGCCTCTTACAAGGCCTCCATCTCGTCCAGCTATTGTTGGCTGTGGTCTTAGCCGTATTTTTCTTTGAACGCACTGCCCCTTCGTCAATTAGGTCGTGCCTTTTGGACACCGCCTGGCAGCACCTCTTTGCCACCAAGAACGCCGCCGCTCTCCGCCACATCCAGGACGTATTTGATTGCTGCGGGTTCAATTCGGTGCGCGACCGGGCATGGCCGTTTGCCGAAGATGTAGGCCGGGGCGGCGGCGGCGTTGCCTGTGCCGAGCGGTTTGGTCGTACACAAGCGTGTGCGGCGCCGTGGACGGCTGCCCTTCAGCGGACAGCGGGTGTCGAAGGGGGCGTGACAGCAGCTGTTTTCCTGTTGCAAGTGGCGCTGTACTTTGCAGCGCCATGGGTGAATGCACAGCAGCAGCGGTGGCAACAACAAAATCGTCCTCAACAGCAACGGGAGAGTGGGTGGGCACGACTCTTTTTACCGTTTGCGGCCGGTGGCATCCGTGGAGAGCAAAATGATGCGTCCCGGCGGCCGCTTCTGGGCGGTGGAGGAGACCGTAATGGCCAAGGCTATGTCTACGAAGAGGACGAGAATGATAATGCGGCTGAAGGACAGAATGGAGTCGAGGACGACAATGCTCAGAATCACGAGAGCGACCAAAATGGCGAAGTCGTGGATGAAGAACAGCCGCATCCTACAGAACAGAACGGTGAACAACCTGCCAGTCAATACGGAACGATTGCACCACACGATGCCTGGCGGGCAGACTAATGAATCACAAAAACATGGAATCAATCGGATCTGGGATGACATCTTCAAGTTGCTTGGAAATATTACGTCGGATTTAATTTGTTATACAACCTATGGTACAGTATGTACCAATGTCTCTACACAGTGCACCGTATATCACTTATATCTTTTCGGCATCACATCAGCGTACTACGAATTATGGCTCGTGAAGTTGATGTCAAGTGCTACAGTAATGGCAATGAACGCTGATAAGCACACGCACGGAGCATGGAATTATTTTTACCACCTTCGCCTCTTCTAGAGATGAATATCTTTGAGTGGTTGTTTTACTGTCGAAGGGGGTATAGGGGTTGTGGGCACCACAGCTTTTGGCTTTTACAACCAGCCAAGAAAAAGAGAAGAAAAGTGTATTAAAAAAGCTGCCAGAACTAAGCTTTTCTATCCAAAAGCAACTGGTATCGCACCTCGCATAAACGCTACAATAATAATAAAAAAGAGCAAATTTAGGTATCTCAAACAAAAGTGGTGATGATAGTAACAATAAAAGAAAGCAATGAAGCTGGGTATTTTGGCTCCCCTTCACTGGATCACAACCGTGCTGTGCAACAGACGCTTGTGGGGGTAGACCCGCTTGTCGAGAAACAGGGTTGTCGTCGTCGCCACATGCACGGGGGCCAGGTCGCTTGTCCGGATAACCACTGTCTTCGTCGCCGTCCCCATCTTGGTGTAGTGCTCGGGTGCCTCCACATCGACTATTGGTGGGTCAAAGGGCACCTCTTCGTCGCTCTTGGAGTCAAAGGGAGGACGGTCGGCCGGAATGGGGAGGCGTCTGCGGGTGACGACAAACTCGGTTTCGGGTCGAGCATCGCGGCGGGCTCGGGTCACCGTAGGCCGCTGTTT
This sequence comes from Sporothrix variecibatus, assembly GCA_016097105.2. Taxonomy (NCBI): domain Eukaryota; kingdom Fungi; phylum Ascomycota; class Sordariomycetes; order Ophiostomatales; family Ophiostomataceae; genus Sporothrix; species Sporothrix variecibatus. The sequence continues at coordinate 1,349,025 of JADMNI010000007.1, read as the reverse complement.
TTTGACCTGGTCGATGAGCTTTTGTTGTTCTTTGGTCGGCTCGGGCTCGTCATCTGAGCTGCGCAGCTTGGCGAGAAAACTGGCGAATTTCCCCATGGTGCCGGATGGTAACGGGGAGGAAATTTTCCCCGTATATTTTTGTGCAAGGTTATGGTGGTGGAAAAGAAGATGCATGTGCTGATGTTTGCAACGAAGATAAAAAAACTGCAGGAATCGGCAGCTTTTTATCCTGCTAAGAAATCCATATGGTCGCATCTTCATACCGCCATATGTTATGTAAGTCTCGAATAGATTCCAATAGGGCAATTTTTTGTGCGGTATGAGAGTGTAGATGTCATGCATTCCCAAAGCGGTAATATGTTTTTACGCAGCACAGTGCAAGTTTGATGTAATACAGTTCAGCCCTAGCCTCGCGATGTTGGTTACTTGTTGATGGCTGACAGCCAAGCCATGCGGCTCTACGGTGTACTTGGCACGGTGCGCGCCGCTGACTAGTGTCTACTGTGGCTGTCAGGTTCAGTCACGACCGAGTACATTCGGTATTTGATAGACTGAATTCCTTGATCAAAACAGGAGACTGCCACTACTTTTCTCAAAATTGATGAATCGGCAAGCAAATACACCTGCCTTTTGAAAGATCCAAAGTGTCACCTCGAAACAGTCCTGGTTACTATTTTGACTAGCTCTTTTATTACTTTTCATTATTCATTTGATTGTGTTTGCCTTCACAATTTCTTTAAGGGTTTTTTTTTTTTATTGGTAGAAAAAAAGAAAGTTTGAGTTTAACTAACAACTATAGATATATATATATTCATAAAAGAAAAGAGCAAAACTAAAACACATCACAAATTATCTAGAAGACAGAAATGTGCCTTTTCTTTTTATTTGTATGCAAGATGTCGTCGTAGAGGAATAGTAGTACATGGCTCAAACAAAGAGGTGCCCTCATCGCTGCTGATTCACTTTTAAGGTTCTCAGCACATGCATGCAATCGACTTGAGATCGTGACGATGGAATGTGCATATCACATTGTCACCTCTGTCAGCAAAATTGACGGAGTCGGCACGGCAGAGTCCGAAGTCCGACTTTTATTTTCTCCCTTCTCGTCTTTTCACAGCTTGTCCACCGTGGCTCCGCCAGGTAGTCCGATCCTGGCATCGTCGCATCGGGGGAACCATGCTCAGTACATTGAGATTGAAGATCCGTCATTTTAAAAGGGCAAAGCACTGGCACTGCCCTGCCCGCGGTCCAGGTCCAGGTCCAGGGTCAAGACGTCAGGAGCGTCAACCCCGTCGGACAATAACGCGGAAATGCAGAGACGCGGTGGGTATGAAGGAACCTTTTGGTCTGTGTTTTGAGTTTTGAGGATTCTTTACTTCGTAGATTGGCAGTGACACTGACTCGACTGAGTGGCATTCGTTTTGACACCCCAGTCCCCAAGGCTCGACAACAGCGCGGAATATTCCGTGAACAGAACTGCCAAAAGTGGACATTCAAAACAGGAGACGGACAGCGCGAAATCAACAACACGGCCGGTGCAACCAGAAGACACGACTCGACGTTGTGTTGTGTGACTTGGCAAGTTAAGTAAAAGGAGACTGTAAATTTCGTACCGGTCGTGTATGCTTTGTTCTTATTTTGTTTTCCTTTTTGGTTGGTGCATCTTTGCTCCCTGGAGCCCTGGTCCTGCAATTGAAGCGCAGTTGCTCGTAGGATTCACTTGGTCTCCTTTTGGCTTTTGGTCTCCTTTCACCAGCCCACAAGCGCTCCTCCGTCTCACTGCGCCCTGTCTCCACAATCCTTCATCCATCGTTTTTACCAGCTACACAGTAGGAACCTGGACAGATGGCGGACTCTTTCTTTTTTTGCTGGCTTTGTTGCTCACGTTCTGGTCTCGATTGGGCCTGAATTTGGCCTGCGATGGACTGTTGACGGTGCATTTGATCCGCGATCGTCGGTGCTTTCAGTGCTTCGTTTGTGGATACTGGAGCCAAAAGAGAGAGACGAGAAAGAGTCCAAAAGAGAGTTTCTTTGTTGCACTGCCCCTAAACTGGCCCCGACTGACCCCGATGGCAGTCAATCACAGTCGATTTCTGGATATTCCAGCTGTTTTCTACCCTGTTTCCACCCGCGTCAGTGGCCATTCTCCGTTGATCCCTTGCTATTTCCACAGTCTCTCCATGGCGCTTCTCGTTCGTTTTGCTGCCTTTTGTGTTGCTGCCGTTCTTCCCCATACACCAGCCCATTGCCCCTTGTTTTTAACTCTTTCTTTCTTTTGACAGTTTTTCAATTTGCTGAGCCTTGGTAAGGGGTATCCACAAGGCGGTTTTGCATACACAGTACTTATTTCTGGAGCCGCAAGGCTGGACTTGCACTGGACTGTTACAACACCAACAGAACTTGCCCGATTGGGTTGATTTCTGCCCAGACTTTTTGGCCCCAACTTTCGAAACAGAATCCTGAATCCTATCACGACACTGTCATCAACACCGTCGTGCACCGGTTTTTCCTTTTCTTCTGTATTCTTTTAATGTTTTCTTTAGCCTCATGCTAGACCGCTAACACACTTTTCAAAAATCCTTAACGTGACTTTTAACGCGGCTTAACCTGCAACCGCGTGTAGGTCAATAAACCGCCTACCCGATTTGGGATCCCGGCCCTTGTCTTTCGTACCTGTATGTACGACGTACCACGGCCAGCCCTGACGACAGGCCGACAAAGATCCGACTCGCTGCCGCTGGACTTTGTTTGGCCAGATGGGTTTGCTCGCAAGCTCCTACTGAGTAGTCCCCTTGTCTGTTTGCTTGGAAAGTTGGAAATGAGGCTCAATCCTGTAAGTCGGCCGTAGTGCCTGATAGGGCGTAGTCCGCAAGGATTGCTTGAACGACAAAAGACACCTTAAGACGACAAACGGCAGGCGAGAAGAAGGAGCTGGAGACGACCGCAGTCCTGGATACAACTCCACCAGAAGGCTCCACGAGGAACTTTCTGAAGGATCGAGCTACAAGCTAACCGCGTGTTGTACAGAGAAGAAAAAGATGGATACGATGGAGACAATGAGCAGCATGGACATCAGGAAATAGAACAGGATGAAGAAGGTAGATACGGAGAAACGCGAGGATGCAACAGCAGACGGCTATCAGAAGTATAAAGACGGCCACGATGTCCAGCTCTGTTATGTTGTGATGCCGTCCTCGATCAGATGATACACCACTTGTCGTCATTCACTCTCACTTTCTCCTATTGCTTTTTTGTTTGATTGTTTACTTTTCTCTTCTTAATATTTTTTCTCTATCTCTTTTCTATACCTTCACATCAGCATGCCTTCTCTTGCATCACTGGCACTTGCTGCCAGCGCGGCCACCTCGGTCCTTGCTGCCAGCCATGTCAGCTATCCAATCCAGCACCGCTCTGTTGCTGGTGCCAACCCGCGCAATGCCAACCTCCAGAAGCGTACTGCTGGCCACGCTGGTGCCCTCCTCGCCAACAACTCCTACACCAGCTATGTGATTGACCTCGAGATTGGCACGCCCTCGCAGCTCGTTAGTGTCTCCATTGACACGGGCTCGAGCATCCTGTGGATGAATGCCGACTGCAACAACGCCGGCAACCAGCCGTACTGTGAGACCCTGGCGACGTTCAACACAAAGAAGTCGTCGTCGTGGCGGGACCTGGACGAGACCACCACCATTACCTACGGCAGCGGCAATGCTACTCTTACAGAGGGCACAGATGTTGTGCGCATCCCGGCCAACGTTGACGGTACTGACTTGACGATCCCGAAGCTACAGTTTGGTGTGGCCGCCGAGACATACATTGTCTCTGCGGGTATCCTGGGTGTGTGCTTTGGTGAGCCCGAGGGCCTGACCGACTACCCCAACATCATCGACCAGCTGTCGCTCAACAACCTGACCAACGGCCGTGTCTTTAGCATGGCCCTGGGTAACCTGACCTACACCGATGCTGCGGGCAACGGTGTCATTATCTTTGGTGGCGTCGACACCAGCAAGTTTATCGGCGACCTGGTCCCCCTGCCCAACCTGCCCGAGCAGAAGACGGACCCCTACCCGATGCCCCGCTACTGGGTCACCATGGAGTCGATCACCATCAACGGCACCGGCGTCGTCACCCCGACCAACACCACCCTCAACCTGACCACGACCAACACCCCCATCACCACCCCGAAACTCCTGGCCAACTCCTCGGGCCCCGTCATCATGGACTCGGGCACCTCCTTCATGCAGCTGCCGTCTGAATTTATGAAGGACATTGCCACCGCCATGGGCGGCTCGCTCTTTTGAGGATTCCGCTGTCGTCGTCGACTGCGCCTGGCTCCACTCCTCGGGCTACCTCCAGTTTGTCTTTGGCGAGTCCTCCGGCAACCATGTCACCATCGATGTCCCGCTGGCTGCCATTACGCTCTACGACGACACCGAGGGCATTTGCGGCCTCGGCATCCAGCCCTCGGACGGCGACATTATGATTATGGGCGACACTTTGATGCGCCAGGCATACTACATCTTCGACCAGGACAACAAGTACATCTACATGGCCCCCTTTGCCGACTGCGGCACCACCGAGGAGACCCTGCCACAGCTGTCCGAGGGCGAGTTCTTCAAGTACACCGGTGCCTGCAAGACGTCCGCGTTCGCCGAGGAGACTGCCTCCATTGCCTCTGCTGGCGCCAAAGCCACCGCCACCACCAAGGGCGGCTCGACCACCGCTGCCACTGGCGCTGCTGCCACCGCACCGGCTCGGGCGGCACCACTAAGTCCGGTGCTGGCCGCACGGGTGCAGTCTCGGCTGTCCTCCTGGCTGCCGGCCTTGCTGCCCACCTTTTGATTTAAGTTTGACACGAAAAGCACTAAGCTGCCCGTCTTCTGACACAGAAAAAATAATGTAAATATTGTTTAGTACTACTTTAATATAAGCACTTGTGTTTAAATACCCTTTGTCCTTCTGCATGTGATTTTCAGATATGTACCTTGCTTGTCCATACGAAGATATTATTCCCCAGTTGGGTCGAGATCGAGACTAGACATGGAACGGAGGTAATTAGCTCGCAACAGATGAGAGAAGCAGCTGGTATTCAGATTGTTTGATGGCAGGCCTGACTACCAACAATGTAACACAATTTCAAGGTTGTAACCTGTGTCTCCATGAGATTGTTTGTTTGCTTTGACAAATAAAAATTGATTACCCTTGAGCATCTTTAGATGCGACGACTATCTATACACCACATGCTATATATACATTTCAGTTTTGGTATCCTTGACCGTCCGTGGTCCTTTCATCGTTCATGATTGATTTATTCGTAGATAAGAAACCCCTTACAGGGCAGCAGCAGCCAGGAGAACGACCGCGGCGGCGGCACCCGACAGAGGGACGGCACGGCCAGCGGCGTTGGTGCCAGTCGAGGCAGCAGCCGTGCCGGTGCCGTCGGTCTGGGTAGCAGTAGTCTTGGTGGCGTCTGAACCTTGGACGGTGGTGCCGGTAGAACCGCCGCCGTTGCCGGTAATGCCGGTGCTGATAACGTCACCGCTGCCGGTGGTCTGGGTGGCCTTGGCGCTGGCCGAGTTGACCTTGCTGCTAATCACCGAGCGGGCATCCGAGGCGCGCGAGCGGGCGTCAGAGGCGACCTCGGTGCCAATAGAAGCAGCGCCCGAGGTCACGTCGCCAAAGATGGAGGTGGCATGGCTGGCAATGTCGGTGCCGGCAGAGCGGGCGTGGCTGGCGACGTCGGTGGCAACGGAGACGGCACCCGAGGTAACGTCACCAAAGACAGAAGTGACGTCGCTCAAGAAGTTGTCGGCAGCAACACCGGAAGCGGTGGCAGCGAGGACGAGAGCGAAAGTGTTGGAGACACGCATATTGGCGGTTTGTGTGAGGTGGTGGTGATTAAAGTAGAGGAGGTATGGTTGTAGATAGTTTGGGTATATTGTCGAGTATGGATAAATGGGTATGGGTATCAAAGAAGCTGTTGTATGAATTGGTATGAATGGTTTCAAAGATAATCGATATGGACGAGGGAAGGGCTGTCTTGTTTATATAGCATCAACAAACAATTTCGGACCGCAGACTAGAAAGTACTTTGTACATGTACCTCGCACAAGTACGACAAACCAAACACGAGTAATTTTACTAGGACAGGGGATTTCTACAACCCTTCCCGGGGTTTCCTTTGCTTTCTTTCGGTTCCTGGTTCTGTTTTCAGGGAATTTTCAGGGAACTTTTCAGGGGAAAATGGAAAAAAAGGAGAAAAAATTAGTGGCCTGGCTGCCTCTGAAACAGATCTTCCGCGTGCTCCGGGCTTTGCACCTTGCATCTGACGGAGTATGTTGATTTGGCCCCAGAGTTGACAAAAAGTTACGCTACCGCACAGGAATGAGATCATATTATGGGGACTTGGTACCCTTTGTCTGCTTGCAGAGGAAAACAAGGTGCAAAGTAGCTCGCACATCCCAGCTCAAAATAGACAAGTGCCCCAATTTATGTGGGGTCTCTCTCCAGTGTCTGACCAAAAGCGTCCCCAAAAGCTCTTGGACTGCCAGTTCCTGGCATGACATCCCCTGGCTCTGAGCCCCGTGGCGTCTTGGCGTGGCTGAGGGCAAGTATTTTGGCTCTTTGGCAGTGTTGGCAGGAGTATCTTACCACAAGGACAGGCCTGCAGGTCCTGCAGGCTCCCAGAATACGCGGTAATATAACGTCTCGTGCCTTATTACGTAGGACAAGAGTGCAGTGCTTCAATGCTTTAATGTTGTGTTCAAGATTCGGTCCTGCACTTCCCTCAGCCTCGATTTTCCGCGTAAGTTGTCATTTGTGAGATGTATGATAAAGGAGGATGCTTTGTGCGACGACCCCTAAACCTCGCATTCGCAAAAAAAAGAAAAAGAAAAAAAAAAGAAAGAAAAAAAAAAGAGAAGAAAAAAACCCAGGAGGAAAAGACAAGCATGGACAAAGAGCTGGACGGCTGCTTGCAGGTTCTCATACGACAGGTGGTGTACTTCGTCTCTTCGCCTCTTCGTCGTCTCCATTGCACCGAGAGCCAGGCAGAGGCAGGGCAAAGGCATCCACATTCCAATTCAATTCCGAATCCCAGGTCCTTCCTGTCAACCCCGTGAACGGAAGAATTCAAAGAAACGACTCAAAAACCCAAACGTAAAAAACGTAAAGAAATGAAAACTCTTGCGTTTGCAAGCAGCCTGCAGCTCGAGAAGACCGTTAAAATTCTGGGCTGGAGTGACCTGCACCGACGATCGCAAAAGCCGATCGTACCTTATTTGCGCCGATTTCTTTGTACAAAGTAACCTTGTTCTGCTTGTTGAGGGCTGTCTTGGCGATCGTTGCCCTTCACGTCAGCGAGCCCGAGGTGAACTTGTAGGTCGTAAGGCGCAAACAAAGGGGCAGAATAAGGGGTTATGGGGCAGGAAAGCCACAACGGCCCACGGGGAGCACGGCCGGTTGCGAGACCTTTATTGACTTTCATTGTTCTCTTCTTTCTCGTTCGATCTCGTCGTTGTCGCGGTTCGTTCAGCACTCTAATCTCGTATGGCAAGTTGATTGCCTTCCTTTTTTCGGTCTCGATCGCCAAAACGTTTTTCTTCTTCTTTTTCCACGATTGACACTACAGAGAGAGTACACTGTAAAGGATGCTGTGGCTGATTCGTAACAAACTATGCGTGCCGTAAGCTTTGTGGGATGCAGTCGTCCACCAGCTGTGAGAGATCCCAACGATCCAAAGAGATCCTCCCCGATCCTTTTGCCCCAAGGCTGTGGGAGTCTCGGAAGCAAAAATGTACGGGAAATGCACAGGTCGTTGCTATTTTTACTTCTTAAGGTGCTCTGTTCCACGCAAGACACACCCTCTGTTCGACACCTATTCTTAGGAAACGTCGGTGCCTGGATGTGCTGTCGTGGCTCGGCTCTGTGTGGCTCCTAGACTATGGCGGTGCAGGTAGTGCAGTGGTTTGGACTAGACGTTGGCAGGCAATTCGCCACAGGGTCAGAGTGTACAGGTACATGTACGACGTACTCAGACAGGCACAAGCCCGCCCACAGGGCGGTGCCGGCCAGACAAGACACTGGCAGTGGTTGACAGTAGTACCGCTCGCCGCCCGAGGGAGCCAATCGCCTCGTCTGCCAACAAAAATACAACTGCCCAACGTGGCGAATAAACGTGGGCCGGCGCGGCTTTTTAGTTTTTGGGGGCTCTTGTAGCTCTCTCCCTTCTTTTGTTTCTTTCCCTTGGTATTCTGTAGACAAAGACGGTTGTTGGGGTCGTCGACGCCGTGAGGGTCGATCACGATCAACACGCGCGTGGCGTTTTTGAGGCGCTCGAGGCGCTCTTAGAGTCCTTTCGGCGCCCTCTAACGCTTTCCCCGGCGCCCTCTCCGGGTCTCCTTATTTTCCCCTTCCCTTTCACCCTTCGATCGGGCTCCCTTGCCTCGGGATACCTCATTCGTCGAATCCGTAGGGGAAGCAAAAGAAGGTTGGAATACGAACAGTCCAGCCCGTTGATGAGCAAACTGTAAAAATGAACAACTGGAAAAACATCAAGAAGTCTATTTTCGTATGATGACAGACATGTGCAATACACATACAGGGCCTTGCAAGTGATGGACAGATGGGCATGGAACACACAAAACACTACCTCAGTGCTTCTTAATTACTGTTCCCTGTACTTTGTGCACTTCTGTGTCTATGCAACCCCAAGCCTTGACATTGACTTTGGCAGACAAACAACAGCATCGCATGTAGGACGCACGTGTGTAGCACACGTAATTGCTGCTGCAAACACAGCCATGTGCAACGGTCATTTACAACGACCAACAAAAGATACAATCTTAGCCAGAATACTGAAAATGCACAGGTGCAAGCGAGCAGTTAGAAGTGAACGTGTGGGGTTCTCATTTCACTCTCTTTGCGACCGTTGACCCCGCACTCGTCCTGTCTCTCCAAAACTGTCATTGAGCCGCACCGTGTGGCGTTCAACGGACACCGGCATATCGGCACATCAATGCTGCGACAAGAAATGCGACGACTAGCACTGCATCAACATAACAGTATTGACGATGGCAAAACGACATCAGGATAGCAGAGATAGCTATCACTTCCAGTCTATTTTCTGAATTCTTTTCATTCTTCTCTTCACCTCCCCACAAGAGTAACCGGAAACAGTGCCTGCCCCGATGATCAGTGGCCGTCACGGCATCAGGACCGTGTCTTATTGGCCGGGCTGCAGCTACATCGCCATGGCATCATCGCCGCATCCAATTCGCACGTAGCATTTTTGGCAGTACGATCGGGGACTTTTTGCGTCCGCGATATGTCGTGACAGTAAAGAGATGCGGCGGTGACTATATTTATTGTGAGCCGTCGGCGACTGTAGAGAGAATGAAAAGATCAACAGTGAATCAGCGGCAATCACCAACATTATGGCCGACGAAAAGAATCCGGAAGTCGCCGTTGACGGCCAGGGAAACCAGACTCCCGACAAGACAACTATCACCCAGCTGCCGTCGAGAGACTTAGACGAAACTTACGATGTCTACGCACAAGAAAACCCGGCCGCCATCGACCCGGGCGAGGCGCGGCGTGTCTTGAGATCAATCGACTGGCACGTCATGCCGTTGCTTATGGGCTCGTACATGCTGCAGTACCTCGACAAGTCTAGCATCAACTTTGCCATTGTTTACGGGTTGCAGACGGGTACACACTTGCACGGCCAGCAGTATGCCTGGCTGGCATCCATCTTCTACTTTGGCTACCTGGTCGCCCAGTATCCTGCTGGCTATCTACTACAGAGATACCCAGCCGGCCGTTTCCTTGGTGGCAGCATGATCGGCTGGAGTATTTTGCTATTAACGACTCCGGCCTGTCACAATTTCGCGGGCATTGCCGCCAATCGCTTTTTGTTGGGTGTCGTCGAGGCCGTCATCAACCCTGGATTCGTGCTCATCATGTCCATGTGGTACACCCGGGACGAGCAACCTCTGCGGCTTGTGGCATACTACTGCATGAATGGTGTTGCAGGCATCTTTGGCGGCCTGCTGGGCTATGCCATTGGACACATCACGACCGGTCTTGCACAATGGCAGTATGTCTTTCTCATTTTCGGGGCAGTCAGCTTCGTCTGGGCCATTGTCTTTCTGATCTTCATGCCCGACCTGCCGACCACCACTCGCTTCCTTAACCGCCGCGAAACTATTGTGGCCGTCGAGCGTGTGGCCGCCAACCACCAGGGCGTCAAGAACCATCACTTCAAGACGTACCAGCTCTGGCAAACCCTGCGGGACCCCAAGACCTGGATCCTGTTCTTCATGTCCATTGCAGCCCAGATTCCCAACTCCGCGCTCTCTTCATTTACGTCCATTATTCTCCAGACATTTGGTTTTACCGCTCTCCAGACGCAGTACATGCAGATCCCCGGTAGCGTCATCCAAATTGTTTCGTTGCTCGCCTCGGGCTACATTTGCTCACGCTGGCCCAACATGCGCTGTCTCGTCATGTTTGTCGGCAATATTGTTTGTGTCATTGCGGCCGGTGTTCTTGTCGGTCTTGACCCTGGTCCGGACGGCAAGGGCAACAAATGGGGGCGACTTGTGGCTGTCTGGCTCTTGTCGTTTATCTCGGTCGGCTTCAGTTTGAGCCTGACGATGGTCAGCAGTAACGTCGCGGGCTATACCAAGAAACAGCTGACCGGCGCCTTCGTCTTTGTCGGCTACTGCGTCGGCAACATTATCGGACCGCAGACGTTCCGTGCATCAGAAGCGCCGCTCTACCACTCGGCCTACGTAGCCATCCTGATTGGCTTCTCCTTCAAGACCATTGGCGGTCTCGTCCTTTATGGGTATATGTGGGCCGTCAACAAAAAGAGAGACCGCGCTGCCGCCGCCGACCCCAGAACGCCCGAAGAGCGTGCACAGAATTCCGTCGAAAAGGGCATGCGCGACATCACCGATTGGACAATGAGGATTTCCGTTATGCACTGTAGAAGATGATGCATGTAATTAAAATATAATGGCAAAAAGGGACAAAAGGGGGCAAAAAGAACGTACAACACCGGGGATTCGCTGGTCGTCACCGACCCAGCTACTAATCCGGCGGTTGCTGGCTTATCTAGGGGAGAGCGGACGGGATCCCGAGCTTGTCCAGCACCTGTGGTCGTACGTGTAGGATTGGGTTGTCAGGAGAGTACAAATAGTCTGTTCGAGGTTACTACGAGAAGCAATCTAAATGTGCTGACTAGATTGGTCGTTGAAATAACCTTCGCGCCTTCCCGATGTCAACTAATTAGGAAACAACCTTTTCGAAACTTAGCATCTAAATAGGAAAGCGCACTGTGGCTTATAAATCAATCCACTACGTTCTAGGAAGGAACTTTCCTGCCTCTTTTACATCATAGGTAAATAGTGACTCGTCGCAAGGCTCGCTGTTGTCACGTGAACCATCTAGCATATGTTTTGCACAGCAATGACACAGTGATGAATGCTGGTAGCTGCCAGAGCTACGATCCCGTGTTAGGTCGAGGGGCCAACCTTCAATCCTTTTGTAAATACTGGCCCAGCTCTACAAGTTCGTCACAAACAACTTAGGACCAGGAAACAAAATACATTAAACCGCATCAAACTCGACATCACCAAATCCAAAATTTCGATAGATATTGAACAGCATTCACTACAGCAAAATCAACAAATAAAAACCAGCCATGTCTTCCAATACGACATGGCGGAGGTCTTGGGAAAGATTCCTCAGACAAAATGAAAGGGTGTACCCTTACAGAAGGCACTTTGGAAACGGCGTGCTCGGGGACATCACTGAGCCTAAAGACGATGAAAAGCGGAGATACTATCGTGGCCTGGCTGGTTTACCGCGCCTCATCGCCCGCACCTCAACTGATACGTGGGATGGAAGTGATACGACCGGCCGCGACCCGAAAACAGTGTCCATCATCGGAAATCACCCCATTGTACAAATATGGTGTCCTGAACTCCGTGCCAAAATTATCAGCGTCTTGAACGGGACACTCGACTGGGAGGTATTTTATATCATCCGCGTCGGTCGCGAGCAAGATCCATTATACTCTTACCCGGTCGTCCTGATGATCGGGCTCCGCAACGACGGCCCTCAGCTTCCGATATGGCGCGACATGTATGCCAGGGAAACGGAGAGGGGCGGGTACACGATCCAACTAGAACCTAGGACCGACGCCGAGATTGCGGTCGAGACAAACGGCTGGCTCATGGCACTGCGTGCCGCTCTGCGCTGCCGCCAACTGTTGCGGGACTATGGCATTGAGGATGTGGAGGTGGGAGTCTTTCAACAGAAAAACAGACTGCTCGACTCGTCGGTTCAACGGACTGGTATTTTTGCAACCGAATCAGCTGAATCATGCTCTGACGTCGTCTGTAGCACATTGCTGTCGCCGCCACTCACCTTTGGTCTCAGGCATCACGAGACTTTAGTTGCCAGATGGAGTGGAGCTTCTCCCGGTTTGTCTACAACCTCCAAGAGCCTACCCGCCGTGATCTGGCTTTGGCAGAAGTCAGCGGCACCGCCATGCCGCTTTTATCCTATCCCGGCGGGTGTATCGAGCAGGAACCCTTGTCATCGGGCAGAAATGGAGGCTTAACTGACGAAGCACAAGCCAAGACAGGCACCTTGGGCTTTTATCTACGTTTGCGGCCGGCTGTTGGCAATACACGTCCAGGCTCAAGCTCAGGCTCCGTTTACGCCCTCACCAGCCGCCATGCCGCCATTGCCTGTAGAGCGGCCTTGGACAAGGGCATTAGTGAGCCTCGGAACAACAGCCAAAGCGATGACCACAATGACGGTGCCAGCAACATGACCCTCCGCATATACTCCGGCGGTGCACGAAGCCGGACCCTCTGTCTGCTCTCCCTCAAATATGCCTTGGATGGATTGAAGGCTTACTTCCAAGATTTCGAATATCGTTTGGTGCAGCACTCCAAAGACGAAGAAGTAGTTGCACAGGTCGCTGCACACAATGGTACATTGGCCTATTGTGCAAAGCTACAAGCAGCTATTCGGCACACGCAGAACCAAGATCAGAGCCAAAAACAGAGCCAAAACCAGAGCCAAGATCAAGATCAAAATCTGGCAGACCGTTACTTCGGTACGGTTGCGTATTCCCCCTGCCACAGAATTGATTCCCACGGCCACTTTTCCGACTGGGCCCTTATCCGACTCGACGACAATGTTGGCAGTGGCAGTAGCTACGAAAACAAGGTGTACCTCTCAAGCAACTCCACCAGGATCGCCTTATACGAGGCCGGTCTCATCTGTCAAAGAGCGCTCTATCGTGACAACCGTTCCAATCTCCGCTCCAAAAAAGACATCACACTCGACCAACACGGATTTGTCCATCTCCACACCCGAGACCTACCCGCACAGCCATATTTTGCTGTCGATCCAGTAAACCGTGCACCCTACCTCGTGGTTAAGCGTGGTGCAGAAACAGGTCTTCGCTTCGGCCAAACCAATGAGCGGAAGCGGTTTTTCGGACGCCTTCTGCCAACAATCCTTTGGGATACGGCATCTCATACAGCCTCATGGTTTTGGGCTTCAAGGACGAGGAGCACCGATACTTGAGCAATCTCAACTTGAGGTTTGCCGACCCCCGAGACGCGGGTGCCTGTGTGTTTGACACAGAGGGCCGTATTGTGGGCGTCGTTGAGCCGGAGCTGTACGCCAAAGATGTGTTGCGTCATTTCGACAAGGTCCGCGCCGCCGGGACCAGAGACGAACCGTGTTGTTCGGACATTACCTTTGTGACCCCCATCCAGTGGATTTTGGAGGACATTAAACAGTTTACGGGCATGGAGCCTGTCGTTGTGTAAACTGTTACCTCGCCAAGATTGCATGTTTAGCTTCAAATGTTTGTTTTTAGGATGACGATAGTTTATTTTTGAATTTCTAACCTTGTTTATGAAGTAATCGTATAAGCAGAAATAAAACAATGAGCCAATAAGTCCATCCGCCCCAATATATCCGTGCCGCCATAAGTCAAGTCATCTGTTCTGTGTATAATTCTATCTCTGGAAATTGTTAGGTCTTCCTATTGAACGGTAGCTGAGCTCCCTTGTAGCAAACTATAAGAAGGGATGAGCAAATGAGCATTGTCTGTTTATTTACAGCCATGAAGAACAAGCTAATTTGAATCATACCGTCCAAGAAGAGAAAAACGGCAGAAGCAAAGCGTGAAAGAAAATGTATATTTAAAGATCATAAAGGATGTTATTTTATGATTCGCTCAAATTAGAAACAATAAAGATGGATATCAATAGAAGAGCTTGCAAGTTGTGCTATTTTTTTGGGGCAGTTTGTGCAGAAATCAAAGGTAATGTTTTGTTTGTTTCACAGATATATGAAAAGATCACGTCTTTCACTCGTCAACTGTGAGTGATAAATAACGCAGACAAGACGAAAACAAAGTGCATCTGCCTCACATATTCCTCATCTTGTGCCACTCCCTGCTCTCCAATCACCTCTATTCTTGAAGCCGATAGTGACATCTTGTGGTCGCCATGGGTTCTTTTTTGGCCCTTGTTCCGTCATGAAGTTTACGCCGTGCACCAAATTCAGTAATATTGCGGACCACGTGGGCCCGGTTTCGGTACCGGTCGAGGTTGTCCTGGGTGAGGCAAAGCCACTGGAGGCTTTGGCGGCCGTGGTGGTTTGGATGGGCCAACGGACGACCCGAAGTTGGTTTGTGTCGACATACCACGATGTGGTGTCTTTATCTTATCGGGCATTTGGAGTTCGTCGTGACGTTAAAGAAGATCGTTGGTATTTTGTCGAGGCCGCACGATGTTGGGGCGTTGCATTAATGAGTGGTGAAAGTGGATAATAAAATGTAACAGACAAAAAGCACAATCAACAATCAACGATGCCATGTTTAAATACTTTTGGTCGAGGCATTGTTCAGGGCATATCATTCACGTCGTCACAAGATGCCATTAACCATCACGACAGTGAATGCCTGATTACGTTCGTCACCTCATGCGTGTCAAGTGAATTGTCTCAAGCAGCGAATAAGCTGAATGACAAGTCGAGCAAACGCCGGCCCCCGGTAGCTGCAAGTTAGATAATAGTGTCTTTTCACATGTTTACACCCTCTGTAATGCTTGTAATTTTTAAGCAAAGTTTTGAAATTTTTGTAGATATTAGATGATACATAGAAAATGTGGCTCTGTATATGAATAACGAGAAGCTGATGCAATGTGAAGCAAAAAGTAGATGGGCACAATCTAGAATTGGCCACGGTAACCTGTATGAAGCAACGCCGAAATGACAATAAGGAAAAAAGCAGACAGCAAAGTAATAAACCAAAAAAACAAGAGGACCGAAACCCAGGACCTGGTCTATGATAAAGAGTAGGAAAGAAAAAAGGATGTAGACGCTCTATAATGAAACCGCCGAACATGAAAAAAATAATGTCAAAGTCAAAAAGAAATGACAAAGTGATTACAATAATAAGTAGTGAGGGGGTATTTTTGAAATGAAAAGTCGTTACAAGGAAAAGAATGTCTCGTACACAGTATTGGCTTAAGCCATACCGACCTCGACCTTCTTGCCCTTGACGGACTTCCACTCAATGACGGCGGAGCCAATAATGGTCATGGCCGCCAGGGCGGTGCTAACGACAAAAGTCTGGGTCAAGGCCTCGCTGTAGGCCAGGATGACACCGGGCAGCTGAGCGGCCGAGATTACCTTCTGGATACCGGTGGCACCAGCGGCCAGGACAGTGGCCGGGTCGAGGCCGGGCACCAGCTTGATGACATCCTCCTGCAGCTTGTTGGTGAAGATGTTCTGGCAGATGGAGACGAACAGAGCACCACCGAGCGTCTGGAGGAAGACAATAACGGAGGTACCGGTGGGTACGTCCTTAATGTCCAGGACCGTCTGGACGGCCATGAGGGGCTGCTGCATGCCCAGACCGACACCGGCACCGGCAATGACCTGGTAGCCGATCCACTTGGAGTGGGAAATGCGGGAGCAAAGGTCGTGATGAGACCGTAGCCAATGGGCATAAGGATCGAGCCGGCAATCATGAAGGGAGTGTAGTAGCCAACAACGGTGACGACGGAACCAGCGATGATGGACATGAGCACAAGCGAGATAAGCATGGGCAGGTTCATCAGACCGGAGCTGACAGCCGAGGCGCCCTTGACGGCCTGGAACCAGATGGGCAGGTAGTAGACGGAGGCGAGGAAGGCAGCACCGGTAGCGAAGGAGTACCAGCCGGCAGCCCAGACCGAGCGCTTCTTGATGATGCGGGCGGGACGGTGGCGTCGTCCTGCTGGCGGTACTGGACGTAGAGGAAGGCGATAATCAGGACACCGAACAGGACGAACAGGGCAATGATGCGGCCGCTCTTCCAGGCGTAGGTAGTGCCACCCCACTGCAGAGCCAGCAGCAGGCAGATGATGGCGGGCATGAAGATGGCGGAGCCAATGGGGTCGAAGGGACGGATCTTCTCCCAGAAAGTGCGGTTGGCCCGGGCGTCGGCAGCAGCAGCTGCGTCGGCGGTCGTGACACGCGCAGCGGTGGGCTGGCCGTTCTTCCGGTCGGGGTCGGTGAAGAAGATGCCAATGACGACAAGAGTAATGGCACCGATGGCAGGTTAATCAGGAAACACCAGCGCCAGGTGACCTTGTCGGTGAAGACACCACCCAGGAGGGGACCAGCAACGGAAGCAATACCGTACATGGAGCCGATCATGCCCGAGTACATGGGACGCTTGTCGAGGGTGACGGAGTAGGCGAGAATGATGAGGGCACCAGAGAAAATACCCGAGGAACCGAGACCGGCGACGGCACGACCGATGATCAGGGTAACGGAGTTCTGGGCGACACCGCAGATGAGGGAGCCGACCTCGAAGACGAAAATGGCGCCGAGGAAAATCCACTTGATACTGAAGTAGGTGTAGAACTTGCCGAAGAGGAGCTGGAGGGCGGCGGTGGTCAGGAGGTAGGCTAAAAGGCGTGTTAGTGAAGGAACCAAGGGTGAGACATGGCGATCGGATCGTCACGATGCAAGCAGACTGCGATGCGAGGGCAGCGAGGACAGGAAAAAAGAAAAACTTACCAGAACCGTACCAGCCGACATCGTTGAGCGAGTGGAACTGGTCCGTAATCTTGGGAATGGCAGTGGCGATAATGGAGTTGTCGAGGGCCATGAGGAACACAGCCAGACACAGAGCGAGCATAATCAGAGCAAGACGGGCGCCCGTGGGGTACTCGGAGCCGTCTTCGCGGGTGGCCGTCCTGGCGACAGCGAGGCTGCCCTCGGCGTGGGACTTGGAGGTCTCGACCTTGCCGAGCTCATGGCCGTCAGCAGCTGCGCGGATGGCCTCGACATTGACGTTCTCGACCTCTTCGTCCTCGACCTCCTCGTCGTCCTCGCCGCTGCCAGTTCCACTAGTGGTCGGCAGCTTCTCGTCGCGGAGCTCCTTGTCGACGGAGGTGCGGCTGGGCGCAAGGGTGGGTGAGGGTGCGCGGGAGTTGGATGCAGAACCGGTGCCAGTGACTGTGGCGGCCGGCACGGCCTTGAGTGTGTCGGACATTGTGAGGTTGTGTGAAGCAATCGAGATTAGGTGTAGGTGGCGAAAGTGATGGTGTGTGGTGAGAATTGAGTAAAACGCTGTTGCCAACGTTTGTCGTGAATGGCGTGCCCGAAAACAAAGAAAAGGGAAAGAGCGACGCAAATAATTAAGGGTTGTTGTTGCTGTTATTATTAAAAAGGAAGGTAAGATGAGAATGAAGAAACAAAAACAGAAGGAACGAAGGAGAACAGGAAAGGTAAACCCGGATTGGGATGTGGGTGAAGGCCGTGGTATTAAATAAAAGACGCCATTGTAAGAAGGAAAAAGAAAAATAAGATAGGGGGAGTTCAAAACGGGCCCCCAAAAGAAAGAGAGAAAAAGACGGACAAGAAAAAAAACACAAGCTCCGTTACGATCGTTTGGTTGTTTCCCATTTTCTTGGTTGGGTTGCTCCGTCCCGCGCGTCTGGCCCGTTCTGTCTAGGAAGGAGCAATGAGCGCGCGCAACAAGGGAAGGAAGTCGCTGCCCGCGGGCGCTTTCCCCAACTGTCGTCGGACTCTGGCTCCTTCCCCTGCTCTACGGAGTACTGCCCGCAAAGTACAAGGGCAAATGTGGAACCGTTTTTGTTTGGGTCCCTCGTTTAGCAGTCTTTTTTTCCTTCTGGACGATTATCTTAGCGCTGTCATTTAGACTCATAATTACGGAGACAGGCCTCGCCGGGCCCGCGCCACGCTCTGTGAACCTGAAAAAACGGGCCTATTACCCACACTCCACTTTCTTTTTTGCCCTTTTTGTCTTTTTTTCTTTTTTTTTTTTTTTCTTTCTTGTCAGTTTTCACAGTATTTTTCTCCAGGCGGCCAGGCCCTTGAATCCCACTGAATCACAAATACTTCAAAGGACTGCACGCAGTGGGACCTGAACCAGAGAAAAAATAAGATTTCTAGGGACCGCCAAGCGAGTGGACACGCAGTCAATGAACAAAGACCTAAGAAAGGTACGCCGAAAATTGGATATTGGGCGCCCAAATGGAGACATAAGAAACCGCCTCATGAAAGTGAAAGCACACAACCAAGCAAAACAGCCAAGAGAAGCGTGGGAAAAGATTCCCAAAAAGGCAAAATGGAGATAAGAACAGCTCCGTGTCTAGTGTGTGAGGTCTACAAAGTCCTTTCTACGGGAGACGGTGAAGTTGTCTCGGAGTCAAAAACAAACAAAACAAAGAAGATCAAAGCCGACATCTCCTGTCTGTGCCCTGGAAATAGGGGAGTGGGAATGGGCAATCGGGGACTTGTAGGAGTCCGTGGCGACAAAAATAAAAGATGACAGGGCAAAGGGGGGGCGGCAGGCAGCTGTTTTTTGTATCTTCCTTAGTGTCACATTGAAAGGATGGATGTTGCGTGGGCGTTTGAATTGGACAATATTACGAGGCCAGGCTGCGCGTTGTTCTGAGACTTGACACCAAACGGAGGGTGGTGGACAGGAACAAAGGGAACAGAAAAGAAGAAGAAAAAAAGTACCAAAAAAGTCGCCGAGCGGACAAAACACGTCAGCGATAGAACCAACAGACAAACTATGAAAACAAACGATGCCCTCCGTTTTGACAAAACTATTGCTATTTGCATTTTAAAGTTCTAGGGTCTGCAGCATGCACTAAGAAAAAAAAGGCGGCCGTCACAGGGTACGGGTTGCTGAGAGAGGGAACTTTGCGTGTGACGAGGAACGGATGAACATTCCTGTCCGTCAATCGTAGACGACAAACAGCTCGTTTGCGGGGAGACTCGCAAAAAGTGCATAGTAAGCACGGGTAAAGAAAGGCGAGTGCGATCGACGGGCTGATAGCGTGTGAAGGATTGATGGCCGAACGGAAAGAGTGAGAGAGAAGGGACGAGTGTTGTCGTCGACCACGGGAAGAGACGAAAAAAGCACGAGAAAAGAACGAGAAACTGAGGACCGGCAAGGAACGTTTCTCGTTCTCTTCTGGTTCTCTGTGCTCCAGACCAGTCCAAACGGGGCAAACGGGTGTAAAACGTTAAATCCAGTAGCCCAGAACGTTCAGGAAGCACGCACTATGCATGGATAGCGAAAGAGTCATTGCTGTGGAGCCCACAGCCTCAGTTGGACCGTTCATCACTATGTCTCATAATATCATGAGTAGTCATCCTGCTGAGCCGCTGTCAGGGTTGTAACACAGTGAAGAGAATTCACTTCTGTTCCGTGATTAACCTTTCCCATCTGTAAAAGAAAACAAACCGTTTCCTCCCGTATTACCACGGCCATGCCGTCGTAGCTTTCCGGCTTGTTTCACTGCTTTACGAGAAGCCAGTGTCGTCATGGTTGTCACAGTTGCAGCCGTAGCTCTTTCGAATTTCTTGTCCCTGCATGACATGAATTCTGGATGTCTCTTCCGGGCAATGTCCGGAGCGGTGTCCGGACATCTGAGGTCCCGGATGCCGTTTATTTGCGCGAAAAAAAAAATACTGAAACCCTCCGCGGAAGGTACTTTCATACAAGAATAGTTTCCAAATATTGCTTCTGTTAGTCACGCATAGTGCTTTCACTTTCTGTCGTCGTCTTTACCGTCCATGGAGAGTTGTCCAAGATGCCGAAATCCAGGCACGAATATTGCGCCGTCAGCTCTCTACCCCAGGACCGGCTGTGGGGAACATACGCCGTCTTACTCACTCTTGTCAATGTCAACGGCATTTAAAGCGGACAATTCCCTATGTTTTTTTTTTCACTGCCAAGAGGATCCCTTTCCAAAAGTGAGACGGCGCGTTTTCGACGGTTGTAAGATACGTGTATTCTTGCCTTAACAAAGCCGTAATAAATCGGTGCTTTTTTACCGGGTCGACAGACAGCCGTTCAAACTTTTTTCTGCTCGCTTGCAGCTGCAGACGGCAGGTCGCAGGTTTTCTGTACTTTGGTAGTGCGCAATATAATATGTCGTAGGCCTGCGACAGTTTCCAGTCTCTTTTTGCCGCAGCCAGCCGTCAGCAATCCCGGGCTACTTTTGCCGGTTGCTGCAGCCCTTTTCCCTTCTTCGCTGGGTTACAGGTTTCTGGTTGTCGGTTCACCAGCATAACGGCATGAAGAAACAAACGGCATGCGAGCAATACTCTAGTATTGTGTGGTGAACGATAATAACACGCTCTGCTATTACCGTATTCTCGTCACGCAGCATGCACACAATACTTTCCGTCCGTTTTTACGCGACGTGCCTGCCCTTCGGTTCACCGGTTGGGATGCCTACCTCCTTGTCTCCTTGCCTTGCCTGGCCTTATTTTCCTAGCGCCCAGCAACTTAGATCGGTCTGATGAGGCCCGTTCTCCGTCTTGGAACATGTCAGCAAAGACCAACGGCCACACTTCCCCAAATGACCTGGAAGCACTCCTATTTGCAGTGTTGCACGCGAGAACCGACACCCCTGTCGGCCAGCCCGTTCATGTCAGCACTGCAGCCAAGAGTGCCAAAAAGACGGCCAAGGTCCGACGAGATTAGGTAAAGACGACAGCTACCTCCCAAACAACAACAAACAACACGGCCCGAGTCTTGTTCGTGTGCAGTTTGTATGCAGTTTGATTGTACGGAGTATGAGGCAGTTATTTTGTCTTTACGACTCGTGATTCTTTCGAAGGTGGGGATTAAAATACTGACTTGCAATGTGACGATGGTTGCTCGTGATAAACTGCTCAAACATTGACGATATTTTTTTGAGCGGCATACATAAGCTCAGCGTACGAAACACGGACAATGAAATACAATATTGTTCAAACTAAGTTGAGCTCGGAAACTTTTCAGGAACACGACATCGTGTTGCCTGTCAAATGATGGCTAAAACAATGTGCTCACTTGCAAAGTCCCCGAACATGCATGTTGACAGGGCACGATGTCCACGATCAACTCCAGACTCTGAAATGGACGAAAGGCCACTCACTCCCATCACAACACCGCCCCATGAGACGCCCGATGCAGTTCAAGATCCGAGCCGGCCAATCGGTGCCTTTTTGAACTCGTCGTCATTCCCTCCCTTTTCCTTCAGCCCTTGACGCCTCATTCTCGTTTCCATGAATACTTTGAACCTCGTCCGTTTCGCAACCCCCCATCACATCACAGCCTTTCGTCCCTTTTTCGTCTTTTTTCTCCCCTTCCCCGTCTCTCGCTTCGCTTCTTTCCCCTACGTTGACTGGCCGTTTTCCCTTTTTGGCCAGCGCGCGCGGCTGCCATGCGCGCTAGCCTGCCGGAGGCCACCCACCATCCCACTATCGTCCCTTGCTGGCATCAGCAAGGGGAAACGAGAAAGGGTCCCAGCGTGAGGCGGGGACCGGGACCCAGACGAGCAAGACGAGCCAGACCCCCAAAACGGACCCAGAACCCCACTGAAACAATCTCTTTTTTTTTCCTTTTCACTTCATCTGGGTGGTCTATTTTTTTCTTTTCCCTCCTTTTTCGACTTGGCCCAATAAACTTTTCGCCTTCCACCGAAGCGGCGGTCGAAACCAAGTCTAGCCTATCTCTTGCCTGTCCGGCTACCGCCCACCACACATGCACGCACATGCGCACCACGTTTCTTGTCTCTCACTGTACGACGTAAAAAAAGAAAATGCTTGTCTCGCGCAGGCCTTGGCCGTCCAAGCTTCTGAGGTCCTACCCGCAAAAAAATGCTTTGCTAATCTTGTTGCCTTCTTTTAGAGGGTCCCCTACACATAATGTTGCCCCTATTTTATGTCCTCTGTCCCAGCAGAGCGACAACACGAATACGATTTGCTGGGCAGAGGGCATCGCAGTCCAATTGTCGTCGACGCGTATTCGTACGCGGGAGTTGGGCTGGTAGCTCGCAGCGGCTCGTCTCGTTTAGATAATCTCCAAGCTTTTTTTTCCACTGCTTGGTATCTTGTCTCGAACGCGGATCTGCGTTTAGATCAGTTTTGCACGTACTGTGTACGAATACGATAAGGCTTCGACGACAAATTGAGCCTCATTGATAGCAGTTTGACAGCCCGTACTCGTACGAAGCAGAAACTAGAAACCGGATCCGACTACGATACACGACAATTAAACGACTTTTCCAAACAATGCTTGCGTAACCACGTTTGGACACATTGGACATTGGGCCAATTGGCCAGCATTTCTGTGTCATGCAATCATTCGACATTATTGCACTCGTACATTTCTCGCTGCCTTTTCGTATTCATCTGGAGACTGTTCGGTTGCTCTCTTTGCTGTTGCCATCAGAAAAAAGAACGACGAACCAGTATTCGGGGCCACGGGCTCGTAGGCGGCCCGATCGAAGGCGGGGAGCCAAAACGAATCAAAAGAAAAAGGAGGAAGGGGGAAGGAAAAACAGAACGCGTGGGAGAGAAAGACGAAAGAAAAGACGGTGACGAAACGGGATACAATTCACAATACCAAAGGGGACGGGAAGAACAATACAACAAAACGGACAGGAGGCCTGTGCTCTTGCCTGCCTTTTCGGAAGAGAGCCAAGGCATGCCGCTGTTGGTTCCCTTGTTCTCTTTTGGACTGCTTGGTTTCTGCGCTAGGCGCGAATGCCAACGGCGACTTCCCCTTTTGGAAAGCACCCATCACCCACCCTGGAGATAAGCCATCGGGCAGCTGATTTATTTCCTCCCCCCATCTCTCCTGTTATCCACTCAGACAGGGGAAAACAGAATGAGAAAGAATTACTCCGTAAGGGACGGGCTTTCGGGCCGGGGCTAAACCTTACAAAACATACGGAGTAGATGACTTTCTATTGGAATGGGATACGAGACGACAGAATTAGGAAAGTCGCCGGAGAAAGACATTCGCGTCAAGTTAGGGCATCAAGAAGTTTCAAAAGACTTCACTTTGAGGACACTGTCTGTCCATCAACTAATGCACGGCCCAAGTGAATGAACAGACTCGAAGATAGACACGATGTGATAAACCGAAAAAAACACCAAGGATTAGAAGCATTTGAGCACAATGGCACGAGATTGGATGAGTATTTGCGAAGGATTTGGGATTTGGGATTTGGGATTGCGATGGAGCCCAATCTGTGTGTTAACTGCCTCTTTTCTCTCCGTTTTCTTAATGTTTTTCCTCGTTGGCATCCGTTTCCAATCTCACGTCAGATTCGTTTACACTCCTTCTCCTCCCTCCCACCCACGTTGCACTCGACCGTGAGAATTAGCGGAGACGCGAGCCGAGTATGGGGAAAGAGGTCAATGGTGAAAACAGGGGACGAGAATACCCTGCTCGCCGCGTAGGTATCGATAGCATACGTCGTACATTGCCCGGCAAAAATTACGGTTTACAGTTCTCACTGCGTCGGGCGTCTCACTCCCTTTCCTTTTTCTCGCACCACAGTCACGCCAGGCCGGCGTCGCGGGGTCGCGGAGTCTTGCATGTCTTTCGGGAGACCGCTGTTGTAGATGCACAAAAACAGGCGCCTCGGAGTTTATCGGCGGCGCACTGCCCGCGGCGTTTGCGGCCGCTCGCAACCTGCACTTGCAACTTGCTACCTCCGCAGTGATACCAATGAACATAAAATGATCGGACGAGCCTCAAACGACAGCACTGGATCCGTTACTAGAGATGTCATCTGGGGAGTTTTTATCTGACTGGCAACGAGTGTTTGGTTCAAGATGAGTAAGAATGTGCTTTGGTAAGTTACAGAATGAATCTCGTGAGTTTACCAAACCTTCTCACATCGCCCCTTTATTTCATAACAGAACGAACAATACCAGCCTCATCACTAATAATACCTTATTTTTATATTATAAGAAGGTAGGATAGGTTCATGTTCAGACAAACTTTCGTAGCTCTTCTTTGCATTTTAATTTTTTAGTCCTTCTTTTTTTTTAAAAAAAAAAAGTAATGCGAAGAATTTCAAAGCGCATTTAATCAGTTGTAACTTATTTCACGTCAAGTAAATATTGAGCAGAACAACCAAATTAAAATCAAAACAAGAGTTCCATTATCTATCTAAAGGAGTGTGATCCATCCAGTGTAAAGTATCATAATCGTTATCATATCTAAAAGTAGAGGCAGCCAGTGAGGCCAAGTGGTGGTTGTGTTGTGATTTTTTAATCCATGAGAAATTTGTGTGTACTATCTCATACCCAAATCCACTCAAGTATCGTCCGCCCTAAACACCCCCGATTAACCTTGTGTTGGGAAAGTGTGTTGTGTTTGTTGTTGCTGAAAATAAAACGCCGAAAATGTGATTGCAAAAAGAAGAGAAGAAAGCCAAACAAAAATTAAGTAAACAGGACAGACAAAAAGGAAAGGGGAAAATGTGAAAATATGGGAAAAGAAGGGGTCAATAGAACAAGCCTTTCCTGTCAAAAGCACTGTCCATTGCCAACGAAGAGTAGAAAAGGGGTGATGAGGACTGTCCTCTGTCACAACGAATGAAAAGAAGTGCAAGTGGCACTATGGGGAAGGTAGGCTTGACACTTATGCCTGCTCGCCCTGCTTCAGGACATCAGAGGCCACGGCTACACCGGTGGCCAGCTTGTAGTCCTGCAGCTGCACGCCGCTGCCGAGGCTGGCGCCCTTGCCGACCGAGACGCCGCTGAGGTCGGTGTCCGTGTAGGAGCCGCCGTCAGTGATGCTGGCGTTTTGGATGTATCCCCAGCCAGAAATCGAGACGTTGCTGAGGAGAGCAGCCTGGGCAAAGACAACCGTTGCCGGTGACATTGACGAGCTCGGCGCCCTGGATACCGACGTCGTAGAGGGCAGAGTCGGTCACAGTAACGTTCTGCAGGAGAGCAACCTGGACGTACGAGTCCGTCACAGAGCCGCCGGTGAACCGGACACCGCTGAGGATGGAGCCGCCCTTGACGGTAGCATCGACCAGAACGGAGTCGGTAATGTTGGAGTCGACGACAGTGACGCCGACCAGCAGGCAGTCAGCGACAGCCGTGGCCTGGACGGTCTGGCCGACAATGACGCAGGCAGTCGAGGTGAAGCAGGCGCAGGCCGTCGTGGTTGTGGCAGTGCCGCCGCCCGAGCCGCCACCGGAGCCACCACCGGAGCCACCACCAGAACCACCGCCGCCGCCGCCTGAGCCACCACCGCCGACAGCAGTCGTGGTAGCACCGCCGCCGGAGCCACCACCACCACCGCCGCCACCGGAGCCGCCGCCAACAGCAGTAGTAGTGGCAGTACCGCCACCACCACCACCACCGCCAGAGCCACCGCCGCCGGAGCCACCAGAGCCACCACCGCCAACGGTCGTCGTAGCGGTACCACCACCACCGCCGCCGCCGCCACCACCGTTGCCATTGCCATTGCCGTTACCATTGCCGTTACCATTGCCGTTACCGCCGCCACCAGATCCGCCGCCGCCGACAACAGTGGTCGTGTAAGAGCCACCACCACCGCCACCGCCGCCGCCACCACCACCACCGGAACCACCGCCGCGGACAGTCGTAGTGTAGGTACCACCACCACCACCGCCGCCGCCGCCGTGACCGCCTCCACCGCCGCCAATGACAGTTGTGGTGTATGAGCCACCGCCGCCGCCGCCACCGCCGCCGTGACCACCACCACCACCGTAGGTGATCGTAGTAGTGTAGGTGTGGCCGTTGGACGTGTAGGTCGACGTGATGCAGCTCTCCGTGACGGTGCTGGTCTTGTAGATGGTCGTGTAGGTCTTGCCACCCGACGTGTAGGTCTTGGTGGTGCATTCGTGGCAGGGAATGGTGAGCGTGGTCGTGTGGGTCTCTGTGTAGGTCTTGCCGCCCGATGTGAACGTCGTCGTGTCGCAGCTGACGGTGGTCTCAATGGTCTGCGTGTCCGTGATGGTCGTGACAAACGTGTGGCCACCCGACGTAATGGTCTTGGTGGCGCAGTTGTGGCAGGTGATGGTGATGTCGGTGGTCTTGGTCTTGGTGAAGGTCTCCGTGGTAGAAGAGCCGCCCGAGACAAAAGTTGAAGTGCCCGTGATGGTGGTCACGCTGCTGGAGAGGACGCCGCTGCCAGAGGCAGAGGCAGAGCTGGAGGCAGAGCCGCTGCCCGAGACAGAGGAGCCAGAAGCGGAGGCAGAGCCAGAGCCAGACACCGACGAGGCGGAAGAGGCAGAGGATGCAGAGGAGACAGAAGACTTGGAAGAGGCCGACGAGGCAGAAGAAGCAGAGGAAGCAGAAGAGGCCGAGGACACAGAAGAGACCGACGCCGACGATGCAGAGCTGGAGCCCGAAGCTGAGGCCGAGTTGGAGGCCGAGCTAGAGCCAGAGGCAGACGACGAGCCGGAGCTGGCCGACACAGAAGACGAGCCCGAAGCAGAAGCGGAGCCAGAGATAGAGGCAGAGCTAGAGACGGACGAAGCCGAAGAGGCAGAGGAAGCGGAAGAGCCAGAGACAGATGAGGCAGAGCTGGCAGAGCTGGCAGAGCTGGCCGAAGAAGCAGACGATGCCGACGACACAGACGACACTGAAGCGGAGGAAGAGCCCGAGGCCGAGGCTGAAGCAGAGCCGGACACGGAAGAAGAGCCGGATGCGGAGGCGGAGCCCGACGCGGAGACAGACGAGACAGACGAGGCAGAAGAGGCAGAAGAAGCCGATGAAGCCGACGAGCCAGAGGCCGAAGCCGAGGCCGACACCGACGAGGCGCTGCTCAAGCTAGAGGCCGAGGAGGCAGAAGCAGAAGAAGCAGAAGAAGCGGAAGCGGAGACAGACGACGCCGAAGAGGCGGACGAGCCAACGCTGGAAGAAGAGCTGGCAGGACCGACACCGCCGCTGCCGCTGGCACTGCTAGAGCCCGACACGGAAGCAGAAACAGACGAAGCAGAAGAGGCAGCGACGGAGGAGGCCGAAGCAGACGAGGCCGAAGCAGAAGAAGAGCCAGCAGAAACGGAGCTGGCAGAGCTTGCCGAGCTTGCAGAGGCAGAGGCCGAGCTGGCACTGGAAGCAGCCGACGACGAAGCCGACGAAGCCGACGAGCCAGCACTGGACGCGACACTGGAAGCACTCGATGCCGAGCTAGCAGAGCTGGCAGAGCTAGCAGACGACGATTCCGAAGAGATGACGGAAGAGATGGCGCTCGAAATCGAAGAGGCCACACTCGATGCCGAGCTCGATGCCACCGAGGCAGAGCTGACAGAGCTGGCAGAAGACGCTGCGCTCGAAGAAGCAGAGGCCGAAGCCGAGGAGGCACTGCTGGCCGAGGCAGAGGATGAACTAGCCGGACCGACACTGCCCGCACCGCTGGCGCTGCTACTGGAGGCGGCCGATGAAGAGGCAGCCGAAGATGAAGCAACCGACGCACTGCTGGCGGAGGAAGAGGCAGCGACTGAGGAAGACGAGGCAGCGACAGAAGAGGAAGCAGCGACTGACGAAGAGGCGGCAGAAGAGGAAGCTGCGACCGACGACGAAGAAGCCGCGACGGAAGAAGAAGCTGCGACAGAGGATGAAGAACCGGCGGCAGGTGCAGACGAAGACGAAGAAGCACCGACAACAGCCGAGGACGATGATGCGGCCGAGACACTCGCGACGACAGACGACGACGAAGCAGCCGACACAATAGCACTGACACTGGCACTGGCACTGCTCTTGTCCGAGCAGAACTCACTGGAGACACCGCCACTACCACCACCAACGGGAATGACGCCGCGCTTTTCTTCGTCGACGTGGTCATAGGAACCGACCGGACTGGCAATGGCCAGAGCGGCCGAGCCGATCGCGAGAACGGCAGACCAACGCAATGTTGGCGAGGGGAGGTGTGAAGCGAGGGTGTGGTGTTTTATCTGTAGTAGTAGTAGTAGCGAGTGATGATGAAAACGAGTGTTGATGGGAAGAGGTGACAAACGAAGGTGGAAGCGGAAGAGATAATCTCTATCCGGTCACTTCAGAAGGGGGAAAGAGTAAAGAGGGGAAGGGTAGGGGAAAGGTGAACGAATGATGGCGAGACTGGAGAGGAAAAGGAGAAGACAAAAAAATCAGATGCAAGAAGATGCAGATCAGGGAACTCTTATATTTTAAGAGGCATCATGAAAGACAACGGGAACTGGGGTGTACGGCTACGGTAAGGCCATGGGACGAGAGTGAGAGGCTGCATCTAAAAAAAGATGGAAGGGCCAAGGTACAATGTACGGGGAGAGGGTGAACATGGAGGGTAAGTGAGTGAAGTGGTGGTTGTGGAGGCTGGAAAAGGATGTGGGTGTGCCATTGTGCAGAGTATTGGGTCGGGAAAAGCGTGGAGGGCTGGTCGACCGGGCTGGATGCTGCCGTGTTCGATGAAAGAAGAAAGTACGGAGTAGGAAAACAACAAATAAAATAAAGACTTGCAAAAGAAAAAAGAACAGAAACGAAGAGGCAGGACCATGCACGACAACCTGTTTGTTCTTCTCTCTCCACTTACACGCAAAGTCCACACGCTAAGACTAACAAACGTCGTAAAGTCCCACTCTTTTCTTTTCTTTTTTATTTCTTCTTTTACCTCTGCACGGAAACTCAGCTTATTGCTTGCCTCGTTTATTTTCATAGTCCCTAGTAGCTTCGGTGAGTCTAATCCTGGGGGAAGGCGTGTACTTACTTCGTACTTCATACGGCGTCTGATATTGCCCTCTTTTCTTGCGTAAACTCGATCCTGCCTTTCGTTTTGATTTTGATTTTTGTTTACTCCCGAGATACGGGATTTGTTCCACTTCCTACAGGAGATTCTCTTGAGAAGAGGGGGAGAAGGCTGTCCAAATCAAGATGTTGGATGAGCACGGAAAGACTGTACAGTAGAGTATCTATGAGGAGAAAGAGGAGAAGAAACAAAAGTTTGTCTATCGGCCAAGACGGTTGGCTGGGGATGGCGATGTATCGACGCCTCCAAAGAACGGCTGTTTGTATTGTGGTGGCTTTTTCTGGCAGTGGACCTTGCAGACGGCCATGGCCGTGAGGATGTTAGGAGGGGCGCCCCGTCCGAGCAAAAGCCGGCCAAGAATCAAAGATACACAGCAGCCATGGCCGTTGATGGTGGCTGAAGGCGTTCAATGACTCTCGTATCGAAGAGGCGCTGGCCCCGGACGAGAGGGGAAGTTCAAACAAAAAGAAAAGAGGGCTGCAAACTGCGAACGAGGGCATCGGAGGGGCAAACAGATGAGCATGAGAAGGTCATCGCGATGGCTGGGCTGAGAAAGGCCCGACCTCGAAAAAGGGCACAAAAATACCAAAAATACTGGAAACTTTGAAAAAGTGACTAGCAGTGACGTCCCTGTGAATGGTCGCCCCGGCCACTGGGCCACTCTGCCAAGAGAGTGGATGTGCGTGAGTGTGTGGATGCGAGGGGTGATGGTGGGGTTGAGGTACAAAGTAAACATACGCAACAGAACAACAGCTCCTGTCGTTTGCTCACGGCTATAGCCTGGAAGTGGCGGTATTGACATGAAATGCTGTGTAAAAATTAAACCATGTTGCTGAGCTTGGTGAATAACCATAGTTGTAATTGCAGAAGACGAAGGCACGAGAGACCAGGCCATGGGTGGCCAGGCCAGCAGACCAGGAGAACAGACGAAACAGAACGAAACTACAGCTCTTGTCTGGCCTCGACAACACAGCATCTGGCCTCCAGCCGTTGGCCGTCATATTGTTCTCCGAAGACCTGGCTATTTTGACCTTCAGCGGTGTCCATCAATGACCATCACTGGCCAGTCAGTCAGTGATAGCCATCATCGTTTAAAACTGCCCACGACCTGGACGATCAGTTGGGCCAGACTTTCTGTACGAGAGTGAGTGAGAAGAAGAAAAAAAACACCTCCCCTATCCTTGTCCTGTTTCATCATTGACCAGGTTGCTCGGCTGTGGCCGTGGATGGGG
Source organism: Sporothrix variecibatus (assembly GCA_016097105.2). Taxonomy (NCBI): domain Eukaryota; kingdom Fungi; phylum Ascomycota; class Sordariomycetes; order Ophiostomatales; family Ophiostomataceae; genus Sporothrix; species Sporothrix variecibatus. The sequence goes on along the minus strand of JADMNI010000007.1, from coordinate 1,318,668 downwards.
CCGGAGGCGAGGCTGGTCAAGGTAGCTCTTCTATCAGCTACCACCCAGAAGCTACAGCTACCAGCTACCAGCTACCAGGTCGTGGGTTGCAGATCAAAAGAAAGTCAGAACGTCAGTGTGGGCCTGGAACCATCGGCCACATCCTTCTTTGCCTTTTCCACGGCCGCCGTCCCCGTACTGTCCACGTCGAACATCGAACGTCGAAAAAAAGTGCACAAGAGTGGAGCCAACCTCGTATCAATCGGGGCCACACCAGCACACCTTCAAAGATATCCACATTGAGAGACTGACAACAGTGAATGGCTCACGGATGGCGTCTTTTTGGTGCATCCTACAGAATAGTAACCGCAAAGCTTCCCTGTTTCCGCGGACGTCTAGAGCTGGAGCTAGAGACAGAAAGGAGTGACAACAGGACGAGGTTGGAGTTGAGGTCAACCGGGCTGAGTGGGCTGTGCAAAAAGGTCCATGGTCCGACACTCCTTCCGATGGGGAGTGTGGGCCGCCGACACACCTCTCACAGCTTTACATACTCTTCTTCTTGACCAACCATTGTCGAGGGGCTGACGAGTGCCGAAACGGAGAATCGACTGGCGGTGGTAGTGAACGGATTTATTGTGGTGGTCGTTCTGGCCGTGGTGGCCGCGAAGCGTGTAAGGCTACTTAGGCTAGTGAACGACAATCGACAATCGATATGACCGTATTGATCTTCATACAAATGACACACGCATGGTCTTTTTTATTACTTTTGTGTCTGTCTACTTTCTTGTTGAAGCTGTCGAAAGTCTCATCTGATCCCTTCCTCAATGGTTAATATACGTAGATTGGAAGACTGGAAGCAACAATGTCGACTCGGTGTAAGTCATCCGGAGTACAGCCTCCGTCTTAACTTTGTACGCATCAATAGATGGTGGGAGTAAAACATATGTCAACCACTACGTTGAGAGCCGTTGAAAAATTCGAGGAATACGATGTACGCCTTGTACAGAAAGCCATTGCCCACGAAGATCGTGGGTTTCTATGTAGAAAGTATTGGAAATCCTACAGTTGTCTTCTTCCTCTCAAAGCCCTCAAAAAAAGCCATAAGCTGAGCTTGCATGCAGAATATTGGCTTGTGCTGTCCAGAATGGGGATTTGAGAGGTGTTGCATCCGTTCTCTGGAGGAGTCTTGTTTCTTTCTTCTTTTTTCTTCCAATCAAATGCGAGCCGTGACGACGGCGTGCAGAAAACAGGACGGGCTGAGCAGCCGACCGCCGACGAGTCGACCATTCGATCCGTCGACACGATGTGAGAGAAAGAACAGAGACGAAAAAGAGTGCAACGTTGGGCGTACAATGCCGACCGTTCAGCCCGTTTTGTACCTTTTCCATCTCGTCATCTTTCATCCACTGTGAGCTGCAGAAGCCCGCAGGACTGCCACTCTTTTTTGGCGGTCTTCCTATTACGAGGAGAGCTACTGCAGCTGTAGCCTCTTCTTTTTTGGTCCTTTTGTACTCTTGGTGTGTGTTTCTGCAGCTACCGAGTGGGGTGGTGGGATTGAGTGGCCGGAACGTCAGGAACAGTCCTCTTAATCCTCTCAGCCTGCAGCTGCCCAGCCTGCAGGCAGACCATCCCCACTGCTGATTCGCTGAGATTGCACTCTCTTTTGTGTGCTTTTGTGCGTTGGGCCTGCATCGATACGAGAAATTGGGAAGCACCTCCCAAAAAAACAGAAGATCAAAAGGAACGACAACTGGATATGCGCGCTTCGGCCCACTGAGGCGTTTTGGGAGCCTTCTCAATGGTTGGACAAGAACCAAAGAAGAAAAGAACAACAGAAAAAAGAGGTTACAATTGGCGAGTGGTCGCTCATTGGACAATCGTAGTGACAAGATGTGACATTTCGACAAAACGAGAGAAGAGAGCGAGAAAAGAGGCCTCAAATGTATGTATAATACATACTGGCAACAGTTGGCGAAAAGCAATAAAAAGAACGCCACCAACCAACAACAACAACAACAACAAAAGCACGGGATGGCTTGAACCCGGATGAGTTCAGATTGTGTTAATTGGAAAAGCAAGAGGCAATTTTGAGCGACAACAGGTTCCTCGTAAATATCGACGCAAGGGGAATCAATGGCAGAGTACTGAAAAGCCAAGGAGGCAAAACAGGCGATCGATATCGATACTGACGCCTAAAAACGAAGTTGAGGGGAAAAAAGAAAGCAAACAGCGTCAATAGTGCTCAGCAGCCATGTTTTTGCCTTCACCTGTCTTCTCGCACGGCTCCGCTCTTTCTCGGCGAGAAACAGGGTGACTTTGACTTTTTTTTTTCTTTTCAGCTGGGCGTTCTCCTATGACAGCACGCCTCTTTCACGCTGTTCGCCTACGATTTAGGTTTGTGCGTTAAGAGACATGCATAAAAACCCACGATCTCCACTATGTTTGTAGCGCACCAGAGCTCACCACAAAGCTGCCTCTCCACAACACCAGGTCATGATGGCGACACTTTACGCTGAGACGGCTGGAAAAAACGCCAAGATGCACAAAGAGACAAAAAAGCAGGGCGAAGGATGAACCAAGAGGATGGGGCCAGGATCGAGATGGAAGACGGCCTCTCGTGGTGAAAAAGACTCTGCATTAGACAGCGCCCCAACCACCTGCAGGCCGCTGGAGAAACTGCCCACAACTTCACAAATACGAAGTATTCTGGGGACATACACTGCGAAAAAGACAGGCAGCTAAACACGATCCACAGTGTCTGCATCCACGATGAAGAAGAAGAAGGTTGGGTTGAGGAAGAAGGGTGGAGGAACAATCGACAAGGATCTCTAACAAAACGTCCAACAAACATTGCATCCGCACGATGACTACATCGACAAATCGACACCAAAAAGCCCGGCATCGACTCCCGGAGAGATGGCGTTCTTTTTTATTTCTTCCGTCTTCCTCTAAACTCGTATTCCTCATCTTTTTTGAGACATCTTCCAAGAGGACGAAGGATTGGCGTTGAGTTGTTTAAAGTCTTCAGCCATCAAAGCTTTTGCAGGATCGACGACGTAGTTTTGTAAGACTCAACTCCTTCTCTATGACTCCCATTCAAAGTGCATCTTCACTTCCGACATTGGTGCCTGTCAGATTAACACATCTTTTGGTCAAGTACTTGCACACCGACCAGTGAGCTGATGTTCTGAGTGCCTTCTTGGGTGCCTCCGCCGTGCGGTCCTGCAGGTCCAGCCAGAAAAGGCAACAACAGTCCTGTAGTCCTGCTCAGCTGAATGTGCAAAAGGAAAAAAAAAGTCTTGGCCCTAACCGGCTTGCTGCGGTGGCGGTCCGCTCTCACAGAACGGCCCAGGCCTCGTAGTCCGTTTCCGCCGCCTCTTGTTGCCTTACTTTCTGCTCTACCTCATCTCGGTTATTTGCCTTCTTCACTGCAGGGAGGTCGAAAAGAAGAAACAACTTCTAAGATATTGATATTGCCTGATGCTGTTGGCAGTGGTACTTTTGATTATTTTGTGACGTCACGTTTCCTGGGATGAAATGAGCGTTTGAGCCTCCTCCGGAGAATAAATGAAATAAATGAATCAACACAGAAAATGCCTTTCTGTGCTCCTAGAGTTTCCCCATACATTACACAAAAAAGGTACGCCTTACACGCACATATACGGCACAGCAGAGACTGTCTTGAATTTCGGTAGGGCTTTCACAGTCTCGGCCAGGCCCCTGCCTCTTTTGTGCATATCATACCGTGTACAAAGACGCTTTACCCTTTTGCCCCGTGACAGTCCAGTCCAATACGCCACATAAACAAGCGACCACGATAGTTTGTGTTTTTCCTTGCATATTGCTCATCACACATCCCCCCACGTAGCAGAGTCGCTCACTGAGAAATATGCCCCTTTATGATAGTTATGAATGACGATCAACATGCCCAAAAGGTAAAGCTGAAGTTCACTTGCTGTTGTCAAGAGTGTGTTCTCATGTACAAAAGCAGTAATCCAGGCACAACCGCCAAGATAAAGTCGACAATAAGTCGAAGCGATGTGATGAAAAGAAGGATGGCAGGCATACAAACGCCACATGGGTTGGGCTTCACCTTTTGTTGTCTTCTTGTCCGTACGCCGTACTCACCGCTCCCTTTTGACGCCTCGTTTGGGCAAGCCACCGGCATCAACGCCTCTTGAAGCCCACGGCGCCCGCGGGCAAAATCCACGACAAGACATCACAAAAGACGCCACAGTGTTCATGATATACCCCAGACGGGGTTGGGAGTGCTGTACGTCCAGATACTCCTCGTCAGCCAGCCTCTTTTTGATAGTGCCCGTCCTCTCCGTATCGTCGGATTGAAGGCTTGTGATTTTTATTAACCGATAAGAAAGAGCGGGATGTCCGTCGAGAGAGAGGTTAAACGCCAATAGACTCGATTCCTACAGCACAGACAATCCAAGAAGAGGCATAAAAGATCGAGCCTACGCCGCTACGGTGGACTAGGAAAGAGGGATCCGACGGAGCCGAAGATGTCGTCACAGAGTGCGGACTAGAACGAGCAAAATATGGAATCACCAGAAGATTCAGCGATTCATGGGTCCATGACGAACCTAGGAAGGCATAGTGCGAACGTCGTTTTGTTTACTTTGTGGGCGTTTCTTAACTTTGCCAATTAAGGTTATTTTGTGATGTGCCGGAAGTGGAAGAATAAGCCCCTGATTTACTTATGTCACAGCACGGAGCAAAAGTGTTTACGAGAGAAAAAAGTATAGAGATGAATTGTTTGTGGGTGTGTTTTTGTGTAAACCGAAAACTCCAAAATATCATACCACCATCCATTTTTGTGTCCCGCCCATCGTACAACAAGAAGAAAAAAAAACCCAAATTAACAATAAGAAGAGGACCATGCATTATGCCATTACATATAACAGAAAGGTAAAAGAGACGCAAAAACAGATCAAAAACAGGGACAAGAGTACCACAATGCAGAGTACACCAAATTACCCAAATATGTATGCCAAGTGTGAACTTCCATCGTTCTACTACCGCCTACCGCCCACCGCCTAACGTTTCCTCGTATCCTTGCCGCGCTTTCTTCTTGCTCTTCTTGCGGTCCTTGGGCAGCTCCAGCGCGGTGCCCTCAAGCATGATGCTCATCCAGCCGAGCATGTAGTCGTCGACGGTGTGCATGACGCCGCCGTCTGCGTTCTGTTCGACAAGAGGTGCTTGTACTTCTGTGCCCAAGATTGGGTCGAACAGGCCCAAAGCCGACCGAGCTGGGTCGAGCGGTGTGCCCTGGCGGACACTGGAGACGCCGAGGTAGGAACGGGTGTACCAGCCGACGTGGTTGCTGTTGTTCCTGCAGCTGTGGCAGCACCAGCAGCACCTGCTGGCTTCTCCGAGAAATCAGCGTCGTCCTGCAAGATTTCCTTTTCGGCCAACCGTGCGGCCGCCACATCCTCAGTGTCTTCAGCCTGCTCGAGTACTCTTGCCGGCCGTCCGCGGATCGAGGGCAGCACCACCAGGCACGACATCATTGTTGACACCACCCAAGACGCGGTCCATGGCCGCATTGGCGGCGACATTGCTCTCGTGGAACCGGCCAATGATACCGTCCGTTGTGTCGTTCTGGGCCACAAGTGTGCGCCATCTCCAAAGCGTGGTCGACCACATCGCCGCCATGTCCTTGACGGACATTTTGTTAAAGTAGTCGGTAGTGAACTCGCCCTCTTGGATGACGACGTCGTCGAGCATTTGCTTTTGTGAGGCTTTCCGCAAAATGTTGGCTTCGATGGTGTGTTCGCTGATCAACCGGTAAATGTGCACGTCGCGCGTCTGGCCGATACGATGGCAAACGGTCCTGGCACTGCTTGTCCATGGCCGGGTTCCAGTCCTGGTCATAGAAAATAACGGTGTCGGCACCCGTCAGGTTGATGCCGAGACCACCGGAACGGGTCGACAGGATGAAACACAGGATGCGGTTGTCATGATTAAACCGGTCCGTCAAGATCTGGCGCTGTTCGATGCGTGTGGCACCGTCCAATCGCAAATACTTGTGCCCGTGGATGTTGAGGAACTTGCTCGAGAATGTCGAGGACCTTGGTCATTTGCGTAAAGATGAGCGCGCGGTGACCGCCGGCCTGTAGCTTCCTCAGCAAACGGTCGAGTGCCTGGAGTTTGCCGCAGTCATATTGAGCAGCCGCTTGTCGGGGAACTGGATGGTGAGGCGCATACGAGCCTCGTGCCAGGGGTCGCGCGGTGCTTGGCGCTCCATGAAAGGCAGACGCTTGATGGGTGCCGACAAGACTAGATCCTTTTCGGTAAAGGCAGCGACACCGCGGCTGCCGAGAATGACCGAGTTCATATCGCAGGTGACGACGGCCGGGGTGACGCAGGCAACTTGGTGATGAGCATCTCCATGGCGGATGACCGGCGTTCGAGCGGCTGGACGGCGTTGTGAAGCAAGAACGAGTCGTTTTCGAACCAAGCCATGATCTGTGCGGGAACGCGGGGCCGGGGCTTGAAGGGCCGACTTTGCACGTCGAGCGTCAGCATGTCGAGTAAGAGACTGGCGCGTAGACGGGCCGCTGCTGGCGCCGGAGGGCGTTGACGTAGGCACCATGTTGGAGCTCTTCGTAGCGACGCCAGCGGACGGCGTTCTCGAGGTAGGCGAGGTTGGACTGGACCGTGGAGGCGTCGAGTTCTGGGTACGGCTGTGGCAGACGGGCACGCTGGACCTCTTTAAGGTCAGACAGCACACGGTTGGCGGCGAGCTGGTTGATGCGAGAATGCGACACCGGCTGACAGGCTGGTCTCGTGGAGTGTGGGCACGAGATTAAGAAAGTTGAGGCTGACTTTTTCGAGTAGAGTCTGGGCAGTATCGCGGAGGCGGCACAAAAGGCGCGACGGGACAATTTTGTTCGGTGGCTGTCTCGTAGTTGGCAGGGATCGAGCGTGGCATGCGGAAAGAGGTCATGATGGGGCGGTCGACAAAGAGGTCGGGGTGGTTGCAGACTTTACGCAGCTGCATGAGAACAGTTGATAATCGAAAGATAGTTTGCCAGACGACAGGGTAGCACGGGTGTCGCTGCGGGCCAGGAAGCCATCGTAGAGCTCGCGCTGCCGTTTCGAAAGACGGCACAGCTCGACGTGCTCGTACTTGGCCGGCATCTGCTTCTCAACGTCGGCTTTTGAGACGACGCAGGAGGTACGGACGGAGCACCTTGTGCAGCTTGGAGATAATGGCGCGGGCTTCCTCGTCCATTTCCTCGCGACCGCTCTCGAGAATCTGGGACTCGGGCTTGTGTGGAACCAGTCGTGGAACTCGGACAAGTCGGCGAAGCCACCCATACCGTTCTCGGGCGGCATCAAGAAAAATAGCAGCGACCACAGTTCGGTCAGGTTTGTTCTGGAGCGGCGTGCCCGTCAAGAGCAGACGGGCCTGTGTGTTGAAGCCGAGCAGTGATTGCCAGCGCTGCGACTTGAAGTTCTTGATGTTGTGCGCCTCGTCGAGAATCATGTAATGCCAGCGGCGGCGCTTGAAGACCTGCTGGTCCTGAACAACGATCTGGTACGACGTGATGCAGACGTTCCAGATATCGTTGTTGTTCCAGCCGATACGCTTGCGCTTGCGCTCCTCCTGTGAGCCGTAGTAGGTCAGGATCTTGAAGGCCGGACACCACTTCTTGAACTCCATCTCCCAGTTGAGGATGACACTGGTGGGCACAATAAACTAAATGCGGGCCCCAGACTTCGTGGTGGCAGGCCAAGTGGGCGAGCAGGGCAATGGTCTGGATGGTCTTGCCCGAGACCCATTTCGTCGGCGAGGATGCCGTTGGTGCCGGTTGGCGTAGAGGCCGCCAGCCAGTCGAGGCCGTAAGTGCTGGTACTCGCGCAGATTGCCACGCAGGAGGAAGGGAATCTCGGTCTTGGGCGTGGCGCCGGCCGTCGTGGGAGCGAGGGATACGCTTCGGCTGACAGACGTCTCTTTAGCATTTATGCCGGCTCTGTCGATATCGATAACGTCGGCGTCATCGTCCTCCTTGTTCGACTTGGCGGTCTCGGCTTCGACTGCAGCATCAACAGCAGCATCGGCATCTGTCGACATGGCGTATCGAGGTCCGAAGGCTTGGTGTCGAGGGTGCGGGGAGATTGACTGCGCTCAATGCTGACCGCGGTGGTAACGGGATCGGTCTCGGGCTGGCGACAGTCTTCTCCTTCATCGATGGCTGGCAAGGTGAGCGGGCTCAAGGCTGGGACGTCGGGCGTAGACTCTATGTTCTTGTCTTCTTGGGCCTCAAGTTCAGTTGCTGGCGCAGTATCGACTGCGTCCGTCTTGCCTGTCTCGACTGCCTTGCTGGCTTCAGCAACTACCTCCTCATTGTCCGATTCGGGCATGTCGACCATGGCAACGTCGTCGTCGTCACCAAATTCGTCGACCGTTTCGGTAGGTGGTGCAGCCGCAACTTTTGTGTCCTCGTCGTCATTCGTGTGGCCGTTGGTGAGGGCCGTAGAAGGCTCTTCTGCTGCGACTGTGGTCGGAGCGTCTTTGCTTTTCTGATGACGCTCCAGGCATTTGCGGCACATCGTCGACGTCCTCTTCCTTGATAGCAGTCGGCTCCGTCTTGAGCTTCTTGAGCTCCGACTTGCCAAACAGCATGCCCAACAGACCACCTGCTTGCTCTTCTTCTTCGGAAGAGGACAATGTTGCTCTCGTCGTCGCCGTCTGACCCGTCTGCAGCATCGCTGTCGTCGTCATCGTCATCATCGTCGTCGCTGTCCATCTCGGATGAACCAAGATCGTCGTCCATGTCGACCGACTCGTCGCTGGTGTCGTCTGCTTCGTCGTTGGTGGTCACGTTGGGAGTGTTGGCCGCCGCTTTTGCGTCACCCTTGTCGTCTGCGGTCTTATCGGACAAGTCGAGAGCGGGCAAGTTGGCGTACTTTTGCCGTAGCTGTTCTTGTGTAAGACCCTCGTCGGATGTGGTCGCGTCTTCCTTCCCTTTGGAGGTGCCCTCTGGCTTTTTCGTCTTCTTCGCCTTCGTCGTCATCCGAAGAGGACAATGTTGCTCTCGTCGTCATCGTCGTCGTCGTCACCATCCGATCCAGAGGCGTCTGCGTCGCCGAGTTCTGAGAGTGACTCAAGGTCGTCTTCTTCATCGTCGAGATCGTCCTCATCGTCAAGCATGTCCTCATCGTCTGACAAGGCTTCCGAGTCTTGTTGTGTGCGCCGCGCCTGCAGCTTCTGTTCGGAAATGGCAACAGCCTCTTGCAGGGCCGCCTTGACACGCCGCTGCTCTTCGGCCTCCCACTCGCGTATCCGCCGCCGGTTGATCTCGAGGCGCACATTCTCCCAGGTACCAAACATGGCCTTCATCACAATGCGGTACCGGCCAATCCACATGGCACGTGCCTCAGCCTCAATCTGCTCGGCCGACTTAGGCTGACGACGGATCCACTCGTCACGGCAGGCTTCGGCTAGACGCTTGGCGGCGGCGCGGTGCCGCTGCTGCTCCATGCCATGAGCTTGCGGAAGTTGGCGACCGGTTTGACCATGTGGTCGTTGTGGGCCCACTGCCGCGGCGGTTCCTCGTTGGCCTCGGGCTCGAACGCTATGCAGCGCGGTGCCGTCAGAATACCGCCTTCTTCGGTCTCGCGCTCGATGCGCGCATGATGGCGGCCTCGCTGGCGGCCATTTCGTCGGTCATGCGGGGATCATCTTCTGACGCAAACTGGCCGCCCTCTTCGACGGGGATAGTCTCGGCGAGTTCAAAGTATTCGGGGAGAGTCGGTGCAAGAACGGGGGCGGATCTTGGTCTGGTCGGGGTGCACAATGGGGATGGTGGAGGTGCGTGTGCGGAGGCGGATGCGAGGGGTGGTGCGCGTGGGCATCTCGAGCGCCGAGGCATCACGAGAGGGCCGGGCATTTCTGCTGGACCGCGAGGGTTGTGTGCGTGTACTCGCGGGTGTATTTCGTGTGGTCGGAGAGGGAGAGGAGCGTCGTGCAGCTGCGCGGGAAGAGGAGGTTCGTGCTCGGCAGCGCGGCGGGAGGATGGCTGTCGAGAGTTCGAGGAGGGTGTTGGATGTGATGCTTGCGATCGAGAAGAAGAGGAGGAACGCGGCGGCACGTGTTGTGGTAGAAAGGCGTCGAGAGGCTGCTGCTGCTGCCCCAGAAGAGGGAGGGGAGCCCGCGGTGTGTCGTGTCGCGTGCCCGTTGGTCGTAGAGGATGTAGATGCTGTTGCTTGCTTGGATGGTGGACTCGTCTGGTGAGACTGCATGGCGCGGCGAGTGATGCGCTTGTCTCCTGACTGCAGCTCGAGCGGCACCGTGTTGATGCGGCCCGACTTGCGGCGGCCGCCCTCGTTGAAGGTGGTCACGCCCTCAGCGCCAACCTTCTTCCATGGCGGCGAGATGGGCTTGGGTTTGCGTCCTCCCCGTCTTTTCCATTTCCGTTGGCTGCTGGCGGGGGCGGCGTCGAGGCGCGCGTTATCCTTTGCCGTTTGGCGGGGCGTTCGTCGCCGTTGGCGTCTGGTGTTTCTGTTGTGTCTTCAGAGTCTTTGGCCGGGCCCTTGTCGTTGCCGTGACCGTTGGTCAGGGGTGAGGTCGACGTGCCGTTGGCCGTTCCATTTGTTCCATTACTTTTTGGCATTTTTGCCTTTAGAGCTTGGGGGTGTGCTGGCCCGTTTTGCTGGTGCTGGCGTCTCCGGCGCGCCCGACAGCGACAGCTCGTCGTCCGAGGGGGTTGAGCTCAGGTCGTCCAGCGGGCTGTCGTCGCTGTCGTCGAATCTGATGAGCGGGCGGTCGGGGAGCGTCGCAGTCGGGCCCGGCGACGCGGTCTCCTTCATCGTTTAGAAAAGGGGGACCGACCCGGGGCGAGGTACCGGAATCTCGGCCAAAAGGGCATCGATGGCGGCAAAAAGGGAGTCTCTGCAAAGCTAGGATGCCATGGAGTCTTGGGTCGGAATCGGAGCGTTGCCGCGACGTTGGGTGGATGGCGACGCGCAAAAACGTTGTGAAATCGGGGTGCGTCTGCCAAAAAAATTCGAAGCTCAAAAAAAACGCCAAAACGGCACGAGATGCAGGTGGTGACTTTTGGTCGGGTTGACGTTTAGAACTATTGGGGCAGGTGCGTGTGAGCGTGCCTGCTGCGAAAATACATTCCTTGGCTCTTTCCTTGTGAGTTTGGGTGAGTTTTTGCACCCCCAAAAAACGGAAAGTGCCACCAAAAACACCACTAGCACATCTTGCTGCAGGGGGGACTACACGTAATTTTGCCGCTGTGGGAAAGCGCGTTGGGGCACGAGTGCAAGTTTAGGAGGGGCGACCGAGAATAAGCTGCTTTGTGCCTGAAGCGTGAGGCGACGACGAGCTGAGCAAAGAGTGGAGCCATCCAAAAAGAGGCTGACATAATCCAAGAGCTGCCAACTGACCACCACCAATGGTTGGCGCCAAATTTCTCAGGCAGGAATTTTGACGTGCACGGACCACCAAGGCCGTCCAAACACCGCAGAGGAATTGCCGATGACCGTGGAGCAAAGAAAACGAAGCATCACGGCTCTGTTACGACAGTAGAGCTTCACAAATCAACGACCAGCCAATTCGATCCCAGCGTCAAGGTGGGTGCCCCAACTACTCGACTCTATACAGGCCAATTGGCCAGTCGACTATCCACCATCACACCGGATCACCCTTACTGACCCTCTTCTCCTCTTCTCTCCAGATGCTGTCTCATCGAATTGTTCGGGCGTCGCCTTTGCGCGCGGCCGCCCTTGCCGCCGCACGGCGGTCCCTCGTCCCCGTGACGCAGACTCAGATCCAGCAAACCCGCACCTTCATCCCCGAATCCATCAATGGCCGCCGCGTCATCGACGAAAAGTACCCGGAGCCGCCACGCCTGACCGAGGCCGAGGACCCGCTGCAGAACGGCGGCTTCGTCATGCCCGCCCCGTCAAGCGCCAGTTCCGCGACCCCACGGCGACTGGTGGGACAAGCAGGAGCGCCGCAACTACGGCGAGCCCGTCCACGAGGACTACGACCAGCTCGGCATGTTCACGCCGTACGAGTACACCTGGACGACGGCCGGCAAGGGTCTAGCGCAGATTGGCATGTTCATTGCTGTGTTCCTGACGGTGGTCTACACCGTGAAGCAGACGTACCCGGACCGCGTGACGGTGCCGCGGACGTTTGAGGACGGTCCTGGAGAGAGAGCTGGGCGGCCCCGGTGCTCTGCGGGTATGTATACCCCACAGAGATGCGACATGAGATTGGTAACATGAACTAACGAAGATAACAGGCACGGAGCCCCGCCGACGAGGAGGCTGAGGAGGCATAGATCGATAGCGATGACGACGGAATTCGACGGCGAACCGACGACTACACGTACCGAAAGCGACATCTACATCAACATTGATACAGATTTCGGCACGGCTACGGACAGGACGACGGACACCCGGATGACCGGAGATGGATGCATTGGCAGGGCAGGCCAACTGTTGTATATACCTGTCATAGATTCAGCGACACTGAAAAAGAGCAAAAAACTTTGAAAACATGGACTAGATCTAGGCGATTGTGACTGCAGGGCTATATAACCAGGTGGTCAGACTCTGGTTCGATGCACTGCGACGGCCAACAAATGCAACGATCAGAAAATAGAGCAACGACGCGACTGCGAGGGCTGGAATGTGGCCAGTCTTGCTGGATCATGTTGTTATTTTGCGTCGAGGCAAAAACTTGCTGATAGTACTACTGTAGATCAAAGAGCAGGCTCGACCTGATTACGCACAAGACAGCGATTGGCCACGGGCATTCGTATATCACGTCTTCTACCGTTTCTCGTCTTCTATTCCAGCGTTTTTACAATGCATGGTTATAATAGTACGGCAGATGTTAGACAGACGACTGATTCTTGCCACGAGGGTATGTCTACGACTGGCATCTGGCATAAAGGGAAATGGCCACGTCTAGATGTCCCAGGAATATAGACGTCCCAGGAATGAAGAAGACTAGTCTTGCGGGAAGAGGTCAAAATAAAGGTATTTGAAAGCTTTCTTTGTCCGGCTACAATCAAAGGATGGCATTTTGAATGCCGATATGGACACGACTCCGGAAAAGAGAAAGGAAGAGAACCCGTTAAAGATATGGAGATGCAAGTGTATGCTTCCCGTGTGGCAGGCCCGGCATTTCGTATTTCTTCTGGTTTTTATATCGCTACCATCTCGTCATTACTCAAAGTTGCATACACAACATCTGTCTAGAGAGACTTTCTTCGATGAGGCAATTCAGACCGGAGACAGTAGGATCATGGTCTTTGTGTCCTGTCTCTATCCTGCAGCAGCAATACGACCCGGAATTCTTCTTCTTCTCGACATGCATTTCTTGGTCGGCTCGCCTTCAGTTTCTTCCTTTTTGTTTCCCCGATAGATTAAGGGGCCAGAACGGGCCTTTTTGTTTTGCAGTATTCCTGCTTTTGCTGCGTCTTTTTATCTTCTTGCTCTGATCAGTCTGTCGGTACTTGCATTCTGGCCGGGATCCTTGTTCACGGTCTGTATTTACAACCGCAAGGAAGTATGGTAAATAATAAAATAGATAAACATATAACACTGCCATGATATACCTCACACGCTCTTCGCAAAAATTGGGCCGGCGACTCCCCCACCGGCAGCACCCAGACTCGGCCCAACAGTGTTGTATACCACGCGTCAACGTCACCCATCAGCCATTCATCGCCATGTGCCTCTGCCAAGACGAGACTGTCACCTGGAGATGGCGTCCCCGGATCGTTTTCCACCATTGTCGTCTTGTTTATACCTTTGACTGCACGTTCTCCATGGCATTCGGTCTTTCTCGTGCATATCCCGCGTGATTTTTAGCCTTCCCATCTATCTCCATCCATCCTTCTTCCCCGTACATGCATGCTTCCAAAAATACTCTTCCCACAATCACTTTTTGACTACTTCCCCATAGCATGGCAGCGGGACGATGATGAAAGACGACACATCGGCCACCTTCTTTACAGTTAGCGAAGGTGTCTTATCATATTTGCCACAGAATGTATTTGAAATACTTCGATACTATCTGCAACCATGGGCCGCACGTTTCGACGTAAATAAAGGCAGCTACCATATATACGTTTTGATATTCAAAATGTGTCTTTTCCTTCCTCTACAACATTTACTTATCTCAGGTTCTGTTGCTGAAATAATAAAAACAGGCAGACAGAGCCTACATCAGATACGAGCGTCTACAAACATCATGCACAATTGCCGGCCATAACCGAAAATGACTCGTGACTCTCTGCTATTTTTTTGCCTGCTCTCGTCACTTCGCTTGTTTTCTTTACTTTTCTTCGTTTCTTGGCCTTGTTTCTTTCTTTCCGCGGCCGTCAATATTGATTTATTTTAGATTGTGGGGGATGGATGGAGGAATGGGTGGCCAACCAATGGTGGCCACTCGTCTACCATTTTGCCGGCGTGGCTAAAGGTAAACAACCATCTCTCTCCACGGGCACCCCGTGGGCAGCCAGGATCACAGATTTTGGCCTGCAGCATGAAAATGCCTCTGTTTACTTGTCCCGTACATTCGCTCTATAGTGCAATAAACAATAGGAGGCATCGCCTGCCTGGCACAGACAAGCACAAGCACGACCACGGCCGCGCACTATGCTCAATTTTATTTTCCTTTCTTCCTCCAGCACCCACCACATAAATTATAGCCAGATAGAGAGCAGATGGCAAAACAGTAGGAAGTGGGCTCCCCAGAACAGCGGCCGGAGTGTTCGGCAGTTTGGCCATATCAGAACCGTGAGTGTGAGTGAGGGTATTCGAGAGTAATACATGTTTGTGTGTCTCTGGGTGTCTGCCGGCAGTTATTCAGTCACTCACTCACTTACTCAAAATACAACCACGAGATGTGGCAATACGTCGATGGCAGTATACCTGGAAAAAAGACGAGATGAACAGCCCCGTCGAAATCTCCCAGGAAGAAAAAAGAGTATATGTAGACGTATAATAGGAACTTCCCTCCCTTTTCTCCTTTTCCTTTTCTTTCCCTCCTTCTTCTCCTTCCCTTTTCTTTTGTCTCTTGTCTCTCCAGCCATCGCCAGTTGTCCGTCCAGCATCAGTCCTCGACTCGATCCGGCAAGCCTCACATCTACACTCTTTATTTATTTTATTTGTTTCTTATTTTCTACCTTACACAATGAAGTCGGCTGCTATTGCTGCCGTCGTCGGCCTTCTGGCCCAGTCGGCCTCGGCCCAGAACATGCTGCGGTTTGCCTGCTCGCAGCTCGTCGTCGAGCGTACCGACCCCATTGTCAACCCGGGTGAGCTGTACACGCCGCATCTGCACCAGATTGTCGGCGGCAACTCGTTCAACATCACCATGGACCCCGCGACCCACGATCTGGCGGCCATGTCTACCTGCACGTCGTGCAACTTCAAGGAGGACACCTCCAACTACTGGACGGCCGTGCTCTTCTTCAAGGCCAAGAACGGCACCTACCGGCGTGTGCCCCAGGTTGGCAACGGCGGTCCCCAGGGCCAGCTCGTCAACAAGGGCGGTCTGGACGTTTACTACATTCCCTCGGGCAAGGTCACCGCCTTCAAGCCGGGCTTCCGCATGATTGCGGGCAAGGCCTCCAACACCGACACCAGCAAGGTCAACAAGGGCAACATCTGCCATCGCTGCTGGAAGTCGACCAACGACAACCAGTTCACGGGCGGCGCCCCCTGCTCCGGCTCGGACACTGTGGATGTCCCCATGGACCTGTCGTGCAAGATGGTCCGCCAGACCATCATCTTCCCGACCTGCTGGGACGGCAAGAACCTGGACTCGCCCGACCACCAGAGCCACGTCGCCTACAGCGGTGCCGGTGCCTCGGGTGGCGGTGCCTGCCCCAGCTCGCACCCCACCAAGCTGCCGCAGATCATGTACGAGCTCATGTGGAACACGTCGACTTTCATGGACAAGAGCATCTGGCCCGCCGACGGCTCGAACCCCTTCATCTACTCGATGAACATTGGCGGTGCTGCTGCCCACGGTGACTACGTCTTTGGCTGGAAGGACCAGTCGCTGCAGCTGGCCATGGACAAGAACTGCAACCTCAACAAGGACTGCCCGGCCGCCGGTCTGCACGCCCTGACCCCGGATACCTACAGTGCTTGCACGAAGAAGCAGCAGGCGCCGGAGGATGTTGACGGCTGGCTGAAGGCTCTGCCCATGGGTGAGATGGCGATGAAAGCATAGACGGGAGATTCTTCAGAGTGAAGTGTTTTAATGTTGTGTTTTTTGTTCTCGGCGAGATTTCATCCCCTTTCTTTGTCGGCGGTATCACGGACTTCCGTGTGTCACCGGCTTCCCCATTTCGTTTGTAGCCCCATCCCATCCATAGTCAAGTTCTGCTGTTGACCGCGAGGAAGACAGCAGACTTGGTTTGTTTAAATATAAATCTATATATTTACTATGAGTCTCTTCAAGACAACTGTGATATAGCTTTGTCTTTGTTTTACTTTTATTTATTTACTTCTACGTGGACATTGTTTTCCTTTTTGAGTCGTTTAAAAAATCCGAGTAAACAATATCTTTCATGCGTTTACTTGTTCTCTTGTTTTACCAGTTTTTTTTGTCCCTCTCTTTTCGTCGTGAATTCCTTATTTGGATGTTTCTCGGTTTCGTGTCTCTTTAGTTTTTTTGTCCTTTACTTACTTCCCATCGGCTACTTACTCAATCTTTTCCCACTCTGCTTGTCTTCCCATGCCTCCCCCGTATTTCTGTGTGTGTGTGTGTGTGTGTGTTTTTCTCTTTTTCCGCCCGCCAGTCAATTTACACGGCTAAAGGCGGCACTCATGACCGCCCACCACGGCAAAAGTCGATCATAGACCAGTGACGGTACATCAATATAAATTAAAACCCCATTTGACCCCATCTGTCGGTCTACCACCTACGATTGTCGGCCCTTGGATCCCTGAAGCGACGGAATGGACGACTGTGAACGGAGGAACGGCTCCATGGATTCCATTAGGAAGTCGCCGGAAAGCCACGCCTCTCACATCTCTCACTCTTACTCCCTTCTCAGTCGTTGGTCCTCACCCTCCTCTTGGCTCTCATTGCCAAGATTCTTCCATTGTCAAGTCTGTGCCCCTCTGGTTCAGACATCGTGATCTTTGCAAGGTCTCGATGCATCGACGTCCATGGAGATAAACATACCAAGACTTTGCCTCCGTTTTGTAGTCGTATTCTGTCCACTATCCACCAACCTAATCCATCTTATTTATTCTCTTTTCATCTCCACACCCACGCCGCCGGAGTCTGTCGATGGTGCGTCGTCACATGGCAACACTCGACGGCGCAGTTGTCGATTCCTTCTCTTCTTCCACTCGTAGTATTCCAATTTGTCACACACTGCCACACCCTCTTCCTTCTTCTTTCCACCTCACAAGTTTATCTCTACCTCCTCCAACCCGGTATGTGGCGGGTCGAGGAGCCGCCCGGCCATACCAATGTCGTAAATTGGGTAGTCCGTTGATGGGATGAGAGGCAAGTCCGAGGATATCTGTAATGTGAGGGTGAGAGTTGACTCTGGTTTTCTTCTCTCTCTCTCTCACTGTCTTTCTCCCCACCACCTCCTCAAATACTCGTGGTCATCGTTCCCCATCTCGCCTACGATCCGTGTCCGGGATCACGTTGCGCACAGTAGTTCGTGTTCCCTTCTTCTTTCCGTATCTCCTGGTTCGTGGGGACTCTTCTTTCTCTGTATCCCTTCCCCAGACTGCCAAGATAAATAAAAAGAGGTGTTTCTCCCGTCGTTGCCTCATTGTCGTCGCACAATCTGTGCATTCTTCCTCTACTTCCTCCTTTGACTTGGCTGACTTGGCTGACTTGGCTCTGTCACGTTGTCTTTACCACAGTCCACTTTCTTCGTCGTCACCTTCCTCTTTACCCGAACTATTGCCCAATTCCCAGCAAAGTCCTTTATCCATCCTTCACCCAGACTTTCCAAAGTCATTAAACTTTTTTTCTTCTCACGAGCCTCTTTTCTTTTTACTTCGTGTCGTCTTTTGGATCTGTAGCTGTTTTCTTCTGCCGTCACCATCTTCACCTCTGGTCCTCGGCGCCCTCCTTCTCACCATCGCCCTCCCACTCCATCTTGTTTCCTGCCGCCGACAAGATGCGCTTCTGGGGCCTGGCGTCGGCATGCGTGGCCGCATTAGTTGGTAGTATGTACTCCTCTTTCTTTATCTAGTACTAGTACTGGTCAACATCATCCACTGACAGTCCAAGGCACCATCGCCGCCGGCACGACCACGTACCACGACCCCGAGACCGGTTTTGTTTTCGCCGAATACGCCATCCAATACCAAATCGGACACACGCTTGTGTTTCGCATCGCCGTCCCCACCGGTGTCCAGAGCTTGACTGCCTACGACGCCGTCCTCCAGGTGGTCGCGCCCGTCGATGCCGGCTGGGTCGGCTTCGCCTGGGGCGGACGCATGATTGGCGATCCGCTGGCCGTCGGATGGTCCAACGGTAACTCGGTGGTCTTGTCGTCCCGCCGTGCCGGCGACCACACCAATATGCCGGCCACGTGGGCCGGCGCGCAGTATAACATGTTGAAAACAGGCACACACGTCAACCGCACGCACTGGCAGTAACACGGCCAAGTGTTCGGGCTGCACATACTACACCAACTCGGTGGGGAGCAAGACCTGGGTGTACTCGACGGGCACAAACCACATGGCGTTTGCGTATGCATCGACAAAGCCGTCGCAGCCGTCGAGCAACACCAGCAGTTTACAGATCCACGATGTGACGAACAATTGGGACCACGATTTTTCGGTGGGACAGAATGCCAACTTTGCCGATTTGGTGACGAAGAATTCATAGGGCAGCCCTCGGCAGAGGGCCGTGGACAGTAGCCGGACAGTGACCGGGGCGGGAGCCAACAGCGGGAGACCATCAGCGGCATCCCTACAGCGGGAGATGGGCGGCCACTGACGGCCCGCTGATGTCCGCTTACATCCGCTGACGTCTACCGACATCTGCTATAAGTGAACCCCGCACGGAGATTTTATCAACCATCGGATCGGGTTTATTTTTTTTTTTTCATTTTTCTGTTTTCTGTACAAAGTCGTGAAACCTGTAGCATTTTAATAGAGTACATATGCATTTCTGCATGCTTTCGTCTGTTTCTGTCTACTACTTTTCTCCGACACGGACAAACGCTTACACTCGCGCCCCTACGATTGGTGGACTGCTGGTGACTCGTTGGCCGACTCGGTTGTACAATGTCGTCGTTTTAGCGGCGGTGTTGCGACTTGCGGTTAGCCGCCGCTAACGTGTAGCGGGCGGGGAGAGCTTTTGCTCTTTCCTCATAAAAAGAGCGGCCTCTTAATTAAAGCTCCGACAGCCCTCCGGTCGGACATATCGACTCATAGTGTTGTCGTGTTAAAGCCTCACCTCTCTCGTCACTTTCTTCCACTCACCTTTCTACTCATCAACGTACACTCACTACCTGCTACGCACCCTCACAATGTCCATCACTGGTATCGCCCACGTCAATCTCGTCGTGCCGCGCGACACGCTCGACGCCGCCCACGCTTTTTATGGTGACACCCTCGGCTTCACGTCGGTGCCCGTCCCGGCTCTCCAGCGCGGCAGCCTTGCCTGGTTCAACATTGTCGACCAGCCCCGGCTCGCAGCAGATCCACATTGCTTTCGGCCGCGATTTCGACTTCCAAGGCGACGCCACCGCCTCGTCGCGCCATCCGTGTTTCCAGGTGCCGTCGCAAGAGGCGCTGCAGGCGCTGCAGCAGCGCGTGTGGGCACACCACCAGGCCGGCACAGCCGGTGCCCCGAAAGCATGCGACCAGCCGGGTGGCGAGTCGTCGGGTGAGTTCTCTCCAAGCCCATTCTTATTGATTTATTGTTCGCAACTGACAGCAACAGGCGCCAAAGGAGTCGAGTACCCGACGCGGTTTCTTTGCACGCGACTATGCAGGCAACCGGCTGGAGTTCAGTCTGTGAGAGAGTGTGAGACAAAATATAAATGATATGTATGGAATATTAATAAAATAAAATGGATGCATGCCCATCTGCATCTGCAATGTTGACATCCAAGTTGATCTCCCCTGTGCACATCACAGTGTAAACTTGTATGCGCGCCACTAGCACTGTAATCTGGCCGGCCCAACCCGCTACATGCCCTGGAAGGTGTGCCGATACAAGCCGCCTGATTGGTGAAAATAAGCCTTGTAGCAAGCCTGTCAAACGCGCCTTCCACGCGCTGTACTCCGCAGAAACGAAAAGGATTACGTCGTTGCCAAATTCACAGAGCTCCGGCTTCCGTCTTTCCCGTTCGTGGAACCTCGACGATAATCACTTTTCGACCTTTGACCTCCTGGTCAACTCAACCAGCCTACAACGACCTGCGGTCGTCATCGTCTTTCTCTCCTCACAGCCCAACATGCGCCTCCGCCTCATCCAACTCCCGCCCCTGCCGTCGTACCGCCTCGCCGCGGCCGTCCAAGAACTCGTCCGCCGGCAGTTTCTGCTGGCAAAAGAGAGCGAGGCCAGGCGAAGGCATGCTCCGACGGGTTCCTCCTCGACCACCGACAGCTCCTCCTCCTCCTCTTCCTCGACTCTTTTGTCTCTCCTCGTCCCACCGCCACCACCCACCGTCATCACTTTCACGCCACAACCGACCTACACACTGGGCCGCCGACAATCCGAAGATCAGCTCTCGTCAACAGAACGAGAACGGCTGACGGCACCCCTGACGACAGTCGACAACGCGACGACATACACTCCCGCCCTTGTCTCGACCCTCCGCGGCGGTCTGACCACCTACCACGGTCCCGGCCAGGCGGTCTTGTGGCCCATTCTCGATCTCAAGTCGACGCTGTTCCGCGAACCACTGACGGTTCGGGCGTACAGCCGCCTGCTGGAGACGACGACATCGACCGTCCTGAAGCGGCGGTTCGGGCTGGAATGCGTACACCACCGAAGATCCGGGCCTGTGGGTGCGGTCGCCGAAGCGAGGCGGAGCCGAGGACAAAGAAGAAAGAAAGATTGCTGCGCTGGGCGTGCACTTACGGAGGAACATTAGTGCTCTGGGCGTCGCGGTCAACCTGGACACGCCCGTGACGTGGGAACAGTCGTCGGCCTCGGCTGACGCCTCGCTTTCTTCTGGGTCCTCGGCTGACGCCTCGCTGTCGTCCTCGTCCTCCTCGCCCTCCTCGGCTGACGCCGACTCGGTCTCGGAAAGTGTCAACCCCTGGACACGCTTTGTCCCCTGCGGCCTCTCCGGCAAAGGCGTCGCCTGCGTCGCCGACGAGGCCCGTCTCCGCTTCCACGGCAGCGTCCCGGCCGCGTGGGATCTGCGTCCGGCACCGTTTGCGGCCAAATGGGCGTCGGCTCTCGCTGTCCAGCTTGGCCTTCAGGATCCAGAAGTGGACGTGGCCGACCAGGCTACGGTCAGCAGAATGATATCCAATGCAGAGGAGCTGTTGGCACGAGGGCAGAGTGAAGACGGTTCATAAATTTTGATTTATTAGCCGTTCAGCATAGCGATCTTTCTTTTCTTTTCCAGTACTAAATATACAGCACATTTTTCCTTTCATTCTGTTTCCTCAACTCTCTTCGTACAGGTATGGACCGCCCTCTCGACGGTCTCGCCTCTCGCCTCACTCCCTGCACGCCCTTTTCGCCATCGCCGCCATCAACCCGTCCCAGTCCAATTCTCTCGCCGCCCGCTGCACCACCAGCTTGGCATGCCACCGGCTGTGTGCTCCCTTGAGTCCACTCAGAGCCACCCACACAGCAAAATCGTCGCCCGGGTCGGCATCCAGCCGCAAAAGACGGCGGCGGGTGTCCGTCAACAAGTGCTGGTAAGCCGCCAGAGAGTCACACGCACTGCGTGATGCCGTGCACAAACGGTGGACCAGCATGGCTGTGTGGCCGGTTAAAGCAGCCCGGCGCGCCATGCACGCGACGGCCGCGTTGTAGTGGTGGCGTGGGTTCTTGATCTTGCGGTTGTAGGGCACCAGCCCAAAGCCAGGCGTCCCGGTAGGGGGCCTGCCTCGCTCGTGGCGGTCGTCGCTGCGGCCGTCGCTGCAGCCGTCGAAGACGGCGGTTTCGTTCCAGACAGGGTCGACGCTTTTCGGCGTGGAAGAAGAATCACGTCCACTGGACACGACGGTCGTCTGGCTCAACGACACACCCCCCGCGTTCACATTGTCTCCCGCGGCCGTGCGTTTCCGCTTTCTGTTCTTGGCGAGCGGTGCCATTTTCTTCTTTCTCTCAGCCGTTAGCGCCGTCAGCACTTGTTCGGCCGAACACTTGATAATTCCCTTGGCCAGCTTGCGGCGCTCATCCTATTGAGCGTACGCCAGACTGTCCGGGTAGGGCGGCTTTTCTTCCGAGTTTTCGTCGTCGTCGTCGCCATTCCCCAAAAACCCGGTGAGGCCATGGTACTTGAGGTTGGCAAAAAGGGTGGCGTCCCAACTGTCAAACGAGTCGAGGTCGGTGAGCGGGGTGACGAGCGGAACGACGGACGGCGAGACGGGCTGTTGTTGGTGGTGGTGGACATGGGAGGCGACCGACGAGGAAGAACGGTCAGAGGTCGATGCCGAGGAGGCGGCGTCACTGTCCTCGGCAGAACTGTCAGATGCCTCTGACAAGGCTCTCTCCAAAGGCCGCTTCAAGTCGCTGGTCAGCACATCAGAGTCGCCGCTCGTCGTTCCATCCGACGACGTCGAGGACTGAATGGACGTCACACTCGGTGGCCTGTTTGTTAGCACGACGATGAAGACAAATAGTAATGTAAGAGAGTGTCTCACTTGTTCCGACCAAACACGCCGGCTTTGTCGTTGTCGCTTTCCGGCTCCATCTTGATGAGAATCGCTGGGGGTGAAAAGGTACGCGAAGACGACGGCCCTAGAGGAAGGGGAGGATAAATTGGCGACTCGACGCGCGTTGGCAGCTTTGGCAAGACGGGCAAGACGGGCAAAGTAGGCCCATTTCCGTCGTGCCACTGCTCCATCGTGAGACACGGATGGGTGATGGCGATGTTGTGGTCGCGATGCAGAGGTTGTGGCTGTAGAAGTGGTGATATTGAATTGAGAAAGGGAAGAAACCACGGAAAGGCGAATTGAAGTTGGAATAAAATCAACGGATCTTCTCAATCGGAATTGCAGACCTATTTTGCTCATTTTCATCTGAAGTTCATTCACTCACGTGAATTAACTATGTTTTTTATGACTTAACTTCATACGGGTTTTATCTCAAATTACATTCATGTTTTTAAGTAAATATACATATCTGACAAAGCACTCAACTAATTACATTTTGTGATTAAAATTTTATTTTTAAAAAAAATTCTACGTTATTTTGATGTTTTCGAAGCTATTTTTTGATATTTACAATTTTGATTCTGTGTTATTTCGCCTCTTGGTTACACTTTTCGTCGTGAAGTTGCCTAAGTTGGATCACATGATTGCGCGCCGCAATCAAATTTGACAACCATCAAGCGGCCAGGTCTGCCTGTTGTTACGATAACGGCTGAACCAGGAACGTGGGTTTGCGGCACAGAACGTCATTCATTTAAATGTTATGAGTAAGGAGTATGTGTACGATTGTTTTTAACGTCACTTCTCGATGCGACTCGTGAACATCTTCACAGCGCGTCTCGTCTTCAATTCGTTTGTCAAAATTTCTCTTATTCTCACTTCTGTTTCGTTCCCTGACGATCGTGGGTCAGTCGTTGCCTGCGACGTACAACGGAAACAGTTTGCATCTCGTTTGTTCTCTCAACGTTTTGACAGTTCAGTTTCACATCACGAGACCAATGCTGCCTTCTCAGTTTTGTCGTGTTCACCGTGGACTGAGGCCTTCGCTCAGGTTGCCTATTTGGGACAATTGATCGGAAAGTGGGGTGTGATTTGAGTTTGAGTGGTCCTGGTGTTTTGGGTAAGATACGATTTGGGACTCCGCCGAGGAGGCAACGCCAGTAAAAAGTAACGAGAAAAACCAAGAAAGAGGGAGAAGAAGAAAAAGACGAAAAAGTCAAAATCGCTGCAGTCGAGCCCACTGAAGCGATGGATGACCAAGACGACGGCTTCATGCACCAAATCGAAACAAGTGAACATCGTAATCACATTGGGAGGAGAAAGACAATCTTAGCTTGTGGCTTCCGGCACGCGAGCCGATGAGAAGGAAGAGGAGGCGAGATCTTGAGAAAGAGGACAAGAAGAGTGAGGCCCACCGACGTAAGGGGCGCTGTCCGTGTTGAGATCAGGCACAAGCACAGACAGACCCAAAAGGGGGAAAGCTGCAGGAACGAGCGAAGACAAGGCCAGTCAAATTAGGGACTAGCGTGCGGTAGTCTGTTGTTCCTGGCTGCCCTGGCTCCTTGGAAAAAGTCGTTTCCAGCAGGCACGATGAGGCGCAGCCACTGAAGTTCAGCGTCCAGAGCTGTCGAAAGAGCTGCTGGAGGCAAATTTTTTCGAGCCAAAACTCGCGCCAAAAGCCAAAATCTAAAAATACGACAGGGGTCGCCGGCGAAAGTGGCACCTGGCGTGCAAAAAAAAAATGCAACAAAAATGTAACAAATGCAACGGAAATACTGACCAGAGGACCAAAGAAAAGTAAAATTTAAGCTTGTTTGCTTGCGCCGGGACCCCCGCTAGGAAGAGGAAGCGACGATGAACCAAGAAAAGACGACAAAAGAAGCAGGAGTGAGGCAACAAGCGGCGAAAGGAAAGCCAAATGAGGGAAAGAGGCAAAGGAAGCTCTGCGAGCCGCAAGCTGCATTATCAATTTTCAATTTTCAGATTTCTCGTGTTGGTGACTCTTTGCCTCATCTTTCCCGTGGCAATGCATCGTGACGGTGGCCAACTGTCCTGCGCTGTGCCCTCGGCATCACGAACGTAAGATATCTGGAATCATTGCGTCTTGGCCCTGTTCTTTTGGTTTGTTTTCTGTGAGATGTCCAGGGCTTGGCCCGCGGCCTTACGGCGGGCAGGAACGATCCAGGCAAAATCGCCGAGATTCAGAGCAGGGAAGGAGACAAGGTTCTGACCTGCGACCAGTGACCAGCGAGCGCGGAGAGGACACAAAACAGAATGACTCGCACAGAATGCTCTTTTCTTTCTTCTCCTTCACCAACTTCTTTTTTACACCAACACCGCCGATCCCAGCATGCGACTGGCCTAGACTGTGAAAATGGAACCGCACAAATAACAAAAAAAGTCTTGCTCTAAATTGGCCGAGCAAGGCCCCGGCAGCTCAGCCTGCGAGACGTGAAGAGGCCTGCAAAGAGCACTAATCTCCAGGCAGTCCAGGCAGGTTTTGCGCTGCCTCCCGCAATTCTAGCCAGGTCCAGGGCCGGTCCATGACAGTCTGTGACAATCTGGACACGACCAGGCACGGCCAGGCAGGGCCAGCCCAGGAGGCCGTCTGCCAAGAGGCTACCGGGGCAGGCTGTGGCCGCCGTGTAGTAGTGCCAATCTTGCGCTTCTGCGCTTTTTGGCGCGTGTTTTCTTGGCAGTTGTTCGTGTGTCCCTGGTGGCCATCCGCCACCGTCCCTTTTTCCTCTTCCCCTGTTTTTTTGGCCTCTGCGTTTGATAGCACCCCTTTTTGGGTTTTCTCTTTTCACCAGAGAGGCGCTGGGAGGCGCTGCCACCCCCGGTTTTTCTTCATAAGATCTCGGGTGTGCGCCTCTTTTTCTTTTCTTTGGTACTTTTGTTCTTTTTGTTTTCTTTTCGTTCGATCTGTTCGCGTGCTCTCCTTCCTTTGTGTTGTTTGGTTTGGAACGTCCTTCGTTTGTTGACATCGTCACATCCATTCGCTTTTCTTTTTACTTTTTCTCTCCTCCTATTATTGCAGCCTGCTGCGTCCATTCGCTTGTCGATTCCTCTCCCTCGCTTTCCTCGCGTTCCTCGCATTCCTCTTTTCAGCCTCATCTTTCACGATCCCCAAACTCTAAACCTTAATTTCCACATTCCTCAGATCCATCCTTCCACATCTCACACATCTTACTTGAACCACACGATGGCCGACCGTCCGCAGCCGTCCCCCGAGGACGTGGCTGGCCCTGCCATGTCGGCACCTCCTCACACGACGCCCTCGCCGGCGGCCCCCACCGTGTCGCCGCCCACGACCACCCCGGCCGGCTCGCTGCCCGCCAACTCGCCCTCGCCCGTCCACCCCGACCTGGAGGCCAACACTCCCTCTCAAGAACGGGGCGTCCCCCAGATCACCGTTGCCGGTCCTTCTTCTGAAACGCAGAACCAGTACGCCACCGCCGGCGGCCCAATTCAGCAGCCGCCCCGCAGCTTCAGTCCCGTCGGCGTCAACGAGAACACGCCCTTTACCGCATCGTACCCGCCCTACCAGGCACAGTACCCGCCACAAGGCCACGGCGGTGTTCCTCCGCCTGGCGGCTACTACGGCCCCAGGCTGCAGCTGGTGGCTACCCTCCGGTGGCGGGCTACCCCTATGCCGGTGCCGCTGGTGTGGCTCCCGGCGCCGCTGATGCTGCTCTGGCGGGCGGTGCTGCCGGGGCCGGTGCGGCCGCCGCTGCTGACAACAAGCCCAAGACGTTTGCGCAGCGCATGGCCGGCAGCGACGAGCACTGGCAGTGGAAGCTGAGTTTGCGTGTGGTCCTGATTGTCCTGGACATTATCGCTATTGGTACGGCTGCGGCCGTCACCGCCAACAACGCTTCGAACAAACGGCTTCTACAGCTGGTACTACTTTGACGACTCGTACATTCTGCCCTTTACTCTCATCCCACTCGGTGTGTCGTTTGTCTGGTGTTTGGTGGTTGTCCTGGTCTTGTTGCTTCGCAAACCGCCACGGGCTGTCCATCCCGGCATCGCGGTCGGTCTGGATTTGGTGCTGTGGCTCGCCTTTATTTTCACCCTGCTCTTCACCGTCTCCGCCGTGCTCTCGCTGCACGAGTTTGGCGACTCCTCGAGCCTGGACGCGCCCTACTACTACAGCGGCTCCTACGGCGGCGGTTACTCGCTGGCACCCAACAACTCCTGGGTCTGGACGACGACGAGTGACTACTACAACTACTACAACCTGGCCCAGGAGACGGGCACCGCCACCGTGTCGTCGGCCCTCTCGACGTCGACCACCACCACCGTCGCCACCGCCGTCGCTGCCTCCGTCACCTCGGTTGCCGCTGCCTCGCTGACCACCCCCGCGCCTTCTCTGTCGAAGCGTGCCAAGCGCCAGCTCTTCGGCTCGTCCTCGTCTGGTGTTTCGTCCGACCCCTACTCGTACGACGACCCCTACACCTACGATGACCCCTACACCTACTCGGATTACGACGAGCCTTACTCGTACGACGATCCCTACACCTACTCCGACTATGATCCCTACGAGTACTACTCCACCGACTCCGATGGCTACTACATCTATCCTACGACCACCACGACCTCCACCCTCGCCCGCGCCACCACGACCCGCGACTGCACGCCCGAGTTCACCTCGTGCGCCCAACAAGACGCCTATGTCAACAAGCTGTGGCACGACAAGGACCGGCGCTACGCCCTCGACATGCTGGTCGCCATCATCCAGGGCATCGCCATTGTCCTGCACTTTACCCTCTTTGTGTGGGCCTGTGTCGACACCCACCGCCGTAACCGCATGCGCCGCACCAACGCCATGACCATGGATGTCCTGCAGGACATGCGCCAACGGGGGTATGTGATGGTGCCCGCAGCCGAGGGCGGCGCCAATGCGGTTCCGGTTGGTGCCATGCCGGGACGTGATACCATGTACTCGTACCCGCCAGCGCCGGCCATGGGGCAGGAGCAGTGGCAGGGGCCGGCGTCGCCGCGGGCGGCCGAGAAGGCGCCCGCGTCGCCGGTGCGGTACTCCTAGAAGGGAGGAGGTGACCGCAGGTGAACGACCAAAGTAGTCGTCGAAAAAACGACTATTGTCCCAGTCGACGTTGACTCGACTGACGTCAAAAACTACTACTAATATTTAATTGCATATACGGCTGGTCTTTTTTGTTTTCTCTTGTCTGTTTCCTACTCTTGATACCATTTTTTTGGCATAAAAATACTCCTGCATCTTCTGCATCTTTTCATCTATTTAGACTTTTTTTGTTTAGCTCTCTTTTTCTCTTTTGTTTTTCTCTTACAAATCATGAATGGCGCTGTCCAGCGTTTTGAACAGTTTTTTCCTACTCTCTCCAATTGTGACATCACTGCATGCGGTTTTAAGTTAACATTGTGGACGCGAGCACAGCCTCATTCTCCATCATAGTGACTTTGGTAGCCTCGTCAATTGGATTGGTAAGCCAAGCTTTTTTTCTTTCTTTTTCGTGCCTGGCTGGCAATCGGGCCTTGCCGTGGACACGGTCCAGAACGTGGGGATGAACGTGAAAAAAATGTGCGTATTGAGTCACCGGCAAGTGAACTTGAGGTCAATAAGATTGTAAGACGGAGGAAATGACGGAGAAAAGTCGGGCTCAAAGTCAATTGAACGATGTTCCTTCTGTGTGCGACTGCTGCCAGTGGTGCTACTCGTGGGTGAGGGCTGTCCTGATTAGGCAAGTAACAAAGAAAATGCGAGCGTCTAGAATAGGAAGGTCCGTCGAATCGCCACTTTTCTTTTCTACTTCTCTCTGACTCGTTCTTTCCCACTTTGTTCACGCTGGTCTTACCTAAGCGGAGAGCTTTCTGCTGGAGCTTGAGCTCAAGCTCTTTGAGATCATTTTCTGGTGGAATTGCAGTCGCTCCATCGACGACCCCGCCTCGCCCGCGTCGCCGTTGCATCTCGTATCGTACGTCAGACTCGCATCGTCGCATTTTGGCTGCATTCTTCCATCAGTCCATCGCATCCTTCCGTCTGGGCATTTAAAGAGCCGCTACCTTCCCCAAGTCTTGGCATCAAACGGTCGAGCACTTACACTAAGAAGAAAAACATCAATCCCTCATCACTCTGACAGCTTCTTTTACACATCTTTTACTCTCCCTCAACCACTCATTCATTCGCTACGCTCATTCGTTCGCTCGCTCGTTCACAATGACACAATTCACCCTCCCCGACGGCCGCCACCTCGAGTACCGCGTCTCCGGTGACCCCAACGGCTACCCCCTCGTCTGGTTCCACGGCACACCCTCCAGCACAGAGCCCCCGCCGACTTTGGAAGCAGCCGCCCAAAAGCAGGCATCAAGATTATCGCTGCGGCCCGCCCAGGCTATGGCGATTCCTCGAGACATGTCGGACGCCGCATCATTGATGCCGTCGCCGATACCCAGGCTCTCAACGAGCATCTGGGCGTCAACGAGTGCATCGTCATGGGATGGAGCGGTGGTGGCCCCCACGCGCTGGCCATGGCCGCCCGTCTTCCCGGTGCCAAGGCCGTCCTCACCATTGCTGGCGTCGGCCCCGCCGATGCGCCCGACCTCGATTTTCTGGCGGGCCAGGGCGAAGACAACATTGAAGAGTTCCGCGCCGCCGAAGAGGGCGAGCCGCAGCTGCGCGCGTTCTGCGAGAACATGCGCTCCGAGATCAAGGCGGGCGGGCCCGAGGGTGCCGTCGCCGCGCTCGATACGATCCTCAGCGATGTCGACAAGGCGGCCTCGAAAGGTGATTTGGGCGACTACTTGTTTAATGTCCTGAACGACGGCCTCCGCACGGGCGTCGACGGCTGGGTCGACGACGATCTCGAGTTTACGCAGGCGTGGGGTTTTGACTTGTCGGAAATCAAAGTGCCGGTCCTGCTCTACCAGGGCAGCGACGACAAGATGGTGCCGTACGCGCACGGGCAGTGGTTTGCCAAACACTTGCCGGCTGCGGCACTGCGGGCGCACTTGATTGAAGGCGAGGGCCACGTGAGTCTGGTGGCCAAGGGGGCCGAGCTGCTGGAGGAGCTGGTCAAGGCGGGGAAGCAGTAGAGAGCACGGGAAATAAATACGAAGACAAAAAGTCACATTGGATATGTGCAATGATTGCAACCCCGTTATCGTATGAGACGTGAATACTGAGAATAAGACCAGAATTGAGATGCACAAAATGGAAGGTGAACGAGAACCATTTGGTTGCAGTTGAATTGTGGTCGTACAATGAGATTATGGTGTGCTGAGAGAGTGTGTTCTGAAATAGGCTAAAGTCGACCACCACTTACACAACTTACATGGACTGCAAGGCGGCACAAATCTACACACAAAAGTGCACCTTATTTTTAGATGCAATATATCCTGCATCTCATATTACCCGGAGGGGGATGGAGTCCAATCTTGGAGATGGGAGGACGAAAATACACAGCTGTAGTCCCAGATTTTCTTTGTTTTGCCAACAGTCCAAGGAACAAGCGAGGGGGATTCCCGCCGCCCAAAATAGAGTCGCGGTCCCCATACTCAAAAAGCGGCCAGCATTTTGCCATTTAACTTTATTCTGCGTCCAGTGTTGGTTTTGTCTCGACTGTTAGATCTTCAACGTTTGCATCTTTTGCAGACTGCATGAAATCACCGCCTTGGTTCTTTTCTCACTAAACATCATCATGGCACGAATAAGACGACGCTCACGACGAGCAGCCATCACTGCGCTCACAGTCATGACTCTATTCTCCTCATTACCACAGGCCAGCGCCGCAGCAGACACCGCAGACCAGATTGTAGAACGCAGTCAAACATTTCAAACAGACGGCTCTATTCAAGGCGTCATACTCGACGATAAGACACAGCGACAACGTCAACAAGAGTCTGTCACCACCATCCCACTCACCAACGTCCGTGACACGTACTATCTCGTCAACATTAGCATCAACGGACACAATGTCGGCGTGCAACTCGACACTGGGTCGAGCGATACGTGGGTGGTCGGCGATAGGTACCAGTGCTTGACAAAGAGCGGCAGTCCACAGGACACAGAAAAGTGCGGACTGGGGCGGCCATTCGCTGGACACGTTGAACTTTCTTTGTCGGCGAAGAAGTTCAACCGCCACTTTGCCGATGGGACGTTTACGACGGGTACTTTGGGCGAAGCGGATGTCAGTCTGGGCGATTTAACAGCAACGCACCAGCCCATTGGAATTGTCGGCCGGACGCACTGGTTCGGTGACGGCCAGGCATCCGGCCTCCTAGGATTGGGCTATCCATCGTTGACAGCCGTTGGTGCTGCTGACAGGCAAGGATATGACCCAGTATTTACAACACTGTGGAAGAAGAACGCGACAGCAGCCAACTTTTCCCTCGCCCTGTCAAGACTGTCATCGCAGCGGCCGAGCTTTCTCGCGTTTGGCGGCGTGCCCTCCGGCTTGATGTACGACTCGTACTCATGGGCATCGACACCACTTCTGCCAACAGCCGACAAGGACGGCTCCAAACAGTACGGCATGTACGTCATCAAGCCAACGGCCTGGGTGTTTAGCAAGCGGGATCCGAGATTTGACAACCTAGTCGGCCAATTTGAAATGACAGAACGGAACACGCCAATTGAAGAAATGCCAACCGTGGCCATTGACGCCGGGTCGACACTGTCGGTGTTACCAACCGACATGGCAAAGTCCATACTCGAATGTTTTGAACCGCCAGCCCGCTGGATAAAGGAAAAGGGGGCATACTACGCACCCTGCGATGCAAAAGTGC
Organism: Sporothrix variecibatus; assembly: GCA_016097105.2. Taxonomy (NCBI): domain Eukaryota; kingdom Fungi; phylum Ascomycota; class Sordariomycetes; order Ophiostomatales; family Ophiostomataceae; genus Sporothrix; species Sporothrix variecibatus. Next base: position 1,287,093 of record JADMNI010000007.1, on the reverse strand, counting down.
CGAGTCTTGAAGTGGCCATTGGCGAGAGAATGAATTCGTACTACTTTGCCAAGAAGGACATTTTGCAACAGGCAGAGCGAGATGCCTCGGGGAAGTTGTGCCGAGTGGGCTTCACACATCCTCGAGGGAAAGTGAAAGACTCGGGAGCGACACCATACAAGCTGGGCATTACCTTTTTGACAAACGTGGTGGCAGTCTTTGACGTCGGCGCTGGCGAGATGCGGGTTGCAAGGAGAGGAGGGCCCGTTCCAGACCGGTCATGATAATTTTGTGTACATATTTTCTTTAGCACAGCATAGCGAGCGTTGTTCAACTTGATTTGAAATTTGAAACTATTTATTTCTCTCACACTCTATGTGGCTATCTGCCTGCTACACCGGCTGCTTACAACTCCGGCGACTCGCCAAAGTCAACCGACTTATGCTCCTCCTTGGTCCGGCCGCCGGCCACCTGCTCACCCAGAGAACGCAGCTTCTTTTCTTCGTCGGCCGACAAAGTAATGTCCAGTGCAGCCAGGTTTTGCTGCAGACGCTCCACCTTGCGCGTTCCCGGGATGGCAAAGACGTCGTCACCTTGGGCCAGGATCCAGGCCAGGCAGAGTTGGGGGGTGGTGACGCCCTTGGCCTTGGCCACCTCGCCAATCTGCGCGACCGTCGCAATGTTCTTCTCCAAGTTGCCCTCCTGGAACCAGGGAAGACCAAAGCTCTTGCGCATATCGCCGGCCGCCTCGAGGTCCGACGTGCCCGAAATGCCGCCCGTCAAGATGCCGCGACCCAGCGGAGAATAGGCGACAACGCCCACGCCCAGCTCGCGGGCGGCCGCCAGCACGCCTCTTTTGGTGTCGTTGACGGCCTCAATGTCGCGGGCAAAGAGCGAGTACTCCATCTGGACGGCTGTGATGGGGTGCACAGCACAAGCACGTCTCAACGTGGTGGCGCTGCAGCCGCTCAGGCCAATGTACTTGATCTTGCCCTGGTTCTTTGCCTCGACCAGTGTTTCAATGGTCTTTTCGATGGGCGTCTTGCCATCGATGCGGTGGACATAATACAGGTCGATGTACTCCGTCTGCATTCTTTCCAAAGAACGGGTCAGATGCTGGCGGGCATACTCGGGTGACGAGTTGATCTTGATGTCGGTGGGTCCGACATGTCAATGCCAAACTTGGAGGCCAAAAAGACATCCTTGCGTTTCTCGGGGTTGCGCGCGAACCACTTGCCCAGCAGATCCTCCGAGTCCATGTACATGTCGGCCGTGTCCCAGAAGCGCTCGCCAATGGCATAGGCTTTGTCCAGGAACGCAAAACGCTCTTCGTCGGAGCCGGCAGCATTGTAGGCGCCGCTGTTGTTCATGAGGCCGAGGCCGAGACGAGGCAGAACAGGGCCGTTCTTGCCGAGCGGGCGGGAGACAATGCGGAGGCCATGATGAAGACGAGTATGAAGGAAAATATGCGATGAAAAGGTTAAAGATGTTGTAGTAGATGTTGATGATGCTGATGAAGATGAAGGTGATATTGAGTGGCCAGAGAACAGCAGAGACGACCACCTTTATATCCTTACATCTCTCGCATTCGTGTCGTCTCATACTCTCCGTCGGACACTTCCATTAACTCGAAAGCATACGTCAACGGTCTCCCGGAGAGCAAAGTGTCCGAACATGCTGCCTGCATGTCGGTCGTAAGAGGTCCGGTGATGTTGGTGTAAGTCAAGGAGTAGGTTGTGGAGGAGGTTCTCGCACTGTGTATTGTGTACAGAAATCTGCTAGAAAACTTACTCAACATGGATGTATTATGAGCTTTTTGCACAGTGCCAAACCTACCACGACACACTAGCACTGTCCACTTACACGATACCATAAGTCCGGATGTCGTCGCTGTAAATGTCAAAGCCCAAGTCGCCCCAAACCACGCCAATTTCTCTCGACCGCCGATATGTCCGCCGATATGTCCAGCATCGACATAGATGCACGGCAGACGGCACGATATAAAAGTTGTGCATCATTACACGGCGGGCAATGGGGGAAGTGCAATAGTTATGAAACGACGTCACTCACGTGTTTTTGACGCTTCCCTTTGTGAAGAAAAGAGCCGCCGACAGCCGCTGACAGCCATTTGCAGCCATTTGCCGCCTCTCTGCTGAACGGCCAGACATGGATCGATTATGAAACAAATGTCGAGAAAGTTGTTATGAGACAAGTTCTCTGAGTTATCTAGCTGTTACCAACAGTTCTTCTTGTTCTAATAACAGACAGTCGATGCCAAGAGCAGATCATGAACCCAAATCTCGTCCAGCTTGTCAGAGTAGCCGCCGTAAAAAGGCGTTTGTTAAGAGCACTGGATACTGCTGGAATTCTGTCGCGAGCCAGGGGAACGATTGGCTCTCGATTTCCCCTGACGAGAGTCAACACCAGAGCCCTGGAAAGGCCCTGAAATAAGCGACCTCCAGTGCGGGTGGAGCACCAACCGCCAGCCAATCAGCACGTCAGCGGCCCTGGACGACAAAGAGCCGCGGGCAGGGGTCTTTTTCCCAAAACAACGAACACTGTTCACGCTCTGAAGCAAAGAGGAACCAGAACGGCGGCAATTGAGACAATGAGAACAGACGTAGGCCCTTTGTTTGGGCCAGCCCATGGATGAGAAAGAGTGTTTGGACACGAATTGAAGATGAAAGGCGGATTGTCGAGGGACTGTTGAGGAAGAAGAAGGAAGAAAGACAACGACAATGGAGGAACAGTGAAAAAACAAAGGCCGCCGAAACGGTCGGCGGCAAGTGATGCCTGTCAAAAGAAATGGAGATGTTATGAAAATAGATCGCAGAGGACGGAGGACGACAAGATATAAAGACGGAAATCGTCTCATTTTTGGAAGGACGAAAAGGAACGAGAAGCAACTCAATCACTCGCTTTTGATTTTCATTCTTCAGTCTCGTTCTGTTTTCCTTTCTTCTTTATTTTCCTACGTCTTCATTTTCCTATCTCGCATCAATCTGCTGGTCATTTTGATACCTTTACGTTCGCTTTACGACTTCGCATTTAAGACTCGACATCCTCGATCACGATCACTACCTACCATCATCACGATTTCAGATCACAATCTTTCTTTCCATTTTCTTTCCAGTCTTTCATTTTCACTCTAATTCATAATGCTCGCTCGCAAAGGTATGTCCTATACCCTCTCCCTCTTCTACCACTACACCCACTAACGTATTTTCAGACTTCCGCCAGGCTATTGCCGGCCTCCTCGCCATCTGCATCATTGTCTTCTACATTCTCGTCCTCGTCGGCTGCATTTCGACGTCCCCCGGTCTCCCGGCATCTACCTCGTTAAGCTCGCCAACAACGCCACCAAGGCCGAGGTCCATGTCGGTCTCTTTGGCTTGTGTGCTGGCCTTGACCCCGTCAACCTCACCTGTGCCGGCACCGTTGCCCAGGCCATCGCCGTCAACGCCTCGTCTGCCTCCACCAAGTTCTTCCTGCCCGGCTCGGCCACCGTCGCGCCCACGGCCCTCCAGCCTCTCTTGGCCCTCGCCGCCGGTATTCAGAGCGGCAGCACCGGTCCCGGTGGTGTTCTGTCCATTGTCTACATTCCCCTGTTCTTGAGTGCCCTCTGTTTTGTCGGCGCCGCCGGCAGTCTCCTGACCCACCGCATCGCCTCCCGTGGTGTTCAGTCCGAAGACTATGACGACGAGAAGGGCTACGGACATACCCGCAACGCCTGGAACGCGGCGGTCATGCTGACCACGGGTGCCGTCATGGCTGCGCTTGCTGCTGCGATTTCGTCGACTGTGGCTGTCCGTGCGCTCCTGTTTTCAGGCACGAGCCTGCCCGGCACCGCCGACTCGTCGACCTCGACATCGGCCATTGACGTCTCGGGCGGCACCTCCATCCAGGTCCTGGAGTGGCTGATTGTCGTGCTGACCATGCTGTGGCACCCGCTGCTCGACTCGGTCTGGCGGAAGGTTCTGTAAATGTGTCTCCCAAAGAGATGTTGAATAGCATCCTTTCAATTTCTTTTGTCACTTTTCTTTTGTCTTTTCCTTTGTTTGGGAAGGGCACATGCTGCCACAAAGGCGTTGTTGTAATTCTTAGGTGGTCCTCTGCTTTCTGTCACTTTCATTGTCACTTTGTTGTTTGTTTTGTCTTCTTTGTTTTGTTTGTATCAACATTAAAAATAAATCTGCTCTTTTCGCATTGTTTTCACAAAATTACTATCTATTTTATTGAATATTGGATAAACTCGATAAATTGTATTGTTTTATTTGAGCAAACGGAGTTTACTGAATATTTTTCTCAATAAAATAAGAATTTATCAATTTATTGATAAAAAAATGAATTTAAATGCCGTTTCAATTTTTTATCGCAAAGAACTCTAAATTCATGTCACACTAGCGTCAACACGTTGTCACTCCTCACTTACACAGCTTCCATTTCAACTCACCACCCACGTGTGCTTCACATTGTCATCGCCACACTCTCATCCCGCACCTCACATCCACGTGGCTTGGAGTCAAATCTTAAGTAAACTCAAAGTGATTGAAGAGTGGCCCAAGCCCTGATCTGCAGATGGCCTCTGATGTCAGCACTGGAGTTCCTGTGTTTACTTTCACTCTCCCCTTTAAATCGTAGCCAACCTTCCATGACCCTCACCTGATGTTTGCAGATATCATCCATCTCCCACCACGCCGTCAGCACCGCTTCACACCTCTTCTGACCTCCCCCTTATCTTTTGTTTGTCACTTCCTGCCCCCGTTTGCCACTGCTGATTGCGCGCCCCTGCCCCCTCCCCTCCCGAGTATAAATACCTGGCCATCCCCCCTCCCGTCTACAAGTTTTTTTCTTCCTCCTCTCCTCTCTCTTTCATTCATCCACCCTTTGTCTCTCTGATACATTGCATGGCTACTACAGCAGATGTTAGCAAATGTCTTCCAAGAGAGGCAAAAGCTCTAGGTTTCCAGAATGACATACACTTACTGAGGTCTTGATTGTGACATCATTCTCACGACAATCTTTACATGACACACACACTTGTCAAGTTGTTGAATGTGACGACCCTATCTTTTCCTTTTCAACCCATCTTTATCTTTGACTTCTCTTACTCTGCCGCAGTACAAGTGGTTGTCCTTTGAAGTTCTCCTAAGATCAATAAGCGGCATTTGGCCGAAGCCTCTTCGCCGCATGTATGTTCAAAACTTTTGCCATGCAAGAGACTTACATGCAGTCAAAAGCCAATGGAATGCTTCAAGTGCAAAATCAGCCAGAGGTCACAAGTCAGCACTGAATGCCAAGAAGTACCAATACTGGGTGGACAGTCGCCGGCTCACGACCGCCGTCCATTCATGAACTTTTGTCACCATGAGGATGTCTTCCAAATTGGATCAAGAAACAATCCTGGTCTATTTCATGAAAGGCTCTAATACAAGATGCTGCGTACGCAAGCAACTCTGATCAACTCGGGGGAGCTCAAAAAGGCTGGCTTCCTGGATTCAAGACTGACCTTTGCAGCTCATGAAAAACATGCTCAAATCTGGCGAGGCACTAGATTGACAACCTGTGTCTGACATCAAAGTGACGTCACCAGCATTTGTGAACAAAAATGGGCGCATGAAAACGGCTCGATACCCTCCTTAAGACATCGGCGCCTCTGTCGTCAGAAACCTGACAAAAAATCGGCATCTGTGGTCCGGAAAGTGTCACGGTGACAATTGCAAGCGACCTTGAGGTGGTATTTTTCGATTTGGACGAAATTCAAGGAAACATCTAATAGCAAAATCGCTACACTCCAAGTCGCATGGAACTTGAGGAGTGACAAGTGAGGAGTAAAGCTTCGCGCTGCGGCCCATCACAAGAATAAGTCCAGCCACCCTCATCTGGCACTTGAAAACGCATTGCCAAAATAATTCCAACGCACAAGCATGATCAATAGCCGTAACCCACTTTACGCTATGTCGTAGCACTTTGGCGGCTTCTTCCACAAAGAACTGTTGACGTTCGTTTTGAACCAGTTTCTACAGATATTGAGCGTGAGTCGGGTATGAGACGTGTGCCGCAAAAATTGCAGAAGAGCACCACATGTCCTTTCTGGCACTCATGTCAGCGGCACCTTTCATCAACGGCAAGATACACTGTAAAGCTGTGGTCTCAAGAAGATTATTGGGAAAGGGCAATAGCATCGACTTCGAGACGGAGATGGGGGCATGTGATTACTAGTGCCAATACCCAATAGAAGGTACACCTCGCCCTTGCAGGAAACAGGTGGCGTGATAACGAGCAAGGATTTCGAAATTGGCTGATGTCCACGGCACGCTTTTGCACGGAGGTTGAGGCGTGATCACAGCTGGCTGTGGCACAAATACAGCAACCTGGGAATGTTAAGAAAGTTTTGAAAAGCAGTGAACCTGGACATATATCTTGAAAGACTACGCCACTATTTCTCATCGGCAAGTCCTGCACGACGTTGAAAGACGACAATACTCGGCTACAGGATCACACATATCAAAAGGGATCACATTTATCAAAGGCTTTAGCGGAATTTCACATATGCTACCCGTATCGCTTGATGAGAAGTGTCCCAGAGAAGCCAGATTGCGGAAAGCTATTCTCAATGGCGAAGCCTAATGGACAGAAAATATGTGATAGGCCTGCCCAACTTCTCTCACAACAGCTACGGCTGCGGTGACTATGCGATATCGCTCTGGCATCATCGCGACTGCAACACCTGCATCATAACACTCTCACTACGAGTAGTCGAACACAGGAGTTTTGAGTGGTTCATCTTCTGCAAATAAGAAACAGTTCGAAAAGCATGGTATTAAGGGGGTCACAACCCAAGGTTACCCCAAATGGCAGTACAGTTGATGGATCTGCCCAGCCGATGTCTTGTCGATCCGCACATGAAAGTTTAATAGTCGCGCCCCCGGGCAGTTAAGCTTTCACGCATACCGGGCCGTCTATGTAACTCGATTGCGCACCTGTGTCACCACTTCACGACAACATATTAAACACGATGAAATGAACTATGGTACTGCACAGAATTTTGCCGGGCTCACAAGAAACGGCCACATCTGGCAGAGGAGTTCCTCGCAGATAGTGAACCCAGCCACCTATTGAGACCTGCGAGTCGGTACAGAAGCCGGAGATCGATCGACGGATCTCTCACGAAAACTGGTACGACCCTCATATGCTTCATTTACCTTGATGTTGGAGTAGTGCTCCAAAGGGCAGGAAACAAAAGTCGTCCAGTCACATGTTGACTTAGCACAGTTTCCGAAACGCGGAAGCCCGTACCATGGTAAGGCATGGGCTGTCAACACGACTTGTGACAAGAGCACCGTGGTCAGCATTGGCCCCATACTTCCGCTGGCGACGGCGATGGTGTACACACCGCGGCGTTGTGACAGAACGTTCTAGGTCCAAGTCCACGCTGTTACCCGTGTTGGACTATAAGGCTATGATACTTAAAGTAGCTGGAGCTTGAGATGTTCATGGGAAAGACCAACAAATGGAGGTCATCACACGGGTTGGAGAATTTTGTGCTTGGGGAACATCACGACGCATGTATTTCACCGACTCAACCACCACTTTACTATCACAACCACCCGTTACTTCGATAAGAATCAAGAACTTGACATAACTATGAATACGAGCACATCGAGATCAATTAAGGCCCGGATAAATGGTATCAGAAGACAACTTACAGTGCTCGTTGAAACTTGCATACATGGGCAAAGGGACGACAAATAATTGGTGTCAACTCAGTGTGGTGCAAAAATTTCATCCATTTGAGCATCATCCCATACAGCATACTTTTGAATACGGAGCTCGGTGGGAAATGAGAGGAGAGGCAAAACAAGCTGTCTAGATTGTACATTCATTCCAAACACAGGCTACACTGCTTATATGATACTGCACCTAGGAGCCTCAGTACGGTACAAACTCTGGTCTTTACTTCCTGGCTGAGCCAGCTATGTGCTGTCTTGTGCAGCAGGCTTCTAGATAGTTCGATCTGGAAGCATGGACCGGGAGTTGCAGTGTTTCCTATTGTCCTGTATCTTGACAGGAACAGAATGTACCAGCATGGACAGGGGAGCGTTCCTACCAGGTAGCTACCCTCTCGATGGGGCGGGGACTTATCCGTGCCGAGTTCAACTCTCATTGACTCTATCAAACTAGAGGTCTGCTTCTGGTACTTAAGACATTCTAACTTGTAAATATGCATCATGCGGGAGATGAAATCTGCCGTGATGTTAATGAATGAGACAGTGTGGCGAAGAAAAAGCTTCAGTTTGCCGCAAGCTTCCAATGAGTGGCACTCAGCTTTGTCGTACTGTGCCTACCAGAGCCAACAAACTTCCAGACTGTGGAGTCAACCGTGTTGGTCCTTTGCGAATTATATTGTCGATCGCAAGAGAATGCTTTCAAAACATTCCCACCCTTTCTCCGTGTCGTATGGGCCATATTATGGCATTGTCGACACGAATTCTCGCTCCAAATACACCAGTCCGCAACAAGTCAATATACGATAGGTGATAGTCATCTTATGGATACTACTCCTGTGATTTCTAGTGTTTGTTTCTGTGTCGCCAACTGATGTTAAAGTCCGGGCAGAGCAGAAGCGCTCGAAGCGTCACGCGAGGAAACACAGACACCGACCACCACGAGCTTGCCAACTTCAATCTTAAACGCACTCTCAGTTGCAGCGCCAGGGATTTTCAACGTATATCGAATGTCTATCAGCACGACGTCGCAGAAGTTTACATGCAAACAACTCTACAACATCTGAGCTGCTAGCCCCATCTAGCATATCTAGAGAAGTACATTTGTGAACCCGATTTGTACAAGACCTGGGCCTCCCTGACCCCTCATCCCTCCATCCCAATCAGTTATGCCTTTGTGAAACTAGCAAATCAATGGCGAAGTTATCAAACAGGTCCTATCCATTGCAACGGCAAGGAACACGTGGACGTCACCAATTGCAGGTTGCGGAGAAAATATGCAGTTTTGGAGAAAGGAAACTTGCTATCCATTGCACACGAGCACACGAGTACACGAGCAGACCAAAGTGCGTGCAGGGTCTATCTATGATCAGACACTGCAGTGTCTGTGTCGTGCATGAACAATACCAAAGACACTAGTAGCCCAATCAATCGAAATTGCGCATGTGCCCAGACTGGACGACAACAGCCCAGGCGAAAAGTCTTATCACAGACACAGTGCCCCAGTGATTTGTATTGACTGGGTCAATGAGAAGCGTTACGCAATTATGGCATACTTCCTGGACTTTCGGTAACGAAGTCATTAGACCAATGACTGCACATCACCTCGCTGACCTCTCAGCTCATTATCATCGTGGCTGCACGCAGACATTAACTGGCGTCGGTATAACAGTCGATTACCTAGGTTGTTATTCACAACCAGAGACTGTGATTAGATTTTCAAGAACACGGTGCACCAGCGTAGCCAGTGGCGAGCTAGATCGATGGCACTGGGGGATCCCGTTGACTTCGCAGAGGGGAAGCCACCCTTAAGGTTCCACGGATTCGGAGTTCCTATGGGTTTTAGTATAAAAAGCATACTATTTAGAATTGAAAAATAACATCACATACCATTAATCCCGTATAGGACATAAGATTCTCGTCGTGTAAAGTCACTGAACTTAAGGCTTAAGAAGGAACATTCCTTAAAGGATGTCACCGAAACTTCGGTAACTAAGTTCTTCTGTGGTAATCCTTGGTGAGGTGGACGTGGCGGCTCCGTACGGCCCGTGCTGTCCAATACGGCGTTTGTGCCGCTAGGATCGTGCGGAGAGGCCACTGCCGGCGTCGTCTTGCCAACGGTCTTCTACCGGTTGATCACGGCCAGTCCGCCGCCTCAGGTTCCGGCGCCTGGCTAGAGCGGGCGCTGGGCGCCGGGATCCTAACGGGCGTGTACGAAGGACTGTGTCCCGGACAACTTGTGCTTTCCTTTGGTAGTCTGGTCGTGATAAAAAGACGGCGCGGCGGTACGCAAGGTAGAGGCTTAATGGTGCCCGGCCTCCGTATGGAGGAGACGGATCGGCGTGGACTTGTAAGCGCCGAGAACAGTGCGGAGGTAGTCGTGGAAGATCGTGTCGAGGGAGGCCGTTGGTCTACGGTTGCCGTCTTCGGTCGAGTTTAAGTGTTGTCTTCGGAGCCGCGTGGGTGCGGGAGAAGTGGAGAAGCTTGTTCTTTACCGGATCGAATACGACGCCTCTCGGCCGTGCCCACGCCGTGACAGTATTCCACGCCTCCCGGAGGAGACGGCAACAACACGCTTACATTAAAGAGGTGTATTTTTTTTGCAGAGAGGCCTGGCAGACGTGACGATTTCTAGATAATAGTCTCGCGTTGATATGAAAGGTAATGCCCTATTTTTTACGGTAGCGACATATTCTCAAGACAAATCATTGTCGCCCCCGCATAAAAAGACAAAAAATGGTATCGTATCTTCCTTGCCATGAATGTTCTTTAAAAGTTTGGGCATAATAAGGGACAATAACAAAACAAATTCAAACATTCAAGGATCGCCACTGCTTTAGAAACGACGGTCCTTCATACCGTTTTATGCCATATAAAGCAAATGACGTTTCGATCTTTAAATCTATAGAGAGCAAGTAGAGAACAGAAACACTATATAGGATGGTTTGTGAATCAGGCGAGCAGGATGTTTCTTGCACAGCCCGCAGCCACAAGATCGCCCCATTCATCAAATCCTGCTGAGACAAATTAAATATTTCATGCAACACTTATTTGGTGTCATTGTCACCCTCAAATGTCCTTTTCTTCGCAGAGTTGGACGCTGGTTTGCTAGACCCTCGCAGGCCCTCCGTACTCGTTGTCGTCTGACTCAGACGTGACGTGCTCTGAGGGCGGACCGAAGGAGAATATGATGAGGCTCTGACATCCATTTCCGGAGCACCGGGACGGTTCTCGTTAAGAAAATTTGCAGAGATTTTCACAAGCGTTTCATCAGCCATGGAGCCGACAAACTGCCGTTGATGATTGGCCGGCCAACACCTTTTTGACATCAAAAAAATCCGCAAGTGTTGTTACCACGACTTGGCCGCTGCTCTCTTCGGAAACAATCTCCCCGAAAGTATGCACTTTTCGAAAAGAGACTTGCTCTGAAGCTCGTTTGCACAGTTCTAGACACTTTTTCTGTGCGTCGATGTCTTCCTGCAAGCGCACCCTCTCCAAGGTCTGCTCAGGCCGTTCCTGACGTAGTGTGTTGAGGCGTTCTTGAAGGCGGCCAATAGTTTCCGCTATCTTGTCTCGGCTTTCACTCAGTGCTCGAAATGTCATCTCCCGTGCCTCGATGTCATCTCCCGCAATGCTGTCGATGTTGTGAGCCATGCCTTGCATTGGACGTTCTTGATTTTGCAAGGATTCGAGATGTGACTTGGCATCTTCGCAAATACGAAGACACTGCTTGATCACGGTCTTTTCGTCCTTCAGGTTTATTTCTGAAGCATCTAAACTGTTCGTACGTTTTAGTGAATCGTGCGTGATTTCGTCCTCGATACGCTGAAGGCGGACTTGAAGATCATAGGTGGTATTCTTGATCATCTCGTGATACTCATCGAGAACTTGACGCGTGATTTGAGAAGTGTTTCCTAAAGGATATTTAGAAATGTTTCGTCCGGCTCCAAATGAATCAAGAACGACTGACATAGTAATGGCTCCAAGAGCAATATTAATCGTCCCTTTGTAGGCAGCCAAGTCGTCGATAAAGGAACTTATATTGCCTCTCATAAACTCCATTTTCGCCCAGTCTCGTAGGCCCGTCTTTGGCTTTGCGCTGAATTTTCGCATGGCTGCTTCAAATTCACTGCATATGTTGCCGCATCGGGTGAGAGGACCTTCGAGGAGCATCCACATAGAAGCATCCAAAACAGTGACAGCGGCTTCCAGACTCTTCAAAATAGTATTGAGGTGCTCTAGCTCGTCTTGAAGCCGGCCCAGCGTCTTATCGCGTTCTTTGTATCGCTTCACGGTGTCACAAAGAACGATTGTTGTTTGGGCGGTGGCCGTAATTACCGCCAACGCCGAGGCGGCGATGCTCAATGGATCCATTCCCGGATGCGAAGAGGAGACGGTTAAGCAAAAATGAAATGTGAGAACAAAAAAAGCGTGCCCAGAACGAGTATTCACCTTAAGGGCTCTTAATGCGTTCCGTTGTGTTTGGTTCTGGAATGAAAGTCATAGATACCGAACGATGTGCGGGGTCAATTTGCTAGCCCCGCCATTTTACAATGCCTTTGTACGGAGGCTCGGGAGGATCCTACCAAAAGCTTTGTCTCACCGCCTAAAACACGCTAATCCGAATTAGGCAAACGCAACTGTGGCACGGTGGAAAAGAGGTTGATTTAGGAGCGAGAAAGAGAGAAACTAGGGAGCAACAGGCAGGGCTATCTAGAGGGGCTGGAGCAATTCACGTGCTCCAGCGCGACACAGCCCCCTAGCCCTGCCCTGTGGCGCTATATCTACGAGCTGCGCCTCCAGCAAGAAATATGGAATTTTTTCTACGCCTTAAGAGCGGGCTGTTCCGTTGGGCTAAAAGAGATCAACACTGTGGGGTTCCCTTGAAACAGGAAATGGGGAACCTATGTCGCATTAGGCAGGGTTTCCGGCAAACGCCAAAGCACTCCAGTCCAAAACATCCGTCTCTCAAAACATCGATGGAGGTCTCGAAAGAAGCGATCCAGCCACAAATCCTTCTGAGTGGTGGATGGTGATGAGGCACTTCAACAACACATCGACAACACTAGCAGGTACAACTTTGGAGACGGTAACGAAGCAGCTACCAGCCCCCAGTCTCTCTACACAAAGGGTAACTCAAATAAGCCGAGCCAGGACTCCGTGGCTCTCAGGGATGACCCATCTATGAGTGTTGCGTCGAGCCTCACGTCGAGCTTCAGCAGCACGAAGCGTCCTAGGCAGACAGTGGATCCACTCTCCCAATCAGGTGGAGATCGGTCATCCAAGAATCAAAAGCGGCTCAGGAAGAGACGTACGGCAGAGTCGACCACCGCAGCAGCAGCGCAGTCGGAGGCAAGCGAGTCCTGGGAAGACACAGAGTAGCGCAAAAGACACTGCCGCCAAAGGGCTACTTTTCATTATAAGCAAAGCTCCATAGAATAAACAGAGTATCGTTTCGTATCATGTCTGCCAGTACGCAGCCCCAATTTAAATAGAACTAACACACGTTTGCCACGCACTTCGAGAGCGCCACGGTTATGTTAGTGTTATGTAAATAGGAAAAAAAATTCTTGTATATGCATCACGCTTCTTCTTATTATTTCCTTTTTTAATTTATTTTTTTAAGAAAAAAAACCTTCGTTTTCTAAATGTAAAAACAACCTTAAATACACTTTCTCTGAAGAATCCCCTTTCTTCTCTTGACTGCTTGCCTAGCCTGACCTTAGCCTCTAGTTATCTACCGCGTACAAAGCTACCGAAGCGGTGCCATATTTAACAATAGCTGCGACCAGCATCCCACTCTCCACGTTCTCCTCGTCCTTGCCTTGTATTACGCCGTACCGTGACTTTGTCGAACTCTCACGGATCAGAACCACTTTTTCAGCCCTCACATGTCGATACTGCTCCTTTAACAGACATTGTCAAACAGCACTATAGCCAAAATGTAAGGATAAATTATACTGTCCGTAGTAGAATTATACAGAAATCTATAAAGGATAAATGAATAAATCTTATTCCGCCGGAGGCACTAGTTAAGCCTAAGGGGCTCTTCTGTACGCTGAAAGTTGCTTGTACTGACGAAAGTACTCCCAAGATAAGCCCCGCGAAGCGATCTTGTAATTCTCACACAAGTGGTGGAGAAAATCCATTGCCATCGCTCGGTCGGCTCTCTAAATCACATCCTTCCAAGGACCCAACTTCACAAAGTCGCAATACCTCAAAATCTATTAACAACATATACCAAATCCAACGGAGGTTTTTTTATGGGGGGGGGGGGGAGGGTAGCAGTATAAAGTAAGTCAGACCTCTTCCATTTCCGTAAAATGCCAGCAATATTGATTTTAGAGAAAATGAACGTCTTGCAGCTGCTTCCGAAGGGCAGCACGCTGGGTGGCCGTCAATGGTTTCCGTTGCTTCGAAACCCGCGATTGCGATTCTCTCTCTGTAAACTGTTTAATAAATTCACCGTGCTGGCTATTGCCTTGGTGTCTTTTGGGGTAGGTCTAAGCCATGCTGGGCAAGTAATAATTAAGAGATCGGTATAAGAAAAGACTCGACTATAGTAGAAAGAAGTAAAGACAAAAAAAAGGCATTTGTGGGTGCGAGGCTAGCTTTATTTATACTAATAAAGCGATAAAGGAGAGCCAATACAGGCCTGCTACATACACAGAACAAATAAATAGATAAGTACAGTAGCAGAGGGGGGACTGTACCCAGCTCTAACAAGAGAAAAAATCCGGCAAGAAGCACTGTTAAACCGCAGGACAATTCAAACGGGGACAAGAAATGGAAACCTCTATTTTTTCTTGTCACCCTGTCCCAGCCGCTTCGGCCGCCGGGATAGGCTACCAGAATCGGGCCCATTCAGGAAAATGACAACCTGTAGGTACATAGTACTTCGAAGGGACAAATCCCTCACTGCAGCAGCCGCCAAAAGTGGCGGCCCGCGCCAGACAAAAGTGGCGGCCACAACAGCGCTTTCTCGACTTAATGTGTAATACTCCGTAGGTATAGAGCGCCTTAAACCCCTCCGTCTCAAAACTTTCAATTAATTGCATTGCAGAATACTAGCCCATTTAAATCACAGTCACACTATGAAGGTCTACCAAGTCCAGCCTCGCGCGGTTGCGTCGAAAATTATATCGCCCTCGCCCACCCCATTTCCTTCAAGGAGATAAGATTGCTATTGGTTGACGAACACTGGGACGACCTTTTAATCTTTTCGACTCCGATACCCCCCACGGCATCTCGAAGCCGAGTACGACGTAGCATCGACTAGCCCCAACGCGCACAGCGCATAATGCTGCGTGGTGGCTCTAGCGGCCTCGTAACGCCCGGACGCGGAACGGACGCAAGGGGGAATCAGCAGTGACAGAACGATAACGCGGCGGCGCCTACGGAACGGCGCGAGGTGTGGCTGGAAACATCTGTGCCGTTTCCAGAACACAAGGACCAATGAGCACAGAGGTTCATACGAGGAATAAACCAACTGTATGAACCACGAACCAAGCTAGATATACAAGACTGAGGCTTCCTCCCAGTAACCTAGATAGAAGACTCCGTCGATACCGATTGTCTGAAATACAAACCTATATGAACTTGTATTCCTGTGCCATTATTGCATGCAATGACCCGTCAGTTATTTGTTGTGTTGACTTATTGTTCATACGTTACACCTTATCACTGTTCTTACCAGAACAAGGCCCTCTAGCCTGATCAACTAAACAAGGACCCCTTCGACCCACCGAGAAGTTCTCTTTATAACAATTGGCTTGTCAGTCGACCAAATCGGTCGGACTGCCTAGAGACCTCTTTGTAAAAAAAGAACGGACTATGGAGTACAGAAGAGTCGACATTGTTTCAAGGAGGCCAATTTGGGGGCCAAATCCTGTGCTATTTTGTAGGCGACGCCTTTTTCTTGCAGTTCCTCCTGGTCGTATGCCTATTATACCAGACTAGCCACGTTCAGCAAACGGCCACCCCGTTAAGCGCCCGGCGCAATCGCAGGATATCATTTTCAAACAAGACCAATGCGGCCATGCAGCGCGACCAGGCACACTGTGCTCGAGCTTTGCGGGGCGTACCAGGGGGGACCCCTCTGCATGATGTACTCCGCATCACTTGGCTCTCTTTTTCTTCCGTGCTCATTTCGACGGGTGAGTGTAATATGCTCCATGAGTACTCCGTACAACGAGACAGTGGCAAGAAGTGAGATCACATCAACGCACATCATTGTTTGTTTATTTTCTTATTTACGTTTTGTGAACTTTTCAATCTGAGTATAGTCAAGGAGACAAGATGTCAGTTGCGTGCTCGACAGCTTACCCCTTGGCCTCATGGCTGCATGTTTGGTTGTTTCAAGGAGGCCAATTTGGGGGCCGAATCCTGTGATACTTTGTAGGCGGCCCCTTTTTCTTGCACTTCCCCTTGGTGGTATGCCTATTCTACCAGGCTCGGTCCTTGCATTAATAAAGTGTGCTTTTGAGCCCATGGTTTTCCCAAATCATATTTTTCGTCAACTTTTCGCGACTTTTCTCTCCTGATATTTCAGCAAAAACCATAAACGACTCTTTCATCTCACTAGAGCACCTGAGCACTCCCGCCTGCCCTTGTATTATCAAGACACCATATCAACATGACTCGAATCACTGTAAGTATACGCGCATCCGTCAAGGTCTCTCAAGGACATAATTTCCAATACCAAATGCAGCGCTCCGTCTCCGTGACAGACTCTTCCGAGTCCCGGTCGGTTTCCGCCGCCCGTCTGGCCACGCCAAACACCGAAGCCAGCTTGGCAGCCAGTCTCACCAATGGCCTCGACAATGTCCATCTCTCCTCCCCACTACCCACGCCATCGTTCACCGACCCCGATGGCTTGGACATGTCTGCCCTTGCCGCTGCCGTAGAGAGCGTCGAGCAAGGTGCCGACGAGCAAGATCCGCTCCCAGAGACACCTCCTGTGTCGCCCAGGGCGCTGAGACCGCCAGACACCTCGCAGTCCCGACCCAGCTCGCGCAGAAGAAGCAATGGCCGGGCGTCTGACCGGGTAGTCTCGTACAATATCGACGAGGAGGAGTTGCCGCCACACCGGCTGTACAGTCCAGAGGTGCAAAAGGCTCTTCGTAACAGCAAGTCCCTCATGGAAAGCTTGTCTGCGGCGCTTGGCAGTAGCGCAAGCCGCATGCACGAGGACCAGGGCTCGACCATCCACGGTCTGCACAAACAAGCCGCTGCCCTCGCCAACTTCCAGTTGCCGCCGTCCTGGACCATTGGATTTGTGGGTGGGACCGGTGCAGGTAAGGCTATGCCGACCTAGGCAACCTTTCCTTTCTCTTCTTTTCTTTTTTGTTTCATTTTTGCTGCTTTTCTGTTCCTGTTTTGTTTCTTTTGCGTTTTATTTAGAGGTCGTTGGCTAATTCACACGTCCACATCTAGGAAAAAGCAGCCTTTTGAACTCCCTCTTACATCGGAAAAAATTTAACCACGGAAGTAAGTCCACCGGTATCTAATCTCACAAAATCTATGCCTCCTAACACACCTTTTCACTTTCTGGTGTAGAGAAACAGTGGAAGGGCATGCACATCCGTTGCGACCGAATTCCGGTACCGCGCTGGCGACCACTTTACCATTGAAATCGAGCTGTTTGGCGAGGACAAGCTCGTGGAACAGCTGGCCGATCTTGTCCGTACTTACCGCAGCTACCATGTGCCGGAACAAAACCCTCGGGCCTCAGACACATCAAGAGACGCTTCCAACACTGTCTCGGCTGGGACTGAAAAAGAGTCCCACAAAAACGCAGAAGAAGATGCCAAAGAAGCCCTCTCCATGCTCTGGACCCTGTTTGGCAAGCAAATCGACAAGTACATGCAGCTCCTCTTGGAAGACGACGAGGACCATATCCTAGCCGTCCTCATAGGCGATCTCCTCGACAATCGGGGGGCACTGACCGCAGACCAAGAGGTTTTTACCACTGCCGAGGCGTGCTCCCATCGGTTAATGGAGCTCACGGTTGATCCCCGCAGGGACGAAAATGAAAGGCCGCCCGACGAGCCGGTCAAGTGGCCCTATATCCGCGCGATCAAGGTCTACTTGGATTCCCGCATATTGAGCAAGGGTCTCGTGCTTGTTGATCTTCCCGGTAGGTGGCCCCCTCTTCAACATTTTCTACTCGATATTTCGAGCCTTTGCTCACAAAATAGGACTGGGCGACCGAAATGCTGCGCGCGAAGCCGTCACGGAGAGCTACCTGGTGCGGTGTAACGAAGTCTTTGCAGTCAACCACATTGGCCGCGTCGTGTCAAGCTCAGGTGTGGAGCGCGTCATCGACCTTGCGCGGCAGACCAAGCTCGACAATGTCGGGATCATCTGTACACACGCAGAGGTGAGTTAATCCTTTTGTTCACCTCTATGTAAATGGAGTTACTCACAGTGTTCTAGGACTTTGGCACTGAGCGGATCGAAATCACACGGGGACCTCGCGCATCGCAGGTTCGGCAACTCTTGCAACGGATTCAAAGACTGCAACAAGATATCCACGACCTCGAAGACGACTTGAGCGACTCGGAAAACGAATACGGCTTCTCGAGCGGCGAGATTAGCAAGGCTGCCTTGCAGAACAAGTTTGATTTGCAGTCTGCCATCCGGCGGAAAGAGTAGTGTTATCTTTACTCCCCCTTTTCCCCTCCACTTGGTTTTAACGTTTCTTCTTGTTTCGTTTTCTGACAGCCGTACTGACAATCGTAACGTGGCTTTTAGGAGAGAACTTAGGATATGCGAGTTCAAGTAAGGACACTACTCATTATGGATCGAGTTGGATTGACTAAACTTTTTTTAAATTCTGCCACTCAACATACTGACAAGCGACTAAACCAGCATCCTCCAGCTGCGGATTGAGGACCGTAACGAAAACAGTCGAGAGACAAATCAAGTCCGCGTACAGGGACAAGCTACCTGGCGGCATCCAAAACGTGTTTTGCGTCGGCAACGTGCAGTACTGGGAATTCTGGGAAAAGGGCAACTATGCACAAGAAGTCCACCTTTCGGGAATACCCCGGTTCCGCAGGCATTGCCTCGCCAAGGTGGCCGATAGCCAGCTGATGCTCGTTGCCAAATACATCCGGGACAGCATCCCGGCGCTTCTCGGCGAGGTAGAACTGTGGGCGGAGTCTGGCGCAGGAGGTCCAGAGACGGAGCAGGAAAAGGCCGTCCTCAAGGCTTTGGACCGAGTCGAGAGTGAATTGGCAACGGTGGGTTTTGCTTAATCTGGCCATGTATGATATCAACATGATATTGACACGACCTCGCTTCATTGCCTTTAGAAACTCACACGCCGGAACACTATGACGGCTACAATGTCGAAATCATCGATGCAAGAAACGTTCGATAAAAAAATCTATCGAAGTAAGTGAATGCTTGTTACTCTGCTCTATTCTGAATTTCCAATCCAAATCCCATTCCATGAATTGCCTATTCCAGCTGGCTGACACTCTTGCTTTTAGACCGCCATCATAATCGGCCCGTAGAGTGGGCAGAGGGTGCTCTCAAGGCTGCAAGAGAGTGGAGTGTAAGTTGCTGACCCTCTTGCTGGAGGCAGCAATACAGTTTGCGATGACTAACCATGCGAGATCATCAGTGCTGGAATGCTCGTAAGTTTAAGCTCTCAGTTTACCAACATTTATGGTGAACAAACGACTGACTTTTTTTCCCCCATAGATACCTACATCGCGTTCTGCAGAAATCACGGCACTTACTCGACAGCCAAGTCTAATGGCTGGCACAGCTGGAACGAAGAAGCCATGACGACCATGGTCGACGACCTCAAGCAGCCATGGAGCGAAGTGTGCCAGACTCTCCGTGACGACCATTTTGAAAGTTTATCGCAGATTGATAATTTCATTGGTAAGTGCACTAAAGAAAATACGTCACAGCACAATGGTGAACAATTCTGTGACTAATATTGGTCTTCCAACCCGATAAAAACAGACGGCAAGGTGGTTCAACTGGAAATGGAAACATTGGCTCCTTCGGCTCTCTTGAGGACAATCAGAACCCGCAATTCTGTCTTAGCGTCAGACATTCATGATTGTGTGGATACCTTTCAATCTGACCTCTGCACATTGGGGATCAACGCCCTCTCTGGTATCCGCACCGGCCTGTTTGGCAAGGCCATGGAAGACACCTACAATACCGCCAGGCTCATCCACGGTAAGTAGACCAGTTGACGTTTGCATTTCAATCTGCCTCTTCGTTATCCTTATCTTATTTTTAAAAACGCGCAGGTAGAGGCTGCACAGTCTTGAAGCAACAAACCATGAACCGCACTCTTGGCGATCCGGGTTTATTTGTAGGGGTGATGCGGGCGTTCCGAGACGAGTTTATCAAACATGCACTCAGCATGGAACAAGGGGTGTACGACGCCATTTCCAACTATCTCAATGCCCTCGGGACGACCTTTGACATAGTCCGCAGTGAAAACGCCGCCTCGGAGAGCGAGGCCGATCGTCCCTTTACGGACCGCGTGTCGGCGAGCGTGACAGCAGCCAAGACGGACCTTGAAAGCTTGCAAAGCGTATTCCCGCAAGGGTAAACGACTGTGGTGGAAGACATGTATTTTGTGCCGAACCGTACCGTTATTTGTCTTTGTTTGTATTTAGACGTTTTTGTATTGCATGTATTCAAAACGATGCTGATACTACCGTGGCGAACCACTCCTGTCCTATTTCCTGTTTGTTACCTTGCTATTATGCTCAAAAATAAAACATACTAATGTCCGCAAACTGCGCCGTCTTCCTCACGCGGCCTCCACTCCAATGATCTCGTGAATGTCCTCTTGGTAGGCGACGACGACTGTCTTTTTAAAATCACGGGCCTTGACCTTGCACATAAACAGGATATCTAGCTCATTGTGGGTGCATTTCTTGGTCTCGGGCAGACGGAAGACGGCATAAGCAAAGCAGAGGGTGCCCAGAAACACAAAGATGAACGCAGCCTTGACCTTGAGACCGGCGGCGTCGGGGTTGATGAGGTAGGGCATAACGACGTTTAAAGATAATATTCAGTAGGTTCCACGAGTTGCGGGCAATAGCAATGGTCTTGGCGCGGAGGCGCGTGGAGCCGACCTTGCTGACAATGGAAAAGGCGACGGAGCCGACGGTCATGCCGTAATGAGGGGCAGCATATAAGCAAGATGGACTCAAGCTATGACTTGTTACCTAATACCACCTCGATAAAGTTGTGAGTCTTTCAGCTCTGGCTTTCCGTGATGCACTTAACCGTGCTTCTCAGGCTGCAGGATGGTGGCCTAGAACAAGTCTCTGTGGTTGTGTCGATTTGCGATGGAACAGCCAAAGGTACAGCGGGCACAGAGAGCACATGCGCTAAGCAGGTTGGAGCAGGGACGGCACAGGTGCATGTCCAAAGAAGGAAATTCCCAATGAGGTTTTTCGGGTGGTATATTGGGCTGTTATTGAAAAAATTAAGAATACTTATTAATGAGGAAACGATTCGTTTGTATTTTAATATCGCTGTCATATAATTCTATTCGCTGTGATGATTCTATATACGTGACTTGTGGTGCATTGATTTACAATCATATCCCTCCGACTGCCTACAGCACATCATCCTCGCCGCAGTCCATAATCAGCATACAGCCCGGGAAATGAGCTAGGATAGCGCCCTCCAGAGGTGCCTTCATGACGGCCTCTTGTGTCGACACGCCGCAGCCCCAGAACACGGGCACGTTGTCCTCGTCGCCGAACACGATGCTCAGCGGCTGGCCATCCTCGGTCAGCGGCGACTGGCCCCATTGCACCTCGTCAATGTTGTCAATGCCGAGCCGCGCGACGGCGTCCCAGCCCCATGCAACGGGCTCGCCGTGCGTTGCATGGTAGGCGTGGGAGATTTCTCTCACACGTTCAATATCTTTGGCAGGAAACGGCCGCATGGACACGGTGTAGGTCGACCCCGAAAAGACACCGGCCGCGTTTAGGGGAATGTTGCTGCGGTACATGGGCACGGTGCGGTCCTGCACGGAGTGGCGGACGGGCAGGCCGGCACGCTCAAGGGCCGACTCGAAGCTCTGGCTGCACCCGACCAAGAAGGCAACGTGGTCTTCGGTCCAGTGGCCGGTCACGTCGGGGACGCCGGCGTGGACGAGTTTCGAGTCCTTGTAGACGTTGTAGCGGGGACAGTCGGTGCGGAGGTCAAGGCCCTCTGCGAGGCTCTTGGAGGACACACTCGGCAGGTGTGACACGAGACGCGAAAAGTCGCCGGGCGCGACCGACTCGGCAATGAGCGGGCATGGCACAGGATTGCGAGCGCACAGGTTGCGAAAGTCGGCGGCGTAGCGCGACGGCAGCACCAGCAGGTTGGCCTGGAGGTAGGTGGGCGCGACACCCGACGTCGAGTTGGTGTACTCGTTGGCGCGGGCAGCCTGCCGGGCAAGCTCGCCGGTGGTCAGCCGCAGCGTCAGCTCGGTGGCCTCTTTGCTCCGGGTGAGTCTTGTTGTGGTGATGGACATTGTGGAGGAGCTTGTTTGTTTATTTTTTTATCTTCTGATTTTTGATAAGATTGGCTATTTTGGGATAATCGTGATAACTGAGATGGCTAATGTGTGCCTTGGTCGACTTTTCCGGATAGACTGCCCGAGCAGAATTCATATACCAAAAAACGCACGATACGATCCCCGCCGCCTCCGCCTACCGGACATTTGTTTTCTTGTTTATTTTCTTGTTCCATAATGTCGTACATCTCTGCGGCCCGCAGTGGCAGTCGCATTGTCAACATTGCCCGCAATGCCTGCCTCCTGGGTGAACATCGAATGGCGATAACGGACGGTGCGGGCTGGGAGCGTGGTGTGGAGAGTGCGCGGACTCGCAACACCGTCTGCCAGCGCTTATCATATTAGATATTAGCGACGGACTCACAATGCCGCACTTTCCACGCTAATACACACTGGTTTGGCACGGACTGCGAACTCCGTCTGTCTGTTGACTTGCCCCTGAAATTGACCAGTGGCCAAAACACGTCCCGAGCACACAAGGCAATATGTCTACACTCACTCTGTGCACACCCCAGTCTCGTATTGCGTGGTCTCGTATTGCGTGCTCCACAAACGGAGTGGTGTCTCTTGTGCCACCGTAAAAGATCAGCGTAAATGCACTGTACCGGTGGCCCAATTTGTCATGTCTGTGTGCATTAACCAGTAATTTTGTGCAGTGTAGAGTATTGTACAGGTCGTCATGTTGGTCTTTACTCGTATATCCATCACTCCATAGCCCATGTCACCGCAAAGTTGGCGGCGGTATCGACGCAACCAACTGATTGACATGATTGACGCAACCCTGATCGAGAATGGCCACCTTTCCCCGAGCTACCCGGGTACGAGCACTCATCTAGATCGCCACGAACCAAGTTGCCGGCTAGCACGGAGTTCGGACTCGTCCTAGTACCATGTCACCGCCTCCTCTCTGCACTCATCCGCTACCTCACTAACACGTTCCCCAGTCGAAGTCGCCAACGCCGTTGAGAAAGTCGTCAGTGACCAAAAACCCGAGCGTCGTATCCGCCCCCGTATCGGGTGCTGGATTCTCATCAGTGTGGATCGTTGCGGACTCGCCACGGCCGCCTGCTCTCGCTTCATCACCGTTGCCCGTGACGGGCACGTTCCAGTTCGGCGGCAGCGTGTTGATGATTGTGTTGATACCGACACTGCTGTTGAGTATGTGCATCACGCCCAAGTCGTCGGTGTCGGGTACACTGCAACTTGGGTTGTTGGGACTGGCGCTGTTGCTCCCTGAACCTACACCGCTGGCAGCACGTGCAGCACGTGCTGCGGCGCGCTGCTGCTCGCGTTGCAAATCTTGGGCGCGTCCTGTCGCCACGGCATCAACGACAGCATCGAGAATCTCCGTCATGCAGGGGTACACGGGTTGGACGGCACGCATGGCATCGAGCAGCTGGTTCAATGGGAGAGCGACGTCACGGTCGGTCCAGGGGAGACGTTCCAAGTGGCGCCGCATAAGGACGACACCAGCGGCCGTCGACAACGTGTGGACAATGTCGAGCGGTAGCAGGGCCAGCCTGTAGTGGTCGTTGTGGTATTCGTGGTGCTGGCGCTTGTAGGTGCGCAGCAGACGCAGGATGGCAGCCAGCGACTCGTAGCAGATCTCGACGTCTTCGCTGGCGATAACGTGGGGCGCAGCGGCTGGGTCATCGAGGTGGCGGCGGAGCGGGCGGTGCAAGATGATCATGGCCGTGTGGAAGACGAGATGCAGATGCAGAATGTACGGGGCGACGCTGCGGCCGGTGGCGGTGACGGCCGTAGTGGTGGTGGTGGTGGTGGTCCAGGGGGACCAGTGCAGTTTCTGGGGAGCATGAGCTGCCAGCGGACCAGCCGTTCGTGGACGTGCTGTACGGCGGGCCCGTCGTCATTTTTCTTTGTGGTGTTGCTGTCACCGCCGCGCCGGTTCTCAAAGACATCGACAATGAGCGCGTGCAGCACCTTGGACAGCTCGGCGTGGTGTATAAAGGTGCCGGCGACGGACACGCTGTCTTCAAACGCCGTGGCGGACGTGCCGGGCGAGATGTACGTGTCAATCAATCTCTCCCACTCGGACGGATAGGGGATGCGGATGGTGTTGCGCACGTCGGCCTCGTGGGGATAGAGCGCAGGTGGCCGGCCAAAGTAGAGGCTTAGCTGCTTATCGACGGTGAACGCGGCCCAGTATACGCGTCGGAGAATTTCGCGGTCAACAGATGACTCGGCGGGACGTCCATGGCTGGGCTCGCTTCCAGCAGCCTGCTGCTGCTGCTGCTGTTGCTGCTGTTGCTGCATCTGTTGCTGCTGCTGAGTACCAGTCCAGTTGGTTGGATCCAAGTGGAGGCCCATCTCGTGGGTCAGCCGACAGGCCATGCCGCAAAAGAGCCAGCCCTTGGACCCGCGGCCCTGGCCAATCTCGATCTGGGCGAGCATTAAGAGTGACTGCAGTGTAGTCAACTCGGGCTGGTGAAGAGATGCTAGTAACAAACTCTCGGCCCGCTCCACAAAGACGGGGGCCAGCGCCTGCCGTTCGGGTTGCGGGGAGATGCGTGCTGCGACAGCACAGATGCAGAATAGCAGCATGTCCGAATAATAGGGACCGCTGCCGGCTGCATAGTCCCGCAAGAAATACTCGCGGTAGACACAAAAGTAATACTGGTACACGTTTTGGAAAAAGTAAGCCAGCAGTCGCCGGCACATGTCGCCTCGTGGTGTATAGGGGAAGCCGGTGGACGGTGGTGTTGGTGCGGTCGGAGCTGCTACAGGTGATGAAGGGACTGGTGGTGTTTGTGGGGAGGTGGGAGCTGACGTGGGTCCAACGGCAGTAGTGACCGTCGCCGATGGTGAGACGGGCCCGGTTCGGGACTCGGACAATTGGAGTTGGAATAGGCTGGTTCCGCCATAGAACTGCGAGGCTCTACGACCTGTGGGTTTACGCAGCCGCCCTTCTCGTGAGCGAGCAACACAAAGGTCACCTGCTCCTCCGTTTGCCGTGTTGCCTGATGCACCAGCAGAGCATGCCGACGACGAAGGTGGCGTGTCGATCATGACAGCATCCTCGTCGATGCTGGCATTGATGTCGTTGGTCTCACTTTTGTCGTCCGTCTCTGCAATGCTGGCGTTGATATCGTTGGATGCCGTGATGTGAGGCATCTCGTGAACAGCTGTTGGCACTGAGGCGACGGTCGGAGCTACAACCTGGACCTCGCGTGCTCCAAAAGGCTGGTCGGCTGCTCCGGCCATGGCTGCCGCATCGGCCAGCATGGGAAGCCCCGTGTTTGTGGACACTGACGTAGTCGTCGACGTTGGCATGGGCATGGGCGTGTCAACACTATCGATAACGTGGTCAACGCCGGCGCTGACCAACAGCTGGCTCCGCGCGACGTCATCGCCGGCCGACGCCACTTTCTGCAGGAGGGACTCGAGGGACGCCACACGGGTCTCCAATGCCTGGACATAGCGCCGTGGTGCCGGCCTCTGACGCTCTCCACCGCCCGGAAAAATACATTCCTCGCCGGCGCGGGTGCACTGTGAGCACGGCCGTTGGCGGTTGCACCGGATCTTGCGTCTACGGCATCGACCGCAGCTGGCGACCGTTAGTGGGGTGGAAGGGTCATGAAGAACACGGGGTAGTGGATCTGGGGTAAAAGGGCCGATCCGCTGCAGAGATCCGCTGTGGACATGCTGGGACTTACGAGACATTGGGGATATCGCCGCTCGACGATGCTGGCGAAGCGCGCGGACGTGGCATCGCGGATACGGACATGCGAGGGCGACAGGAAACCGAACAGGGTGGAGCCCGAGCAACAGACGCGGAGAATAAAGGCAAAAAAAAGGGGCAAAAGGGCACGCCAGCGACGGAGGGATAGAGGGACGTCAAAAAGCAACAAAAAAAAAAGACCGTTATGTGACGTTGTGACGGGTGAGGCAGGTGCATTGAAGTGCGAGGGAAGGTACGCGGGCTTGACAGGCCGGCTGGGCGCACGGACTTGTCTGCCCAGCAAAACAAAAATGAGTGATGGGGTGAGCTCAGGGAGGTGAGGTCGAGGCGGAGGAAAGAGCGGACTTCCGTGTCCGAAAAGTAGCATTGCCACTTGTTATCATAGGCCCGCCCCTGAACAGCCAGAAACACGCCTAACCATCTGGCACCGCTTCATTCATACGCCAGCACGGCTGACCGGCTCTCTAGCGCCTTTCGGCCTGTTTTGGTGACTTCCTCTCGATCTTCGAGGAGTCTATGAGCGCATGGGGTAAAGCGACCTGGGTCTCGGTCGAAAGCCTTGCCACATATCAGGCAATTGTACCCCTGGTCACCCTATCCACTCTTTCCGCCCTTTTTGTCTAACTGTTGCCGTATCAGCGTCGTCAATACTGTGTAGTGCAGATAGAGAGAACCTCCTCTTTGTGTGAAAGAATCGCGTGGGACAGCGTGAACTGTGGCCAGTGTGGGATTGCGGAGTTGGACGGCCGCTCCTTCACAATCTACTCAGTATTACGGCGCTACGTCTCAATCAGTATGGTTCAACCCTGCTGGGCGATAATAACGCCAGCTGCAGTTGCAGGATCAGGTTCTAGCCTTATCGACGCTGGCCCGAGTGTCGTCCTTTTTTTGTGGTGCATTTGTAGCGTTTTTGGGTGATAAACGTCCCAATCTCGTCTCCGTGTCGTGAGTACCCTGTCCTCACATACTCGAACGGTGATCTCTGGTTTCCCTTCTTCGACAACACAACCCTCGTCTATAAGACACACAAGACATCAGCATGCGGAGAAGTTTGAGCATGGTTTGAGCATGGATTCCACTCTGCATCCGCCTTCTTCTCTTCTATATCGACCGTCTTCTTTCTTCTTCTTTGTCTCATCCTGTTCTTTTTCTTTTCAATATTCATATCTCTTGGCATTTCTGGGCGATAGCGATAGCCTTGTCGAGGTTTGTCTTTTATTTACTATATTTACATTTTATCTTCCCTTGTTTGACTATCACGACACTCTCCCAAAATGTCCGCCTCGCCCAGCCCCAGCGTCAATATGGAAAAGGTGCCCACCATGCAAAAGACCGTCTCCGAGAGCCCCGGCGAGATGGACGACGGCTACATCTCGCCCGAGGACGAGAAGAAGCTGCTGCGCAAGCTCGACATCCACCTCGCGCCCATCTTTGCCATGCTGTATTTCCTGTCGTACCTCAACCGCAGCAACATTGGCAACGCCGAGGTCGCCGGCATGACGACGCAGCTGGGCATGACCAGCAGCCAATACAGCACGTCGGTCAGCGTGTTTTATGCCACCTACGTTGGTCTCATCTTCCCGCTGGTCCTGGCCCTCCGCAAGATGCAGCCCCACCGCGCCATGACGGTCATGTCGTTTGCATGGTCTATCGTGACCATTGGCACGGCCTTTGTCAAGACCTACCACCAGCTGCTGGCATGCCGTCTGCTGTTGGGCGCCTGCGAGGCCGGCTTCTTCCCGTGTATCTCGCTGTACATGACCATGGTCTACAACCGCAAGGAGCAGGGCCGTCGGTTCGCCTATCTGTTTTCAGCCATGGCCATCAGCGGCATGTTTGGCGGTCTGATTGCCACAGGCATTACCTACATCCACGAGGTGGGCGGTCTCAAGTCATGGTCGTGGCTGTACATTATCGAGGGCTTAATTTCCGTGTTGGTCGTCCCCTGGGTCTGGTTCGGCCTGCCCTCGCAGCCCGCCATGGCCCGCTTCTGGAACGATCACGAGCTCGACCTGATGCGCCGTCGCGAGATGCAGCGTCGTGAGTACATGGGTGACGCTCGCTTCGACTGGACTCAGGTCCGGTCGGCCCTGGCCCACTGGCGCACCTACGTTGCTGCGGCCGTGCAGTTCTTCCAGGATGTTGTCTTGTATGGCTTCAGTACGTTTTTGCCCTCCATCCTCAAAAGCGGATTGAGCTACTCCAGCCTGCAAGCCCAGTACCTCTCCGTCCCTGTCTATGCCCTCGGTGGTATTTCTTTTTCACGGCCTCTCTCGTCGGTGACCGCTACGGCCTGCGTGGCTCCGTCCTCTTCTTCCTCGACATCTTCGCCCTCATCGGTTACCTCATAATTCTGTTCGTGCCTGCCAACGGTGTCAAGTACTTTGCCTGCTATCTGATCTCCATTCCTCTCTACTGCGGCGCCGGTATCAACGAGACCTGGATCGTCAATAACTCAGCGCCCCACTACCGCCGTGCCACGGCTCTCGGTATCTCGCAGGCCATTGGCAACCTCGCTGGCGTGGTGTCTGGTCAGGTCTACCGGTCAGCACCCTACAAACTTGGCCACTGGTTCTCGTTTGGCTGCGTGTTATTGGCCATGATCTGTATTGCCATCCAGCTGGCGTACTTCCGCGCGCTCAACCGTAAGAAGGACCTGATTGCCAACGGCACCATTCCCGACGACCGCACCGAGCTGGAGGGCGAGAACAACCTCGAGTTCCGCTATGTCTATTAGGGCGGCGACAGAGCGGCAAGAGATGACGATGGAAAGCAGTTAGAAGACGGAATAGTGATGGAGAGAGAAGGCTAGATTATGAGAGACTATTAGGCTTTTTCGAGATAACTATTATTTGGTACTAGGTGCTTGGGTGCTTTCTCGATGTGAGCAACCCATCCTGTTGTCACATTGAAGCAAAAGAAAACTACTCGAAACATTGTTATCCTAGCAACTATCTAACAGTTTTCTGTCTGCACGTTCACCATTGTCCTCAGAGGTTCGGCGTATCATCGTCGACTCAAAGTTACTCCATTGATGATGAGACGGACGTAATGTAAGGAGTTCGGGCTCGGCATCATCTTTGGGGATTGAGCGGTGAGAGTTATTTTCTCAACACCATTTATGTCCTGCTTATTTGTTTGCGTACACTATGAAATAGGAGCCATACCGCCGTTGGGGTGCATGACCTGCCCCGTCATGTAGCTGCTGTCCTGTGAAGCCAAGAAGACATAGCTTGTGGCCACCTCGACCGGCTGTCCCCATCGCTTGAAGGCTGTGTTCTCCGGCATCGACTTTTGGGACTCCTTGCTGAGAGCCGACACGATCAACGGTGTCCAGATGGGGCCGGGTGCCACACCATTGACCCGCACGCCGTTCTTGGCCTGCTGGTTGGCCAGTGTGCGAGTAAATGTGACGAGACCGCCCTTGGTCACAGAGTAGTCGAGATGCGTGGCTGGTCCGATGTACGCGTCCACCGACACCGTGTTGATGACGCTGCCCTTGGCCCTTTGAATGTGTGGCAGCGCGTATTTGGTAACAAAAAAGGGCGCCGTCAGGTTGATGGCCATGGTGTGGTTGTACTGCTCCTCGGTAATGTCGGCAATGTCAGACTGCTCCAACTGGTAGGCGGCGTTGTTGACCAGAATGTCGAGGCCGCCGAGGGCGCTGACGGCTTGCTCGACGACCGCCTTGGGTGCACCCTCTGTCGTCAGGTCCCGTGAAATCAGAAAGACTTTGCCGCCATTCTTTTCGACTTGTTCCTTTGTGTGCACGGCATCCTCCAGCTCCGACGGCAGGTGCGCAATGGCCACGTTGGCGCCTTCCATAGCGTACAAGATGGCCACGGCACGGCCAATGCCAGAGTCGCCGCCCGTGATCAGTGCATTCTTTCCAAGCAGCTTGCCGGCAGGGCGGTACAGCTGGTAGCCCTCATCCTCAGAGGGAAGATGGGTCTTGACGGGCTGCGGATCGAGGTCGCGCTCAAGACCGGGTGCGGGCTGTGTCTGCTGCTTGATCTTGTAGTCGGACGAATATTTAGTCTTGTTAGTGTTGGTCGAGTCGCTGGTCGGGTTGCCGTCAGAATCAATATTGCCCGTGAGTTTCTGGGCCATCTCTTTGGCCTTGTCGATAGCAGAAGACATTGTGACGTTCGGGATGTGTGTGGTGCAAGTTGTGTGGGGATGTTTGTCGTATTCTTGTAATCTGAATATTTTTGATTGACGTTTCAACTTATAGAGTGATGAAAAAACGTTATGGGACACACTTGTTTTGCTCACAACTTTTGATTGCAAAATGCTCTTTAAATGCACGTCGAGCTCTGGTAGCTCGGGCGTGATCCAGAGGCGTGTTGTCGGAGTTTACATTCGATGACGTTCAAGATCGCCGATAGTGCGACTTATACCAAAGACTGGTCGACGTTATTGGCCGCCGTCCCATAAAACCGTTTCTCCACAACGTGTAATACAACGGCATTCGCCCCCTCTGGAAAACAAAGGACACCGAGGGCAGAACTCCAAATCCGACATCGAAGATATTCCATAGAAGTTCTCTGGTCTCTGGCAGTGGAAATTTTATGGATCATTAATATCCACGTGTAAATGTAGTGACGTCAGGAAGATAATCTAGATTGCACTCTACTCTTTATTCAATCTTCTGCAAGGGAGAAGTCGCTGCTTGGTTGCGGCCGCAAATTGAGGTAGTCTTGAACATGACGAAGAAAAGATTCATCCAAGGACAGACATATCTGGCCGTCTGCACCCTAGTCGCAGTGGTCTATATTCGTCCGTATGCTCGCAGCATGAGCTTGCGGAACTGTTCCTGAGCGACTATCAGGAACGATGTGCGCGGTACCATACTAGTACAGATATTGCGTACCGGCCAATCTTAAAAGCAGAAGACGTATGGGTTTCTCGGCTCCCTCCGTACAGAAGTCGAAGTTTAGTTGTGTTTGCTAGGCACTATAATTGTGGTAAGCTTAACGGTTTCACTTTCCGACAAGCAAGATATGTCTGGCTTTCTGGAATAAACGCGACGGATTTAAAGCACGTTCTGACTCTATCGCCAGATACGTTGTGTATTACAGACAAAGTTCTTGGAAATGACTTAAAATGGCATATGCTACAGTGTGATACTCAATAACATTCGCTCTGAGAGAAATTTTTCCGGTAAATTAATACAAAACCACAGAGAGCATTAATAAATATTTAGCATCAATGAAAACAATGTCGATGTCAGTTATCCGACCTCCCGCCCCCGAATCACGTCCTCTCATCTCTCACTCGACGGTAGCTTCGACGGTGACTTCATGCCAAATCTTTCCTTGAGCACCGTTTCGACCTTTGGGATGTCGTGTTTATTCAGCTTGCGTCCCGCCTGGGTCACGACGTCCTGCCCAATGCTCGGCGCCGCGATGCCGCCAAACTTGTCCAGAATAACAAACTTGTCGTCTTTGTCGGCTGCCATCTCCTCCAGATGCTTTTTCACTATTCCCAGGCGGTACTTAGTCTTGTCTGTATCCAGCTTATTACCACCTTTCAGGAGCATCGTTGTTTTGATGATATTTTTTTCCGGATTTGCCAGACGGTCGCACGTCAGCGCCAGGGAGGCCAGGCCTGCAGCAAGCGCCGTGGCCACCGAGCTACCCGAAATGTACTCCTCGGACTTGACAAACGGAACGACGCCGGCTGGCACATGGTTGCCGATTAGCTTGTAGTCAATCTTGTTATCGTCCACCTCGCGTAGTGGCTTGCCGTACTCGTCGCAGGCGGCCAGGACAAGGATTGAATCGATAAGGTCACCAGTGCGATATTCCGCCGGGTAAGCATCAGAGGTGCGAGAGCCCTCATCGTGCATGCTGCATGTTATGACAATGCCGGTATCGCTGGCCTCTTCTAGGGCGTCTCGCATGGGGGCGTTTTTCTCGCTTATAGCCAAACTCATCGAAATGATGTCGACATCCTCTTCGATAGCCCACTTGATGGCCTGTAAAAGTTAATACAAGCTAACCGAAAACCGAGCTCCCTCTTCCTAAAAACACAATTAAGCACCGCAACTTAGCTAGCTCACCTTTGTTACGTTTTCGGCCTTGATACCGAACGCGTCCTCAGCGACACGGCCAACGTAGATTTCGCAGAGCGGATCCAGGGCACAGATCAGATTCGCCATTTGTGTCCCGTGGGGATGCGACGGAAATTGCCACGGGCAGAACTTGGAGTTGCTATCGACAAAGGAGCGGCCGGCCTTGATGCGCGACCACAGACCCTTGTCGCCGTTGCCATCGTTCCGGCCGCTGCCGCCGCTAATACCGCTTCTCCCCATGCTATCCCGAGGTTTCTCACCCGACTGTTGCTGCTGTCGCTGTTGTTCTTGCTGTGGTAGCGTCTGCGTGCCGTTCGTGTCGACAATATTGCTGGCACGTGCTTTGTTGCCGGTATCGATGGTCTTGGCGCTGGCTGCATCCGTACCTGGGACGTATAAGCCTTGACTCTTTGTTCCCCGGCTTGCGCTCGACTCGGGTGTCACGGGTGAGATGCTCAGCACACCGTTGTCCAAAATGGCTACGCGCGTCGGCCTGTGCTTCTTGTCTGGCATCCGTTCGTTTCTCTTGTTGACGTACTTGGTCAGGTCTCCAAGCCAGGCAGCAAGTCGAGGCGACAGTCGTTCAGCACTGGCAGATATTAGTATCGACACGTTCCTTTTATTGTCCTCTTCTCACTCATTTGCTACGCGGTGTCCAACGTACATCTTGGATAGGTCGGCGGGTGACGGCGAAGGATACCAGGCAATTTCGACCGGGTCATACGCATTGGGTTTGTTTCCGGGCGGAAATCGATCCTGCTGGAGCTCGTGAATCTCATTAACCAGGTCGTTGGCTTGCTTTTCCGTGCACGTCTCCTACGCAACCACACCTATTAGTCTAGAGCTTTTCATGGGACAACACCAAGAAGACGGCAGAAAGGAAAAGAAGGAGAAAGAAGAAGAAAGAAAAAAGGCGGGAGACTTAACCCGTATAACGTGGATTTGGAGCCTCTCCAGCTGCCAGTGGACCGTAAGTAAAACGAGTTCAATTCAAGGAGAAGAAGAAAAATATAAATGGGGAGGGGGGGGAAGACTCACACCAAGCGATGGAATGCCATCCTCTTTGTTGAACCAGTGATGGACGGCCGCCCGCTTTCCGCTCGAGTAGAGGTACAATTCCTGAAGGTGCCCAGTATGCTTTTTCTTGTCAATTTTAGCAGCGTCTTTGTTCAAGGTTGTAGTGGTGGTCGTGGTCGTTGTTGTTGTGATTGTCGTTGTCGCAGTCGCGGTTGTCTCGGTCTTCGTCTCCGTCTTTGTTTTTACTGTCGTCGGCGACGGCGAGGGATCTTTGAAAATGGAGATGGACAGGTCGAGGACCTTCCAGTCCAAGACTTCCACTTGGAACTTGCGCACGTACCCGGCCATCTCCAGCTCGTCGTGTGGGTTCACCAGGCGGTCGGGCACAACTAGCTTAATAATTTTCTTTACGCCCTTCAAGTCCAGCCAGTCGAGGATCTGGAACACCTCGCGGTGCTCCTTCTTCATGTTGGTGCTCTCCTTGAACACCTCCCGGTGCTCCGGCATCATGTCGAGCGACGGGAACTCGACGTACTTGAGTGTCTGCTCGTATTTCAGCATCGGCCGCTGCTCGATGCTGTCTTGATAGATCAGCGAGCCGATGAAGTCCGACACCTGGTACGCAGATCGTTAAAGCGTGACATGTCAAAGCAAAATTCGTCGACTATTTTAAATGTCAGTTGCTATCTGTTAAGCCCAAAGCGAAAAGGCGGAGGAAGTCTTTAAACATCACTTACATGGCTCTGCGGAACAATAAAGAAGCTCGTGGTTAGCAATGTCGTAACAATCGGCAACAACTGAAAGAGAGAAGAAAGAGAGAGAGCGAAAGAGAAATAGAAATAGGCCGTTGCACATACCGTGTGACTGGTGGAGAATGTCGTGCAGCAGGTCCATGCCCAGGAGATGGATCATCTTGGTGACAATAACATTGCGGATCTTGACCCGCTCGCTGCTCCGGTCCTCCTCAGGCAAAAGCTTCTTGAATTTCTTGCCCGCCGGGTCCCATCTGTGGTTGTTGTACCAGAGAGGGTACTTCAAGCCCTCATTGCTGTCGTTTAGCAGCTTCGCCCGCGCTTTAAGAGATGTCGGGTATGTCTCGACGAACCGCTCCACAAAGGCATGGCGCTGATACAGCACCGCCATATGTAGCAGCCGCGAAGTTTCACTTTTGGCGGGGACATCTGGGTGCTTATCGTCCCACACATCCGTCAGATTCCTCTGAATGATTTCCTCCATCACCTTCTCGGTGAACGTCTCGGGTTTATTGGCCCTTCTAACGAGGCTTTTGACAATGTTTTTGCGGCAAGTTTCTTTGTCGCCTCGCACGGACCGACCGGTCAACCTGCCCTTGAGGGGTTTTCCTAGGTTCTCAAACGCCACGGTAATGTATTTGTGAAAGTCGTCAGCTGTCAGTTGCAGTCCGTGGCGGAGATACGCCTCGACAGCCCGGTCGAACCCGAGGGTGACGGCCTCCGAAAACGCAGAGTCGTCGAGTGGCGTCTTGGTGCCTGTGACGCACAAGAGCTTTTCCAACGTCTCATATGGCGTCGTTTTGGCATTGAGGGCTAGCATCAGCGCCGTTTCGCCTCGGTTTGAGTCGGGGTCCTCGCCGAGAACCAGGTCTTGAAAGTCGCCTTTGGGTTTCGGCGGGTCCGGCACAGGTGCGGGCCGTCCCGCCAGCGGAAAGTAAATCTGACGGGCGTTTTTCAGCATGTCGTCGATGATCTCGTAGTTGCCGGCCTTGGCGGACAGGTGAAAAGGCGTGCACGAGCGCTCGATCTTGTGCTTGCTCTTGCACTTTGCCTTGTAGGAAAACTGTTCGTCGCCACTATCTTCGCCGTCGCCGTCACCCGTCTCGTTCCGGTACTGGGCCCCTGCCGCGCCTTTCTCGCTGTTGAGATTGACAAATGCCAGCATGGGCCAGTGTTCCACAATCCACCGAGCAATGGCTTTCGTCGCATCGGGCGTATCGCTGTATTTGTTGGGTTCGAGAGATTTGACCAGGATACACCACCGAATGCAGTGATCCATGTATTGTGCTGCCGGATGTATGTTCTCGTCGTCGTCGAGCAAAAACATCATGATTTCGTCCACTGTCGCCTCGCCCTTCTTGACGCGGGCATACTGCTGGATCATGACGGGGAGCAAGCGGTCAACGAGGCCTTCCAGGTCATTTGACTTTCCATAGTCCTTCAGCCTCTCGTACAGCTCCTTCGCGGTGGCAGGCAGATGATCACCAGCCTGGGCTTTTCTTTCTTTTCCATCTTTTGAAAACTTTGCGTTCTTCGTCTCCTTTGCGTCCTTTGCGCCCTTTGCGTCCTTTACATAAATCGAAGCTGTGGACGGGGCGGATGGGCCGAGGCCGGCTGGCGTCGGCGGCGCGGTGGCTTCAAAAGTGTTTGAGCGTGAAATGGCCATGGTTGGAGATGAAGTAAAAAAAGCAATGGACCTGCAAGGCAGAGTTCGCGCTATGAGTTGTCAAGTATCAACACGTTTGAGTGAAAGAGCCAGGGCCAGGCGGGCTAGTATTTGACAAGAGCAATCCGACAAGGCTACGTCGTCGAACTGTCGTCTCTTGCGCCTTGCGTGATTGCATTTCTGCATATTCGTATTCATTTTGCACTTTTGCACTTTTGCACCTCTGCACTTCTGCACTTCTGCACTTTCGCACCTGCTCACTATTGTATTCTGTATCTTGTATTTTGTATTTTGAATTCCGCCTTTTTGCACTTTTTGCGTGGTTCCGTAGGATTTGCTTCCCGTACACATTAACTTCGAGTTCATATGGGGAGTCCATACTGGAATAAATTATGAAGGGGGTGTTATCGGCGTTACATTCGCTCCCCTCTTCATGTATTTTTATGCATCGTGATAGGCGACATGACCTTTTTTGGAAAGCTGAAAAATACAATGGGCAGCTGAACAATATTATGGATGGCTGAATGTGGCGTATCGTACGAGTCCACAAGGCATCCCATTCTCGGCTCTCGTCACACAGTTGGGCGTCGAGAATGCATGTTTACGAGGTGCAGTTCTTCCCATGCTGCATTTTCTTCGTTTTCGTCTTTGCATAAAAGGAAACCAATAATTGAAATTTCTTGTCGTCGTAGCAATGTATTTGACTATGTACCAGGTACAAGCAGCACATCTTCTCAGCCTCGTCGGGCGTTGAGAGGCGGGTCGAGCAGAGCCTGAGCAACCCGCATCAAAGTCTGCCGCAAGTCGAGGATCTGCTGGCCTTGTTCGGTAATGCGCTCCTCGGCACGAGCAGCTCGTTTTTCTAGGTCAACCAGCCTTTTGCTGCCGCTTTTGCTGAGCTGCTTATTCTTGAGCTGCGAGTGTGGAGGAGGAGCGTTGATGCCCGGGTTGGCATCTTCCTCGTCACTTTCTTCGTCACTCTCGTCAACGTCGTAATCGTTAATGTCCTTGTTGTAGCTTGGAAACTTGGTAGGGCCAGAGTTTCCACTCTCATGTTGCATGTAATCAGGGGCAACAACGTCTGGAACGGCTGGAACGGCTGGAATGGCTGCATCACGCGGCGTGGCTGGTTGCAGAGCGTCTTTGCGTGAGCCACTCGTCGTCTGCTGAATTTCCACATCTTTGGGCTGGGTGACCAGGGCCGTCTCTAGTGGCTTGGTAACGGCTACGGCCACAGCCATGGAGTTCGTTGTCGGGTCCGTGGCTGTAGCGGTAGCTGTAGCAGTAGCTGTGGCCGGGGCAGTGGTCTCGACCCGATCCCACTTGTTCAGCCACTGCGGATCCAGGTTGGTTCTGTCTTTGGAATCTACCAGCTCTCCCAGCCTGTCAGGCTTAACTTCCTTGACGATGTCGAGACCCTCGTAGTAGCAGTGGTCGGTCTTTCCGGGACGCGCCTCAACGGCCCATTTGATGGTGTCACTGCCTTCCATGCCCAGACGACGCAGGATGCGATGTGTCGTCTGGCCAGCAAAGCTCGTGTGGGCTGTGAGCTTGATCACGGCACGGTAATTTGTGTTGACAGACGGCTGGCACCGCTGAAAAAGGGCAGCCACACGGATTTCAGGGGTGATGCCACGCTCGCTGAGCTTGTTCTCAAACACCTGCCACAAGACGCCGTTGAATGCTCGGTCTTTATCATTCTTTTTGTCCTTGGTTGGGCCCGGCGTCTTGAAGTGTTTGGATTTTTTAGCATCGCCCTTAGGCGACGACAGGCCATAGTCGGAGAACCGCCTATCCCACAACACCTCCTTTGTGCGACTCACCCCAGCCGTCACTTGCTGGCCGGCGCCGCCGCCGGAAAGCTGGAGACTCGGCGTGACGCTGGTGCGCTTGTGCGTGTCTGTGACGTTCCACATCTCGGGACGACGGAACGGGCCCCAGGCCACAAGCTGCGGGTCGTCGCCGTCCTTCGTGTCCGCCTTGAGTTTCAGCTGCACCGACGCATACCGCACGCGGGCATCATACCCTTCGGGTAAAAGCCCAGTTTGAGCACAACCAGCGTCATGGCGTCGTCCTGGCCGTCCTTGTCTGGCTGTCCGCGCCACCCGTCAACCCAGACCAAGCGCTGGATCGTGACGCTGCAGCCGGACGATTGGGTTTCGTGGACAATTGGGCCACTTTGGCTGCCTTCGTACGTAGCTTTCGTAGCCCCGTCGCGAAAGCTGGGCTCGTCTTCAGACAGAACGAGGCGGGAGTTGGTTGGCGGCTTGAACTCGGCTGGCTCAGCGTCATAGATATCGTCTTCGTCGGAGGATAAATCTGAGTCGCCAAGCCTCGCAATGGCATCTTCGTAAGTGAACTCAATTTCGTCGCCCATGATGTTGTCTCGTCTGTTTTGTGCTTTGCTGTGACGATAAAATCGAGATTTGTTGTCTTTTTTCGGTTTCTTTCAATTAGTCTGGGAATGCAATGTTCTTTACAAAAAAAGACTGGGCTACAAAAGTTAGAAGAAGAAAGAAAGAAGAAGAAAGAAACAAGGCCTGTTTCTTTCAAATACTTTCCAACTGCAGAAAGTGCCGGGTTCGTATGAAGCTGGTTTGCCAGCAAACGTGGAAGAAGTACCTGCTACATGTACCCAGATTTGTCGGGCACTGTTACGCATACTCCGTACAAGCCAATAACAATCCGTCCGCCTGCCTCACATTCCCCCCTCCCAATTCCAGCCCCCCTTGTCCATTTCCGTCTCCCAATATTTGTGCCCGAGTGTTGGGAAAAGGGAGCTGAAAACAGCTGCGCAAATGAATGAATAAAAGAAAAGAGCCGTTGAGAACCATAAAGTGTAAAGGTGCTCGTTATTTTGCTTCTTGACGGTGGAGGCCGCTGCAAGAAGTCGCCATCTCCTCCATTCTAGCCATCATCACCATCATCACCATCCTCGTCATCATGGTCTTTCGCGCTGTAGTTGAGAGGCCAGACAGGAAGAATTCTGGGGGAGAAATCATCTATGCACGAACAAAAAGCAAAAGTTCTAGGAAAGACAGGATTCGTTCGTTATTTCAACTCAAGAC
Source organism: Sporothrix variecibatus (assembly GCA_016097105.2). Taxonomy (NCBI): domain Eukaryota; kingdom Fungi; phylum Ascomycota; class Sordariomycetes; order Ophiostomatales; family Ophiostomataceae; genus Sporothrix; species Sporothrix variecibatus. The sequence goes on along the minus strand of JADMNI010000007.1, from coordinate 1,248,548 downwards.
GACCAGGGAAACAGATCGGCCGGGAGAATGGTCCACGCCGCCTGAGCTGCCGCCAGGAACACCGTCGTCCGCCGAGCAAGTTGAACAGGCCAAGCAGGCCGAGCAGGCCGAGCAAGCACCTGAGGGACCGTCTACAAACCCATCGACAAACCCTTCGACAAACCCATCGGTAGACCCATCGGCATACCCGTCCCAACGCATCCAAGAACTACTACTCGCAATAAGAAATGCCGTCGACTCCGTTGATCCCGGGCTCATTCCTGCGGTGGTCCCCGAGCTCAAGACACAACCCCAAAGCGAGGAAGCAACGACCAAGGACAATGCTGCAGACGAATTGCTTTTGTCCCCAGAGACAGACCACACACCCGACGTCGGCCCGAGTGTGCAAAAGCCGATAGCTTTGCAAGCTTCAAGTTCCCTAGCACCAACACCACCGCCACTAGAAGAGGTCAAAGAGGGAAAGGAAGAGGGGGAGTCGACGAAAGAGGTAGAAAAGAGAAGTGAGGAGCAGAAAGACAAGGAGAAGGAGTCTGAAAAGACTGCCTACAAGACTGCCGACAAGACCGCGGTCGATGTCGATGTCGATGCGACCCCTCTCCCACCTCGACAAGAAACACCGGAGGACCAGGCCGCAAAGCTCTGGGCTCATGCGTTCGAGCATCTCCAGAAGAGGCTTTCCGACGAAGAGACCGTTGACTGGCTCACCGCGATTGGAGCGGATGAGCGGACGCTCCGACGCAGGACCGCGGTGTTCACGCAAGACGGCCCAGGGAGAACAGATAGAACGGAAAATTCAATAGCGTTTGGCCTCGTTCGCAATACTGTGTACGATGCGATTGAATATTTGCAGCTCGTCGCTCCCGAGCTGGATCAAGACGACAATGAGTCCGAGGAAGACTACGAGGACTATGAAGAAAGAACGAGAAGTGAGGGCGAAAAAGGGGAAGAGGACGAGGAGGAAGACCAGAGCGAAGATGAAGAAGAGGACGACACACAAGATGAGAGCAATGTGGGGGGAAATGGGACTGAGAATGAAAATGAGAACGGCGAAGCCGGCGGCGACGACGACGGTGAGCGTCGAGCTCGAAAACAAAAGCGAAAGACAATGAAGACGCAGGAGCAGATCCTAGCAGCAGCCTTGAAGGCACATCCATATGCTTCTATTGTGTGGGCTATATCGTATATCACGCTCAAGGTGCGCTTTCCCCGAAAGTTTCTCCCTCTTTCATATCTTTTATGCATGAATTGAACTAATGATCTCGTGCAGGCCATATCAGATGCGCCACTGTCGGAAAACAAGAAGGCGTACGCAGAAATCGTCTCTGATATCGTCTCCGTTCTCGGAAAAACCGAGTGTTATGTCATTCTGTTCAGACTTGTGTTCCGGGCCGAACAACAACAACCTGCGCCGGGACGACCCCGTTCAAACCCACTTGTCGACACACTGGCCGCGCTGTACGAGTCCGTCCTCATGTTCCACGTCCGGGCCGCCATCCAGGTTGGCAGGCAACAACAACTACAACAGTCTAGCCGCTCGATTTCTCTCCATCAAGAAACAGAAGACATCCAGGCACGCATGGACAAAATAGTCGTCTCATTCGACCAGCTGGGTCTCAAGCCGCAAATCTCTGCGCTGCTCGCCGCCGCCGCCCGTACGGAGACCACAGCAGAAGAGACCAGACTCCGGAAGCAGCTAGGCACGTTGCACGTCGTTGACCAAAAGCCGATGCTGCAAACCTACGCAGGGAAGAGCGACATCCTCGACCGGTTCTTTGATTTGGCCTCTCAGACGCCGGTCTACACCGAGTTTTTCCAGTGGGGTGGTCGCAAGCAACTAGACTCAGAGCAGGACCAGGACCGCCGCATCCTTTTGGTCCGCGCCAGCCCAGGCGCTGGGAAAACTATGCTTTTGCAGGCTATCGTCCAGCGGCTGCATTGGGCCCCTCCCAAAACACCAATCGTCCTAGAGGGAGACAAGGTCGTGCCCATGATGGGTCCCGCCTCCCGGCACGTCGCCTTCTTTTTTCGCGATAACAACTGGCGGCGGTGGCAGCGAAACGATGATGGCGAAGATGGCGACGATGGCAGCGATGGGACGATGGTGATGGCACCGATGACAATGGGGCCGACTGCGCCTTGGCAGCCGTCAAGGGTTTGATTTACTGCGTGCTTCGCAGCCAGTCGCATATCAGCGACCATTTGGAAAAGATGCTGTCAGATTCATATGCAGCTGGTGCCAGCAACAAGCGCAACGGCTTTGACGCGCCGGGCGACTTTACGGCCATGTCGGCCCTCCTGTGCCGCATTGTCCAAGATGAGCACTTTGAGCCCACGTACTTTGTTCTCGATGGCATGGATGATGAGCTGAAGCCAGTGGCACCGGATCAAGGTCAGCATCAAGGTCAAGCCCAAAATCAAAATCAAAACAACCAACATCCGCTCGACGATGAGAGTGACCTGGCGCGGCTTCTTGGCCTCGTGGCCACGACGACTGCGCTGTCTAGCAGGGTCAGGTGGATTCTGTCCGCGGACAACGCGCGTTGGACTACTTGTAATGCCATAATGCAAGAGTGGTATGCAGCCAAGGTGCCGTTTCAACTGCTCGACCTCAACACAGACCTGGACGCCGAAAAACTCGCCCAGATTGCCCGCGACTATGCAGCCTCTAGCGTGAATAAGATGAGCATCCATGCTGCGTCAGCAGCAGTTGGCTACAACAACAGCCGCATTCGCGAGCTCTTGCGGGCGACTGTCAACCAGATGGTCCCACTCCCGACCAACTTTCTGTGGACGGATATTGCCCTCCCAAGCATTGTGCGGGCATCGACACCGCCATGGCACGCGGCCGCAGCGCTCCGCCGGCTTGCCACGCGCGACTCGACCGTCGACCGTCTTTACAACAAAGCGCTGCGCGTTGCCTTTGGCCGTGCTGAAATTGGGAAAGACGTGCAGGAAAAGAGTGGCGGCGAGACATACTGCAAGCATGTGCTGAAGATGGCCTCCGTGGCGTACCGGCCATTGTCAGTCTCCGAACTTGCTGCGCTGAGTGCTTTGCCGCCCGAAGTTGAGCTGCCCGTCCTCGTAAACACGCTGCTGCCCACATTTTTGTCGATTTCAGACGACGGCATCGTGCACTATACGCACCTTTCGGCCCGGGATTACATCAAACGGGAAGCCCTCGGGTGGGCAGCAGATTCAAAGTCATCCATCCATAACGAAAATCGCTCAAAGATGTCTCAACCTCCTCCTCAAGAAGCTCAAGTGCAGCTGTGTCGGCTTCGGCAACCATGACAACAATGACAATCGTGACGAAAATGACAGCCATGAAGACCCTGACGATTGTACCAACCATCACAGCTCTGACAGGATCGAGTATGATGTCTACATGTGGATCAAACACTTGTCGGAGCCAGGCAACAACGACAACCAGAGTGCTGTTGCGTTGGCCGTCCACATGCTCAGTGTCCACTTGGAGGCGTGGCTCGTGCTTCTGGGTTGAAGAGAAATACGATTCTCAGATGTCTGTACATGATGCGGCGACTTCATACCGCGATTTCTGCTGACATGCAGGAGCCTCTTCAAAATCCTCCTCAAACGCCTCCTCAGACTGAACACCAGGAGCAAAAGGCGAATCATCGCGGTGGCCTTGTCAATAACAACTACAACAACAACAGCAGGGCAGCTCAGATCATCCGAGAAGTCATCACCATTGTACAGAAACACCAACACAGGCCGCTGCGATTGAAAGGCCAAAGCAAGAGCAAGAGCAAGGGCAGGAGGGCGATTATACCAAAAGCATAAGCACCACGAGCGAGCTTGATGAATGGATTCTCTTTGCCCCCGACTTGCCAAATTTGAGGAGGATTCTCGTGCCGGCGCGGTTTCCATGGCTGGAAATGCCTCCGAAGATCGACACGACGAATGCCTCGACCAGCTGTTTCCACGCCATCAACCACGGGGACTGGGTCCGCGGCTGCTGCTTCTCCCCCGACGGTCGACTCGCTGCCACGGCCACAGACAACGCGAGAGTGTACGTTTGGGATGTCCATACGGGCAACATACAACAGTGCTTCGACGGCTTTGACGACTATGTTCGCGGAGTGGCCATTGCTACGGTTCCGCGTGCGACGGGCACTCAAACTCAGAACAGAACTCTCTTGGTGGCATTTACATGGCGGACAGTCAAGGCATGGGACCTAATCTCTGGGAAATTGATGTTCGCCATGGATATGGAAGAACAGGGAGAGTTTGGGAAATATGTCGCACTCTCCCCGCAGGAGCCCAAATTGGCAGTCGCCACAAGCAAGGGCCTTTTCGTCTGGGAGGATATAATTGATCGACCTGTGACCAGAGACCGAGGGGTCTCATACAGCTTAAAAGATACGGACTGCGTGGCCTTTTCCCCCGACGGAAAATTGATGGCGGCGAGTGAGGGCGCCCTCATACATATCTGGGATGTCAACGGCAGCAAAGAGGAGATCTGCACACTTCCCATGCCAAAACTGTTCCCAGCGGGGTCTTTGGGGACGCAGTCAGATGGGCCAGGAGAAGAGCCAGAAGAAACAGAAGAGCCAACGCAAAGAGACAAAACTGCAGAAGAAGACGCAGAAGAACAGCAAGAACCACAAGAGCAGGCCTCAGGAGAAAAGTCGGAAGAAGGATCAATACATGAATCCGTCCAGGAATCCGTCCCAGAAGAAGATGACACACCAGGCGGGCACGGCGGACATACAAGCAACGTTATCGGGCTCGCCTTTTCGCCGGACTCGGCGTTTCTTGTGTCCGGATCCGACGACCGGACCGCTCGTGTCTGGGACCTACGTACACGCAAGACGGTGGCTATCTTGGCGTACCATTCGCGCTATGTAAACTGCGTGTCGTTTTCCTCTGACGGGTCCTGCATCGCCACGGGGTCGAGTGACAACACCGTTGCCATCTGGAAGCACAAGTCTCCCGGGTATTGGGGCGGCAGTGACGCCGGTGGTGACGCCGAGAAAACTGAAACTCAACTCGAACTCGAATTCGAACCCGAAACACGAACATGGCCGGACCGCATTCTTACCGGACACACATCATCCGTCCTGGCCGTTGCTTTTGCGCCTTCACCGTCGCCTTCGACTCATCTCTGCTCGTCCTCTGCCCTGTTGATCTCGTCGTCCATGGACAACGACCTTCGAATCTGGGATATTGACACGGATAGCATCGGAGCCGCCAGCACTGCCGACACTGTCGCCCCCGACGACAACTCAGAGACCAATGATGGGGGGCAGATGCTGCTGCACGGCCATCGAAATAGCGTCTGCTGCGTGACCATCTCACTTGACGATAGCCTCATTGTCACGGCCTCCTACGATGGCATGCTCTGTTTCTGGGACGGCACGACGGGCACACAGCTGCGCCAATCTGTCACTGTCGACAAAAGAGGCCACACGGCCGAGGTGCTGGTGATGACATTCTCAAACGATGGCGTGCTGCTGGCATCGGCTGCAACCAATGGCGTGTGTTTTGTTTGGAATGTGTCTTCCATCAAGAACAAAAAGACTCCGTCGCTGATACCGCTGGTGCCGAGACTACGTTTCCGACACTCCGACTGGGCGCGTGACGTCGTCTTTGACAGGACAGGCTGCCTCCTGGCGACAGCATGCGATGACGGCAACGCGCGCGTCTTTGATGTCTCTAGAGCCATCACATCACCTGAAACTGCCGATGCCGACAATGACAACAATTATGACAATGATCCACGGAGATCGAGCCGCAACAAATGTTCGATTCACATATAAGCTACCTATACGTTTGTTGCGTGGCCTTTTCGCCTGACGGTACGCGCCTGGCGGCTGGAAGTGACGACTGCCGGGTCCGGATCTGGCGTCTGGATCAAAGAAGCAATGGTGATGGCGGCGGTGGTCAGGCCACTGGGAAAGACGATGACGATGGCGAGTGCGATAGAAATGGCGATGGAAATGGAGATGCCGTAGACATTCCGGAATACATTGGAAGAGGGACTGCGCCCATCTGCGGCATCTCCTATTCGGATGATGGTAGCAAAGTAGTATCCATCACCGCTACCGGGTCGTTGGCGGCTTGGACATGGAGTGACGACGTGGCGGCCGCGGCAAAGCTGAAGCAGGCTCCAGAAGAAGCGGGGACTGAGCCGGGAGCCCAGGTACCTCTACTACAGCGCAGAATCCTCACAAAGGCGTGGGGTGAGAATGACGTCGAATTCCGGAGGATGCGTTTCGACCCACAGTATCCGGGCCTGGTTTTCACGGAGCATGGCCGATCTGTGTAGACTTAGACAGCACAGAAGCTGCAACAAACGACGACGACGCGAAGAGCACAGACGAAAATACGGTCTCCGGATCTGCTGGACAGTGGACACTGCCGCGCGCCGGGGTGTACTATGACGTCGGCGACGATTACGAGTCGCTAATCAAGTGGAACGACCATACGATCAAACTTCCGAGGCACTTTAAAGTGACACCGGAACCCTTCGCCTGGCGTGTCCAGGGTCGCATGATTGTCGTTGGGGGTAACACGGGGCAAGCCCTGCTGTTCCGATTCAAGGATGCCGCCAATCCCCAGCTGCGCGTGGCTGACAAGGGCAAGGGCAAGGCGGCTACTATTAATGGGCTGTAGCAGATTATTTCTTTCTTTTCTTTCTTTTCCTTGTTATCTTTCTTTTAAACGATAAAATATAAACAGACTTACTTTCTTGCTTGGAAATGAAACATTACCTCGTCTGAGATTAAATAAGTAACTGATACAACCACTGTAGCTTCAATTGCTTTGCCACTACGACACAATTACTTTCATTATTGGCAGACAAATGCAAGTGGGTGGGGTAAGAAGCTCACCATACGAGAAATACAAGGAGCTCATCGCAACTAAGAGCAGCGATAAAAAAAGAAAGAAGGGGCGTCGCGTTTGGTGTGAGATAGTACCTGCGATATCTCTATGGCTTGAGAGAGGTCTACCGGTATTCCAAGCTTGCTGTTCGCTTTTTTTTTCTTGTCTACGTTGTTCTGTGGTTGATAAGGGGAGCGCCATGGAGGTTGGGCGTGTTTTTTTTTTCCTTTGTTTACTTGGAAAAGGGGCTCGAGGGGCTCCTTCTTAGATTGGTCAAGACAACATATTCGGTTAGTTTACCTCACAGTGTCACTCTCAATAATATAAAAATTGCAATAGTTGCCGTCTTGACTATTACTTTGGATGGAAATAGTATCAGCTAACACATCTTTTGTGAAATAAATGAAATGATGACTGCATGTAGAAGTGAAACTCTTCGATCTGTCATTTTTTTCTCGGACATTATTAAATGGCAATTCTTGCTAGTGGGCTTTAGCTTACAGGACAGTGCAATTGTAGTGCGTTCCAGTGGTTTGTGAAGCAACACAGAGCGCTAATAATAGCGTATTACAGCGAGCTGTGAAAAAGTAACAGCAGTCTCATCCTGCCCTGTAGGTTTAGTCAGCTTCCGTTAGTTCTTTCCTTTTACGCACAGCTCGGATGAAAAGCTCCTTCCACATCCTCAACATGTCGGTCGCTCTTTCCTGTTTCATACGTATACAAGCTCCTTCCTTTCCTTGTGAACAAATGCGACTTGAGCCCCTCCTCGTTTCTTCAGATACATTTCCCCTCTTCCTTCCCTCTTTCCGTTTTTCACTTCCTTCTTCCCTTTCTTCCTTCTTTTCTCCCATCGCGTCTCCCTTCTCTCGACGAGGTCTCGACACAACAAGCGAGTAGGACAAGGAAACGCTCTCGTTTCACCACAGGTATGTCACGATCTATATCTTCGAATGCCCTCTGTTATCTTTTGCTCCTTTACTAACGGCGTCCAGCCGCGGCTGTCTACTACTCGCCAATGTTGTCGACAATTTCAGCTGCCTCGCCATCGCGCGTCGCTGGTTTGTCTCTCTCTCACTTAAGAACGTGGCCTTGGCCCGTCTTTCATTTCAACCACAACATTCTCCCAGGAAGAAGAACCCGTCTGTGGCCTTCTGTTTTTATTTTTCGACCCCAACGCATTACTGTCCATTTTGTCAACTGCCAACCCTCTGTCCATCACGCCTCACCCTTGTGTGATATCAGTTGACGTTTTTCTCGCCATGGCTGCCTAAACCAGAGCTTATTTGTTTCTTTTTCAAGTTTCCTTTCCGTGGGTGCCTCAGCCAGGGCTGATCTCGGGATTGCCCTCTTTCATACCTGTTTCAACAATCTTGTCTTCGGATAGACCGATTGTGTCTCTGCCTCGGCCAAGTCTTTAGGATGGGCCGTTGTTTTATACTCTTGCAACCTTTTTCTCACTATTTTCGCCTGGACACGATGAATTGACTGTCTCCACGTTTCCCGGGTCTCTTACGTCTCCTCTTTCGAGAGGGGATCGTCTCTTCTCTGTTCTCGGCAATGATCAAGGTCTTATCGTTAATTATTTTTTTTTATCCACCATCCTGCCAGGTTTCGATCCCATGATCGCCTTGCAAAAGAGCACCGCTTATATATCCCAAGAAACATTATTGTCCGCCGCATTCAAGCCTCGAGACATCTGTAAGTGCTTACCTGGGATTTTCACCACGTTGACACAATACGAAACTGATACTAACTCATGTCTACCTCAGCGGCACCGTACTATGCCAGTCCAATTTGTCTAGCTACACACGGCTGGTCGTATTTCCGCGACACCTTACGCCATCCCTTTGGCTGCTGAGGGGCTTCTTCTTGTCTAGGACCCTGCAATTCATTCTTCTCGGGCCGTGTCGACGACGATAACTACCAAGAAGCAAGATTCTCTGTGTATTCTGCTGGCATCTGTCAGCGGGCACAAATTTTTTTTTTTTTTTCGCCCGCCTCGCCTCCCTCAACAGAGAGAGGAGGAGTCGGTGCCGTCGTCGACACGACCGAGCAGAGATCACCAGCGGGCGCATTCAAGCTCCGTGGTGCGGCAGCCAGGGCATTCGGTAGCGTGCACAGCGCTACTTTTTGCCTTGGGGAAGTATGTTGGGACGGGGATGTCTAGGGTAGGCGATGCAAGTGTGCCTAGATGGGCTACATGGTCATTCGTCGTGGTGGTGGCCACAGTATGTTTTCGTGGGCAGAACGATCGACGACAGTGTCGTCAGGGCGGCTTAGCGTGGAGGATTATGTTATGTTACGTGGTCCTTGCAAGGAAGCTTGCAGGGCGGTATGTCCAAGTTAGGCGGTGCAAGTGTGCCCAGATGGGCTACATAGGTCATTCGTCGTGGCGGCAGCCACAGTACGCGTACGTTATTAAGTGTCAGGAGCATTGACGACCGTGTCGTCGATGCATCCTGGCGTGGTGGATCAGGAACTATTGATGGAAAATAAGAGGGCGACCTTGGCTGTCAAATGACTACAAGAGCACAGCCTTGTCAATGATGTTTCTAGGTAACGGTGAAGAAAAGAAAATGCAAATGAATTTTGTAAATAACTCCTTTCGAATAATGCCTCGTGATAATACGTCGTCTCCTTTGGTAACAACCCAGGTTGCTAAAACTCCGCGTCGTGCCTTTTAATCGTACAAATAAAACTGATGAAAAGAAGAACTAAAAGCAGACTTGCAAACTCTCCGCGAACGCCTCATTCCCCTCTGCGCTCCCGTAGAATGATGCACGGTAAGTGAATAGACAGAAATCAATAACGCCCCTTCACCATTACTCCTCCTTCATTCCCTTTTGCATTCCTATTCCCTTTTGCTTCCTTTGAAATATTACAGTAATTCATACAAAATGAGGCCGCAGCCCCATGTCCGTGTTCTCAAAACCTCCAACCTTTCCCAGCCTCATTTTCCATACCATGCTGTCGAAATAGATGTTGGTAAAGAATGAAACCATTGCCAGCTCGACTGTCCACACTAATTACAGCTACATCCCTTCTTCTTCTTCCCCTTTGTCTTTGTCGTCTTCGCCGGTCTTCCTTTCGGCTTCGGTCGTTCCTTGATGTACATGTCGTCAAAGTCTTTGAGCAGGCCCAGCAGCCGGTCCACGGCCGAGGCACCGCCCATCTCTTCGACACGCCCGCTCTGCTTGCGGGCTTCCACCAGCCGTGCCACGACACGCACGTACTTGGGCGCACTCCACTCCATGTCTTCGTTGGTAATGTGCGGGTTCTGCATTTGAGCCGCGACGACTTGCAGCCAGCGCTCGATGCCGGACCACTGCAGTACATGCCCACCGAGCGCAAGGGTCGGCTCGCTGCGCAGCCGGAAGACAAAGTGGACGGTGCCCGAGTTGAAGAAGACCGTCTGGCCCGGCTCTAGGACCATGTAGCACCAGTTGCCACCGCGGAACCCATGGGGATTAGCCATCCAAGCGGCGCGCTCATCAGGTGTGGGGTGGGAAAGCCACCCAAAGCCAAAAAGTCCTTCCTGGACGGTGATCCAGGTACCCAGGCCGTGGGAATCGGTGTGTGGCGAGGTATTGTGTCCGCCCTGCGACAGCAAAACCCACTCAAGAACGTCGCGCCACTCGTTCCACTGTTCGCGGGCAGCTGTGTCGCGTTCGGCGCGGCTGGGGTTGAGTACTTCGTCGCGGAGTCGAGGAAGCAGTTGGCAGTTCTCGTTGGTCAGGAACTGTGGCAGCACCGCCGCCGGCAGCGGGCTGCGCAGGTCGAGAATGTTCCACGGATCGTCGTCGCAGGGACTTTCTTGTCCTCGCTGCCGCTGGGGCCCAAAAACCGATCGCGTACCTGAATCAGATCCCGCGACTCAAACGAGTCGTCCATGCAGTGCCGCGAGGGCACCTGCACCGACACCCTGCGGTCCAAGTTCTCCATCCTCCGGAACAGCTCGGCGATGGGTCTCAGCTGTGGCCGCCACTTGAACATTTGTTCCTTTTCGGTAATGACCGGCTCGTGTGGCGAGCCAGCGTCCAGCATCATGCGCGCCTCATCACCCGTCAGCGCATGCACATCCAGCAGTCCCTTGGATGGGTCCGCATTGGGACTCCGCGCAATGTTAAGGCAAGCTCTGGATAACGCGGTTGGTGACGCCGCCGTGGGTGGTGTCGGAGCCGTGTTTCGTGGTGAGACGTTGCTGGATCTCCGCAAGCATGTGGCGGCGGTACTGGTCGTCGCGGGCGACCTTGATGGCAGGACGGATACCATGAGGGTCGGCAGTGTACGGAGGGTATGTCGGCGGGGAAGGCTGGGCGGGCTGTTGTGACGCGGTTGGTGGAACAGCATTGGCCGACGACTTGCGCTTCTTCTTAGGAGGCGCTGATGGCGGCAACACTGACGAGGCCGATGTATGACTGGAGTGGCTGGTATGGCTGGTTGTGCTTGCGCTGCTACGCCCGCTCTGCATCAATGCCCTGAAGTGCTCGTACTTGGTTCTGTGGCCGTGGCACAAACGAGGAACATAGCTGACATACGAATCTATCATCTGCGGCTTGAGGTGGTCGGTCGTCTGGTCGAGGATCATGTGGAGAATGGCCGGCACCTCCATAGGGCAGCACCGTGAACCGTGTCCATTGGTTGTTGTGGTGGAAGGCGCTACTCTGCCGTTAACAGGAGGCATAATGGGCGTGACGGGTGGTGGAATCGGCGTAGCGTGCGGTGTGATCGGTGCAGCTACAGACGCTGGCGTGGAGATGACCGGTCGTCCATTGCCAATGCCATTCTCCGACAACAGCTGGGCCTTCATTGACGGCTTCCTACACCGTTTTGCCGTTTGCTGTTGTCGCCGTCAGGGCCAGGGCTGAGGCTGGGGTGACGGGTGTGATGGGAGTTGCCAGTGTTGCCAGCGTCTGCTGCGGTGTATGTTGGCCCGCTCCGGGAGCAACATCGGCTAGAACAAATCTCTTATCCGTCAGGTAGCCATTGTTGTCGGCGGCTGGCCTTGATGGAGGCAGAATTGGCGGGGACGGCGTAGACGGAATCATATTCAAGATCTCCCGCAGTCCAGGACCAAAGAATCGCTCTTTCTTGGCCTGTTCTGACTTTCTCCAAGGCTGCTGTTGTGTCCACAGTGGTGGTGCGCTGGAAGCCGCCGGTTGTCCGGCCACAAACTCATAAGCATAGGACGAAGAGGGCGGCGATGCCATGCCGTCCGGAAGCGACCATTGTGGAAGAGCAGGGTCGTAGGCAATGCCACGGACACCCCATGGTGAGACCGGGTCGTAGAGACAGGAGGCGGGAAATATGGAGGGCTGCAGCTTCTCTTGTGGTGGTGAAGGCAAGGACGTGTTAATTGTTCGTGGGGGTTCTTGTGACGTTTGAGCCGTGGCGGCAGCTGCTGCCAGCAAGGAGAAGATATCACCATGCGGAGAGGATGTCTCTTGCCGTGGGCGCTTTCTTGGTGCGATCTGGTGGAATGCGCGCAGCGACAGAGAGAGTCGCGGGTCTTGTGGTCGGATGCCATTGGTCGTCGACGAGGTCTTCGAGGAGAAAGTTTTGGAAGAGGACGAGGAAGAGGCAGTTGTAGTCGTGGTTGAGGACGAGGATGCCATCATGGAAGGTGCCTTGCCTGTGGTCCGTTATGCCACGGCTGGTGGCGCCGGGTGGTAGTCGTAGCCGCCATTGTAAACAAGGCTGACCCTCAGCCTCGGTCTATCTCCTTGCGTGTGTCGTGGAACAAAATGTAGGGTAGTGTCGGCTACCCGCCGAGATCGGCTGCTGTTGTGCGGGGATGTGGGAAGAAGCTGTCGAGCAAGGGCAGCTGCGGGTAGCTAGCAAAGCTACAAGAAGCTAGGGGGAGCTACAACAAGGGCGAGATTGCGGTCGTCATGAGCATATCGACATGGGATCGTTGAGAGGTTGAGGAGGATGCGTAACAATGGTGAGAGAAATTTCGACGGTGTTCCGTTTGGTCGCTGGCCGTTGGCTATTGCGAGGAGTGCACCAAACGGCCAGAGGAGAAAAAAGAAAAGAATGTGATTGTCGGCAACCGGCCGGGGGTCGCGCAAAGGGGAGGATATTCAAGATGGAGATGCGCCGGATCCAACTCGATCAATGCCGATGTCCGAAAGGCGGGGGTGGAAAAGCAGGCCGGATGCTTTGCGACTTCTCCGTCGGCCGTCACGGCATCGGCAGGCAGTGTGGAACACGGCGACAGACAATTGGATGGCGAAGGTGGTGCATGGAACAACGGCGGACAGCTTTGCTTTGTTTGTTGCTGTGTTTGATGTGGTTGGTGTTTCGTGTGGCGTGGTGAGAGACTGCAGCTGCTCCTGCTTCCTGCCTGCTGCAGGGAACACCATCGCCTACTGCAAGTGGCAGCTGCGACCGACATCCATCCTGGCACATGATTTGATAGGATTTGTGGGTCCAGTTTCTGAGAGCCGCCCTCCACTTTTTAACAGCCACTCTCTCCACCTAAGCGCCTGCGAGGCTATGGTTTAAAAGTGGCTGAAATCGTGGGTCACGTGCTGCTTCCATGCCTGCCATTCATGCCAACATCAGAAAAGGGGACAGAGCGACGAAGATTCATCACAAAATTATCAAAACGAGTCGAATTATTGTGAATTGTTTTTGTATTATTTGTAAATATTATTTTGCATTTTAAATAAATGTTGTGGTATCTCGCTGTTTACTTTATAAAATAAAAAAATTGATATGACAATTTTAATATTTGATTTTTTTAAAAACAAGCTGAAACTATCATATAAGTTTTTCAAAAAATGTAAATACTTTAATCATTTACAAAACTGTTATTTTACGATATGAAACAAACATCAGCTGTGTTTCTTTCTTTTGAATTTAGAAATAGTGACAAATCAAATGCAAAATACGTGCCCTTACACACTTGGGGGTCTTACTGAACCGTTGACAGATCACGGCCCCTCAAGAGATGTAGAGAAGCTCTTGGTCAAGCGAAAAGCGACAAAAGCACCGAGTCTCGCGCACAACGGCATATTATTGTGCCATCTAACTTGCATATAATACACATTTGCAAATGTTTTATTGATTTTCTGAACTCAAAGAATACTTGTGTACACCTTGTAACACCCTGTCGTTATAGAAACTGCTTGGCTCATCTCAAAAGGATGCACCACGTCTGCATGTTCCTGCCTGTTTCAGACTGAGTAAAGCTTATCGTGCGTGTGCGACGCCAATTGGTATTGTTTTTTTTCTTTCTCTTGTTTTAAACATCCACCCTATGTGTTCTGCACTCTACATTGGTCGAGACATTGCATAATCTGTCTACGACACGTTGTGCTTTGTGTGACCCGAGGATACTGGAAGCTGAAAAAGAAGGAATGAAGCCCTGCTGCTGCCAAATTTAGAAGATCGAGTACGAAATACAAAATGTAGCATGCGTGTCAGTGTTATTGTTTATTTCGGAGTTCTCGTCGGAGCCCACATCAAAGGACATCCTGCTGGCCTGAATATGGCCGCATCTAGACTGTTGGAGAAGATCGACATGGCCCTACTTTTTCTCCAAATTTGGCCCTGTATGATTCCATCTACGTGGTTCTAGGTTTTGCTTCCGGCAAGACTCCCTGCATATGTGCCTGCTTTTTTCTATCCCGACCGTCCACTCGTACCTTGCATATACGACCTAAAGCCCTGGTTGTGCTCATCCGGTGGCCTCTACAGCAAAGGCAGGTTGGCGGCGAGAGTAGGGATGCAACACATGAGGTTAAGCCCCTCCATGGGCTTAGCCTTCGTGGTGACGGGTACATTTGAGGTATATTTGGCCGAGATTGTTGATAGAAACGGAAAGTATCACATAAAGTTGCGATCGCTGGCTATCACCATGTTGGAAGTCCGGCGCCCAGTCGGCGACAAAAATCAAAAGCCTCATAAACTATTGATAATATCGTATTCTGTCAATATGTAGTATGGAATGCGCGTTTGATAAGATTGGTGGTTGTGATGCACATAATTTTTGCAAGTTGAAAAAAGACGCATCTTGGAAGGTAAACATCGCGGCCCGTGAGAATAGCACCGTGATATCCCCAGGGCCAAGAACAGACAACTCTGACTCCAACTCCACGTTTCTCCTCCTCATTTTGCTTCTCCTCCATTTCCCCAACTTTATGCTGCATCCCCTCACGGCCGTCTTCTTTGTTGCCAGGCTTTTGTCTCTTGATACACACGCCCCTCTGCCCTGACTGCATCCAGCCATTCTGGCCGAAGCTGGCCCTCTTCGGCGGCTTGGCTACATAGACGCCCCTTGGACAGTCCCCACATTCCATTTCCGTTAATTCTCCATCTAGACAGGGCATTAGCATACCCATGCTTCTCTCCTTGAGACGGTGTTTGATGGGTGCTGCGGCTGCGTGTGTGCGGTACCGTACGAGGGGTGCGAGGTGCAAGACGTGAGCGCGATGTGCCCTTCATGGACGTGGTGGTGGTGAGGGTGAGCATGGAGCTGGAGGAGACAATAATAGTGGACGGTCCAGAAGGGCCCAGACGTGCTAGCAAAGGGCCGAAAGGAGAGCATAATCAAAGAAAACAAAAGACGAGATACCCACTCACCGTTATTGCCGTGCTCCGTTTTCTTACCCGTCTTGCCAAGCCACATGGCGGCCGTCTTAAGACCGACCGATGAGCAAGAGTTGTGGCGTATGGAGGCGGTAACTATATCTCTTAATGGGGTGATTGCCGTATACAATGGGCGACACAGCGTTATTATCACAACCAAAGTGTCGTGATAGCGATGCTTATAGACGTTTACAGAACGGATACACAGCTTCATCTCTTTGGGGAGTGCAGTTAGTGCCTTCATGGCCCTGTACAACATTCTTCGATGGAGATATTGACTATATTGACTTTGATGTGGTGGCCTGACAAACTGGGCGGCAGACAGTACAGTAGCATGTAATATATGACATCTACAGTACGGCAACGAGTCTGATTTACAGCTTAAGGCTTGCAGCACGGGAGGTAGGCATAAATGGTGCTGTAGGGGAACAACCCCTTACACAGGGCGCTTACTTGGTGGCCGTTGTGTGCTTCAATTTGGATCTGTCAAGTATAGCTATTTTCCTCTTCGGGCAGATTCATACCCGCCGTGCCACAAACACGCGCGCACATACACACAAAAGGCGCTGTTTTGTCATGACCTCGACCACCACGGACGCACCTCGGACAAGCTGACTGTTTGGACAAGCTTATTTTCTCTTGGTTCATACACCTTTGCCCCCTCGTG
The DNA here is from genome assembly GCA_016097105.2 of Sporothrix variecibatus. Taxonomy (NCBI): domain Eukaryota; kingdom Fungi; phylum Ascomycota; class Sordariomycetes; order Ophiostomatales; family Ophiostomataceae; genus Sporothrix; species Sporothrix variecibatus. The sequence continues at coordinate 1,232,440 of JADMNI010000007.1, read as the reverse complement.
GTTGACATTCTTCCCCCAGGTCTCATCTCTCACCTCCACGGGGTCGTGATAGTTTCTATACATGAACATTGTCTTGCCACACACTCCCCGCAAAGGGGGTCAAACATGTGCAACGCTCTTTGACTTTTCTTTTTTGGAGGCAAAAGACCGTACGAGGCGAGTGTCCCTTGCGGAGTGTTTCTGTGTTGGGGTCTAGCTCGCAAAGTCTGGTAACGGTCCTGACTGCTCTTGGAAAAGTTTCATCCCCGTTTCTTTTCTTTTTCTTTAGGTACGGCCAGTTTATTGTTCTTCTGTTTTTCCTCCTCGAAATTTAGAGCATTGGCACCACGGCCGTTTCTCGGTGGCAAGCTCTCTTTTGTGTGGGCGGGGCCAGTGGCCAATATAAAAGTTGAAAGCATAGGAAGGAAAAGAAAACCAATATAAGCATGTGGGGTGGTATTTTGGGGAAGCACCTCTTACACGGAGAGCCAAGCGAGGGCGTTGAGCGCGTTTCCTCTGCCACACACAAACACACGACACCTGCGTTACGTGGTGTTCATCTCAGGTCCTGTGCCTGTACGTCGTAAGACGTAACGCATCTTGCGTGTGTGTACTCCGTTATTCGTACACAAACCATGCCAAGCAGGGAACGGTGGACTGTCTTGGCGAGCGTTTTCTGCCCACCCCCCTTTAATCCAAGCCGCTTAACTGGCTTTTGTTACACATCATCCTGTTATCCAAGAAGCTACGGAGCAGATCCGGGCGGGAATAGCACCGGCGCTTCTTTCAGTCTTAGAAGATTCTGACTTGTTGCTGGTGCTCCCGTGCCGGGTCGTGTTTTGATTTTCCAAGTTAGTGTGTGTTGATGCCGTTTTGGGCCATTTGGGGTGCTTTAACAGCCTTTTTTCTTTCTTTTTTTTCTTTTTTTTCTTTTGATATTAATGCAGAGAAGTCGGTCCGCTGCAAGACGGACGTCGTGGTGGTATTGGCATCGTGACTGCAGCTCGCCGCCGACATGGAATCAAGTATTGATTTTGCTGTGTCTTGTGAAACCAATATGGACAGGGCGGAATTTATGACGATTTCCAGTGCCCGGAGCAGACCTCACGATGGTGTACCACGGCGTCGGGATCACGTATGCGTTGGTCTGGACTCTGTGATGGGCAGAAATAGATTGCAAATCGATACTTTGTTTATCACATGAAGAAGACCCTGGCACGAGGGAGGGTGGACCAGACGCTCGGGCAGCCTGTTGATGGAGCACAAAATATTGCGGGCGAGTTTTGGGAAAGCCTTAATGTCACGATGTTTTCTTCGAACGTGACCGCATGAATTTTTTCTTCAAAGTTTTATATCAATGCTTGCCACGCCGTCAAAAGCCGCTGGCAATTATGCTCCGTTTTTGCTGTTCTCGGCCATATTCAAAGTAAAGTTAGTAGCAAAACGGCGTTTACGAGCGTGCAAAGTGGACTGAGTGGACTTTTTGGCGAGGTGGACCATCCGTCTCACGATCTCACAAGCTCACGAGCTTACACTCGGGTTGTTTACGAGTATTTTGGTGGTGCTTTTGGTGAAGAAAAGTGGTCTCCTTCCACGTGAACACTATGGATTGGCTTCTGGAAGGCCTCGTAAAACGTAAATTATCACAATACGAGCACTACAAAGTCTCCGTTTGAAAAAACGCCTATTTGAATGGAGTTAAAGAAGACGGCCCTTTTAACGGGGTAGGTGGACCGTCCTCTCGTGGCTGGTGGCCAAGACTGACCACGTCTCCGGGTAGGACCGGACAGTGGGTGTTAGCAGTGGGCGCTGAAGACGCTGAGTGCGCTGCAGGTGGCCTCTGGTGTAAGTCACCTGCTGCTGTCTACTGACTGCTAGGAAGAAGAATGGAAACTTCGGCGGGGCCGTTCTAGTGGCTGGGCTATTTTCCCATTTCGACTAACACAAAATTCCTCCCATCTTCGTTCTTTCCCCACTGCACCAGCACCAGCAAAAAGAACAAACGCACCAAGAGGCAATCGGACGAGGTGCTCGATCTGGTCTAGCCCAAGCTGGGAAGCGAGACATGGGGGCAATGGGCATGGGGAAAAACAGTCTTTCCTGTTAAGGAACGCAGGCAGGAAGAGCATGAAAAAGACAATGAAAGGGAAAGAGAGAGTCATGCGATTAGGCGAGGAAGGAAGGGAGGCAGGAATCAGGGAAAGGAGCGAATGAGTGAGGCCGTAGAAGGAAAGAGCCAAGTGAACCAACATATGCAAAAACAAAGAGAAAAAAGAAAAAGAGGGGAAGCTTCTCCAACTCACAGAAAAAGACATCACATGAGACAGAAAGCTGAACAAAAGAACTGTGACAAGATCCCAAAAGAAAACAAGACATACTCCGTAGTGAGTAAAGATGACTAACTGGACAGGTCGATAAAATTGAGACAAACATGACGGTCACAGGAAGGGTCAATCAGAGTAGAGACACGACGACCCAAAAAAGGCGGTCAGATACATCACGGGGCAGATAGACGGCGTCAACAGCCAACAGTAAACAGTCAACACATACAAATAAAGGGACTTTGTCTGCATCTGTCACGGGCTTGTCATTGACTCGTCAACGCCTCGTCAGTGACATGCATTTAGTGACCTCTGAGCGCGTGCCAAATGTACCCAATGTGGTCGCCCTTCCGGGGGAAGGAACACTTTGTGAAGAGGATGTCTCTTGCCAAGACCTGCACCCACAGTCTGCAGGGGGAAGGGGGGTGTGTGGTACCTCCTTTCCGGGCCGATTGTCGAAGCCCACTTCCAAACCACGACCAAGGCACACAACAAAAGCTGCTCAGTACGCTTGTGTGTTGGACGTTGTTTGGTGTTGGAGTTAAAGCAAATTTGCAGTATTGCATTTTGCATCTGCATGGGATTTCAGTGGTCGCTGTCTGAGCAAGCCCAATTTCACGATACTTTTTACACATACTCTTCTTCTGTGACACCCGCACTGACGACAACGACAATGGCGGCCATGCGACGTGACGACGTGGTACGACGGTGCACAAAGAAGGCCAAATTTGGCAACAATAGTAGGGCCACGAAGTGCTGTCCCTGGAATCATTACAAGCGCCGCCGAAAGGATGCAAGACCACGTAAGGAGAGACAGGAGGAAGCTGGCAAGAAGCAAGAAACAAGAAACAAAATGAAAAGGCAGGGAGAGTCAAACATGCGTGACGACGAGACAATAAAGCGAGACAGCAACACGAAAAGCACGAGGAAGACACGCGGCGCGTTAGTCCAGCGTTCCAGTTTACAACTCACGAGCTTCAGCTCCAGCTCGGGTTCGACCTCGGGTTCAGCTTGAGGAGGAAGAGTATCCTTCATTGTCTGCAGCAAGTGACATGCTTTCCTCACCCCCGGCGCAATGTCGGCTGCAAGCCAAGCAATACCACTGGACAGTCCCCAAAACAGAAAAAAAACAGAGAGGCCATGGAGCTTTCCGCTCTGCAGTCTGCATGCCTGCGGCTGCCCGTCCTCGAGGTCGCCCGTCGACATTTTCTGCATGTATCGGAAAAAGGACGGAGTACGACGTCTTCGATGCTGTACGGAGTACTTGTATATCATCGTGAAAAGCTCTCCGTTGCACTATCCGCGTGGCAGTCCTGTTCCAATCTTCACCGTTTTGACTTGTTTTCTTTTCGTTCCGTTTCTTCGGCGACATTTCTTTATGTTGATCGAGCTGATCAGTGGTTCTGTTTCTCTCTCTGAAATTAAAGGGTCCTCTCGCCAGTCGAGCACAAACAGACGCGACCCGGTTTCAGGTCGACCGGTCTCTCGAGGGGTCTCCATTGATCAGCGCTGATTTTTGATAGATAGCCACGAGCACGCAAGACACGACAAGGCACGATCCCTCGTGGAGTCTCGCTGTTGAGAAATGAAGATACGAAAAGAAGACGAAAAAGAAGGAAAGGAAGCTGAAGATGGACGATCATCACTCAAAGTAGCAAAAAAAAAACACAGAAAACGAAACCACGCTACAGAATACAACATGCCATCAATGGCATCCTTCCAGCAATGTTTTTGCTCGTGCCCATCTTTGAGCCAAGGTACACAGTAATATCGTGGGCTGTGATTACAGCGTCGCACACACGAAAATTTACAGTTGGTCAACAAAAAAGTCTAGAACGCGCTGCGAGTGGTGGCGGTCCCAGGTAGGTCGCTTCGCCGGTCGTTTTTTTGGGCGCTGTGATTGGTCAGTGTGGTGCCGTTCGGTACTCAAAATTTAGATTGTTTAGGGGACTGAGAAAAAGCATAAAGGTAAAAAAAGGCATTAAAAAAACATACGAGGCCGGGTGGTGGTACACTGGAAAAGAAGCATAACAGCGTCACTGGGATTTGGGTGGTGGGCCTGGTAAAGGCCTGGACTCTTTGGAACTCTTCAGCGGTCTAGATGCGCCGTAAAAGTGCCGTAATGGACGGGTACAAAGGTACATTCAGTGATCGACAGAACTCCAAAACGCACCAAACCGAAGCGAAGCGCACCAAAATACACTGAAATCATGTTTTTACAGGGGATCCAGCACCTGAACTGCCGAGACCCACCTGGTGTCTGTACGATGGAATCGTACACTAAAAAAGGGCAAGAAACGAGGTAAAAACTCAAAAAGGGGGCCTTTTGGAGGCCTGGACCTTTTTTGGAGAAAGGTAAAAAATTTGGAGAAGGCGGCAGCAGATGCCCACAGGGAGCCCCCAGAAAAGGACCGAAACAGAGAAAATAAAGTGGCCAAAATGGAGAGTGAAATGTGTGGTGAAAAAAGGACAGTACTGAGTAAGGCCGGACAGGATGAAAACTAAAACGCTTTGAACGTCGAATGCTTTCGTTTTGCATCAACGAACGGCCAATTCTTCTGCCAAGCCTCGGCATAAAGCAAGTAGAGGAAAAGACGAGGAAAGAGACGAGAGAAATGCATGCCCATGTTACGTGACACGTTTGAGCATCACTTTCACTTATGGTGACGTCGGAGGCGTGCAGTTTTTTCAGAGTCCTCTTTAAACGGAATGGTCTACAACTAAACGAAGAACAAAACGAAGGCCTCGAAAGAAAGAAAAACATCGTCGCCGTTCGCTAGCGTCCAGGAATACCGCCGAGCGTTGGCCCATTTGGGTGTATCCCCGAGGCCAACCTGCCCACAGAACCAGTCAGCCAGCACAGAGGCAGGAGCGTGACTTGGCGGCTTGCAGCGGCGTCCACACATCGGCGCTTCTTTTTCTTGGGCGCCCCTTCTCTCCTGGTTTTCAGCGCCTTGGCCCTGGGGAAAGGCGTCTTGGTAAGGTGGAAAAAAGACGCCAAAAGGGCGTGCAGACCTGCCAGCCAAGACGTCCAAGAGATGTGGCTGCCCGTTGCCCGTTTGCCCGCCATCTTCCGCTGTCTTGAGTCGAATCCTCCTCCGATGAGTTGCAACCGCACGCACCCGCACACAACCGTCTCTTTTCCCTCTTTTCTCAAGTCTTCTCGTCACAAGCGGGCACGCGATACCACCGTGCGGAACGCCACCGGCGTCAACCAGGAGCAGGACGACAAAAGCGACAGGGGTTGTCGACCGTCATCGAAAGGCTCCGCTTGTAATAACAGAGTCTCTTGATGGTCGAATGCCGCGCGGGGACCGGCCACTTTGCACTAGGGTGAGGGAAGGGTGTGCAGTAAAGGGTACGAGGTGTGGTGGTCTTACCTCGTACACGTACACTACACGCCCTCACATCGAGGTGTATGCTTTTGTAGTTGACTCCAGACTCCAGACTCCATACGTGTATCTTGTTCGGGCCTTTGCTGCATCGCTCACCACATCTCTCTCCATTCTTCTCCGTCCCTTGGACTGCGCGCAGGCCACGCTACAAACCCCGTGGGACATCCCGCAAGTTGGGGGAAAGGGATGAAAGAAAGAAGGGGACAAAAGATAAGAGGGCAAAACAGGCAAGAAAGGGAGGCAACAGGCTGTCTTGGCTGCTTGCCCCCCGCACCAACAACTGTCAGAGCCTCTCCAGATGGAGAAACAATGGAAAGGCTGGAGAAAAAGGAGGGGGAGAAGTCGGTCGTACTTCGTAGCTTTTGTGTGGTCCTTTTGTCTTGTAGGCCCTTGGTGTCAATTTTGGGGGAGCGATTACAAAGTATTGATTTGTAGTGTTCGGATCGGCCGTCAATTCAACGGTGAGGGTTGCACACTTTCTAACGTCGACGCCATACTGTCTGTTGTTGCCCACGATTGTCCCTATTGCCGCCCGTTTTGGTTATTCGTTTTTTTTTTGCTATCTTGCCCAGTCTGTGTCCTCTTAGCAGCGGTATTCTTGACAAGTGAACGTGTGAATCGAACTATTGGCGCCTTGTCTGTGCTTTGTGATCAGCGCCTCAATTGTCCAAAATATATCGTGACTTACTATTCTATTTTATGTATTCGCACCAGCGTGATGTCTCACGATCTACCTTTGCGTCGCCCTACGTCGTCTGCCATGTGCACACATTGTACGAATACGTTAATGATCGGCCTGGCCTGTTGCATCATACCAAAGTGGTTTGTTCTCCAAATTCTACCCAAAAAAAAGTCTCCTGTGAATAGCGTTTAAGCTTGTTCAACATCCTTGCAAAATGTTTCTGTCGTCTCTTCGTTCCGCACTGCACCACTGCATGGCCTGACCTTTCCGTCCCCCTTCTTGCTGGGCCAGGCCTAGTGCATGTCGAACCACAGTCGCTGCCAGAAGGATGTCAGGATGCATAGGGAGGCAAGCGGCCAGACCGTCGCTACTCTTGACAGGCCCAGATTGGCGTGGCTGTTGGATCTTTAATTTTTTTCGGCAGTCTTTTACCAGCGCTAGATGAAGGCGACAGACGACGGTGCATGCCGATAGCAGAGTAAAAGAGACCGCTGGACTCGTACGGTTTGTAGTGGCCATATTCGCTATGAACTACGATACGTGTATTGGCAAAAGGCGTCGCTAGTTTTTGCAGTCCTTTGTTTACAGGAACAGAAGTTTCTACGACGTCGCCGAAGAGTCTCCCCTGACCAAATAAAAAAGAAAAGAAAAGAAAAGAAAAAAGAGGCTTGCGGGAATGGAACACAAGAGCGTCTCTCTTCAGCGCCTTCAGCGCCTCTCCCGCGTGGCTCCTTGCCCTGGCCTGGTTAACATGTGGCCTGGTTTTTACTGTGTTTTCTTTTTCTCGTCTTTCTTTTTTCGTGCCTTGCTTTCCTACGGGCCAATATTCTGGTTTTGGTCATTTCGTAGGTGGCTGACTTTTTCTGGCCTGCTTTTTTGTTCCTTCCCTTCTTTTGTTATCTCTCAGTCGTTCAATTGCTTGTCCTCGTGACCCTTTTCGTCTTAGCTGAGTAAGGTGGGCGGTCGTCCACTAAGAGGCCCTGTAATGCAGAGGCCCGCTGTCGTCCGCTTCGCTTCTGGCTGCTAAATTCGTACTTATGGCTAGACCTGGCTGGTCTGTCTCTTTTAGCTCCGCAAAGAGCCGCTCTTGCTAGCGCCAACCTTTTTTCACGCCCATCTCCGGACGACGACCACCGTCGCTCTTTGATCTTTGACGACCGCTCGCTTTTCGCCCCTCTTTCCCCCTGGTCGCAAAAAAAATCGCCTCTCCGTATTTTCATTTTCTTTCCTTTGGACACAAAGGCACATGACCTTGAATCCTCCGTATTGACCGTGTCTAAGCTCACCTCATCCCGAGTGCATCTCGAGGCTCGTGCTCTCCGAGTCGACAAGTAGACCAAAAAAAGAAGCATCGTGACTCTACGGGCGCCTGTCAGGAGGAGCACGGACTTTGTCTGCCCAGACCGCGGGAAGGGATTCAAAACAGATGCATCGTAGGCGACGAAGGAGTGATGCCAAACGAAACTCGAGAAGAAGAAGAAAAAAAAAGAAAAAAGGCCGAGAGAGACGCCACTCGTTTCTTTCCTCTTTTGACGCAAAAAGGGCGCCTTCCCGGCTAAGGACGCTCCTTCCGTCAGAGAAACCAACAGATTCTCAAAAGCAACCCTCAAAGCACCCCAAAACTGATAATTGCAGCCGCCTCCTTTGCCTCTTCTCTGCCTTCTTACCCCTTGGACAATTAATTTACATCCATGGAAACAATGGCTAAAAACGTGCCAAAAACCCCCCAAACTACCCGAAACTGTGCCTCCGTACCCGCGGGCCAGCCGTCGATTCAATAAAGTTGATTTGCAGTGCAGACGGGAAGAGGTTCAAGCCAAATTGTCGTGAAAAGTGAGCAGAAAGTAAGTTTCCCTTTCTCTGTTTGAGACCTCAGAAAGGGGAAAGGGGGGTGTGGCCAAAAGATGTGGAGCGGAAAGAGGGTGTGCGACATTGTGGAGAAGACAGAAAGCGCCCCAGTGTGTGGAGGGTGGGGTGAAGAAACAAAAGGGAAGGGGAAGAAAGGACGACCGTCCAGATGCACCATGGTCGTTCTTCGGCGGTCGCCAAAATAAAATTTAATGCAAAAGAAAAAGACAAATTGAACAGGGTGGTACCCACCTTGGAACGACCTCCATGGGCAAAAATTGGAGTAGCTTCCGCTTCTGCTGTGCAGCTCTTCCTCTGTTCTTTCCTTCTCCGGTGTGCTCTCATGGACCTTTTTGCCAGCCAGGGAAAGAGCAATCCAGAGAATCGGTGAACAAGGGCAAGGGGGAGGCAAAGACGATGAAGATCGTGACGGCCTCTATGCACCGGCCTGTCACTATGACAAGATCAACAAAGCACAGAGGCAAAAGCATGAGGCAACAGATCAGACATCAGACTGAAGACATCGTGACCTGTACGACGTAACAACTGACCCCAAGAAAACTCGAACAGAAGAGGCGAAACCCGCGTACAGCTTCTCCATGGGGCGACTGCTAGCAGACTTTTTTTTGTCTCTCTTTTTTCTTTTTTCTTCTCTCTTTCTCACTTGCTTCTTTCTTCTCTTTCTGTCCCTTCTGGGGTCGCCACGCCACCCCCGTTCGAGACTCGAGGCCCGGACGGAGCCACTGCCCCAGCTCTCGGCGAGATGCGAAGCATTTTGGGGTCGTCTTTTTTGCCTGCCCCCGTTCTCCGTTTTCTTTTGGGTCTCCTTTCATGCGCTGGGTCTCCCCATCGTTGGACGCCTTGGACTCGTTGGCGTCGTCTGGCCTCGGCCATACTATGGCACCTCTCCTGCCCTCCTTCTCCACGGGCCTGGCCTTAGACTCGGCCTCTCCACATTTGGCCTCTTTTTTTTTGTTCCTTAGACCGACCGGTGGATGTTTCCTTCTTTGCTTGTCTCGTGGTGGTGTCTGGAGAAAACGCCCAGAAACAGAAGGGGCGGCCTGGCTAGCTTCCCTAGCCAACGGCATTGTGTGACTTTTTGGTCTTTTTTTGTACATTCAGGGAAGGCACGCGCTCGCGCGCCTGCTCCGTACTGCTACACGTCCACACGTCCCTCCGTGTACACACACCACCACCCAGCACACGACATTCTTGTTTGTGGAACCCCATCCCCAGAGAAAAGCTCCTTCCGCCTCCCCCTGTGTCTTTTGCTCTCTTTCCTTCCGTTTTTGTCTTCCCTCTCTCTCCTCTTCCCCCATCTCTCCTCCCTCCGTTCTGTCTCTTCTCCCCCATCCACCCCAGTCACCACACAAAGAACCGGGGACGCAAGAAAACGAACGAGTTGAAAAAGTTTAAATAAACGTTTCACCCCCGACCGTATCTCGAACCCTTTTTTTCTTCTCTCGTCTCCTCATTCCCTCTTCACACCCCCCAGTCGATCAACAGGTTTCTTCTTCCCTGTCTCGACATATAAGGACTTGATCCCCCCTTCCATTGATCGTCCCTTTTTTTTCTCTTCTTTCTTCTTCAAGCACATCTTCAACTCTTTTCCCTTTTTCATCTTCCTCTTCACATCTCTTCCATCAGCATTCACAATGTCTGCCCTTGAGAAGGAGACTGCGGCCGCCGCCCAGCCGGAGGCCCAGCACCACAACTCCGTCGCCGGCCTCGCCACCACCCGCGATGTCGAGCTCGTCGAGGCCCCGTCACATGGAAGGCCTACGCCATCTGCGCGTTCGCCTCCTTTGGCGGTATCTTCTTCGGTTACGACTCTGGCTACATCAACGGCACCACCGGTATCCAGGAGTTCATCAACGTCATGGAGTACCCCGGCGCCAAGGCCATCTCCTCCAGCCACCAGTCTCTGATTGTCTCTATTCTGTCTTGCGGTACCTTCTTCGGTTCCATCATCTCTGGTGATCTGGCTGATTGGTTCGGCCGCAAGTGGATTGTCGTTCTTGGCTGCTTGATCTACCTCATTGGTGTGATTATCCAGATGATTCCTGACCAGTCTACCCACAACGCCCTCGGTGTCTTCGTCGCTGGCCGTCTGATTGCTGGTATCGGTGTCGGTTTCGAGTCGGCCATTGTCATTCTGTACATGTCCGAGATTGCTCCCCGCAAGATCCGTGGTGCCCTCGTTTCTGGCTACCAGTTCTGCATTACCATTGGTCTGCTGCTCGCCTCCGTTGTCTGCTACGCCGTCCAGAACCGCACCAACACCGGCGCCTACCGCATCCCCATTGCCATCCAGTTCGCCTGGGCCCTCATCCTGGCCACTGGTCTGATGCTGCTGCCCGACTCGCCCCGCTACTTTGTCAAGAAGGGCCGTCTCGAAGACGCTGCCCGCTCGCTGTCGCGCCTTCGTGGCCAGCCCCGCGAGTCCGAGTACATCCAGATGGAGCTTGCTGAGATTGTCGCCAACGAGGAGTACGAGCGTGCCCTGATCCCCTCCACCACCTGGTTCGGCTCGTGGGCCAATTGCTTCAAGGGCGGTCTGTGGTCCGGCAAGTCCAACCTCCGTCGCACCATCCTCGGTACCTCCCTGCAGATGATGCAGCAGTGGACCGGCATCAACTTCATCTTCTACTTCTCGACTCCCTTCCTCAAGTCCACGGGCGCCATCTCCAACACCTTCTTGATCTCGCTCATTTTCAACCTGATCAACGTGGTCTCGACCCCTCTGTCCTTCTGGACCATTGAGCGCTTCGGTCGTCGCCCCATTCTTGTTTACGGTGCCCTGTCTATGCTGATCTGCGAGTTCATTGTCGGTATCGTTGGTGTCACTGTCGGCTTCAACAAGACGCACCCCGCTCCTACGGCTGCCGACCCCACCAACACTCTGGCCAACAACGTTGCCGCTGTCAACGCCCAGATTGCTTTCATCTGCATCTACATCTTCTCGTTCGCCTCTACCTGGGGCCCGGCCGCTTGGGTCGTTATCGGCGAGATCTTCCCCCTGCCCGTCCGCTCGCGTGGTGTCGCTCTGTCGACTGCCTCCAACTGGCTGTGGAACACCATCATCTCCGTCATTACCCCCTACATGGTCAACGAGGACAAGGGCAACCTCAAGTCCTCCGTCTTCTTCATCTGGGGCGGTCTCTGCACGGCTGCCTTCGTCTACGCCTACTTCCTCGTCCCCGAGACCAAGGGCCTGACCCTCGAGCAGGTCGACAAGATGATGGAGGAGACCACTCCCCGCACGTCGGGCAAGTGGAAGCCCTCCACCACCTTCGCCGCCGACATGGCCGACGGTGGCCTCCTCGGTGTCAAGAACGACAACGTTGCTTAAGTCACTCACCAAGCGTCTTTCAAGTAATCACGTCACCTCTTCTCACTATTCTAATGTCACGTTCTCACGTTCTATTCACGTCTCGTCGTGCTTATACCACTTTTGTCACTTATAAAGCCTAGAAAGGGGCTCGCTCCTACTGGCTGTTTTTTTTATCTTCCCAAAATTTTAATTTGTCATTTCGTTGTAGCTAAAAGAGTGGCTTAACCACGCTTTTTTTTACTTCGAACACATAATACCAATACCACTTTGTTATCAAAAACTAATTGTTCCTACTGTCGTGACCTGCAAGTTTATATTCAAATGAATCCTGGTAAATCGTTTGCCTTTGCTGTCCAAATGACCATCACATCCACCGATGCTAGGAAATGGCCGTGTTAGTGTCACGTGATATCCAGAATGAGGAAGTTTGGAAGACATCAACAAGATGTTTCCCTGAACGCTTGTTCGTTCCCCTTAACAAAAAGTGGAGCTGGTCTTTTACACGCACGATCTCAAGGTGCAGTTGTGTTCCAGCCCGTTGTCGCGAGCGCTTTGATTTAATCGTGGATCTCATAGATTATTTCACAGTATTTTTTTGGCGAAAATAAACATGCTCATGAGCGGTTTTTGGAAATATCCACACATGACTTGTTCTCTGAAAACCGTTTCTTGCTGGCCAGCAGTGATTTGTCTGTATGAATTTTTTATGGCGTGATTTGACTCAACACTCGAAATCATCACTGTTGTTACATTGATAGAGTTAGTTTTCTCTGCCAGCTTCGAAATTTCAGCAAATTAAGGTGGGGGAAAGCCCCCCTTCCGTTCCTAAATAGCAAGAGATAAACCATAATTGTACAGATATACTGCGTATTAAAACAAAAAAGGCAGCCCAACCCTGATTGAGATAAAGATACATAAAGCAACAAAAAGAAAACATTAAGGCAAACCACCAAACTCTTTCCTTTTCATGCACAATATTACAAGAATAAATGATGGCTTTCGTGTCGCATCAAGCACAGACACTTGCCACCACGGCCATTACAGCGCCGTAAACAGCTGCACAACACAGCAAGTCTCGGCTGTTCTGGCTCGGCTTATTGGTGGCTGGGTCGCTGTCATGCGCCACGCGGATTGTGCCGGCCTGCACTTGAGCGCCAAAGACGGTAAACGCCACAAGAAGGACAACAGCCATGCGGCCAGCGACGCCTGGAATCAAAGCAAAGGTCAAGACAGGCACAAGCACGGCCACGGCCATGGCGATGACGAGGTGGAGGACGTCGTCAGAGGCAAGCGTGGAGCGGCCTGGCAATGCAGTCACTTCTGGTGTTGTCGGGGACGTCCTTTCTTCTGCCTCTGTTGACTGCATGTCCTGTGTGGGGTAGTGTGACCGCATCAATCCAGTAGAGGGAAGTGATCCGACCTTGCCCATGTCTGTTGGCTCTTCCTTTTCAAAAATTGCCGTCGTGGCACGGGAAGAGTGGGACGAGAGTGCAGACGACTCGGATGACTCGGATGTAGAGGACGGAGCTGGTGACGGTGGGTTGTTGCTCCGCAGGCCAGGAAACATATGCCCGGAACGACCCATGGCGACGGTCATGTCCATAGGCTCTTCAGAAAGTGACTGCAGGTATGACGGCGAAGAGGACAAACATGCATCGGATCCAGACGACGACGTCGTAGACGGGGAGCTGAGTCCCGATGAACCATCCGCCAACCGGGCCCGTTTGTGCCGTGGCGGGGCCAGCGTGACAAGGTCTTCACCCGCATCTAGAAATCGTGTCTCGATCTCAGCGATCGGCTGTTGTGTATCGAGGTACGAGCGGTAGTCGCTAATGTCAGACAACGTTGGCGAGGCCAGATGCTGTGTTTCGGTGAACGATGACAGCACATGATCTAATTTTGTCAGTATAGAACAGACATTAAAAGTCAAAGGGCAAATGAATACTTACTGTACTGCCCAAGCTTGTAGCCAATCTTGCCGAGCACGTCCGTCTTGTGCCATTGCAGCTCTCCACCCGCAAGCACCTCGGCTCGGCGTGAAGCTGGTAGAATACTATTTTGGAGTCGTCGAGTCTGTGTGTCGGCTGTGTCGAGGCGATGCAGTTGCTCCTCGAGCTCGCTCAATTCGTCTTGAAGATGCAGCAAAATCCGATGATTGAGGGCCTCAAACTTTCGGTACAGTGGCTTGATGGGAAAGTGAGGGGTCTGCATCCCGGTACTTCCACCCCCACTACCGGTGCTGCCATTGCTGCTTCCCGGTCCACTACCACTACTCCACGTGCTCTGTGAACTCTGTGTTGATGCCGCGCCCATGCTACCGCGGCGGAACTTCATAATATGGGAAGAGTGAGATGACAACTGTGAAGCCAGTAGCTCGTAGCCAGTGAGCGGCAACTTCTCTGCCCGTGGAAGGTGCTTGACGTGACCAGCCGTGGGACGCGAGGGTTCAATGCACTCGGCGGTATGTGCGGCAAGTTGGCATTGCCTCTTGGCATCTCCGGCGTCCCGTAGCGGTAGGCTCGATACTTTCTTTGTTGGGCAGAAAGGTGAGCTTTTGTCTGGGATTGTGTCCTGGAATGAGCTCGAGGATAGACGGCATGCTGGCTGTATCGTTGTGGATATGGGTTTATGGGCAGTCCGGATAATCGAGCTTAGGAGGGTCCATAGTCAGTGCCACTGACGAGAAGTCTGGCATCTTCAGGTCGAGGCCGGATGTGAACGTCGGTTTAGGTGTCCTCTCATCACTGTTTTCTCCGTTTTCTCCATTCTCGCTGGCTTCGTTATCGGTGCTGATGTCACTGTCGTCTTCGCTTCCAGCAACAGATGCCGGTTTGCTATCGTCACTACTCGAGGTCATGATGAGTGGTGGCGGTGCCTCTGCCTCAGCCATAGGTCCTGGCGTACTTCCACGCTGCGGCCGCCAGGCAGCTGACTCGACCACGGCCCGTGTGATTCTCTCCTTAGTAACGGCGGGAGAGTCGGGGTCGAGAAAACTTAGTGCGTTCGGCCGGTGCTTCTTCTTGGCCGGAGGTGAAGATGCACGTGCAGCTTTCACTGACACCGGTCGAACTAGGCTCGTTTTGTTGGTCTTGAGTGCGTGCTGGCTGTCGCTGTCATAAGCTGTCGAGGCAGTCGAAATGTTGGGCCTGCGAGGTGGTGAAACGGATCGTGATCGTAAAAGCTTTCGTGTTGCTACCGTCTGTCCTGCTCTAGACCTAGTCTTCATGCTGTCTGCCGACCTAGACGTGCCCAGGGCTTCTTTTGATGCCTGTTGCCGTGCCGCCTCCCCAGATGTGGCGCCGTAAAAAGGCATCGTCGCTGTCACATCGGCCTCAAAAGGCATGCCCTCGAAATGGCGAAGCTCGTGCGCCGAAAGGGCCAGTGACTCGGCACCCTCTGTCAGGAAAGAAGTCTGCCGTGGAGACATGGCTAGAAATGAATTGTGTTCGATATCTGAATGCTGTTAGACAAGAGTCATCTGATACGAGACTGTCCTGAAGACATACAGAAAGAGCGGACGATGTGCAATCGATTCTCACGACAAAATCGGTCACGAGTGCTTCGCGCTCTCGACCATGACCTTCCAACACAAGAAAATGGGAGCGATCGTCAAAAAAGATATACCAAGAGGACGAAGTAAAGATAAAGATAAGCGCGGATGTAAATAAGAAGAATAAAAAAAAGAAACGTCAGCAAAAAGAAACGCAAGCGATGCTAGTGGATGTGATGAAACGTCGACTAGGAAGAGGATTCGAGAGAGGGGTATTTGGTGAGAACGCAAAAAGATGCGAGAAAGAGAACGGTTCGTGAAAGAGAATCAGAAAGACGAGACTGACAAGGCAGGCCAGACAGACAAATGGCAGGAAAAGAAACAACAGGATGGCAGTTTGCGGGGGACAGGAACATGCAGTTTGTGTCTAGAACGGCATGCAATTCTTTATTTTTGCCTCCCCCTGCTCGCTCCCAGTGTTGTTTTTCTCAAACAAGGAAACCATCGTTCCCAGACAAGGGGTGTCTGACCGGAGGAAAAGATGCGTCAAGGCAGAGAAGCGGGACAGAAAACAGAATACCATTGAGTCGCAGAGCAAACAGGGGCAAAATGCAACAGGAGATACATTGCGGCTTCCTGGAGTCTGGAAGCGGAAGGAGAGAACGACAATGGCAGCCAGAATGGGAAAGAACGAGCGTATTCTGCGACGTCGGTTGAGCAATTCGCACCTTCCTTTCAACCAATTCGTTGCATTGGTCTCTCTTTCCCTTTGAATAACAGTTTAACGTCTCTCACGATTTTGCTCCGTACGGAGGATGCGTTTTACACGCAGACAGTCTGACTGGCAATTCTCCCGTATTTGCTTACATTAACTTTCAAAAACACAACCCTAATAGCGAAGGCAAGTTCTCAGTGGTAAAACCTGAAAATTATCACTCAACATGTCTCGCGCTGCCTGTTCTCACCATTGTTTACAAGTTGCACCATTTCTCCACAGAAATGAAATTCTTGGCAGCAGAGAAGGAAGGAGTGAAAACACAAAAAGAACGAGAACGGAGACATCACCATCGCGGCTTCCCAGCGGAGAGTATTACTCCGTAGGCGCTGCAGATGGAAGGAACGACCAACAACGATACACTGGCGCTAACATGGTCTCAATCCAGGCCTTTTAGAAGACCGCATTCGACTCTTTTCCCCTTTTCATCTTCGTCCATCATTTCCTTGCGCTGGTTCACGTTCTCTAAAATACAACGCACCCCGCAAAAAAAGTCACGATATGGCCTGGGTTATTTGTTAATGGACAATGTTTCCGCCAATGAAAATGTCAATCGATTTCAACAAGTGCGTGACAGAGCGGTACGTGATGCAACGCTGTCTTTTTGGGTTTTTTTCTTTCTTTTTTTGCTCACATCTCTCAACTCTGTCATTCTGCAGCGTTCCATCGAGTCCCCAGTTTTTGAGCCCAAAAGGGGCGAGATATCACAGATGCACAAGAACCGAAGACTCGCACAAGGAGGCCCGTGTATCAGCCCTGTTCTGTGCGCGTTTCAGAGCTGGCGGTTTGCGCAGGATCCCTTTTGCCAATGTCGTACTCGACCTCTACTTTACCCGTTGCCCGACGACAGTCACATTTTTACCCTTTTCCAGACTGTAGCATCGCATTGCTTTCTAATTCCCTCTTCTCAATTGTTCTCACGCATCGCGGTTTGTACTTCGTAACTACAATGGCAATTGCCCCGGCGCCCGGTCTACTCGTCTTTTATTCCGCATTCTCTCTCACCTTTAATTACAGTTTATATATATATATATATGTATATTCCGCTCTTCAACCAAAAGTACGACGTACTCGTCTGCACTTCCAAAAGACTGCTCCATAGTAAACAGCATATGCATCATGGCCTACGCAGGGAGGAGGGGCCCTTTTTTTGACGTTGGGGCGCGGGCTTTAATCCACATTGCAGTTGAAGTTGCAGCAACAAAAGTCCCCAAAATGTCACAAAGTCCCACTGCTGGGAGTTGTACTCCGTAGTTGTCGCTGTTTTCTGTTTCAACTGTACGTCGTACTTAACGGAGTACTCCGTACTCCGTACAAGCTCAACAACCTGTCTAATATTCTCCACTATTATGTACCAACAGCAGAAAAGAACCGAAAGTAGCGGCAAGGCCCCCAAGGCCACCAAATGCCTCAGTAAAAATGCAGCAAGGATCACCATAGAAAAAGGAGTATTTACTACGAATTCGCCCCCGGTGGGGATGCCAAAAAAGCGGCCCTTCCGCACTTTTAAACTATGTAAGTGGCCGTCCGAGCCGTCGTTCGTTCGGTTCCGACCCAAAAGTCCCTCTGTCATGTCTGTCTATCTGCATATCAACTCTAAAAAGGGAGCACTAATACGTTGATGTTCAGCAAGAATTACGTGTATAGCAAAATTGTGCCAGTCAAAACACAAGGGATATTCCTCATCGAGATCCCATTCTTGGGGATTTGCGTAATAGTAGGATACAGAAAAGGATTGCCGCTTAGCAATCAGGATAGACACGCGTACTATAAAAATGTCTCGCCTTCTTTCTTTTTTATTCTCCTTTCTCAGCCTCCGATCTACCACGTCAACTGTTCTTCTTGTTTCTCCCTAGCCAAGCAATCTAGACCTAGGTGAAAAACAAGTGAGGACAGGTAAGCCAAATTTGGCAACAGTACATCAGGATTGCATAGTAGGTCAGAATTGTAGGTTGTAAGTTATAATTCACCGTCAATATATGCATTGCAGGACTGCCTCTTGTAGATCTATGCCAACAAAACACAAGTACAGCGACACGACGCAGACACAATATGTAAGTAGTAGCAAAATGCCTCGGCCGTTAATCGTAATAGGATCGTTATGCGGTATATCTGACAGATACTTGGGAATATGGTAGAAAGCAAAATACAGAAAATAAGGCCGTGGCTCAATATAACAAATATAGAAACAAGTATAGGACAAAGTAAAAAACAGCAGTGCTTTTGACGTCAGCCGGGTTATCGGCGAACATACGTAAAAGGAAGGATATGAAGGCAGCTTTTGCCTCCACATAAAATCATAAGGGCATAGGAGGGTGTATAAGGAAACAGTCTGGATAACAGTAACAAAAGAAAAGAAACATCCAGCCAAGAGGCAAGCCCTGTCTTTCGAGGTGCGCCGGTAAAACCAAGTAGATCCAAAATAAATCAAAAACAAATCGAAGTAACACGCGCGCTCGGCCATTAACCAAGCTGTGACCGTTCCGGTCTGCTCCAACAAAAAAAAAGAAGAAGAAGAAAAGAAAGAAAGAAAAGAGAACAGGGAAAAAAAGAAGGCAAGGGAAAGAAAGCCGGTGGGAATAATAGGTTGAAAAGTACAGAAAAATAGACAGTGTGGGGTCGAGAGAGTGTTGACAGACAGGTGGCGAAAACGGTCCAGTCTTGGAGAAAACCAACAAAGGCGCTCGTCTTCGTATTGACTTGTGTGGCAGTTGGCTTTTAGGGAGGAGCCATGCTTTACCGATCGCGTCTGCTGCCTCCTCTTGTCGACGAACTTTCGCCGCTGACGCTGCCAGACCCGTTTGGGCCCCAAATCATCTGCCGGCCACCACTATCTCCAATCATGCGTGCAGCGTTCTGTAGATAGTTCTGGATGTTGCTGTCGCCGACACAGTGTCCATGCCGAATGAGCTCCATGCGCAGATTCAAGACCTCGTCGACAAGGACCTCCTTCTGTGCAAATAGGTTGTTTCGTTCCTCGGTGACAGCACGCTCGTCCTCCTCGAGCTTCGAGATAGCCGCCTTGGATTTCGCGCGGCACTTTGTTGCTGCCATCCGATTGCGTTCACGTTGCACAGCGGGTGGCGGGTTCGCATCGCCGCGTGGCCGTCCGAGGGGTGCCGCAGATGTGTCTCTGCTTGCACTGCCTCCTCCGAATCGCCGGCCGTAGATGTCGATTTCGCCGTCTTCGTCTTCGCCGAAGCCACTGCTGCCTATGCTTCCAGTGCCGATCGATGCGAGATGTGGTGTATGCAGCCTCGGTGTATTTGGCGTATTTGGCGTATGTGGTGCTGAAAATGCCGGAGATGAGATTGTGGTCGACGATGGTGTGTATTTTTGTCGGCTGCTGCTTCCCTTGCTTTTTGACGATGAAGAAGAGGACTTCTTGGATGGCTTCGTCTCACGAGACCGGCTCGATTTGCTCGTCTTGCCTTTGCCTGACTTGCTGTCGTGACCAGCGCCACTGTCTCCTTGGTCGTCACCGTAGCCGTAGGTATGGTCCATATTGGGCTTGCCTCTCTCATACTCATCGTCACTAACGTAGGTAGAGTAGGCGATCTGGGATTCATGGGCGTGGTATGTGTATGCGCTATTCAGCGAAGCAGTTGACCGCTGGTCAGACAGTACAATGGATGCAAACGAGTTGTCCGATGGCGCGTGTGTCATGCGGGATGAGGTGCTGTGCGGTACCATCTTGGATGAGCTGGTGCTCCCATCCATCGAGGCTGCATAATAAGGGGCACCAGATTCCGTGCTGTCTTCGTGGTTCAACAGGGCCGATATTGTTGTCCGCGTTGGGACGGGAGCTGTGCTTTGCTGGCCGTAAAACTCCTGCTGCCACCCATCTGCATGGGAAATCGGGTAAGGCATTGTGCTGTAGTCGCCCTCATGGTGGCTCGGTTCGCCACCGTGTCGTTTCCTGCCATGGGAATGGCTTCTTGAGGTCTTGAGTCCGCGCATCTGTGGGCTCCGGCTCTCGTGCTTCATGTCGACGTGAGGTAGCGTATGGGTCGTCGTGCTTTGTGTATACCGGGGTTATGATGCGTCCATATCCTGGGGAAAACCAGGGAAAAGTGTTGCTCGGGCAGTATATTTAAATGACGCCAGATGATACTCGGCGTATGCTCCCGTTTTACCCTGTGCGATTCCACGGGATTGCGTACAAGCCGTTCTAATGAGTCCCAAAGAGAGAATAGAAAATGACGAAAGAGGAATGGGGACAGGATACATATAAGTCGATGGGGTTGGATAGGCGGTAGGTGTGATTAGGGAGACGGTGGAAGGGACAGAAAACAAAAGCAGGTCAAGGTGAACATAAGGGACGGGTGGGAGACAGGTACTTGTAATAAGGCACGAGAATAGACTGGAATGGGGCAGCCGTTGAAGGCACCCGAAACGTTTGACGGTAAGGACAAAGCTTCCTAGTAAGTGGAAACGCAAACCAAGATTCGGTAACGTGTAACAAGGACGTGCAGGGGGGGCGAAAAGGAGTAGCAGAGTTAGAAATTGCGTGTAAATGAGAAATGGCCAAAGTCAATAATAAAATAAAAAGAAAGGGCTGGCGTAAACAAGACGTGGAGATATGAGAGAGGGGAGAAACAAATCGGAAAACCTGCGAGAATCGACCTTCCGAAGATGTTTAAAACAGCTGCAGCCAGGGCAAGACAAAGGTATCTAACCTGGTCTGGGCTCGAACAGGGCTTAGGCTGGCTTTGACCAAGGCTGGTCTAAAAGTGTAGATGTCTGTGCGGTTGCGGTCCTCCGGTAGGCTAACAACAATAAAAATAAAATAAAAAACGGCTGTGAACAATGAAGTACTGCGTAAATACGGAGTAGAAGAAAGAAATTTCAAATAACAATGTAGCGAGAAAGAAAAAAAAGAAGTTCAGGGTCCTTTTCCATTCCGAGCGAGTAGGGACAATGGATGTCTTATTCATGTGAGTGATGTTGTGTGATGGGCGGGGTGCGTCTGTGGGTGTCTGAGAACAGGAGTGCAAAAAGGAAAGGAGAAATAAAAGAAGAAGAAAAGAGTAAGTGATGAGCACCCCAAGCAGAAGATGATCAACAGAACAGAAGCACAACAAAAAGGACAGAAAGGCAACGGATCGTGATTTGATGAAAATTCGGGGCGGGCCTGAGCGGACGGGCCCCCTTATTTCTTGCTGTCTCTCAGACGTGGTCTGCGATTTGCTGTCGTTTGTCGGTATTGGCATACTAGCAGTGGTATGCCAGTTCAGTATTTCAGCTATTTGAAATAGTATTTGATTTTCCCGACTTGCAGTTGTGTCATTTTTGCGTAGTTTTTTTTTCCCAGCTTCCTCTTCCTGTCAGCCCTCTCTGCAAGCCTCTGCAGCAAAAGGACATGGGTGGGTGGTTGGTTCATCACGCTTGTTTGGTTCTCACCTCTTTAGTTGATCCCTCTTTTTTTTCCTCTTTGTGGTTTTTCTTTCTTGTGCCCGCTCTTTAAAACCGACAAGTTGGCTCAAGCGACAAGCGCGCGGACAAGTGGCTCGACTTCGGCGAGGATGGGGGTGCGCAACTCAGTAGAGGCCCTGAACCGGGCCACCATGGGCCGGAACGGGGGTTGACCAGGGCTGAAGGGGGCGTGTAGTACGAGAGAAGTCAGCGAAGACGGGATGCGGTAGATGGAGGAGAAGGGCACAGGTTGTGTATGGAGCGCAGAGGCCACGACGAGATTAGTTTCCTGTTGGACAAAGATGACAGGTCGGTTTCCCCGTAGAAATGAATGAGTCTGGGAAGGGGGGGTGGTGCGAGATCCGTCAGTGGTACGTCGTAGTTATGAGAGGTGGTGGATGAAGACAACAAGGAAGATCACGACGTTGGGATGAAGTGGATGCAGGGAAGTGGGGTGGGGGGGGGGTTCCTTTGTTTTGGGCGAAATGAAGGAGAAGGAAAGAATGTCAAAGAAGGGGAAGACGGTAATCACACAGTATATGGAGGGGAAAGCGCAACTGTCAGAGACAAAGACATTGCAAGATATGATATATGGTTACCGCAACATATTTTTGGACTTGAAGGTACGATCAAGCGAATACTCGTATGCAAACTCCATAGGTTGATTGCTCTTTCTCCATAAGGGGTGCATTTCGTGGTGCACCATACGAAGGGAAGGCACGATGGAGTGCTGGACAATCGCGGGAGGAAAGAAGGGCTCAGTGTCGATCCCAATGTCACCTTTGTGTTTCCCAGCGATGAAAGTATTTTGTACCGAAAAGTGATAGATGGCAGAGTCAGAGTGCCATAATTGGCAAGCAGGGACAGGCCTGCGGCCTCCAATACGACGTATCGCGCAAGAATGCACGCTGAAGACCCCAATACGACGTTAAGTGCCAGAAGTGCAGAAAGGGGTTTGTCAGCGGCAGGCCATGGGAAAGAGCGAATTGCGATGGACAGGGTACGAATTATGGCAGGCACGACGTGCAAAAATGCATGCATTTGTGCAAGAGCGACACAGTCGCATTTTCAAATGGGGCATGTGCAACCCAGCACTAGCACCTTGTGCAGGCAGGAACGCACGCGTCGAACCAGAAATCAAAACAACCCCCAGAATTGGCCAAAAAATGCAAACTGCAATAATCTCACCAAATACAAAATGCAAATACAGATGCAAAATGCGATGCATAAAAACAAGCCAGCAAAGCCAAACAACCATCGTGGTTAGGCACTAAGAAACTCGACCGGCCACCCACTGCTGCTGTATCGAACGGCACTGGGCAAAAGCACGATCCTGCAGACCAATCCAAGCGCGCAGATGGCATGCACAACAAGCAAGACACAAAAACAGCCCAAAGAAAGACATGGGGGGCATAAAAAGCGAGCATCCGCTTTGTGCACATCTTTCCCTCGAATAAGTCGTACCTCATTGCCCAAAAGATGCAAAGCAGCACACTACGGAGCACACCGGGGCGATCAAAGAAACCGACGCGCAACCAACGAGAAAGGCACGAACTTGCGCCTTGGCCATCACACTCTCGACTCGGCCGGCGGTTCTCGTTCTGAGGACTGTGCCTCCCCGTCTTGTTTCCCCTCATGCCCCTCCTTTCTGTCTCTCGGCCGGCGCACTGCGGAGGCTGAGGCTGAGATTGCAAGATATCTTGCCTTATTTGCCAGAACAGGCGGCCAAAACGTTGGCCATGGGGAGGACCGATGGGCACCGGCTACTGCGGCTGCAACGACTACTGCAGACCTGAAAAGACAGTGCAACGGCGCCTTGGAGAGAGGGGGGCACAGGCAGGGTTGAAGAAGGGGAGATGCAAGACATTCCGCGACGGGAGGGAGAGACAAAGACGAGAAAAAGTGAAAGGTGTTGCGCTTTGAGGTATGCTACGAAAGCCAAAAGTGTACCAAAAACAGAAATGATCTAACATCGCTAGGATGGAACGAACCTAGCACAAACAAAGGGAGAAAATGTTCCGTCAGGCACAACGACAACACACTCGGTAATAATGACGGCGGGCAGCGGTGTGGGCAACACAATCAAAGAGGATCTTGATGGCCCATGCTCTGCAACCTTGCTGGGAATAACGAATCAAGAATATCGCTTGGCCAAAAAAGCAGTCTTACAAGTTTCTGATGGACGTTGGTCTTGTCGGTCTGGCCCATGGTCTGGGCCCCTCCTGTCAGTTGCTGCATGAGCAAGGATGTCCACCGCCGAGCACCACCGAGATATTCTACCGTATCGAAACGGTTCTCTCTAAGTTGTTCAGGCGCAGGACGCAAGTATGGCCCAGCAAGGCCCAGGGCAAAATACCAAAGCTCGCAAGGATGACAGCCAACAGGCCGTTCCAGAAGGAACGATCGCCGTCGCAAGCCGTTAAATGCCTCTCGCAAGGCCCAACCCTCGCCCCTACTAGCACCGTCAATCCTTTGCTGTTTCTGTCCACGCACGTCGTCGGTCTCTTTTGATGGCTCTTGGAGATTACATTTCTCAGTCCCAAGAGCACAAGCGGCGCCTCTCGCGGGATCCGTCGCGCATCTTTTGTGGCATACTCGTACGAGTTTGATGCAAATCCATTTAGACGCCGTCTGGGATGAAGGAAACAGAAAACAAAAAGCAGCGCTGCAGACCACACACTGACAAATCGAGCGTGCAACCTGGACGTTTGTGGTCTGGGCAGCGAACTGAATGGAGAGATACAAAAAGCCAAATACACGTACAACCCCAGTTACTTAAAACGGTAATAATTGGCGCCAGAACCAGCACACACAACTACTTCGTACACATTTCTGCATCTTTGACAGTTCTAGTCTACGGCGGAGTTCAAACGACCAAGTCCAAATGACCCAACTAGACAGCATCCCCTCCATAAACGCAGCCAACAAGCCGAAAGAGGACAACGAGAACAATGAAGAGGTCGGCCGATAAACTGCACAGGGTCGCAAAGCTGACGGTCAAAGAGGAAGTCAAAGCCGCATTTTGGTCAACGATCTCGGCATCTAGACTTTCTTTGCCGTTATGCCTTACGACGTACAGCATATGTCACTTGTGGTCGTGACACCCAACAGAAACGCTGTCTCTCGATTGATATCTCCTCGTCTGTGTCTCATCCCTTCCTCTGAGAAGAGTATCCGAGTGTCTTTGCTCCCCTTGCCGGCTCTGTCTGATATGCAGTGTGTCTATTTGGCCGCATCCCACCCAGTGATATAGCCCCAAGCCTGTCTGCTTCTCTTTTTTTTTTCGACAAGTGTCTTTACTTTATGACCTGTATCTTGCGTCTTACGTCTTGCGCTTGTCTGTTGTCAATCTCTCACTGGCCCACAGTGAGGCTGGCATGTGGGGGGGGCGCATTTTGACTCGAGCATAAGTCGCCGAAAGGGGGCTGCCATTTTCCTGCTTGCCCTTGGAGCCACGGTCAAATCTGGTGCAAAACTCTGGCGGTCCTCCGGACCAACAGACGAAAGAGGTCGGCGACTAGGATGAACGTGACTCCCCTGTCCAGAGTTCGTCCTCCGGAGGACTTCCGGCCCATCATGTACATCCTTCGCCCGGCGGAGTACTTGGATATGTAAGTGCAGCGTTCGGACGAATACGCTATCCGTACAAGACTGGCTGCACCTGCGGATGATTCTCTGCTTCTCTGTGGGAGAAAAAAATGACAAAAAAAACCTTTAACCCATGCAGCATATCCCATCCGCTGCAGACATCCCTACCGCATAGCCGTCTGCTCCGACGCAGCCAAACATGACATCTTATTTCTTTGCCTTCACCCCTGTCCGCATTTTGATTCTGGTAGCCGCCGAAAACTTCACCTGTGCTGATCACCAACAGACAACAAAAAAAAACCATGATGTTTGGCTACAACGGCCAGTGATCTCTTTGCCCACCGCCCACCAATACGGAGCAATTTTTTCAAGCTTGTTCTTCGCAATCCTGACTGTCTTGCCTTCCCGCCCCCTACTGGAGGCTTTGCACCTGGACCAAACCGCCGGAAATGTATCCGGAAGAGACGATTGGTCAACAAGCAAAACAGGGCCCTTCACAGATAGTGCTGATTGGATCCCAGGGCCGGTTCTCAGGGAGGGGCTCTTGGGATCCCATTAGTTGGAGGTCTTACCATTCATACTATGGGGCGTGCCGGCGGCGGGTGCCCCCAACTCCCCTTGGCCTTCCCATGTCCCCGTCCATGGGAAGGCCGCACGGGCAGTTTAGCATTTCGTGGAGACTGGGTGTGCTTTTTTTTGTTGTCATTTTGCCCTTTTGCCCTTTTTACCCTTTTCATGACAACACTCTGATGGCATATAGGAGCTACTTTGTTCCATTTCGTACTCCGTTATCCCCCTCGTGTCAGTTTTCTCGGATTCTGACAGCCCTTTGAGGCATCTAATCATTCTCTACAGTTCTAACCTCGAGATCAAGCACGAAAACGCGACGATGGGCAAGATCGAATATCCAACCGCCAAAACACTTAACCAAGTGGACAAATTTTTCGTCTCTTCCGCATACCGCTCCGCTTGTCCGAGCACATCGAATTGAACGGGTACCAGCATGGCACCGCAAGTACTGCTACTTCGAAGTTCTGCAACACGGGAAAATTGCACAGTCCCTACCACGCCGGGCCCTTTTTTTTTTCCTTTTCTAAAGAAAACAAAAACCAGCATGGGAAGGGGGGTTACATTTCTTGCGTCGAGGCCGCGAAATGGGCAAGAAAATGCATGGTCTCTAACTTATTAAAGGACAAGTGCTAAACGCACAAAAACAGAAAGAGTATCAGTCCGTTCAACGTCCTTAGAGCAGGAGAGGAATTCAGATGGCAAAATACTGCCGGTCATGCCAAAGCCCTGCAGGAGAGACAAAACAGCAAAGCGAAAAGGGAGAAAGAGGAAAAACAATCGCGAGGCAACAAAAAGACGAGACGACGACAAGGGATGGCAAGGGATGGCAAGGGACAGCAGCGACAATCATCAAGGATTCCCAAAGGTCCATACAGAAGCAAAAAGCACAGGCGCAAAAGCGCACAGAAAAAGAAAAGAAAGCAGCAAACCCCCCAACAGTGCCCTAAACCGAAAACGAGCACTGCATGCACTCACTGGTGCATTTTCAACCTGCATATGCTTATGCAGCTAAATAAATGGCAAACGCTAGGACAATGTCAGTCCTGGATCGCCGATGCACAACTGTGGGCATGTTGTGTTTTCTGTGTTCTTTCTCCTGTCTTTTCCCTCTGTGGTTTTAACATCTTCCCTTTCTGCACCACTGCCCTTTCATTTTATCCCTTTTCTTATTCCACTTTCTCGTCGTGCATCTTTCCCAACGAACAAGAAATCCCTGCATAGTTGCATTAAGGTTTTTTTACGTTGTGGATGCACATTTTTGAACGCCCCATCTATCACATTCTCTCTCTCACTACTTTTTTTTTTCTTAAACCCTTTATCATTTTTGAACCCTTCTATGCTTTCTGTGCATTCTAAGTTTTTGACTATTCATGCTTTACACAAGGAATGCTCCATCAGCATTTACAAATGTGAGAGTCCACTATAAAGAGAAACTCCGCACTAACACATCTGTGCGCCTGTTTTTCGGCTTATTCTTCTCTGTGCTCTAGAAGGGAAAATAAAGAAAGGGCTGGAAAAAGAAAGCATTGCCTATCAAGTGGCTTTTTTAAGTACACATCCTGGAAACTGCATCCCACATCGTACGAGTTTCAAGAATAAGCTCGGTGAGGGAGGGGGGCCATCAGACATTGCCGATGATGAGAAACTCTGGAGATGGCTTTTTCTCGAGCGCAAAAGGGATTTGCCGGCTTTGGGTTTAATTCTCCGTCACAGAAACCCCCACAATACCACTTACAAGAAATGCCATTCTCTGAGAAGCAAATGGCCTGCATCTGCCCATCCATGTTTGCATCTGGCCCGTCAATGCTGAATGAATCAAACAGAATGGAGCATAGTCTGTAAATTTACAGAGCCGTGAGACGAGGCCAAAATTTTGCCTTTTCCGTCTGGTCTCAATCTTTTTGGTTTTAAAAAATCAAAACGTCAGGCAAACGTCAATTCGCCTCAGTTCCAGGCCTCATCGAGGAGGAGCCATCGTCTCACTTTACTTGGGCCTTTTTCTCTGGCCTCTTGTCTCCTTTTTTTTTCCCTTTCCCCGCACGGACATACGCCGGGGGTCATCCGTCGCCTCCGCCGCCGCATCTTTTCCCCAGTCGAGACTCGGATACGGAGTACACATACTCTCTTCTTTTATTTTGTCCCCTTGTCTGTTTGGCTTACACGGCGGGCGGGGACACAGCAATAGGTAGACGAAAAGGGGAGGCAAAAAAAAAAAAAAAAAAAAAAAAAAAGAGGCCAACAGTCTGGAGCACGGAAGACCAGCCATGATCATGATCTTGTGGCAAAGATGCAATGCAGGGGAGCGGGCGGATGGCGCAGAATGCAAAAACTGTGTAAGTGTACAAAAGCTGCAAAGCTGCAAAGGCTCGTCTCCGCGACCCCCGACCAGAGCCCCATAAACGCACAGCACAGCCGGTGAAATTTAGGTACATGGGGCTGGAAACATAAAAATAATGAGAGGCGAAAAACAGGATCAATAAATTCATGCAGGCGCCACAGGGATATATGGTAAGTAGGAGACCAAGATAGAAATGAAGGTGGAAAAAGAGGGAAAACAAAAATCAGGCGCTGCCGGCAGATTTCTACCATTTTATATCAAAAGACACATACATGAGGCTCCACGTGAGTACACAAAGCCTCGAGGCTAACAGATTCACGATTGGGTCTCCCCAAGATATGGGATGCTGCAGTCTACCGTCTTACAAAGGGCACAAACAAAAGTACAACCGTAGCACAGATACGACTCTGTGGTGGTACCTTGAGAAAGGGCCAATGAACACAAAGCTTTTGCACGACCACAAAATATCAGTCTGGAATCAACATCCAAAGCAACACGTAAAAGAACAAGGAGAAGAAAGAAAGAAACAAAATGTTGTAGATAGTCGGTCGTATTACAGCTCGTCGTACTCGTAAAACCCAAAGTAGCAATGAAGGATCATATCATGGACGCGAAGGATTTGGCTCGGCTGCGGTGCGCAGGGGACATCCTTTTCCAAAGAAGCCGAGCTTTTTGGGGAATTGCATCTAGTAGTATTACGTCGTACTCCGTAGTGGGATAGTAGGATGTCGGCTCCACTCGGGTGGTCTTTTTGGACTTTTTTGGCCCTATTTCGGCTCCTTCCTTTTCGACAGAAGGACCCCTGCTGTTTTTGCTCAGGGCAGTTGTGTGAGCCGGGGTCGTTCTGGATTTTCGGTATATCTGACAGTGGCGACGGGGTGTCGATATCCAAACACCGCCTTTCCATGAAAAAAAAACCACACCGTATATTTCTCTGAAGAATCTCTCGTAAATAAACCAGTCTATAATTCTTGAATTGTGGATATTGTTGAGAGCAGGATATGTCAATTATAAATATCGTGATATTTGAAAGGGGTTTTTGAATCATCAACTTATACAAGTTTTGTTTGCTTTTATTTTGCCACACCAGAATAATAAAAAAACTATGCAGTCTCAAAATTTAATATTAATAAGAGAATAGATTTATAAAAGTAAGAACGTGTTTCATATCCTCTTTATGTCGTTGCGAGATACAGTTTATAAAAGAGAAAAAATATAGATTCAAAAAGAGGTAGATAAAGAGGAAGATAAATAGTTGGAAAAAAGGGATTAAAGGAAAAGTAAAGAAAAGATACAAGAAAAGGTTACGTAGAAAAAGAAAGAAAAAAAACAGAACGCAAGACATTAAAAAAGAAAGTCTCACGCTATTTTACAAAAGAAGGACGGCTGCAACAAGCGCCGGGATAAGCGCAAACGTCTCGGACGACACGACGCGGCCGGCCGCGGCCGTGACAACAGCTGCGGGACTGCTCGACGTAGTGGTCGAGCCAGAGCCAGAGCCGGAGCCGGAGCCAGAACCAGAGCCAGAGCCCGAGCCAGAACCAGAACCAGAGCCAGAGCCCGAGCCCGAGCCGGAGCCCGAGCCAGATCCAGAGCCCGAGCCACTGCCCGAGCCACTGCCGGAACCGGAACCGGAACCACTGCCAGAACCGCTACCGCTGCCGCTGCCGCTGCCAGATCCGGAACCGGAACCAGAGCTGCCACCAGAGCCACCACCACCGCTTCCACCACCACCACCGGAGCTGCCGCCAGAGCTCGAGCCTCCAGAGCCACCAGAGCCACCCGAGCCACCCGAGCCGCCGGAGCCACCGCTGCCACCACTGCCACCGCTACCACCAGAGCCACCACTGCCACCGCTACCACCAGAGCCGCCAGAGCCACCGCTACCACCAGAGCCGCCAGAGCCACCACTGCCACCGCTACCACTAGAGCCACCACTGCCACCGCTACCACCAGAGCCGCCAGAGCCACCGCTACCACCGTGACCACCCACGGGGATGGTCGTGGTGACAGGGCAGACCGTCGTGGTGTACGAGATGGTCTGTGTGGTGGTGTGGCCGAGCGTGCAGTGGCCACCGTTGTGCGGGCACGAGGTGACCACGTAGCACGTCGTCGTGTAGACGGTCGAGGTCGACAGGAAAGTGGTGACGACCTCCGTGGAGCAAGGTGTGGTGATGGTTGTGGTGACGGTTGACAGCGTGGTGCTGCCGCTGGGACCGGTGGTATGAGAAGGACTAGTCGGGCCAGTCGGAGGGCCGGTAGGACCGGTCGGCCAGTAGGACCCGTGGGACCAGTAGGGCCGGTAGACGGCCCAGTAGGACCAGTGGGAGGACCAGTGGGACCAGTCGAAGGGCCGGTAGGGCCAGTTGAAGGGCCAGTGGGCTGCCGAGGGCCAGTGAAGGACCGGTAGGGCTGCTCGAGGGACCAGTCGAAGGACCAGTCGAAGGACCAGTCGAAGGACCAGTCGAAGGACCAGATAGAAGGACCAGTTGAAGGACCAGTCGATGAAGGAACAGTTGATGAGGGGCCGGTAGAGGAAGGACCAGTAGAAGACGGGCCCGTGGAAGAAGGACTAGTCGACGAACCAGTCGAGGAGGTACTGCAGGGTGTCGAGCTGGGGTCGAGCTGGGGTCGAGCTGGGGGTCGAGCTGGGGGTCGAGCTGGGGGTCGAGCTGGGGTCGAGCTGGGGGTCGAGCTGGGGGTCGAGCTGGGGGTCGAGCTGGGGGTCGAGCTGACAGGCGAGCTGGGCGAGGAGCTGGGAACGCTGTCGAAGGAGTGCTCGAGGGCACACTGGACGGCACGCTTGACGGCGAGCTCGAGGGAGAGCTTACGACGGAAGAGCTGCTGACCACAGATGACGAAGACTCAGTGGCAGGGAGTGCTGCTCGGGGTAGAGACGGAAGAGCTGGGCGAGCTGCTGGGAACGCTGTTGCTGGGCGTCGAGCTGACCACAGAGCTAGGCACAGAGCTCGGCGAGGAGCTGGGGTACGAGCTGACCGATGAGCTGGGAGTGCTGCTCGGACGCTGCTGGGCACAGAGCTGGGCGAAGAGCTTGGGACGCTGCTGGGGCTGCTGCTTGGAGAGCTGCTAAGAGAGCTGCTGGGAGTGCTGCTGACCGAGACCGACGAGCTAGGCGTCGAGCTGGGAACACTGCTGGGCTTGCTGCTCGGCGAGGAGCTTCCAGAGGAAGACACCGACGAGAAAGAGCTGACACTGACGGATGACGTCGACGAGATCTGGCTGACCGAGCTGGAAGAGCCGCTGCTGCACGGGGTCTCGGAAGACGAGCTAGCCGACGAGCTGACAGAGGACGAGCTGCCCGAAGGAGTCGAGCTGGGAGGAATAGACGAGCTGCTAGACGGCGACGAGCTAGGCGGCACAGAGCTGCTAGAGGAGCTGACCGACGAGAAGACGGACGATGAGCTGCCAGAAGGTGTAGAGCTCGGCGGCACGGAGCTGCCTGAGGAGCTCACCGACGACGAGATCTCACTGCTGCAAGACTCAGACGAAGTACTGGCTGATGACGACGCCGAGGACACCGAAGAAGCCGATGACGTCGACGACACGAGGCTGACAGAACTGCTGGGCGAAGAAACCACAGAAGAGCTACCCGACGAGCTGGCCGACGAGCTCGGGGTCGAGCTAGGCGGGACAGAGCTACCGGAGGAGCTGCTGGAAGAGCTAGCCGATGAAGAGCTACCAGAAGGCGTTGAGCTAGGAGGAACAGAGCTTCCAGAAGAGCTGACCGACGAAGAGCTGCCAGAAGGCGTCGAGCTAGGAGGCACAGACGAGCTGCCAGAGCTGCTCACGGAAGACGAAATCTCGCTGCTGCAGGACTCGGAGGAGGAGCTGGCAGACGAACTGGCAGACGAGCTAACGCTGGCCGAAGAGCTGACAGAGGGAGTTGAGCTCGGGGGCACAGAGGAGCTAGAAGCCGAGCTGCTGGAGGCCGAGATGCTAGCCACCGACGAACTGCTCGATGCGGAGGAGGCAGACGAGACAGACGAGGCCGACGAAGCAGACGAAGCAGACGAGGCCGACGAAGCAGACGAAGCAGACGAGGCCGACGAGGCAGACGACAGGCTGGCAGAGCTGGCAGAGCTGGCCGAGCTGGCCGAGCTGGCCGAGCTGGCCGAGCTGGCAGAGCTAGAGACAGAAGAGCTGCTGGCGATAGACGAGCTGCTTGATGCCGACGAGGACGATGCACTTGAAGCGGAGCTGGCAGAGCTGGCAGACGAGCTCGACACGGAAGCACTCGAAGCAGACAAGCTAGAGGCCGAAGCACTCAAGCTCGAGGCGCTGGAAGCTGAAGACGAGCTGCCGATAGAGGAGCTGCTGGATGCCGACGAAGCGGAAGAGCTAGACACGCTGGCCGAGGAGCTAGCCGAGGAGCTGGCAGATGAGCCAGAGGCTGACACACTGGAAGCAGACGAGCTGGAAGCGGCCGAGCTGCTTGAGGCTGAGACAGAGGACGAGGAGCTCGCCACAGAAGAGCTCGACGATGCAGACGACGAAGGAGTCGAGCTGACCGAGTTCGAAGGTGCTCGAGCTGGCCGAAGAGCTGGCTGAAGACGACGGAGTGGAGCTGACCGACGATGGTGTAGAGCTAGGAGGCACCGAGGAGCTGCCACTGACCGACGAAGAAATCTCGCTGCTGCACGACTCGGACGAGCTGGCCGAGCTGGCAGACGAGCTCTGGCTGCTG